>CM038141.1:125877647-127201467 GCA_021437245.1 Aegilops speltoides
CTCTAACCTTGACACCTCCTAGCAAACCATTGATTGGCTATGTTACCGCTTTGCTCAGCCCTCTTATAGCGCTGTTAGTTGCGGTGAAGTTGAAGATTTCTCCATGGTGGACAGGATTTTGTTGGGATATCACAATATCTCTTATATTATTAATGCATCTATATACTTGGTAAAGGGTGGAAGGCTCGGCCTTATGCCTGGTGTTTTGTTCCACTCTTGCCGCCTAGTTTCCGCCATACCGTGTTATGTTCCCTGATTTTATGCTCCTTACGCTGGTCGGGTGATTTATGGACCCCCGACAGTTCGCTTTGAATAAAACTTGTCCAGAAGGCCCAACCTTGGTTTTACCATTTGCCTCACCACCACCTATACCCTTCCCTTGGGTCGGCCAACCCAAGGGTCATCTTTATTTTAGCCCCTGCCGTTGCTTGTCTAAGTGTCGGTCCGAATCGGCAGATTACGGGCCACCTGGGCAACTCGAGGTCCTGGTTTTACCAGAGGTCGATTTCCATCCGGTGTTGCCTCGAGAACGAGATATGTGCAGCTCCTATCGGGATTGTCGGCGATCGGCGGCTTTGCTGGTCTTGTTTTACCATTGTCGAAATGTCTTGTAAACCAGGATTCCGAGATCGATCGGTCTTCCGGGAGAAGGAATATCCTTCGCTGATCGCGAGAGCTTATCATGGGCTGTTGGGACACCTCGCAGGTATAAACTTTCGAGAGCCGTGCCCGCGGTTATGTGGCGATGGGAATTTGTTAATGTCCGGTTGTAGATAACTTGACACCAGATCCGAATTAAAACGCATCAATCACGGTGTAACCGTGATGGTCTCTTCGGCGGAGTCCGGAAGTGAACACGGTTTCGTGGTTATGATTGACGAAGTAGGAGTTCAGATCACCTCTTGATCATTGCTAGCTTCACGACTGCTCCGCTTGTTCTTCTTCGCCTTATTTGCGTATGTTAGCCACCATACCATGCTTAGTCGCTGCTGCAACCTCACCACTTTACCCCTTCCTTTCCCATTAAGCTTTGCTAGTCTTGATACCCATGGTAATGGGATTCACGAGTCCTCGTGGTTTCACAGATTACTACAACAACAGCTGGTGTGTACATGTTATGTGATGATCTTGACGCGAGAGTGATGTTTGCTTGTTTGGAGTTCTTCTTCCGCTTCTTCTTCGATCAGGGGATAGGTTCCTGTGTCGGCAACCTGGGCTAAAGGTGGTGGATGTCGCTTGAGTTTTATTTCGCTTTCATCCGTAGTCGGATGTTGCTCTTATGTAATATGATGTTGTATTCGTGTGGCATTGTATGCCTCTTGTATGTATCCCCATCTATTATGTAATGTTGATGTAATGATATCCACCTTGCAAAAGTGTCTTCAAGATGCCCTTCTATCCTTGGTGGGACCTTCGAGTTCCTTTAGAATAGGGTCGCATCTTGGGCGTGACACGGTTCCTCACTAAAAAGAACCAAATAGTCGATTGTCCGGACGCCGAAGCCCTCGTAGCTTTTAAGCATAATATCCGTGATGAGTGGCTTGCTCGACACCTCGGCCAGGAAAAACCCAAGTCTATGGCAGCTCACAACCCTAATGACCCGCTTTTGTGCGAGGATAGTGTTGGAAATATGTTCTAGAGGCAATAATAAAATGGTTATTATTGTATTTCCTTGTTCATGATAATTGTCTATTATTCATGCTATAATTGTATTAATTGGAAACCGTAATGCATGTGTGAATACATAGACCACAACTTGTCCCTAGTGAGCCTTTAGTTGACTAGCTCGTTGATCAATAGATGGTCATGGTTTCCTGACCATGGACATTAGATGTCATTGATAGCGGGATCACATCATTAGGAGAATGATGTGATGGACAAGACCCAATCCTAAGCATAGCACAAGATCGTAGTTCGCTTGCTAAAGCTTTTCTAATGTCAAGTGCCATTTCCTTAGACCATGAGATTGTGCAACTCCCTGATACCGTGAGGGAATGCTTTGGGTGTACCAAACGTCACAACATAACTGGTGGCTATAAAGGTACACTATGTGCATCTCCGAAGTGTCTCATGGTTGGTACTTAATCGAGACTGGATTTGTCACCCATATGATGGAGAGGTATCTTCGGCCCACTCGGTAATGCATCATCATAATGAGCTCAATGTGACTAAGTAGTTAGTCATGGATCATGCATTACGGAACGAGTAAAGTGACTTGCCGGTAACGAGATTGAACGAGGTATTGGGATACCGACGATCAATCTCTCGCAAGTCACATACCGATTGACAAAGGGAATTGTATACGGATTGCTTGAATCTCGACATCGCGGGTTCATCCGATGAGATCATCGGAAATGTGGGAGCCAACATGCGATCCGCATCCCGCTGTTGGTTATTGGCCGAGAACGCCTCGCTATGTCTGCATGGTTCCCTAACCCGTAGGGTCTACACACTTAAGATTCGTGACGCTTAGAGTTGTTATGGGAAATAGTATGTGGTTACCGAAGGTTGTTCAAAGGTCCTGTATGAGATCCCGAACGCCATGAGGAGTTCCGGAATGGTCCGTGGTGAAGATCGAGATATTGGACGAAGGGTATTGGAGTCCGGAAGTGTTCCGGGTACTAAAGGCGGCAAAGATGACCGAAAGGTGTTTGGGTAGCCCTGACAAGTGTTGAGGGCCTCATGGGCCAAAGAGGATCGGGCAAAGCATCCCACTAAGGGTGATGCGCCCTGCACCCTTTCCCACATTATTTGGGAGGTGGGCACTGCACTAGCTTGGGAGGCAATCCTCCACCTGCTATTTGGGGGCAAGTCTGCCTAGGATTTTCCCTAGGAGATCCAATCTGCTGGTCACGCCCCTAGGGGAAACCCTAGGCGCCCCTCTCCCTTGCCCCTATATATAGTGGAGGGTTGGGAGGGCAGCCAACCTCTTCCTCGGCGCAACCCTCCTCCTTAACGATTTTCCATGAGGTATAAATCGGCTTTGTTCGATCACATGATATAGCGCCTCTAATTCGCCTTCCGGATTCTAGGGCTTCACCAAATTTAGAATTGTAGACTTCTATGGCTAAGTGAAAGTTATAAAGCCGATAGTCCGATTGCTCGCTGTTCGCCAAGCCGACACCTCCTTAAGGGACCAAACATTTGGATAACGAGTGTCCGGTTTTGCATTTAACACCCCAAAGGTTAGTCGATGGGGGCGGAAGTTTAATTTAATCGCCTACTTTCGTGATTTTATAAACAACCGCACGTAAGGTAATATTTTAAATAACGAAAGCACTACATAGCGCAAGTAACTTCATCCAGAAATACAACCATGACAGAAGCGAATTCATTCCAAAATGGTGTCCTTGGTACATTCATCATCCACGAGGCGAGCACCCTTCATAACGCCATCATAGTACAGCTCGGGATGGCGATGCGCCTTGCCCTCCCGGTGGTCCGCCCTGACCAGGTTCTCCGTGATCCATCTTGCCCCAATGCACTTTGACGCTGGCAAGGCCCGGCGGCACCCTCGATGCACACGGTCACTTGATCACCTCAAGTCGCAAGTGCATCCATCATCCCTTGATCAGCCAAGTAGCTACTAGGCATGAGCTCACCAGCCACATCCGGACTATGAACCCTTCATAGCTAGTTCGCCGCACCAGGAGTTCACCAACTGCTCAGCTTGGTCACCAGAGGCATTGGTGTTTGGCCTCAAAGATACCGGGACCGTAATAGCTTCTCGCTGAGTTCCTCTCCGGCACGAGAACTCCGCAGCGCCGGACACGCTTACATGGCAGATCTCGAATGCCCATGGAGAGCTCCAATCTCGAGTAAGTAAAAGAAACGCCTCCACATGTTTGCTTTGTATAAAGAACTTCTTACCCGCTGCTATCTTCTTGGCCTCCTCGATCTCCCCTGCTGCGCCGGCTTCTTGCCTTGGCATCTTTTGCTCATAAGGGCCTCACAAGCTCGGCCTCTTTTGCCTTTCAGATCACGCCCACGGACTCACATTTCTTGCCGAGGTCCCTGAGCTCCTGCTGCACCTCACCTACCCTAGCACTTTGCTTTTCAAGGCCTTACACTCCAAGGCAGCCTTGTCTTCAGCCTCCGACAGCTTTCTTCGTGGATGCCACTTCAAGGGGCCCTGCTACATGGTCACTACACTTAGTTGTTAGACCCACCCATTCTACCTATCCTTAAATACATAAGAACGGGAATTACTTACCCTTGTTCTCTTCGAGCTGCCTCATCGTGAGGTCGAGCTCTCCCTGCGCTTGCTCTAGGTCCCGCTTCAGATCGGCAACCTCGGTAGTACGGTAAATAGCAAGCAAGACAAACCGCTTGTTCCCAAAAATACTTATGATTAGACTCATGGATTTTAATTGACCTCCGCCGGCTTTTCTTTCCAAACGCCAAATAGAGTATCGTGGGCTACTACCTATTGGGTGGTAATATTGCACATATTTATTACTTACCTCGGCTCGTTAGAGGCTGGTGCATGCTTCGTTAATCCGCTTCTGGCGCATTTAAACCTTTCAATCACCGTACTCATAAGAGTATCCTTCATTCAGGAAGCGCCGCAGCGCCCAGAGATCGTCCGGCTTGCGCGAACGGAAGAAAGCGACACAAACGGCTCGCCCTCCTTAGCGAGGGGTCGCCTGCCTGAGTCCGGAACCATTGAAGGTTCTGGAATTGTGTTCGGCTGAGAGCCCGCTAGCCGTGGTTTCGCCGACACGATCCCGGGATCTTGAACCCACGGTCCGACGATCGACCTCACGGGCGCCTCCAGAGTCACCTCCCCGCCTGAGCCTTTGGGACAACCCTCTCGTCAGTCCAAGGGTTGAGAAGTGGTGGCTGCTGGAGCGAATTCATCTCCAATTGCTCAGGACCCAGAGGAGGATAACTCGGGTGATCTCTTGGCCGGGCTGCACAGATGTTCGCATTATAAATACAAAACTGTGAAGTGAAGTCACGATAGAGTGCAAACACTTACGATCGCTTAGGGCTTCTCGGGCAGCCACCCTCGCCGAGAGCGGCCGTGGCGGAGTAGTCCGAAGGGCCCTTTCCTTCTTGATGCCCTAGCCTCTCCCGGGCGGCTTTTTCTTCTTCTCAACCCCGTGGGGAAGGTAGATCTCTTTCGATTCCTCGCCCGCTGGAGGAATCCACTGCCATCGGATGACAGGGAATGACGACCTGCGCCGAGGACCTTTTCCGCCCCGGTTCCGCTTCCCCGACCCCTAATCCTTTCCGGATGGGGCGTTTTCTTTCTTCTTCCTCCCTTCAGGAGGAGTCCGCCTGCTTCTTCGGATGAGGCTTCGCACAACTTACGCCTGGAGACCCTTTCGATCCCCTGGCCTTCTTCTCGTTTTTCTCCGCAGACTTGTACGGCGCGCTGACCAGCATCTCCGCAGAGAACGCTCATTGGTCTTTCGCAGCGGAGCTGGCAAGAAACCTGCTCCATTGTCTTCATGTAATCCCCAAATAAATATACATAACTACTTATGGCACTCCCATGAGTATATCAGAAGAACTGGGTCCGAGTCGCCTAAGAACTCAACGGGCTAAGAGCCCAAGACAGCGGAAGCCCGCGGTCCCTGGATGTCGGAGGAGGCACTTTGAGGCCTTGAATAGCTCCTTCTAGGCGCCTTTGTGCGCTATGTCATAGAGCCTGAGCGCCCAATGCTCGGTGGGGACGAACTCCCACAGATTGACCGCCGCCGGGCAGGCAAGATTCGCGAACGAGCATGACCTCGGATCACGCTGACAAGCTTGATGTTCTTGTCCTTCATGCTTTTGATGCATGTTTGGACTCCGCCAGCTCCGTGGAATCGCCCCAGACATGCCCTTCCTCTCCTGTGAGGTGAGCCACATGGGGGCTCCGGATCGAACTTGGGGGCCGCACCAGCTTGGCGCCTGCTGCTCGGGTTGATGTAGAACCACCCCGATTGCCATCCTTTGCGGTCTCCGCAAAGGAGCCGCCGAGCCATGTGACATTGGGAGTTCTCGCCCACCATGGCCCTCCAAGACTCCGCCATCGGCCTTCTTACCACCTTCTCGCTTCACGCAGAAGGTTTGCAGCCATAGGTCAAGTGAGGCCGATGCCGAGAAAAGCCTCACACACGGCGATGAACGCCGAGATATTGAGGACGTAAATTGGGGCCGATCGTGAAAATCCAGCCCGTAGTAGAACATAAGCCCATGGACGAAGGATGGAGGGAAATCCCATCCACGAACAAAGTGGGCGATGAATACGACCTCTCGTGGGGTCCTGGTCGGGATGACCTGCCGCGGCCCGGGAGACGGTGCGCTATGTCCACGGCCAAGTATCCGCCGCCCAAGATTGGTGATCCGCTTTCCTGACGGTGGAAGCCACCCACTTGCCTCCCGCCTGCATATGTTTAGCAGGCGGGAAGACTAGGCTTGGGCGCTGGAGCTCGGGGGTAAGAGGGCAAAGGAGGAAGAAGGCATGGGTAAAATGGGGAACCTTATCCTTTATAGAGGCGCTGAAGCGTGCGCCCCACTCACCCGCTGGGAATCGCTATTTCCCAAACGCCACGTTAATGGCGAGGAGATTACCCATGCCCGTATTGATGAGAATCCTGTAATAAGGGGACACGATCTTTGCTTTGACAAGACGTGTCACAGAAACTGCCTCGTGATATGCGTTGTAGCTGGTTGTGGGGAAACGGTTCGAATAATGATCCGACCATAATAACATGTCACGTCGTCAGAAAAAGTTGTCAGCAGATTGCATGTGAAATATCATTCTCTCTACGGTGGTATGCGAAGATCATTTTCCAGATCAGGACACGATTTGGGTATTCAATAATTACTTTGGAAAATTCGGAGGAGGAACCCAGCTTGCAATGCCGAAGACAATATCGCTACGGACTCATCGCCATTGAAGCCTCGGGTTTAGGGCTACCGAGGAGTCCTGGATTAGGGGGTATATGGACGGCCGGACTGTGTACAACGTCCGGACTATTGAAGCGTGGAGATTCAAGACTCAAGACTTCGGCCCGTGTCCGGATGGGACTTTCCTTGGCGTGGAAGGCAAACTTGGCGATCCGGATATTATATTTCCTTCCTTGTAACCGACTCCATGTAAACCCTAGCTCTCTCTGGTGTCTATATAAACCGGAGAGGTTGGTCCTTAGAAGACCGATCACAATTACATTCATACCATCATAGGCTAGCTCCTAGGGTTTAGCCTCTACGATCTCGTGGTTGATCTACTCTTGTACTACCCATATCATCAATATTAATCAAGCAGGAAGTAGGGTTTTACCTCCACCGAGAGGGCCCAACCTGGGTAAACATCCTGTCCCTTACTTGTTACCATTGGCCTTGACGCATGATCGACCCCTACCCGAGATCCGCCAGCTTTTGACACCGATGCATTAACGCACATTGTCGGCAGGTTGCCTCAAAGAAGTGGCTATGTGCGACGGTACATGAGGGCCTCGAGCTTGGCAACCTCGCTGGATCGAACCCTTTACCTTTGCCATGGGCCTCCTTTATAGATCAAGGTGTTAACACGGTGGCAAATCAGTCTTTGCATACCGACAGACATCAAACAATGCTATCATACCTAACTCAGAGGGTCGACAGGAGCATTAGATGCACCATCTAGTGTCACATCATAGCATGCCCGCAGCCCTTGCCAAAGCTAATTTTCCAGCTCTGCCCCGCTTGCTTGACACATCCTAAGACGGGTTGCATATGGGGTGTTGTTGTAGAAAGTGGCGCCATGTGGCTAAAAGCAGCCACTTAGTCATCTTGGGGCTTGACATCAGATCGACTTCAGGACTTGCGTCGCCATGAGGTGGAGCGGTGATGAGTTGCCTCCGCAAGTCCCAGACGGCTCAGCGAGGCGATCCGAAGTATGCTTCCGGGGCAAAACCCAAACCCGCCAGGCTCACCTGCCCGACAAGGCTGGTTCTTTTCTTGGCGTTATCTTGCCTCTCTGGCTTGTCTTGTCCTTCTTGGTCCGTACTAGAGTCTTCCAAAGGAGTTGATCCTCCTTGCTTGGCCCGACTTTGGTGTTGTAATCTTGCCTTTGAACCTATGGGCTATGCTGCTCAGGCACAAGTCGTGGGGAAACACATACTGCTTGTGTATTCCCAACATAAGCCCCGGCTCAAATGCATACGTGTCGCCGGGCATGTTGGGTTCGACCCAAACAAAGGTACCTAACACGCGGCAAAAAGCGCCTCGATCGCAGCGATTTGCTTTGATAGCTGGCCCACCCAACGTCCACTTCGCTTATTTACTACGTGTTGTGGGGTAGTGGGGTAGCAGCAGTTAATGCAAAATGGTAAGTTTTTCTGAAGAGTCGCGCACTCCCTTGCGCCATTTTCCTTAAGAGGGAAAACACGGAAGGGTATCGGCATTCATCGCCGCTCGCCCCCATCATCTTCCTCCGCAAGCCAAACAACCTCTCCTTCCTCCGTCCACGCCCGCCGCCGCCCTCCTTCCCAATCTCCTTCCCGCTCATCCACCGCAACTAGGGAAGATGGGGAAGAAGACTATGACCAGGGGAAAGCTGACGGCCATCACAAAGGAGGCAGCCACCGAATGGAGCAAGAGGGTGATGGCGCTGGACATGAAGCAAAGGTGAGATGTCGTCTTCTACCCGTCACAGTTGGACGAGAACGTGTTGCAGGAAAGGTGCGGATACTTGTGGGGGAGAGAGGTCCCGGAGGGGCATGGCTCTCCCAAGGTTTTGGTGGAGGGGGAAGAGGACCCGCCAGATTCATACAAATTCTTCTGCGTGTATTTCATCTATGGCCTCTCGCCTCCTTTTTGGATTTCTTGAGGTGATGATGGCGTTTATGGATTCCACCTCTTGATTTCACACCCAATGCAATGGCGCAGTATGGCGATCTTCACCCATTTGTGCGAGAACTTCATCGGGGTGGCCCCCAATGTTGATCTGTTTAGGCATTACTTCGTCCCGCGGGTGGGGAACAAGAGCCACCGCTCTAGGAACATCAGCTGGATGCCGCCGAAGGAAAATCGATTATATTTTCGCCAAAGAACTCAAGAGGGTGGGAGTATCAAGAGGGATTAGTGCTGAATTCAGAAGAGAGAGCCCCGAAGTTTTGCTAGCGCGAACGGAATCCTCGAGCGTGATAATGTTTGAGGGCATTTCACCACCGAGGACAGGATCCGCCTGCAATAAATAGGATTACCCGCTTGAAGGCTGTTGGTCAATCGCCGAGCATGTGGGGGCCGATTTCTTCTTCGCCACATAGCTCCTTTACGTAAGAGGGACAAATTTGCTCGGGAGTATGGAGATGTGGCGATATGATGAGATTATTTCGCCCGCCAACAACCTAATAGTATATGGCCATGCTCGGTTATGTGAGCAACTATTCGTCGCATCGGGCTGTTCAAGCAAATGACAAGCATCATCCTTTGAACATCAACTCCGCCAGAATCAGATTTTGCAAAGGATGCCGCAAAGGCAATGCCGATGGAGTCTCGGTGACCGGCAATGCCCACGCTTGATGAAGAGTTAGCATGGATCGCCGCCTTAGTGGAAAGACCCACTAAGGTGAAAATGGTGGGAAGCCCACCTCCCAAGTGGAGGTGGCGTATATCAAGAAATGCCTTGACGAGGACAGGGCGGCCCGAGCTGCAGCGGCGGAGAATGGTGGGAAGGCAGCAAAGGGAAAGGGGAAAGCTGGAAGCGAGAGCTCTTCCCACAGCAAGGGTGAGACGCAAGTATCGGAAGAGGTTGTCGGGGAAGGGTGTGCTGCGGGAGAACTTGCTGGGGACGGGCCTTCCGGGATCGAGGCTCTGTACACCACGACGATAGAGACCCTAGAGGGAGATGTGGCCAAGGAAGGGGAGGTATCTGGGGAGGAATGGCTCGCAGCAGGCCCTCAAGCCCCCGAGCCAATCTTGGAGCTGTTCCCACACAAACGGGTGGCCCATCGGGGAGTAGGGATCCCCGATCTTGCGCCTCCCGCCAGGAGGGCGCCGCCGCCAAGGTCAGCGTTCCTGAGGTGATGCGTCGGCAATCCCCTCAGCTTTCTGGGGCAAGGGCACTCCCTGCCAAGCAGCCAGCAGCCAAGGAGGGCGACTCCAGCGCCCAATCGAGTTCGAGCTCTTCGTCTAGCTCATCTTCATCGGAGCCTCCCGCTCCACGGCAGGGGCCGAGGTTGCCAGAGAGCTCCGACCTTTCGCCCCAGAAAAGGAGCAGGGAGCCCTCGCCGCTCATAGACTTCAAGGTGAACTCCATGCTCATCAATGAAGAGTAAGGGCGATTGCTCTCTCCTTCTTGTACTGTCTTCAATAAATTTGCCTGCATCTGCTGAACTGATATTGCTTGGCATTGTCGACAAGGAGGAGGAGGAGACGGAGAACCTCGTCCATCGGACCAAGCGGCTCGGGTGGGTGGGACCACCGACAGCGCCGGGAGAGTCGAGCTCGGTAGGGAGCGGCATGAGCGCCCCGGCACCGAGCCCTCACCAGCCTCGCCCGAGGGTGCAAAAGAAATTCTGTGTCTGGGGCGATGGCTAAGGGCCTCTGCCACGCCTTGAGCTATGCTGGTTTTCCTTGAATAGGAAAGGGTGATGCAGCAATAGTGGCGTAAGTATTTCCTTAGTTTTTGAGAACCAAGGTATCAATCCAAGAGGAGGCTCCTCAAAAGTCCCACGCACCTACACAAACAAACAAAGAACTTGCAACCAACGCAATAAGGGGGTTGTCAATCCTTCACGCCACTTCATAAAGTGAGATCTAATAGAGATAGTATGATAAGATAAATATATTTTTGGTATTTTATAACATAGATGCAAAAAGTAAAGATGCAAGTAAAAGTAGATTGGAAGAAAATATGATAAGAGATAGACCCGGGGCCATAGGTTTCACTAGTGGCTTCTCTCAAGATAGCATAAGTATTACGGTGGTGAACAAATTCATCACGAGCAATTGATAGAAAAGCTAATAATTATGAGATTATCTAGGCATGATCATGTATATAGGCATCACGTCCGCAACAAGTAGACCGACTCGCCTCGCATCTACTACTATTACTCCACACATCGATCGACTCCGCACCGCATCTAGAGTATTAAGTTCATAAAGAATAGAGTAACACATTAAGCAAGATGACATGATGTAGAGGATAAACTCAAGCAATAGGATATAAACCCCATCTTTTATCCTCGATGGCAACAATACAATATTCGCCTTTGCTGCCCTCATTGCCACACCGAAAGGACACCGCAAGATTGAACCCAAAGCTAAGCACTTCTCCCATGGCAAGAAAGATCAATCTAGTAGGCTAAACCAAACTGATAATTCGAAGAGACTTGCAAAGATAACTCAATCATACATAAAAGAATTCCGAGAATATTCAAATATTATTCATAGATAAACTTGATCATAAACCCACAATTCATCGGATCTCGACAAACACATCGCAAAAAGAGTTTACATCGAATAGATCCCCACAAGAGAGGGGAGAACATTGTATTGAGATCCAAAAGAGAGAAGAATCCATCTAGCTAATAACTATGGACCCAGAGGTTTGTGGTAAACCACTCACAACTCATCTGAGGGGCTATGGTGTTGATGTAGAAGCCTCCATGGTCGATTCCCTTCGGCAGAGTACCGGCGAAGGCTCCAAGATGGGATCTCGCGGATACAGATGGTTACGGCAGTGGAAATTGTGTTTCATTGGATCCGTGGATGTTTTTGGGGTACGTAGGCTTATATAGGAGGAAGAAGTACGTCGGTGGCCGCCCGAGGGGCCCACGAGATAGGGGGGTGCGCCCTATAGGGGGGGTGCCCTCCTATCTCGTGGATGCCTCGGCTGCTTCTTGACTTGCACTCCAAGTCCTCCTCGATCACGCTCGCTCCAAAAATCACGCCCCAAGGTTTCATTTCGCTTGGACTCGCTTGATATTCTATTTCTTTTGAAATATCAAATAGGCAAAAAAAAAGAATACGGGTTGGGCCTCCTGTTAGTAGGTTAGTCCCAAAATGATATAAATGTTTAAAATAAGGACCATAAACATCAAAAAGGGTAATATAATAGCATGGAACAATCAAAATTATATATACGTTGGAGACGATCAAGCATCCCCAAGCTTAATTTCGTCATTCTTGAGTAGGTAAATGATAAAAGAGAATTTTTGATGTGGAATGCTACCTAGCATAATTCTTAATGTAATTTTCTTTTATTGTGGCATGAATGTTCAGATCCAAATGATTCAAAATAAAAGTTCATATTGATAAAAGAAATAGTAACACTTCAAGCATACTAATCAAAGTAATCATGTCTTCTCAAAATAACATGGCAAAAGAAAGTTCATCCCTACAAAATCATATAGTTAGGTTATGCACTACAAAAAAAAAATACACTTCCGTGATGATACGTATTTGTCATAGTAAGTCGCGTTTTTTGTCGTCCATGTACATCCATGACAAATTTATGACAAAATCAAGATAGTCATACCTGTGCTATCGTAGAAGTGTTCGATGACATTACTAAAATTATCATCACGGAAGTGTCCTCTTCCATGACGATAAATCGCGCGTCACAGAAGTGCTTTCATCAAGGGTGACCGACACGTGGCATCCACCATAACGGAAAGCCGTTAAGCTATCGGGTCGGGTTTTGGATCCGATAACCCGTTAACAGCCCCGACCAATGGGGATTTTCACGTAAAATCATCATTGGTCGGAGGAAGCACGGTCGGCTCATCGCTGGGACAGATGTCATCCACTCATTGGACGTATAGCGCCTATGATACATCGACACGCGGGCACCCACCAATCAAGTTTAAATGGGCCGCCCAACTAAAGGCCCACAAGATTTTGTGGCCCATAATGGGCCGGCCCAATTAAAGGCCCACGAGATTTTGCGGACTATAATGGGCTGGCCCAACGAAAGGCCCACAAGATTTCGTGGGCCATAATAGGCCGGCCCAGGTAAAGGCCCACAAGATTTTTGTGTGCCATAATGGGCCGGCCCAGGTAAAGGCCCATAAAATTCGTGCGGATCATAATGGGCCGGCCCAGCTAAAGGCCCACGAGATTTTTCCGACATTAATGGGCCGGCCCAGCTGTAGGCCCACAAGATTTTGAGGACCCTAGTAGGCCGCCCATTAATTGGCTGCCATGTTTTGGGCCAAATGTCGCCCATAATTGATCCGTCCATTAATGGCTCGCCACGCCCAGCCTAATAATGGCCCATATAAGATCCGCCCGCTAAAAGCCTCCCATTTTCTCGGGCCAATCACGGCCAGATCAGTCCGCCCTTTAAGTGGCTTTGGGCTCAATTATGGCCTATATCAGATTCGGCCCGTTGACTGGACGCTATGCTTTTGGGCCCACTTGCTAAAGGCCCATTTAGTAATTCGGCCTGATATTAGTTTCGGCTTGTTAAAGGCCCATTTAACATTTCGGCCCTATATTAATTTCGGCCTGTTAAAAGCCCGTCATATAGTTGGGCCTAACTACGGCCCGGTTTGCATCCGGCCTGCCCGTAGTCGATATCTTATTGGGCCAAACAAGGACCGATACAACTTTGGCCTATTAAAAGCCCGTGAATTGATTCACACAATCATGGGCCAGGGTCCATTTCGGGCTGCCGCCGGCCCGTGAGCTATTCGGCACGTTTCAGGCCCAGCCTACTTCTCAGCCTCCTAAAAGCCCATTGAGTTTTCTTGCAAAAAGATGGCCGGGGTTTACTCGGCCTATTAAAGGCCCGAATCTACTAGTGGGCCAGTTTGACGGGGCCCATGATGCGGATCATACATCGTGATTGCATAACGGCCCGATTATGTACCGTAATTTTACGATTTGGCCGGTTTACTGCGAAGACAGGATATATATACAGTAAAATAACTGCAGCATTGTGAATAAGAAAAAACCTAGACTATACAATAAAGAAATGACGGCATATTACATCCATCGGGCATCAAAGTTCGCCACTATGATAATAAAGCACAAGCATAACAGATTACATACACTGGCATCAAAGATCGCCACCAAGGCAAATAAACACGCCGACAAAATAATATACAAAACCAACAAAGACTTTAATAGAGTTCAAGAAAGGTTAGCCTCATTGGGAGTCAGAGCGCAAGCAGCTGAGCAAGATGATGAGATCGCGCTTGTTCAACACTTATATCTTCCTCACTCCAAAGATAAACAAGGCATGATGACAGGTTTTGCACATAAAAGTATCAAGGTCGATAATTCATCACATTTGTTACCGATTTAATAAAGTGACACAGTTTAAAATTGCATTAACACAATATGGTATTGTTCAGACAAGACATGGCAGGAATTGACATTGTGAAGGAGTTGGCAGCTTCACGACACCACTGGATTACAGATCAAGAACTCATAAGTATCAATGGTTAGTGTGTTGTCAATTTATCCCATTTCAGATTGGCAAATAGAGGCGGTTTAAATAATAGTAGAATGATATGACATTGTTCATAGTTAAGACATTGCAGAATATGACATTGTGCTGTAGTGGGTAGGTTCACCACACCACTGGATTACGGATGAAGAATAGAAGCACAAATGCAGTGCAAAAGAAGATCACTTGCTCTGTATAGTTTAATTTACATGGTATGAAGAAGGAACTTGGTTGTACAACTGAAAACTTAAATTGAGAAGGACAAACTTTTGTTTATGAACTACATAATAAACTTTAAACATGCAATTTGATGCAAACACCAAAAATAAACAGCTGTTGCAGTCATGCCTAACCAAATATACACAACAAAGTTTGAAGGCTTGAGAAGGACAAACTTACATTACTGGTGAAGACAGGCTCTATAAAGCCCTTGTCCATGCTGATGGGGGGCAATTCAAGAAGTTTAGCATAGAATGTTCTTCATAAGCATTGCCTTTATTCTACATTTTGTTAAGAGTAAATATAGATGTGATAATATACGAAAAAATGGAGAATATTTAAGATAAGATGAAGAGTGATGCTACATAACCAAGTAGCTATAAATGTATGTGCAGCGATACAGGCAAAAGGCACAACCAAGAGCAATGCACAACTAAACTTCTTCAGTACCAACCTTATGGTAAGAGTAAATATAGATCTGATGTGTAGAAAATGGAGGGCAAAGGAAAATAAGCTGCAGAGTGATGGTACATGAACAACTACCTGTCAATATAAGTACACTGATAAAGGACAGCATGTACTTACAAGAACAATGCAGAGCTAAAAAATTCATTGGCATTGGATATATTCTACACTAATGTAACCATTCATACAGATCAGATAATTTGGAGCAAACAATTGATAAGCAAGCTATCATGCATACTGCTGTCACATAATGAACCAGGTATGTATGCAAGTATAGTGATACAGGACAACAGGTACTAACAAGAGCAAAGCAGCGGGCGGCATATTTGTGATATCCTGTCGTTCTTTTCAAACCGGAATTCTTCTTCGAGCTGATTTCCTGTAAAAAAGATCCATAAGGCACATGCGGAAAAGTAGAAGTTCAAATTGTCATGTGATTTCATAGACAAGACCTCATCCTCGAACGAGACCAAGGCATAACAAGGTTTTTCCATTCAATGTCTTCTAAATTTAGCACAGGAGACTTCACCGAAATTCGCTTATAGACTTGCCATCAAAGTGTGATTTCCTCAGTAACACCGACATCGCTGCAATGCTTCCTTGAAAAGCACAAGCAAGCTTTGCTCGTCATGACTATCCAGATTGACCTCACCTAGTTACAACAATGTAATGTAAATCATTGATGTGTTCGATCGCAGAAAACAGGAAAATAATAACCATGAATAATAGCACTTACACGTAAGTTGGACAGAAGATGTGAAAATGGTGTTTGTCTTCACTATAATCTTCCCATGATGGGAATATATGCACGTAGTCCCTAACAACATTGAAAGCATTGTCTTTAAACTGGGAATAAATGGAATGGGGTTCCAATCTGCAGGAATTGGCCGTCTCGCAGCTTGGGATAGGTCTTCGCCGGTGGACTTGCTGTACTTTTTGTCGGAGGGATTTTTCTGTGGTACGGCTGGTGCTATGGCAAATGAAATCGGTATACCTTTTGCTGGAGTGCAGGTCCTATGTGGTGGGGCTAGTGGTGTGGCCAGTGAAGTATGGGTACAATCACCGGAGTCGGTCCTATGTTTTGTGTCACTATTTGTACAACCAATATAAGTGGGGCGCTATCTGATTTCTCCGCACCACCACGCTTTTTCAAGGACTTTGCTGGTGCTCCTTTAGGTTCGCAATCACCTCTTCCTTTTGATGTCCGATGCACAAGAACAACATTTGAGTGGAAAACATGGTATGACGACAGATGGAATATGTATTGATAATGGATGGGCATGGCATCTCGAGTTATATGATGAGTAAACTAAGCATATGGTGGTGCAACAAAGTAGAAGAAATGCAAGACAACATATGCAAGATACGCAATCAATAAAACCTTGCCAAATTAGAATAGGCACCTTGATGGGTGAACAGACAGGCCATCCGCCTTTGACTCTCGAGGTTTAAATAGTCATTAGAATGATATTCTCAAAAAGAATCAACAGTGGGGAGCGATAAGTTTCATTGCTTCTGAATGGCACTCAATGCCTTGGTGCCAATTTTGTAAGTCATTGCGGTGTTCCACAATATTCTTCTGATGCACGGATTCTGATATTCACTGTAATTGCGTATAATATCTGAGAACCATGAAAACATAAATAGTTGTGAGATTATCTTTGTAATGCAGATGATATTCTAATATAGGGGCACCCCTATAAACACTTATGTGCTATCACTGGATACTGATGAGAGAGCTTATGTGTGCTGTAATATCGTGCGTGCATTTATATAATCTGGCACAAGTACACAAAAAATAGGCTCCAACAATAAGGATAGCTAGCATATGATAGGTTCATAATATACTGTATAGATAGTTTATTGCCAAACCATGATAACAAGAGCACACAGCAACTAGGCCGATCATACTGTACATAACAGGGGTACACCATAACCACAATATATAAATCGGGGAAGTGGAACTGGCTTGAAAATACGGTGTTGTATTGCCGCTAGTAATTGAAAGCCTATCGATCACGTGCAGGCCAGCACTATCGAACATGGTAAAGAAGAGCAAGCGGATTTTGGATAATAAAATGTTGGTTGCGCAGTGCCCACACATGATGAACCAGAGCGCATTAAGAATGCAACTTCCAGCTGTCTCTCAACCATTTCAAAGGTTGGATGAAGATCCCACGCCTCCTAACCCTTCTTCTTCCTCGCCGCTGATTCTTCCCATATGTAACATCAAGACGAGCCGCCGGGCCGGACCACCGCCCCCACCGCCAGGTTCCTCCGCCACCCCCACCCCCCACCCAAGATCGAGTTTTCTTCGTTCGGCGAGGCCCCACAACCACCCGAGCCTTTGATCGCACCGCTAACTCCGCGAGCTATGAAAATCGATCACCCAATTTTGAAATTTAGTCTCATGTGATTTAACTAGTGTGGAATATAAAAGGAAAACCATAAGCATTGGGAGTATAGTGTTGAGCGTGCCATGCGGATCTGAAGGTGCAAACCAGACAAAGGCAACTTCGCAACCAAGAGAAGAAATCGAGTAAAGCAAAGGGCGATCTATTTTCTTGCTGCGATAAATAAGTTGAGCAGATATTTAAAGAGTACCGCCTCGTGCGGGCGCTGCACGATTTGGTGAGAATTTGACGGTGCAAGTGTAGCGATGGCTGTCGGCGTGGAAGCAGATCTAGGAGGGTAGATGGTGGCGGCGGGCGCGGTGGACGAGACGGTCAGAGGAGCGGCACCGCAAGGTGGACGGCGACGGGATGAAGCGAGAGGACGGGATGCAAGGATCCCGGTCCAAGGCGTGGATGAGAGAGGTCGATCTCTTGTAATGGACGGCGGCGTCGGGGTATCAACTCCGGCATGGTGGAGGAGGACGGCCATGGATGGGGTGGCGTACGGCGGCGGACGGAGGAGGGTGGGGTGGAGAGGGTGTTTTGGCACCCACAGAGTACGAATGGGGAAAAGGAAGGTAGAGAGGAAGGGGGAACCATGTATTCAGGGTGCGCTTGTCTCAAATGCGAGGAAATTTACAAACTTGGCCCCTGTTTCAAATTTCTACTACATCACAACAACATTAGTCGGTTGGGGACAGGACGGTAATCTCGCATACACCAAAAATTTGCCGACGAGAGTTTGTTTTTCGCGCCCACCGTGTATGAATATGGATCGGGGAGGGAGTCGATTTCGACCGAGGGCACACTGTGTTTTGGCGCTCACCGTGAATGAATCCGGGTGAGAGGCGGTTACGTCACGTTTGGGTGAAAATACAAACCTACCCCTATCGAAACCTATAGAAATCCAGCAGATAGGCTTTGTGCGGCAGGGATAGGTAGTAGTGATTTCCATCTCACGGATTTTGGTTTCGGGCGGTTACTGCGACTTTCCCCACTTCGTTTAAATTTTGCACAGTGCACGTTTACCGTGCCAACTCAATTCGAATCCCATTTGTATTCCACTATTTTTTTGGGCGGGATCCATTTTCAATTGGAATTACATTCTATATACATCATTTTTCATATATATACTTTCAAAAGCACAACGCCATTTATACATAAATATGGTTTACAAATGGCATGATCTCGGATTCATAAGGTTGTATCCATCAATTTGGATTTTCAAATATTTGAAACCACTTTATGTTGAAATCCAATGTATGCATTCCTCGCTAACTATCTCCAATTAATGTGTGTTTCATGCGGGTTTTTTTTAACTTCTCAAACATGTATAATGTGTTTCACACACGCAACATATAGTGTAATCCCATTTAGACATTATATAAACCATGCATTGTTTGTAATTGAAGAATCTATGGATCACCAATATTGATAAACTATATAACATCACGCTGGTGCCCAAATTCAAATGAATATGCATGTTTGATACACCAATTTGTTTTATGATATTATCGATGTCGTGATCTCCGCTTTAAATATTTGAATCCCTTTAATCCAAATATTCGCCTCATATAGCTATCACTCATGCTTATATAGGACTATCTCTCTCGACCTATACGCTGCTCATCGCCTCTCGTGCATCTCTCGTGCTACCAGATGTCGACAATGATCTTTTATCTTCAGAACATAATCGACGATACTCTCTCCATCGACCTTCATCACTCTATCTCTCTCTAAGTATATCTCGGTCCCTGCTATGTGTCTCTAGCTATGATTCTCCATGTGGAATCTCTTTCTCTCACACAAACACAAAACTTTGTCTCCCGGGGTCTCATTTCTCTCAAATATTCCCATGTGTGCCACTCGCACACCCCTCATACAGAGATGTCTTCCGCTCCTTAGATATGAGTGTTGGGGAACGTAGTAATTTCAAAATTTTCCTACGCACACGCAAGATCATGGTGATAGCAACGAGGGGAGAGTGTTGTCTACGCACTGTGAGACCAAAGCGAAGCGCTGACGCAACGAGAGGAAGTAGTCGACGCCCTCCCGATCCGACCGATCCAAGCACCGCTAATCGACACCTCCGAGTTCTTGACACGCCAGACAGCTCGATGACGCACCTCGATCTCCAATCCAAGAGAGGCTCCGAGGGGAGTTCCACAAGACGACGGCGTGTTGACGATCTTGATGTTCTCCAGCAGGTGGCTTCGCTTAAGCACCACTACAATATGACCGAGGTGTAATATCGTGGAGGGGGCACTGCACGCTGCTAAGGAACGATCAATGATCAACTTGTGTATTCTAGGGTGCCCCTACCCCGTGATATAAAGGAGGGAGGGAGGAGGTGGCCGCCCAAGGGGGCGCGCCATAGGAGGAGGAAACCTACTCCAAGTAGGTTTCGCCTTTTTCCTTATCATATTTGGAGGGGAAGGAAGGAGTACTAGTAGTAGGAAGGAGTACTAGTAGTAGGAAAGGAAGAGGGGAAGGAGAAAGGAAAGGGGGGCCGCCCCTCCCCAATTCGGATTAGCTTGGGGCGCGCCTCCCTTGCTCCTTCTCCTTCCTCCTACATGGGCCCAATAAGGCCCATATACTTCCCGGGGTTCCAGAACCTCCCTGAGCTCCAGATATTCCCAAACTCTCCCGAACCTTTCCGTGTCCAAATATATCCGTCCAATATATTAATCTTTATGTCTCGACCATTTCGACTCCTCGCCATGTCCGTGATCATATCCGGACTCAACAAACTTCGTACATCAAAATACATAAACTCATAATATAATTGTCATCGAAACCTTGCTGCATGGACTCTACGGTTCGAGAACGATGTAGACATGATCGAGACATGTCTCTAGTCAATAACCAATAGCGGGACCTGCATGCCCATATTGGTTCCTACATATTCTACGAAGATCTTTATCGGTCAAACCGCACAACAACATACGTTGTTCCCTTTGTCATCGGTATGTTACTTGTCCGAGATTCGATCGACGGTATCCAATACCTAGTTCAATCTTGTTACCGACAAGTCTCTTTACTCGTTCTGTAATACTTAATCTCATAACTAACTCATTAGTTACATGCTTGCAAAGCTTAGGTGATGAGCATTACCGAGAGGGCCCAGAGATACCTCTCCGACAATCGGAGTGACAAATCCTAATCTCGAATTATGCTAACTCAACATGTACCTTCGGAGACACCTGTAGTACTCCTTTATAATCACCTAGTTACGTTGTGACATTTGGTAGTACCCAAAGTGTTCCTCCGGTAACAGGAGTTACATAATTCTCATAGTTACAGGAACATGTATAAGTCATGAAGGAAGCAATAGCAGAATACTAAACGATCAAGCGCTAAGCTAACGGGATGGGTCATGTCAATCACATCATTCTCCTAATGATGTGATCCCATTGATCAAATGACAACACATGTCTATGGTTAGGAAACATAACCATCTTTGATTAATGAGCTAGTCAAGTAGAGGCATACTATTGACTATATGTTTGTCTATGTATTCACACATGTATCATGTTTCCAGTTAATACAATTCTAGCATGAATAATAAACATTTATCATGATATGAGGAAACAAATAATAACTTTATTATTGCCTCTAGGGCATATTTCCTTCAGTCTCCCACTTGCACTAGAGTCAATAATCTAGATTACATAGTAATGATTCTAACACCCATGGAGTCTTGGTGTTGATCATGTTTTGCTCGTGAGAGAGGCTTAGTCAATGGGTCGCAACATTCAGATCCGTATGTATCTTGCAAATCTCTATGTCTCCCACTTGGACTTGGTCCCAATGGAATTGAAGCGCCTCTTGATGTGCTTGGTCCTCTTGTGAAATCTGGATTCCTTTGCCAAGGCAATTGCACCAAGATTGTCACTGAAGATCTTCATTGGTCCCGATGCACTAGGTATAACACCTAGATCGGAAATGAACTCCTTCATCCGCATTCTTCATTTGCTGCTTGTAAGCTATGTACTCCGCTTCACATGTAGATCCTGCCACGACGCTTTGTTTAGAACTGCACCAACTCACAGCTCCACCGCTTAATATAAACACGATCCGGTTTATGATTTAGAATCGTTCGATCGCTGTCAAAGCTTGCATCGACGTAACCATTTACGACTAGCTCTTTGTCACCTCCATATACGAGAAACATATCCTTAGTCCTTTTCGTGTATTTCAGATGTTCTTGACCGCTGTCCAGTTGATCCACCTTGATTACTTTGGTACCTACCGCCAAGCTTATTGCTACATACGCCAGTCCGGTACACAAGATTGCATACATGATAGAGCCTATGGCTGAAGCATAGGAACACCTTTCATTTTCTCTTTATCTTCGCTGTGGTCGGGCATTGAGTTTGACTCAACTTCACACCTTGTAGCAGTGCAAGAATCCTTTCTTTGCTCGATCCATTTTGAACTTTTTCAAAATTTTGTCAAGGTATGTGCTTTGTGAAAGTCCTATTAAGCGCCTTGATCTATCTCTATAGATCTTGATGCCCAATATGTAAGCAGCTTCACCGAGGTCTTTCATTGAAAAACTTTTATTCAAGTATCCCTTTATGCTCTCCAGAAATTCTATATCATTTCCAATTAATAATATGTCATCAACATATAAAACTAGAAATGCTACAGAGCTCCCACTAAATTTCTTGTAAATACAGCTTCTCCAAAAGTCTCAGATAAAACCATATGCTTTGATCACACCGTCAAAGCGCTTATTCCAACTCCGAGATTCTTGCACCAGTCCATAAATGGAACGCTGGAGCTTGCACACTTTGTCAAGACCTTTTGGATCAACAAAACCTTCAGCTGCATCATATACAACTCTTCTTCTAGAAATCCATTCAAGAATGCAGTCTTGACATCCATTTGCCAAATTTCATAATCATGAAATGCAGCAATAGCCAACATGATTCGGACAGACTTAAGCATCGCCACGGTGAGAAAGTCTCATCGTAGTCAACCCCTTGAACTTGTCGAAAACCTTTTGCAACAAGTCGAGCTTTGTAGACAAGAATATTACCATCAGCGCAGTCTTCTTCTTAAAGATCCATTTATTCTCAATGGCTTGCCGATCATCGGGCAAGTCAACCAAAGTCCATACTTTGTTTTCATACATGGATCCTATCTCGATTTCATGGCCTCTAGCCATTTTGCGAATCTGGGCTCATCATCGCTACTCATAGTTTGTAGGTTCATCATGGTCAAGTAACATGACTTCCGTAATAGGATTTCCGCATCACTGTGCGGATCTTACTCGTAGACCCACGAGGTTTAGTAGAAACTTGATCTCAAGTTTCATGATCAATATCATTAGCTTCTTCACTAATTGGTGTAGTTGTCACAGAACCGGTTCTTGTGATGAACTACTTTCCAATAAGGGAGTAGATACGCTTATCTCATCAAGTTCTACTTTCCTCCCACTCACTTCTTTTCGAGAGAAATTCTTCTAGAAAGGATCCGAATTTAGCAACGAAAATCTTGCCTTCAGATCTGTGATAGAAGGTGTACCCAATAGTCTCCTTTCGGTATCCTATGAAGACACATTCGATTTGGGTTCGAGCTTATCCGTTGAAGTTTCTTCACATAAGCATCGCAGCCCCAAACTTTGAGAAACGACAACTTTGGTTTCTTGCCAAACCACAGCTCATAAGGCATTGTCTCAACGGATTTTGATGGTGCCCTATTTAACGTGAATGCGGCCGCCTCTAAAGCATAACCCCACAACGATAGCGGTAAATCAGTAAGAGACATCATAGATCGCACCATATCAACTAAAGTACGACATTGACGCTCGACACACCATTTTGTTGTGGTGTTCCTGTATGGAGTTGCTAAACTATTCCACATTGTTTCAAATGTAAACCAAACTCAGAACTCAAATATTCTCCTCCACGATCAGATCGTAGAAACTTTATTTTCTTGTTACGATGATTTTCTACTTCACTCTGAAATTCTTTGAACTTTTCAAATGTTTCGCATTTGTGCTTCATCAAGTAGATATACCCATATCCGCTCAAATCATCTGTGAAGGTGAGAAAATAACGATATCCGCCACGAGCCTCAACATTCATCGGCCACATACATCTCAGATGTATGATTTCCAACAAATCTGTTGCTCTCTCCATAGATCCGAGAACGGTGTTTTGGTCATCTTGCCCATGAGGCATGGTTCGCAAGTACCAAGTGATTCATAATCAAGTGATTCCGTAAGTCCATCAAGATGGAGTTTCTTCATGCGTTTTACATCGATATGACCTAAACGGCAAGGCCACAAATATGTTGCACTATCATTATCAACTCTGCATCTTTTGGCTTCAACATTATGAATATGTGTATCACTACTATCGAGATTCAATAAAATAGACCACTCTTCAAGGGTGCATGACCATAAAAGATATTACTCATATAAATAGAACAACCATTATTCTCTCGATTTAAATGAATAACCGCCTCGCATCAAACAAGATCCAGATATAATGTTCATGCTCAACGCAGCACCAAATAACAATTATTCAGGTCTAAAACTAATCCCGATGGTAGATGTAGAGGTAGCGTGTCGACCGCGATCACATCGACTTTGGAACCATTTCCCACGCGCGATCATCACCTCGCCCTTAGCTAATCTTCGCTAATCCGTAGTCCCTGCTTCGAGTTGCAAATGTTAGCAACAGTAACCAAGATCAAATACCAAAGCATGCGAGCATTAGTAAGGTACACATCAATAACATGTATATCACATATACCTTTGTTCACTTTGCCATCCTTTTTATCCGCCAAATACTTGGGGCAGTTCCGCTTCAAAGGTCCAACCGCTGCGCATAGAGAAGCACTCGCCTGTGCTTAGGTCCAGACTTGGGTTTCTTCTCTTGAGCAGCAACTTGTTTGCTGTTCTTTTGAAGTTCCTTCTTCTTCCCTTTGCCCCTTTCTTGAAACTAGTGGTCTTGTTGACCATCAACACTTGATGCTCCTTTTGATTTCTACCTCCGCATGCTTTCAAAGATCGCTAAGAGGTCGGGAATAGTCTTGTTCATCCCTTGCATATTATAGTTCATCACAAAGCTCTTGTAGCTTGGTGGCGTGATTGGAGAATTTGTCAATGACGCTATCATCCGAAGATTAACTCCCAGCTTGAATCAAGTGATTATTATACCCGCACATTTTGAGTATATGCTCCCGACAGAACTGTTCTCCTCCATCTTGCAGCAGAGAACTTATTGGAGACTTCATATCTCTCAATCCGGCATTTGCTTGAAACATTAACTTCAACTCCTCGAACATCTCATATGCTCCATGACATTCAAAACGCCGTTGAAGACCCGGTTCTAAGCCGTAAAGCATGGCACATCGAACTATAGAGTAGTCATCGCTTTGCTCGCCAGACGTTCTTAACGCCGCCGGGGCATCAAAGCAGTTCGCACCCAGCGGTGCTTCCAGATGTAACTCTTTCAGGCAGCAATGAGGATAATCCTCGTGTTACGGACCCAAATTCGTAATTGCTACCATCATCTTTCAACTTTGCTTTTCAAGGAACGATTAAAATTCAACGGAACAACAAAGACGAGCCATCTATCTACAAACAAACATAGACAAGCAAAGTACTATCAGTACTAAGTTCATGATAAATTTAAGTTCAATTAATCATATTACTAAAGAACTCCCACTTAGACGTACATCTCTAGTCATCTAAGTGATTACGTGATCCAAATCAACTAAACCATGTCCCATCATCACGTGAGATGGAGTAGTTTCAATGGTGAACATCTCTATGTTGATCATATCTACTATATGATTCACGCCGACCTTTCGGTCTCCGTGTTCCGAGGCCATATCTCAGATATGCTAGGCTCGCCAAGTATAACCTGAGTATTCCGCGGTGCAACTGTTTTGCACCCGCTGTATTTGAACGTAGAGCCCATCACACCCGATCATCACGTGGTGTCTCAAAGACGAAGAACTTTCGCAACGGTGCATACTGTGGAGAACACTTCTTGATAATTAGTGAGAGATCATCTTAAAATGCTACCGCCAATCAAAGCAAGATAAGATGCATAAAGGATAAACATCACATGCAATCAATATAAGTGATATGATATGGCCATCATCATCTTGTGCTTGTGATTCCATCTTCAAGCACCGCCGTGATCACCATGGTCACCGGCGCGACACCTTGATCTCCATCGTAGCATCGTTGTCGTTACGCCATCTATTGCTTCTACGACTATCGCTACCGCTTAGTGATAAAGTAAAGCAATTATGTATGCTTGCATTTCATACAATAAAGTGACAACCATATGGCTCTGCCATTGCCGATAACTTCGTTACAAAACATGATCATCTCATACAATAAAATATAGCATCACGCCTTGGCCATATCACATCACAACATGCTCGCAAAAACAAGTTAGACGCCCTCTACTTTGTTGTTGCAAATTTTACGTGGCTGCTACGGGCTTATGCAAGAACTAATCTCACCCACGCATCAAAACCACAACGATAGTTTGTCAAGTTGATGCTGTTTTAACCTTCGCAAGGACCGGCGAGCTACACTTGGTTCAACTAAAGTTGGAGAAACCGACACCCGCTAGTCACCGTGGTGCAAAGCTCGGCGGTAAACCAGTCTCGCAGAAGCGTGACGCGTAATGTCGGTCCGGCCGCTTCATCCAATAATACCGCTGAACCAAATTATGACATGCTGGTAAGCAAGATGACTTATATCGCCCACAACTCACTTGTGTTCTACTCGTGCAAATAACATCAAACCATTAAAACCTAGGCTCGGATGCCACTGCTGGGGAACGAGTAATTTCAAAATTTTCCTATGCACACGCAAGATCATGGTGATGATATAGCAATGAGGGGAGAGTGTTGTCTCACGCATCTTTAGACCGAAGCGAAGCGCTGACGCAACGAGAGGAAGTAGTCGACGCCCTCCCGATCCGACCGATCCAAGCACCGCATTCGCACCTCCGAGTTCTTGACACGCCAGATAGCTCGATGACGCACCTCGATCTCCAATCCAGAGAGGTTCCGAGGGGAGTTCCACAAGATGACGGCGCAGGACGATCTTGATGTTCTCCCTGCGTGTGGCTTCGCCTAAGCACCACTACAATATGACCGAGGTGTAATATCGTGGAGGGGGCACGCGACACGGCTAAGGAACGATCAATGATCAACTTGTGTATTCTAGGGTGCCCCTACCCCGTGATATAAAGGAGGGAGGGAGGAGGTGGCTGCCCAAGGGGGCGCTATAGGAGGAGGAAACCTACTCCAAGTAGGTTTCCTCTTTTCCTTATCTTATTTGGAGGGGAAGGAAGGAGTACTAGTAGTAGGAAGGAGTACTAGTAGTAGGAAAGGAAGAGGGGAAGGAGAAAGGAAAGGGGGGCCGCCCTCCTCAATTCGGATTGGGCTTGGGGCGCCTCCCTTGCTCCTTCTCCTTCCTCCTACATGGGCCCAATAAGACCCATATACTTCCCGGGGTTCCGTAACCTCCTGAGCTCTAGATATTCCCAAACTCTCCCGAACCTTTCCGTGTCCAAATATATCCGTCCAATATATCAATCTTTATGTCTCGACCATTTCGAGACTCCTCGCCATGTCCGTGATCATATCCGGACTCAACAAACTTGGTACATCAAAATACATAAACTCATAATATAATTGTCATCGAAACCTTGCTGCATGGACCCTACGGTTCGAGAACGATGTAGACATGATCGAGACATGTCTCGGTCAATAACCAATAGCGGACCTGCATGCCCATATTGGTTCCTACATTTTCTACGAAGATCTTTATCGTCAAACCGCACAACAACATACGTTGTTCCCTTTGTCATCGGTATGTTACTTGTCCGAGATTCGATCGTCGGTATCCAATACCTAGTTCAATCTTGTTACCGACAAGTCTCTTTACTCGTTCTGTAATACTTCATCTCATAACTAACTCATTAGTTACATGCTTGCAAGGCTTAGGTGATGAGCATTAATCTCTAGGGCATATTTCCTTCAATGAGAACCTACGACTCTTCCTCTTCAATATCTCTTTCTCACACACAAACACAAACTCTATCTCCCAGGGTCTCATATTTCTCCATTAATCTCTTGTATGTCGCTCAAACACACCCCTCTCCCTAGAGATATCTTATGCCCTCATATGTCTCTCTAGCTATCACTCTGCTAGAAATATCTTTCTCTCTCAGACACAAAACTCCGCCTCTCCTCGATATCATTTCTCTCGATATTTGTTTGTATGTGACTCACATGCACCTCTCTCTATCTCTCTCACACCCACACACATAACCCAGCCTTCTCGATCCACTCGACTCCTATCTCTAGCGCACACTAGCTAGCATCTTTATCTTTCTATTTATCTGCTTTCTCCATCAACCTTCTTTCTCGCCTCACTGGATTCCTATCACGCACACTCACGATGTTTCTCTCTACATGCAGTCAAGTGCCCTCTCACACACATATATAACTTCAACCTTTGAACCACCCGACGGTCATCTCCGACACCCAAACTAACGGATGTCTCTCTAGCTAGCATCTCCATCTCTCAGATCTATTTGTAGTTTCTCCACAACATTTCTTTCTCGCATGGAGTCTTGCTTCCTATCACCCACACTATATATGTCTATCCATACATATGCATTTATAGGTTGATCTCTTTGCACAATCGCTATGCGCCTCACCCTCTCGCCGCCATAGATGCATGCTCTAGCCCACGCCACTATCTCTTAAAGACAAAAACACATGCTCAATTGTCGGGCCTTCTTCCCTGCATTCTCACATGCATGCATATTGTCATACCGATCCGTCTCTCCCATGTCGTTGATCTTGGGACTTATGTCTTCTTTCTTTCATCTCGATCATGCGCGCGCACACACACACATCCCACGTATACATGTATACCTCTCACACATGCATGTTCAAGGTCTCTATGTCTCCATACGTAGTTAATTACCCTCAATCCTAACGCCACATCGAATTGTTCTCCTCTTTTGTGCACATAACTTCCGCCTGGATGGGCAAAACACACACTCACACTTAACAATCTCCTTCTAGCTACCCCCACACCGCGCGCCTCTCACTCTTCCCCTATATCCCCAAAACCAATAAGACCATCCCTTTGTTTAATTCCCACCTACATGCACCATCGATATATAGTAGTCTTCCGTGGTGTCTCTCGAACAAACACGTTCTCTCGATGTCGACTCCTCTCACGCCAAGACGCACCTTCTCTTCCTCCTACAGCATTTTCTCTCGCACCCCATCGCTGGTGGCCTCTGCCATACACATCACCTCTCTATGATGAAGCCATGCACACTTAAATTACATCCGCCACAGAGGACCCCGTGACACACACACACACACACACGCATGCACCCCCCCACACACACTAAGACTCCATCTCTCTCTCTTACTCTCTCTCACACACACACACGCATGCACCCCCCCACACACACTTAGACTCCATCTCTTTCTCTCTCTCTCACACACACACACAAACTAAGACTCCATCTCTCTCTCTCTCTCTCCTCTCTCTCTCACACAGACACACACACACACACACACACACACACCACACACACACACACACACACACTAGGACTCCATCTCACACACACATGATCTAGGCGGAGCATTTGTTCCTACCACCCTTCATCCAACCTTACCCGTATGATAAACAATCGCCTTTATTTACTTGCATAACATGGACAGATTCCACTTTACTTTAGTAGTCAGCAAACTTATCATCTGTATATCTGTATACCCATATAAAAAAACGAGCTGGCGATGATGGTGTGCCAGCCATCTTGTAATACAGACCGTATGATATATATCTGACAGATAGGAAGCAAACTATGATTATTTTACAAAAGATACCCGCACCTCTCTCCACATCATTATCTCCCGCAACCTCATTGCTCAGCAATTAAAAAAGGAATAAGTCTCTAGAACAATCTAGCATGCATGGTGGCCGCTGCCGCTTGCCAGAGCCGTCCATCCCCATGCCTCCGCCCATTCCGACTACTGTCGGATTTCGGGTTCCGGCAGACCCTTGAGGTTCGAACACTGGGGTGCACGTGGAGATTCAACCCTCTACCATCTCGCACCTCGCCAATCGCTGGGACCTAAACTACTAAAAATGTAACAAGCACAAGAGACACAAGATTTATATCGTTCGTGCCACCATTGTGGTGTAATACCTTACCCAAAGTGTGGTGTGGTGGATTGCCTCTCGGCCGATGAGGAATAAGATAAGGAAGAACAGCCTCATGAGGGTCTGTTTGGCTGGTGCGATGAACTCGATGAGAGGGTTCGGCCGCCTAACTATGGTTTCTTGATGAGGATCAAGATGCCTCTGCCCTGGGGGTGGCTAGTTCTATTTATAGGCGAAGGCCCTGGGCCTCTTCCCAAATATTGAGCGGGAAGGGCGCCAACAATTGGCCATTTTGAAGGGGAACAACGGGTACACTTATCCTGACTAAAGTTGGTCTTCGCCTGCCAAAGGCTCTGGTGATGACGCCGGCTTGGGCTCCATGATGACTCCCTTCCAGCCATTGGGCTGATCTTGGTCTTGTTGCACCGAAATGGATGCCTTTGCTTGATACTCTCGCCTGCGCTTGCTCCCTTCACACCAAAGAGGAAGGGAGGACATCGCAATGGGCGGGCGCCTCGATCGGGCGCCTTGGTCGTCATGGTTATGCCATGGGCACCTCGCGAGGTACCTGCCTTGAACTCTCCGGGCCTCATGAGCCAGCCTCGACGAGGCCGTGCCTAAGGAAGCTCCTTGTCGCCCACCTCATGAGGCTTGGCCCTCACGAGGGTCTTGAGCTTATGCTGATGAAGATGGGCAGGCTGGGCCTCCTTTGAGCCACGCCACAGCCGCAGCAGCAAGTCCGGGGACCCCTGTGCCCAAAACGCCGACAAGAGCCCCGGCCCACGGGCGCCCGAACTTGGCTGAGCAAAGGTCGGTGTACTAAAGTAGGGGTACTTACAACCCCGAACTTGTGCATCGGCAGTCGAAGACTTCGCTGCAAGGCTTGCTTCAAGCGTCCGCCAGGTCCTCCCCGATGCCCTATTATCGCCATTCAAGAACAAAGTACTAACTAAGAGAACGAAGGCCCCGACAAGAGGAGCTTGCCGAAGGCCAACCGAGGCATCACCAGAAGACTTGCTGGGCGCCAAGGCTTCGCAAGAAGGCCCAGCGTCGCAAGCTTGCTTAAGCACAACAAAAAGGGCCATGCAAGGCTGCCACTCAACTCCAGCGCACCCAAAGGACGCGTCATCACCGCATCATCCCAAGGGCACGCGCGCAGGCACTACGCAGCCATACGGAGCGAGGTGGCAAACGGAGCCGACAGAGGCGCCATCGTGGCAACCGGAGGCTCACTTAACGGTCACTCCTCCCTGACTGTTAGCGACGGACGGCATTTAATGCCCTTGTCCCCCGCCGCCGAGTTAGGTAGGGGCACCATGGGCATCGCTGCACCAACCTGCGATTTTACCTTTCTACCCCCTCTTCCCACGCTGCCACCGTGGATCCCCCTTCAGAGTATAAAAGGAGGCCCATGCGCACGAGAAGGGGTTCGGGCCATTCGAGACCCCAAGAGCACCACCATACGCCGCCGAGCAAGATAAAATAACACATAGAAAGCAGCAGGGGTCTTATCTCCGGAGAGCCCCGGTTGGGTAAACATCGCCTGCCTCCCCCTGACGCCGACCTCGATCTGCTCACAGACGTCCCCGCCCGCTGCCGAACTGTAAGGGGCCCTAAGTGCCCTATAGGTGTTCGAGGCCACGGAGATCCGAGCCCCGACATCTTTGGCGCCAGTAGGGGGGCGCCGAGGTCGTGAGCATCTCAGCAATATCGCCAACATGCCACCAAGAAGAAGCTTCGAGGTGGCCGCCTGCCTACATCATTCCACCACCACCGCCGGAGCAAGCAGGCGGTGAAGTGGACGCCATGGAGGAGTGGGTGCCGCCGTGGGTCTCGTGTCGCCACCAGATCCAAGAACAAGGCCCTGCAAGCGCCGCCGACGGCAGACGCCGCACCCTCCCAAGAGGTGCAAGGTCAACAACGCCCGGTGTTTCGCACCGTGCTCGCGGAGCAAGGCTGCTGGTGGGTCGCGGACGCCGAGGCCAGCATGCACGCCCGCATGCCGGGCGCGAGTGAGGTGCGGTCGCCTGGACGAGGTGTTGCTCCTCCCAATCTGGTTGGGAGTCCGAGCACATCCCGCTCCTCGCGCCGCTCGCCGCCGCCGCCACCCAAGATAGCAGAGGAAGCGCTGGCCCGAGCCCAGATAAGCTTTAGATTACCCTCCGCGCCGCACAAGATCGACGATCGAGGATGGCCATATATAGCCTCATCGCTTCGCTTAACGGCGACAAGCCCCGGCGCCGAGCTGCCGAGGTTTCCGGCAGGCGCCCGCGCAGCCGGGCGCCGACAGGTCTGCTGGGTGCCGCCAGGCGCCTCAGCCCCAAAGGCTAAGATCGCCAGCTCGCCGACCAACCTTGACGCCGACCACCGCTGTTGCCTGACCCGCGAACTCGCCGCGATCAGCGCCACGTTCTTCAGAACGGCGGCACGAAGACGCCGCGACTCGATCGAAGCGCCGGAGAGAACGCGACGTCAACTGACAGCGCTACTGGGCCGCTTGTCGACATGCAAGCGCCAGGGAACCAGCGACTTGTCAGACGCTGCAGGTTGCCCTGCGCTCACCCGCAAGCTGCGGCAAGTCCAAAGGGCCCAAAACCAAGAACTTCAAGCCGATGTCCCCGAGAAGTACGACGGCAGGATACACCGCCGGAGTTCCTCAAAGATCTACACCATCGCAAAGGCAGGCTGCCGAGGGCGCGACGAGAAGATCCTCGCCAACTACTTCCCGCTGGTACTCAAGCCTAACGTCAGATCTTGGCATGCACTTGCCGGACGGCTCCATCTCTTCATGGGCGGACTTGTGCCATCAGTTTGTCGGCGCCTTCACGGGTGGCCACAAGCCTCATGGCCAGGAGAGTGACCTCCACTTGCTCGCCCGTATGAGGGGAGCCTCGCGCAAGTATATACAAAGATTCAGCCAGTGCAGCGCAACATCCGAGACGCCCACCCCGCCGCGGTTATTAGCGCGTCTCATCGAACGGCGAATCAGCAGGATGAGGGAGGAGATGGCAACGCAAAATCAGAGATGTCGCGAGTTTCTACGCCCGCCGACAAGTGTGCACGGGCTGAGGAGGGGAGGAAAATCCCGGAGAGGTTGCCGGAGCGTATGATCTCGACATTGAGGACGCCGCCCGCAAGGAAGAACCGAGGCGAATAATAGGAAGAGAAAGGCTAAGGATATACTAGCTGCTGAGCATTCCAAGAACGGAGGCGGCTCCGACAAGGCCAAGACCGACGACCGGCGAGGCTGTGGTAGCCGCCGACAAGCAAGATAGCTCCGCAAGCGGTATTGCAAGATCCACCGCACCAAGGGCCATGATCTCCAAACCTGCAAGAAAGTGGAGCAGATGGCGGAGCTGTAGAAGGCCGAATACGAGCGCCGCGATAAGGAGAGAGCCCAGGGAGGTGGCGGAGGATCCGCAAGAAGCTTCCCGCCTGGGAGGGAACCGCTGCAAGGCCAAAACGCTGCAGGAGACAGCCTCCCGCGGCCGCGACAAGGACGAAGATGAAGATGAAGGTGACGAGATGGAGGAAGATGAGGCTGATGACCAGGAGTTTCAGAAGGCAACGGAGGTGTTGTGCATTGACGGCGGCGCCTCCCTGCACACCTCGCACCGCCAACTCAAGCAATGGGTGCGAGAAGTGAATGCAGCAGAGCCGTCCATCGAGGCGCGCAAGCCCCTGAAATGGTCCAGCACGCCCATCATCTTCGACATTGAGGACCACCCTGATCGCATCGCTGCGGTCGGGTGCTTGCCGATGTTGGGTTCACCAACAATCCGCAACCTCAAGGTCACGAAGATGCTGGTTGATGGCGGGGCCGGCCTGAACCTGATTTCCTCCGCAGTACTCAAGAAGCTCCAGATCCCCGACGACGAGCTTGAAGAGACCGCACCTTTCAAGGGATAAACCGGGAAGGAGTCAGCCCAAGGAAGATCACATTGCCGATGACATTCGCAGCCGAGCTGAACTTCGTAATCGAGAGGGTCACATTCGACGTGGCTGATATCCCTTACCCTACAACGGGATACTCGGCCGACCAAGACTCGCCAAGTTCATGGCGGCCTCACCACGCATACAATGTGCTCAAGATGCTCGCCCGATGAGTGTCATTTCGTCCAAGGTGACAAGAAGGACGACTCATCTCGCACCGACAAGATCTACCGGGAAGCAAGCTGCAGCAGAGCGAGCCACTTGCCGCCGAAGCTCCCCGGGAAGAAGAAGGCTAAGTCCGCAAGGACACTCTCGTGCTCACTCCGCAAGCACATCTCCCGGAGCGCGCTTGCTGCCGAGGACGCGCCATCGAGCTCCACCGCAAGTGCGAGAAGGCGAAGGCAGACCAACCAAAGACTAAGCCCGCAAGAACGGCTCGGGCTCGCCCGCAAGCCTCGCTCTCCGGAGTGCCGCTGCTGTCGAGGACGCGCCATTGAGCTCTGCCGGCCAATAGGGCAAAGAAAGTTGCCAAGCTTCAACTTTTGAGTTGTGCTCCCTGAAAATCCGTACCTTGTACGAAGAACCCGAGAGCGGAAGGGTCGAGTCGTGGTTAGGTTGCGCCGTCGATCAATTTCGAGTCTGTTCGACGATAAAAGCACGCCGCAACCAGCCCGACGAGTTCTTCCCGCCGAAGGCAACACCGCCAGCGGGCCGCTGATGCCCTGCGCCAAGAAGCGAGTTTATACCAAGCGGTTTCTGAAGCGTAAGGACGAGAACGCATAAGGGGGAAAGATCAGGGAAGAAGCACGGCCTCGACGGATTGTTGAAGACGGAAAAGCTAAGTCGTCCGAGTTTTTGTACAGAGCACTTCTTAGTTCCATGCTTTTTTATGTTATGTTCCTCGTGCGTTCATCCTTTGTACACAATACCTGTGCGCGGAGGAGCCAACTCGTGGTTAAGTTGCGTCCTTGCTTTGTTTCCGAGTCCGCTCAACAATACAAGTGCACTACAACTGGCCCGAGAAGGTTGCTTGCCGAAACAACACCGCCAGCGGGCTGCTGATGTCCCGTGACTCAAGAAGTGTGTTAAGCGCCGCAAGTTCCTAGAAGCGAGGGTAAAAGCGCACAAAGGATATAACGGTAAAGGGCGAATATAGCGAAGCCTTGCCATAAGGCGCCTTCAGATGAGAAACTTGTGCGCGGAGGAACTAACTCACGGCTGAGTTGCGCCCTTGATTTGTTTCGAGTCCGCCAACAATTCAAGTGCATCGCAATCGCCCGAGAAGGTTTCTTGCCGAAACACCACCACCAGCCGGCTGCCGATGTCCCGTGACTCAGCAAGTGTGTTAGCACCGGCAAGTTCCCTAGCAGCGTAGAGTATAAACATACGAAGGGCAAAGCATGGCATCGTTTTGCAAAGTCACACATAAAATAAAATATAGATAACGAACTTATTACAAGATCGTCTCAGCTGTTTTCATGGCTGTAATTACAAGGACAAGGAGAAGCTGGATATGACTGCCCCGCAAGCCAGCTTTGCTGGGGCTGTAAGTGCCAAAGTCCTTCAAGGACGGGCCAGGCCCCCAAGGCTCACGGGGCCGGGCGATAAGGGCAAAAGAGGGCACACCAAAGACTGGTTTTGGCGAGGCCAGAGTTGCCGAGGCTGCAAGGCTAAGATTCCTCCCCGACAAGCTAATGTCGCCGGGGCTGTGGAGTCGATAAGTTTTTTCATCCTCGTTATGCATCCTCTTATGGACCGGGAAGGCGGGCTGCGCCCTGAACGAAAGTGTGTCTTGTAAAACCCATACGCCGAAGGAGCCGAGTCAGGCTGGGCTTGCTTCTTTGGTTTGTTTCCGAGTCCGCCAACAAACACAAGTGCGCTGTAACTGCTCGGCAAGGTTGCTTGCCGGAAGCAACACAGCCTGGCTGGCTGTTGATGTCCCAAGACTCAAAGAAGTGTGTTCGCCCGCAAGTCCCCTAGAAGCGAGGGATGGGAGCGCATAAGGCACTAAATCAAGTAAAGGACTTAGTCCGCAAGCTGCCTCTTTTCATTAAAAACACCCTAGTTTAGTACAAGTCCATAGAGGATGAAAAACATGATAGAGAGGATTACAGATTTTAAATACAGCTAAAGCCCGAAGGCTCACAAATTAAAAGATTAGATGCCCGTAATCCCTCTCCTGTTTCTCTGTTCAGGAGGTAGGTCAAGGAGGCCCCGGCAAGAGAAGCTTGCCAGGGAGGGCAAAAGGGGCGCCTAGGAGAGCTACGGGCGCTAGAAGACACCAAGAGAACTTCCCGGGGGCCGGCCAGGAGCTTGGCGGAGACGGAGGCGCCGGAGGCAGAGCTTGAAGACGGGGTGGTGGGATGTTAGCATGCTGTCGAGGGCTCCTCGCCCTCGTACTCCGGCTTGACGGGCTTGCCGCCACCCCTCTTCCTCCTCCGCAGCCTCCCTACGCCAGCCACCCAAGGAGACGGCCCCGGGGAGTTCAGAAGGCCGGCGTCCCGGATGATAGGGTCGCCGGTGGCGCGCGAGGCAGCGTCCGACGCCTAGTCGACCCGCCATCTCGCTGCTGCCGCTGCCGCCCTCCTCGCTACTCGCCGAGGTCCCAGCACGGCACGCGCGGCCTCGGGTCCGTGACGGAATTGGGTTCCGCGCCATCAAGGCCTCATAGAACGCACGACGATTTGCGGCGGCGTGGGAGACGGGTGGCGATGCGATCTTTAAGGCATCCACCCCGGATCGCCGTGCAGTGGCGAGGTCATTTCACCCGCCGCCAGCCCCGCTGCCACGCTGCCCCCATGCATGGGGGTCGTGGGCGAAGGTGGGAGACCGAGCCACGGGCGAAGATGGCGAGTCGGCCCCGCCTCCGCCTCTTCTCGCCTCCTCGATTGGTTGAGCAGGGTGGCTGAGCCCCCCACCCCGCCTTTAAAGGGGACGAAGGGGAGCACAATAGTCTCGCACTTCCTCTTCTTCCTTCGCCTTTAGCTTTACATTTTCCTCCCATCTGCCATGGAAGGAGGGAATCCGTGTTCTTCAACGGTGGCAGCGAGGGTTGCCTCTAGGCAGCGCGCCTCCCCTATCTCTGCGGCTCGCGACGGCGGAGCCGGGCCGAGGGGAAGAGGGAGGGGGCGAGGCCGCGGACGAGGTAGTGGACGTGGTCGAGGCGCCGGGAGAGGCGGCCGGGTGGTGCGCCTCTGCCTCCGCCGGGCGACCTTTCCTCGAGGCGTCCACACCGAGACGATCCTCGAGTTCTTCATCTGCTGCGCCGAGCACCTGCCGCCGCTTCGCTGCCGGCCCCGTCATGAAGCGCGATGGAGCCGGATCCGCCCGAGATGTTGAGTTGCGATGAGGGGCTGGGGATCAGCGACACTCGAAAGTTAGTGTCGTGTCCCCAGCCCCCGGCGTGATGTACTTCGACCGACGGTGGAAGACGTTCGCCCGCATCCACAGCTTGACGGCGGGGTTTACCCTCCAAGCAGAGAGGCGAAAGGGCAAGTGCGAAGTGTCGCGGGCCCTAATAGCCTGTGGCCTTGGGCGCCGCGTGGGGTTTGATTGGACGTGGGCGGCTCCACTTCCCCATGACGCCTTGGTAACCGCACGGGTTCGACAAGTCCCTGCATGAAAAGCGGGTCATGATTACCTGTGATCGTGGAGGTCGACGGTTGGCCTTCGCTGGCTATAAGTAAGGAACGACATGTGCCCTTCCATCCTATCCCTTCTCGTTTCTCCTTCTTCTCCATGGCTCCACCAAGGAAGTTCTCGGCCGCAGAGAAGGGGAAGGGCCGCCAGGTCGAGTCTCCCTCTCCCCCGCCCAAGCGTGGTCGAGCTCGCCCTCGCAAGCATCCCGTGGCCTCCACGGCGGTCCCCCGCGATGGCGGAGTTGGCTCTCAGCATGGCGACGAGCGGCTGGCGATGGTTGGAGGGCGTGCCCCGGCCGTGCGACCCCCGAGGCCACGCCTCCACGCTGCTGAGGCGCTGCCGGAGTTCATGGTGTGGGCGGAGGAGCCGTCCGACGCCCGGCTTCAGCTCCCGCCTCCTCCTGGTGAGCTCCCACCGACGCCTGGTGGCCTCTGCTCTAGGCGGATGGCTGCTGCAGCCGGCTTCATGGGCTTCTCGAGGTCTTTGCTCACAGGAACCTGCTCTCGACCCGCTGGCCGGCAGACGTTCGCTGCACAAGGTGGTCTTCGCCGCCGCCCTCGACTTCAAGCACGACGGCGACGCCCCCTACGTGAGGGTGTTTTGGGAAGATGGTCACGATGGGGTGCTGCCCTAAAGATGACGATCGCGCCGAGGACTCAGCCCCGTGTGGATGGAGAGGGCACAAGGCAGCCGGGCGACGCCTGGTGACTCCTCAAGCTTCACCAGCTCTTCTTCGGTGGTGATTCTAGCAGCGCGCGCCAGCCCCCACGCCACGCCGCCTTCTTGGAGGGTGGCAGTGGGTCTGCTGCCGCCAGCGCCCGGTGAAGCGAGAGGAGTCCGCCTCGAGCTCCGGAGGCGCTCGAGTCTTCCAAGAGGGCTGCACGGGCGTGGCCGCTGCTTTTGTTCTTTTCCTTTCTTTTCTCCTGCACAAAAGACAACAATGTGTGGCCCAGTGGGGCGACGGTTAACGCCGCTAATTATTGTACTACTTTTGTTATCCTGACATCGTTCTTTCACACGCCCATTCGCAAGTGAACTCCGCCTTGGCTGGGGCGACCGATCCAGCCCCTGCTTATGCTAGGCCGCCTGTGAGGCATGGTCGAGGGGTGCTCCAGCTATGGACCAGGGCCGTGAAAACTTGAGCGATAGGGGTAGGAACGCTCGCGAGGGCTCCCGGGGCTTCTGCCTCGCGAGCCCCCATGCAAGAGAAATCGAGGCGGGAGAGCGAAAAATGTCGAAGAATCGCCGTCTTTTGGTCCGTGGTAGTTTCGATAAAAACTCCAAATGGGAATAACTAGTCAACTGCAAAAAGCAAATGAAAAAGCCGCGTCCGGCACCTAGTCTAGTCTTCGACGCTCTTCTCACCAACAGGAGCTAAGTGCTGCCATCGGGTGGGAGGGAGCCCCAGGCCCGAGGCCGCACTCCGAGACTCCGGACGGTACAACCCCAACTTATTATTACGTGAGAGTGTCACGGGCAGCGAGCTTCACAGGCGTTGTCCTTCTTCACAGGCTCCGGGCCTTTCCTCAGGGAAGCAAGCTTCACGGGCGTTGGCCCTCTTCACAAGCTCCGGGCCCTTTCTAGAACGTGACAGCTTCACAGGCGTTCGCCTTCTTCACAGGCTCTGGGCCCTTTCCACAAAGGATGAGCTTCATAGGCATTCGCCTTCTTCACAGGCTCTGGGTCTTTTCCAAAAAGGATGAGCTTCACAGGCATTCGCCTTCTTCAGAGGCTCTGGGCCTTTTCCAAAAAAGATGTGTTTCACAGGCATTCGCCTTCTTCACAGGCTCTGGGCCTTTTCCAAAAAGGATGAGCTTCACAGACATTCGCCTTCTTCACAGGCTCTGGGCCTTTTCCAAAAAAAGATGAGCTTCACAGGCATCCGCCTTCGGCTCTGGGCCTTTTTAGGAGTAAAACCTCCGGGGGTGCTGGATGTTCCACATGTTCTGTATAGGTACTCCCTCTTGAGTCTCCAAGTGCACGGAGCCGGGCCTGGAAACATGAACAACCTTGAACGGGCCCTCCCACTTGGGAGAGAGCTTATGCAGTCCCTCCCTGGAGAGGACCCGTCGGAGCACGAGGTCCCCTATCTCGAGAGTTCTGGGGCGGATGTTGCGGCAGTGGTATCACCGGAGTGCCTGCTGGTACCTTGCCGCCGCAGCCAGAAGCTTCTCGACGATGCTCCTCCTCAAAGACGAGGTCCGGCCCCGCGATGGCTTCCTGCAGCGTTTCATCGAACGCCAGGACCCGAGCGGATCGACGCTTGACCTCGTGAGGGAAGACCGCTTCGGCTCCATAGACCAGGAAGAAGGGGGTCTCTCCATTTGGCTTGGTCGCGGTGCAGCGGATGGACCACAACACGGACGAAGCTCGCTATACCAGCCTCGCCGCAGGCCTCCAGTTTTTTCTTGAATGTCCTGGTCTTGAGGCCTCTCAGACTTCAAGGCTGGCCCGCCGACCTGTCCATTGCTTCGGGTGTGGCACCGGTTGTAGTATATCTCAAGGCCCCAAGGTTAGCACAAGATGTTTTGAAAAGGTTACCGTGAATCGCGAACCGTTGTCGGTGATGATGCGGTTCGCACCAACCGCTCACGATGCCCTTGATGAACTTGATCGCAGAACCAGCCGGGATGGTGCGGACGGCCTCGACTTCGCCCACTTGGTGAATTTGTCCACGGTGACGTAGAGGTAGCGATAGCCCCCTGGTGCCTGAGGAAAAGGGCCCAGGATGTCTCAGCCCCTGCACCGCGAATGGCCAAGTGAGGGGGATGGTTTGCGCACTCCCGCCGGCTGGTGGATCTGCTGGCATGGAATTGGCAAGCCTCGCAAGCCTTCACGAAGTTCAACAAAGCGCCATTGAGCGCTAGCAATAATAGAAACCGGCATGAACGCCTTGCCAACGAGGGTCCGTGACGATGAATGATGCCCACAATCTCCACCATGTATATATGCCAGCAGTTCCTTCCCCTGTTCCCTAGTGATGCAACAGCAGGACACGCTGCTCGTCGCTTCCAGAGAGCTCCCCATCCATGATGTCAGATGTGTGGCTTGCCGCGCCACACGCCTGCCTCCTCCTCCTTCTCCGCAAGGTCCCTATGCTAAGTAACTCTTGAGCTCTGGATCCAGCACCCTCTTGAGGTTCCATCGTTAGGAGCAAAGTGTTCTCGAGGTCGGGCCACAGCCGGGGCCCCGAGGCAGGTGGCCGAGGAGCTCCACCCGAGGCTCAGGCTGTGCTAGATAATGGTGGCAGGGCTGAAGGCTTGAAGAGCCGCCTCAAAGACGCCTGCCTCGGGTAACCTCCCGAGGCTCGTTTGGCGATGTCGTCGGCCTCTTGATTAGTGCCGCGGGGCACATGCTGCAGCTCCAACCCCCAGAACTGTTTCTCCATCCTGCGGACCTCCGCAAGGTAGGCCTCCATGTGTTCATATCTTGGCTCGTACACCTTGTTGGAGAAATTGACGAGGAGCTGTGAATCGCCCTTGATGGTAAGGTGCTTCACCCCCAGGACAGCGGCAGCCTTCAGGCCCGCTATCAGTCCCTCGTATTCTGCTATATTGTTGGAGACCTTCTCGCCTTGCTGGAAACAGAGCTGCACGACATAGTAGAGCTTGTCCTGAGCGGGAGATATGAGCACCACCCCAGCTCCAGCGCCCTGCCTGGAGAACGCTCCGTTGAAATACATGACCCAACCTTCTGGCGCTTTGCTTCCTGGGGAGAGGGATCGATCCTCGCCAGCCCCGAGGCTCGGTGCCTCTGTCCATTCGGCCACGAAATCTGCCAGAACGGCCCCCTTGATGACTCTGGTTGTGCTGAACTCGAGCTGGAATGCTTGCAGTTCAATGTGCTCGGCGACCCTTCCGGCTGGGTTGGGGCTCCTGAGCACCCTCTCCAAGGGGTATGCCGAGACAACCTTGATTGGATGACCCTGGAAGTAGTGCCGCAGCTTGCGCGAAACCACCAGTAGCGCGAGGAGGAGCTTCTGCGGCATGGGGTACCGTGCCCTCGCATCCCGTAACACTGTGCTAACAAAGTACACCGGGTGCTCGACGAGGCTAGGGGCATCGATGCTGGTGGCATCATCCGAAAGCCGTGGTGCCTCTTGAGGTGGCGGAGCCGCCAGAAGCTGGGTGCCTGGATGGAGGGCCTCTCCCGCCCTTGGGTAGCTTTCGCACATGACGGGCCGATCTTCTTCCGTCGCGGTGTTGGCTTCTGCGAGTTCCTTCTGATTCGGCCTTGCCTTGGCTTGGGTGGCCGACGTGGTCTTGGCCCGACGCTCCTCCCTAACTGACACCAGGGCTGCGCTAGCGGAGTAGGGAGTGGAGGCGAGGTAGAGTACCAAGGGCTCCTGAGGGCGCGGGGCCACCATCACTGGAGGGCTGGTCAGGTACCTCTTGAGGTCTTGGAACGCTTTGTCGGCCTCTTCAGTCCATTCGAAGGGCCCCTTTTTCTTCATCAGCTGGAAGAAAGGCAGCGCCCGCTCCCCCAATCGGGAGACGAAACGGCCCAGCGCCGTCACGCACCCCGTGAGCTTCTGCATTTCCCAGAGGGTCTTTGGTGGGCTCATGTCCTCAACTGCCTTGACCTTTTCTAGGTTGGCCTCGATGCCTCGGTGGGATACGAGGAAACCCAGGAGCTTGCCCGAGGGAACTCCAAACACACACTTCTCCGGGTTGAGTCGCAGGCTCACTGCATTGAGGCTCGCGAAGGCTTCTTCTAGGTCTTGTATCAGGGTCTTGGCCTCGCGAGACTTCACCACGATGTCGTCGACGTAAGCCTCCACATTCTTCCCGAGCTGCGGGCCCAAGGTGATGTGCATGAGCCGCTGGAAGGTTACCCCCGCGTTGCGCACCGAATGGCATGCATGTATAGCAGTACACTCCACACGGGGTTAAGAAGGCCGTCTTTTCCACGTCTTTCACCGCCATCTTGATCTGGTGATACTAGGAAAAGGCATCCAAGAAGCATAACAGGTCACACTCGGCAGTGGAATCGATGATCTGGTCGATGCGAGGGAGCGGGAACGGATCTTGCGGGCATGCTTTGTTGAGGTTGGTGAAGTCGACACACGCGCCCTTTCCTCCCTTCTTGGCACAACTACAGGTTGGCCAGCCAATCCGGTATCGGACTCGCGAATAACCCCGCGCTTCTAGCTTGCGTGTCTTGGACGATGAAGGCCTCTTTTGCTGACTGCCTTTCGCCTTCGCTTCACAGACGACGTTGGGGCACTGCTGAGGTGGTGCTCGACACGCCTGGGATCCCGCCTGCTGATCGGGCTCCTGTGCTAACACCTTCTTGTTTGCACGCAGAACTTGACCAGGCTTCCTCCTGCTTGGGCTCGAGGTTGGCGCCGATGGTGAATGTGGCGCTTAGGCCCGCCCTGTCGACAGTATCTGCTTGGTCTCCGCCTTTGTCTTGGGTGAACAACTGCTTCTTCTTGGTCGGCGATCCCCTTGGGCTTGAGGGTTTCAAGATGGGCGGGCTGCTGCAGCAGCTGCCTTGAGGGCGAGCTTGAGCGCCACAACAAGACCTTCGTGTCCCCGGCACGTGAGGACGCCGCTGTTCCCGGCATCTTCATGAGGTTGTACCCCGGTGAGTCGCAGCCATGAATTTGGCCACGCTGGATAGCCAAGGATGGCATTGTAAGGGAGGCCGATAGGGCGATGTCGGTCGACCAGGGCCGCAAGCGGAAGTTGTCGAGGTGCCGAAGGTCACCGGAAGCCGGATTTGTCCCAAGGAGCTGGACGACCCTCCTCCTACGCCCGAGAAAGGCCGGCTGGGCTACAGCCGCTCCCGGGGTATGTAGAGGAGGTTGAAGGCCTCGACTGAGAGTACGTTGAGGCCGGCGCCACCGTCGATGAGGGTCCTGGTGACGGCCTCCTGGCAGATGGTGGGTGTGCAGAGCACGGGGAGCGCACCCGAGCAGGCCGAGTTGGTGGGGTGGTCCCTAGAGTCGAAGGTCAACCCGACCGACGGCTCCATCCGGCCCGAGGGAGCCTCCTGCCGCGTGGAGGCGGTGCCGACCCGGCGGACGAATGTCTTGACGTGGCGGCCGGAGGGCGGCGCCTGCGAGCCGCCCAGGAGGGCCGCGACGACCGGAGGAGCCGGCGCGATGGGGCGGGTGATGAAGAAGCTGCGCGGCTCCTCCCCAGAGGTCGCCGAGGAGCGCAGGGGCGATGCTTGCTGCCCGTCCCCCGTCGGGCCGGTGGCGGTGTTGACGGTGGGCGATGGGGAACGACGAGGGCGCCTGCCGACGGGAGCCGTCCGGGCGACATGGGAGGCGAGGGCGGCTCGGCGTTCGGCGCGAGCCCGACGAGCGTCAGACATGGTTGCGGTGGTCGGGGAAGAGCAAGATGGCGGAAGGCAAATTGCGGTGCACCCCTACCTGGCGCGCCAAATATCGGATTTTGGGTTCCGGCAGACCCTTGAGGTTCGAACACTGGGGTGTGTGTGGAGATTCAACCCTCTACCATCTCGCACCTCGTCGAATCGCTGGGACCTAAACTACTAAACAGAACAGCACAAGAGACACAAGATTTATACTGGTTTAGGCCACCATTGTGGTGTAATACCCTATTCTAGTGTGTGGTGTGGTGGATTGCCTCTCGGGCTGATGAGGAACAGTACAAGGAAGAACAACCTTGTGAGGGTCTGTTCTTGGCTGGTGCGATGAACTGATGAGAGGGGTTCAGTCGCTCTAACTACTGGTTTCTTGATGAGGATCAAGATGCCTCTGCCCTGGGGGTGGCTAGTTCTATTTATAGGCGAAGGCCCTGGGCCTCTTCCCAAATATTGAGCGGGAAGGGCGCCAACAATTGGCCATTTTGAAGGGGAACAACGGGTACACTTATCCTGACTAAAGTTGGTCTTCGCCTGCCAATGGCTCGTGATGACGCCGGCTTGGGCTCCACGATGACTTCTTCCAAAGCCGCTGGGCTGGTCTTGGTCTTGTTGCACCAAAATGGATGCCTTTGCTTGATACTCTCGCCGCGCTTGCTCCTTTGCACCAAAGAGGAAGGGAGGACACTGCCTTGGGCTGGCGCCCGACCGGGCGCCCTTGGTCGTCATGGCTTATGCCATGGGCACCTCGCGAGGTACCCGCCTTGAACTCTCCGCCTCCTCATGAGCCAGCCTCGACGAGGCCGTGCTCGAGGAAGCTCCTTGTTATCCGCCTCATGAGGCTTGGCCCCTCGCGAGGGTCTTGAGCTTATGCTGATGAAGATGGGCTGCTGGGCCTCCTTGAGCCACGCCAGCAGTCAGCAGCAGCAAGTCTGGGACCCTGCTCCTGTAACGCCGACAACCACCACTCACCACCACACTCCACTCCTCCTCGCCTTATCTCTAATCTTTCATTTTTTCGATGACATTCTCGAGATACCAGTTTTCCGATAAAATTCTCGAGATATCATTAGTTTTTACACATGGGATTACTCCTGCATGGGTCAATCACAATAGGTGTTTTGTAAAAAAATGCATATTGATGTTCCGTGCAATGCACAAGAATCTTGCTTATAATTATATAACACAAATCATGAGCAGGAAGTGATGTTTTTTTGACACAACCACGTTAACATGGCCACGTAAATCACGAGCAGGAAGGAGAAGGGAAGCGGGCTGTGGAGTAACATTTTTTACCACAATTTCTTAGGAAACTGAGTGCAATAGTTGAGTAGTTTTGCAAACTACCATTACTACTACACCTGAAACGGTTCAAAATCTATACTCCCTTGCCAGCACACACTTCCCGCGTGAAACGGTCAGCGTCGCCCGGGAGCGTCAGTGTCGCATTAATGTCCGGCCAGAGCGGAGGCGACCTCTCACTGGCGCCGGCTTTGAAGTGGCGCGACGGCCGAGAGAGCGCCGCTTCGGTGCACGCGATCGCTCAGCGGCCAAGATCGGCCATAGGCCCTGTTTGGATCCATGGGTTAGAGTTAGTTTGAGCTAGTTGGGGCTCAAATAGCCCTAAAGTATCCAAGCATGAGGGTTTAAATTGGAGCAAGTTGCACCAAACCCACCAAAAAAAAGTACTTTCCCACCCAAGAGGTGCTAACTGGAGATAGTTCTCATTGGGACCACTGAAAAATCACTTTTCTCTCTCCATGAAGTGCATTTATTGTCAATCTAACCCTGTCACCCAAACACCTCTTTGGCTACAGTTAGTTCAGGGTTAGTCATGAGTTAATCTAACCTCTAGCTAAGTTAGAGTATCAAACAGGAGCAGTATAGGACATGCAAGTTGCTCAAAGCATACAGGAAAATTCGTACGTGAAAGGATTTTTTCTTTTTGAAAATGGAACGTGAAAGGAATTTTTTTAGAATGCTCTTGGCATGTCGCTAACGTGTGATAGTTAACCGACCTCAATAGACGGCAGAAACGCCAGCCCGCCGCACTTTGATAGAGATGAGGAGGGAGAAGCGATACAGGCTGCTGGATTACTAGATATAGGTGTCGCACGGAAGCCAAGAAATATGGTGATAGCATGGGTTAGCCATGTACTAGTATGATGTAACTACACTGGGCTGCCATGTTTCGTACTCTTCCAGTCCACTATGTAGATGATTGGTTAATTTTATATCGCTGAATAATATTAAATATTATGAGTGCAGACGCTCCACCACGAGGTTCCTTGCTCCTTCTCGGTCGTCCGGAATCTATGTTCTTCCACTCTATTTTTTTACGTGAGCTTTGTTCATCCTTTTGCCAACACGCGAGACATCTAGCATCAAGGCGCACGTGTTATGCAACGATCGTTCCATCTATATGAAGAACACGTGGCACTGGAACTACGAGACGGACATGTACCCAGGAGTGGATGTACGGACCTGAGTAATGTATTGCAGTAAGTGAAGTAAAAAGGCACAAATGGTATGAACATGCATGGCATACAGGGTGTGTTTGGTTGCGTTCTCGTCTCATCATGCATGCTCAACTCAACACCCCTCTTCATGCATGATCTCTTCATGCATGCTTCTAGTGTATTTGTGCTAAACTAGTGTGGACTCATGCACCCTCCATACACTCTACCAAACACCCAAAAGTAGGTCGAGAAGGGAACTCTTGGGCGGCATTTGTCTCTTACTACGTACTACCACTAATGTTGTATGCGGCAATGCACGGTGATGTTATGGAGTACGTGCCTAAGTACTCTACTACTACTATATTAGTTGGAGGCACATATTAACTTTTATATTTGTTTACGTGTATGCCCCGAGACCTTCCAACTAGACGTGTATTTCTCTCCAATTCGCACTTTGTATCGTTCATACAACTAAGTACTACTACGTGTGCTCTCCGACCCAGAAGTGGAGACGCTCTACCATGCTGTTTTTTTTATGCTGGGCTCTACCACGCTGTTCATGTCCCACTCCTTTCGCCGACGCAGGGACATCCAAAGACGCGTCGCGGTTTGGCACCCTTCGTCGAAGAGTTGAAACGCTAGCATTCATCAGAAATAAAAATAATTATAAATCGGCAGTGATGCTATTTTTTTGCAAACCAATCTTTTCTCCTCCATATCGGAACGAATACTTCCGTTCGCCAACATGTGGGACGTCGACCATCCTGGTCCACTTGCCATGCACGCAGAACTCCAAGGGAGAGTCACCTAGGTCGTCGCTACCGCAAAGAATAATGACTAATGAGCCACAAATCACAGGCCCACTTCCCACTTTGAAGTTCCTGACGAAGGCACCATCATGACTTCGTTGAATTCCGCTTGAAGAAAACCATCTGCATCAGCAAAGATCGCTAGCTACAGATTTACTCCAACAGAGGCCTCCTTTCTTTCATAGGATAGGAATATGAAAATCATAGGAAGTGAGATGACATGCATCTCAATTCCTATAGAGAAAGAGATGCCATTTGATGCATTGATAGGAATTTTTCCATTTAGTCTAGGCTAATGTACTAGTAATTTGCTCTAAAAACTACAAGAGTAACTAGTAGTCTTGGTACATGCTCGCACTCGCACACGCACACACACACTAACTACTAGTACTACTACTTCTCACATGCTGGCCGACGCCGTCGTTCTCCTTCCCGGCTTTGTCGGCAACACCCCATCGTGCTTGGATCTCCGCAGCAGCGCGTGTGTCCTTTTTCTTTATTGCGGCGGCGGCCTCTCTTTTCTTGAGTGCTTTCGACTTTTCCGCTTCCTCTCAGGCGGCTTTGGCCGCCTTTCTTGCTCTACCGCCCATTCTGCCTTGGCATCTTCAAATTCCTCCCACATAGTTGTGAGGTCGCGAGCGGCGATGAACTCGGCACGGCGGTATGCCATCGCTTCCCTACCATTTTGTGTGCGTTCGTGGGCGGTGAGGAACTCGGCGCGGTGGGATGCCACCGCTGCCTTACCGGTTAGTGTGTGGCGCGGTGGCATGAACGACGCTGGGTGAGAGCTCTGGGGTGGAGTGGCCGGACAACCGTATAGTGCATTGGTTTGTCAAGATCTCAAGGACAAAAGACGAAGCAAATTAGGATTCCCCTTCAATCCTGGTCATTTATTACCGAGTAAAATGCAATGGCGGTCATCGAACTTGTCTTGATAGCTCACTTTGATCATTGTATACGAGATATGGTGATTATACGGTCGATGGCTCAGCTTATAGCTCCATATTTGTATGGTTGACCAGTCAAACAGTCTACATGCGCCTAAAACGGTCACCGTCTCTCCAGAATGTCAATGTCAAGATTATCGGACTTAATCGCAGGTGCAATTGTGTGTCATCGACATGCGGGCGCATACACATTGGGCCCACATGTCGACACCCAAACGCATCTCGCAGCTAAGTCATCAAGCAGCGTCCGCATTCACGCCTCGACGAACCTACTCCGCGCCAGCTTGTCCATCCGTCGCCGCATGCTCATTGCCATTCGCCCGCTATATTAACTTGAGCCCCAGCTCCCAGCCATAGACAAAGACCCACACTTATTCTCCTCCGGTCCCTTCCTTCTATCGGCACCACTTCAACCATGGCCTCGTGGTGCTCCTAAGCTCTCTTGGATGTACTGTCGCAGGAGCAGATGAGGGACATTGGCGGCTCTGCTCCGGGCGCGCTCCAAAGCTCTCTTCGACGTACTGTCGTAGGAGCAAATGAAGGAGATCGATGGCACCCCCCGGGCCGCCCTCCGCCGCCACGACCACGAAGCCGACGCGCGTGTGCGGGCATAGCTGGCAGCAAGGATGAGTAGTACATGGTAGGTCGCCGCCGCTCTCGTCTCGGGAAGGCCACCGCTACTCCACTCAGTCGACGCCAAGCTTGGTGGGGTAAACATCGGCGGCCGATTAGCCGCTTGATGGCGACGGAGGCGAAATTCATAACCTTGTGCTCCGCCGAGGAGGAGGTTATCGAGGCGGATGAGGAGGAGGGAAAGGCAATGGCCGGCTTTCTCGGGTTCATGGCCGAATATGGTGGTCGGGCGCCGGCGATCGTTTAGATTAGGTTTACAGTAGGTTTAGTACGGTTTTTGCGAAATATGTAATGAATTTCATCCAGTTTGTAGGAAAAGTTTTCGAAATGTAATGAATTTCATCCGGATAATTTCATCCGGTTAATTTGAAATTTGCTTTGTTTGCACGAATTTTGTCCGGTTAGTTCATATAGTTGTCGAAAGGTATGCGGGCAGCATCGAATGGCATCCATCAGTGTCCTCGGACAGATGCTGGTGTAAATTTGTGGGCCAGCGCTAGAGATGCCCTAACTATCATGCTATAACCGCTGACAATCCTCCATTGTTTGGCAGGGAACAGTTATCCCTCGATCAAAATTAGATCCGCGGTGTTTCGCACTCCTCCTGCATACGAGTGTAAACTCTTGCGTAGATAAAAATGGAGCAAGTGGACGGCACTGTAGCACGTCATATCACTCGAACTAGACCGCCTAACGAGCAAGAAAGCACCGCCCTGGTCATTTTGTTCTGGATTTCTATCGATCGATCGCGCGAAAATGTTACGCTTCGCAAGTTCTAAAGGAAAAGGCAGCACACTTACAACTCATACACGTCGCAACCCCTACAGTCCGGCTCGCACGCCGGTCACCAGAGGGGACACGCATTGTCTTGCAATTTCACTAACATGTGGGACCGTAATTGAATAAACCGTCGATAGCCGAAATCTAGTCGCTCGGTGGGCGTTGGCTGAGAAGAGAGAAACGGGGGAGGGAGAAGAGATCGCCCACCCGCTGCGCACGGACTCCAAGAAATATATGGTGATAATGTGAGGTGGGCCATGCTGGAGTCCGGATCGCTTCCGGAGCCCGCTCTCACTGCCCTGGCCCCTCAAAACGCTAGCTGCCCGCTGCATGCATAGCAAGTAGTCCCCGCTTATGTGGAGGAGAGAGAGGCATTGACAAAGTCAAGGAGTAACAATGGAGACAATAGCTTTCATCAAAATAAACAATGAATACTGCTGCTCGCCCTCTATATCGAAAGAATACTTTCATTCGCCGACATGTGGGACGTCGACCATCCTGGTCCACCTGCCATGCACAAAATTATCCTTGTCTACCCCGGTCGTATCGTAGGCCCAACCTTTCCCACCGTAAGTTGTTTGGACGAAGGAACCATCATGACTTCGTTGAATTCTGCTTCTTCAAGAAAACTTACTATACCCGCAATACTGCTACCACACGCGAAGACTGGATGGCACTGTACCACGTCATATCACTGAAACCCACTAAGCCAAACTAGCCCCCCTAGGTCATCTATTTTGGAATGGAGGGAGTACGTCTCTGCACTGCTATGATTTTGTGTTGCACGTTCTCTGTACGTTTGCTACGATTTTCCTACCCTATGAACCAAATGAGGCCTGAATGTATGTCGACTCTTGTCTGATCGATCGCTAAGCCTACAATTTTAGGAGCTAGGGCTATTGGTCGATCGACGAGGGATAAGTATAAGCGTACCACGAGCTCATCAGCCCCAACATTTGTCTTCGGTGAGTGTTTTGCAAGTACTATAGCTTGCATAGTAGCTAGCCTACTAACACCAAGAATCATCAAACAAGCCCTGCTGATATGATAAATAGTTCAAACTTACATCTAAGCATGCCATATATTACATCAAAAGCTGGTGAGGATACATCTGTTTCCATAACTTAGAGAGGGTTCGCATGATTCATCGCATGATTCACTATAAAACAAAAGTAGCAAGATCCGCCCACACAAGACAGTGCACTAGCCCTAAGATGGTTTGATAACATGCATCGTTCTGGTAATTAAACACAGGGCAATGCAAACTACCCTGAAGGATTAGCGCGACCCACTATTTCTTGTCATCGATCTCTCGGGCAATGACCACAGCACGAACAGCGGCATGGGAATCGATTTTTGGGGCGATGTCCACAGGATTGACCGCGACATCGAATCAATCTTCGGGCGATGTCCACAGATGGACAGCGCATCGAATCGATCTCCGGGCGATGCCAACAGACGGGCCACAACATCGAATCATCAAGGACAACCACCGCACTGCACAACACTAACATATTAGCAAGCACATTGCAAATAATCAAAAGCAAGCACATTGCAAATAATCAAAACCACAACTATGGTAATAAGCCATTATTTTTACCTTGTGCAGCTCACTGGGATCTCATCCTCCGGGGCCATCTCCTCGCCCTCGATGGGGCCATCACCTTGCCAGGGAATACTGCTTCAACAGCGACTATCTCCTCAAACTCGGTCTTGAGCCTCACATAGGTGGCAGTCAGAGCTCCAGGGGTAGGCACGGTGGGGCCCTTGCCGTTCTTCCAACATTCTTTGAGGAGTTCGTCCACCAACGTCCTCAACTCTTTGGCCAGTGCTTGTTTCTTGGAGTTCTTCGTCTCCATGGGTTGGCCCGCCAACATGGTCAACTCGTTGGTCGGTGCTCGCTTCCCGGAGATCGCTGTCTCCAGTGGGTAGTCCGCCAACAACTCTTTGCCTAGCGCTCCAGGATCCATCAATGAACTGACAAACAAAAAGCAATCGAAAGGAAACCACAATCGCATTGAAAATGGGAAAAGAATAAGATGTGAGAATCGGTCGGTGCTTCGCAAAAAGAAGATTATTGGAATGAAAATATAGCAGCATAACTGATTCGCCCACCTTTCCTTCGTCGGTAGAGAAGAAAAATGGCAGAAGTGAGTAGCCTCGAGTGAGGTGTTCTTCAAGAAAGGGAAGAAAGGGCTTGAACGAGCGTTCCAATGAAATGATGGTTGCTTCGTCCGGTCCAACTTGGAGGCCACCTTACCACTGCTGGTAAAGGTGTGGGTTTTGTGATATGACGGGTCATGACGGCCACACCGGGGTGACAGGTGAGTCTCGACTGTAGCACCTCGCTGTGATTTGGTGGATGGCACGCGGGCCCGGATGCTTTGAAATGTCATTAACTTGATTTTAGTCTCTTTAGTATTTGGATCCAAGCATGGATGAGGCTAACAAGTTTTAGTCCCACTACTTTTAGTCATGAGACTAAAACGTATCCAAGCACTCTCTCAATATTGTGCACCGCGACCAAGGCGGAGAGGAAAACGAGAGAACTACGTAATTAATGCATGAGTTTAATTAGGGTAGTTTTGTAAAGTACGAGATACATTCCTCCAATCGCAACATGCCTTGGTTCATGAGATTTGAGATTTGAGCCCTATAAACAGGAAGGGAGGGGGTACTGCACACGGTGTAGTCTAGTCACTTGTTTTTTTGGCCGAAGTCTAGTCACTTGTTGAAATATCTAGAAAGGCAAATACTCCTTTCCGGTTTACAGGTCTATACTACTACCTCCGTCTAGGTGTGTAAGTCATCTTACGAAAACCAAATAGTCCCAAAACACTTAGGTGTGGTGCACTAACTTCTACCTTTTTCTTGTTTCTTGACATACGTATCAACCAATAAGAGATGAGAGGTGTGCATGCTTTTAATGACTTGCAATGGCTAGTTCATTGCATGGAATGCTATTAATTAGCAAATAAACATTGGTGACCCCAGGAGGAAACGGTGCTAAGCGCGTGGACCTATGCAGAATGAGTATCAACAAATGGATAATGGAGTTTAATTGTTAAGCAATAGCAATTTTGTCTCATGCAAGAGCCTGGCTAGTACTCCAAGGAACCACACCACACGAGCGTTCGCAACTGCCACATTCGCTTTGCACTTGGCTCTTTGCCTCTTCGAGAAGACGAACAATTATGTTACTCCTGCTTCTACAGTATCGAATCCAATGATGCTTGTCCGTCCACCTCCTGCGGGAGGGATAGCGTAGCAAAGTTTACTTATCGCTTCCTGCCTTTGCGCCCATGACAGGGGCCAAGCAGGTGGTTGGCCCACCTGGCCATGCAGCCAAAGGCAAGTGCGCTAAGGCACCGAGCTCACCACGAGGGAGAGGGCGTCGTAGTAATCAAATTTCTCGGTCTTGTATGAGTTGACGCGACACATCAAAGCACTGCATTCGATAAAAGTCTTTTTACACATTTCAGATGGGCTACTTCGTATGTAGGAGTAGACATATTCTGCTTTGTATGTACTCCCTCTGTTCCAAAATATAAGTCTTTTTAGAGATTTCACTATGAACTACATATGAAACAAAATGAGTGAATCTACACTCTAAAATATGTCTATATACATCCGTATGTAGTTTTTAGTGGAATCCCTAAAAAGACTTACATTTAGGAACGGAGGGAGTAGTCACTTGTTGCAATATCTAAAAAGACTTATATTTGGAAACGGAGGGAGTACAACGCATGCATGCATGCCGTCACTTTCCTTTTGATACTTGTATGTGTTGATTTGATGCACCTTGCCAAATTTTGACTGTAAATTTAACTAACCAAATTTTCATGCATGTCACAAAAAATCACGGGGCTGTTTGGATTGTGACTATGTTTGTCTTATGTTGCCACATTATTTTTCCCACACTTGCCTAACCTGAGTTGCTCAAATTGTTAGACACACTTTGGCTTGCCTAAAGGAATCTTGCCACAATTTTTGTGTCTATGACATGTGGGGTTCACTGCTAATAAAAAATATTCTTGTCTTAGGTGTGGCTAATAAAAAAGACTTATATTTAGGAACGGATCGAGTAGAAAATATAAATAATAATGCATGTTGGGGAAACCCACGTTTCCGCTAATTTTAGCCGTGGGATTGTTCACAACTTTTACGAGGGGGTGGTTGTTCATTTAATGGAGGGACTTTTAGTACTACCAGACTTGAACGATACAAAGTGCGACCTGGCACACCGTAACACCACTTGGAACAAGCGGGTAGCTATCTCAAAAAACAATCAACAACTAAAAAAAACCGCGACCTGGCATGTAGTAGTACACAATTTTAAACGATTGTTTTGATGGAGTGAAAAAGGAAAACTACCCCACTACTTTATATAGGCTGGAGCCTCCGTGCTTGCTTGCTAGGGCTGTTCTATTCACACACTCTCATCATCTCCAGATCTAAACAAGATAGGGGTAGTAACCCTATCTTTCTCCCTTCAAAAAACACTGGCTTTCTATCCTCACCGCTGGTTACAGATCCGACGATCCCCGCCCGGTGAAGGGAGGAGGGCAGTGTTTAGGCCGCCGCCGACAGCAAGGGAGGAGACCCACCGCCGCCGCACTGCTATCTCTCGGCCGAGCGCCCGCGCGGAGGTCCTCCGATCCTTCGCCCTGCTCAGGCGGATCCGCCTCCCGCCGCCCACCTATCCACATCCCGACGACCTTCGGTATATCTTCGCTCGAAACCGCCTTTAGCTCTACTTCCCTGTGTCGCTACGCCGCTGCATGTGCATCATTTTCTACCTCTCAGCCCCTCTCGATCGGATGGTCCAACGTCACCTATTTTTTTCTTCTATTGTTAGAGGTAAAGCTACTTCATGGAGTCGAATCTTGTACTCCCTCCGTCCGAAAATACTTGTCATTGAAATAAAGTGCGGGTTCGGGAATTTAGTATGTACATCGGACTTGGTACAAACAGGAAGGAAAGGGGATGAAAGTAGTACAGACTGGTAATCCAACCGGTCCCTTGGTTGAAAAGGGAAATATAGGGGTAACGCTGTACACAGTGGTATGACCAGGACTAGATTTCCTATCCACACATAGGAGTAGGTGGCTAGAGTGAACAAAAATGGGACCAACCTAGATATGTTTCTTGGATGTTTGTTTCTCGGGGCAACAAACTATGAATCACCACTTTATGCCCCTGTTTACGTACATGGTGCTGTACTGCTGGTGCATCCACTGTCCCATGCCCTTATACCAAATATTTAGGCTCCGGTCGGAATAAAGGGGCCGAAAACATAGGTCTTGATGAAAATAGAGGAATAGGAAAGGAATGTAGGTATAAAACTATGGAACAGCGAACCGGAGGAAACTCTCAAGAGAATGTGTTCGGATGGACTACGAAATGTACAGATTTGTTTTTTTTAGAGTAGCATGCTTGGCAGTATGAGATGCTATTTGTTTATTCAGCTGCACATGTGACTACTCTTGTCCTCACCTCACGCACTCACACATAGGTTGATTTTTTATTCCGCAAACACAACACAACAAGCTGTCTAACGATGGCATGAAGGCGCTTCAAAGCTTCCGCCCAAAAATGAGCAGCGCGTGGATGTTTCTAATCCGATGGAATCAAGATTACTGCATCAGCTTTCCTATGAAACACTATTCACCTTTCCCGGTTCAATGGTTGGAAGGGAAAGAATACGTGAGGAATTGTGTTCCTATGAAAATCCTGCACCAAACTCGTGGAACCTAACGCAGCCTTAGCTGTTCTTAATATAATGTCCTCGTAAAATGAAGCCATGCCACTGCTTTTTTGCGTGTAATTGTTTGAGACTCGACAAGTTTTAGCCAAATATTTTTGCATGTAATTGTTTGAGACTCGACTGTTTCTCTCAGGCCTTTTTGTGCAAACAGGATATCCAATTCACCGGTTGTCTGTTGTGACCTTTTGGTGCACTGCACAAAACTCTTCTTAAAAGAAGTGACTTTTGTGTTGTTTAACCGAATGTCGATGGAACAGCTTGGTTCATTTTGGTGGAACTGCACAAAGGGAGATCTGTGTTCCAATCCTCATCATCCATATTGGCGCCATAACCTTCCTTTAGGTAAGAATGATATTTAATGCATGTGTTCATCTCTATTTTCCGATCGCCATGAGAAAATAATGTTGTTTTTACTAGTACACTTGTACTCCTCACCGACAAAACCAATTCTGAATTAGAAGGCCAATCATGTACTTGGTTTCACCAACTGGTGAGGAGAAAGAGAAACAGAGCATGAAGAGGAAGAAGAAGAAGAAGAAGAAACAGTGCCAAGGCGATCTTGCTGAAGTCAGAGGCCTCAGTCGAGGCTATTCAAGGGCTCCGGCAACGACTACCTTACATGTGAGACAATCCTCTAGGGAGCCCTTCCACTTCTGCTGTCTCAATTAATTAGGAGTACTTAAGTACCACTAATTTATTACTGCCTAATTTTCCTGTTGGAGTTAAACAAATCTTTAGTAGGACCCTATGTTGAATCATGTACGTGTGAATGTTTGTCTATGGAGGTGAATCATGTGGTGGAGCAGGGAGGGAATATTATTAGTGTCATGACATAATAGTGCTATTGTTTTGTATGTCAATTCATTGCCATTGGTTCAATGAGGCAATGTTTTGCGTATTGTCCATCATGAATTTGATGCTACTATTTGAGTAATATGCTAATGTCTTCCTATCCTTTCTCACTAAGCTAATGAAGGTTTCACCTTGTTCCTAGTTGTGCAAACAGGGATCATGTTGTGCCAATCATACATTTTAGTGGAACTACACAATACAATACAATGAACTGTATCCCAGCCAGTACTTTAACTCTGTTGGAAGTTCTTGATAATCTTTCGATATAATCTCAGCACTGGTAAACAAGAGTGAGTTCAACCATACATTTGAAGTGCACAAAAATACATACTATTGTGTGATTCTAGTGAGTGCTTTATCATCTCTTATGGGACTACTTGAATAAGCTTTTTTTCTCAGGTTGGTACGGGCCTAAGGCCTTCATCCATATTAGTTTGCTGTCATCTCTATTTGTATCATGCTACTGTCATGAGAAACTCCTTTATCTTTGCACTTTTAAGTTTTGCAACCTTTATATAAATGGCAATGCTTTGAGTGTTGAGTTGAGCTAATTGGCACAGATTAAATAAACTAATACCTCTCTTTAAGCAAGACTACTATTTTGCTAACTTTACCCATTAAGATAATGAGGGTGCTTCTATTTGTTAGTGTATGCTTCATCAACAGTCCCACTATTACAGTAATCTCACTCTCTCAATATATGTGCCAACAGGGATGCTCGATTTGGTGGAACTGCACAAAAACTTTGGGTGCTTCATTGCCTCGACACTTCCGCCCTTTCGTCGTCACCGCTAATCTCCACTTGCTTTCTTCCTTTGTCGTCGCACCGCTATTTATCTCGCTTCCAATCAAAGGAAATAGTAATTGATATGCTACCTCACACAGGTTGGTACTGGTCTTTATCCTGATTATTGTGCCTTTCATATGTAGTGGTAATTTGGTATTGTGCTACTGTTTGCCGATTTCATAAAGGAGTAATTTGGATCCTGAACTCGCAAGAAAATCATTACATCGGGTGATTTCAGTAGAACTGCACAAAATGATCAGATGGACAGGTACTTATGCTGCTGCTATGTACTCCAAAGTTCAGTCAGACAAGCATTGATGTTGACAAGAAGTGCCTATATTCATTCGAGTATCAACCGGCGTCAACCAATTGTCAAACTCCAAGTATTAGGAGAGTGAACGCCAAAAATATTGCTTGGTGCATAACCCAGAAAAACGTTGTCCAGTCTTTGGTCCCAACTTGTGCCTTTTGGTTATCGGCACATATGGTAGCGAACTATATGGCATGGCGTCTAAAGATTCTAGACAAGTTGGTTGACGCAGATATTCATCTCGGGACTTAATCACCAAGACGCCAAGGATGCTCCATTTCAGCTTGAACTGCACAAAAATTTGGGTGGTTTATTTTTCAACCGCCTCCTTTCTCGCTCTACAATGTAGAATTTTGGCAGATATGTGACCAAGATGAGCCAAGAACTAGTTGGATGAAATTAGTGGCCAAGTTGCTCAAACCTCCGCTTCGCACGAGGCCACTATTTGAGGATAAACCTACAAGCAAAGTTCAGATTGTCTCAGGTTGCTTCTTATGTACTCGAAAGTTTTACTCGACAAGAACTAATTTTAGCAAGAACTACCTCCGTTGAACACCATTTACCAAATTGCACCCTAGGTAATTAAAGTTCGCCCATGGATCATATTGGCTATGATCTCAATCATTTGGATGCATAAACATACCGAACATGTGTATATCTGAAATCTTTTGTGAATTATGTATGAATATTGTCGTGTGATCTATCAATCATTTGGATGCATAGATATGCCGAGCTTGTGTATATATGAATCTTTTGAGTTGTTGATAGTGAATGTTGGCTATGAATATGAACGTGTCCTCGTGAACCTCGAGTTTGATATGAACTACAACGAACCAGCTTATAACCCTTCTTCTCCTCTCAATCATGACTCCACCGCCGCTTTTCCCATCTCCGAAGTCGCTCCGTCCGGGCCTCGCTGTCGCCCACCGCCTCGCCTGTGTTTGGTGCGGCATGGTCAACAAACGGAGTCATCAAGAGGATCAGATGTGGAGAGCTCGACGGCTGGGACCCACGAGGTCCATGGTCGCACGCAAGGAAAGTTCCTCCTTATTAAGCTGAAAAAATGTTTCTCCACCGACACCTGGGACCCACCGCTGTATCTTCGCACGGAAGGAAGTGCCTCCTTGTTTCTTGAAAAATTATTCATCCCGCTGACACCGGGACCCATCAGACGGCGACCGACTCAGGCCTCGCTGTTGGACGGTACGCACGGCTTTGTCAACTTAATCAACAAATGATTCTAGTAGCCGGACTGCTGGATGTTAATCCAACAGCCGTGCTCCTTCTTCAACCTCTCGTTTGCTCCTGCCTCCCGTGGGCGGCACCGCTACCAGGTTGCCAAGACCAACCATCAAGTTTCCCACCTTCCATCTCGCGACTCCACCGCCTGCCTTCCCCATCTCCGGTCGTTCCAGCCTGCGCGCCTGCACGTGTGGTCAACATGGTCAACAATCGAGAGTCATCGGAAGATGACTGTACGTGAGAGGCTGACAGTGGGGACGCGCCACGCCCATGGACGCATGCATGCAACGGAACGTGGCGAGGTCAACCTGGTCAAGGAACGACTTCCATAGGAAGGAGTATACTGTACGTGGAGAGTCTCAGCTGGGTCCACGACTGCAGCAAGTAAGTGCCTCCTTATTACGCGGAAAATAATGATTCCTCCAACTGACAGCCAGGACCCACTAGACGAGCCACCATATTTTGTGAAAAAAACATTTGCCCTTAATCGCTCGACCCACCGACGAGCCACCGATTTTTTTAAAAAACGCCCCCTCATTGCCGTCGGACCCACCGAAGTGCCTCCTTATTACACAAAAATGAATACTCCTCGCTAGCTGGGACCCACCTTGGTGGAGGCTGACTTAGGGCCTACTAAGTTGACGGGACGAAGGGCTTTGTCAACTTAGTCAATATGAACGATTCTAGCTCCAAAGGACCATATGATGTCCATCCAACGGCCAAGTGCTTCTTCAACCTCCGTCTTCTTGCTCCACCTGCCCAAACCAGCGCCGGTCGTGCCTCATGCTCCTCGCCTCCCGTGGTCGGGTCAGGCCGCCATGAGGACTCATCGCCTCTACTATTCCCATCGCTGGCAGCCTCGCGTGGCAACGGCAGCCTCACACACAGAGCCAACCAGTGAACCTCAGATTTCTTCGCTGGCTTCCACCGCCGCTGTTTTTTCCGGCTCCGCCGCTGTCCCTTCCTAGGCCTCGCCGTCATCCACCACCGTGGTGCTCTCCGCCGGGCGTGGTCAACGTGGTCAAGGAACGACTTCCATCGAAAGAGTATCAGACGTGGAGAGGCCGATACCGGGTCCACGGCCGAGCCCGCTTTTTGTGATTTGCAAGTAAGTCGCTTTGTCAGCCTGTTGGGCTGCAAATCTTTCAAGACGACGAGAGCTTTCATTCGGCTGGCCGAGAAAATGGCCCACACTAATGAGAAATGGGCTGTACATTTTTAAAACACATCAAAGCGGCAATTAGTTTCAAATATCTTTTTTTTTCATTTCGAGATTTTAAATTACATTAATTTTATGTGTGGAGAATTTGTTGGATTTTATATTGATATACATTTATTTTAAAATCAGTTTGAATGTGAGTCTAAATTTCGATTAAAAACAGTTCGGATCAAGATCGAAATATGCAAAAATTGTGATAATTTTTAACCGTGGCCACAATATGGGCTGTAATGCTAACAAAAGAATATGGGCTCCAAAAACCTTAAGAATTAGCAAATGGGCTGTAAATTATTCAAATTATGGCGATGGGTTGTATGTTGTTTTCCACGGATTTGAGGCTTTCCTAAAAAGGTTGATGCACAAGCAAGGATCGTTGGATGGCCATCCAATGACCGTCGATTTCTTCAATCTCGCTTCTTTCCTGCCCCGCCGCCAAACAAGCGCCTGGACTGCTCGCTTCCTCCTCCTCATGGGCGGTTGGCTGCCAGAGGCCTCACCGCCCCACCGCATTCCCATCTTTGGCCTAGCCATCCTTCTACTCACCCACACTGCTGTTATTCTCTCGCGACGGCAGACGAACCAAGAAACCCGCTCAACAGATTCTCCGCCGCGGGAAACAATCGCTGAGTCTTCCCCGCCTGTCGCTTTTTCCTAGGCTCGCCGCCGCCCACCGCCTCGGTGCTTCGGCGCTGCCTGGTCAACGTGGTCAACGCATCGACATGCATCTGGCGGATCTGACGTGGAGAGGCCGATACCTGGGTCCACGACCGCATGCAAGGAAATGCCTCCTTATTACGCCAAAAATAATGATTTGTCCACCGACATCGTGGACCCACCGAAGGGCCTCAAGATTTTAAAAAACGTTACCTTCGCTGACAGCTTGGACCCACCAGCTATATCTTCGCACGCAAGGAAGTGCCTCCTTATTACGCACAAAAAAAATGAATACTCCCCCTATTAGCTGGGAGCCAGTATAGTGGCAGGCTAACTTGTGGGCCTACTAAGTTGACGGGGATAGAGAGCTTTGTCAACTTAGTCAATATGCACGATTCTAGCTCCAGTGACCGTATGATGTCCATCCAACGGCCGTAGTGCTTCTTCAACCTCCGGTCTTCTTGCTCCACCGCCCAAACCAGCGCCGCCGTGCCTCGTGCTCGCCTCCCGTGGTCGGGTTGCGATGCAATGGAGGCCTCACCGCCTCTACTACTCCCACCGCTAGCCGTGCCATCCTCTACTCACCCACACCCCCGTTATTCTCAAGGGCGATGGCAGCCTCACACCGTAGCGAACCAGTGAACCCAAGATTTTCACGCTGCGGGAATCCATCGCGCGCCTTCCCTGCTCCATGTCGCCCCTTCCTAGGCTCGCTGCCGCCCACCGCCTCGGTGTCTCGGCGCGTGTGGTCAACGTGGTCAAGGAATGGCTTCCATCGGACGTGGATCTGACGTGGAGAGGCCGATACCGGGTCCACGGCCGCAGCAAGGAAGTGCCTCCTAATTACACGCAAAATAATTATTCCTCCACCTGACAGCGGGGACCCACCGGACGAGCCACCGTATTTAGCCAAAAAAAATGTTTCCCCCTGTCAGCTGGGACCACCAATTACATCTTTGCATGCAAGGAAGTGCATCCGAAAAAAAAACCTATTCGCCCCCCTGACTGCTGGGACCCACCAGCTACATCTTCGCACGCAAGGAAGTGCCTGACATTCGGGACCCACCTGGTCGAAGCGTACGTAGCGTTGTCATTCTGGTTGCGAACGTGTATGTACATATATACTGGTGGATGTAGAGGCGCGCACGTGTTGTAGTAGAGGCGCCGACGCAGTCGTAGTAGAGGCGCCGCACGTGTCGTAGTAGAGGCGCCAGACGTAGCATGTGCACGCACGCATAATGGCGAGGGTGCAAGAAAGAAAATACGCCACGCACGCACATACGGGCAGGGTCTCTAACGCCTATCGCGCATACGCATATGGCTGGGTCGGAACAGAAACAGCGCCGCTGCCGTGTTCATGGGGAGCCAACCGGCTGGGTCAAAACGGAATGCGTGGTCGTGTTCATCGGGAGGGCTTGGATGGAACAGGCGATGGAAACGAGGTCTGGCGTACCGCACAACGGAGGAAACGGACCTCCTACATTTGGAACGGGGTCCAATTGATCGGGAGGGGTGTGGCCTACCGCAAAACGGAGGAAACGGACCTCCTACGGTCGAAACGGGGGTCCTGTTGATCGGGAGGGTGTGGCGTACCGCAAAATGGAGGAAACGGACCTCTACGGTCGAAACGGGGGTCCTGTTTATCGGGAGGGGTGTGGTGTACCGCAAAACGGACGAAACGGACTTGTGTTGGAGCGCCATGGTCAAACGGGGAGGGTGTGGCATCGCAAAACGGACTCCACGGATACCGTTAATCTCCACCATCGACCTCCTTCGCCTCCACGGGCTACCGCCGACCTCCTCCACCTCCACGGCTCCCTCGCTCATCCAGCCTCCACCGCCGCGCCCACGGCCATCGCTCAACCACCCTCCACCGCTTCATCGCTCATCTAGCCTCCACCATCTACTCGCTCATCCAGCCCTCCACACCACGGGTCCCTGCTCAACCACCCTCCACGGCCACCCTCCATCGCCGATCGCTCATCCATCCCTCCACACCACGGGTCCTGTTCATCTAGAGGCAACGCCACCGCCATCGCTCATCCAAACCCCTACAACGCCATTGTTCATCCAATCGATCAGCTTCGCTAGCAGCAGAGCGGCGAATCGCCCATCGGGTTCAGCTAACAGCCATCGATCGATCGCTCGGGTTCAAGAACGCCAGAGCCTCGCGGCAATCGCCGGGTTCGATTAGAGCCCAACGCCCGCCGGGTTCGATTAGAGCCAACGCCGCACACATGCGCGCACTGCACGAGAGAAACACGACGCTTCTCCCACCGTGAATCGCAACTCCCAAAATTTTCCTTCCTCGCTTCTACCATGGTTTTTTCCACATGGACGGCCCAAAGAATGTCATGCAGTGCCTCTCGCCCGCCTGTGATGAAAAGCCCATTTTTCGTCATGATTTTTGTCATAGAAGTAGGAGCCCACCACATCTATGATGATACCGGTTTTGTCACAATTATCGTCATAGAAGTGTCATATGTATGACAGAATTTTTTTTTCGTTCGGCCCAAAATGTCAGAGATGTGTGTGTTTTTTGTAGTGATGCTTCATTTTTGTCACACAAAGATGTTCCCAACTTCTATACCCCCGATGACAAGCCAAGCAATTGTTTCATACTTAAATAATCTCAAACTTTTTCAACCTTCACGCAATACATGAGCGTGAGCCGTGGATATAGCACTATGGGTGGAATAGAATATGATGATGGGGTTTGGGTGGAGAAGACAAAAAAAGAGAAAGTCTCACATTGACGAGGATAATCAACGGGCTATGGAGATGCCCATCAATTGATGTCAACATGAGGAGAAGGGATTGCCATGCAACGGATGCACTAGAGCTATAAATGAATGCTCAACAAAATAAAACTAGTGGGTGTGCATCCAACTTGCTTGCTCACGAAGACCTAGGGAATTTGAGGAAGCCCATCGTAGGAATATACAAGCCAAGTTCTATAATGAAAAATTCCCACTAGTATGAAAAAAGACAACTTATGAGACTCACTATATGAAAAACATGGTGCTACTTTGAAGCAAGATATATGAGGCTCACTACATGAAGAACAAGGTGCTACTTTGAAGCAAGATATATGAGGCTCACTACATGAAGAACAAGTGTGGAAAAAGAGATAGTAGCATTGCCCTTTTTATTTATTTTCTTTTTTTCTTTCTTTTCTTTGGGCCTTTCTTTTTTTTTCTTTTGGCCTTTCCTTTTTTTCTTTTTCTTTTTGGGCAATGCTCTAATAATGATGATCATCACACTTTCATTGATTACAACATATGAATTACAACTCGAAACTAGAACAAGATATGACTCTATATGAATGCCTCCGGCAGTGTACCGAGATGGTGCAATGAATCAAGAGTGACATGTATGAAAAATTATGCATGGTGGCTTTGCCACAAATAAGATGTCAACTATATGATCATGCAATGGCAATATGACAAAAGTAATGTATGTCATGATGAACGGAATGGTGGAAAGTTGCATGGCAATATATCTCGGAATGGCTATGGAAATGCCATAATAGGTAGGTATGGTGGCTGTTTTGAGGAAGATATAAGGAGGTTTATGTGTGATAGAGCGTATCGTATCACGGGGTTTGGATGGACCGGCGCAGTTTGCACCAACTCTCAAGGTGAGAAAGGGCAATGCACGTGTCACGCCCAATATGCGACCCTATCCAAGAGGAACTCAAAGGTCCCACCAAGGATAGACCCGCATATTGAAACGCTTTTGCAAGGTGGATATCATTACATCAACATTACATAATAGGTGGGGATACATACAAAAGGCATACAAAGCCACCTGAATACAACATCACAATACAAAAGAGCACCATCCGACTACTGATGAAACACAAACAGAAGCTCAAACACCATCCACCCTGCTAGCCCAGTGGCCGACCGAACCTATCCCCGATCAAGAAGCGTATGAGAACTCCAAAACAAGTAACATCGCTCTCGCGTCATGATCATCGCAATATCTGTACCTGCAACAGTTGTTGTAGTAATCTGTGAGCCACGAGGACTCAGCAATCCCATTACCATGGGTATCAAGACTAGCAAAGCTTAATGGGAAAGGAAAGGGTAAAGTGGTGAGGTTGCAGCAGCGACTAAGCAAGATATGGTGGCTAACATACGCAAATGAGAGCGAGAAGAGAAACAAAGGAACGGTCGTGAAGCTAGCAATGATCAAGAAGTGATCCTGAACTCCTACTTACGTCAACCATCACACAGAAACCGTGTTCACTTCCCGGACTCCGCCGAAAAGAGACCATCACGTCTACACACGCGGTTGATGTGTTTAATTTCAGATCTGGTGTCAAGTTATCTACAACTGGACATTAACAAATTCCCATCTGCCACATAACCGCAGGCACGACTCTCGAAAGTTTATAACCCTGCAGGGGTGTCCCAACTTAGCCCATGATAAGCTCTCGCGATCAACGAAGGATATTCCTTCTCCCAGGAAGACCCGATCGCCTCGAATCCTGGTTTACAACACATTTCAACAATGGTAAAACAAGACCAGCAAGACCGCCTGACGCGCCGACAATCCCGATAGGAGCTGCACATATCTCGCTCTCGTGGCAACACCGGATAAGCTAAGCGTGACAAAATCGACATAACCCAAGTTGCTAAGGGATGGTCCCGCACGGTGCGCTAGTTTGGACCAACACTTAGACAAGCATTGGCCAGGGGGGGCTATAATAAAGATGACCCTTGGGTTAATTACTCCCAAAGGAAAAGTAGGTGGGGGTGAGGCAAATGGTAAAACCAAGGTTGGGCCTTGCTGGAGGAGTTTTATTCAAAGCGAACTGTCAAGGGGGTCCCATAAATCACCCGACCGCGTAAGGAACGCAAAATCCGGGAACATAACACCGGTATGACGGAAACTAGGGCGGCAAGAGTGGAACAAAACACCAGGCATAAGGCCGAGCCTTCCACCCTTTACCAAATATATAGATGCATTAATTAATATAAGAGATATTGTGATATCCCAACAAAATCCTGTCCACCATGGAGCAATCTTCAACTTCACCTAGAACTAACAATGCTATAAGAGGGGCTGAGCAAAGCGGTAACATAGCCAAGCAACGGTTTGCTAGGAAGGGTGAAAAGGTTAGAGGCTGACATGGCAATTTGGGAGGCTTGATAGAACAAGGGATAGGTAGTGCAACATAGCGATAGAACGAAGCAACTAGCATAGCAATGATAGTAGTGAGATCCAGGGTAGCGGTCATCTTGCCTCAAATCCCGCAAGGAAGAAGAACGAGTCCATGAAGAAGATGAAGCCACGAAGACGAACCACACGAGATCTAACGCATCCTCACGATCGTGAATTTAAACAGAACTATCGAGAAGAAGCACACAACATGGTAAACACACCACACATGACAAGGCATGATGCTCAACCAAGCATGATGCATGACAAAGCTAGATGAGGCTACTCATGGCAAGAGATGATGCAAACAAGAACAACACATCAAGGCAAGTTTAAATGAGGCCAGAAACAACATATAACAATTCCGGTAAGTCCTGATGTGCAAATTTAGAAATTGGTCCAGAACTGAATAAACCTTAAGTTCAAGTAGTTAAACAGAAAGTTAAGATGCACCAATATGATCTACACGAGATTCTAGTCAAGTTACATATAAAGTTCATTAGATTTGGAGCTACGGCCTAGAAGAGATGAGCAAAACAAGTTAAACATGGCATTGATGCTAAATGCAACCAAACATTAAGCAAGCACACAAAAACATGGATGCAACATGATAATATGAAACTACATGCAAAATCAAGCAAGTTTCATATAGAGCACACTCAAAACGGAGCAACGGTTCAACACATACACTCTATACATGTTTAAAGGACAAGTTGTCCAAAACAGCAACTAGGCATTTAGCAAGCATCAAAACAATAAGCTACAGCACCCCAAGATAATAACAAAAGGCATGGGCATGAAGTATAGGTAAAGCATGACAAAACATGAACACTGAGCTAACTCCAGAAATCACTAGAACATGCTCAAACACACATGGCAAGATTGCATATATTAACAGTTTCAGACTTTGCAGAAATAACATCAGGTTGCAATGTTTAGAGCTATCAAACAATATGCTACAGGAACTTATCATGGCAAGAAAGGCATGTAATGAATCTACTAATAGCATAGAACAAAAGTCCCTTACTGACCATGAGCCAAAAAGGATCAGAAGATATGATGGCACCCATGTAAACATGGCAAGTTGTATGACAGATTCATACATGGCAGAAACAGCAACAAGTAGGCATGTTGGTGAGCTTGAACCTGTCACCCCAGAGCAATACATGGCATGGCAAGGTGACCAACAGTAAGAAGACATGTTTATGAAGTTAAGCATGGCAAGAGCAAGTTCATAGAGTGCATGGATCACTAACAACAATCATGGCAACATTGAACTTAATGTTAACAGGCTGACAACAACATTATTTAGCAACTTTGGAGCAAGATTACAACAAGCTACAGTAGGCTATAAATGCAACCAAGGGCATGAATGGATAGAGCATGATATGTATGACAAAACATCCTTAGTGAACATCTCCAGATTATGCATATAATGACTTGTAGCAGCAGGTTTACAGAGCATCAGGATATAGCAGTTTCAGACAAGCAAAATAGTAACAGCAAGTACCCTACTTCACGAGCTCGATGCACTCAGTACAAGACTCACAAAAATACATGGATGGCACCACTGTGAAGATGGCATGACATAGTACAAGACACATGTATAGCTCATGCTCATAGGATGCACACACAAAATGCAACAAAAATGACAAAACAGCAAGTTATAACAGTTTCAGCAGATTAACATCATATAGCACTCTTGCGACGATGATTCATGCATCAAGATGAACTCAAATGAACATGGTGCAATAGAACAAAATGAAGAACTCATTGAGGCGAACAATCTGATATGCTACACGCCCAAAATGGAGCCACGGATGCGGAGTTATGATGCTATGAACAGGAGCTAAAAATATGCAAATATCTCGGGACTTGGCAGATTTTTCTCACCCCGGGGAAAAGTCGACTGCGTCAAGGTGGCGGCGGATCTCGCTGGCGATGGAGAAGAAGATGGACGGAGGGGTCGGGGAGGATGCCTGCGAGGCCGGGGCACCGGCGCAAGGCGGATCCGTCCGCCTGACCCGGATCCGTCATGGGAGGCGACCGGCCGGGCGAGGGGCGGCGACTGGAGGCGGTGGGGCACACCGGCGGAGGCGCGAGGAGCTGGGCGGTGAGGGGGCTGGCGAGGGCGGCGCCGGCAGGGAGGCGCAGGCACGGGCGCGAGGTCACGGCGGCCGGGCAAGGGCTCGGAGTGCTCGCGGAGGAGCTCTGGGCGGCGGTGAACCGGCGAGGCTCGGTGGCCGGAGCTCGACATGCGGCGGCGGAGGATTTGCCCGGCCAGCCTGATTCTGCCCGGGCGGGCGGATCTGGGCCCCGGTGGCGTGGCGAGGTGGGGCGCTGGCGGCGATGACGAGGTGGTGGCGGATTGGGCGTGGGCGGCGGAGCGGACATGTCCGGCGGCAGGGATTTTTTGTCCGGTGGCGCGAGGATGAAGATGGCTAGGGTTTGGACCCGAAATTTCGGAGGGGGAGGTGTTTATATAGGTAGAGGGAGCTAGGAGAGTCCAAATGAGGTGCGGTTTTCGCCCACACGATCGTGATCGAACGACCGAGAGCACGGAAGGGGTTTGGATGGGTTTTGGGCCACTTTGGAGGGGTGTTGGGCTACAAGATGAAAGGGGCTTTCACGGTTCCCCGGTTAACCGTTGGAGTATCAAACGACCTCCAAATGGAACGAAACTTGACAGGCGGTCTACCGGTGGTGTACCAAGGCTGCTTTTCAAACCTCGGTCCATTCCGAGAACGTTTAACACACACTCATGAAAAGAGACAAGAGGGGGACACCGGATGACATAGGAGTGCCGGATTGCAAAACGGACAACGGGGAAAATGCTCGGATTCATGAGACGAACACGTATGCAAATGCGATGCACATGACGACATGATATAAAATGCATATGATGACATGGCAAAGTGCAACACGCAAGCAAATGACATGGCAATGATGGCGAATAACTGGCAAACACCTGGCGCAATGAACCCGGGGCGTTACAGCACGGTATCGAAGAGGCTAGCAATGGCGGAAAGGTAAAAGTGCGTATAATCCATGGACTCAACATTAGTCAAAAGAACTCATATACTTATTGCAAAAATTTAGGATTCATCAAAAATCAAGTACTATGCGCATGCTCCTTGGGGGATAGATTGGTAGGAAAAGACCATCGCTCGTCCCCGACCGCCACTCATAAGGATGCACAAGCCAGGTACACTTCATGTTTCAAATTTGTCACACAACTTTAACCATACGTGCATGCTACGGGACTTGCTAACTTCAACACAAGCATTCTTTAAATTCATAATCACCCAACTAGCATGACTTTAATATCACTACTGTCGCGGCCGAATGTGGGCGGCGCGGCACCTATGGGGCCGGGGCCCCTTCGTGTGTTCGGTACGGGGGCGGAGGTTGCGCGGAGAGCAGATCGAGGCGATGCACGCGGGGGATTTTTACCCAGCTTCGGGCCGCGGTGGTCGCGTAAAACCCTACTGCTGCATTGTGTTGTATTTGATCTTGCTCAAGAATGCGAGCAAACGGTGGAGTGGTGTGAAACCGCCGAATCCTGTGCGCTGGAGTTGCTAAGGGTTCAACCTTCACGCGAGAGTGGCGAATGATCCTCGCGAGAGTAGCAAGTCGTGGAACCTCTCCCACGCAGTGCATGGGCCTCCTTTATAGGGCAAGGGTCACCGACAGGTGTCAACGTGAGGTAGAGGGGTAAAACGTAAAAGAGGTGGTAGTTGGACAAAGCGGGAACAAGGCCACACAAGGATTCTACCTACTTTTGACAGAGGGGGACAAGAGCATTAATGCCCGTCGCCGCCACCCCAAAAGCTCCCGCCATTGCGTCTCCGCTTGCCACGGCGATGGAGTCACCACCGTGGAGTGCCACCGCACCTCCATGCAGCCCACCACCCGCCACGCGCCTCTCGAGTGAGCCGAGGGCGACGCTGCAGGCGATGATCCGAGTGATGGCACGCAGCACAGCCCTCCCGGCAAGCACCTTGCCGGGTCTTGATCTTGCTGGGCCCGGAGCTTGTCGGGCTTGTAGCCTTGCCGCCCCCGGCCCTCGCTGACGCGCAAGAGCCGAGGCGTGTCTTCTCGCGATATGTTCTTCTAGCCTCCCGGCGAGCTCTCGCCGGGACCTTGCGTGGGTGATATAATCTCGAGCCCGACGGCCCTCCCGCAAGCTCCTCTTGCCGGGTCTTGAGCTTCGCCTTACATACTTTGTTCTTGAATGGCTTGGTGTGGAGCGGAGATGGTCTCCAAGCAGCATTTGATGGATCTAGCTGCGGGAGCTGGGCTGCCCGTGCACAAGTTGGGGTACCGAGAACCCCTTCCTTAGTACATCGACAGAGCCCCTGCCTGGGTCATACACGGTGCCGTGCAGCGCTGTTGGGCCAGCCCAAGACAAAGGCACGGCGCACGGCCCACGGCGCGTCGAATCCACTTCCGCCTCTGCCGCCCTCCCCGCAGCAGCACGGGTCGATTGCGGCGTCAGGATAGGACGTGCCCACGCCCCTTAATGAGGAGAGCGGGAACGCCCCCCACTTCCCCATAAAAACAGAGGAAGCAGCGCGTTCCTCCATTGCTTTCATTGCTTCTTCTTCCTCCGCCAGAAAACCTCCTCGCGCTCCGCCTCCGTGATCTCCTCCGCTGTTTTTTTCGTCTGCGGCGCTGCCGGATCTCGCCCCTTCCCTTGCCGCTGCCGCTATGGCCCCAAGACCGTGAAGGGAAGGAGAAGGCGGAGGGCACCAAGAAGGAGAAACCGAGCAAGCGGAAGAGCTCGCCCAGATGCGGAGGGAGAACGTTGTCTTCCGCCGCTGCTCGGGCGTGGACGAACTCGGGCAAGTACTTTTGTTCGGTCCAAGAGGACCTCAGCAGATCCTCGACCAGCGCCCACCCGCCGATCTCATGGACAACTATCCCGGCGGGTACCATTTCTTCGCAGCTTTCTTTCATCGCGGTCTTTGTCCTCCTTTCTCTCAATTCTTCGCGCCATTATGCACACATACGGCTTCCACCTTCTCGATTTCACCCCAATGCCGCCCTCATAATGGCGGTTTTCGCATATGTGTGAAAACTTCATAGGATTTTCCCAAACGTAGCTCTGTTCAGCACTTCTTTACCCCGAGAGCAGAGCCTGCCCCCTCTCCGGAGGGATTTCTTGGGTTTTCCGTCTCAACTCAAGAGGTCAGCTTGCCGGGTGAGCTCCGTGATCAAGTGGGAAGAGTGGCGCGCAGATCGGTGCTGGATCGCCGAGGACGAGCCGCAGCCCTTCATCAGCGCCGCGCACCACGCCCATTGAGCGCGGGCAGAGATTGGAGCGAGCTGGACTCGACGACGCTAAGCTCGACGCTGCCCTCATCCGGATCCTTCGCCTCCGACACGCTGGGCTGTCCATTGCGTGGTAGGCGCAGACTTTCTCCGTCGCCGACGCCTCTCCAAGACAGTAAAAAGGCCGGCCGGGAGTATGGCGCGCGGGGATATAATGAGGGCGCGACCGGCTGAACTTCAATTTCACGACGCTGAGCCGAGGGGATGGTCCGGAGCTTTTAAATACGACCCGCCCATCCAGAGTGGTTCAGCTTCCCGGGAGTGGTGCCCCTTGCAATAACGTAGCTCGATCGCTCTCGCCATGATGCCCGCAGTGACTCCACGGCGTGGAGCGTTCATGGATTCCGCCTGAGCCGTCTGACATCATCAACTTCTTCGACACCCTCGAGGAGGTGGCGAAAAACAAAGACGAGATCCGTGGGCTGACACGGGACACCACGGACCAGGAGATCGCGTACATAGCCTCTCGGGCCGAAGAGGCCGCTGCAGCCGCAGCGGCAGGAAAATTCGGTTGCACGCCCGAGGAGGCGGAGGCTGCGGAGGAGTCCTATCAAGCGGAGGCGGCGGAGATCTGCAGATTGCTGCGACTTCCTCCCGGCACGCTCGCCGGGGTCCCTTCACTGAGGCACTCCGAGATCCATGGAATCGTGGCTGAAGTCGCGGCAAGCGGTGGCGCTGCCGGAGGGAGCAGAGGCGCCGGAGGGAGCAGAGGCGCCGGAGGGAGCCGGGGCGCCAAAGGTAAAGGGGTCGCGGCACAGGTGCCGGGCCCGGCGAGCCAGCCGGCGAGGAGGAGGGGGAGAACGTCGCGTCGCCGGCGATGCCGCGGGTCCACGGATCTTTATGACGACGACGCTCCTCGTCGCCGAAACCTCCCGCCGGGCGAGCCCAAGCTGCTTCTCGCTGAAGCGCCCCGCAAGGCTGCGGCGGAGGTGAGTACATAAGCCCGGCAAGAATCGCAGCTCGCCTGGCAGCGCAAGCCTCCCGGGAGTCGAGCTGTGCCGGGCGCACCAGCGCACCAGATGTGGCGGAGGCGACCAGCTGGCAGGCCAGCAAAGGCGCCCCATAAGTCGGGCGCCTGAGCGGTCAGGCCTCCTCGAGCGGGCGGCGGCTCCGCCCACTTCCCGGTCTCGACCGCCACAGGCCGGGTCTCGCAGCCCCTGTGCCCGAGGACCGCCAAGCGCCCGAGAGGGCCTTCGCCTCCTGCTCCTCACACCGACGCATCCCAGGTGCAGTACGACTTCTCCGCCTTGAGCGAAGACGACGAGGAGGAACAGGAGTGAGTACCCAAGACCTCCATCTTCTTAAATTTCGCCTTGGTCATTGTTGATGCTAATCTTGCTTCTTGCGTTGACTTCAGGACCTTGACTGAGCGGGCGGCGAAGAGAGCCAAGGTGCCCGTGGTCGAGATTGCGGACGACTCGCCCGTCGAGGAGGCCGGAGATGCTCCGGAACCGAGCTTGCCGGACCCGAGCGCCGTCCCGAGGAGCAGCCCCCAGTGCAGCCCCCAACGTAAGTCTGGGTTCCGCACCTTCGCTTGCCGGGCACATCTGACAGCTCCATCTTGCCCCAATATCTTGATGTGTTTGTCTTGACTTGCGCAGGGATGGAGCCGCAGCGACAGGAGCATCCGGAGGTCGCCCTCGAGGAGCAGGCGGTCCCTCCATCCCCGCCAAGGCCGGATTCCCCGGCAAGGGAGAGCGTCCCGACAAGGGCGGGTACTCCGCCAAGGGCGAGTAGCCCGACGAGGGCGGCTACTCCGGCAAGGGATGGTTCCCCGGCAAGAGAGCCTGCCGTCGAAGACGCCCACCAAGGTAAGTTCTGCGACTTCGCCTTCTCGGTGTTGCCTCTTTTTGGATATTTGCTTGAACCGCTTTTTGCTTTTTCCTTCTTCTTCTAGATTCTCCTCCTCCCCCGGAGCGGATGGAGACGGAGGTCGTCGTCGAGGAGGGGGAGGATGTGCAGGGTGGTGGCGACAATGCCCCTGTCGTTGAGGACGCGGCGGGAGCCGCCGAGCCACATGTGCCAGAGACTGCCTCGGCCGCAGACGCGGCGGCCGGAGAGGGGGACGGCAACCACACCACTGGCCCGGAGGCTGCGGGAGCGTCAAGCGCTGCGCCAACATCGACCCTTCCACGGAGAAGAACGGCCCTGCCATTATTTGAAGCCCCCAACGGCGTCTTCATCCAGATGCCATGGGGTCTCGTCGCGAGCCTCAGCTGGAGGCGAGGCCTTCGACGGGAGATCCCGCCTCCGCTGGTTTGAAGGTCGCCGAGGGCCCGCGGAAGCGGCGGGTCTGATGAAGAGAAGCTGCTCCACCAGCTCTCGGCCCTTTACCGGGCAGACAGCGAAACTCGCTTCGGGAGGCCCTTGCCGCCAAGGCCGCCGAGGAGATGGAAAAGCGGCGGAGCTTAGTGCCGCTTAATCGGGCTGCTCTCCGTGAGGTGGCGGAGAGGCGGAGCAGCTCACGGGCAAGATGAAGGGTGGCTGCCGGAGAAAGCCGAGGTCAAGAGCAGCAACGGCTCGCCGGGTGGATCTGCCCGCGAGAAGGTGAGCTCAACCAGCGAAAGGTTGCCCTTGACGCCTATGAGGAAGACCTTGCCGCCGGGAGCAAGCCCTTGGCGGGCATTGAAGGAGGCGGCGACGCCATGGCGGCGCGGAGGCCGCCAAGGAAGACCTTGCCGCCAAGGTCGCAAGAATCGAGGAGCTGCCGAGGGCGGACTCGGAGAAGATTGCCGCGCTCACCACGGAGCGCGAGGAGTACGCCCACACCAACTCAGAGCTCCAGGCGCGTCTTGCTGAGAAGGACGAGGAGCTGAAGGCCGCCAAGGACTCTCTCGACGCTGCCCAGGACCGGGAAACCAAGCTGAAGGAGGAGCTCCGCGAGGAGCGATCCTTGGTGTCCGCTGCTAACAAAGCAGCCGAGGATTTCCGCCGCATCGCCGAGATATGGACCGAGGAATTGGTGTCCTTCGCGTCGCCATCGACCAGAGCTGCCGGCGCCGAAACCGAGCATCTCATCTACTCCCGGATCCAAACTCGCCACAGCGCCAAGCTCAGCCTCTTCTTCGGGGGTCGCGCCAGCTCTTGCAAACCTGCGGAAGAAGATCCTCGCAGCTCGCCGAGGAGGCGCGGCTACTTGCGGGAACCATGGAACGCGGTCGACGAAGATCGATACCGCAATCCCGGTATAAACCTCTCCAACGCCCTTCGCAGCTTGCGGGCCGACGCGACACGGAGGCCCTCAAGGAGCAGGTCGCCCACATCATCGCCAAAGTGAACAAGATCCCCAGATGGAGGGCGGCCGCGAGACTAGGCCTCTTTATCTTTATTTCCTTTTGCTGCTGCACAGGTCGCTATGAACTTATCACCATCGCGACAAGTTACTCTTTGTAAGATATTACCTTTATTCTCGATCAGCGGTCGAGAATTAACTCCCTTGTTTTGATTCTCAATTTCAGATGCTTCAACCTTATGCTTCTAGGAAACTTGCCGACAAAGGGCGAGGCCCCACCGGCAAGCAACCAACCTTGCTGCCACCATGACGCACTTAACTTGGTCGAGCCCGACTCGAGCGCAAGATAAGGGCACGGCTATCCGCTAGCAGGTTCCTCCGAGCACATGTGTTTTCCATACAAGGTGCGGTTGTTCAAGGAAGGCAACTTAAAATTTAAAATTTTGAGCTGCGCAAACCCGACAACTTAGCTTTCGTGACTGCGCGCTTCTCCGCAGGCTTCTCTTTCTTGAACAGCACTTGAGTGCTTGGTTCATCCTTCATTTCTCCCCGCAAACTTGTGCGGAGGAACATTTCTTTGCTTAAGAAATAAGGAGAAAAAAGAAGAGGATGGGCACGATCTTTTGACGTGCTATTGCTTGTCGGACATGCGTGCCATACTTAAAGATGCCAAATAACTCATGCAAATAGCAAAGAAGAGCATGGAAAAAGGCGAATCACGCAAGACACGGAAACTTTATTGTCTGCACGGGTCTCGCGCCGGCTTTGTACAAAGGGTTACATGCAACGGCGGCAAAGCTTTTGTACAAAAGGTGGTTGCCGGAGCGGATCACGGCAACAACGCGCTTTATGGGTAGAACATGCGAAGATGCTCTATGTTCCAGAGTTACCATCGGCAAGCCTTCTTGGTCTCGAAGTCGGACAGCGCCGGGCCTCGTGACTTGTCTCACCCGATAAGGGCCTTCCCACTTCGGCGCCAACTTGTTGGAATTCTTGGCGGACTGAACACGCCGAAGAACAAGGTCGCCTTCCTCGAGGCTCTCGGCTTTGACCTTGCGGCTATGGTAGCGGCGCAAGGCTTGCTGGTATCGAGCAGCTCGACAAAGAGTTCGAGACGCCCCTCCTCGAGGAGCAATGCGCCATCTTGTCGCAGCTTGCTCTTGCTCAAGCTCATCATAAGCGAGCACTCGAGGAGATCCGTGATACGAAGTTCCGTGGGGAGAACCGCTTCGCTCCATAGACTAGAGCAAAGGGTGTCCGCCGGTGGCTCGACGGTGTCGCTCGATTGACCAAAGAGCCGCCGCGCTCCTCTATCCAATTTCTTCCGACTTGCGCAGCCCGTCGAAAGTTCTTGTCTTGAGTCCGCGCAGCACTTCCGCGATTGGCCCTTTCGCTGACCGCTGCTCCTTGGGTGAGCAACAGCTTAAATGCACCTTGGCGCCAAGGTCTTGGACATACTGCATGAAGGTGCGGCTGGTGAATTGTGTACCGTTGTCGGTGATAATCCGGTTGGGGATCCCGAAACGGCATACAATCGACCTGAAGAACTTGATCGCCGATCAGGTTGCCACCTTTCTCACTGGCTCTACTTCGCCACTTTGTGAACTTGTCGATCGCTACGCATAAGTACTCAAAGCCCCGACGGCACGGGGAAGGGGCCGAGGATGTCGAGCCCCTGCATCGAGAAGGGCCAGGACAAAGGGATTGTTTGGAGAGCTTGAGCTGGCTGATGAATTTGCTTTGCATGGAACCGACACGCTTCACACTTGGTTACTAGTGCGCTTGCATCTTGAGGGCTTCTTGCCAAAGAACCCTTGCCGGAAAGCTTTTCCGCAAGTGCCCTTGCGCCAATGTGGTGGCCGCAGATGCCTCCGTGAATCTCGCCAACACTGTTGTCCATCTTCCCTAGAGATGCACTTCAATCGACACCATTGAGCCTTCTTACAGACAGCTCGTTGTCCACTTAACCGGTACATACTTGACTGTCTGGTTATCTTTTCTATCTCTTCAGGGTCGTCGGGAAGTTCTCCAGTTTGCAGGAAACGGACGATCTGCTGCGCCCATGCCGGAGCTCGGGGCTCGACGACAAGGACTAAAGGCATGAGGGCCGCTGCGGGAACCTCCGCTTCTACGGCAAGAATCTCTGGCTCCGCCGGAGCTGAAGGTTCCCCGGCAAGCTTGCCGGGGCAAGGCTTGTCGGGAACACTTGCTTCGATCGCACAGATCCGATGATCGGCGGGAGCAGATTGTTCCTCAGCGTTCTGGAGGTTGATCCTGGGGACCTTGGCGGCGGCCTCAGGGAGGTCCGCCGGCAAGTAGTCGCCGGATATCAACTTTCTCTTCTTGGACTACCCAATTGATGGCGCAACGGAGGGTTGAGTCAGCTTGAGCAAGAAGGTCCCGGGTTCCACAGGTAACTTCATTGAAGCACACTTTGAAAGGCCGTCTGCGATTTCATTCTGAGCTCTCGGAATGTGTTCCATCTGCAGACCTTCAAAGTGCTCCTCAAGCTTCCTCACTTCATCTACATAGGCTTCCATCAAAGGGCTCTGATAGTTCTTGTTAACTTGCCGACCACCAACCGAATCTCCCCGACGATCAACTTCTTGATCCCAAGTTCGCCGCAATCTCGAGGCCGCAAGCAAGCCCTCGATTCAGCGGTGTTGTTTGTCGCTGCTCTCTTGGGAAGTGCATCCGATAACATACTTGAGGTGCTCTCCGTGGGCGCGATGAGTACGACGCCGCACCGGCGCCTTGTAGCGAAAAGGCACCATCGAAGTACATTACCCATTCACTCGTCGCTTTTTGTGTGGGTGTACTTGTTTCTTGAACTTCTTCGTCAGGTGTTGGGGTCCACTCTGCTATAAATTCTGCCAGAGTCTGCTCAGATGGTTGAAGTACTTTCAAACTTGAGTCCGAAGCTCGACAACCCAAAGGCCCACTCAACGATCCTGCCTGTTGCTTCGGGTTGTGCAATATCCTTTTATTGGAAGCGAGTGACCACTGTTATCTCGTGTGCTTGGAAGTAATGGCGCAGCTTTCTTGAGGCCATGAGAAGGCCGAAAAGCAACTTTTGTACACCAGAGTATCTTGATCTGGCTCCCTGGAGAAGGGAGCTTACAAAATACACCGGACGCTGCACCATCTTTTTCCGCACCTCACCTTGCTCCTGCGCAGGGCTGTCCTTGCCGGGGCCAGGGCTTGTCGGAACAGCCCCCTGCTTGTCGCTGGGCTGGCTCGCCGGTGGTGCAGCCTCCTCGTCGGACTCCCTCTCCGCTACTAGCGCAGCACTAACCACTTGGTTGGTTGCCGCTAGGTATAGCAGCAATTTCTCCTGTGGTTTAGGTGCGACAAGTATTGGAGTGGAGGATGTAATGTTTCAAGTCTTGCAGCATTGTCTCCGCTCGAGTCCACTTCATGGGCCCCGCCTTCTTCAAGATTTTGAAGAAGGGCAGGCGCGCCGCAGACTTTTGAAATGAATCTACCGAGGGCAGCCACACAACCCTGCGAGCCTTCGACATCCTTGACCCGCTTTGGGGCTTGGATCTGCTCGATGGCTTTAATCTTGTCGGGTTGGCTTCGATCCCTCTGCGACACAAAGAACCCGAGAAGCTTGCCGGAGGGAACCCCAAAGACGCACTTCTCGTGGTTCAATTTTAATCAGATCCTGCGCAGGTTCCGAATGTCTCTTCTAAATCTTGAATCAGTGTATCCTTGTTTTGCTCTTCACCACGATGTCATCCATGTAAGCTTCTACATTTCGTGGATCTGTGGCTCAAAAGCAGTATACACTACCCTTGCAAACGCTGACCTGCATTCTTCAGCCCAAATGGCATGCGATGAAGCAATAGGTGCCACATGGAGTGATAAACGCAGTTTTCTTCATCTTCTTTGGCCATGAAGATCTCGGTGATAGCCTCGAGTACGCATCAAGAAAGCGAGTAGCTCACATCCGCAGTGGAGTCAACAATCTGGTCGATGCGCCGCAAGGGAACGGATCCTTGGGACATGCTTTATTCACATCGGTGAAGTCTATACATAGTCTCCATTTCCCATTGGCCTTGCGACGACAACCGGGTTTGCTAGCCACGCCGGATGGATCACACTCGACTAGGCCTCGCTGCCTCTAGTTTCTTGATTTCTTCATTGATGAACTCTTGGCGCTCCACGGCTTGTTTCTCACTTTTTGCTTGACGGGCGCGCATGGGGCAAACGCAAGCTTGTGCTCAATTACCTTCCAGGAACACCGGGATGTCGATGGTTGCCATGCAAACACATCGACATTCGCCGCAGAAAGCAACGAGCGCCGCTTCCTATTTGTCGTCAAGCGTGGCAATCGATGGTGAAGGTACCACCGGTGCCGCCCTCCTTGGCGGACACCTTCTTGGTTGCGGCGGAGCAGCCATCCTTTTATCCTTGCCGGTGGAGCTCGACGGGCGCCCTCGCTAGCAGCGCAACACTCGGCGGGGTGCGATTGCGGAGTGGCCCCGAGCGCTTGCCGGACTTGGTCTTTGTCTTTTTCCTTTGGGAACTTCAGCGCAAGTGCATCCTTGTCGCCGCCGCGCCGCATCCCGGTAAATCTGGTCGGTGCAGATAAGCGCGTCTTTCTTGTCGCTGCGGACAGTGATGGCGCTTATCGGACCCGGCATCTTGAGCACGTTATAGGCGTAATGGGAAGCCGCCATGAACTTGGCGAGGGCGGGACGCCCGAGTATCCCATTGTATGGCAACGGAATATTGGCAACGTCGAAAGTAACGCGCTCGGTCCTGAAGTTGACCTCCCCGCCAAAGGTCACCGGCAAGGTGATCTTTCCTTTGGGCTTGCTCCTCCCCGGGTTGATTCCCTGGAAGGGACCGATCTCTTCGAGCTCGTCATCTGGGATTTGGAGTTTCTTGATCACAGCAGAGGAAATCAAGTTCAGCCCGGCCCCGCCGTCGACCAACATCTTGGTGACCTTGAGGTTGCGGATGGTGGGCGAGACCAGCATCGGCAGGCACCCGACCGCGGTGGTGCGGTCGGGGTGATCCTCAAGATCGAAAATGATGGGCGGTTGACCATTTGAGGAGTCTGCGGATTCCATGGGCGGCTTCGCCGCATTCACCTCACGTGCCCACCGCTTTAGTTGGCGGTGAGAGGTGTGTAGCGAGGCGCCACCGCCAACGCACAGACCTCCGTGGCCTTCGGAATTCCTGCTCATCGTCATCCTCATCCTCCACGCCCTCTTCGCCGCCTTCTTCATCCTTGTCGCGCTCCGAGAAGGTCGATCACCTTGTCGCCGCTTGGCCTTGCCGGGGTCCTCCCGACCGATTTAACGGCCGCTTGCTCGGTTCTCCTCCGCCACCTTGGGCCCTCTCCTTGTCGCGCCTCAGATTCAGCTTTACGCTGCCGACGAGATAATCGACGCTTGCAGTTGTAGAGGTCGTGGCCCTTGGTGCGGTGGATTTTGCAAGATTGCTTGCCGGGCGCCTCGCTTGTCGGCTGCCGCCACAGGGCAAGCTCCTTGCCGGAACTGCCAACCTGTGTTTGCTTGGCGGAGCTTCCTTGCCGGACTTTTCGACGGCAAGCACTGTTCCTTGTTCTTCTTCCGAAGACCTGTCGCCGGGCGCTTCTTTGCCGGGCGGCGCTGCCGAGTCGCTCCCTCCTCGCGCCAAAGATCCTCCCCGGAAGCCTCCTCCTCTTCCGCGCGGCGATTTATCAGCCAGGCATAAAGCTCGCCGACATCCCGGATCTTGGTCATCGCCATCTCTTCACGCAGATGCGCGTTACGACGCGTTCGTGGAACGCGCCGATAACCGCGGCAGGTGGACGCCGAGGATGTTGTGTTGCACACGGCTGAAGCGTTGGATGTACTTGCGCAGGATTCTCCTTCCTTCCGGGCCAAAATGTGGAGATCACTCTCTTGGTCGTGGGGTTTGTGGCCGCCAAAGGAAGGCACCAACAAACCGATGACAAAGATCCGCCTAAGAGGAAATGGAGCCCTCGGCAAGTGCATAAGCCAAGAACGAACGCTCGCCTAAGCACGAGCGGAAGTAGTTCGCCGAATCTTTCGTCGCGCTTCGCAGCCTCGCACCGCGATGGTGTAGATACCGAGAAACTCCGAGGGTGTGTCTTGCCGCCGCACTTCTCCCATGCGTCGGGCTTGAAGTTTTTCATGCTGGGCCACTGGACGCGCCGCAGTTCACGGGTGAACGCAGGGCAGCCCGCCGCGTACGGCAAGTCGCTCGCTTCGCGGGCGGCGACTTCGACAAGGCTCCAGCTCTCTGGTCGATTGTCGCCGAAGTCTCGGCGACGCCGATCGTGGTCCGGCATCTTCGCCGCCATTCGCCGAGGATCTGGCGTTGATCTCGACGAGCCCGCTGGTCCGACGATGCCGTGGAGCCGCTGCCGGCGTTGTTCCGCGGGCGGCGTTTTCGCTTCAGCGGCGGGAGTGCACGGTAGTTGCACCCCCGGCGGTCTTGTCGCCGCAGGCCTTCGCCTTCCCCGCTTGCCGCGGCCGCGAGGCCACAGGCTGCTGTTGACGGTCGTTGTTGGCGAAGGCGACCAGGCTCTGGATGGTAGCCCTCCAGTCCTCGACCTTGTCCTCCGCCGGAGGGAAGTCGAGGAGCATTTGCGCTCTCGTGAGCGCTTCGCAGGAGTGGAGGGAAGCGGAGCGAAGCGGCGCGGGAGCGGACGCGCTGGCTTCCGGCAGTGTTGGAAGGAGCAGGTCTGCCCGGCGCCGCCGCTTTGCCCGTGTCCGGCGGGGTCCGAACATCTCGCGAGCCTCCGACGCGCCCCTCGTTCCAAAGAAGCGGATACCACCTCCCGCGGTATGGCGCTGCTGGGTCGCCGTGGCGCCGAGATGGACGTGGATCTACGGAGGCCGAGGCGTGGTCCTCCGCCCTGCCCTCGATCTGGCGGCACCGCGAAGCGTTTTCGCGGTGTCCACCCTTCCACCGGCGTCTTCTCCGCCGCCGCTGGCTCGGTGGCGGCGGGAAGACGGAGATGGGTCTGCGACCCCAAGCTCGTCTTCGGGCCATGGCGCGTTGTCGGCGAAGCTGGCGAAGCCGGAGAGGTTGATGAAGAGGCTTTGGCGCGCTAACGCCGGATCAGGTTCGCACAACCTCGACGCCCCCTACCTGGCGCGCCAGAGATGTCGCGGCCGAATGTGGGCGGCGCGGCACCTATGGGGCCGGGGCCCCTTCGTGTGTTCGGTACGGGGGCGGAGGTTGCGCGGAGAGCAGATCGAGGCGATGCACGCGGGATTTTACCCAGCCGGCCGCGGTGGTCGCAGAAACCCTACTGCTGCATTGTGTTGTATTTGATCTTGCTCAAGAATGCGAGCAAACGGTGGAGTGGTGTGTGAAACCGGCCGAATCCCAGGCGCTGGAGTTGCCAAGGGTTCGAACCTTCACGCGAGAGTGGCGAATGATCCCTCGCGAGAGTAGCAAGTCGTGGAACCTCTCTCACGTTGTGCATGGGCCTCCTTTTATAGGGCAAGGGGTCACCGACAGGTGTCAACGTGAGGTAGAGGGGTAAAAACGTAAAAGAGGTGGTAGTTGGAACAAAGGGAACAAAGGCAGCTACAAAGGATTCTACCTACTTTTGACAGAGGGGGACAAGAGCATTAAATGCCCGTCGCCGTCACCCCAAAAGCTCCCGCCATTGCGTCTCCGTTTGCCACGGCGATGGAGTCACCACCGTGGAGTGCCACCGCACCCTCCATGCAGCCCAGCCACCCGCCACGCGTCTCTGGAGTGAGCTGAGGGCGACGCGTGGGCAGATGATCTGGAGTGATGGCACGCAGCACAGCCCTCCCCGGCAAGCACCTTGCCGGGGTCTTGATCTTGCCGGGCCCGGGAGCTTGTCGGGCTTGTAGCCTTGCCGCTCCCCGGGCCCTCGCCGGGACGCGCGCAGCGCCGAGGCGTGTCTTCTGCGATATGTTCTTCTAGCCTCCCCGGCGAGCTCCTCTCGCCGGGACCTTGCGTGGGTGATATAATCTCGAGCCTGGGACGGCCCTCCCGGCAAGCTCCTCTTGCCGGGGTCTTGAGCTTCTGTCTTACATACTTTGTTCTTGAATGGCTTGGTGTGGAGCGGAGATGGTCTCCGGCGAGCATTTGATGGATCTAGCTGCGGGGAGCTGGGGCTGCCCGTGCACAAGTTGGGGTACTGAGGAACCCCTTCCTTAGTACACCGACAACTACCTCCCTATCTCAAAACAATTATCAAGTATCAAATTGATCATAGCATCCAATTCACTTCCTATGATAGTTTTTATTATACCCAACTTGGATGCCTACCATTCTAGGACCAATTTTATAACCATAGCAAATACCATGCTGTTCTAAAAGACTCTGAAAATAATATAAGTGAAGCATGAGAGACTAGCAATTTCTACAAAATTAAGTCACCACCGTGCTCTAAAAGATATAAGTGAAGCACTAGAGCAAAAACTATCAAGCTCAAAAGATATAAGTGAAGCATAAAGAGTATTCTAGCAAATTCAATCAAGTGGGCTTCTCCCAAAAGGTTTGTACAGCAAGGATGATTGTGGTAAACTAAAAAGCAAAGACTAATATAATACACGACGCTCCAAGCAAAACACATATCATGTGGCGAATAAAAATATAGCTCCAAGTAAAGTTACCAATGAACGAAGACGAAAGAGGGGATGCCTTCCCGGGGCATCCCAAAGCTTAGGCTTTTGGCTATCCTTGAATATCTTGGGGTGCCATGGGAATCCCCAAGCTTAGGCACTTTCCACTCCTTATTCCATAGTCCATAAAAGCTTTACCCAAAACTTGAAAACTTCACAACACAAAACTCAACAGGAAATCTTATAAGCTCCGTTAGTGAAAGAAAACAAAACCACCACATAAGGTACTGTAATGAACTCATTATTTATTTATTTTGGTGTTAAACCTACTGTAATCCAACTTCTCTGTGGTTTATAAACTATTTTACTAGCCATAGATGCATCGAAATAAGCAAACAACACACGAAAAATAGAATCTGTCAAAAACAGAATAGTCTGTAGCAATCTGTAACTAACGCAAACTTCTGGAACTCTAAAACTCCTACGAAAATAGGAAGTCCTGGAAAATTCTTTTATTGATCAGAAGCAAAAAGAATCCACGCAAAATCATGTTTTTGTGATTTAACAAAACTAAATGCTTGCGTGAAAAGTTTCTGTTTTTCAGCAGAATCAAATCAACTATCATCATGGGTTATCCTATAGGTTCTACTTGGCACAAACACTAACTAAAAGATAAAAACACATCTAAACAGAAAGTAGATGCAAGATTTATTGCTAAACAGGAACAAAAACAAAAAACACAAAGAAAATTGGGTTGCCTTCCAACTAGCGCTATCGTTTAACGCCTCTAGCTAGGCATAAAAGCGAAGATAGATCTAAGTAGTGCCATCTTTGGCACTAAATTCCTCAATAGAGCACTTGTGATCTCTAGGGGTTTCTCCCTTTTTAGCAATGGCTAAACCTTTAGGCAAAGATTAAAGAAATTCGTTGGTAGCAAAAGGTTCCTTAACGATAGTGAGACAATTGGGATGAACACTTATGGATTTGAGATCCGCGTCTCCCTTACTAGAAGATTCACCCTTATTTTTACGAACATAAATAAACTTAGCTGTTTTAGTAGGGGGGTTTGGAGTGTTTTTCATGGAGGAAAACGCGGAACCTAAGTTTGTAATGATACCCTCAAGTTTACCGATTCTAGCAGAGTCTAGATCTATTTTATCATTGACTATATGTTCCTTTTCATTAAGATTTTTCAAAGTAACTCCAACCCTAGATCCATATTGGGTAATGTGATTATGAATCTTTTTATCCAAATTTTCAATCACCTCAACAGTAGCAATTTTATTTTCAATAATCTCAAGCCGTTGCATAAACGTGTTCTAAAGTTAAAACAGTTCCATTGACCAAAAGAGGTGGTGGGCCAAACAAATCTAACATAGCATTATAAGCATCAAACATATGGCTACTCATGAAATCACCTCCTGCAACAGTATCAAGAACACTCCAAGGAGTGATGCCTACATAAAAATTGTGAACAAGAACGGAAGTAGAAAGCTTCCTAGTAGATCTATATTGGGCATTGCAAATTCTATGCCAAGCATCTTTTAAATTTTCTCCCTCCCTTTGCTTAAAATTGAGAATTTCATGTTCGAGAGTAATAATAAGGATAGGAGGACTAGCCATGACGACAAGGTAAACGAACTAACACACAGGCAAACAGAAAAAGGCAAGCGAAAGAGAGAGGAGGAGATTGGGAAAAAGAGGGCGAATAAAATGGCAAGGGTGAAGTGGGGGAGAGGAAAACGAGAGGCAAATGGCAAATAATGTAAATGCGAGGGAGATGAGTTTGTGATGGGTACTTGGTATGTCTTGACTTGAGTGAAGACCTCCCTGGCAACGGCGCCAGAAATCCTTCTTGCTACGTCTTGAGCTTGCGTTGGTTTTCCTTGAAGAGGAAAGGGTGATGCAGCAATAGTAGCGTAAGTATTTCCCTCAGTTTTTGAGAACCAAGGAATCAATCCAGTAGGAGGCTCCTCAAAAGTCCCACGCACCTACACAAACAAACAAAGAACTAGCAACCAACGCAATAAAGGGGTTGTCAATCCCTTCACAGCCACTTGCGAAAGTGAGATCTAATAGAGATAGTATGATAAGATAAATATATTTTTGGTATTTTGTAATATAGATGCAAAAAGTAAAGATGCAAGTAAAAGTAGATTGGAAGCAAATATGATAAGAGATAGACCCGGGGGCCATAGGTTTCACTAGTGGCTTCTCTCAAGATAGCATAAGTATTACGGTGGGTGAACAAATTACTGTCGAGCAATTGATAGAAAAGCGAATAAATATGAGATTATCTAGGTATGATCATGTATATACGCATCACGTTCGCAACAAGTAGACCGACTCCTGCCTACATCTACTACTATTACTCCACACATCGACCGACTCCTGCCTGCATCTAGAGTATTAAGTTCATAAAGAACAGAGTAATGCATTAAGCAAGATGACATGATGTAGAGGGATAAACTAAAGCAATATGATACAAACCCCATCTTTTTATCCTCGATGGCAACAATACAATACGTGCCTCGCTGCCCTTGCTGTCACTGGGAAAGGACACCACAAGATTGAACCCAAAGCTAAGCACTTCTCCCATGGAAAGAAAGATCAATCTAGTAGGCCAAACCAAACTGATAATTCGAAGAGACTTGCAAAGATAACTCAATCATACATAAAATAATTTAGAGAAGATTCAAATATTATTCATAGATAAACTTGATCATAAACCCACAATTCATCGGATCTCGACAAACACACCGCAAAAAGAGTTTACATCGAATAGATCTCCACAAGAGAGGGGGAGAACATTGTATTGAGATCCAAAAAGAGAGAAGAAGCCATCTAGCTAATAACTATGGACCCGTAGGTCTGTGTTAATATACTCACAACTCATTGGAGGGGCTATGGTGTTGATGTAGAAGCCCTCCATGGTCGATTCCCCCTCCGGCAGAGTGCCGTCGAAGGCTCCAAGATGGGATCTCGTGGATACAGAAGGTTACGACGGTGGAAATTGTGTTTCGTTGGCTCCCTGGATGTTTTCGGGGTACGTAGGCTTATATAGGAGGAAGAAGTACGTCGGTGGCCGCCCGAGGGGCCCATGAGACAGGGGGCGCGCCCTATAGGGGGGGCGCCCTATAGGGGGGGCGCGCCCTCCTATCTCGTGGAGGCCTCGGCTGCTTCTTGACTTGCACTCCAAGTCCTATGGATCACGTTCGTTCCAAAAATCACGCTCCCGAAGGTTTCATTCCGTTTGGACTCCATTTGATATTCCTTTTCTTCGAAATACTGAAATAGACAAAAAAATAGCAATACAGGCTGGGCCTCCGGTTAGTAGGTTAGTCCCAAAAATGATATAAATGTGTAAAATAAAGCCCATAAACATCAAAAAGGGGTAATATAATAGCATGGAACAATAAAAATTTATAGATACGTTGGAGACGTATCACTCCCCTCTGTTGACGTCCAAGGGGAAAATGAGCCACCCAAGACGAGCCTCTCCAGGAGGGGCCCTCCCCGCCCACTGATAGATTCGATGGATCCCCGCCAAGGGTCACCGCAGGAACACCTGGCCTTGACCCCGCAACCAACGCTGCCAGGGAAACTGAAGCTTCCACCCGGCAGATCTCTCCAGGTATTCTTTCCGTCCTCCCTCATATCTTATTGCCTTGCTTCGCTCTCTTGTTTTGCCAAGTGATTTTATCCCTTCTGCCTTTGATCGTTAGATCTATCTGCAGCCCCCTTGAGTGAAGATCTGGACCTGCAGGAGGAGGTGGCTAACATTGGGAAGGACGCCATGGTTGAAGCTGATACGTCTCCAACGTATCTACTTTTCCAAACTCTTTTGCCCTTGTTTTGGACTCTAATTTTCATGATTTGGATGGAACTAACCCGGACTGGCGATGTTTTCGGCAGAATTGCCATGGTGTTATTTTTGTGCAGAAATAAAAGTTCTCTGAATGACCTAAAACTTCATGGAGATACTTCTTGGAATTAATAAAAGATAATGGCTAAAGAATCAGCTGAAGGGTGGCCATACGCTGGCCACGAGGGTGGAGGGCGCGCCCTACCCCACTGGGTGCGCCCCCTGTCTCGTCGGCCCCCTGGACCTCCATCGACCTCAGCTCCAATATTCACATTCAGGGAGAAAAAATATCAGAGAGAATGATTCATTGTGTTTTATGATACGGAGCCGCTGCCAAGACATGTTCTTCCTCGGGAGGGATGATCTGGAGTCCGTTCGGGGCTCCAGAGAGGGGAATCCGTCGCTATCGTCATCATCAACCATCCGCCATCACCAATTTCATGATGCTCGCCGCCGTGCATGAGTAATCCCATCGTACGCTGCCTGGACTGTGATGGGTTGGATGAGGTTTACCATGTAATCACGTTAGTTTTGTTAGGGTTTGATCCCTAGTATCCATTATGTTCTAAGATTGATGTTGCTATGACTTTGCCATGCTTAATGCTTGTCACTAGGGCCCGAGTGCCATGATTTCAGATCTGAACCTATTATATTTTCATGAATATATGAGTGTTCTTGATCCTATCTTGCAAGTTATGGTCACCTACTATGTGTTATGATCCGGAAACCCCGGAGTGACAATAGTCGGGACACTTCCAGGTTATGACCGTAGTTTGAGGAGTTCATGTATTCACTAAGTGTTAATGCTTTGGTCCGGTTCTCTATTAAAAGGTGGCCTTAATATCCCTTACTTTCCCTTAGGACCCCGCTGCCACGGGAGGGTAGGACAAAAGATGTCATGCAAGTTCTTTTCCATAAGCACGTATGACTATATCCGGAATATAGGCCTACATTATATTGATGAATTGGAGCTAGTTATGTGTCACCCTAGGTTATAACTGTTGCATGATGAATGCCATCCAACATAATTAACCATCATTGATCCATTGCCTACGAGCCCGTTTCATATTGATCTTTGCTAAGTTACTTTTCCGTTGCCAGTGTTATGATTGCTACAAAACTGCTACTATTACTTTTTCCACCATTACCCTTACTTCCATACTACTTTGCTACTAAATATTTTGCTGCAGATATTAAGTCTTTCAGGTGTGGTTGAATTGAAAACACAGCTCCTAATACTTGATAATATCCTTTGGCTCCCGTTGTGTCGAATCAATAAATTTGGGTTGAATACTCTACCCTTGAAAACTGTTGCGATCCCCTACACTTGTGGGTTATCAAGACCTTTTTCTGGCGCCGTTGCCGGGGAGCATAGCTCTATTCTCTAAGTCACTTGGGATTTATATTTGTTGATCACTATGAGGAATCTGAAAGACAACAAAACCAAGATCTATCTCTCAACTATGAGGGGAGGTAAGGAAGTGCCATCTAGCTCTGCACTTAATTCACCTTCTGTTTTGAGTAAACTTGCGACACCTACACCGGCAATTTATTCTGGTATGTCGCATGTTATTGATGATGCCACTTCTGCTATGCATGATGCTTATGATGATACTACTTCTCTACTTGATAATACTGTGCCACTAGGTGAATTTCTTGATGAATAACTTGCTAGGGTTAGAGAGAATGAAATTACTGAAACTAGTGATATTAATGAAAGTGATGATGAAGATTCTCCCCTAGATATGAATTGCCTGTTATACCTGAGGGTTATGTTATGGATGAAGAAACTACTAGAGACTTTCTTGCTTGCAATGATAGATATGATCTTAAGAAACTATTAGCTAAGCTGGAAGAAAAGTCTTTGAATGCTAGAATGCAATATGATTCTAGGTTTGCTACTTCACCAATCTATGTTACTCATAAGATTGTGAATTCTCTGTTGATCCCGAGTTAATTACTTTGGTTGAATCTGATCCTTTCTATGGTTATGAATCTGAAACTGTTGTGGCACATCTTACTAAATTGAATGATATAGCCACCCAATTTACTCATGAGGAAAAGATTCACTATTACTATATTCTTAAATTGTTTCCTTTCTCATTAAAGGGTGATGCTAAGATATGGTTTAATTCTCTTGCTCCTGGTTGTGTGTGTAGTCCCCATGATATGATTTATTACTTCTCTGGAAAATATTTTCCCGCTCATAAGAAACAAGCTGCCTTGCAGGAAATATTTATTTTTTGTGCAAATTGAAGAAGAGAGTCTCCCACAAGCTTGGGGTAGGCTTCTCAACTACTTAATGCTTTGCCCGATCATCCCTCAAGAAAAATGAAATACTTGATATCTTTTATAATGGACTAACCGATGCTTCCAGAGACCACCTGGATAGTTGTGCTGGTTATGTTTTTTGGGAACAAACTGTTGAGAGCTGAATTGCTATTAAATATATATTGAGTAATGATAATGATTGGACACTTCCTGAACCAACTCCTAAACCAACTCCGAAGAAAAGGAGTATTCTATTTCTTAGTCCAGAAGATATGCAAGAGCCAAAGAAATCTATGAACGAAAAAGGTATTAAAGCTGAAGATATTATGAATTTACCGCCTATACATGGTCTTGATAATTCGACACATGTAGTAAAGGTAAATTCTCTCTATAGATTTGGTGAAGGTGATATTCATCATAATAAGTCTGCTAGTCAATGCTTGGATCAGTTTGATAATTATATTATCAAACAAGAAAACTTAAATGCTTATGTTGGTAGAAAATCGAAACATAATGCTTATATGGTTGAATAGTTGAGTAATTATATGTCTAGAGTTAAAGTGATCTTAGGCTTATTAGTAAACATGCTTCCATGGTTACAACTCAAGTAGAACAAGTACTTAAGGCACAAGATGATCTGCTCAATGAGTTGAATAGTAAGAATAATGATAATGATGTTAGAGTTATGACTAGATGTGGTAAATTGACCCAGGAACCTTTGTATCCTAAGGGCCATCCAAAGAGAGACGGGCAAGATTATCAGAGAATTAATACTAATACACCTAGTCCTGCCAATAAAAAGAAAAAGAATATTGATGGGACTTTGCATGCTTCTAGTGAACATGTTATAGACACACTTGAGAACCCCAATGATATTTCTATTTCTGATGTTGGCACACAATCTGGTGATGAACATGAACCTACTGATAATGTTAGTGATGATGTTCATGATGATTCTCAACCTAGTAACGATAATGATGTAGAGATTGAACCTGTTGTTGATCCTGATAAACCACAATCAAAGAATCAACGTTATGATAAGAGAGTATTCGTTGCTAGGAAGCACGGTAAAGAAAGAGAACCATGGGTTCAGAAACCCATGCCTTTTACTCCTAAGCCATCCAAGAAAAAGGATGACGAGGATTTTGAGCACTTTGCTAAAATGATTAGACCTTATCTTTTTGCGTATGTGTTTGACTGATATGCTTAAAATGCATCCTTATGCTAAGTATATGAAAGATATAGTTACAAATAAATGAAAGATACCGAAGTTGAAATTTCCAACATGCTTGCTAATATTACTTTTAAGGGTGGAATACCAAAGAAACTTGGAGATCTAGGAGTACCAACTATACCATGCTCCATTAAAAGAAACTATGTTAAAACTGCTTTATGTGATCTTGGAGCCGGTGTTAGTGTTATGACTTTCTCTTTATATCATAGACTTGATTTGAATAAGTTGACACCTACTGAAATCTCTTTGCAAATGGCTGTAAATCAACTGCTATACCCATCAGTATTTGTGAGGTTGTGCCTGTTGTGGTTGCAAACATTACTATTTTGACGGACTTTGTTATTCTTGATATACCCGAGGACGATAGTATGTCGATCATCCTTGGTTGACCCTTTTTGAATGCTATAGGGGCTGTTATTGATTGCAACAAAGGCAATGTCACTTTTCATCTTAATGGTAATGAGCATACGGTACACTTTCCGAAGAAACAACCTCAAGTTCATAGTATCAATTCTATTGGAAAAATTTCAACTATTACTATTGGAGGTTTTGAATTCCCTCTTCCTACTGTCAAAAAGAAATACGATATTCTTATTGTTGGGGACATGCATATCCCCGTTGAGCTAACCTAGTGGTATTCAAAAATTCTCGGTTTCATGTTATTCGGAAGAAGTTTGTTAACAAGACTTGATCAAGCTTGTTAAGGGATTCCTTTTGATGAGCATGAGATGGATGAGTTTAGAAAACACAACTTTCTGTACCCTCCTTTTACTTTCTATTATTTAGTTTAAATAAAGCAAAAATAGATAGTTTCTATCTATTTTCTGAATTATCCATGCAATAAAAAATATCCTGAAAATAAAAGTTCTCCAAATGTCCTAAAAATTTAGTATGATTTTTTATAGAGTATTTGAGAATTTCTGGCACTGAGAACACACCAGGGGGATGCACCAGTGAGCCACGAGGGTGGAGGGCGCTCCCTACCCCCCTGGCCGCGCCCCTGCCTCATGGGCCCCATGTGGCCCCCCTCCACTTATTCCAGCACCCACACACTTTGTCTTCCTCCAGAAAAAATAATCCCATAGCTCAAACCTGTGTTCTTGCTCATTTTGCTGCCATTTTTTATCTCCGTGTTGAAAGCTCCATTCACAAAACTGCTTTGGAGGATTGTTCTTCGGTATATGACTCCTCCAATGTCCAATTAGTTTTTGTTCTAGTGCTTTATTTGTTGCAAATTTTTGCTGCTGTGGTGACCCTGTTCTTGAGCTTGCATGTCAAATTTATATGGTACAAAGTAGTTTTAATGCATGATACAGTATCTAGGCACTTGTGGGAGTAGTTGCTATCAATCTTGTCGACTTTGGTTAACTTTTATTTTGAAGTCACTAAAAGTTTCAGAAATTTTTTAGAGGAAGAAAAATGTCTAGGAGAATGTACCAAGGTGGTTCTTCGAGGAAGCAAGCACCGAGGCTCACGATATGTGAGCCGGACCTCGAACCACGAAGGGAAGCTCAAGTGCGGCCTTGTGAAAGGCCGTCGGATGAATGTATGGTCCATGCAAGTTTCAAGGATGAATTTGATGCGTATGTGCGTAATGCTGATCTTGAGGACTTCGTATCAGATAAGTGCCGGCAATATTATTACCTTACCGATTCCTTCGTGTGGAGGTCTGAATTTTCATCTAAGCGCAATACTCACACTGTTATATTCGACCTCTATGATAAATCATATACGATGGACCTTGAAGATTTTAATACTGCTTGCAAAATCCCATAGTGGGGCATCTTTAGTGAACCTCACAAATCTGAATATAATGAATTCCTTGCTAGCATCACTATGGGAGAAACTAGAAATATCACACAAGCTACCATAGGGAGCATTCATTTTCCTACTACATTACTTTGCTCTCTTTATAGGTACATGCATTGACGGTAAGCATGATCATAGCCACATTTGCGTTCCAGATCTTAGTGTCTTCAAGAGTGCGGTATTAGGTGATAAGCGATATAACTTGGGGGCCATTGTTGCACGAAGGTTACATCTTAATGCTAAAGATGGAGATTTATTTGTTGGGATTTATGCAACACGTTTAGCTGATTATCTTGGTGTATCCATAAGAGAAAATGATATTGAGTTGCCACCTACTTTTCTAGATTATAATGATATGGTTCGTTACCAGTTTCTTGAGAGGAACGATTAGTCCCTCCAGTACCGACTAATCTTTGACCCATGGCGTGCTATCATTATTACCCTTCTTGCTCCTGCCTTCTTTAACTTTCAAGCAAATGGGAGATATGTAATAACCAGAGAGGAGGCAAACGAGTATGAGAGAACAGCAGAGGCCGCTCGTCTCCAGGAAGCAGCTCGTCAGGCGGTAGCTGTCGCAGGACTGTACAACCCCAACTATGATGTTCGATATCATCCGGGCCAGTGGTGGCCTTAGACCAACTTAGGCCAAAAGCCTAAGCTCGGGGAGTATGTATTTCTCACTGACATTACATTCATGTTCACACAATCATTCTAGTTATCCATGCTAGTTTATTTTCTTTTCTTGCTTCCTTCTTGTGTGTTTGAAAAACTTTGAGAAAAAACAAAAAAAAATTAGTTATAGCTTTTAGCTAGTTTACTTTCCATGCTTGTAGTAGTAGTATCGATAAGAAAACCCAAAGAGATTTCTCATTCTTGATATCCTTTTCTTTTCTTTGGGGGTCGAGAGGGGAAGACCACGATGAAAATGATGAGTGGCTCTCATATGCATTATTGTTGATCTAACAAAGAGCCCATATTACCTTGTCTTCTCCTTTGAATAACTGTTTGCAGATTCCAACTTAGTCCAATGCACGTGCACTATTATTATTATTATCCACACCGTTCGGTCATGCAAGTGAAAGGCAATAATGACGATATATGATGAAATGATTGAGATGAGAAATGCTTGTATGAACTCAACCTATCTTGTTTTTGCAAATATGATTAGTTCATCATTCCTGATTCAGCCTATAATGAATGAAACATGTTTGCAATGACAATTAGAGATTATAGTTACTCATGCCATGCTTAATTAGGTGAGAGTTTATAATGGTTTACCTTGCGTGTCAACATGCTATTAAAATGGTTGTGATGTAGTATGATAGGATGGTATCCTCCTTTGAAGGATTCGAGTGACTTGGCTTGGCACATGTTCACGCATGTAGTTGAAACAAAATCAACATATCCTACTCATGCTTGCACTCATTGTCGGTTAATCTTAATGCATGTTTATGACTTTGTCGCTCTCTAGTTGGTCGCTTCCAAGTCTCTTTCTATCCTTCACCTGTACTAAATGGGAATACTACTTGTGCATCCACTTCCATAAACCCCAAAGTTATTCCATATGAGTCCACCATACCTACCTATATGTGGTATTTACCTGCCATTCCAAGTAAATTTGCATGTGCCAAACTCTAAAACTTCATTCTGTTTTGTATGCTCGAATCGCCCATGTAGCAACTAGGGCTGTCTATATCTTCCATGCTAGGTGGGTTATTCTCACGATGAGTGGACTCCGCTCATCATTCACGAGAAAATGGCCGATAACCGGGATGCCCAGTCCCATGCTCAACTCAAATCAAAATAATTGCAAACAAAACTCCCCTCGGATTGTTGTTAGTTGGACGGTACCCATTGTTTCGGACCATCCGTGGAATGTGCTTGTTGGTGGTGGGGGAGTATAAACTTTACCATTCTGTTTGGGAACCGCCTATAATGTATGCAGCATGGAAGATACCAAGATCTCTTGGTTGTTATGTTGACAATGAAAGTATGCCACTCAAAATATTATTTATCTCTATTTCAAAACTCGAGCTCTGGCACCTCTGCAAATCCCTGCTTCCCTCTGCGAAGGGCCAATCTATTTACGTTTATGTTGAGTCATCATCCTCTTATAAAAAGCACCAGTTTGAGAGCACCACTTTCATTTGTATGCATTGTTATTAATTGATACTGAGTATGACTGTGACTGGATCTCTTTTACCATGAATTACAATGTCTAGTCAGTCCTTGATCTTCAAGGGTCCTCTGCATTTATGTTTTGCGGTCTCAGAAAGGGCTAGCGAGATACCATCTTGTTATATCATATCCTAATTGTTTTGAGGAAGTGTTGTCATCCGAGATTTATTATTATTACTTGCTAGTTGATTATGCCATTGATATGAGTAAACGTGAGACCTAAATGTTATTGTGAATATGGTTAGTTCATAATCTTTGTTAAAAACTTGAATGCTGGCTTTACATATTTGCAACAACAAGATCAATCAGAGTTTATAAAAGTTTGTTGTTTGTCACTTTCAGTTTATCAACTGAATTGCTTGAGGACAAGCAAGGGGTTAAGCTTGGGGGAGTTGATACGTCTCCAAGGTATCTACTTTTCCAAACTCTTTTGCCCTTGTTTTGGACTCTAATTTGCATCATTTGGATGGAACTGACCTGGACTAACGATGTTTTCAGCAAAATTGCCATGGTGTTATTTTTGTGCAGAAATAGAAGTTCTCGGAATGACGTGAATCTTCACGGAGATACTTTTTGGAATTAATAAAAAATACTGGCAAAAGAATCAACCGAAGGGGGGGCACACCCTGGCCACAAGGGTGGTGGGCGCACCCTGCCCCCTGGGTGCGCCCCTGTCTCATGGGCCCCCTGGACCTCCACCGACCTCAGCTCCAATATTCACGCTCGGGGAGAAAGAAATCAGAGACAAGGATACATCCTGTTTTACGATATGGAGCTGCCACCAAGCCCTGTTCTTCCCCGGGAGAGCTGATTTGGAGTCCGTTCAGGGCTCCGAAGAGGGGAATCCGTCGCCATCATCATCATCAACCATCCTACATCACCAATTTTATGATGCTCACCGCCGTGCGTGAGTAATCCCATCGTAGGCTTGCTGGATGGTGATGGGTTGGATGAGATTTACCATGTAATTGAGTTAGTTTTGTTAGGGATTGATCCCTAGTATCCATTATGTTCTAAGATTGAAGTTTCTATGACTTTGCCATGCTTAATGCTTTGTCACTAGGGCTCGAGTGCCATGATTTCAGATTTGAACCCACTATGTTTTCATGAATATATGAGTGTTCTTGATCCTATCTTGCAAGTTATAGTCACCTACTACGTGTTATGATCCGGCAACCCGAGAGTGACAATAGTCGGGGCACTTCCCGGTGTTGACCGTAGTTTTAGGAGTTCATGTATTCACTAAGTGCTAATGCTTTGCTTCGCTGCTAAGTGCTAATGCTTTGGTCCGGTTCTCTATTAAAAGGAGACCTTAATATCCCTTAGTTTCCATTAGGACCCCCTTGCCACGGGAGGGTATGACAAAAGATGTCATGCAAGTTCTTTTCCATAAGCATGTATGACTATATTCAGAATACATGCCTACATTATATTGATGAATTGGAGCTAGTTCTGTGTCACCCTAGGTTATAACTGTTGCATGATGAATGCCATCTGACATAATTATCCATCATTAATCCATTGCCTACGAGCTCGTTTCATATTGATCTTTGCTAAGTTACTTTTTCATTGCCACTGTTACGATTGCTAGAAAACTGCTATTGTTACTTTTGCCACCGTTACCGTTACTTCCATACTACTTTGCTACTAAACACTTTGTTGCAGATATTAAGTCTTTCTAGTGTGGTTGAATTGACAACTCAGTTGCTAATACTTGAGAATTTTCTTTCGCTCCCATTGTGTCGAATTAATAAATTTGGGTTGAATACTCTACCTTTCAAAACTGTTGTGATCCCCTATACTTGTGGGTTATCAAAGCCACCAAGATCACTGCCGTAGAGGAGCAAGGGAAGGCCGCCGGGGGTGCTTTGGGTCCCTTGATGAGGCATGAAGAAAACCTCGGAAGTGCATCTGGGTCAGGAGCCATGATCGAGGAAAAGGTGTTGCTCCAAACCATGGGGCCCCTCCCTCCCTTTGGTGCCTCAACGGAAGCCCCGCTGCCACCTCTAAGCCACCCGATGCTGGTGCTGGCGCAGCCTGAGTTTGGAGCACCCGGCTTGTCAATGGTGGCAAGCGCAAAGCTTGACGAAGAACTCCAGCGTATCATGTCGTCGCTGCACCCAGGGGTTGAAGAGGTGGACGACTCCGCTATCATTGCCATGGACATGTCCTTCATGGAATCCATGGTGACGGGCCTCCAAGAGATGCAAGAGTAGCATGACCGGAAGTGGCAGGAGCTCAAGGAGCGGCACCAGTCCGCCAACAAGGTGGACCAGAAACTGAAGGATAAGGGCGCCGAATTGCGCGACTGGCAAGGCAGGCAATTCCAAGTCCTCGTGAGGCAGCAGGAGACAATCGAATGGCAAGAGAGGACGTGATCGCTCAAGAGGCGCGCCTGGCAGACTGCAAGGCACTTCTGGATGCCAGGGAACATGAGCTTTCTCTCCGGGAGGAGGGGCTCGAGGCCACTCTCTGCGCCAAGATGTTGATCTGGAGGCCCTTGTGCAGCAACTCACCAAGGAACTGGAGGACGGGCACAAAGCTACTTTGGATGCCCTCAGTACTGATTCTCCTGCCCAGCTGAAAAAGCTCACCGATGATCTTGCCGCTGCTTCAGCTGCCAAGGAGGACCTCGACCGCCAGGTGACTGAGCTGTCAGATAAGCTTGCCGGAAGCACTAGGGAGGTCTCGGCTCTCAAAGAGGAGGCGCAAAAGGCAGAGTCCCTTCTGAAGGACGTGCAATCGCAGCTCTCCTCCAAGAGCCAAGGCCTTGAAGTTGACAATGGCACCATCGAAGATCTGAGGGCCAGGATTGGCTCCTTGGAATGCTCGATGGAATCCGTTGAGGCCCGTGAGAAGCTATTGTCAAAGGATCTGGAGATCGCAAGGCGCCTCCGGAAAGATGCGGAAGACAAGCTGGAACCAATCTCAGCAGGTCGACCTCTGGATCAGAAGCTTGAGTGACGTCGCCGGGCACCTCTCTGCCTAGGCCGCAGCGATGGGCATGGAGGGCCTGGTCTTCTTGGTTGGCAAGCAGGAGGTGCCCAGCGTCAGTATTGGGCTCTTCTTCAACAAGCTGGTTGACAAGCTGAAGGTGCATGAGGGCGAAAGAGCTGATCATTTCACGACTGAATCCCAGAAGCTCGCCCGCAACACCCTCTTCATGGTCCTAAGCAACCTTGCCTACTGCCGCCCAGATATTTACCTTAATGATGGCTTCAGGAAGCCGCCGCCGGGTACAAACATCCCTGCCGCTGAAAAGAAAGCCACTCCCCTTGCCGACAGGGTTCTTAAGGTTCCTTCTGCTCCACGAGGCCGCCAGGCCCGGCACTGAACTATTCCCACCACCATGTTGGCCTGTAACCAAAACAGTGATGAATGTCCCATGCTTGGACCTCATGCAGTTTTATGCTTTCATGTGAACTTGACGTTGTCGCTTAATCTGAAGTGTGTGTTTATCCCTTCTGAGCTTTACCCATTAGTGTTCATATGATTAGTCTCTATACGCGTTATGGTTGCCTGCCGGTACCATATTGCCGCAAAAGTCATAAGGGTCTGGCCCTTAACATTTATCTTGGCGTGGATGCGTCCGCATAGGTTTTTACTTAGTAGTCTCAGACGTAGCCACTCATTCCACGAGCGAACTCTAAATGGGATGAGGGTGCAGACAAGAATCTAGCAAAGGTACCATCTTGCGCAAGATCCCTTTATACGAACACTAGGATGCTTGAGGGATAAACATATATTTAAATCCAAAATTTCATAAGGACGTAAAGGTAGCAAGAACTTAGCTTATTTTGGGTCTCCATCGGTCCTTCCCCTGGCTGAGGGCGCTCGTACAGCTCGCAGATCCTGGGGAGGAATGTATTGTTTGCATACCGGCCTCTAGTTCCCAGGATGGGTCGGCTAGAGGCGCATGCAGCTTGTGGCGGCAGGACGTGGTGTCAGGTGTGGCCGGTTTCTCTCTCTTCCTCTCCGCATTCGTTGACAAATCCCAATGGCAAATGGCACTAAAGACACACAAGCACGGGCGGCCTTGCCGTTGCATACTTGCCAGGGCACCAATCAACGGACTTGCGCTGGTGATATACTCAGGATTTCCCTAAGTAGGGTAAATGCTGAACCGAGTATCGCACGGGCTTGTCAATGTTGATGGTGCTAAAACCCAGAGTAGCGTGGTTGTCACAGAGTTAGAGTGGCAGAGAGATAGAAAGCTGGGCACCTTGCACACCGTTCCTTCTTCCAAACGGGATTTACCGAGCACTCTTGTGGCTTGGCCAATTCGAGGTGGTATTGTTTCCCTTGCTGCTAGCTTCCATGGCCATTTCGGCCACGATAAATTGGGATGGCGGAGAGCGAGCGAGATCGGCGCAGGAGCAATGTTTCCCTTCCGCTCCACCCCAGCCATCCTCTCGCGTGTCGTCAGGAGCAACGCCTTTGGCAAATATGACGCACTTCATATGCTCTCGGGTTCACGCAAGCGCATTCCCCTACCTGGCGCGCCAAAGATGTCACGGGAAACCATGGCCACCTATGGGGCTACGAGCCCCTTTTGGTTCGGCCGGGGGATGTAAAGATGCCGCCGGAAACTACGGCCACCTATGGGGCTACGAGCCCCTTTTCGTTCAGCGGGGGGATGGGTACGTTGCACAACGAGTGAAGAAGCGTCATGCAGCACGCCAGGGATCACATAGGAAATTTTACCCAGGTTCGGGCCGCCGTGAGGCGTAAGACCCTACTCCTGCTTTGGTGGTTTGATGGTGGAAAAGGTGGTGGTGGACGCAACGCACTTTGCTCGGCAAGGTTTCCTCAGGCGAAGTGGCTACATGCGTACGGGTACGTGAGGGCCTGAGCTTGGCAACCTCGCGGACCGAACCCCTTTTTATGTTTTCTATGAGCCTCCTTTTATAGATCAAGGGGTTACCACAGTGGAAAATCAGTCTTTGCATACTGATTAGACAGTAAACAATGCTATCATACCTAACTCTGTAGGCTGACAGGGCACATTAAATGCACCATCTAGTGTCACATCACAGCGTGCCCGGCAGCCCTTGCCGGGCTATTTTGCCAGCTTCCGCACCTGCTTGCTTGACACATCCCAGGACGAGTGTCATATGGAGGTGTTGATGTAGAAAGTGGCGGCCATGTGGCAAAAAGCAGCCACTTAGTCATCTTGGGGCTTGACACCGCACTGATGTGTGACTTGCGTTGCTCATGAGGTGGAGCGGTGGCGTAGTTGCCTTCGCAAGTCCCGGCAGGGCCTGCCGGGGCGATCTAGAAGTATGCTTCCGGGGCAAAACCCAACCCCGCCAGGCTCACCTGCCCGATAAGGCTGGTTCTTTCTTTGGCGTTGTCTTACCTCTCTGGCCCGTCTTGGCCTTCTTGATCCATACTTGAGTCTTCCAAAGGAGTTGATCCTCCTTGCTTGGTCCGACTTTGGCGTTGTTATCTTGCCTTTGAGCATGTGGGCTATGCTGACCATGCACAAGTCAGGGGGAAACATATACCCCTGCTTGTGTACCTCGACAGAAGGGAATGACTCGGAGCCGGGGAAGACTCGGCATTGGTTACCCACGCGGTGGGGAGTACGAGGGTTACTGGTTCGGCTACCGTCACCGGAAAATAACAGGAGGTGTGGGTGAGTAGAGGAATGGCCTGGCCAATGATGGAGTAGGGTGAGGCGGTGTGGCCTATACGGCAGCATAGCCGGCCACGGGAGGCAGGAGTAGGTAGTCCCACCGGCACTGGTTTGGGTGGCTGGAGCAAGAAGATCAGATATTTAAGAAGCAGCACGGCCATTGTATTAACATCCAACAGTCACTGCTGCTAGAATTGTTTGTGGACTAAGTTGACAAAGCCTTTCATACACGTCAACCTAGTAGATTCACAAGTCAGTCTCCAAATCTGTCCCAAACAACATACAACCCAAAATTTCTAGCCAGATTCAAATTAATTTAAAGACTAAACATACCTTAATTTAAATCCAATGAAATTTTACCGGCACAAAAACGATGAAATTTAAAATATCAAAATCCGAAAGAAAAAGTATTTTGGGACTAATCACCTGTTTGCTGTATTTTTTCATTTTACAACCCATTTGTTATTACTTATAGCCCATTTTCTGGGCAAGCCCGAATGCATCCCTCCTCATCTTGAAAGATTTCTGGCCCAGCAGGGCGTAGAAAAGCAAGTAGGCCTATGTTGGTTATTCTGCAAAAAACAAAATAGCTGGGCTAGCCATTTTCAGAAAGGAAACAAACTAGGCTGGTCATGTGGTAAACATATGAAATAAAAGCCTGGGCTGAACGGGACACAACTCCCACACAACCCAGTTGATACCCTTCTCCAACCCGAAAACAAAAAATAAAATACTACGCACGCTGCTGGGTCCTAGGTGTCTACCGCTCCTTGGGCAGTTATCTCGCTTATTGACTACGTTGACAGTGGAATGCTACCCAGATGCCAGGAAACCATCAGGAGGAACCCTTTTGTCTTCTTGTAATAAAGGAGGCACTTACTTGCCTACTGCCATGATCATGGTGGGTCCCTACTGTCATCCACACCATGTACAATCATCTCCTTATTCCTCTCGGTTGTTGACCATGTTGACAACACCAAAGGGCGGCGCCGCAGCGAACGAACCAAGGCGGAGGATGATGGTGAGGCCTCGGACGGGAACGAACAGGAGCAAGGGAAGATTTTCAGAGTTTTAAGGTGCGATGTGGCCATGATGCATGCACGGCAGCACAGCTAGCCATGGTAGGCGGGAGCAGGCGGTCCCCGTTGGCGCTGGTTTCGCTTTGGCGGTTGGATGAAGAAGGGACTGAAGAAACACGACAGACATTGAACATCGATCCAATGGTCAAGGTTGGAACAATCATTTTTGATTAAGCCGACACCAAGTAGCATACTTTTTTATATATATGAAGAAAAGAAAAACTGGGCTCGTTTGCCAGATAACATTCCCGAAACTGTGACCGTTTGATCTTGCGTCGCAACTAAAACAGCGAGGAAAATGTGTTCATCTGGTGTCCTCCTCCCAGGGAATGTTCACCACATAAGTGACTAGCACCCTTGGTTTTAAACTGAGAGGTCTTGGGTTCGAGTCCCAGGACGAAAATCAAAGACTTGAGAAGGCGTACAAAACAAGCTAGTGTACCAGTAAAGAGACGTTGCTGAGTTTTAGAAAAAAGAGAGACGTGCTCCTATAGCTGGTTCGAATCCAAACCTAGACTATGACTATATATGGTGCTATGCTACTCTACAGGTAATGAAACTGACATATCCAACGTTCGCTTCTCCTCTTCTCTACTTACTCTGCCTAGCATCAGAAGCTCTCGCCACAGCAACCATGTCTGCTGGCGGCTCGTCCACCTGCTCTTCAGCAGGCAACAACCAGATATGCGCCAAGTCACCATGCGTACCATCACCTGTGGGTCTCATCACACCTTTGCCAACACACGCACTGTAGCCGGTTGCACAAAGCAACCCGGTGCCATTTGTGTGGTGCCACTACTGCAAATCACGCAGAGTCATCTGTCGCATCTCAACCACAATCCTCAATCCTGGCTGAGTCTTCTACAAATGCCCGAATCATGGGGTAATAATATGTTTATGTGTTGTTCCACTGCTTTCACTTGCTGATTTTTTTAATAGTTTGGTTGATGATCTTCCAATTTGAATCGTGTATAAAAGGGAAGATTCATGTGATTTGTATTTCTAGGAAGTTGCTAATGTGGGGGAATGCAACTACGCTGATTATTTGGTTAGCCGAGGAATCCCAATACCAGCAGGTTGGGGTGTTGGACAAGTAAATGAAGGAATGGCAGAAGAGGAGGATGCAGAGCAGAAGGTTAAAGATGCAGTTCCTCTGATCGTGACCAAGCAACAGCTGCTGAACGGCCTTGACAACAATGAAGAGATGAAAGAGCTGGTGAAGATAATGGGCGAAATCGATGTGATCTGTAGGATGATTGTCTCTTTATTTGCGGTGTATGTAGCACTCGTGATGTATTCAGTGGCTATGACATGAGCACTTTGCTGAAACTAGTAATGAACGAAACCTGTTTAGCAGGCTGGGCATAGTGTTGTGAACATCTAATGATTTCTATTAACGGAAATTAGGGGGTATCCCCTTTTGCTCATAAATAAATAAATAGCAGAGGCCCTTTTGCTAATAAATAAATAAATTAGCATTGGCCCTGTTGGGTTAGCTTTGTTCCCATTCGAAGACGTCGAGCAAATTGCAGTCCAATAGCAAACTATGTCATCAAATACGAGTTTCACTGCCAAATATGAGTACAACTAAAGAACAATGTCATCATGTTTTAGTCGTCATACAAACACCACACAAATCAACATACATAATGAGTGATCTTCTCACAGCAAAATACTAAATAACAACTTCATGAGGTTTCAGTTGTCATAGCAAACACAATTTCACATAGTAGATAAAAAATGTCTTCTAAAAAGAAAATACCACAAAACCAATCTAATCATCATCCACAGCAGTAGCGTCAACATCTTCGCCATGTGTATCAGTCCGAATCATAATTTCCCTAGTGTCATCTTCTTCTTCATCCTCGGTGTCCTCAAACGTTGGCTTCTTATTGATCAACTCTCGTATGTCCATAGACCGACAACCAATCTTTTTGCCAGCGTCATTGGCGTGATGGTTCTCAAAGATATAAGGAACATCTGTGGAATCTTCTACATCTGGAGCAGTGTAAGCATCATCTTGTTGTGCAACTTCATTAAACGAATTCCTATGCTCAAACCTTTGCAATACTCTCCAGTCATCGCTAAGTGCAAATGTGTCTTCCAAGAAAAATATCTGTGTTGCTTGATTTGCCAAAATATAAGGCTCGTAGGTCTGACATTGATGGATTTGAAATAATCATCAGCTCTGGGTTTTGCGATCCGGGGAAACAGGTTATACCAACGACAGCACAACAGAACCACACACTGATGAACCTCAAAACTAGAGATATACTGCAACTAAACAATGTCTGTTATGTTAGCATACATTTTAGTTGTCACTTCACCGTACTTATCCATGCTCATGATGGCACTGTTTTGTGTCTTCCTGCCTTCGTCGTGTGCAAGGGTGTTGTACCACACATTTCCAACAACACAAGATTCATAATGTCTTAACCGAGTATCAGGACCCATTGCTAGTGCATAAAGGGCATCATTAACTGCCAACCCATTCTCCCGCATCTTCTTAACCTATGGTTAGAAAATAGTCAAGCTGATCATCTTATGTAGTCAATATATTAAAAAATGATAGTGCAATTCAAAAGCTTACATGGCTCTTGAACCATTTCGCAAATCCTGCCATAACCAGTTTGTCAATGTTTCTTGGATTTTGTGGCAGTAAATCCTTTTTGTGGATGTTGCACAACATAGTGATCGCATCAAATATCTAAATGTATAAGAATGTGCTGCAAGTTTAGTCGATTATGATGTATAAGCTGCAGTACTTAGCACTTACTCGATATAAGGTAGAATCTCATGACAGTTATTCAACATATACCAAACCATTTTGTCCAAATCTTTAGGTTTGCCATCTTGTCGACTCTTCCCTGTAACTCTAACAGAACAATCGAAAACATTGAGCTCGGGATTGTCTTCACCCACCTCTTTGCTAAGCTCATCAGTTGTTACAGTGTATTTTGAGCAGAATGTCAATGCTTCTGTAGCAATGTAGGCCTCTGCAATGGAACCCTCAGGTATAGCTATGTTCCTAACATAGCCCTTGAAAGTGCCTAGCCGCCTTTCAATAGGGTACATCCAGCCATACTGTACTAGACCTCTAAGTAGTGCACCATCAGGTAGATGAATAGCCAAATGTACCATCACATCAAAGAAGGCTAGAGGATATATCTTCTCAAGGTCGGATAGGATAGTTGGTATCTTGTCTCTAAGACGCTCCAAAGCATCTATCCTGATATTTCTAATGCAGAGTTCCCTGAAGAATTGTCCTAACTCTGCAACTACTCTGTATAAGTCAGGGCGGCCCAATCCTCTAAGGATAACAGGTAAAACCCTTTAAGTAGGATGTGGCAGTCATGAGTTTTCAACCCTTGTACCTTGTTTCCATCTGCACTGGCTCTCCTTTCAGGGTTGGAAGCAAATCCATATGGGAATCTCACACGTGACATGACCTTGCAGAATTCTTTTCTTTTTACCTTGTCCAAGACGTACACAACTGGTGCCATATCTCGTGGTTTACCTTCATCTTCCACCTACAAATCCTTTATGATACCCAGGTGTGTCAAATCAATTCTATATTTTAAGGTATCTTTCATCTTGCCTTCAATATTATGAAGTGTGCTGATAATGCGGTCACATATATTTTTCTCGATGTGCATCACATCAAGATTATGCCACAGATCCAAATCTTCCTCCAAGTCCCATAAAGTGGACTTGTGGTTAAACAATAATCTCTCTTCTGCCCTGCCACGCTTCCTTTTACCACTACCATTATCAGGATGGTTTCCTGGTGCAATATACCTAACCTTCTCTAATTCCACTTACAACTCATCGGCGGTGAGGCTCTTTGGCGCATCACGGTTTTCATGCTTTGCATTGAACACATGTCTTTGGTATTTTGTAGGACATGGCTTGTCCTTGGCAAAGAAACAATGTTGTCCAATGTAACAGATCTTGCTAAGTATTGCGTATGACAGCGGATTCTTGTCACAGCGAACACATGCATTGTAACCATGTGTCATTCGCCTTGACATAGTGCCCAAAGTCGGATAATCATGGATGCACCAAATTATAACAGCACGCAGAAAGAAATCAACTGGTGGGCTGCTATATAGGTCTCGGGTGAGAACACCCCTCCATAGCTATTGAAGTTCCTCCACAAGAGGCTCCATGAATAAATGAAAATACTTTCCAGGACTTTTTGGACCTGGGATGAGCAAGGCCATCATGTAGTTTGATTCTTTGGTGCTAACATTTGGAGCCATCTTGTAAGGGATAACAAGCACTGGCTACATGCTATATGTGCCACTCTGGTGGCCAAATTGGTTAAATCCATCTGAAGTTAAGCCAAGTCTAATGTTTCTCGGGTCAGCATCAAACTTTTTGTGTTTTTGATTGAAGCTTTTCCAGTCACTACCATGAGATGGATGGCCCATTACATTCTGATCTCTGTACTCTTGGTTCCTAAAATGCCACGGTACATCCTCTCTTGTTTCAGCATCATGAAACAACCTCTGCAATCTTGGCATAATTGGAAAATGTCTCAGAACATTATGAGGAATCCTCTTCACAGCATCGCCATCTTTCCATCTTGATGATTTGCATTTTGCTCATTCACTTAAGTTGGCATAATCCTTCCGGAACAGAACACAATTATTCTTACAAACATGGATCATATCATATCCAATTCCAACTTCACGAAGGAAATTCTTCATTTTACTGTAGGTGTGTGGCAGCTCAGAGGCATCTGGGAGAGATTTGCGGAAAGCAGCCAACATCGCATTGAATGATTTGTTGGTCATCCGCTCAGATGTCTTCACCTGAAGAAAGGTGACCATAGCTGAGAATACTGACAGCCTATTTCCTGGGTTAACAGCCACATTGCATTGTTCCAACATGCGGGCCCACCATTTTTCTTCTACAGGTGAAAGTTCACAAAATGCGCAAGCATTTCATAGCATTGTTTCAATGTTGGTCAAACTCACTGGCTCCGCCACCACGCCTCCTCCTCCTCTTCCACCTGAGCATCAGGCAGCTGCTTCCACATAGTCAGTAACATGGACGTTCATAGCTTCACCATGATGAACCCACCTAGTATATGTGACCAACATCCCATACAAGTGTAGACGATTTTTGCCAGATGGCTGGGGTCTTGTAACTGAATTCATACAACTACTACACGGGCAGAGCACATCTGATTCGGACCACCGTACTCAGCTCTGATAAAGTTCATGAAGTTTTCAACTCCCTCGACATATGCAACAGAGAATCTTCGAGCAGAAGTTAGCAAAGTCATGTCCATCTATTAGACATACAAATTAGTTCTTCTACTAGATATTCAAAAAAACATATATGCTTTTTTATGAAGTCTAGAAAAAAATACCTAGGTCGATGTCTAAAGCTATGGCAAGATATTTGTACAAGCAGATCTAAGTAACGAAATATATGTAAAGCTAATTCAGCAAACAGATCTGAGTGCTAAATTATGGTATGCTGTTTCAGCAGCCAATGAGGCCGAACACATAGCCATCGAAGGCCGTCTCAGCAACAAAGATCGAGTATAAAACGGTGTAGAGATATTTCACCTAACAGATTGGCTACTAGACCATGGCAATCTACATCCCAATGAATATATGGCAGGATATTTTAGCAACTAAATGGGCGTGGCATGCCATGTCAGCTAAGCAGATTGAGTGCAAAACAGGGCAAGGAGGCTTCTTAAGCAGAGCATATTGACTATAAACTATTTCGGCAAACAGTGAGATTAACATCGTCTATCAGCTAACATTCAGTGCTACTCCGACATGCACGGGGCCTCGATCTAGAATGTGCGTACCGTGGGAGAAGCTGATCGCCTGGCGTCTCCACAAGAACACGCCAGCGGTGACGGCGCGGCTAGAGGATGGCATTCTACGAGAGCGTACTGTGGGAGCAAGAGGATCGCCGTGCGTCCCATCGATAAACCGCGGCGCCGATGTATCGGCGCGGCGGGGAGGGAGGCTTTGGCGGAGCTAATGGAGTAGAGGGGGCTGGGCGGGAGGGGGTTTGGGGAATATTATTGGCTAGTTGGCCGAAGGGCGGTTGAATTTGGGATTTGGGGGGAATTTTTGGGGTAATTTTTATGCAGTGGGCGGGGGAGTTTGGCGCATGGTCGGTTTCTCCAAGTGCGGTCCCACGTGTCAGTGAAGAGCCAAGCAGAAGCACATTCCGTTTGCATGAGCTGTGTGCAGGACCGACCATCTGAGGGGTGCAATGTGACCGCGACAGGCGCTCTATGAGTGTATCACCTTTTTTCCTTTTAACCTTGGTGCTTCACGCGATCCATCGTTACTACTACTAGTAATCCGGTAATCCTGACTAAAATGGTGCGGCCAAGTCTTTGCCCGCCTGATATGCTTGGAGGTTGGTGATACGTCTCCAACGTATCTATAATTTTTGAGTGTTCCGTGCTATTATATTATCATTCTTGAATGTTTTACAATCATTTTGTAGAAACTTTATATTATTTTTTGGGACTAATCTATTGACATAGTGCCCATTGCCACTTGTTGTTTTTTACTTGTTGTTTACTTCGCAGAAAATCAATACCAAACGGAGTCCAAACGCAGCAAAACTTTTTGGTGAGTTTTTTGGACCAGAAGACACATGATGGGCCAAGAAAGAACCTGAGGGGGCCTCCGAGGGGACCACAACCCTCCAGGGTTGGCATAGGGCCCCAGGCATGCCCAGTTGGGTTGTGCCCACCTCGGCCGCCTCCCGCACCGCCTCTTTGCTCTATAAATACGCCAATATTGCAGAAAGCCAAGGCGAGTCGACGAAAATCAGTTCTAGCAAGCGCAAGTTCCAGAAACCATAGATCCAATCTAGACACCATCACGAAGGGGTTCATCATCCTCATTGGTGCCTCTCCGATGATGCCTGAGTAGTTCATTAGACCTACGGTCCGTAGTTAGTAGCTAGATGGATTCCTCTCTCTCTCTCTCTTTTGATTCTCAATACAATGGGCTCTTGCTAAATTTTATTTGCATTTATTTGCATCTATCAATCTACTACAAATTTATCCCGTCAACTTGACAAATTTTTGGCACCGTTACCTGAAAGGGATTGACAACCCCTTTAACACGCCGGGTTGCAAGTATTTATTCTTTGTGTGCAGGTACCGTTTACGTAGTGTTGCGTAGTTCTCCTACTGGTTCGATAACATTGGTCTCATCACTGAGGGAAATACCTACAGTTGCTATGCTGCATCATCCCTTCCTCTTTGGGCAAATACCGACGTAGTTCAAACCAACATCAAAAGGAATTTATGGCGTCATTGCCCGGGAGACATCATCAACATCTACCAGGTTCGTTATCACAAATCTCATCTCCTTGCAATTTACATCATTTGCCATTTGCCTCTCGTTTCCTCTCTCCCACTTCACAAAAATTTGTCATTTTATTCGCCCTCTTTTTCGTTCGTCGTTTTCTTGTCAGATCTGTTTTTGAGTGGAATCTTGTTGTGTAGTCAAGATGACTCAAGAGAACACCAAGTTGTGTGATTTCTCCAATACCAACAACAATGATTTTATTAGCACTCCGCTTGCTCCTCCCGCCACTAGTGCGGAGTCTTGTCATATTAGTGCCGCTTTGTTGAATCTTGTTATGAAAGATCAATTTTCCAGTATTTCTAGTGAGTATGATGCATCCCATCTTAATACATTCGTAGAATTATGTGATATGCAAAAGAAAAAAAGATGTGGACAATGATATATCGTGAGGTTGAAATTATTCTTGTTTTCTTTGTGAGATCATGCAAAAAAATTGGTTTTCTTCTTTGCCCTCGCAATAGTATCGATTCTTGGGATAAGTGCAAAGATGATTTTATTACTAAGTAGTTTCCGCACACAAAAGTTATTTCCCTTAGGACACAAATCATGAATTTTAAGCAACTTGAGCATGAACATGTTGCGCAATCTTGGGAAAGAATGAAATTGATGCTAAGAAATTGTCCTGCTCATGTATTAAATCTTTGGATGATCATACAAAAACTTTATGCGAGATTGAATTTTGTTTCTAGAAATCTTTTAGATTCCGCCGCGGGTAGTACTTTTTGGAAAATAGTTTGGGTTAAGCCACTAAATTTCTAGACAATACTATGGCAAACTATTCACAATAGCATACAGAAAGAGCTCCTACTAGTAAAAAAGTTAATTCGGTTGAAGAAATTTCTTCTTTGAGTGAAAAAGTTGATGCTCTTAAGAAATTGGTTGCTAATAAAAGTGCTCCTATTGATTTTAATGTTGTGCCTTTGTCTACCTTGATTGAGCAAAATAGTGATGTCATAGATGTGAATTCTATCTCACGAAACAATTTCAATAACAATGCTTGTAGAGGTAATTTTAATCCTAGTCCTTTTCCTAGTAATTCCTCTAATAATTATGGCAATTCCTATGGTAGTCCATCTAGAAGCATTGATAGAATTTCTCATGATGTAGAAAATCTCAAGATGAAAATTTGTGTGCCTAAGGTTGAGGAATCAATTAAAGCCTTATATGTTTCTATGGACGAAAGTAAGAAAAGAACCGCTATGCTTAGAGCTAAAAGAGAATTTTTAGAAAATACGTTTTCTAGTGATTGCTTTCAGAAAAGTGATGAGGATGTTAAAATAATTGGTGTTTCTTCTATTGATTCATTGTTTAGTAAGATTAAAATTGATGATAAAGGGACTGGAGAAGAGTCAACTTTAGCTAGAAGGCCCGATAAATTGGAGGGTGAAAATCTTGTTGGGGAAATTGATAAAAGTGGGTTTGGAGAGGTCAAAACTTTAACTAGTGATGCACCCACTCCTTTGAATTACAAGGACTTTAATTATGATAGTTTCTCTTTGATTGATTGTATTTCCTTGTTGCAATCCATGATAAATTGACCCCATCCTTATGAATAAAATAAAGCTTTAGAAGAAAAGTCGGAATTAGTGGTTTCAATTCCTAGAAAATTACATGATGAGTGGGAACCTACTATCAAAGTCAACATTAAAAATTATGAGTGTTTTACTTTATGTGACTTGGGGGCTAGTGTTTCTACAATTCCAAAATATTTATGTGATCTGCTTAGTCTTACCGATATTAAAGAATGTTCTTTAAATTTGCACGTGGAGGATTCTACTACTAAAAAATCTATGGGAAGAATTAACGATGTTCTTATTCTTGCAAATAGGAATTATGTGCCCATAGATTTTATTGTTCTTGATATTGATTGCAATCCGTCTTGTCCAATTATTCTTGGTAGACCGTTTTTACGTACTACCGATGTCGTGATTGATATGAAAGAAGGCAATATTAAATTTGAATTTCCACTAAGGAAGGGTGTGGAACACTTCCCTAGAACTAGAATTAAGCCACCATATGAATCAATCATGAGGGCATCGTACGGATCTAGAAACAAAGATGACAACACTTAGATTTTTGCCTTATGCCTAGCTAGGGGCGTAAAACGATAGCGCTTGTTGGGAGGCAACCCAATGAATAAAATTTTATTTCCGTCTTTTTCTTTCTGTTTTTGAGTGTTTGCATAATTATGCCTCTGTTATGATTGTGTTTTCTATGTCTTAGTTAGTGTTTGTGCCAAGTAAAGCCTTTGGGATCATGTTGGGTGATAGTTGATTTGATCTTGGTGAAAAATAGAAACTTTTGTGCCTAGTAAAATAATTTATTTAGTCATAGAAACATGATTTTTCTCTGAATTTTTTACACAAGATTGTTATACAAATTTCCCATGTTGTCCTAATTGTTTAGAATTTTCGGAGTTATAGAAGTATACGAAGTTCCATGATTACTACAGGTTGTTCTGTTTTTCACAGATTCTGTTTTCTTTGCGTTGTGTGCTTATTTCGATGAATCTATGGTTTGTATTGGAGGGTATAAGCTATAGTAAAGTTGGAATAAAGTAGATATAATTCAAAAATAAAATATGAATGGGTTTGCAATAGTACTTAGACTAGTGATTTGCTTTGTTATACTAACGGATCTCACGAAGGTTTTGTTGAGTTTTGTGTGATTGAAGTTTTCAAGTTTTGGGTGAGATCATGATGGATGAACAAATAAGGAGTAAGAAGAGCCTAAGCTTGGGGATGCCCCTTGGCATCCCAAGCTATAATCTAAAAGAGAAGCAAGCAACTAAGCTTGGGGATGCCCTGAGTGGCATCCCCTCTTTCTTCTAACGACCATCGGTATTTTACTCGGGGCTATATTTTTATTCGTCAGATATCATGAGTTTTTCTTGGAGCGTCTTGTATGATATGAGTCTTTGCTTGTTTTGATTTTTATTTTAAGTCATCTATCCTTGCTGGACACACCTATTTGAGGGAGCCAAAATTATGCTATGACTAGTTAGAATTGCTCTCTATGCTTCACTTAAATCTTTATGAGCTATGGAATTGCTCTAGTGCTTCACTTATTTCTTTTTGAGCATGGTGTGCTTTACTATTTTTGAAGAAATGCTCTCATGCTTCACTTAGATTTATTTGAGAGTTAGATTTTTTTTAAATAAATTCTCTCTTGCTTCACTTAAATTATTTCGAGAGAAGAAAAATTTCATGCTCATGTTCTTCACTTAGATCTATTTGAGCTATCAAAAGCAACATATGAAATTAGTCCCAAAGTGATAGATATTCAAGAGGGATATAATAAAAACTTTCATGAAGATCATTGGACAAAATAAACTTGATTCCTTGTAATAGTTTTGCGATGGGTTGATATAATATGTGAGTCATGTGGATGAGTAATTATGCTCTAGTAAGAATATTGGTGTTAAGGTTTGTGATTCCCTATGCAAGCACGAAAGTCAATAGTTATGCAATGAAATTACATCATACTTGTGGTGCATTATTCAGAGTTTTCATTTCTTGGTTGGATGCTTCTCAATCTTTTGTTAGCCTTCATTTGCACTAAGTATGATCACTACTTGTGCATCCAAAATCCTTAAACTTAGTTTTGCCATATGAGTCCGCTATACCTACCTATATGCGGTATTTCCGTGCCGTTCTAAACAAATTTGTATGTGCCATCTCTAATTTTCAAAATAAATTTCTCTTTTGTGTGATCATACCGCTCATCAAAACGGTAGGGGTAGCTGATATTTTTCCATGCTAGATGTGTTATTCTCAAGATGAGTGTTTATTCACTTATCATTGCACGAGTGTACGACAAAGGTATTAGGGATGCACAGTCCCAAAATTAAAAAAGAATTTACTTTGTTGCCAAATAATAAATTCCTTGGAAAGTGTTGGTATGGACAGCACCCGTGGACTCGGTTAGCCGTGGAATGTGAAAGTATGGTGGAAAAAGGAATAAACTTTATTTTCTGTTTGGGAACTGCCTATGATATATCTAGCATGGAAAGTATTGGGAACTACTCGATCGTTTTCGTTGACAGGAAAAGCATGCCACCCAATATGTTTTTATCTCTATCTTTTTCGCTTTGAGGTCTGGCACCTCTACAAATCCCTACTTCCATCTGTGCAGGGCCTTTCTATTTACTTTATGCAATTTTTATTTTTATTTGAGTCTCCATCTTCACTTATAAAGCACCAACTAAGGGGAAATATGATCGTACTTGAGCATTGGGTGTAGCTGATATGCGAGTGTGTTTCATGAATGGATCAATGATTGAGCATAATGGGCTAGGGATGACTTGCTTTAGTGTTGATGTTTTGAAAGACATGGTTGCTTGTTGATATGCTTGAGTATTGAAATATTCATGTCAAAACTAGACTATTGCATTAAATCATATAGAAGTCCAAATGTCCATGCGACAAAGAAAAGAATATGTAATGAACATGTTAGGCAGCATTCGACATCAAAAATTCTATTTTCATCATTTACCTACTCGAGGACGAGCATGAATTAAGCTTGGGGATGCTGATACGTCTCCAACGTATCTACAATTTTTTATTGTTCCATGTTGTCATATTATCATTTTTGGATATTTTACAATCATTTTATAGCAACTTTATATCATTTTTTGGGACTAACCTATTGACATAGTGCCCAATGCCAGTTGCTATTTTTGCTTATTTTTTTACTTGCAGAAAATCAATACCAAACGGAGTCCAAACGACAACAAAAATTTTTGGTGATTTTTTTCTGGACCAAAAGACACTCGATGGGCCAAGAAATTACTTGAGGGGGGCTCCGAGGGGAGCACCACCCACCAGGGCGCGCCTAGGGGCCAAGGCGCGCCCACATGGGTTGTGCCCACCTTGGCCACCTCCTGCACCGCCTCTTTGCTCTAAAATAACCCAATATTTCAGAAATCCGAGGGGAGTCAACGAAAATCAATTACAGCCGCCGCAAGTTCTAGAAACCACAGACCAATCTAGACACCATCATGGAGGGGTACATCATCCTCATTGGTGCCTCTCCGATGATGCGTGAGTAGTTCATTGTAGACCTACGGGTCCGTAGTTAGTAGCTAGATGGCTTCCTCTCTCTCTTTTGATTCTCAATACAATGGCCTCTTGGAGTTTTTTGCGGTGTGTTTGTTGGGATCCGATGAACTTCGAGTTTATGATCAGAGCTATGTTTTTTCCATGAAAGTTATTTGAGTTTTTTGATTTCTTGCATGATTACTTATAGCCTCGTATTTGTTCTTCGAATCTTTGGTTTAGTTAGGCCGACTAGATCGATCTTTCTTGCCATGGGAAGAGGTGCTTTGTGATGGGTTTGATCTTACGGTGCTTGATCCCAGTGACAGAAGGGGAACCGACACGTATATATCGTTGCCATGAAGGATAACAAGATGGGGTATAATTCCTACATGAATAGATCTTGTTTACATCATGTCAACATTCTTATTGCTTTACTCTGTTTTTCCATGAACTCAATACACTAGATGCATGTTGGATAGCGGTCAATGTGTGGAGTAATAGTAGTAGATGCAGGCAGGAGTCGGTCTACTAATCTTAGATGTGATGCCTATATAATGATCATTGCCTGGATATCATCATAATTATTTGAAGTTCTATCAATTGCCCAACAGTAATTGGTTAACCCACCCTATGCTATTTTTCTTGAGAGAAGCCACTAGTAAAATCTATGGCCCCCGGGTCTCTTCTTTATCATATTTGCCTTCGAGATCTATTTTTATTCGCTTTAATTTTCAGATCTATTAATTCAAAAACCCAAAAATACCTCACTGAACTTTATTTGCTTTTATTTGCATCGACCAATCTACTAAAATTTTATCTCGTCAATTTGACAATTTCTGGCACCGTTACCCGAAAGGGATTGACAACCCCTTTAACACGTCGGGTTGCAAGTATTTGTTCTTTGTGTGCAGGTACCGTTTTCGTAGTGTTGCGTGGTTCTCCTATTGGTTTGATAACCTTGTACTCATCACTAAGGGGAATACCTATCGTTGTTGTGCTGCATCATCCCTTCCTCTTTGGGAAATACCGACGTAGTTCAAGCCAACATTAGTTGGCTTAGTTGGTTTTTTAGGACGAGTAATGCTACACATACATAGTCCCAGTTATGTAATTAACGTAATGTGAAACATGTGGGTTATTGATTGGAGGTCAGGGGGAGGGAGAGGCCCACCACCATGAAAATTGGGGGGGAGAGGCAATTTACATTAACCCTTTCGTAGGTTCCCATAGATGTAGAAAGATGTGAAATGCGTGAATGTGTAGTGGACGTACTATTGGAGTGCCTAAGATAAATTGTGTATGTAGACCCTATGTGTTTATTTACTTCGCATGTTAGCTTTGTCTCGGGTCAAACCTTCTAAGTTTATACACACAAAAACGAATCATCATTCCATATATTTTCATACTCCTATAATATATCTTACTATTATTGAGAAAGTTCACATACACCGAACGAGATTCTTGCAAACACGGAAGATTTTCATTACATTTCAAACTTTTATTGGACAGAAAAATAAAAGAAACCTGGCCCTAAACCTTTTCTACATCGGCGACCGATGTCCTCCATTTCCCATCTCCATGTACGAGGGCAGGGTTCAAGACCCGTGAAGTGAAGGTGCGGTCTCCGGCGAGGAAGAGTAGAACATGGGTGATGGACCAACTAGTTGGCACACCATGCCTTGCCGCCTCCCATGCCCTATTCATCCTTGGAGGAGTCCCCGACCTCAGCGGTGCCGGTGGATGCAAGGTCGGTGATGATGGATGTGGACGGTCTGTCGCTTCACCTGCCACATGCGCCACCGAACCTTGGACGGCGGCAAGTAGGACGCGTGGCTAACGGTGCTCCCGTCATCGGCAGCCAGTGTGGCCACCACTTGTGCGGTCACGTCTGTGTCCGGCTACGCCGCTATTGTATTGCGAGCAGTGATTTGAGCGAGGGCGGTGACCTCGCGCTTCATCCCCGAAGACAAGCTCTCCGGCAGATCGTTTGCGCTCGCGGTCATGGTGGATGTGGTACCAGGTAGCAGGAGGATGCGCTATGGTGTGGAGTTTAGCTGGGGGTTGCCGCTTTAAGTAGTGCATTCCGGTGAGGCCAAGTGTCCGGGTGCGTCATTAAGTCACCAGAGTTGGTTCCTCGTGCACTGTGCCTCTTAATAACGGCAGATGGACGGACGGCATGAATACGGGCAGCTGGCATCGGCAGGGAACGCACCGCGCGATAGCGCGAGGGACGAGGATTTTTGGTGTGCCAGGGTAGTCAGCTGCGGTTGTGGAAATGTTGGAGATGCCCTTTGCTCACATGCGATCCCCACATTGTCAATGAAAAAGCAAGACGACCCAGCATGGTCTCAGGTACTGGGGATGTAGTTGGCCGCGTTAGAACATTCCGCGAATGCATCGCGGCGTGTGCGCACTTCGGTGCCCCATGCATCCTCGATGAGCCGGGTGTTGATTTGCTGGTTGTCCCACAGCACTAACATCACCCTCGGTACCCTGAAGCTTAGCGTGTCCAGCAACGATGAGCGTGTTGCTCACCGCGGTCGCCGTGTCCAAAGGAGGTCGTGGGCCAGCTCCTCCATTGGACTAGTCTGCGCCACGTCATCCTGAATGTGTGCCACACATGTCAGTTTCCCTGTTTTCCCGGACAAATTCGAGTGTTAGTGCTCCGCATTACGCATTAGGCGCAGAACAGGTGGTTTTGTGCCATGGTTCAAATGTGGTACATTACCAAGTTATTACCCTAGCCCAAAGGGTGGTGTTTTTGGGTACGGTACCACCCTTTTACTTCTCAACTAGTGAAGCGTAAAACTTGATTAAGTAGTGAGATGGTGTGCTAATTTAGTTGTCCGACTGTTTGAAGGAATAATTGAGGTGTGCCTAGTCCGTGCCCACATTTAGGGGTCCAACTTACCATGTTCCGGTAGTAGTAACTATATACTAGTCCCTGCATACTCCCTCTGTTTTTATTTACTCCTCATTTTAGCTTTGATCAAAGTCAAACTTTGTAAAACTTTGGCAAAGTTTATAGACAGAAATAATAACATATACAATAACAAATCAATACCATTAGATTCATTATTGAATATACTTTCACATCATATAGATTTGTTATTGTAACTGTTCATATTTTTCTATGAATTTGGTCAAATTTTATGATGTTTGACTTCAGTCAAACCTAATATGCATAGTAAATAAAAACGGAGGGAGTATCTTACTCCATGACCAAGACGAAAGGGAAATCGAGACAACTTAATGTTTATTTGAGCAGTTCAAGTATAATCATGTGGTGTTGCTTATTTCTCATTCCTCTCCAACCCTCTTCTCCATCGATCATGCCGCCCTCCGGTCGAGTCCATCCTCCCGCATGCCTCATTTGAACATTCCGTCGAGTATCATTCGCATGTGGGCCTAGACCATGCTTGTATTTCCAATGTTGTAATTTGTTCGACATGCATACAAACAAATGGTTCGTTTAAAGTTTCACTTTGCCTCCACCACGTGTCGCTTCCCATCTTAGTTTTGACATCCCATTCGGTTCATGCACTGACACATCTTGACGACATCGATTGATGTTGAGAGATCAAGTGTGTGTCGTGCAAGGAGATAAAGGTTTTGTGTGTTTCTATGATAGAAATGACCCGGGGGTCTGTGTGGATCGTAGGAAGTATATTGTATGTTCAAAAGTGAAACGAACATACTGTACCCACCCTAGTCCTCTTTCAATCGATCCCCGGGCCCCTAGATGAAACCAAGAGAGAACAAGTGGGTGCATGTATGATACCTAAGGCGGATTCAAAAAATTTAACCGGTGATCACAGCATCAGAAAATCATATATAAAGGGTATTCAATGTTTGTTTCACTCTTGAACGTACAATATACTCCCTCTGATCCTTTTACATATAAGTTTTATGTGTACTCAAAGTATCTCTACTTTTGTCGGTGTACTAAAATAGGGGCGCTCTTTTGTACCCCTTATTTGTGCACGGGCAGTCAGAGCCGCGCCCACGACCACACTTAAGCAGGACGGAGACAGGAAATCAGAGCCACAAGCCACAGAAACAATCAGCGCAACGCCAAAGAGAGCAGATGGACGAAGCAGGTTTCCCTGAAAAGACCCTTGCCGGGGCAGCCTCAGCAGCCCCGGCAAGCCCCTTGCCGGGGCAGCTCACCCGCACCAGCGAAGTGAGCCACCCTCAAACCCACGGTCTCCAACACCATCAACCACGTTGGGACAGGGCTCGGGAGGCACCTCCATGGTGGCATGCAGATCTTTGTGAAGACAAAGAATATTCAAGGTTGGATGAGGATTGGAAGGCAACGATCCTCGAGAAGATTCTTGCCGAGGAAACCCATAAGACCCTCGGCAAGATCCTTGCTGGGGACGACAGCGCGCCACGGCAAGACGCTTGCCGGGCCACCCGGCAAGACCCTTGCCAAGGGAGACAGCGGGGCCACTGCTAGGCCCGCACCAACCAAGTCTCCACCGCTGTTCACATGCAGCTGCCAGCCCAACCAGCTGGGCAGGCACCTGCGTGGCAACAAGCAGCTTCCAGGCCAACTCAGCACACGCCTGCGTGGCGGCATGCAGATCTTCGTGGAAGATCCACCACCACGCCACCTCAGCTGCTTGCCTGCCTACATGGCGCCGCATGCATCGCTGGCCAGGACGCGTGTCGAAGCGAGGAGGAGCGGCAACGGACAGGACGGGCCTCGCTCCCGTCCCCGATAAAGCAAGAGGACACCTAAGCTACACATTAAATGTGTCTTGTCCTGTAATACGAGCGATATGCTCATAGCACTGTAGGCCTTTCCACCTCCTGTGTGACACTGTGGCATCCCCTTTTGACTATAAAAGGAGGCCCATGGCGTACTGGAAATGGATTCGGCTCTTTGGAACCACGCAGCCACCGTAGCTAGTTCAAGAGCTCAGAAACACTCAATACATCCACCAAAGCAGGACTAGGGTTTTACGCGTTCCTCGCGGCCCGAACCTGGGTAAATGATCCTTGTGCTGGTTACTAATCCTGCTCTTCTCACAATCGCGCGCCCCGCAACCGTAGAAGGGATCCTCGTGATCCCATAGGTGTCGTTCCCACCGACAACTTTGATCAAACTTACAGAAAAAGTATCAACATTCAATAAGGCCCAATCAATATTGTTAGATTCGTACGTACTCCTAGATTTGTATTCAAACGGGGATGGTTTCCAATTTGTTTTCAAACACGTGAATGTGCTTGTTCTCGTGCATGCTCTTCCTACTAGGATTTTGCCACATATAGCCAGCCCAATAGTGACTTTTTTAAGCTCCCTGTCCAATAGTAGTAGAAGTAGTAGTACTAGTGGAGTACTGACAACATCTGTAGTAGAGTATGCAGTGCTCATAGTACTAGTAGTATACTCCCTCTATTTTTATTTACTCCACATAAAACAGAGCGAGTACTATTAACACTCGACCGACCTCTCTCTCTCTTCTAGTGGTATAAATGACATGGGCGGGGGAGGGCGGTGGACGTCAGTTTTCTCTCAACTGCGGTCCCACAAGCGAGCGAAATGCAAGACGAGGCGTGTTCCATTCGGTGAGCGACGTGGAGGGTCCAGCATGCCGGGGTGCACCGCGAACGCAACAAGACTGATGTACATCGTCTGTTCCTTATGAACCTACATACTTCGAGTACTCCTTTTTTAACACAGTACAGACGCAAGTGCTCATACATGCACGCATACACTCACCCCTATGAATGCACGCATGCACACCCTACCCATGTGGGCGCCTTCAAGAGACTGAGCCGTCATACCTCTATCTCTACTCTCGGTGATGATGGTGTGCCTGCCATCTTGCAGTATAGACCGCCCGATCTATATCTGACAGATAAAAAACAAACTATGGCAATTTTGCAAAAGGATACCCGCACCTCTATCGTTCATCCTTATCTCCCACAACTTCATTGTTGAGTAATTAAAAAAGGAAGCCTCTAGAACAATCTGGCATGGTGGCTGCTGCCGACGTCGTCCATCCCCATGCCTCCGCTAAGTCCGACCACCAATCACCACCACACTCCACTCCTCCTCACGTTATCTCTCATCTTTCTCGAGATATCATTTTTCGATGAAATTCTCGACATACCATTTTTCGATGAAATTCTTGAGATATCATAAAAAATGCATCCTGATGTTCCGTGCAACGCACGTGCATCTTGCTAGTCATCTTGAGATTTACGAAGCCACCGCCTCGTCGTCGACAAGAACGGTGGGGAGGTCCGGACGTCTGCCACGTGAAACTACGAAACTTTGGTCCACTCCATCCCACCCCACAACTCTCCAGGCTCCAGCCGTCCGGGTTTGCAAACTCCATACAGTCAAAATCAATTGACTAGTCGTCACAGGAACCACTATTCACACCAGAACCTACGCTGCTCGGCCTACGCCAACTACTTGTCAGCCAGTCACCACTGCCCCGAAACCACACCTCCTCTCCAGTGGCGGAAACAAGCCTAGGGCAACTATGGCTATAGCCCTAGGCTTAGTACCAAGATCCCTTGTAATTTCTTTCTACAAAGTACTCAAAATTTCTAGAATATGTAGCTCAACCTTGCTCAGCCCTAGGCGTGACTAGCTGCTAGTTTCGCCACTGCTCCTCTCCAACCCATTCCCCTACCTTTCGATCCCCTAGCCCGCATCAACCGTCTCCTAGTTCGCCGGAAAGCCATGGTGCGCCACAAGATCACATACTACAAGATGCTGATGCCGGAGTGCCGCGCAGAAATCGCAGCGGCGGTCGGTGCCACAGACGTCTGTTCCCAAGCTCGCTTTGCGGTGGGCCAATCCCCGAGTTCTCTGGAGCTAAGCTCCAAGGAGGAGGAAGCTGATCCAATGTTCATGGTAGAGGTTGTGGCGCAGAAGCCCCCCGATGTGTATGAGACGATGGACGTCGACTTCATGTCGGCGTTCGGGTCCCCCATGGTGCAGGCGGACCAGCGGTTCAACCTGGTGATCCTAAAGGAGGACCGGGAGGCGGAGGCTCAACTCGACGTGGAGCGCGTGGATTCCGCTGCCATCGAGGTCCTCCTGCAGGCGGAACTGGATGCCGTGGAAGTGAACCGGGCGTCAGAGGCTCAACTTGACACAGAGCACGCGGATGCCGCTGCCATCGAGGCCCTTCTACAGGCGGAACTGGACGTCCTGGACTTGAACTGGGCGGCGGAGGCTCAACTCAACGTGGGGCGCACAGATGTCGCTGCCATCGAGGCCCTCCTACAGGCGGAACCGGGCGTCTTGGACTTGAACCGGGCGGTGCTCGCATCCGTCCAGGGCGCCCGCACGCTCCACATGAACGAGTAGCTGGAGGCCGAGGACAACCATGGTGCGGGGACACACATCGGTAGCTATAGCTGGTTCGCGCCGGCAGCGAAAGACGATGAGGCCGTCTTGTTCCGCGAGAAGTAATAGTTTTTTCTTTATGTTGTTGTTTTTAGGGATCTTTTGATGTGTAAAAACATATATTTGTGCAAGTCGCCTGACTTTCAGCATTTGGGTCAGTCGATCATTTCAGGCGGTTAGATGAATATCCTACATCTCCTAACCTTTCTTCTTCCTCACCTCTTCTTCTTCCCCAACAGACCACCACACGGGTCGTACACATCTTCCCCAACATGTGGTGGATAAACATACTGCATGAACAAAAATTATGTGTCAGCGGTAGGATGGCTGAGTTTGATTTGATCACATGCAGTAGCACGTGTCAGTGAGGGTGCGTTCCTTTGGTTGGGTTTGCAGCGTGCAAGAGCGACTGTGTGAGGATGCAGTGTGATCGCGACAACCTTGCACAAGTGTACCTCCTTTTCATTTTGAACACTTTAGGCAAGCTTGGTAAAAATGTGTGGCAAAGTATGGCAGTGCAAGGCCTAGACCCCAAACAGGATAAAAGTATGTAGGTACTACTTGTGTTAAAAAAGAAAGGCGGGGTTTTCCTTCATGGGATTGATCGATACAAATCCTCGTTTGAAGTGTAAATTAATGCGTATTTTTTTCTCCAACGCAAAAAGAGCTAACCATCTCACTCCTCATTGCTTGATTAATACAGCACCATCCAAACCAACCTTCTCACTTCCACATGCATGCAAGGGTATATTAATGTCCTTGGTTGCTAGTACAAGGCAAACCCCATCAATTTTGCCTCGATTAGTGTTAGTGGCCTTCTGCAAATTGTAATTTTGATAATGGCCATGTATACAAAAAAATGGAGGTAGTAACTATTTGTCTTCCTTCCCCATTGCGGTGACGTCGACGATATTTCGAACGTTATGGTTTGGCGAAGTGCGTTCGACGGAGCACACCATTGAGGGAGACCATGGTAAGTCATTCGCAAGTGCTGCCTACAAGCCGAGACAACCGCCTTCTTTGTATCCAGGAAGTCCACTGAACCAAAGGACGTGTAAATGTACTAGTACTTCATAATAGCGTTGGCCGTCCAGCATAGTGCGGTAAGGTGGTTTCTTGAAGAAGACCATGGAGAAGCGGAGTCAGCGAAGAGTGAAATGATGGTTGCTTTGTCCGTGCTTTGTGATTTGACGCCTCACTACTTTGTGACTTGTGATAGAAGGGACAGGGGAGTAGACTCTGTGCTATGTATTGTACATGCGTCCAAGCATGGGAGAAAGAGGAGAGAGGTTGCATTTTCCTATTCCTTCAATCAATCAATTAGGGAGCTTTGGTTTCATCTTTTTGGCTTTGGCAGCACTGTCCAGAATGGTTCTTATCGATGCCAAAAGCTATTTTCACATTTGTTTACACAGTGTGTATGCCCTTAACCGTACCACTTCATTTTTCTCCTGTGTGCGGATGGCGGGGGAGGTTTCTTATTTTTAGAGGACGTTGTCCTGGCGGTTAGCTAACATGCAGTCCCACGTGTCAGTGTTTTACCAAGCCGATCCGCGTCCCACATCAGGCAGAACAATGACAGAAGCAACACATGGTGAACTTGAAGAAGATGAGGGAGAAGCGGATTCAGCAACGAGTGAAATGATGGTTGCTTCATCCCTCCAACTTCTTTTTTTAGCATTACTTCGTCCCTCCAACTTAACTGCGGGAAAGGTGCAGCTTTGTGATTTGACGCCTCATTGCTCATTACTACGCCGGCGCCATGACTGGGGTGCTTCGTCCCTGCTGCTCTGCACTGTTATTTTGGTACGGCACATGGACCCAGTTGCTTGATGTCCCACATGTCAGCGAAAGGGACTAGAACATTTATGAAAGCGAGCGCTCCACTCTTACGACGGAGGAGTACACAACACGGCGGCCCAGTGAACTATTACTTGTGCTGTAGTACTACTATAGTTTTGTTGTTTCGCACGATCCATCGATACAAACACGATTAAATAGGCAAGGTCGGGATTTTCCCGCGCGCTAGGTGATACTAGCCATACATTTCAAAGGACATTTTAATGTATGCAAACTAAATAATTAAGTAACAATACGAGATCTAGTAAAACTAAAAAGACATATGATTTATTGTGTTAGAGTGTAGTAGTAGTGTTGTATTGCATAGTTGTTAGATTTAACATGTGAGAACGTGTAGAGATGTACTTTTGGAGGGCCTACGGAGAGAAATTGGGCATAAAGTGGATTCAAATATTTGAATTCATCTTCATAGAATTTGTAACTCATATCTATAGTTTGTATAGTAGACGTGAATGCTTGTTCGCTCTTATGAAACCAGTACATCAATAATGGGGTGGCGTGCGCCAATTTAGGCACTGGCATGTTGGCCTACTCGGCGCCACAGATAGAGCGAGAGAAGAGATAAATACACGGGCGGTCAGTGTATTTCAAGCGAAAAGCGTAATACGGTCATCGGACTTCAGAATACGCTCATTACGGTCACTATATACGTTTTGCGGTGATTATACGGTCACTTGCTCACCGTTCATCATGGGATTGCACTCTGTTGACCGGCCAAATAGTCTGTGTGGTTAAATTGACCATGTTCCTTATGGGTCCCACCTGTCAGTTTGCTTAGGAAAAAGTTAAGATGAACACAAATTTACGCATGCGCGATAAAACTCCAACCCGTGTGCGGGAACCACCTGGTTGTGTATGTGTCTATCAGGGTCTCATGTGTACGCATGCACGTGTAGGTTGAACACTTGAGTGTGAGGGTGTGTGTTGGTCTTGTGGTATGTGCATGCATGCATGCGTGTGTGCGTGTGAGTGTTGTGGGCATGCGTGGCTATGTGTGTACGTGTGAGTGTTGCATGCGTGGGTGGTTGCGTGTGTTCATGTGAGTGTTGTGTGCATGCGTGTTTGTGTGTATAATCACCGCACCAGCTCATGTGTGTTAAAACAAACAACTCGGCATACCAATACAAGGCCACCTTGTCCACCGTCCAATATTTTTTTATCGTTTGTTTTCATTCTTATACACGCCGATGGGTGGGCCCAATGGTAGTGAGATAATGTGATGCAACACTAGAGGTGCCACGTGGAGCATTTAACTGGTCAACTAGTCGTGTCTTGACCAAATACAGAGATGTACGGTGAGCCTGACTGTATAATAACCACAAAACATAAATGGTGACCGTAATGAGTTGATTCTGAAGTCCAATGTACGTATCATTCTTTCGCTTCAAATACAATGACCGTCGCTGTATATGTCATGAGAGAAAGATGAAACATGCGTGAATGTGCTGGGGACATACTTTTAGAGGACCTGGATATAGTGTGTGTGTGCGTACGTGAAAGAGGCGTAGAGGGGGTGTATGCGATGGAGAGAGATATGCTCTTCGTTTCTCTTTATTATGACTAACTTTATATATAGTATAAAAATATAAAAAAATTCATAGTGCGGAATAAATATCATTGGGTGCACCATGCAATGCATATTAACGTTCATACTCCTCCATATAACTTTGTAATGTTGTATATATGTATAAATTCTAAAACAAATTTTTGGCCACACTTTGCGTGGTTTTATTCAAAAGGAATGTTGTATGCGAAATAAACATGAAGACAGGGCTTTTTAGATCAATGGGGTACGAGATGTAACATGTGTGAATGTTTAGTTGACGTATTTGGCAGGGCCTAGAGAGGTATGTGTATGTATTAGGCATTCGAGAGAGGCATGGATAGAGGGGCCGGCGGGGGGGACGTGGGAGAGATAGCACGAGAAATGAGAGAGGTCTAGAGAGAGAGAGAAATGAATAGGATGTCACGGCGAGAGATGCCCTTGATTGTGTATATGCAAGGGGGGAGGAGATAGAGGCATCAGGAGAAAATATTTTGTGTGGTGTCTGTGTTGGTATGTGTGGGTGTGAGAAGATAACGAGACCTGGGGGCAGAGGGTGTGTCACGCGTGAGGTCCAGTGGGCCGAGGTGAGGCCCTTGGTTCGGTTCCGTCCTGCGCCACATTGGTCGGCCTGTGACGCATTTAGGGAGACCCATGGAGGACTAGTCGTACAAGACAAAGATAGCAGTGTCGTGAAGGACTCTGTGTCCACTTATAAAGCCGGCTAGGATTTGTAACCCTAGGTCCTCGGACTAAGGTAACCCCTTATATCTGATATTACCATTCATCCAACCTAACTTTAAGGGCATCCTACAGAATGCTTTGCTAAAATCATACTCATCAATTAGGAAGAGAGGTGGAGACAATGTGTGCGAGACATGCCTAATGATAATGTGCGTGCGGGAGACACGTTGGCAGGTCTATGTATATAGGAAGGGTCGATGGGGATTGTGCATGTGTATGCTTGTGAGAGGAAGAGTGCTTGTGATAAAGGTTAATGAAAGCAGTCATAAATGGTTGCAAGAGGGAGGGAGGGTTATATCGAGAGCGTGTCTGTGTGAAAGACACCTCGTGATAGAGTGTGTGAGCATGTGTGAGAGACCACCGATGGATATACACTGTGTGCGCATATGTGTGAGATAGAAAGTCAGTGTGTGTGTGAGGAGGGTCCTATGGAGAGTGAAACTACACGTAAAAGACTTATGTACACATTGTTAAAATTTATAAATTGTATCCAAATATTAGGATGGGATCATGATATTTGTAATCCATGTAAGGAAAGGTCATTGATCCATTAGACATCTATATTCTATCAAATTTGATCATGTCTGTGTTATTATTCGACATAATTGATCCAAAAAGTTAGTATTTTGAACTCCAGACAATGCATTGCTTTACAATCGAATATAAACGTGAGTATAGTTCATGTTGTGTGTGTAAAGCACATTATAGATACAAAAGTTGCACAATGAACATTATAAATAGCTAGCTATGAACTAGCATACATTTGAATTCAACTTAAGGTTGTTTAAAAATTTTGAATTCAACATGAAGTCCATTCAATTATTTTAATTCGAGATCATGGCATTTGTAAATCATACCTAAATTATGGGGGCACCAATCTTTGCTCTGCTTTTGTACATAATAGCATATATAGTCGTGTACAAAATAGATTCAAATTTACCTCCTCCATTTCAAAATAATCGTAGTTATAGGATTTTCAAGTGTCAAAATTTCACAAGGATGCACATAATTTAATGAGGTTTTCAAACATACAAGGTCAAATTTAACGTTGTCTATTTAGGTCAATCCTCAAAGTTCAAGAGTCCTCTAAACGTGAATGCTTCTGTTTCAAAATTTTGAACGAAGCGCCAAAAGAGCCTCTACTCGCCCAAAACCGCGTGAGACCGACATTTGGTAGAAGGAAATTACTTTTCTAACTCCGACCCGTGAAACCTACCGGTCCGGCGTCCAAAGGTCTAAACCGGGGCAGGTTTGTAGCTTCATCTAGACGCCACACAACCGCCTCCAAAAAACATTCATACACCATGGCCGCCTAAGCACACATGTGCTCGGCCAAAATCGCTCCAACCCACTATTGGGACACCTGGGATTACTGTCCTACCCTCGACCCGTAGTAGGTCCGAAATTTAAGAGGGAGGAAAACTTCGTACTTTCCCCAAATTTCAAACAAGTGTGTCCCATATGTTCAAAAAACCAAAAACAGGCGCGTCCCAGACTGAAACATGGTTCCCCTTAGCTCCCCCGCTCCCTCTCCCCCAAGCGATTCCCCATTCGTACTCCGTGGGTTCCAAAACTACCTCTCCACCAGCCGCGAAACCACGGCGTCCTCCATCGACCACCCCATCCCACCCATCAACTGCCGCCCTCCTCCATCACGCCAGAGCCGATACCCCGACGTCGTTGTCCACCGCCACCACAACTGAAACACCCTCCACGGCTAGTAGTTGAAGCTGAGGCCGAACTACCCACAGGACGCCGACTTGCGCCGTACCCGAGCCAGTTCAACCACGTTGTCCTACGCCTCACCGCTGCCGCTCCAACATCGCCACCGTCCACCACACCAAAGTTGTTCCCACTACGCCGTCCTTCGCCGCCTTGGATCAGCTTCCCCTCCACTGACAGACGGCCACCACAACACAGTCAACAATTTGGCCATGGGTTCGTCCAAGGCTCCACCCTCCTCAAAAACATCAGTTCCCTCGGTAAAAAGAAGAACATCACCACGATATCATGAGGAGACAGCACTGGCAACCGCATCTGGTACTCCTCTTCCCTTATTCGTGCAAATCTTACGTGTCTGCTTGCACGGTATTCATCCCGCAGAAGACTATAGTTGAACGCTTCTTCCTACACCTTCTTCCTGATACTAGATGTTCCTAGCAACTCGTGATGTTCAAGGTTTCTCCTCATATACTATTTCACCTCAGCTAGAGGTCCATCGCCCCCTGGATTTCAATTCCTGGTCAGTTGATTCCCAATTAAAGGAAGCATTCCCTGGTGTAACAGGCGCTAGTCCACCCATTACGTCGGGGAAGAAGCGCCTCGGTGTTTATCCTAGGGGTTTGTGGGGCCTAGGAGCTATTGGCGCCTGATCTGGAGGTCGGTTGGGCTTAAAGGGATGGCCGGGGGGCGCTGCAAGCACGACGGTGGTGTGAGGTCGAGGGGAGGGCAGGGCGCCAGAGGCAGGGGTCTGGGTCGGTGGTCGCTGGAGATTCAAGAAAGATCATCAATAGTGACTGGCGGGAGGTAGACAAAGTTCATCTGCCCGTTCCTTGTAGATTATGAGGTTCATAAAAAATCGACTGGCCTATTTATTTTCAGTCGATTGTTATTTTGATAGGACCACATGTGGTGGTGTGCTAGAGGAGTACCTGCATTTCCTAGCCATCCTTGTGCTCATATATTACAAAATCATATGGAGTAGAATCTAATATGTTTGCCATGCAATGTTGTAGAGCTATCATATGTCTCCTATCATTATTTTTCAGCCACGTGCTATCTGCTACTTTTAGTGCACTAGTTCTGCACACACTTCACCCATACTGAAAGTGCAACTAATCCCCGGGTGGTTTTGGTAATTAATAACAACATATATATCATTGAACTAATAGCTACTTGAGAATCATTTCAGAGAGTTCAGTGATATGGGTATGGCAAGGGCTCAAGAAGTGGACCCTCAAAATGCTAAGGCAAGCATTGGCAAAAGCTCAAGACTCCATTTTTGGTTTAGTGATCCAAGATCACATTGAGTCCATAGGAAAAGCCAATACTATTAAAAGGGGATGAGGTTATGATGATGATCTGGTTGCTCAAGTGCTTAGTGATACATCTCCTAAACTATCAGCAACTTTCACTGCCATATACACTCATAAGTAGTCTCGGTCCCACCGATATTCCAAACTCAGTCACACCAAGATGAACCACCATAGCCATAAGCCAAACCCTAGCAAACTCGGATTTTCCGATTCTGAACTCGGTCTCACCGAAACATGAGTTGCCAAGCTTCTGTAACCTTCTGTCATCAAATCGGTGTCACCGAGATGATGAAGTCGGTCCCACCGAAATTGGCATGCTCTTGTCATTGCACGAATCGGACTAACCGAGATTGTATATTCGGTCCCACCGAAAATCCCAACGTTCACATTATTTGAACTATCGGTCTCACCGAGTTGTCAACTTCGGTCCCACCGAGATTGCTCAAATGTGTGTAACGGTTGGATTTTGTGTGGAGGCTATTTATACCCTCCACCCCTCTTCATTCGTGGAGAGAGCCATCAGAAAGAACTACCACTCCTACCTTACATTTCTGAGTAGAGAACTACCTACCCTTGTGTTGAGATCAAGTTGCTCCACTCCCACCATATGAAGCTTGATCTCTAGTCTTCCCAAGTTGCTTTCCACTCAATCTTTTCTTCCACCACAGCCAAATCAGTGAGGAGAGTTGAGTGTTGGGGAGATTATCATTTGAAGCACAAGAGCAAGGAGTTCATCATCATCTACAACATCTATTACCTTTTGGAGGGTGGTGCCTCCTAGATTGGTTAGGTGTCGCTTGGGAGCCTCCGTCATCGAGATGTGGAGTTGAACCAAGAAGTTTGTAAGGGCAAGGAGATCGCCTACTTCGTGAAGATCTACCCCGAGTAAGGCTAGCCCTCCGTGGGCGTAGGCCATGATGGAATAGACAAGGTTGCTTCTTCGTGGACCCTTCGTGGGTGGAGCCCTCCGTGGACTCGCGCAGCCGTTACCCTCCGTGGGTTGAAGTCTCCATCAACGTGGAAGTACGATAGCACCACCTATCGGAACCACGAGAAAAATCACCGCGTCTCCAAAATTGCGTTTGCTCTTCTCCACCTCTCTTTACTACATGTGCAATTTACTTTCCGCTGCCTATACTCTAGAATTGCATGTGTAGGGTGATGCTTGACTTGATCATAATTGTGAATCTGCCAAAAACTGTTCTTTGTCAAAAGGCAGAATTTTATATTGTCAAGTAGTCTAATCACCCCCTCTAGACATACTTTCGATCCTACAAGTGGTATCGAGCTTTGGTCTCCATTGTATTGGTTTCCATTGCATTGGACTCCATAAGCTTGGTTTCACAACCTAGGAGAGTATGGCGTCTAGTGAGGGTAATTTTAAAGAGAGGTCCTTACTTTGATGGTACAAATTTTGCTAGTTGGAAGCATAAAATGAAAATGCATATTCTTGGTCATAACCCAGCCGCATGGGGCATTATTTGTGTTGGTATGCAAGGTGAATTCTTGAGGAAGGAAAAATTCGGATCGTGGCTACACCGGAAGAATTGCGGATGTTGCAAAACAATGCTCAAGCTTGTGACATTCTCTTCAATGCCTTGTGTCCCGAGGAGTTCAACAAAATCAGCCGCCTTGAGAATGCAAAAGAGATTTGGGATACTTTGGTTGAAATGCACGAAGGTACCGAGTCCGTGAAGGAATCAAAGCTAGATATTCTTCAAGGTCAACTTGACAAGTTCAAGATGAAGGATGGTGAAGGAGTCGCTGAAATGTACTCTAGGCTTGCTCTCATCACAAATGAGATTGCCGGCTTAGGAAGCGAAGAAATGACCGACCGATTCATCATCAAGAAGATTCTCAGAGCTTTGGATGGAAAGTATGACACCGTGTGCACTTTGATCCAAATGATGCCAAACTACAAGACTCTCAAGCCAACCGAAGTCATTGGAAGAATTGTTGCTCATGAGATGACACTTAAGGATAAGGAAGAGCTTCACAACAAGTCAAGTGGTGCTTACAAAGCTACAAGTGATGCTCCCACAACCTCAAGTGACAAGTTAGTTTCCAATGAAGAGATAAGCCTAATGGTCAAGAACTTCAACAAATTCTACAAGAATTGAGGCAAAGAGAGAAGCTTAAAGTCTAGATCATATGATGAAAAGAGATCTTCTAGTCATGATCGAAGCTGCTACAATTGTGGAAGACCGGACACTACTCAAATGAGTGTACGGCTCCCCACAAGAGAAGAGAAGAATCTCCAAGAAGAAGAAGCTCAAGAGATGAGTCACCTCGAAAGAGAGAAGGAGCAGAGATGATCGTTATGAGCGAAGACCCTCTCGGAGAAGCAAGGATTCGGAGAGGAAAGACAAGTCATCAAGGAGCTACACAAGAAGAAAACATCAAGCTCATGTAGGTGAATGGGTCTCGGCTCCGACTCGACAATCAATCCGAAGGAAGCTATCACTCCGACTCCGACTACGATCAAGATGAAGGTGTTGCGGTCTTGCTCTCGTATCCTCCAACTCCAACTCCTAAGACTTATTTTATTCACCAAATGAGGGAATTGGAAGATGCTTCATGGCTAAAGGCCCCAAGGTATCACACCCTGAATTCATTGACTTGATAGTGATGAGGATGACTTGCTTGGTGAAGATGAGCTCTTGCATGATAAATCCAAGGAGCCTAGTAACGATGAACATGCTAGTAGTCTTTATAGTCGAGAAGAGTCGAATGACAATGCTATGAAGGAGATTGAGCGTCTAACTAAAGAACTAAACACTCTTAAGTTAGCTCATGAAACAACTCAAGAAGATCATAGAGAGCTCCTAAGATCTCATGAGAAGCTACGCTCGAGAAGCTCACTCTAGAGCAAGAACATGAGTTTCTAAAAGCAATCAATGACGATCTTCAAAGAAGAGTTCTTCATATCTTGCCAAACGACTTCTCTTGTCTAATTTCTTGCCACCCATTAAGACTAAGCATGACAAGCATAAGAAAAATTCTTCCTCTAGCAGTAACAATAACCATGCTAAATCCAATGTTGTTGCTTCTAGTAGTTCTCTTGATTCCACTAACAATGTTTCAAGCCAAGTTACACTTGAGCAAGACAATAGTTTATTGAAAGGGATCATAGAGAAAGGTGTCTACAAGAGCCTTGCCGGAAGCAAGAACTTTGAGGAAATTGTTCGCAAGCAAGGAAGGCACCAGAAGAATCAAGGAATTGGTTTTGAGCAAAAGTTCAACGCCGAAGGCGTTGAGTGGGAAGAAGGTCAATATCCTACTCCACAGTTTATTCCTCAAAAGGAGAAGTATGATCCTACTTCTTCCAATGTGGAACAAGCTCAAGATGACCTTCCACCACAAGACCACAAGCTAAAAGGCAAGGACAAGCTTCAAGGGGAGATTGATGCATTTGTTGAAGCACCTCAAGCCATGGTCAAGTGGGTTCCCAAGGAAACGTCAAGTTCTACTTCGTCAAGCTCAACTACAACCCCAAGGATTCCCATAAAGATGATGTGGATCCCGAAGAAGAAGAACTAGAAAGTTCTTGAGGGTGACTCCGCCAACATACTTCACTCACATTCATTTTGGCAAAAACTTGTGCAATCAACTTCCACATCGTGCACTAGTTCATGGAGTCACAAACCCTCTTGTTGGTAAGTCAAGGGACAAGGTAATCATTGCTTTCATGGACATCATCTATTGTGAACTTCAATCTATGTCCATGGATATCCTTGTTTGTTCCTTGTGGGACTAACCCATGTAGGTATTGAAAGTGCCCGAATCCAAAGGATAGCTCCCAACTCTTGATGATCTCCATCAACATTGAGCATCCACATCTTCAACATCTACATGAAGTCTTCTACGACAACCCAAGGTTAATTTGACCCTTTAAAAGGGGTTCTCACATCTTGGGGGAGCTTTGCTCTAAAAATTGAGCTAAAGCATCTTCAAATGATGTGAACACATCAATGCTTTATGTAAAAGTGGTAACCCCAGTTGTGCTTAAACGATGAGTATGACCTATGATCAAATGTTCTCATTTGGCTCCTAAGTCAATATACTCATATAAAGATGACCTAGTCATCGACAAATTGTGTGTTAGTTGCTAGAGTTTTGATTGTGCATGTTTGACACATATTTCATTTGCTATCTTATTGTGTGAGCATGTTGGATGCATGATTTTATCCATTCGAGGACATCCATTTGTTGTTTTGGTCGTTTTGATTTTTCCGACCAAATGGATGGACAAGAATGCCTAAGTACCTCCCTAGCTATCTATGCTTTCTTGTCTCAAATTCTATTCATGCTTACATCACAAATTTTGAACAAGTCATTTTGGACCCTCGGGTGAGGAGCACTTCGAGCCACCGATCCGTCAAGGGCTAATTTCCAAAACCTTCTAATTGATTTTGGTCAAACCAACTCACTCAAACTCGGTCGAACCGAAAGCATTTAGACGATCTAGGTTTTCATCTCGGTGAAACCGAGTTGTGATTTTCGGCGTGACGAAGTGCATAACGCCTAGCAGTTATCCATCTCGTGCCACCGAAGTTTTACAACGGTCCCACCGACGCGAAGGGGTATATATCCGAGGGCCGCCGCGTTGATTCCTCCTTCAAACGTTTCGCCCCACACCCCTTCTTGCCGTCGCCTTGGTCTCCGGATCGTCACCGTGCCGCTCAGGCGCCCTCGCCGCAGTCTCCGTCGCCGTCAACGGGCATCTCCTCCGCGCCGTTGCGCCGTAGAAAAACTCCACCAAGTTAGGGTGAGTTTTGATCCCACTCGTGCTCCCATCTCCGATTCAATGCACGTTTGGATTGCCTAGTATCTTGCCACGATTGAAATCCTCCTGTACACCAGATTGGTTCGTTTGAACTAGATTCGAGTAAAAGTTTTAGGGTTAGGTTTCATGGAACACATCTCGGTGAGACCGATTTTATAGTTTCGGTATGACCGATTTGGCCTATGGCCATCAGACTGCACCCTTCGGTCCAACCGAAGTTGTGCAAAATCGGTGTGACCGAATGAAGATTCTGTGAAACCCTAGTGTTTTCGGCAGATCGAAACCCACTTCGGTCAAACCGAAAGTGGTGTGCCAAGCTCTGTTTAACACTTCGGATTCACGAACCTTAAACTCGGTCGACGAAATGTCTTCTGTGAAAACTTAATACTAGAATTTGAACTCATTTTTTTGCAAAAACTTCGCATTTTGTGATGACTCTTCTTCTCCGCCTACACCTTATCTATTCACGGGTTGTCGGCCATGTCGATGTCGGTGAAAGTGAGAACAGGTCGAGACACCCATTGCGAGACATTCCGAGGCAGGCACTAGTCCCGATCCTAGTAGCTCATCCGATGATGGTGAGAGGAGTACACCAAGTGGCATGCCTCCTGCAGCCACCAGAGCTAGAAAGAAGAGGAATTCAGATGATGAGGATTCAGATTTTGTTGTTGAGGAAGAGGTGACCTCAAAGCCTAAAGGAAGGTTGTTGCCAAAGAGCAACAAGATCAACAATCTAAGAAGGGCACTAGCAAAGTCAAGCAGTCAACTGTTGCTAAGAAGCTGAATTTGGGAGAGGCAACTGCAAGCAAAGTGAAGAAAACCACCAAGAGAAAGAGGATAGTGCATGATGCAGCAGTAGAGGATGAGGATGAGGAAGCACCCCAGCCTCCTTCTCAGAAGCCGAAGTTCATGGGTGATGCCATTAAGGCTGGAGCCACATCAAAGCCCAAGAAATCTGCTCCAGCTAAGGCAGCTCCAGCAAAGCCTGCTACCAAGCCCAAGAGGACCGTCAGAAACATTCCAGCGTCTGAAAAGAACAAGGATGATGTGCCACCAGCTGAGTTAGACGATGAAGGACCAGTTTTGCTGAAACTTCGTCCAAGACTGCCACTCCATAATGATGCTCATCCACAAGCTGAGGATATGAAGGCAAGGAAAGATAAAGGTCTCAGGCTATGGAGACAAACTGACCCATATGCTGTGAGGAGAAGAACTGCTGTAGATCCCAGATTTCACACGAGAGAGCAGCAGGACTTCTATGAGACCGTCTTGATGGACAAGAAGCCCATAGTCGCAGACACCCGATATGTTATTTGGAAGTACATTGACAGCGAAGAGCACAGAGATTTCTTTCCACATGTGCATGAAAGTTTCACTTTGCATGTGGAGTTGCAGATTTTGTAGGTCGAAATTGACCAGTTGGAACGATGAGATGATAATGCAATTTTATGCCACAGCTCACTTCTACCCTGATGGAAAGATTATGTGGATGACTGAAGGTCAAAGGTTTTCTTCTTCTGTTGAAGAATGGGCAGAAATTCTGTATGCTCCAGTGCAACAAGAAGATGATATTGATGTATATGGGATTCCAAAGAAGAATCATGAGTCCATGAAGAACATGTACAAAGAGGTTCCAGCAGAGGATTTGGGAATCTGGAAGCTCGGCTCAGTCTACTATCTCCAGGCAGGCTTACCTACCACTAATACCATTTTGAGGCATACCTTGATGCCCAAATCTGGAGATGATCGCATGATCAGAGGATACTCTATCAACATGCTGCACATACTTGATGAGAGAGCACCTTTCAAGGTGATGGACTTGATGGTAGAGACTATTAAGAGGACTGCGGTGACCACAAAAGGTCGTGTGGATTTGCCCAGATTCAGATGCTTATCAATGCCAAGTTTGGCACGGGCACATTCTTGTTGGATAGAGAACATTTACCGCTGCAGCCGAGCATGAAGACAATGTTGTTGTGATGGATGAGGAGGATCCGACATCTGTTGAAGGTCAAGCCAAGATCGCAGCTGCTAAGAAAGCCAAAGCTGACAAGGAAGTAGCAGCAGCAACAGCTAAACCAAAGAGTTTCGGAGAGCAAATTCTTGAAGCTACTCAAAGGATTGAACAACGCTGGCCAGCATTATACAGTCTCGGGAGAGCTTAGAGAGGATTGTTGACGAGAAGATCTACGCCTGGATGTGAAGTCGATCAAGTACAAGTGACCGCCAACAAGCTCGAGGCGACATTGAGGAAGCAAAGCAGGAGAAGGCAGAGCTTATGCGTGAGTTGCAGGATGACTTAGTCCAGATTCTCGGCGACAGATCGCTCCGGTTCCCAAAGGATCCCGATCACTGCTATTCCGATGGATCGACACGGGACTACAGCTTCAAGACCTCCACAGTTCAGCAGTTGCTCCTACTCCAGCTCCAGCTCCAAAGTGTCCACTCCTCCAGCCAGACATCACCTGAAGTCTTCGCCGATGTTGTCATATCCACTCCGACATCAACTCGAGACGGAGCCGCCCAGCAGAGTCCACAAAGTGACGCTTAGCTCTATGCTTTTTCGAACTTTTTGGTAACTTGTTGCCAAAGGGGGAGAAATTGTATAGATCATAGGGCTTCGAGAGAGAGAGTGCTCTCCGAAACTCTTTTGAGTAGCTTCAAGAATTTGATTCTACCTTAATGAGTGCTTGGTTGTACTATGCTTTAATGTGTGCTTAATGCTTATCATATGCCATTCTTATCTCGTATGACCATTTACTCATGTCTTGGTGATTGGGTGCATGCTGTTCATTCTTATCATTTTGTGCGCTCCACCAAGATGTATGTGACATGGAAGAGTGACCCATGATCCTAATCGATTGTCCATTTGCATTCAAACGCAAATCTTAAATAATGCACAAATTTAGGGGGAGCTCTTGCTTATCACATACTTCTCAAAGCGACGATATTATTCATTGATTATATCCTTTGTCGAAGCTTTGATCTATATGTTGTCATCAATTACCAAAAAGGGGGAGATTAAAAGTGCAACTAATCCCCGGGTGGTTTTGGTAATTAATAACAACATATATATCATTGAACTAATAGCTACTTGAGAATCATTTCAGAGAGTTCAAGTGATATGGGTATGGCAAGGATCAAGAAGTGGACCCTCAAAATGCTAAGGCAAGCATTGGCAAAAGCTCAAGACTCCATTTTTGGTTTAGTGATCCAAGATCACATTGAGTCCATAGGAAAAGCCAATACTATTAAAAGGGATGAGGTTATGATGATGATCTGGTTGCTCAAGTGCTTAGTGATACATCTCCTAAACTATCAAGAACTTTCACCGCCATATACACTCATAAGTAGTCTCGGTCCCACCGATATTCCAAACTCACCACACCGAGATGAACCACCACAGCCATAAGCCAAACCCTAGCAAACTCGGATTTTCCGATTCTGAACTCGGTCTCACCGAAACATGAGTTGCCAAGCTTCTGTAACCTTCTGTCATCAAATCGGTGTCACCGAGATGATGAAGTCGGTCCCACCGAAATTGGCATGCTCTTGTCATTGCACGAATCGGACTAACCGAGATTGTATATTCGGTCCCACCGAAAATCCCAACGTTCACATTATTTGAACTATCGGTCTCACCGAGTTGTCAACTTCGGTCCCACCGAGATTGCTCAAATGTGTGTAACGGTTGGATTTTGTGTGGAGGCTATTTATACCCCTCCACCCCCTCTTCATTCGTGGAGAGAGCCATCAGAAAGAACTACCACTCCTACCTTACATTTCTGAGTAGAGAACTACCTACCCTTGTGTTGAGATCAAGTTGCTCCACTCCCACCATATGAAGCTTGATCTCTAGTCTTCCCAAGTTGCTTTCCACTCAATCTTTTCTTCCACCACAGCCAAATCAGTGAGGAGAGTTGAGTGTTGGGGAGATTATCATTTGAAGCACAAGAGCAAGGAGTTCATCATCATCTACAACATCTATTACCTTTTGGAGGGTGGTGCCTCCTAGATTGGTTAGGTGTCGCTTGGGAGCCTCCGTCATCGAGATGTGGAGTTGAACCAAGAAGTTTGTAAGGGCAAGGAGATCGCCTACTTCGTGAAGATCTACCCGAGTAAGGCTAGCCCTCCGTGGGCGAGGCCATGATGGAATAGACAAGGTTGCTTCTTCGTGGACCCTTCGTGGGTGGAGCCCTCCGTGGACTCATGGCCGTTACCCTCCGTGGGTTGAAGTCTCCATCAACGTGGAAGTACGATAGCACCACCTATCGGAACCACGAGAAAAATCACCGCGTCTCCAAAATTGCGTTTGCTCTTCTCCACCTCTCTTTACTACATGTGCAATTTACTTTCCGCTGCCTATACTCTAGAATTGCATGTGTAGGGTGATGCTTGACTTGATCATAATTGTGAATCTGCCAAAAACTGTTCTTTGTCAAAAGGCAGAATTTTTATATTGTCAAGTAGTCTAATCACCCCCCCTCTAGACATACTTTCGATCCTACACATACTCTCACTATTGTTTTTTTATGCATGGGTATTTCAGACTCTGCCAACCGATTGATAGAAGCAGAAAATAAAAGAGAGAAGCAGCTCCATCTTTCGTCGGGCTTAGGCAAGACACGTTTTAGTGCTATAAAGGGTGAAGTGTCAGCAGATGGAGACGGTAAACGTAGCTCTAGAGTTGATGATCTTGCTCGCCATGAACCACCATCCTAGGTGCTTGCTTTAACTTTGCGGTGTCATATGTGGTTGCATGTTGCATATGGTGTCTAGCTTGTATTTGAAAGGCCAAAGTCGGTCTTTATTAAGATAAGGAAAGATGTTTTTTACATGAACCACCATCCCGGGAGCAGCAGAAGACAAATAGCTAGTTAGGGCACTGGCCGAGCCAGTGACAAGCCTAACACAGACAGGCATCACCTAGAAGCCAACTAAAAAGCCATTATGGTGGCGAAGCAGCCCGCCTCCCACCGGGCTCTCAGGTCCTCGATGATCATGCTCACCACTCCAGCCGTATGTCTAGCTTGTATTGCTTCCAATTTGGTTAAATTGCATCTGGTTAGCTTACACATTATACCTTTGAATATGACATGCCTTCCTGTTTTTGGTACATACTAGTACATCTGTCTATTAACCATGTTCTTACATCGAACTAATTTTCTTGTGTATCCCTCATCAATCACTTATGATGAGACAGTCAAGCCCATGGATTATTGTGAGAAAATATGCTCTTTTTAAGAATGCAGTGTCATCCTCCCCACATGATTCTCAAGAAACAGCAAGGCTAGATGAAGATAGTGAACGTAGCTCTGTAGTTGATGACCGCATTTCCCCTACACCAACATCACAGGTGCCTGCTCTAACTTGGCAGCGTGATATGTGGATGCATGTTGCATATGCTGTCTAGATTGTAATTCTTCCATCTGGTTAAATTGCATGTGCTATTCTACTTAGTTTATACATTATACCTATTAATGTGACATGTCTTCCTATTTTTAGTACATAGTACATCTGTCTATTAAGCATGTCCTTACATAAAACTACTGTTTTTGTATCCCGCATCAATTAATATGACGAGACACCTTTAGTATATGCAGTGTGATATTGGTTGCATCTTTCATATGATTTATAGCATGCGCTTCTTCTAATTTGTTGAAATGACATTTATGATGGGACGTTTTTAACTTGGCAGAGTCATATTGGTTGCATCTTTCATGTGGTGTCCAGCTTGCATTGCTTCTTCTTTGTTGAAATGGCTTCTTCTTAGTTTACACAAATAGTTGTGAATATGCCATGTCATCCTGTTTTTCGTACATATTCCATCCTGGTATCATGTGTTTGCCTTACATCAAAGTAGTGATTGTCAGTATCATGCATGAATGAGTTCTTAAGAGTGAATTTTATTGCTTTTTCTTGTCAGTTTTACTTGACAATTCAAAATCAATAAAGCGGAAGGAAATTAGCAAGGCAGTGGATAAAGGTGCTCCTTCCAAATGGAGGGCCTCTACAGATTCTACTCCCCCCCCCCCAAGAAGATTTGCAAGACAACACATGCATACACTCAACGTCTGTGTTGATGATGACCATGTCTCCCCTAGCACACCATTACAGGTGCACCCTCTAACTTGGCACTGTTATATGTGGTTGCATGTTATGTATGATGTCTAGCTTGTATTGCTTCTAATTTTGTTGAATTCCATCTGCTTACTTTACACACTATACTTGTGAATAAGACACGCGTTCCTGTTTCTAGAACATACAATACATGTCTAGGACACCATGTTCTTACATCAAAGTACTACTATTGTGTAACCTTCAACAATCACTTATCATAAGGCACGTTTAACTTGGGAGTGTGATATAGGTTACATCTCGCATTCTTTTCTAGCTTGTACTACTCTAATTTGTTGAAATGACACTTATGATGAGACAGTTTTAACTTGGTAGAGTGATAGTCGTTGCATCTTTCATATGGTGTCTAGCTTTCATTGCTTCTAATTTGTTGAAATGCCTTCAGCTTAGTATACACATCATAGCTGTGAATATGCAATGTTGTCCTTTTTTCTTACACATTCAATCGTCCTATCATGTGGTTGCCTTACATTAAGGTAGTGCTCGTCAGCATCCTGCATCAATGAGTTCTGGAAAGCAAATTTTTATTCATTTTTCTTGTGGGTTTGACTTGACAAGGCAATACATTTAAGAAATAGGAAGGAAAAAAATAAGGCAGGGACTGATGGCGGTCTTCCGGCGAAACCAGCATCCCAGATGTTTCCTCTAGCTTGGCAGTGTGATATTGTCTTGCATGTTGCATACGGTGTCTAGCTTGTATTGCTTGTAATCTGATTAAATTACTTCTTCTTAGTTTACACAAATAGTTTAGAATATGCCATGTTGTCCTATTTCTCATACATATTCCGTCCTCGTATCATGTGTTTGCCTTACATCAAGGTAGTGATTGTCAGTATCATGCATGAATGAGTTCTGAAGAGTTAATTTTATTGATTTTTCTTGTCGGTTTTACTTGATAATGCAAAATCAATAAAGCAGAAGGAAATTAGTAAGGCAGTGGATAAAGGTGCTTTTTCCAAACAGAGGGCCTCTACACATTCTACTCTGCCATCCCCTCGACAAGATTTGAAAGACAACACATGCATAGACACTCAACGTAGCTGTGTTGATGATGAGCATGCCCCCCCCCCTTGTCCACCATCATAGCTGCTCCCTCTAATATGGCACTATTATATGTGGTTGCATGTTATGTCTGATGTCTAGCTTGTATTGCTTCTAATTTTGTTGAATTCCATTAGCTTACTTTACACATCATACTTGTGAGTAAGACACATGTTCCGATTTCTAGAACATACAATATTTGTCTATCACACCATGTTCTTACATCAAAGTACTACTGTTGTGTAACTTGCAACAATCACTTATCATAAGACATGTTTAACTTGGGAGTGTGATATAGGTTACATCTCGCATTCTTTTCTATCTTGTACTACTTCTAATTTGTTGAAATGGCACTTATGACGAGACAGTTTTAACTTGGTACAGTGATATTCTTTGCATATTTCATATGGTGTCCAGCTTTCATTACTTCTAATTTGTTGAAATGCCTTTTGCTTAGTTTACACATCATAGCTATGATTATGCAATGTTGTCCTTTTTTCTTACACATTATCGTCCTATCATGCGATCGCCTTACATTAAGGTAGTGCTCGTCAGCATCCTGCATCAATGAGGTCTGAAAAGCAAATTTTTATTCATTTTTCTTGTGGGTTTGGCTTGACAAGGCAATACAATTAAGAAAGATGAAGGAAAAAATAAGGCAGTGACTGGTGGCGGTCTTCTGGCAAAACCGGCATCCCAGGTGCTTTCTCTAGCTTGGCAGTGTGATATTTTCTTGCATGTTGCATAAGGTGTCTAGCTTGTATTGCTTGTAATTTGATTTAATTACTTCTGCTTAGTTTACACAAATGGTTGTGAATATGCCATGTCATCCTGTTTTTCGTACATATTCCATCCTCGTATCATGTGTTTTCCTTACATCAAGGTAGTGATTGTCAGTATCATGCATGAATGAGTTCTGAAGAGTGAATTTTATTGCTTTTTCTGCTTACTTTACACATTATACTTGTGAATAAGACACGTGTCCTCTTTCTAGAACATACAATATCTGTCTATCACATCATGTTCTTACATCAAAGTACTACTGTTGTGTAACCTGCAACAATCACTTTTCACAAGACACGTTTAACTTGGGAGTCTGATATAGTTTACATCTCACATTATTTTCTAGCTTTTACAACTAATTTGTTGAAATGGCACTAATGATGAGACAGTTTTAACTTGGTAGAGTGATATTCGTTGTTTCTTACATATGGTGTCTAGCTTTCATTGCTTCTAGTTTGTTGAAATGCCTTCTGCTTAGTTTACACATCATAATCTCTGAATACGCAATGCTATGAATATGCAATGGCACTAATGACGAGAGACCTTTAACTTGGTAGTGTGATTTTTGCATCTTGCATATGATTTATTTCTTGTACTGCTTCACATTTGTTTAAACGCCAGTTATGACAAGACACTGTTAACTTGGCAGAGTGATATTTGTAGCATCTTTCATATGGTTTCTACCTTCCATTGCATTTCCTCTAATTTATTGAAATGCCTTCTACTTAGTTTACACATCATAGTTCTAGTTATCTCATGATGTCCTGTTTTTCGTACATATTACATCCTCCTATCATGTGGTTGTCTAACATCAAAGTTCAGTTCTTCTGTATCAGGCATCAATTTGTTCTGAAGAACTAAATTTTTAATCCTTTTCTTGTCGGCTTGACTTAACATGGCACAGAGAAAGAGGAAAGAACACAAAATAACAGGGGATGGTGTTAGTACTTAGGACACACGAAAACAGAAGCAGAAGAATTATGCAGATTCTGTTGGTACTCATGGTGTAATAGAAGGTCAAAGTCCAACTGAAAATGTACAAACGTGGTATCCCATGCTACACAAGCTGCAAAACAAGCCAAACAGAAACTAATAGCTGCCACCAAACAAGCAGCGATAGCCCTAGTAGCTGCAACACCTTCCACAGTACCACGAGCTGCATGAGTTACTCGTTTGTCAACTTAGCTAGCAGCACGTTCCCAAGCTCCATTGCCACCTGACACTACTTCCGAAGCACTCTTTACACAAGACGAGTTGGCAAGATCAGATGAACCTTGTGAGCTTCAACAGCAAGAAGGTAGTTGTTGGAGTCAAGTTACGGTTGCATGCTTCTTTATATGTAGTCTCACAGTTTGATGTACACTAACACTTCCTATGTTTCTTGTTGGACTAGCACCTAGGCGCAAGAGGAAAAAAACATCAGGGATAATGCTTGATAGATTAACTAAATCTAGAGGAGGAAGAATGGAAATCCATTTTGAGGCAGGTTTAAAAAGGCCACGTGATGCTACAGAGTCAGCCAAGTTAGTATCAGAGGTAGCAGTTAACGTTAGGTGTCATGCACGTATCCTCCCAACATGGATTCAGTACAGGAATGACAAAGACGAAACCCAATTCAACACCTTCCTTGACCATTTATCTGTAAGTATGGTTATGTACAGAAACTAGTAATATCATCTTGCTCTGTCCCATACTTTCTAGGTTGCTGATAATGAGACTCCCATAATTCTCAACAGATGAGGTTCAAGTTGGATAGCCAAGATGATGCAACCAGACAAGCTTGGACCCATGTTTTCAAGTCTGCTCTGTGACAGTATCAGTATAACTTGAGGAAAACTCACTTTGAAGGCAAGGCTAACAGTGAACTTGCTCAAACATCTCTAGTGGGTATCAGATGAAGACTGGAGAGGCCTCGTTAAACACTGGTCTGATCCAAAGTATCAAGTACATTATATATATATATATATGTGTGATCAGATCACATGTTGAACTCCTATGTACGCATGTGCCTCACAAATCTATCTTCTTGTAGGTGAACTGTTCAAAGAACAAGGCCAACCGCATTTAAAGTGAAATTCCAATGCATTTACGGATCTCGTAGCTATATTGCACACTGCGAGGCTCTTGTACTTAGCTATTGTTTCACTCTTTTCATTGTGCCATATTATCAGATCTATATTGACTTGTTCCAAATGCAGAGGAAAGCCCGCAAGGACCAAAAAGTACTTGAACCAAATGTTGTGGAAATCTTCAAGGACTGTCACACCAGCAAGATGAAGGGCATGACTACACCAGTCAAAGCCGTTGTTGTAAGTCCTTAATCCTCATGCCTTTTAACTACTTACTCTGACGTGTGCATTGAACTGCACGGTTTGCAGCCAATGACTATTATTCTTTTCAATTTTATACAGAACTGCCTTAGCGTATCATTGCACCTTACAAGGTTTAAAAGAGACGAGTGGTGTTCCTTTGATCTTGATCTGTAATCTAGTTCCGTGTTGGACATGGACTTGCCCACACAACATTACAATTGCATGTTTGTCTGTTATCAGTTGTTTTATGATATGAATGATGTCATACTATGCTTACCATATTATAAACTTTGTCTCTTTATCCTTAGTTGTCAATACAATGTGAAGAATTAGACAATACATTAGCCATGGTACATGGTCATATGTTTGGAACCTGGTTTTATTATGTACTTTGCAGTAAAATACAACTAATATTTTACACGGGTTCACCAGAATAAGTTTTGTATATAGACCAAAGCTATTTTGTTTGGTTTTGCTGCCTCCTTAATATCTTCTGTTCTAGTACTACTAATGTAAAAAAAACTCAAATTTTTAGCAAGCTATGGAACAAATGGTGGAACCGCCACCTTCTGAAGGTGACGAGGCAACTATAACCGCAATGTCACCTCTTGTTGCAGTGGGTCAGTACATGTCCACTAACAGTGCCAAAAACACGTTCTTGCGTAATACTGGGTTGGTTGTTCAGGAAATCTCGTCCAAACTGCCTCATGATCAAGATATGCAAGCTGAAAACAATGTTATATCTGTGCTCCAGACACAAGTCCATTCCCTAACAAAGACCCTATTGTTCGATGTCGTCAAGATATGCATGGTTTTGAAACCAGACTATCAGACATTTGCTATGTTGTTCAAGAGCCTAGGAGAAATGAATGCTAAGATTATGGTGCTCCATCGGATAGTATAGCATGAAAACGTAATAGTTAGGTCAAATGAACTGAGCTTCGGGTTAGAAACGGCGCAATGGGTTAACAGGCCACAAACGGGCCGATTCTAACCACGGGCCAAATTTGGCCTATTAGGGGAACATGCAAGTAACGGGCCGAAAGTAATCGAGCACCGGAAAGGAGCCCAAGAATGTATGGGCCGTCAGTAGGCCAAAAGCTAACACGGGCTGGAAATAGCCCATGTGAATCATGGGTCGTTAATGGGCACAAAGAAATTTAGGGATTTTTATTTCTTTGCCCCTTGTTCCTTAGCTCTACTCATTCATCGCCACTCTATTAACTTTTGCTCACTTTTTCCCACTCCCTTGCCCAAAACCCTCAGAACAGGTTACAACAGACGTTGCCGTCAGGTCAATGCCTTTGACCATTAACTCTGACGAGTGGGGCCGCGTAGGGCCTTGTACACCTTTGATCGTTACCCGTATAGTTGTTTCGTATGCTGACCGTACAGGTATTCGTATACGTGGGAGCATGCAACGGACCGCGGTTGTGGGGTAGCACGTGTCCATGGGACATGCCTGAAACGTCCCATCATATAAAGAGGGGCAACCACCTCCATTGCCCCCTACCATTTCCCCCCAAATCCCCTCCCTGCCGCATCGTCTTCCTCTCCCCCACTAGCGTCGTCTCTCTCTCCTCCACTGCCACGACCGCACCATCTCGCTCACCCCCGCTGCATCCTCTTCGTCACCTTCATTGCCTTCACCCAGAGATGGCCGAAGCCTGTGGCGACGCCGGCGCAGCAGTCGAAGATGTGGTCGAGCTACAGGGTGCGGTGACTGCAGATGTCGGCGGCATCCACGGCGGTGCGGAGAAACTTGCAATCTCTGTGGATGTGCAGAAGGAGATGGCAGGCTCTGCCTCAGCGCTGTAGAAGGTGACGGCATCGAGCGGCGCAGTCAATCCCGATACCCCCCCCCCATGCGCAGTGTGGTGAGCAGCAAGAGGTAACTTGCTTTTCTTTAGGATATTATCTTGTAGAGTCAGTTGGATTGGTTAGATTGTGGATTCATACCGTAGTTCAGATGGTTAGAGTAGTTGGTTTGATGGATGGGCCGGGGTTTTCTGTATTGGGGGATGGGGGTTTTTGTACTAGGGTTTGTTGCTTCAATGATACACAGATGTATGCTTATTAGATTTGTTTTTAATGCTCACAGATTGGGGTTTTTAATGCTACAAACATGTATGCTTATTAGATTGGGAGATTGGTTCCCTATTAGATTTGTTTTTGAATGCTACACAGATTGGGGTTTTGAATGTCAAATGCCCAAATGGAATCCATTGATTTAGAAGTTACTTGATTCATTAGTATATAAATTTGTCCACAATATGTAGTTATATTAGCTTTGTTTTCTTCAATGTGTGTGCATGACCAATGATCAATGTGCTATTTGAATGTCATATTGGGGTTTTTGATCAATGTGTGTACAAATCTAATACATTGATATACTAGTGATGGATGTGATTTTTGAATGCATAGAGCTAAGGGGCACGGAACTAAAAAAACCCCACTTCTAAAACATTTCTGATATTGGGAATATATTAGCCCTATGACCAATGTGTCATGTGTGCATATCTAAGTTTTCAGTTGGCTACTAGTGATGGATGTAATTGTATATTCAGGAGGAGGATGGTTGGAGGGGGGAAGAGGAAGTTGGCCGACTATGACCCGTACGAGGGGGCGTTTAGTAACAATTCTGAATATGAGGTAACCTTATCCCTTGTTCATTTAGTTCCTTTGACATGGTGTATATGAATCTATAATGTAGTAATGCAATTCATTCATGTGTGCAGTATGATTCTGGAGATGATGTGTACAAGGCCAACATCGCGTCCTTCACAGCCAAGGAGGTGGAGAAGATCAAGGCCAAAGGAGTTGCTTCCTTCTACAACTGCAAGTTCAAGAGGTGGCACTGCCCCTACTGCACCACCAAGCCAAAGGCCAAGGATGGCCGCTTCAATCACCTTCTGTCTCATGCAGAGGATGTAGCGATCCACGGGGAGGACTACATGATCAGGGGGTAGCACGCTGCACTCGTGAAGGCCCTGACTCCGGCGTGAAGTGATGTGATGATGTTGTGATGGTGTGATGCTTGGACTAAATCTTAATCTTTTGGGTACTTACGGTCCGGTTACTTATGGTAAACTTAATGTGGTTGTTTATGGTGTGAACTTAATCTATGGTGATGCTAGTAACGTATTATTCTATCTATATTTGTCTGTACTTATATTTTCCTGTGGTGTATGGTTAGTTCTGTTTAGATGTTGTGAACTATGAGTTTAGGTGATGCGATGATCAAACATGTTGTTTCAGTGTTGCTTCCCTGATCGGAGATGTTGTTTCAGTGTTGCTTCACTGATCACTTCAGTGTTGCTTCACTGACCACACATGTTGTTTCAGTGTTGCTTCACAGATCACACATGTTATTGACCTCATGTTTATTAATCAAATCAAATGCATGCTTTTTCCACCAGCAAATTATCTATGTATGTTTGCGTAAATTCAAGAAAATGCAAAAAAAACCTTGGCAAACTATCTATGTTTGTGTAGGAGATCATGTGTGCAAAATTTGAGGTCATTTAGAGGAGGTCAAAGAAATTTGAATTTGAGAAATGTGCTCCGAATGAGCTCCCACGCTAGGGTAAACAGCCATTTGTAATCAAGGTTTTTTGGACCTACTCTAAATGAGTCATATGTTTTTTATTAACACCTATTCAATCTATACACTATACATTCGAAGTCTCGCTCTTTTTTGAATTAATCTTCATATTTTTACATTTTCTTTTGAAAAATATGCTTTAATATAAAAACTATTAAAAACAGGTTTAAAATATGAAAATGTAAAACTAAGTTAAGATCCTTCTTATTCACTTTGAAATAAAGCTTTGGTGATTTTTTTGATTTTTAAAATTTTTCAAAAATATAAGGTAACCCTACCTCTTCTCCTTGAAGTCTATGGAATCTTGTAGCTGATAGCTCATATGTGTGAAGGCTTTCTCATGAAAATGACCATAGACCAAGTTTATGATTTTTGGTTAGTATCATGTCACATAAGACAACATTGTGCGCATGTTTCATATTTTTTTGATTTTTTTAAATTAATGGTGCTCATTTGACATCGATCGTGCCAGCTAGGGTTTTTTCATAAAAATGACCATAGACCAAGTTCAATATTTTTCCTCGTTATTGTGTCTTATAAAACGACAATCGACGAAGGTTTCATATTTTTTTGATTTTTTTAGTTAGTTATGCTCAGTCAAAGCTTTCGTAACCCCGTTGACCAGCTCAAAACCCCTCTAAACCCCGCGGGGTTTTGCCTAACCCTATCTCCGATCGTCAGTCGTCCGATCATACCCTGGCGCCAAGCGACAACCCTCAGATGTGGTCTTCTTGAAGGTATTCGGTGGGCAGGCTGTGTATGTGTGTGGATTACACGGACTTAAACAAAGCTTGTCCTGCTAATCCTTTTGCTCTCCCTCATATTGATCATATCATCGATGCTACGGCGGGTTGTGAACGTTTTAGTTTTTTGGATGCTTACTCTGGTTATCATCAGATCAAGATGGCTGTTAAGGACCAGGAGAAGACGGCGTTCATCACTCTGTTTGGAGCCTTCTGCTATGTTTCAATGCCTTTTGGTCTCAAGAGTGCCCAGGCGACTTACCAGCGATGCGTACAGAATTGTCTTCATGATCAAATCGGACGCAATGTTCATGCTTACGTGGATGACATAGTGGTTAAGTCCAGAGAGAAAGAGACCTTGATTGATGATCTCAAGGAAACCTTTGACAATCTACGGGTTTACAAGATGATGCTTAACCCGGCCAAGTGTGTTTTTGGTGTACTTGCAGGCAAGCTTTTGGGTTTTCTGGTTTCCAACAGAGGCATCAAAGCTAACCCAGAGAAGATGAAAGCCATCACCTACCTGGCTAAGCCGGCGTGTACTAACGATGTCCAGCGTTTGGCAGATCATATCGCCGCTTTAAGATGGTTCATAAGCTGGTTAGGAGAGAAGGCTATGCCGTTGTATCAGATGATGAAGAAGACGATAGCTTTACTTGGAATGACGCTGCCAATGCTGCTTTTGAAGATCTGAAGAGACAGTTGGCTGAGCCACCGGTTCTTGCTGCTCCCATTGACAAGGAACCCTTGCTCTTATATGTAGCTGCTAACACACGCGCTGTCAGTGTGGCTACTGTGGTGGAATGCAAGGAGGCTGGCAAGGAGCACCCGGTTCAGCGGCCGGTTTACTACATCAGTGAGGTACTGATTGAGTCTAAGCAGTGATATCCGCACTAGCAGAAGCTTGTCTATGGGCTGTTTATGGCCAGCCAGAAGATTAAGCAATACTTCTTAGGCCATCAAATCACTGTGGTTAGTTCTGCCCCCTTGGGGGATATTATTCAGAACAGAGAGGCCACGGGGCGAGTCGCCAAATGGGCCATTGAGCTTGGGCCTCATGGTTTAAGATATGTGCCACGTACAGCTATTAAATCTCAAGCATTGGTGGATTTCATCAATGACTGGACAGAATTGTAGATGCCTGAGGAAAAGCCGGACAATACCTATTGGACAATTCATTTTGATGGGTCTAGGCAATTGGAAGGCTCGGGGGCTGGAGTTATTTTGGCTTCCCCTCGGGGCGATAAGTTTTGTTATGTACTCCGGTTGATGTTTCCTTGTACTAACAATGCAGCTGAGTATGAAGCCTTACGCCATGGTCTCCGGATGGCTAATGAATTTAAGTCAGGTAAGGTGCTTCGGTGACTCAGATCTCGTGGCTCGGCAAGTGTCAGGCAAGTGGGACTCAAAAGACCCTCTCATGGAAGCTTATCGCCGGGAGGTTGATGCAATTGCGGGCCACTTCAAGGGTTATCAGGTGGAACACATTGACCGTAGAAAGAACGAGGCGGCTGACGCCTTAAGCTGGCTGGGATCTCAGCGTAAGCCAGTGCCACCCAATACTTTCTTGGATGTCTTGTATAACCCTTCTGTCAAGCTACCTACAGAGGAGGATTTGGCTGTTCCTGACCCTGAGGCACAGTTGGTGGCGGCTCTTCATATCATCCCAGATTGGATGGTGTCGTATCTTGCTTATATGACACGGGGTGAGTTGCCTAAGGATGTAACCTTGGCCAGACAGATAACCCGGCGGTCCAAGTCCATGACGATTATCAATGGTGAGTTGCATCATTGCAGTGTCATAGGGGCTTTTCAGCGTTGCATCTCTCCTGAGGAAGGCCAAGAAATTCTCCGTGAGATTCATGAAGGAGACTGCGGTCATCACGCCGGGTCAAAATCTCTTGTGGCTAAAGCTTTTCGTCATGGGTTTTATTGGCTGACGGCTCATGCGGATGCAGAAGATCTGGTCAGTAAATGTGATGGTTGTCAGAAGTTCTCAAGACGGGCTGATGCCGGCTCAAGAGTTGAGAATGATTCCAATTACTTGGCCGTTTGCAGTCTGGGGGCTTGACATGGTTGGGCCTTTCAAGCGATCCAAAGATAAAAAGACTCACCTCTTGGTGGCGGTTGATAAGTTCACAAAGTGGGTCGAGGCAGAGCCGGTCAGTAAGTGTGATGCAGCCACGGCGGTTCAATTCATGAAGAAGGTGATATTTTGTTTTGGTTTTCCACACAGCATTATAACTGACAATGGCACTAATCTGTCTAAAGGCGCCATGGAGGAGTTTTGTCAACGTGAGCATATCCGGCTTGATGTTTCATCAGTGGCTCACCCACATTCCAATGGTCAAGCCGAGCGAGCCAATCAAGAGATCCTAAAAGGCATCAAGCCCCGGCTCTTTGTCCCTTTGCAACGGACGCCAGGTTGTTGGGTTGAGGAGTTACTTTCTGTGTTATGGAGCATCAACACCACTCCTAACAGATCTACGGGTTATACGCCCTTCTTCATGGTCTACGGAGCTGAGGCGGTTCTCCCTAGTGACATCCGTCATGATTCACCTCGTGTGGCGGCTTATGTCAAGGAAGACAATGAACAGGCACGCCAGGATGCTCTTGATCTATTGGATGAACATCGGGACTTGGCAGCAGCTCGTTCGGCAATTTATAAACAGGACTTGCGTCGTTATCATAGCCGCCGAGTTAAGTCTAGATCCTTTCAGGAAGGTGATTTAGTGCTCCGGCTCATCCAGGATCAAACTGATGCTCACAAGTTATCCCCACCTTGGGAAGGGCCATTTGTGGTTAGTAAGAATTTGAACAACGGGTCATATTACCTTATTGACGTTCGAGAGCACAAAGACTCACGTAAGTCGGAGGAGGAGACCCGGAGGCCGTCGAATATTGCTCATCTCCAGCCCTACTACACTTGAGCCATAGGCTCCACTGATGTATATATTTTGCCAATGTACATATTATGATGAATAATAAAGCAGCACCTCTGTCCTTTTTTCACTTCTCACAAGGTAACTTTGTCATTATAATTATCATCATTTTCTCACATGATCGCTCGGGGGCGGGTCATATTTGACCCGGCTCAGCCCGTTCTGATCCGGCTTACGATCGTATTCGGATCTAGCTGTTCAAAATTATGATCACTAGGGGGCTTCCTATTCAAACATAGGTCGTATTCGAACCAAAGAGAACATAGCTGTCGATACCCTTTTGATTGGCACACTGCCGAGCTCACTTGGGGGCTTCTTGATCGTATTCGAATCACAGCTTAACCCCATTTGGGAACCGAATTTGATCGTATTCGAATCAGAGTCATTAAAAAACTCTCAAGGTCATTAGGGGGCTTCCTGTTCAAACATAGGTCGTATTCGAACCAAAGAGAACACAGCTGTCGGTACCCTCTTGATCGGTGCAATGCCAAAGCCATTGGGGGCTACATGATCTTATTCGAATCCTAGTTTAAACCCCTCTGGGACGGTTCACTGATCGTACCCGAATCAGTAGCCTTGCCATTGTTATTTATCTTTCTTGATTTAAGTCATCTTTGGAAGCCCCATTGTCTGACTTAATATTTTTTCCTAAGACTTATAATTATCAATATAATGTTTATAGCTCGCTTCAGTATTGACTGCTGAGTCGCCAGCCCTTAAATGTTGATGTACTTTCCGGGTATTCAAATATCAGATCTTCATCTTTACCAGCCGGGTCATATGAACTGATGGGGTCAGTGGTAAAATTTTATTATAGTTGTGTTTTTCAACCAGCTAATTTATGATTATTTTTGCTCACATTTTTGACCTGCCTAAGCCGTTTATTTGAAGGACAGTTTTTCAGAAACAATCGACTGTGTGCACGAATATAACAAGGCGGCTTAAAAATGTTAAGCATCAAAACATGCACGAGGGCATGGCCACAACAAAGTTATCTCTATCCTATTACAGGACTCATTAAGTCCAAATAGTTCGCATTATTTTTACACCAGGTATTGACCTGCCATGACAGCTTCACCTAAGATTGGCCGGAAGCGTCCGGGTTAGCCCTCTCCACGCTTCCACTCTGCTCCTTTTCCTGGAAGGTTGATGATGACCAGTCAATGTTCTTTAAGGCTTCAAATTCTGCTTCATCATCAATAAGACCGGCCGGGTCAACTTCAGGAGCAAAGGTATGCTTACGAATTGGGGGAATCAGACTGGTCAGGTCGTATTCAGGTGTTGGAATCCTTCAATTTTGTTCATCATAACCCGCCTGGTACTTGGTATAATTTACTTCAGTGGCTATTAGAGTCGCCACGGGGCATACCTCTTTAACACAGGCAAGGAAACCTGCATCCTCAAACGGCGTGCCATCTTCCTTAAGATTTGGGTAACCAATGGCAATATCCTCTGGGTCTAATTCAGGTAGCCAGGCCCTAGCCCGACTTAGAGCGTTTATTGCTCCGGCTCTTGCAGCTGACCGTCTCAATTCATTGATCTGTTGAGGGAAGACTGAAAGCTTACTCAAGACCCATGGTAGGAGGGTTGGAATCTCATTGGATAAGGCCACCGAAGCAAGGGTCGGTTGTGACCCGGTGTACAATTGTTCCACCAAGGTATACACGGCTTTCAGCTTCATCAGCATGTTGTGGTTTAAATTTAAGCTTCTGGGGCCTGTACAAAGCATATTCAGGAAAGTTAAATTCTGGCACATACTCTATTGCACAGCTTGCGATATGAACAAAACGACAAGGCGACTTACCGAAGATGGCTGCGACCATTTGTGAAATATGGCATTTTAACCCGGACAATTCTCCAGTGGCTTCTTCAAGAGACGCTTCTGCTTTTTCAGCCCGGCTTATCAAAGCGGTCTTCTCATCCGCCCAGGCTTTCTTTTCAGTCTCAAAGTATTTCTTCAGTTTATCCTGTTCAGAAACACTGAACTCGAACTTACTGTTGGCCTTCTCAAGTCCTGACTCTTGGAATTCAAGGCGGCTCTTCAAATTGGTCACCTCCGATTCATGTTGACTCGTGGTAGCCTGTGCAAGTATAAAATCAAGTAAGTTATTTATGCAGTATTTAAGTCCCAAGCATTTTGCTAGCAATAATACTTGGCACTTGGGGGCTAATGTCTTGCAGAGTTTTTTCTGATCTACGACGGTTCATTATATGGTGATTCATATGAGTAAGTCCCAAGCATTTTGTAAACAATAACACTTGGCACTTGGGGGCTAATGCATATTGTTGTTTAAAAGACCCATAAGAATTTCTCTATAAAGAGCCGGCTCAACCATATTGGTTAAGCCGCCCCCTTGGGGACTAAATGGATAAGGAACAAGACAAAACAAGTTATACCTCGAATTTATTATGCATTTGCTTCACCATGTCGATCTCGAGGGTCCGGCTGTTGTGCACTTGGCTCGTATAACCAGAGAAGATATCTCCAATACTCATATGCGTGTAATTGGTGACATCCATCTTGACTTGGCGCTGGTCCAGAAGTTCTTCCTTGGCGGAGCATTTGGCCAGTACGGTTGGCCTCCCCGGGTCAGCATGGCCAGTTCCCGTAATTTCAACATATGTATTGGAAGGATCAGCTGTCCGGGTTGGGCTTGGAGGTTGAGGATTTTCTGACCTAGAAGCACCTTGGTCAGTAGGAAGGTCAGTAGGAGGTGACACATCTTGTGCTGGTTCAGGTGGCGGTTCATGAGTGCTTGACTCCGGCACGGTTGTTTCAAGAGCCGGCTCATCAGTGGTGACTCTCTCATCAGCCGGTTTATTCTTTCTACCCCTTTTGCTGGGTTTAACTTGAACACTGCATTCAAATCAAAAGATTAATGCAAAAGTAAGAAGATTACAATAACTACAAAAAGTGAGTGGTTTATTATACCCTGGTACAGTCTTGAAAGTCGGCAGATTGGATTGCAATGACTCACCGGAGGGAGGGGAAGTATCCTGATAATCCGAGTCAGAGGAATTGAGTGGTTGACGAAAGAGACCCGCCAAGGGGTAAAATTTAGTTAAAATAGAGGTAACCTCGTTTCGGCATTTCCTTGGAGTATTTGGTAAGCCGGAGGAGTGCTCTGCGTCCTTGCTGGTCCAGGTTTGCCTCCGGCTCTGATGAATTTGCCGCTTCAAAAGAAATTGTGGATCATGATGAGCTAGAGGATGAGAAAATCTTACTTTTCGGGTCACTCTGCGGATTTTCTGTCTTGGCAAAGGCTCGGAGTCGAAGGAAAGGATAGTTACCTTGTCATCCTTGCTACGGCTTGTCCCAGTGTCCTCATGCTGATGATCAGTGTCAATAAGATGATTAAAGAATAAGCCAAGGGAATCAAGGGCTACCTCTGACTCAGAAGAGTCTGAGAGCCGAACCAAGTCGGAAGCAGTAGCTTTCTTGCCCTTCCTTTGGGCAGCCTCTTTCCTGGCAGCTCTCTTTTCTTTCCTGGCTTTCTTAGCCACTTCATGATCATATTTAACCTTCCAAAATTTATCACCTGCCTGCAAGGATTAAGTGTATTGTGAATACGGGTGAAGCATTAAGAAAATAAGGTAAACATTTTTTTATATATGGGTGTTTTTACCTTTGGAGCTGGGTTGCCTTTGCACAACGGGGTGAGACCCACTCTGCCACAATCCTCCAGAGTATCGTTGAGAAGAGATTTGGTCATGTCATCAACAACATGAGCAGGTAAGTCGACAGACATATGGCGCAGGGAGTCATTCTTGGCATTAGTGTATTCGCACATTAAGATGGTGCAGCGGCTTAAAGGGATAACTCGCCAGGCAAGCCAGACTCGGACCAGGTCAATACCAGTCAACCCGTTCCCTAACAGAGCTTTGGTCTTGGCTATGGTAGGAGAGAGGGATCTGCGTTCTGCAGAAGTAATCTTGTCTGGCAAATGATGATTGGTGTCAAGACGGAGGGCACGAAAGCCGGGCAGAGGATTCTCGTCAGCCGGGGAGGTATCTTTGTAGTAGAACCACGTCATGTTCCAATCTTTTGGATGGCTTGGCAGGTTGGCATAGGGGAAAAGTGCATCCCTGCGGCGCTGAATTGAAATCCCATCAAGTGCCAAGCTCTGACCACTAGCACACTCTGTCTGGCGGTTCAAATAAAACAGCTCCCTGAAAAGTAACAGGTTTGGCTCTTCGCCAAGGTAAACTTCGTCGAACACTTGGAAGTTGCAGATGTTAGACACGGAATTGGGTCCAATGTCTTGTGGGTGAAGGTCAAAAAACTTCAGCACATCTCTAAAAATTTTTGAACCGGGAGGAGTAAAACCCCGGTTCATATGATCGGTAAAAACAACCACCTCTCCGTCTTTGGGCTGAGGGATTTCTTCGTCCAGGTGAGGAGCACAGTAAGGCATGACTTCTTTCTTGGGAAGATACCCGGTTTTGACGAAGTCATCTAAAGTGCTGTCAGTGACAATGGATTTCACCCAATTGCAAGTGGTAGGTGCCTTGGGCGCCATTATGTTTGAACGCCTAAATGTAAGGTAAATAAGGCCGGTTCAAATTTAAGTCGGGAAGGAAAAATATTGCTGGAATGAACTATGGCGACTTATGAAGGGGCCTGATGGTATAAGGATATTTCCATCCGGGTTACGTAAGCCGCCATAAGTGTGTTAAAGCAATCAATGTTATTTCAACTAACAAGAGAAGTTTAGATTATCATTTTCTTACACCGGCAGTCAGAGCCGCCATGACTAGCAAGTCTAACAAGTTATGGATTTTTTTCCTAAGTGCGGGACAAACAAGTTCCACAGTTTGCGGTAATTATTTTGGATCAAACCAAGGTTTAGAAAATAAAAATTTCTAGACCTAGAAACATGGTACAGAGGAGTTCATGCGTTCTAATGAGGATTCTTTAGAAATAAAGAGGATCTGCTAGTGCCTAAAATGGATGCAGAACAGCCACCGCATGAGATCTATGCTACTGTTGGATCAAAACAAGCCACGACAGAAGAAACAAGAAGAACTGAGATGAACTACGAACTGTACAGATGAACTCGCTAACCCTAGCATGGATCAAAGATGCAGAAAGGGGAAGACTTACAACGGTAGATCTATTGAGGAGGGGCGCCGCCGTTCTCTGGACGGATTCAGGTTGATGCAGCAGCCAAAGTCAAAGGAGACGAAGGTGCACTGCGGCGGTGGCAGAGCTCGAGCGACAGTAGGGGCGAGAGGAAGAAGACGAGGAAAGGGAAGAATGAACAAAGACCTAGTCGGGTCTATTTATAAGGAAAAACCTGTGAAGTGGGCGCGAAAAACGAGGAGGCTGAAAAATATAATTATCCAACTACAAAGGTGCCTTGATTTTCGGATGGTCATTAAGACAAAGATCCCTTGAGATGTGTTGGACAAAACATATATTTATGACAGGTGACGTCATGGCGGGTTACCACAAACTTGAAGGATGACGTCATGGCGGGTTACCACAAACTTGAAGGATGACGTCATGGCGGGTTACATGAATCTTCTTAAATAAGAGGCGGAGAACTTTTTCTTAAGTATTGAAGACTGACATGAACTAGTCCAAATCAGCCTGGGGCCTAATGTTGGGGATATAACTACTAGTATGACCTGCCGAAAGGAGCCGGGTTATACTTACAAGTATTCTTGAAGACAGAAGCTCAAGCTTGAAGACGGCAGCTTAGTAAAGGCCCAACGGCCCAGAGGTGACCTAAGGCCCGTAGTGTTAAACCGCCTTGATCATGTAACTTGTATTGTAAGGCAAGAAAGATTAAGTGAGCGAGCTGGGTACAATCTATAAGCCGGCTGGGACTCTTTAGAGCCGCTGGGCATCAACCTCAGTATATAACGGGATGACCCGACGGCGGTTCAAGGTACGAAACAACAACTCGAGAGCTAGGCCAAGCGATTCTGCTTCCTGGTTATTGAGACATACATAATCCCAATCACAACTAGACATAGGCTTTTACCTTCATCGTAAGGGGCCGAACTAGTATAAAACCTCTCATGTCTCTTGTCCCCATTAACCCCTTCAAGCTTCCTAGTTGCGATGGCTCCACGACTAAGTCCTTTCACTAGGACATCTGACATGACAATTCCACGACAGATAGTATGATAAGATAAATATATTTTGGGTATTTTATAATATAGATTGAAAAATTAAAGATGCAAATAAAAGTAGATTGAAAGCTTATATGATAAAAGATAGACCCAGGGGGCATAGGTTTCACTAGTGGCTTCTCTCAAGATAGCATAAGTATTACGGTGGCTGAACAAATTACTGTCAAGCAATTGATAGAAAAGCGAATAATTATGAGATTATCTAGGCATGATCATGTATATAGGCATCACGTCCGCGACAAGTAGACCGACTCCTGCCTGCATCTACTACTATTACTCCACACATCAACCGCTATCCAGCATGCAACTAGAGCATTAAGTTCATAAGAACATAGTAACGCATTAAGAAAGATGACATGATGTAGAGGGATAAACTCAAGCAATATGATATAAACCCCATCTTTTTATCCTCGATGGCAACAATACAATACGTGCCTTGCAACCCCTGCTATCACTGGGTAAGGACACCGCAAGATTGAACCCAAAGCTAAGCACTTCTCCCATGGCAAGAAAGATCAATCTAGTAGGCCAAACCAAACTGATAATTCGAAGAGACTTGCAAAGATAACTCAATCATACATAAAATAATTCAAAGGAGATTCAAATATTTCTCATAGATAAACTTGATCATAAACCCACAATTCATCGGATCTCGACAAACACACCGCAAAAAGAGTTACATCAAATAGATCTCCACAAGAGAGGGGGAGAACATGGTATTGAGATCCAAAAAGAGAGAAGAAGTCATCTAGCTAATAACTATGGACCCGAAGGTCTGTGGTAAACTACTCACAACTCATCGGAGGGGCTATGGTGTTGATGTAGAAGCCCTTCATGGTTGATTCCCCCTCCGGCGGAGCACCGGCGAAGGCTCCAAGATGGGATCTCGCGGATCTGAAGGTTACAAATGGTGGAAATTGTTTTTCGTTGGCTCCTCGGATGTTTTCGGGCACGAGGTATATATAGGAGGAAGAAGTGCGTCGGTGGTCACCGAGGGGCCCACAAGATAGGGCGCCAGAGGGGGGCGCGCCTCCTATATCCTAGCCTCGATCGCTTCTTGACTTGCACTCCAAGTCCTCTGGATCACGTTCGTTCCAAAAATCACGCTTCCGAAGGTTCCATTCCATTTGGACTACGTTTGATATTCCTTTTCTTCGAAATACTAAAATAAGCAAAAAAAAAAGCAATACGGGTTGGGCTTCAGGTTAGTAGGTTAGTCCCAAAAATGATATAAATGTGTAAAATAAAGCCCATAAACATCCAAAAAGGGTAATATAATAGCATGGAGCAATCAAAAATTATAGATACGTTGGAGACGTATCACAAGTCCAAACTTCTACCTCGAGCCGATGGACCCTTCAAGGTGCTAGCACGCTACAACAACAACGCCTACAAGATCGACATCCCACGCGACAAGTACTCCGTGAGCGATATCTTCAACGTCAATGATCTGTCCCTGTACCATGGTGATGAGGATTTCGATCTGAGGTCGGATCTTTCCCAAGGGAGGGGAGATGATGCGGAGCATCCTACGGTCATCCCCATGGACCTACCATCGTCTCACCAAGCACCAAGAGGACCCATGACACGAGCACGAGCTAGAGCTCTTGAGACCGAGGTGACTTCTTTCCTTAGTGATATCTCATTTGATCCTCTCGATACATAGCTACTACCTAAGTCCGGAATGTTGTGCATGATTAGGTACCAAGAGGACCCTCCTGGGGATGCACATGAGGATGGTCAAGCCCCCAAGTCCACGGAAGATGAGAACCAACGGAAGAAGGCGAGGACAGCTTCCAGACCCCAGACATCCGGCCCCTGGAGATCTACCCCGCAGCCAGGGATCTGCAGCCGAAGCCACAGGCCCCAGACATCCGACGTCCAGCCCGGACATCCGGCCCTTCGCCCTAGAAATCCGGGCTCCGGCACGGACATCCGGACAAGCCATCCAGGGAGCATAGAAGGCTGCCCCGATGGCCCGGACATCCGTCCATCACCCCGGACATCCGGCTCCTTCCGAAGCCCCGGACATCCGGCCCCGCCTATCCAAAGAGCATTGAGGATGACTCCACCAGCCCGAACATCCGCCGCCCTAGCCCGGACATCCGGCGTCTCGGGAAGGCCCGGACATCCGGCCCTCCTGCCTGTGTGCAGCGCATCCGGGCCGAGGCCCATGTACCCCTTCGCCCCTTAGACTATCTATACTCCCTCTCCACCTACGTTTTAGGGTTAGTGTTGATTTAGCTCATTTGTGAGATAGAGCCTCGCTCATCCATCCGTATCTACTCCTCGTGAGAGACCGACACCTCTTCGGAGAAGATCCACTTGGATTCAAGGCCTCCATCCGGAGAAGACCATCATCAAGACCTCCTGACGGAGAAGAACCGGCTACCCTTTGTATCGTCTCTTGTTGGATTTCGATCTTGTACCTCTCTTGTGCTTCCATGATCTAGCACATGTGTGACTTTGTTCTCGTTGGTTGAGTGATTTCTCGTGTTTTTCTCTCGTTCCCCTCCTCGTGTTCTTCGTGCCCCTCGTAGGGATCCGCTCCAAACGTGAAAGATCGGCCTCTAGGGTTCTACCCTACATCAAGACCTGAGTCAGCCACACCACAGAAGCATCTCCGCCTCCACGCGAGAGCTATCACGTGGCCCAGGGGCGAGAGAGGGTCGTCGCCGGCCGACAAGTCAGGGCAGCAGCCAGCAGAGGACACTCGAGAGACGCGAGGAGGGATCTCGGGGACGCGTGTGCGCGGGCGGAGATGAGGAGGCGCGCGAGGGGAGGAGGTGTCCGCGGCAGCCAGGGGCGGGGAAGGGGAGCAAGGCTGGCCAGAGCCGCGCGGGGCGGACGTCGGGAGTCCGGAGCCGGCGTCGCCGGGCCAACAGGAGGTAGCCGCCGGAAGGGGCGTTGGATGGAGGGGGGATTGGGGGCGTGAGGAGCGAGATCCACCCCGCCGCCACCTTCCTGGGGTCCGACGCGGCTTCGCCGGCCGGCCCTCCATCGGCGGCGATGCGAGGGTGGGGGCAGGGGAGGGACCTTGTTGACGACGGCTAGTGTCCCCCCGTGTCGCCAGAGCTGGGCGACGTGGGGTTCGGGAAAGAGCTCAACAGGGCCTCAAATCTTGCTTTCATTCATGTCCTACTTTTTGAGGAGATGACATAGGGACATCGGACATCCGCATCACATTTACAGTTTTCTCGTCGCTGACTTTTTTGGTTAAGAACTTTTTTTGGTAAGAACTTTGCTTAGAGCATGTGCCCCGGGAAGAAGCCTGCCTCGCTCGACTCAGGAGGACTTGAGTCTGTTCGCTTCGGGTGCAGCTACATGCACAACTAAAGTGGTACATGTCAGGATGGTTGCATTTGGGCCATCTTGCGTCGCGCTAAAAGCCCAATCTAGATAGGACTGAGCTTCAATGATGTAACTGCAGGTGCAGTTGGGTCATTAACATGCAGTTGGGTCACTAAAGCATCGTCCATCTAGGGAACTTCTAAGGAAATGATATACATTCGCAATTAGGAGGAGTTCCACGGGGGGAGAGATCGGAGTGTGACGAGGTGGCTACTGCATCCGGAAAGCGTGTCCAGCGTGGGAGGCTGGCTGAAGGAACACACGGAATAGTCGAATCAAGCTTTGGAAAGCGTGGCCAGCGTGGGAGGTTGGCTGAAGGAACGCACGGAATAGTCACAGAGGGGATGACATCTCAAGAAGCGTTGGCATTCGCCCGGCTCAAAACCTTCTGCTCCAACATCGTGAAGAAGCTCGTTCCTCCTCTGTTGAAAGAAGTACAAGTTGCAACGCTTCGGCCACAATCTGAGCCTTTCACCCCCAGGTGCACCACTCGCGCGACGAAGCGATCGGCTCCTACCAGCACCACAAAGGCCACTCCGGCAGAAAACGTGCTGCTTAGGGCGCTTGGTTTGGTTCCAGAGGATCTCACTGCGGATGAAGTGGCGGTCGAGGAGCTCAAGGACTTATTCGACTCCCCCTTCGAGAGCAGCACGTGAGAGTGATTGCGGCCTTGTTCCGCAAGATAGTCCCGATGCACGACACGGAGGCAAGCATGGTGAGAAGTGTTGAGGCCAAATAGGCTTCACATGTGAAGGGCGGGAGTGGGTGGCTTACTTTGTCATGGATTTAAGTCCCTCACTCATCTGTTGGAATGTTCGAGGCCTTAACAAGCCGGCCAAGAGAAAGGCAGTCAAGGAGTACATTGACACTGTCAAGAGTAGCCTAGTTTGCTTGCAAGAAACGAAATTGGATGTAATCAATGAGTACACTATTATGCAATGTCTAGGGCCGTCCTTTGATGGTTTTGCGTACGTGCCTTCGGAGGAAACTCGCGGGGGCATCTTGCTGGCTTGGGATTCCACCGTGGTGGATGTGGTGGGGGTGCAGAACGATGCTAACTTCTTGACAGGTTGGGTGCAACCTAAAGGAAGTGTGTCGTGGTGGATCTTGGTGGTCTACGAACCACAAGGCAATGAGCTCAAGACCAAGTTTCTTGACGACTTGTCGGCAAGAAGAGCAATTTGTCCGGGAGCTTGGATGATTTTAGGAGACGTTAATATGATCCTCAGAGCTTCGGAAAAAAGCAACAACAATCTCAACAGAGGCATGATGAACAAATTTAGACTGTTCGTGGACGAGCATGAGCTCAAGGAGATATACATGCATGGGAGGCGTTTCACGTGGTCTAATGAGAGGGAGAGGCCCACGCTTACCAAGGTTGATCGCATTCTGGTTTCCATGGATTGGGAGCTAGATCACACGGACAGCCTGTTGCAGGCCTTGTCCACTGGGATCTCTGATCATGCGCCACTTTATCTAACTACCAATGCCCCCTTCTATCATAAGAAGAGGTTCAGGTTTGAGATGTTTTGGCTTAAGTTGGAAGGCTTTCAAGAGGTTGTGTGTGAGGCTTGGACATGTGACGAACGGATTACAGACCCTTTCCAGAGGCTTAATGAGATGTTGCGTAACACCGCTATCGCCCTCCAAGCCTGGGGGCAGCGCAAGACCGGCAACATTAAGTTGCAAATTGTAGTGGCTAATTGGATCATTCTCAGGTTCGACAAGGCCATGGAGCAAAAGCACCTCACGGAGCTCGAACGCTGGCTCAGAAACTCCCTTAAACTTGCGCTGCTCGGATTGGCCTCATTGCAACGAACCATTGACAGGCAGCGGTCGAGATACAGATGGCTCAAAGAAGGGGATGCCAATACCAAGTTCTTCCAGGCCTTCGCTAATGGGAGGAGAGCGAAGAACTTTATTCCGCTGATCAAGCATGGAGATGAGGTGATCACGGATCCGGATCGCATGGAGCAAGTTTTTTCTGAGACTTATCAAGACATCATTGGCACGACGCATGCTAGGCAGTTCACCCTGGACCTTAAATTTCTCAGCATGGAACCTATAAACCTTGATAATCTTGAGGCCATCTTTACTGAAGAGGAGGTTTGGGCAGTCATTAAAGAGCTTCACCCGGACCAGATGGTTTCATTGGTGCTTTCTACCAAAAATCCTGGCCAATTATCAAACCTGACATCATGGCCGTCCTGCTCAAGATTTATGTGGGTGATGGTCATGTCTTCTCCAAGCTGAACCGTGCTCTTATTGTGCTGCTACCAAAGAAGCCGGATGCAGAAAGAGTGGGAGATTATCGTCCTATTAGCTTGCTGCATAGCATGGCCAAAATATTCACGAAGCTTCTTGCCACCAGAGTACGCCCGAACATGAAGGACTTGGTCACCATCAACCAATTGGCTTTCATTAAAGGAAGAAATCTACATGACAATTTTCTCTTGGTTCGGCAAGTGGCCAGGAAGATTGCGGCGAGGAAATATAAAGGAGTCTTTCTACAACTTGACATTTTGAGAGCGTTCGACTCTCTCTCTTGGCCTTTCCTCTTTGAGGTTTTGAGATCAAAAGGGTTTGGCAACAAATGGATCCGGTGGGTCTCTATCTTGCTTCAATCTGCAACTACTAAGATTCTGGTCAATGGCGTGCCGTGAAGAAGCATTGCACATGCTTGTGGTCTTCGGCAAGGCGACCCCGTCTCACCGCTTCTCTTCGTGATTGCTATGGATTCCCTAACCATGATCTTCGGCAAGGCGTTGGAGCAGAGAGTGCTATCTGCTTACAGAGGTATCTCAGCTTGGCAAAGGGTGTCCATCTATGCTGATGATGTTGCGCTATTCATCCACCCTACCATCACCGACCTCGGCTTCATCAAGTTTGCGCTAGATATGTTCGGAGAAGCCTCTGGACTTAAGGTCAACTGTTTGAAATCCACTGCCACTCTCATCCATGGTGACCAAGAGGACAAAGAGCGCGTTATTGAGCTTCTGCACTACAAGCTTGCAGAGTTCCCATGTCGATACCTGGGGTTGCAGCTAGCTATCAAACAACTAACGAAGCAAGACTGGCAGCCACTGCTCGATTTGGTGAGGAAATGCAAGCCTGCTTGGCATAGAGGGCTTGTCCAGAGAGTGGGCAGGCTGGTGCTAGCCAAGTCAGTTATCTCTGGTCGGCCAATCCACCAGCTCCTGGTGCTGCAGCCTCCCGCTTGGGTTCTTGAAGATATAAACAGCTGGATGCGGTAATTTTTTTGGGCTGGGAAAGACAAAGTTCATGGTGGGCAGTGTCTGGTTGCTTGGGACAGAATCTGTCGCCCGGTGAAGTACGGAGGGATTAGCGTCAAAAATCTGAAACTTCAGGCGCTGGCCTTACAGCTTAGGTGGGAATGGTTGAGACGAACCGAGCTTGAGCGGCCATGGCAAGGTCTTGGCATGCTGATCGACCTGGAGGCAAGAGCCGTTTTTGACTGCTTGGTGCGCATCGAGGTTGGACGAGGAGACAGAGTGTTGTTCTGGAAGGATCGTTGGATACATGGCCACTCTGTGCAAGACATCGCGCCTCTCATACTCGAGATGGTAGAAACACGCCGGATCAACACCAGGACCGTGCAATGGGCACTAGAGGAGGAGCAATGGTCATTGGACGTCCCTTTCGTCTCCTCACACATGGCGCTTATTCAGCTCATGCATTTGAGGCACGCCATTGCCACAGTGCATCAGGATGACCAGTCGCCTGACAGCTTCCTTTGGTCATGCGCGACCTCCTTGACTTATTCGGCCAAATCTACCTAAATCGTCTTTGGGAGGGCCTGCCGATCAGCCCTTACGCCGCAGCCATCTGGAGAAGCCTCGCACCCCTCAAATGCAAGATCTTTGCTTGGCTTGCTTCGCAACATCGCCTGTGGACGGCGGATCGACGCGCTCGACATGGTTTGCAAGATCACACCTCGGCTTGATATACTTGTCTGCAGGACGAAGACACTATGAACCACATCTTGGTGCAATGTGGCTACGCGCGTGCCCACTTGGATGGGCTGTTTCAACAAGCACAGACTCCTTTGTCGAATGGTGGATGCTACAACGATCGGGCTTCACAAAGGAAGACAGACGTGGGTTCGACACCCTGGTCATTTGCACGGCATGGTGTCTCTGGAAGCAAAGGAAGAGCTATGCTATGCACACGATAAAATCAGGACGATTCACAGACGATGGTTAAATCAGGCCGTACATGCGTATGAGCGAATCATCATAGGGCGCTGGATTTACCTATCGTGCACATGTCAGGCACCAGTGTCGTCCATGGAGCAGTTTCGGCAAAGGAATGTCAGGGTGTTTAACAGAGCTGAGCAACAGGTGGATGCACAGGAACTCACGAAGAAGACACTTGATGAACTTAGAGATTGGAAGATGGCGGCCCGGGGCGGAGGTAGCTTACAACGCTCTGTGAGAGATTAGTTTTGGGTTCCTTGTAGGAGTGGTGGTGGGTGTTAGTCTTCGAGTGTTCCGCACTCGCTAGACCTCTTGTAAATTGTTTTGCTCTCTTCTATAAAAGTAAGGCATGTGCTTTGCGTGCTCTCAAAAAAAGAGTTTTCAAGAGTAAGTAGAATTTCCCAACTTTAATTAGGCTAGTGGTGACTAAAATGCGGTGAAACGTTTCGGGTGAATTGAAGAAAAAAACTACTTTTGCTAACAAGGCGAGAATCATCAACCAACTCAAACCTCAAGCCAGATTTCAGTAATGATTTGTAGAAATCCACATATTTCTAAGCACGTAATTGGTTGCAACGCGACTCACCAGACAAAAACATAGTGTTAGAAGGGAGAGAGGGATTTGGTGGAATAATTGTTCGATTGCTTGAGCCTCGTGGGCATATATATATATAGGAGTACAATCATCTACTTGGAGTACAAGACAAGCCAGAACAAATCCTAGTCTATCTCGTCTTTCCTAATAAACATTATACTCAACATCCCCCCACAGTCACAACGGTAGTGACGCAGACGGTGAGACTGGAGAAGAATCCGAAGGCAAGCCGACAGACACCCCCACGCCGGAACGGTCGACGATCGCAGAAGTCGCGGATCGCAGTGAAAACCGACGAGGTTGCTCAAGCAAGGCGGTAGCCCTTTATGCCGTTTGTCGAGGTAGCCGAGAGCATGTGGTGGTGGAGCCATGGTCGAGGTAGCCGTGCGACGAATGTCGTGGTCGATGTCGAGTCGGGGTGGCCGGTGTTGAGGAAGTCGCCGTGGAGCCGCAGGCGCAAGGTGGCGCCGAGTTAGTCATGGGCGCAGTGGTGTCGAAGTAGTGGTGCGCCGGGAAGAAGATGTTGTTGATGACGCGTCGCGGCGGGTTTGCCAAGCCCGGGGACACATCGTAGACGAAGGCACGCACCGGTGTTGCCAGCGCCGGGCATGCGTAGACGGACGAAGACGGTTGACGGCGCCGCACCAAGCTTGCTGTGCCCGGAACACGTCAGGATGATGGCACGCGGCGGTGTTGCCAGCACCGGCATGCGGAGACTAGGACCTGCACGAAGTTGTACGCCATGTCGGAGAAGTCGAGAGGCCAGCAGAGAAGGACTCGACGACAGCGATTCTGGCGCTAATCGACGCGGGCCAATCTTGCCCGCGGTTGTCGGAGTAGATGAAGCGGTCGGGTAGATGACGGCGACGCTGGCGATAAGCTGGTGCCGGACGAAGACGGCGGGGTGGACGGGCGGCGGCGGCTACTAAAGGTATGACGGCGGCGGCTAAAGAAGAGCGGCAGCGGCGGCTCGACGGCGACGGCGGCGGCGTTAGGTTAGGAGGCGCGGCGGTGCTCGGCAGGCGAAGAACCCGCATAGCGTGATTTAAGACCGGCGTGAACGGTGGCGTTTCGCGCGCAAGGAAGACGGCGCGCGCGATACCACGGAGGTCGACGCGGGTGACGGCGAGCGACCGTGGGCGCGGCGCTACGACCGGCGGGGCGATGCAGCGGCCGGGCGGGTCGGGCGACGGCGGAACACCTCGGGCGGTGGCGGGGATCGGGCCGCGACGCCGCGTTCGGCGGGCGACGAACGGCGTTCGCGAAGTCGGTGCAGCCGCGGGACGGCTCGACGGCGGCGTGGACCGCGATACCACGCCGCACGCTTCGACGGAGCGACGCAGCGCGGCGGCGCGGGGTCGATGCAGCCACGAGACGGTTTAGAGCGGACGCCCTCGGGCGACGGGGACCACGGGCCGCGCACTACGGTTCAAGAGGCGACGCAGCGGTGACGCTGGTCGGTGCAGCCGGAGAAGAACCACGGGCGGCAGCGCCGCGTTCGACGGGCGGCGAACGGCAGCCCGATGCTCAATCGATGGAGAGGCGCGCTGAACTCGGGACGATCTTCACGGGACTGCGGAGGCGCCAGAATCGACGGGCTGCTTGTCGCGCGGCGAGATGAGGCGGATCGTGGCGGCGAAGCGGGTGATCGCCGATCGCGCGAGGTCGGGACGCCGCCGATGGAGACGTGGTGGCGGCGGAGTTCGAGATGAAGCCGGCGGCGGCGGCGGCGGTGGCGGCTATGATTGGCTGCCGCATGGCGCGAGGCCACCGGGTCGGGTGATGCAGAGTCCCGGCCGGAGCAGCGGCGACGGCGGGCGCAGGCGACGGGCGGACCGACGCGGACGACGGCCGGTTTCGACGGGCCGCCGGCGACGTGCGTACGCCTGGTCGGAGGAGAGGTCGGCGGTCGTGCTGGGTCGGAGTAGAGGCGCCGGGTCGACGGCGGCGGCGCATACAAACCGGATCACATAGACCGAAAACTAAAAGGTAGACGCCGATCAAAGCGACTGGCGAGAGAGAGAAAACCCGGATCAAAGGATCGGGGAAAAAGACTCTCTAGGGCAGCCGGCGGACGAACCCTAGGTACGGGCGGCGCGGCCCCCGGCGGCGGTCATGGAGGCCGACCGTCCCGGGGGCGGCGCGTAGGTGCGGAAGCGGCGGCGGCTAGGGTTTAGGATCGACTTGCAATAGATACCATGTTAGAAGGGAGAGAGGGATTTGGTGGAATAATTGTTCGATTGCTTGAGCCTCGTGGGCATATATATATATATATAGGAGTACAATCATCTACTTAGAGTACAAGACAAGCCAGAACAAATCCTAGTCTATCTCGTCTTTCCTAATAAACATTATACTCAACACATAGAACTAGTTTGCTAAAAACATCGACGCGATCACTGGGTCACGAGTCACGACGTACGTGATCACTGGGCACCACGCCGCCGCTTGCCGGCCCCAGCGCCCTTCCGGCCGTCTTCCGGCTTGAGCACCTGCGCCGCGTAGGCCAGTGCCTGCTGCGCCTCGGCAAGCTCCCTCTTCTTGGCAGCGCCCAGCTCCTTTTTCAGCTGGCTGATCTCGCCCTTGGCCTTGGAGAGAGCCATCTCCTTCGCGCGCAGCTCCGAACGAAGCACGTCGCCGCCGCCACCACCAGCAGCAGTAGCACCAGCAGGAGCAGCCACCTTTCTCTTCTTCCCTGTGGCCGTGGGCGGCGCTGCACCTTGGGAAGCTCCCGTCCCTGCGCGCACAAACAATCCAACGTTAAAACATTCTCCACCCCATCCATCTATCCACATGTGCCTACAGTAATGACACGCATACATACCGAGACACGCCGGAGCGCGGCTAATCTTGGCGGCGACGAGGTTGCCCTCGGACAGGTACGTCTTAAGGTCGACGACGCCCTGCCCCTGCGACAGCCGGCGCGCCACGGCCGCATCGCTGCCGGTGAGCATGGGGTCGCTCGTCGCCTCCTTCGTCGGGGAGCCCCACCGCACGGGGCACCGCCACGGCGCGCCCGGCGGAGGCGACACGAGCAGGAACTCCTCCTTCCACCCCTTGACGGACGTGGGGAGCCCGGTGAAGAGCGCTGGGACGCTCTCCCTGGAGCGGAAGGAGAACCAGCCCTTCCCGTTGGGGAGCGGCGTGAGGGCGAAGAAGTGGCGGAACACCGGCAGGGAGGGCGCGCCGGCGCCGCGGAAGTGGCAGAGCACCGCGAAGCCGGCCAGGACGCGCCACCCGTTGGGCGCGAGCTGCGACGGCGCGATGCCGAAGTGCGCGAGCGCGTCGCTGAAGAAGGGGTGCAGCGGCAGGCGCATGCCCGCGGCGAACGCCTGCGTGTGCACGCAGATCGGCACCGCCGCGGCGCCGCCTCGGGCTCCGCGAGCGGCGGGAGGGGGCGGCGCGCACGCTGCCTGGGCGGGGCCGGCGAGGTGCAGGCCGAACCCCTCCGGGATGCCGTACCTGGTGCGGAGGCCGGCGAGGGACTCCTGCGCGTGCAGCGTCGACTTGAACTCCTCGGCCGCCGGCCAAGAGAGTGCCGCCCGATCGTCCTGTCCATGTACACCTCGGCCTGCTCCTGCTCCTGCTCCCGGAGGACCCGGACGCGGCTTGACGTCCTCCGCGGCAGCTCCCCCGCCGTAGCCGTAGCCATAGTCACGGCGCCAATGCGTCGTCACCGCCGGCTTGACGTCATCCCCGTCGTAGTAGGAGGACTGAAACCACGACGACATGGCGGTCCGGAATCTGGATGGGGTTGGCCGATGGAGGGAGACGTGGGAGGGGTGCTTGAATTTCTGGGTGGCGGCGGTTTGGATCTGGGGAGAGGAAGGAACGGGCGGGCCACTTTTAACGTTCGTGGGGGCTTCCTTCCGGTGGAAGATTGGCTTGTTTTACGGAAAGTGGAAACGGATCATGAGCGAGCGATTCGACTGCAGGAGAAGATTGCGTTGGACTTGATCAAGAACGTTACGGTGACTCCATCTTCTTTAGGCATTTGATTTCAAATTTCAAACTTGAATTTACTCCATTCAAGCGCTCGGAGATATAGTACTCTTATTTTAGAAAAATGTTGATTTGTATAGTTTTTTCTTTCTTTTCCAGGGGTAATAACTAGTGGATCACCCGTGTTTGCGCGGTTAGATTTTTTATAGAATCCTCGTAACCATCGAACGTTCGCTAGAAGGCATGGCACGCGAACAATTTGCATGACAATTTTTCCCTATGGATGCCAAGTTTAGTTGGCAAGCGTGGCAAATTCGTCAAGTTTAATTTTATTTTTTGGTCAGGATTTGCCGTGCTTGCTGACAAAATTTGACTATTCGGCGACAACTAAAATTGCCATAGAAAATGTTCTTTTCGCCGTGCCTTCGCAGGGGATGTAACACAATAGCATTCCTTTTGATATAGTTATTATGCTATATGTCTATTCATTTTAGTAAGTCGGCACACAATTTTGATTATTATTATTTATATGTTACATACTTTTATAGGAACTATAATAGATGGTATTTGAAAAAGATGGAAGTTTGGGCTTTAGAAGGATTTGGTGTTGCTCATATTTTACAAGAGATACTTACTTATAAATATGACCATCTTATAGCTCGCCAAGAAATACTTAATGCTACGATAAAATGGCATTGTTATTTTTGACTGACCGATCTAATATCTCTTATATAGCCAGTTTAAAAACTTTAGCTACACAGACTCCAACATGCCCTTTATATGTAAAAATGAAGTGACTTTATGTACTACCTTTTTTCTCAATCAATAATTTGCCTTTGATGCTAGATTTTGTTCGAGTTGACTTAAAACATACATATGACTCATAAATAAATCATGTGTTTGGTTCTTCCACTTGCACTTATGTAGGCACCAAAAAGGAAAATAAGCTTTGGCCTAATGTTTCTTTACACCTTTCAATAAATTTGCAACCAAAAGTTAAATATAGGACGCCGGTAACTGCCACACGTGTGGTATATTCGGCATGCGTCCACATACCGTGTGTGGTGTGAGCAGAAGGCAGGCCACACGGGCTATGTGTGGGCGGACATTAGAATTGCCCACACGTGTGGCCGCGGCTACTTTGTGTCACACGCCAACAAGTACTACTCACATTCACCCCGCACGTGTGGCACGAAGCAAAAATGCCCACACGTCCTGACGCAGGTACGTTAGGAACACCGCGGGATGACGATTTAGTTGCCATCCTGGTTGGCAGATGTAGTTATCCGGGATGGCAAGTGTAGTTATAAAAGCATGGCAACTCTATCTATTTTGGTTAACTATAGTTGCCATGTCTAATTTATGGTAGTTGTCGCGTATAATCAAACTGTAGTTGCCATGTGTGATTAACAACTTGTCACATATGGTCAAACAGTAGTTGCCATGTGTGTTTACCTAGTTGCCACGTGTGGTCCAACCATAGTTGCCGTGTGTGATTAACTACTTGCTACATATGGTCAAACAGTAGTTGCCATGTGTGTTACCTAGTTGCCACATATGGTCCAACAATAGTTGCCATGTATTGTTAATCATAGTTGCCATGTGTGTTTATCTGGTTGCCACGTACGCGCAACTGCAGTTGCCGTCTAGCAAAGAATCACAGTTGCCATGTGTGTTTACCTCGTTGTCACGTTCGCCTAACTGCAGTTGCCATCCACAATGTAGGAGTGCCGTGTGGGCGAAAAGCAGTTCGCCCACACACGCATGAACTAGGTGGCTGGCTGTGTGGGCAGAAACTAGTTCGCCCACACAACGCAGCTGGCAAACAGCGTGGTGCGAGCGTGTGGGCAAACTCTTCAACGCCCACACACCAGCCCCATCCTACGTGGCACACCAAATCCACCTTTTCGTGTCAAGATTCGTGCAAAAGACAATGAACGAGGATCCAGGCGTGTGGGCGAGTTGAGGAACGCCCACACGTGTGGGCGTTAGTGTTTCCGTAAATATAAACATATATAGATCATATATGTAGGACTTCTTATATTATCTTCCTCTACCCACCTCAACACATTGGCGATTGTGGTATGTTTTTCAATTAGCGCAATGTCATGAAGCAAGATCCTTCCATGTATGCATGTGGGGCTCCCATCTTCACTCACTCACTCACTCTTAGGCTTAGCTTGTCTTCTTTTATATCATTATGCATATAATGTTGCATCAACATTTGTTTTTAGGGGCATCAATTTATATATTGCCCGTCAATACTTAAACATCTTATTACATAGTTGACACAACTTTTGCTCTTAACCCTTAAATGTACCACCACATCACACATTGTTTTCTTCCTTCATAAAATACACTCACTTGCACACATACCAAACGAACATGTATGTCCCTCTTACCACGCGAATTAATGCTTTGTTAAGATGCATTCCTACACTATGTGGTTCTTCTGAATCTGTCAGTTTTCTAAGAACCTACATATGAGTTGTGAGCAACAACTCTTTGAGAGTTCGGCCAAAGATTGGACACGTCTAGCGATCCTAAGTCATGAGTGAATATGGTGGATGAATTACAGATGAACACAAGAAACTACCCAGGTTCAGGCCACCTTCTTTGTGTAATACCCTACTCCTGCTTTGTTTTGTACTGCAATGGTATGGAGCTACAATGTGTTTCTTACAAGGTGAAAAGATCGACACGTGTTGGTTCTGAGGTCCCAAAAGATCGACCCCCATTGAGGCCTTGGTCTCCCATATTTACAATGTCCAGGGAACCTTGTCGGAGGCACTGATTGGTTAAATATACAATGGAGTAGGCTTGCGTAGCCTGTACTATGTGGCATGGTCACCCATGGCACGCTTGTACGAGTCAATAATGACGTCCTTCCAGGGCAATGTGTTACGCCCCAGACTTACCTGCCTTCTTCGATATTCGTCGGGCGGTGGTGAAGTATTGTCACTATAGCGCGGTGGACAGTAGGCGAATCTTATTAAGGCAGCCGTGGATGCCTTGGTTCACACGGATCCCGCAGGAGCATACGCGGGACGCCCTGTTGTACACACAAGTTTTATTCTGCCACCTAGCATCTGCAAGCCCCCTTCGGGGGTGATTCGTCGTTCTTCTGCCTTAGAGATGAAGTCTTCCTTCGCGAGCGTGTCGGCGCACCCCTCTAATACATCTCCAACGTATCTATAATTTTTTATTGTTCCATGCTATTATATTATCTGTTTTGGATGTTTAATGGGCTTTACTATACACTTTTATATTATTTTTGGGACTAACCTATTAACCGGAGGCCTAGCCCAAATTGCTGTTTTTTCCTATAACAGTGTTTCGCAGAAAAGGAATATCAAACAGAGTCCAAACAGAATGAAACCTTCGGGAGAACTGTTTTTGGAACAAACGCAATCCATGAGACATGGAGTAGACGTCAGGGAAGCAACGAGGTGGCCATGAGGGTCCAGGGCGCGTCCTACCCCCTGGGCGCGCCCCCACCCTCGTGGGCCCCTCGTGGCTCCCCTGACCGACTTCTTTCGCCTATATATACTCATATACCCTGAAAACATCAAGGAGCACAATAGATCGGGAGTTCCACCGCCGCAAGCCTCTGTAGCCACCAAAAACCAATCGGTACCCTATTCCGGCACCCTGCCAGAGGGAGGATTCATCACCGGTGGCCATCTTCATCATCCCGGCGATCTCTCGAGGAGGGAGTAGTTCACCCTCGGGGCTGAAGGTATGTACCAGTAGCTATGTGTTTGATCTCTCTCTCTCTCTCTCTCTCTCTCTCTCTCTCTCTCTCTCTCTCTCTCGTGTTCTTGATTCGGAACGATCTTGATGTATCGCGAGCTTTGCTATTATAGTTGGATCTTATGATGTTTCTCCCCCTCTACTCTCTTGTAATGGATTGATTTTTCCCTTTGAAGTTATCTTATCGGATTGAGTCTTTAAGGATTTGATAACACTTTATGTATGTCTTGCATGTGCTTATCTATGGTGACAATGGGATATTCACGTGATATACTTGATGTATGTTTTGCTGATCAACTTGCGGGTTCAGTGACCTTGTGAACTTATGCATAGGGGTTGGCACACGTTTTCGTCTTGACTCTCCGCTAGAAACTTTGGGGCATTCTTTGAAGTACTTTGTGTTGGTTTGAATAGATGAATCTGAGATTGTGTGATGCATATCGTATAATCATACCCACGGATACTTGAGGTGACATTGGACTATCTAGGTGACATTAGGGTTTTGGTTGATTTTGTGTCTTAAGGTGTTATTCTAGTACGAACTCTGTGATAGATCGAACGGAAAGAATAGCTTCATGTTATTTTACTACGGACTCTTGAATAGATCGATGAGAAAGGATAACTTTGAGGTGGTTTCGTACCCTACAATAATCTCTTAGTTTGTTCTCCGCTATTAGGGACTTTGGAGTGACTCTTTGTTGCATGTTGAGGGATAGTTATATGATCCAAGTATGTTATTATTGTTGAGAGAACTTGCACTAGTGAAAGTATGAACCCTAGGCCTTGTTTCCTATTGCAATAGCATTTATGCTCACGTTTACCACTTGTTACTGTCGGTGGAAACGACACCTATGGGATCACTGGAATCCCTACTACGGTCAGCGGGCGCGAGATTGTGGAAAGAGCGGGTCTAGGAGCCAGCACAAGGATCGTTAATATGTCTGCAACGTATCTATAATTTTTTATTGTTCCATGCTATTATATTACCCCTTTTTGATGTTTATGGGCTTTATTTTACACATTTATATCATTTTTGGGACTAACCTACTAACCGGAGGCCCATCCCATATTGCTGTTTTTTTGCCTATTTCAGTATTTCGAAGAAAAGGAATATCAAACGGAGTCCAAATTGAATCAAAACCTTCGGGAGCGTGATTTATGGAACGGACATGATCCGGAGAGCTTGGAGTGCAAGTCAAGAAGCTTCCGAGGGCCCCACGAGATAGGCCCCCCCCCTATAGGGCGCGCCCCTGTCTCGTGGGCCCCTCGGGTAGCCACCAACGTTCTTCTTCCTCCTATATATACCTACGTACCCCGAAAACATCTAGGAGCACCACAAAACACAATTTCCACCGCCGTAACCTTCTGTATCCGCGAGATCCCATCTTGGAGCCTTCACCGGCACTCTACCGGAGGGGGAATCAACCACAGAGGGCCTCTACATCAACATACTTGCCCCTCCAATGTGTTGTGAGTAGTTTACCACAGACCTACGGGTCCATACTTATTAGCTAGATGGCTTCTTCTCTCTTTTTGGATATCAATACAATGTTCTCCCCCTCTCTTGTGGAGATCTATTCGATGTAAACTCTTTTTGCAGTGTGTTTGTCGAGATCCGATGAATTGTGGGTTTATGATCAAGTTTATCTATGAATAATATTTGAATCTTCTCTTAATTCTTTTATGTATGATTGAGTTATCTTTGCAAGTCTCTTCGAATTATCAGTTTGGTTTGGACTACTAGATTGGTCTTTCTTGCCATGGGAGAAGTGCTTAGCTTTGGGTTCAATCTTGCGGTGTCTTACCCAGTGACCGAAAGGGTTGCAAGGCACATATTGTATTGTTGCCATCGAGGATAACAAGATGGGGTTTATATCATATTGCATGTGTTTATCCCTCTACATCATGTCATCTTGCTTAATGCGTTGCTCTATTCTTATGAACTTAATACTCTAGATGCAGACAGGAGTCGGTCGATGTGTGGAGTAATAGTAGTAGATGCAGGAAGGAGTCGGTCTACTTGTTATGGACGTGATGCCTATATACATGATCATGACAAGATAATCTCATAACTATGCGCTTTTCTATCAATTGCTCGACAGTAATTTGTTCACCCACCGTAATACTTATGCTATCTTGAGAGAAGCCTCTAGTGAAACCTATGGCCCCCGGGTCTATCTCTTATCATATTTGCTTTCAATCTACCTTTATTTGCATCTTTACTTTTTGCATCTATATTATAAAATACCAAAAATATATTTATCTTCTCGTACTATGTTTATTAGATCTCACTTCCGCAAGTGGCCATGAAGGGATTGACAACCCCTTTATTGCGTTGGTTGCGGGTTCTCAGTCTGTTTGTGTAGGTGCGTGAGACTTTTGAGGAGCCTCCTACTGGATTGATACCTTGGTTCTCAAAACTAAGGGAAATACTTACGCTACACCTTGCTGCATCACCCTCTCCTCTTCGAGGAAAACCAACGCAAGCTCAAGACGTAGCAAGAAGGATTTCTGGCGCCGTTGCCGGGGAGGTCTTCGCTCAAGTCAAGACATGCCAAGTACCCATCACAAACCCATCTCCCTTGCATTTACATTATTTGCCATCTGCCTCTCGTTTTCCTCTCCCCCCACTTCACCCTTGCCGTTTTATTCGCCCTCTCTTTCCCATTCTCCTCCTCTCTTTTTGCTTGCCTTATTTTGTGTGCATGTTTGCTTGTTTGACCTTATGGCAGCGCCTAAGGGTCCTGACCACCTTCTCAGAAGGATGTATGAGATTGAATCTAATATTAGAAGCTTTATGAATTTGCAATCTGAGCATAATAATTTCTTTAGAAAAGAGCTTAAGGAACAAAAAAGTTTTTTGGGGTTTATGAACAAAGAGCTTGATGATATGAATAAAGAATTCTATGGTGTTAACGCTCAAATTACCCGGCTTGAAAATGCTATAGCCAAAATTTCTGACAAGCAAGCCACCTTAGTCAATAAGATGGCCGCTAAACCAGAAAAATTACATGAAAATAATGATGAGGATCTTAAAGTTATTGATGCGTCTCCGATTAGATCTATGTTTTGCAATATGAATTTTGATGATTATGGGAGTGATGATGAATCAACTTTGCCTAGAAGGCGTCCCAAAAATTCGGAGTCTTTAGATCTTAATGTTAAAATTGGTAAAGGTAAGATTGGAGAATCCTGAACTTCTAAAAATATTGAACCTACTATCTCAGATTTCAAGGAATTTGATTATGATAATTTCTCTTTAAAAGGTTGTATTTCCTTGTTGAAATCCGTTGTTAATTCTCCTCATTCTTATAGTCAAAACAAAGCTTTTACCAAACATATTGTTGATGCCTTGATGCAATCTTATGATGAAAAACTTAATTTGGAAGTTTCTATACCTAGAAAACTTAATGATGAGTGGGAACCTACTATAAAGATTAGAATTAAAGATTATGAGTGTTTTGCTTTGTGTGATTGGGGTGCTAGTGTTTCCACGAATCCGAAAACTTTATGTGATATTCTAGGTTTCCATGATCTTGATGATTGCTCTTTAAATTTGCACCTTGCGGATTCCACCATTAAAAAGCCTATGGGAAGGATCAATGATGTTCTTATTGTTGCAAATAGAAATTTGGTGCCCGTAGATTTTATTGTTCTTGATATAGATTGCAATCTTTCTTGCCCTATTATTCTTGGTAGACCTTTCCTTAGAACGATTGGTGCGATTATTGATATGAAGGAAGGGAACATTAGAATCCAATTTCCCTTAAAGAAAGGCATGGAGCACTTTCCAAAAAAGAAAGTCAAATTACCTTATGAATCTATCATGCGTGCTACTTATGAATTTAGTTCCAAAGATGGCACTCGTTAGATCTATCTTTGTTTTTATGCCTAGCTAGGGGCGTTAAACGATAGCGCTAGTTGGGAGGCAACCCAATTTTTCTTTATGTTTTTTTGTTTTTGCTACTGTTTAGTAATAAATCTTGCATCTACCTTCTGTTTAGATGTGTTTTTATCTTTTAATTAGTGTTTGTGCCAAGTAGAACCTATAGGATAACCTACGATGATAGTTGATTTGATTCTGCTGAAAAACAGAAACTTTGCGCGCACGAATATAATTTTGTTAAATCACACGAACGTGATTTTGCGTTGATTCTTTTTTCTTATGTTGAATAGACAAATTTTCCAGGACTTCCTATTTTGGTAGGATTTTTAGAGTTCCAGAAGTTTGCATTAGTTACAGATTGCTACAGACTGTTCTGTTTTTGACAGATTCTGTTTTTCGTGTGTTGTTTGCTTATTTCAATGCATCTATGGCTAGTAATTCAGTCTATGAACCATAAAGAAGTTGGAATACAGTAGGTTTAACACCAAAATAAATAAAGAATGAGTTCATTGCAGTACCTTATGTGGTGGTTTAGTTTTCTTTCACTAACGGAGCTTATAAGATTTCCTGTTGAGTTTTGTGTTGTGAAGTTTTCAAGTTTTGGGTAAAGTCTTTATGGACTATGGAATAAGGAGTGGCAAGAGCCTAAGCTTGGGGATGCCCAAGGCACCCCAAGATATTCAAGAATAGCCAAAAGCCTAAGCTTGGGGATGCCCCGGGAAGGCATCCCCTCTTTCGTCTTCGTTCATTGATAACTTTACTTGGAGCTATATTTTTATTCGCCACATGATATGTGTTTTGCTTGGAGCGTCGTGTTTTATATTAGTCTTTGCTTTTTAGTTTACCACAATCATCCTTGCTGTACACACCTTTTGGGAGAAGCCTATTTGATTAGAAATTGCTAGAATACTCTTTGTGCTTCACTTATATCTTTTGAGCTTGATAGTTTTTGCTCTAGTGCTTCACTTATATCTTTTAGAGCACGGTGGTGTCTTAATTTTGAAGAAATTGCTAGTCTCTCATGCTTCACTTATGTTATTTTGAGAGTCTTTTAGAACAGCATGGTATTTGTTAAGATCGTAAAGTTGGTCCTAGAATGATGAGCATCCAAGTTGGGTATAATAAAAACTATCATAGAAAGTGAATTGGATGCTATGATCAATTTGATGCTTGATAATTGTTTTGAGATATGGAGGTAGCGATATTAAAGTCATGCTAGTTGGGTGATTATGAATTTAAAGAATGCTTGTGTTGAAGTTTGTGATTCCCGTAGCATGCACGTATGGTGAACCGCTTTGTGATGAAGTTGGAGCACAATTTTATTTATTAATTGTCTTCCTTATGAGTGGCGGTCGGGGACGAGCGATGGTCTTTTCCTACCAATCTATCCCCCTAGGAGCATGCGCGTAGTGCTTTGGTTTTTGATGACTTCTAAATTTTTGCAACAAGTATATGAGTTCTTTTGATTAATGTTGAGTCCATGGATTATATGCACTCTTTCACCCTTCCACCATTGCTAGCCTCTCTTGTACCGTGCAACTTTCGCCGGTACCATACACCCACCATTTACCTTCCTCAAAACAGCCACCATACCTACCTATTATAACATTTCCATAGCCATTCCGAGATATATTGCCATGCAACTTTCCACCGTTCCGTTCATATGACACGCATTACTTTTGTCATATTGCTTTTTGCATGATCATGTAGTTGACATCGTATTTGTGGCTAGGCCACCTTCATAATTTTCATACATGTCGCTCTTGATTCATTGCATATCCCGGTACACCGCCGGAAGCATTCATATAGAGTCATATCTTGTTCTAGCTTTGAGTTGTAAATCCATAAAAGTGTGATGATCTTCATTATTAGAGCATTGTCCTAGTGAGGAAAGGATGATGAAGACTATGATTCCCCCACAAGTTGGGATGAGACTTCGGACTTTACAAAAAGAAAAAAAGGAAAGAAAAAAATAGAAAGGGAAAAAAGAAAGAAAAAAGGGAAAGGCCAAAGAAAAAAAGAAAAAAAAAAGAAAGAGAACAAAAGGGAAGAAAATAAAAAAATAAAATGAGAGAAAAAGAGAGAAGGGACAATGCTACTATCTCTTTTTCCACACTCGTGCTTCAAAATAGCACCATGATCTTCATGTTAGAGAGTCTCATATGTTGTCACTTTCATATACTAGTGGGAATTTTTCATTATAGAACTTGGCTTGTATATTCCAATGATGGGTTTCCTCAAAGTGCCCTAGGTCTTCGTGAGCAAGCAAGTTCGATGCACCCCACTTAGTTTCTTTTGTTGAGCTTTCATATATTTATAGCTCTAGTGCATCCGTTGCATGGCAATCCCTACTCACTCACATTGATATCTATTAATAGGCATCTCCATAGCCCGTTGATACGCCTAGTTGATGTCTTCTCCACAACCACCATTCACCACAACCACCATTCTATTCCACATATAGTGCTATGTCCATGGCTCACGCTCATGTATTGTGTGAAAGTTGAAAAAGTTTGAGATTATTAAAGTATGAAACAATTGCTTGGCTTGTCATCGGGGTTGTGCATGATTAAATACTTTGTGTGATGAAGATAGAGCAACAGCCAGACTATATGATTTTGTAGGGATAACTTTCTTTAGCCATGTTATTTTGAGAAGACATGATTACTTTGATTAGTATGCTTGAAGTATTACTATTTCTTATGTCAATATGAACTTTTATTTTGTATTCATTTGGATCTGAATATTCATGCCACAATAAATAAAATTACATTATGAATTATGCTAGGTAGCATTCCACATCAAAAATTCTCTTTTTTATCATTTACCTACTCGAGGACGAGCAGGAATTAAACTTGGGGATGCTTGATACGTCTCCAACGTATCTATAATTTTTGATTGTTCCATGCTATTATATTACCCCTTTTTGATGTTTATGGGCTTTATTTTACACATTTATATCATTTTTGGGACTAACCTACTAACCGGAGGCCCAGCCCATATTGTTGTTTTTTTGCCTATTTCAGTATTTCGAAGAAAAGGAATATCAAACGGAGTCCAAACGGAATGAAACTGTCACGCCCAATATGCGATACTATCCTAAAGAGACTCGAAGGTCCCACCAAGGATAGAACCGCATATTGAAACACTTTTGCAAGGTGGATATCATTACATCAACATTAGATAATAGATGGGGATACATACAAAAGGCATACAATGCCACACGAATACAACATCATCTTACATAAGAGCACCATCCGACTACGGATGAAACACAAACAGAAACTCAAACGACATCCACCCTGCTAGCCCAGGCTGCCGACCTGGAACCTATCCCCTGATCAAAGAAGAAGCAGAAGAAGAACTCCAAAACAAGCAAACATCACTCTCGCGTCATGATCATCACATAACCTGTACCTGCAACTGTTGTTGTAGTAATCTGTGAGCCACGAGGACTCAGCAATCCCATTACCATGGGTATCAAGACTAGCAAAGCTTAATGGGAAAGGAAGGGGTAAAGTGGTGTGGTTGCAGCAGCGGCTAAGCATGATATGGTGGCTAACATACGCAAATGAGAGCGAGAAGAGGAGCAAAAGGAACGGTCGTGAAGCTAGCAATGATCAAGAGGTGATCCTGAACTCCAACTTACGTCAAACATAACCCAAAACCGTGTCCACTTCCCGGACTCCGCCGAGAAGAGACCATCACGGCTACACACACGGTTGATGCGTTTTAATTCGTATCTGGTGCAAGTTATCTACAACCGGACATTAACAAATTCCCATCTGCCACATAACCGCGGGCACGGCTCTTGAAAGTTTATACCCTGCAGGGGTGTCCCAACTTAGCCCATGATAAGCTCTCGCGATCAACGAAGGATATACCTTCTCCCAGGAAGACCCGATCAGTCTCGGAATCCCGGTTTACAAGACATTTCGACAATGGTAAAACAAGACTAGCAAGACCGCCCGATGCACCGACAATCCCGATAGGAGCTGCACATATCTCGTTCTCAGGGCAACACCAGATGAGCAATCCGTACAACTAAAACCACCCCTCAAGTTTCCCTGCAGGGGCACTGCAAAGGGCTCTAGTTTGGACCAGCACTTAGAGAAGCATTGGCCCGGGGGGCTAAAATAAAGATGACCCTTGGGTTAATTACTCCCAAGGGAAAGGTAGGTGGTGGTGAGGCAAATGGTAAAACCAATGTTGGGCCTTGCTGGAGGAGTTTTATTCAAAGCGAACTGTCAAGGGGTCCCATAAATCACCCAACCGCGTAAGGAACGCAAAATCCGGGAACATAACACCGGTATGACGGAAACTAGGGCGGCAAGAGTGGAACAAAACACCAGGCATAAGGCCGAGCCTTCCACCCTTTACCAAATATATAGATGCATTAATAATATAAGAGATATTGTGATATCCCAACATAACCCTGTCCACCATGGAGCAATATTCAACTTCACCTGCAACTAGCAACGCTATAAGAGGGGCTGAGCAAAAGCGGTAACATAGCCAAACAACAGTTTGCTAGGAAGGATGACAAAGGTTAGAGGTTCATGGCAATTTGGGGAGGCTTGATAGAACAAGCGATAGGTAGCGCAGCAAATCGATAGAACGAAGCAACTAGCATAGCAATGATAGTAGTGAGATCCAGGGTGACGGTCATCTTGCCTGAAATCCCGCTAGGAAGAAGAACGAGTCCATGAAGAAGATGAAGCCACGAAGATGAACCAAGCGTAGACGAACGAATCCTCACGATCGCAATGGAACGGGAACTATCGAGAAGAAGCACACAACATAGTAAACACACCACACATAGACAAGACATGATGCACAACCAAGCATGATGCATGACAAAGCTAGATGAGGCTACTCATGGCAAGAGATGATGCAAACAAGAGCAACACATCAAGGCAAGTTTAAATGAGGCCGGAAACAACATATAACAACTCCGGTAGGTCCTCATATGCAAGTTTAGAAATTGGTCCAGAACTGAATAAACCTTATGTTCAAGTTGTTAAACAGCAAGTTAAGATGCACCAAGATGATCTACACGAGATTCTAGTCAAGTTACATATAAAGTTCATTAGATTCGGAGCTATGGCCTAGAAGATATGAGCAAAACAAGTTAAGCATGGCAAGAGCAAGTTCATAGCATTCTTGGATCACTAGCAGAGCTCATGGCAAAAACTGAACTTAATGTTAATAGGCAGACAACAACATTATTTAGCAGTTTTGAGGGCAAGATAACAACATGTTATAGTAGGCTATAAATGCAACTAGGGGCATGAATGGATAGAGCAAGACATGTATAACAAATCATCCTTAGTGAACATCTCCAGATTATGCATAGAATGACTTGTAGCAGCAGGTGTACATAGCATCATGATATAGCAGAATCTGTCTAGCAAAAGAGCAACAACAAGTACCCTACTTAACAAGCTCGATGCACTCACTACAAGACTCACAAAAATACATGGATTGCACCAATGTAAAGATGGCATGACATAGTTCAAAACACATGTAGAGCTCAACCTCATAAGATGCACACATCAAATGCAACAAAATTGACAAATCATCAAGTTATAACAGTTTCAGCAGGTTAACATCATATAGCACTCTTGCAACGATGATTAGGGCATCAAGATGGACTCAAACAAGCATGGCATAATGGAATGAAATGAAGAGCATCTCATGGTGAACATTTTTATATATTACACACACAAAACGGACACACGTGCACAAAGTTACAGTAGGTCAAACATAGCACCAGAATATAACTATTTTGGGTCGGCAGTTTTTGAAAAAAACCAGAGTGAGCGGTGGATAATTATCTGACGCATGGGCGGGATTTAGCGGGCGCTCACCATGGGCCACTGGGCCGATCAGTGAAGAGGTGAGATGGGCTGGCAGAGCTGGGCCACGGGGCCCATGCGAGGTGGCCCACGCGGGCGTGCTGGAGGCGAGCGGGGCGAACTGCTCTGCTCGAACCCGAGCAGAGCCATGGCGGCGGCGGCTCGGCAAGGCGGGGTCGCAGGGGGTCAAGGAGGCAAGGAGGAGGCCGAGGACGTCTTGTCGGAGGGCGGATCTGGTTGCCACCTCTCCATTCCCGGCGGCGGAGGCGAGAACGACGAGCTTGAGGGCTGTGCCCATGGCGGATCCTGCGGTAGAAGAGAGAGAGAGAGCAACGTGAGAGAGAGAAGAGGAGGGAAAGAGAGGAGCAAGGCAGAGGAGCAGAGGGACGGGTCGGCCTAGGGAGGCACTCGCCGGGGGTGGGGCTCCGGTTGCCGGCGGCGGGGTTGGGGCGGCGCTGGAGCAGAGGGGAGATCGGGGTCGAGGGACACCTCCCCTCGATCCAGATCGGCGCTACGGGAGTGGGGCGGCTTCATGCCCGAGGCGGCCCGAGCGGGCCTCGGATGGGCCGGCCGGGCCCTGGGCGGCGAGAAGAAGGCCAGGGGGCGTGTGGAGCTGCAGGATTGGGTGAGGAGTCGCGCAGGCGGCGGCGTGGCCATTGAGACGCCGACAAGTGGCAAGGACGAGGTGGCCGGGTGGATTTGGTGGGTTTCGGGGAGGCTGAGCAGGTGGCGGCGGGAGGATCCCGAGGCTGGAGGTTAGGGGAGGGTTTAGACTAGGGTTACTCCAAAAATGGCATGGGGGTTTATATATATGGAAGGGGCTAGGGTTTGGGCGGTTTGAGGCCATTTCGGAGCCTCCGATCGTGATCTGATGGATCTGATCACGAGGGGGGTTAGGCAGGCCTAGGTGGGCTGTGAAGAGAGTGCTTGGGCTGAGGGGAGAGAAGAGAAGTGCAGCCCGGGAAGGGTTTTTGGAGACCGAAAACATCCGACGAATAAACCGGCAAGGGTGCCACTACAGATGACGGTTGGGCTATCAAACAGACTCCGAATGCGACAAAATTTGACAGGCGACCTATCTACACTATAATAAGACCACACGCCAAGTTTCATCCCATTCGGAGAACATTTTTTGGCCACTTATAAAATAATATTTTGGAGGTGCCGCAGGCGCGTGCGGGTGTGGTTGGGCTCAGAATGGACAACGGAGAGAACCGGGGGAACCCGAACGGATGCAAGTTCTGAAAAACATGCAGACGAAATGCAGATGATGACATGGCAAAATGCAACACGCAAGCAAATGACATGGCAACAACGACGAATAACTGGCAGACACCTGGCGCATCAAATCCGGGGCGTTACAACTCTTCTCCACTAACAAGAGATCTCGTCCCGAGATCTTAGGACCGAGACGGAAGGGAAAAGGGATGAGGTGAGATAAGAACTCAAGAGACGAAGCAAAGAATCGAGAGCACTCGAGAAGAAGAGAGGAATGACGAGAATGACGAGAATCGAAAAATCAAGGAATCAGATAGACTATGAAACCACTCTGGTTTGAACGAGATAAGAAACGAATAAGGCTGAAAGGATTTAGGCAGCACTCCGGCTGAAACATGGAGGAATAGAGCACGAGCTTGAGAGGATGGAATGTTACTTGATGAAGTCATGACACAAAACCTCCGGAAAGAATTGAAAGAGTTGAATGAAAATAACGGAGAAGAAAATGACAACTTGTGCCACGAATGAAATTGAAAGCATCTTTAGAAGGAAGGTTTAAACGGAGTTGTTGAGAAAATCAACAACGAAAAGAATAAGCTTGTTGTGGTCTTATAGGTAACATCTCCAGATCATAGGGTGATAACCGGCCACAAACGGAAATGATTGGATAGCTGAGAAGAACGAATAAATGGAAAAAAAACTCCACTTCAAAAGCATACGGAGAATTAATTGCACTTCGAGACGCGAGAAGAAAAGATACTTGAACTCCTCCAACAAGAATCTTGATGAACTCTTGAAGAATGAATTAAATCATGAAGAACCACCATGAAGAACTCCGGTGACAAAAAAAGGATGATGAGATAGAATGAAGGATGAAAGAATAAGATTAAAGCCTTGCGATGATTCGGAAGGAGCTTCGAGACGAGATCACCGATAAAACTTAGAACTCCGGAAAAGAAAAGACGAACAACTTAGAACCGAGAAATTATTTAACATGAACAATCTCTGAAGAAAAGAATTGATCCACTTGATGAAAGAAAAAATAAGAATTATGTTATGCTTATCCTTCATCAATTAAATTGTTGAGAAGCAATGGATTGCATACAACTTATTCACATTGGAAAAAGATTAAGGGGGGATATAGCGCAAAGTTTGGGAAGGTCTTCATGAACCACCGGTAGGACTGAAAAGAACGAATGAATTTATGTGATAAGAACGGAAAAGGAATCTTCAACGAACCACCGTTAGAAATGAAAATGAACAAACAAAAGAGAATGAATCACCGGGAAGAATTAGAAAAGCACGAAGATACTTGAGGGAATTTAGAAAAAAAGAGCGAAGAGATCGCGAACTGATTAAAGAAAGCTTGAACGAAGCACCGGAAGAATATAGAAACGAACGAAGCTGAAAACTTGAAACGAAGAGATCTTCCAAAAAGATGGCCTCCGGATAATCAAGAGAGAACGCCAAACCTGAAATATTCCGGATGGATGAAAAGAATTGCACGACTGGAAACAATTTCATAGGATAACATCGAGCTGGCACCGCGAATCTTCGGGAGAACGGACAAGATTTAGGGAAAACTCTACTTCTGTCTTTAAATGACGACTGGAAACACCACCAAAATTACTAAGATACTCCGGTAGAATGAAAAAAACCGAAAAGGTTGAGCCAACAATGAAAAGAATTTGAAAGCGATCTTGGAGAAGGCATGTGACTGATGAAATTCATTCTTACGTCACACTTGAAAAGAATTGAGAATAACTCCGAGGGAATTAGAAGAGTCAGGTAAGATCCTGGGAAAAGACCTGTGGGTTAGGGCCCACTAAAATAAAACACCGTTGAAAAGAATGTTGAACAAATAGATGATGCACCGGAACAATTGAAATATTTGAATGAGGTGACAGCCTCGAATAAATTGGAACACAGACGAATCTCCTGAGATGTCTTGAACACTCCGGAAGGATAAACTGGCGAGAGGCGAACGAGCAAAGGGAAATATTTGAGCTGAGGGAAAGAATACGATCAACAACAAAAAACTTGAATTGAATCCACCGGAGAAGAAAAGAGATGAAGAATGACGAACGAGACGAAATAATTGACCAAGGACTAAAGAGGCTCCACACGGATGAAATTGATGGTCGAAAGAACTCAAGATCCGGGAAGAAAAAGGGTGGGAGGGCGGGAAAACAAAGGCAACTTGGACGGGGGAACCAACGAATAACTTGAAGAGAAAACACCGGTTGAAAGAATACAAATGCTTCGCACGAGTAGGATGGATACTCGATTACGGACTCCAGCTCCGAGAAGGAAAGGGTGGGCGGGTGGGAAAAAGAAAACAACTGAGGATTGAACTTGGCAACGATGAAGAGGCTCGAGTCAACTTGACGAGAAAAGCACCGGATGAAAAGAGCTGAGGGACAACGATCAAAAAACCAACTACGTGATCCTAAAGAAAGTTTGAAAGGGCAGAGAAGTAATTCAAAACACCTACGTCAAGATTCCTCACCAGAGCGATGAAGGGGCTGAGGAGTAAAAAGAATTCCTACTCTCCGATATAACTAGACTCAGAAATCAGTTTTCTTCTAGACTCAACAGCGACCAAACTACACGTTCAAACAAGGGAGGCTCCTAGGGTCGGTCGAGGCTCTGATACCAACTTGTCACGCCCAATATGCGATACTATCTTAAAGAGACTCGAAGGTCCCACCAAGGATAGAACCGCATATTGAAACGCTTTTGCAAGGTGGATATCATTACATCAACATTGTTGGAAATATGCCCTAGAGGTAATAATAAAAAGGATTATTATATTTCAATGTTCATGATAATTGTCATTTGTTCATGCTATAACTGTATTATCCGGAAATCGTAATACACGTGTGAACACTTAGACCCAATGAGTCCCTAGTGAGCCTCTAGTTGACTAGCTCACAGATCAATAGATAGTCATGGTTTCGACTATGGACATTAGATGTCGTTGATAACGGGATCACATCATTAGGAGAATGATGTGATGGACTAGACCCAATCATAAGCATAGCATAAAAGATCGTATAGTTCGTTTGCTAGAAGCTTTGCCAATGTCAAAGTATCTCTTCCTTCGACCATGAGATCGTAACTCCGGTTACCGTAGGAGTGCCTTGGGTGTATCAAACGTCACAACGAATCGGGTGACTATAAAGGTGCATTACAGGTATCTCCGAAAGTATCATTGGGTTGACACGGATCGAGATGGATTTGTCACTCCGCATGACGGAGAGGTATCTCTGGGCCCACTCGGTAATGCATCATCATAATGAGCTCAATGTGACCAAGGTGTTGGCCACGGATCATGCATTACGGATGCGAGTAAAGTGACTTGCCGTAACGAGACTGAACAAGGTATTGGGATACCGACGATCGAGTCTCGCAAGTAACGCATCGATTGACAAAGGAATTGCATACTGAGGTTTGATCGAATCCTCGACATCGTGGTTCAACCGATGAAATCATCAAGGAGCATGTGGGAGCCAACATGGATATCCAGACCCGCTGTTGGTTATTGCCCGAGAGTCGCCTCGGTCATGTCTGCGTGTCTCCCGAACCCGTAGGGTCTACACTTAAGGTTCGGTGACGCTAGGGTTAGTAGGAAGTCAAGTATGTGACCACCGAATGTTGTTCGAGTCCGGATGAGATCCCGGACGTCACGAGGAGTTCGGAAGGGTCCGGAGGTAAAGAATATTATATAGGAAGTGGTGTTTCGCCATCGGGAAAGTTTGGGGTTTCGGTAAAATCTGGGACCACCGGAAGGGTCCCGGGGTCCACCGGTGGGGCCACCTATCCGGAGGGCCCCATGGGCCAAAGGGGAAGGAACCAGCCCACAGGGGCTGGTGCGCCCCTAGGCCCACCTCGCGCCTAGGGTTGAAACCCTAGGGGTGGGGCGCCCCCGGCTTGGGGGTACTCCACCCCTTGCCGCCGCCCCCGGAGATTGGATCTCGAGGGCCGCCACCCTGTGGGGCCTATATAAAGGGGGAGGGGGGCTGCTGTACCAACTCCCAAGGCGCAGCCCTCCCTCCCAACACATCTCCTCCTCCGTAAGAGCTCGGCGAAGCCTCGCCGAGAGCTTCTTCTCCACCATCACCACGCCGTCGTCTGCGGTGGAGCTGTCTTCCTCAACCTCTCCTTCCCCTTGCTGGATCAAGAGGGAGGAGACGCCGATCGTCCCGCACGTGTGTTGAACGCGGAGGTGCTGTCCGCTCAGCACTTGGCATCGGTGATCTGAATCACGCTCGAGTACGACTCCATCATCACCTTGCAAGCTTCGCACGCGATCTACAAGTGGTATGTAGATGCTATCTCTCTCCCGTTACTCATTGCTTAGATGAACTCATAGATGGATCTTGGTGAAACCGTAGGAAAAATTTTAATTTTCTGCAACGTTCCCCAACAGTGGCATCATGAGCTAGGTCTATGCGTAGTTCTCTAATGCACGAGTAGAACACAAATTTGTTGTGGGCGTTGATCTTGTCATCTTACTTGCCTCTACTAGTCTTTTCTTGCTCAACGGTATTGTGGGATGAAGCGTCCCGAACCAACCTTACACGTACACTTACGTGAGACCGGTTCCACCGACTGACATGCACTAGTTGCATAAGGTGGCTGGCGGGTGTCTGTTTCTCCCACTTTAGTTGGAGCGGATTCGATGAACAAGGCCCTTATGAAGGGTAAATAGAAGTTGACAAAATCACGTTGTGGTGATTCGTAGGTAAGAAAATGTTCTTGCTAGAACCCAATCGCAGCCACGTAAAAGATGCAACAACAACTAGAGGACGTCTAACTTGTTTTTGCAGCGATTGATCATGTGATGTGATATGGCCGAAGTTGTGATGAATGATGAATTGTGATGTATGAGATCATGTTCTTGTAATAGGATTCACGACTTGCATGTCGATGAGTATGACAACGGCGGAGCCATAGGAGTTGTCTTTATTTTTTGTATGACCTGCGTGTCATTGAAGAACGCCATGTAAACTACTTTACTTCATTACTAAACGCGTTAGTCATAGAAGTAGAAGTAGTCGTTAGCGTGACAACTTCATGGAGACACGATGATGGAGATCATGATGATGGAGATCATGGCGTCAAGCGGTGACAAGATGATCATGGAGCCCAAGATGGAGATCAATGGAGCTTGATGATATTGGCCATATCATGTCACAACTATATAATTGCATGTGATGTTTATTATGTTTATGCATCTTGTTTACTTAGGACGACGGTAGTAAATAAGATGATCCCTTATAAAATTTCAAGAAGTGTTCTCCCTAAGCGTGCACCGTTGCTACAGTTCGTCGCTTCTAAGCACCACGTGATGATCGGGTGTGATGGATTCTTACGCTCACATACAACGGTGTAAGACAGTTTTACACGAAAACACTTAGGGTTAACTTGACGAGCCTAGCATGTGCGGACATGGCCTCGAACACGGAGACCGAAAGGTCGAACACGAGTCGTATGGAAGATACGATCAACATAAAGATGTTCACCGATGATGACTAGTCCGTCTCACGTGATGATCGGACACGGGCTAGTCGACTCGGATCGTGTAACACTTAGATGACTAGAGGATGTCTAATCTAAGTGGGAGTTCATAATTTTGATTAAGAACTTTATTATCATGAACTTAGTCTAAAACCTTTGCAAATATGTCTTGTAGATCAATGGCCAACGCTAATGTCAACATGAACTTCAACGCGTTCCTAGAGAAAACCAAGCTGAAAGATGATGGCAGCAACTATACGGATGGGTCCGAACCCGAGGATCATCCTCATAGCTGCCAGAAACAATATGTCCTAGAAGGACCGCTAGGTGCCGCTCCGTCCCGAAGAACCAAGATGTTATGAACGCTTGGCAAACTCGTCCGATGATTACTCCCTCGTTCAAGGCGGCATGCTCTCTGACTTAGAACCGGGCTCCAAAAGCGTTTTGAGCATCACGGAGCATATGAGATGTTCAAGAGCTGAAACTAGTTTTCCAAGCTCATGCCCGGTCGAGAGATATGATGTCTCCGACAAGTTCTATAGTTGTAAGATGGAGGAGAACAGTTACGTCGGTGAACACATCCTCAAGATGTCAGGTTGCACGCACGTATGACCCAGTTGAACATTAACCTCCGGATGAGGCGGTCATTGACAGAATCCTCTAGTCGCTCCCACCAAGCTACAAGAGCTTTGTGATGAACTACAACATGCGGGGATGGTAAAGACCATTCTGAAGTGTTCTCACGCTGAAGTCAGCAGAGGCTGAAATCAAGAAAGAACATCAAGTGTTGATGGTCAATAAGACCACTAAGTTCAAGAAGGGCAAGGGTAAGAAGAACTTCAAGAAGGACGGCAAGGATGTTGCCGCTACCGTAAGCCGCTTGGGAAGAAGTCAAAGAATGGACCCAAGCACGAGACCGAGTGCTTTTATTGCAAGGGAGGGGCACCGAAGCGGACTGCCCCAAATACTTAGCGGATAAGAAGGCCGCAACACCAAAGGTATATTTGATATACATGTAATTGATGTGTACCTTACCGAAGACTCGTAGTAACTCCCGGTATTTGATACCGTGCCGTTGCTCACATATGTAACTCACAGCAGGAGCTGCGGAATAAACGGAGATGGCGAAGGGACGAGGTGACGATCGCGTCGGGAATGGTTCCGTGGTCGATGTGATCGCCGTCGCACGCTGCCTCTACATTTACCTACGGGATTAGTTTTGAACCTCAATAATTGTTATTTAGTGCCATGTTTGAGCATGAACATTGTATCTGGATCTCGTTTGATGCGAGATGGCTACTCATTTAAGTCTGAGAATAATGGTTGTTCGATTTATATGTGAGATATGTTTTATGGTCATGCTCCGATGGTCAATGGTTTATTCTTAATGAATCTCGAGCGTAATATTACACATGTTCATAGTGTGGATGCGAAAAGATGCAAAGTTGATAACGATAGTCCCACATACTTGTGGCACTGCCGCCTTGGTCACATTGGTGTCAAGCGCATGAAGAAGCTCCATCTTGATGGACTTTTGGAGTCTCTTGATTATGAATCGTTTGACACATGCGAACCATGCCTCTTAGGCAAAATGACCAAGACTCCGTTCTCCGGAACAATGGAGCGAGCAACCAACTTGTTGGAAATCATACATACTGATGTGTGCGGTCCAATGAGCGTTGAGGCTCGTGGAGGATATCGTTATGTTCTCACTCTCACTGATGACTTAAGTAGATATGGGTATGTCTACTTAATGAAACACAAGTATGAGACCTTTGAAAAGTTCAAGGAATTTCAGAGTGAGGTGGAGAATCAACGTGACCGAAAGATAAAGTTCCTACGATCAGATCGTGGAGGAGAATATTTAAGTCACGAATTTGGCACACACTTAAGGAAATGTGGAATCGTTTCACAACTCACGCTGCCTGGAACACCTCAGCGAAACGGTGTGTCCGAACGTCGTAATCGCACTCTATTGGATATGGTGCGGTCTATGATGTCTCTTACCGATTTACCGCTATCATTTTGGGGATACGCTCTAGAGACAGCTACATTCACTTTAAATAGGGCACCGTCTAAATCCGTTGAGACGACACCGTATGAATTATGGTTTGGGAAGAAACCTAAGTATCGTTTCTAAAAGTTTGGGGATGCGATGCTTATGTCAAGAAACTTCAACTGAAAAGCTCGAACCCAAGTCGGAAAAATGCGTATTCATAGGATACCCTAAGGAAACTGTCGGGTATACCTTCTACTTAAGATCCGAAGGCAAGATCTTTGTTGCCAAGAACGGATGCTTTCTAGAGAAAGAGTTTCTCTCGAAAGAAGTAAGTGGGAGGAAAGTAGAACTCGATGAAGTACTACCTCTCGAACGGGAAAGTGGTGCAACGCAGGAAACCGTTCCTGTGATACCCACACCAACTAAAGAGGAAAACGTTGATGACGATCAAGGTACTTCGGATCAAGTTACTACTGAACTTCGAAGGTCCACGAGGACACGTTCCGCACCAGAGTGGTACGGCAACCCTGTCATGGAAATCATGTTGCTAGACAACAATGAACCTTCGAACTATGAAGAAGCAATGGCGGCCCGGATTCCAACAAATGGCTTGAGGCCATGAAACCGAGATAGAATCCATGTATGAAAACAAAGTATGGACTTTGACAGACTTGCCGATGATCGGCGAGCGATAGAAAATAAATGGATTTTTAAGAAGAAGACGGACGCGGATGGTAATGTTACCATCTATAAAGCTCGACTTGTCGCTAAGGGTTATCGACAAGTTCAAGGGATTGACTATGACGAGACATTCTCTCCGTGGCGAAGCTTAAGTCCGTCCGAATCATGTTAGCAATTGCCGCATACTATGATTATGAGATATGGCAGATGGACGCCAAAACGGCATTCCTTAGTGGACATCTTAAGGAAGAGCTGTATATGATGCAGCCGGAAGGTTTTGTCGATCCTCGTAACGCTAACAAAGTATGCAAGCTCCAAGCGATCCATTTATGGACTGGTGCAAGCATCTCGGAGTTGGAACATTCGCTTTGATGAGATGATCAAAGCGTTTGGGTTATATTGAGACTTATGGAGAAGCTGCGTTTACAAGAAAGTGAGTGGGAGCTCTGTAGCATTTCTCCTATTATATGTAGATGACATACTCTTGATGGGAAATGATACTGAAACTCTGGACAGCATTAAGGCCTACTTGAACAAGTGTTTTTCAATGAAGGACCTTGGAGAAGCTGCTTATATATTAGGGATCAAGATCTATAGAGATAGATCGAGACGCCTCATAGGTCTTTCACAAAGCACATACCTTGATAAGATTTTGAAGAGGTTCAAAATGGATCAGTCCAAGAAGGGTTCTTGCCTATGTTACAAGGTGTGAGATTGAGCTCAGCTCGACCACCGACCACGGCAAAAGATAAAGAAGAGATGAGTGTCATCCCTATGCTTCAGCCATAGGATCTATTATGTATGCCATCTGTGTACTGGACCGATGTAAACCTTGCCGTAAGTTTGGTTGCAAGATACCAAAGTAATCCCGCAAGGAACACCGGACAGCGGTCAAGAATATCTGAAGTACGAAAAGGACAAAGGACATGTTTCTCGTTTATGGAGGAGACGAAGAGCTCGTCAGAAGGGTTACGTCGACGCTTAGCTTCGACTCAGATCTGGATGACTCTAAGTCACAAACCGGATCGTGTATATGTTGAATGGTGGAGCGAGAAGCTGGTGCATTTTGCAAGCGAGCGTCGTGGCGGGATCTACGTGTGAAGCGGAGTACATGGCAGCCTCGGAGGCAGCGATGAAGCGATTTGGGTGAAGGAGTTCATCACCGACCTAGGAGTCATACCCAATGCGTCGGGGCCGATCAAACTCTTCTGTGACAACACCGAGCTATTGCCCTTGCCAAGGAGCCTGGTTTCACAAGAAGACCGAGCACATCAAGCGTCGCTTCAACTCCATCCGTGAAAATGTTCAAGATGGAGACATAGAGATTTGCAAAGTGCACACGGATCTGAATGTCGCAGATCCGCTGACTAAACCTCTCGCGTGCAAAACATGATCAACACCGAACTCTATGGGTGTTCGATTCATCACAATGTAACTAGATTGGTGACTCTAGTGCAAGTGGGAGACTGTTGGAAATATGCCCTAGAGGCAATAATAAAAGGATTATTATATTTCAATGTTCATGATAATTGTCATTTGTTCATGCTATAAGCGTATTATCCGGAAATCGTAATACACGTGTGAACACTTAGACCCAATGAGTCCCTAGTGAGCCTCTAGTTGACTAGCTCGTTGTCATCAATAGATAGTCATGGTTTCCTGACTATGGACATTAGATGTCGTTGATAACGGGATCACATCATTAGGAGAATGATGTGATGGACTAGACCCAATCATAAGCATAGCATAAAAGATCGTATAGTTCGTTTGCTAGAAGCTTTGCCAATGTCAAAGTATCTCTTCCTTCGACCATGAGATCGTGTAACTCCCGGTTACCGTAGGAGTGCCTTGGGTGTATCAAACGTCACAACGTAACTAGGTGACTATAAAGGTGCATTACAGGTATCTCGAAAGTATCATTGGGTTGACACGGATCGAGATGGGATTTGTCACTCCGTATGACGGAGAGGTATCTCTGGGCCCACTCGGTAATGCATCATCATAATGAGCTCAATGTGACCAAGGTGTTGCCACGGGATCATGCATTACGATGCGAGTAAAGTGACTTGCCGTGTAACGAGACTGAACAAGGTATTGGGATACCGACGATCGAGTCTCGGGCAAGTAACGCATCGATTGACAAAGGGAATTGCATATGAGGTTTGATCGAATCCTCGACATCGTGGTTCAACCGATGAAATCATCGAGGAGCATGTGGGAGCCAACATGGATATCCAGACCCGTTGTTGGTTATTGCCCGAGAGTCGCCTCGGTCATGTCTGCGTGTCTCCCGAACCGTAGGGTCTACACACTTAAGGTTCGGTGACGCTAGGGTTAGTAGGAAGTCAAGTATGTGACCACGAATGTTGTTTGAGTCCGGATGAGATCCGGGACGTCACGAGGAGTTCGGAAGGGTCCGGAGGTAAAGAATAATATATAGGAAGTGGTGTTTCGCCATCGGGAAAGTTTGGGGTTTCGGTAAAATCTGGGACCACCGGAAGGGTCCCGGGTCCACCGGTGGGGCCACCTATCCGGAGGGCCCCATGGGCCAAAGGGGAAGGAACCAGCCCACGGGGCTGGTGCGCCCCTAGGCCCACCCCTGCGCCTAGGGTTGAAACCCTAGGGGGGGGGCGCCCACCGGCAGGGGTACTCCACCCCTTGGCCGCCGCCCCGAGATTGGATCTCCAGGGCCGCCACCAGGGGCCTATATAAAGGGGGAGGAGGGGCTGCTGTACCAACTCCCAAGGCGCAGCCCTCCCTCCCAACACATCTCCTCCTCCGTAAGAGCTCGTGAAGCCTCGCCGAGTGCTTCTTCTCCACCATCACCACGCCGTCGTGCTGCCGGTGGAGCTGTCTTCCTCAACCTCTCCTTCCCCCTTGCTGGATCAAGAAGGAGGAGACGTCGATCGTCCCGTACGTGTGTTGAACGCGGAGGTGTTGTCTGTTCATCACTTGGCATCGGTGATCTGAATCACGTTCGAGTACGACTCCATCATCACCTTGCAAGCTTCCGCACGCGATCTACAAGTGGTATGTAGATGCTATCTCTCTCCCATTACTCGTTGCTTAGATGAACTCATAGATGGATCTTGGTGAAACCGTAGGAAAAATTTTAATTTTCTGCAACGTTCCCCAACAAACATTAGATAATAGATGGGGATACATACAAAAGGCATACAATGCCACACGAATACAACATCATCTTACATAAGAGCACCATCCGACTACGGATGAAACACAAACAGAAACTCAAACGACATCCACCCTGCTAGCCCAGGCTGTCGACCTGCAACCTATCCCCTGATCGAAGGAGAAGCAGAACAAGAACTCCAAAACAAGCAAACATCACTCTCGCATCATGATCATCGCATAACCTGTACCTGCAACTGTTGTTGTAGTAATCTGTGAGCCACGAGGACTCAGCAATCCCATAACCATGGGTATCAAGACTAGCAAAGCTTAATGGGAAAGGAAGGGGTAAAGTGGTGAGGTTGCAGCAGCGGCTAAGCATGATATGGTGGCTAACATATGCAAATGAGAGCGAGAAGAGGAGCAAAAGGAACGGTCGTGAAGCTAGCAATGATCAAGAGGAGATCCTGAACTCCTACTTACATCAAACATAACCCAAAACCATGTCCACTTCCCGGACTTCGCCAAGAAGAGACCATCACGGCTACACACATGGTTGATGCGTTTTAATTCGTATCTGGTGTCAAGTTATCTACAACCGGACATTAACAAATTCCCATCTGCCACATAACCGCGGGCAGGGCTCTCGAAAGTTTATACCCTGCAGGGGTGTCCCAACTTAGCCCATGATAAGCTCTTGCGATCAACGAAGGATATACCTTCTCCCAGGAAGAACCGATCAGTCTCGGAATCCCGGTTTACAAAACATTTTGACAATGGTAGAACAAGACCAGCAAGACCGCCCGATGCGCCGACAATCCCGATAGGAGATGCACATATCTCGTTCTCAGGGCAACACCGGATGAGCAATCCGTACAACTAAAACCAGACCTCAAGTTTCCCTGAGGGGGCGCTGCAAAGGGCTCTAGTTCGGACCAGCACTTAGAGAAGCACTGGCCCGGGGGGGGGCTAAAATAAAGATGACCCTTGGGTTAATTACTCCCAAGGGAAAGGTAGGTGGTGGTGAGGCAAATGGTAAAACCAATGTTGGGCCTTGCTGGAGGAGTTTTATTCAAACCGAACTGTCAAGGGGTCCCATAAATCACCCAACCGCGTAAGGAACGCAAAATCCGGGAACATAACACCGGTATGACGGAAACTAGGGCGGCAAGAGTGGAACAAAACACCAGGCATAAGGCTGAGCCTTCCACCCTTTACAAAATATATAGATTCATTAATAATATAAGAGATATTGTGATATCCCAACATAACCCTGTCCACCATGGAGCAATCTTCAACTTCACCTACAACTAGCAACGCTATAAGAGGGGCTGAGCGAAAGCGGTAACATAGCCAAACAACGGTTTGCTAGGAAGGGTGACAAAGGTTGGAGGTTCATGGCAATTTGGGGATGCTTGATAGAACAAGGGATAGGTAGCGCAGCAAATCGATAGAACGAAGCAACTAGCATAGCAATGATAGTAGTGAGACCCAGGGTGACGGTCATCTTGCCTGAAATCCCACTAGGAAGAAGAATGAGTCCATGAAGAAGATGAAGCCACGAAGATGAACCATGCGTAGACGAACAAATCCTCACGATCGCAACGGAACGGTAACTATCGAGAAGAAGCACACAACATAGTAAACACACCACACATAGACAAGACATGATGCACAACCAAGCATGATGCATGACAAAGGTAGATGAGGCTACTCATGGCAAGAGATGATGCAAACAAGAGCAACACATCAAGGCAAGTTTAAATGAGGCCGGAAACAACATATAACAACTCCGGTAGGTCCTCATATGCAAGTTTAGAAATTGGTCCAGAACTGAATAAACCTTATGTTCAAGTTGTTAAACAGCAAGTTAAGATGCACCAAGATGATCTACACGAAATTCTAGTCAAGTTACATATAAAGTTCATTAGATTCGGAGCTACGGCCTAGAAGATATGAGCAAAACAAGTTAAGCATGGCAAGAGCAAGTTCATAGCATTCTTGGATCACTAGCAAAGTTCATGGCAAAAACTGAACTTAATGTTAACAGGCTGACAGCAACATTATTTAGCAGTTTTGAGCGCAAGATAACAACATGTTAGAGTAGGCTATAAATGCAACCAGGGGCATGAATGGATATAACAAGACATGTATAACAAATTATCCTTAGTGAACATCTTCAGATTATGCATAGAATGACTTGTAGCAGCAGGTTTACATAGCATCATGATATAGCAGAATCTGTCGAGCAAAAGAGCAACAACAAGTACCCTACTTAACAAGATCGATGCACTCACTATAAGACTCACAAAAATACATGGATTGCACCACTGTAAAGATAGCATGACATAGTTCAAAACACATGTAGAGCTCAAGCTCATAAGATGCACACATCAAATGCAACAAAAATGACAAATCATCAAGTTATAACAGTTTCAGTAGGTTAACATCATATAGCACTCTTGCAACGATGATTAGGGCATCAAGATGGACTCAAACAAGCATGGCATAATGGAATGAAATGAAGAGAACCTCATGGTGAACATTTTGATATATTACACACACAAAACGGACACACATGCACAAAGTTACAGCAGGTCAAACATAGCACCAGAATATAACTATTTCGGGACGGCAGTTTTTGAAAAAAAAAACAGAGTGAGCGGTGGATAGTTATCCGACGCATGGGCGGGATTTAGCGGGCGCTCACCATGGGCCACTGGGCCGGTCGGTGAAGAGGTGAGGTGGGCTAGCAGAGCTGGGCCGCGGGGCCCATGCGAGGTGGCCTGTGAGCGTCTTTGGAGGTGGCGAATCGCTCTGCTCGAACCCGAGCAGAGCCATGGCGGCGGCGGCGGCTCGGCAAGGCAGGGTCGTAGGGGGTCGAGGAGGCAAGGAGGACGCCGAGGATGTCTTGTCGGAGGGCGGATCCGGTGGCCACCTCTCCATTCCCGGCGGCGGAGGCGAGAACGACGAGCTCGAGGGCTGTGCCCATGGCGGATCCTACAGTAGAAGAAGAGAGAGAGAGCAACGTGAGAGAGAGAAGAGGAGGGAAAGAGAGGGAGCAAGGCGGAGGAGCAGAGGGACAGGTCGGCTGGGAGGCACTCATGGCGGTGGGAGCTCGGTTGCTTGCGGCCGGCGGGGTTGGGGCGGCGCTGGAGAAGAGGGGAGATCGGGGTCGAGGGACTCTTCCCCTCGATCCAGATCGGCGCTGTGGGAGCGGGGCGGCTTCGGGCTCGAGGCGGCCCGAGTGGGCCTCGGATGGGCCGGCCGGGCCCTAGGCGGCGCGAAGAAGGCCAGGGGGCGTGTGGAGCTGTAGGATTGGGTGAGGAGGCGCGCAGGTGGCGGCGTGGCCATTGAGACACCGACAAGTGGCGAGGACGAGGTGGCCGGGTGGATTTGGTGGGTTTCGGGGAGGCTGAGCAGGTGGCGACGGGAGGATTCTGAGGCTGGAGGTTAGGGGAGGGTTTACACTAGGGTTACTCCAAAAATGGCATGGGGGTTTATATATATGGAAGGGGCTAGGGTTTGGGGGGTTTGAGGCCATTTCGGAGCCTCCGATCATGATCCGATGGATCTGATCACGAGGGGGGTTAGGCAGGCCTAGGTGGGCTGTGAAGAGAGTGCTTGGGCTGAGGGGAGAGAAGAGAAGTGCAGCCCGGGAAGGGTTTTCGGAGACCAAAAACATCCGACGAATAAACCGGCAAGGGTGCCGCTACGAATGACGGTTGGGCTATCAAACGGACTCCGAATGCGACAAAATTTGACAGGCGGCCTGTCTACACTGAAATAAGACCACACACCAAGTTTCATCCCATTCCGAGAACATTTTTCGGCCACTTATAAAATAATATTTCGGAGGTGTCACAGGCGCGTGCGAGTGTGGTTGGGCTCAGAACGGACAACGGAGAGAACCGGGGGAACCCGAACGGATGCATGTTTTGAAAAACATGCAAATGAAATGCAGATGATGACATGGCAAAATGCAACACGCAAGCAAATGACATGGCAACAACGACAAATAACTGGCAGACACCTGGCGCATCGAATCCGGGGCGTTACAGAAACCTTCGGGAGCGTGATTTTTGGAACGAACATGATCCGGAGAGCTTGGAGTGCAAGTCAAGAAGCTTCCGAGGGACCCACGAGATAGGGGGTCGCTCCCCCTGTAGGGCGCGCTGTTGGAAATATGCCCTAGAGGCAATAATAAAAGGATTATTATTATATTTCCTTGTTCATGATAATTGTCTTTTATTCATGCTATAATTGTATTATCCGGAAATCGTAATACACGTGTGAATACATAGACCACAATATGTCCCTAGTGAGCCTCTAGTTGACTAGCTCGTTGATCAACAGATAGTCATGGTTTCCTGGCTATGGACATTGGATGTCGTTGATAACGGGATCACATCATTAGGAGAATGATGTGATGGACAAGACCCAATCCTAAGCATAGCACAAGATCGTGTAGTTCGTTTTGCTAGAGCTTTTCCAATGTCAAGTATCTTTTCCTTAGACCATGAGATCGTGTAACTCCCGGATACCGTAGGAGTGCTTTGGGTGTATCAAACGTCACAACGTGAATCGGGTGACTATAAAGGTGCACTACGGTATCTCCGAAAGTGTCATTGGGTTGACACGGATCGAGACTGGGATTTGTCACTCCGTATGACGGATAGGTATCTCTGGGCCCACTCGGTAATGCATCATCATAATGAGCTCAAAGTGACCAAGTGTTGGGTCACGGGATCATGCATTACGGTACGAGTAAAGTGACTTGCCGGCAACGAGACTGAACGAGGTATTGGGATACCGACGATCGAGTCTCGGGCAAGTAACGTACCGACTGACAAAGGGAATTGTATATGGGGTTGTTTAATCCTCGACATCGTGGTTCATCTGATGAAATCATCAAGGAGCACGTGGGAGCCAACATGGGTATCCAGATACCGCTGTTGGTTATTGCCCGAGAGCCGTCTCGGTCATGTCTACGTGTCTCCCAAACCCGTAGGGTCTACACACTTAAGGTTCGGTGACGCTAGGGTTATTAGGAAGACTTGTATGTGATTACCGAATATTGTTCGGAGTCCCGGATGAGATCCCGGACGTCACGAGGAGTTCCGGAATGGTCCGGAGGTGAATATTTATATATGGGAAGTTGTCATACGAACACCGGAAAGTTTCGGGGGCATATCGGTATTGTACCGGGGCCACCGGAGAGGTTCCGGGGGTCCACCGGGAGGGGCTACCCCTCTCGGAGGGCCACATGGGCCGCAAGGGGCAGGGAACCAGCCCCTGGAGGGCTGGGCGTGCCCCCCACCTTGGGCCCATGCACCTAGGGTTGTGGGGGAAACCCTAAGGGGGGCGCCCCTTTGCTTGGGGGGCAAGTCCCCCCTCCCTGGCCGCCGCCCCCCCTCTAGATCCCATCTAGAGGGGTCGGCCCCCCTTGCCCCTTACCCTATAAATAGAGGGGTGAGGGGAGGGCTGCTGAACACAACTCAAGGCGCAGCCCCTCCCCTCCCCAACACCTCTCCTCCTCCGTTACGTGCTTGGCGAAGCCCTGTCGGAGTACTGCTGCACCAACACCAGCACGCCGTCGTGCTGCCGTTGGAGCAATCTTCTTCAAACCTCTCCTTCCTCCTTGCTGGATCAAGACGGAGGAGACGTCGTCCGTCCCGTACGTGTGTTGAACGCAGAGGTGCTGTCCGTTCAGCACTTGGTCATCGGTGATCTGAATCACGACGAGTACGACTCCATCATCACCCTTCCCTTGAACGCTTCCGCACGCGATCTACAAGTGGTATGTAGATGCAAACTCACTCCCTTGACTCGTTGCTTAGATGAACTCATAGATGGATCTTGGTGAAACAGTAGGAAAATTTTTAATTTTCTGCAACGTTCCCCAACAGTGGCATCATGAGCTAGGTCTATGCGTAGTTCTCTATTGCACGAGTAGAACACAATTTTGTTGTGGGCGTGGATCTTGTCAACTGGCTTGCCACTACTAGTCTTTTCTTGCTTCAGCGGTATTGTGGGATGAAGCGGCCCGGACCAACCTTACACGTACGCTTACATGAGACCGGTTCCACCGACATACATGCACTAGTTGCATAAGGTGGCTGGCGGGTGTCTGTCTCTCCACTTTAGTTGGGCGGATTCGATGAAAAGGGTCCTTATGAAGGGTAAATAGAAGTTGACAAAATCACGTTGTGGTTATTAAGTAGGTAAGAAAGCGTTCTTGCTAGAACCCAATTGCAGCCACGTAAAAGATGCTACAACAATTAGAGGACATCTAACTTGTTTTTGCAGCAATTGTCATGTGATGTGATATGGCCAGAAGTTGTGATGAATGATGAATGATATATTGTGATGTATGAGATCATGTTCTTGTAATAGGAATCACGACTTGCATGTCGATGAGTATGACAACCGGCAGGAGCCATAGGAGTTGTCTTTATTTTTGTATGACCTGCGCGTCATTGAAGAACGCCATGTAAACTACTTTACTTTATTGCTAAACGCGTTAGCCGTAGAAGTAGAAGTAGACGTTGGCGTGACAACTTCATGAAGACACGATGATGGAGATCATGATGATGGAGATCATGGTGTCATGCCGGTGACAAGATGATCATGGAGCCCCGAAGATGGAGATCAATGGAGCTATATGATATTGGCCATATCATGTCACTACTATATAATTGCATGTGATGTTTATTATGTTTATGCATATTGTTTACTTAGAACGACGGTAGTAAATAAGATGATCCCTTACAACAATTTCAAGAAGTGTTCTCCCCTAACTGTGCACCATTGCAAAAGTTCGCCGTTTCGAAGCACCACGTGATGATCGGGTGTGATAGATCCTTACGTTCACATACAACGGGTGTAAGATAGTTTTACACATGCAAAACACTTAGGGTAAACTTGACGAGCCTAGCATGTACAGACATGGCCTCGGAACACGGAGACCGAAAGGTCGAACACGAGTCGTATGGAAGATACGATCAACATGAAGATGTTCACCGACGATGACTACTCCGTCTCACGTGATGATCGGACACGGCCTAGTCGACTCGGATCGTGTAACACTTAGATGACCAGAGGGATGTCTAATCTGAGTGGGAGTTCATTGAATAATTTGATTAGATGAACTTAATTATCATGAACTTAGTCTAAAACCTTTGCAAATATGTCTTGTAGATCAAATGGCCAGCGCTCATGTCAACATGAACTTCAACGTTCCTAGAAAACCAAGCTGAAAGATGATGGCGAAACTATACGGATCGGGTCCGAACACGAGATCATCCTCATAGCTGCCAGAAACAATAGGTCCTAGAAGGACCGCTAGGTGACGCTCCGTCCTGAGAACCAAGGCGTTATGAGCGCTTGGCAGTCTCGCTTGATGATTACTCCCTCGTTCGGGCGGCATGCTTTACACTTAGAACCGGGGCTCCAAAAGCGTTTTGAGCAACATGGAGCATATGAGATGTTCGAGGAGTTGAAACTAGTTTTCCAAGGTCATGCCCGGGTCGAGAGATATGATGTCTCCGACAAGTTCTATAGTTGTAAGATGGAGGAAAACAGTTCGTCGGTGAGCACATACTCAAAATGTCAGGTTGCACAACCGTCGACCCAGTGAACATTAACCTCCCAGATGAGGCGGTCATTGACAGAATCCTTGATCGCTCCCACCAAGCTACAAGAGCTTTGTGATGAACTACAATATGCGGGGATGGTGAAGACCATTCTGAAGTATTTTCAATCTGAAGTCGTGAGAGGTTGAAATCAAGAAAGAACATCAAGTGTTGATGGTCAATAAGACCACTAAGTTCAAGAAGGGCAAGGGCAAGAAGAACTTCAAGAAGGACGGCAAGGATGTTGCAGCGCCCGATAAGCCGCCACGGGAAGAAGTCAAAGAATGGACCCAAGCCCGAGACTGAGTGCTTTTATTGCAAGGAAGGGTCCTTCGAAGCGGAATTGCCCCAAATACTTAGCGGATAAGAAGGCCGCCACACCAAAGGTATATTTGATATACATGTAATTGATGTGTACCTTACGATTACTCGTAGTAACTCCCGGTATTTGATACGGTGCCGTTGCTCATATTTGTAACTCACGGCAGGAGCTGCGGAATAAGCGGAGCTGGCGAAGGACGAGGTGACGATCTTGGCGTCGGGAATGGTTCCAAGGTTGATGTGATCGCCGTCGGCACGCTACCTCTACATTTACCTACGGGATTAGTTATAAACCTTAATAATTGTTATTTGGTGCCAAGTTTGAGCATGAACATTGTATCTGGATCTCGTTTGATACGAGATGGCTACTCGTTTAAATCCGAGAATAATGGTTGTTCTATTTATATGAGAGATATGTTTTATGGTCATGCCCGATGGTCAATGGTTTATTCTTAATGAATCTCGGCGTAATATTACACATATTCATAGTGTGAATGCCAAAAGATGTAAAGTTGATAACGATAGTCCCACATACTTGTGGCATCGCCGCCTTGGTCACATTGGTGTCAAGCGCATGAAGAAGCTCCATCTTGATGGACTTTTAGAGTCTCTCGATTATGAATCATTTGACACACGCTAACCATGCCTCATGGGCAAAATGACCAAGACTCCGTTCTCCGGAACAATGGGCGAGCAACCAACTTGTTGGAAATCATACATACCGATGTGTGCGGTCCAATGGCGTTGAGGCTCATGGAGGATATCGTTATGTTCTCACTCTCACTGATGACTTGAGTAGATATGGGTATGTCTACTTGATGAAACACAAGTCTGAGACCTTTGAAAAGTTCAAGGAATTTCAGAATGAGGTAGAGAATCAACGTGACCGAACGATAAAGTTCCTACGATTAGATCATGGAGGAGAATATTTAAGTCACGAATTTGGTACACACTTAAGGAAATGTGGAATCGTTTCACAACTCACGCCGCCTGGAACACCTCAGCGTAATGGTGTGTCCGAACGTCGTAATTGCACTCTATTGGATATGGTGCGGTCTATGATGTCTCTTACCGATTTACCGCTATCATTTTGGGGATATGCTCTAGAGACAGCTACATTCACTTTAAATAGGGCACCGTCTAAATCCATTGAGACGACACCATATGAATTATGGTTTGGGAAGAAAACTAAGCTGTCGTTTCTAAAAGTTTGGGGATGCAATGCTTATGTCAAGAAACTTCAACCTGAAAAGCTCGAACCCAAGTCGGAAAAATGCGTATTCATAGGATACCCTAAGGAAACTGCTGGGTATACCTTCTACTTAAGATCCGAAGGCAAGATCTTTGTTGCCAAGAACGGATGCTTTCGGAAAAGAGTTTCTCTCGAAAGAAGTAAGTGGGAGGAAAGTAGAACTTCGATGAAGTACGCCTCTCGAAGGGAAAGTGGTGCAGACAGAAACCGTTCTGTGATGCCCACACCAACCAAGAGGAAAACAATGATGATGATCAAGGTACTTGGATCAAGTTGCTCTTGAACTCAGAGGTCCACAAGGACACGTTCCGCACTAGAGTGGTACGGCAACCCTGTCCTGGAAATCATGTTGTTAGACAACGATGAACCGTCGAACTATGAAGAAGCGATGGCGGGCCCGGATTCCAACAAATGGCTTGAAGCCACGAAATCCGAGATAGAATCCATGTATGAAAACAAAGTATGGACTTTGACAGACTTGCCCGATGATCGGCGAGCGATAGAAAATAAATGGATTTTTAAGAAGAAGACGCGGATGGTAATGTCACCATCTATAAGGCTCGACTTGTCGCTAAGGGTTATCGACAAGTTCAAGGGATTGACTACGACGAGACATTCTCTCCCGTAGCGAAGCTGAAGTCCGTCCAAATCATGTTAGCAATTGCCGCATACTATGATTATGAGATGGCAGATGGACGTCAAAACGGCATTCCTTAACGGACATCTTAAGGAAGAGCTGTATATGATGCAGCCGGAAGGTTTTGTCGATCCTAACAATGCTAACAAAGTATGCAAGCTCCAGCGATCCATTTATGGGCTGGTGCAAGCATCTCGGAGTTGGAACATTCTCTTTGATGAGATGATCAAAGCGTTTGGGTTTATGCAGACTTATGGAGAAGCCTGCGTTTACAACAAAGTGAGTGGGAGCTCTATAGCATTTCTCATATTATATGTAGATGACATACTCTTGATGGGAAATGATATAGAACTTTTGGATAGCATTAAGGCCTACTTGAATAAGTGTTTTTCAATGAAGGACCTTGGAGAAGCTGCTTACATATTAGGCATCAAGATCTATAGGGATAGATCAAGACGCCTCATAGGTCTTTCACAAAGCACATACCTTGATAAGATTTTGAAGAAGTTCAAAATGGATCAGTCAAGAAAGGGTTCTTGCCGTGTTGCAAGGTGTGAGATTGAGCTCGGCTCAATCCCGACCACGACAAAAGATAAAGAAGAGATGAGTGTCATCCCTATGCTTCAGCCATAGGATCTATTATGTATGACATCTTGTGTACTGACCTGATGTAAACCTTGCCGTAAGTTTGGTAGGAAGGTACCAAAGTAATCCCGCAAGGAACACTGGACAGCGGTCAAGAATATCTGAAGTACACGAAAAGTACAAAGGACATGTTTTCGTTTATGGAGGTGACGAAGAGCTCGTCGTAAAGGGTTACGTCGGCGCTAAGCTTCGACACAGATCTGATGACTCTAAGTCACAAACCGGATCGTGTATATGTTGAATGGTGGAGCGAGAAGCTGGTGCGGCTGCAAGCAGAGCGTCATGGCGGGATCTACATGTGAAGCGGAGTACATGGCAGCCTCGGAGGCAGCGCATGAAGCAATTTGGGTGAAGGAGTTCATCACCGACCTAGGAGTCATACCCAATGCGTCGGGGCCGATCAAACTCTTATGTGACAACATTGGAGCTATTGCCCTTGCCAAGGAGCCCAGGTTTCACAAGAAGACTAGGCACATCAAGCGTCGCTTCAACTCCATCCGTGAAAATGTTCAAGATGGAGACATAGAAATTTGCAAAGTACATACGGATCTGAATGTCGCAGATCCGTTGACTAAACCTCTCTCGCGAGCAAAACATGATCAACACCAGAACTCTATGGGTGTGCGATTCATCACAATGTAACTAGATTATTGACTCTAGTGCAAGTGGGAGACTGTTGGAAATATGCCCTAGAGGCAATAATAAAAGGATTATTACTATATTTCCTTGTTCATGATAATTGTCTTTTATTCATGCTATAACTGTATTATCCGGAAATCGTAATACACGTGTGAATACATAGACCACAATATGTCCCTAGTGAGCCTCTAGTTGACTAGCTCGTTGATCAACATATAGTCATGGTTTCCTGGCTATGGACATTGGATGTCGTTGATAACGGGATCACATCATTAGGAGAATGATGTGATGGACAAGACCCAATCCTAAGCATAGCACAAGATCGTGTAGTTCGTTTTGCTAGAGCTTTTCCAATGTCAAGTATCTTTTCCTTAGACCATGAGATCGTGTAACTCCCGGATACCGTAGGAGTACTAATGGGTGTATCAAACATCACAACGTAACTGGGTGACTATAAAGGTGCACTACAGGTATCTCTGAAAGTGTCTGTTGGGTTGACACGGATCGAGACTGGGATTTGTCACTCCGTATGACGGATAGGTATCTCTGGGCCCACTCGGTAATGCATCATCATAATGAGCTCAAAGTGACCAAGTGTTGGGTCACGGTATCATGCATTACGGTACGAGTAAAGTGACTTGCCGGCAACGAGGCTGAACGAGGTATTGGGATACCGACGATCGAGTCTCGGGCAAGTAACGTACCGATTGACAAAGGGAATTGTATATGGGGTTGTTTAATCCTCGACATCGTGGTTCATCCGATGAAATCATCGAGGAGCACGTGGAAGCCAACATGGGTATCCAGATCCCGCTGTTGGTTATTGCCCGAGAGCCGTCTCGGTCATGTCTACGTGTCTCCCGAACCCGTAGGGTCTACACACTTAAGGTTCAGTGATGCTAGGGTTATTAGGAAGACTTGTATGTGATTACCGAATGTTGTTCGGAGTCTCGGATGAGATCCTGGACGTCACGAGGAGTTCCGGAATGGTTCGGAGGTGAAGATTTATATATGGGAAGTTGTCATACGGACACCGGAAAGTTTCGGGGGCATATCAAGATTGTCTGGGGCCACGGAGAGGTTCCGGGTCCACGGGAGGGCCACCCTCTCGGAGGGCCACATGGGCGCAGGGGCAGGAACCAGCCTCTGGAGGGCTGGGTGTGCCCCACCTTGGGCCCATGCGCCTAGGGTTGGGGAAACCCTAAGGGGCCCCCTTTGCTTGGGGGCAAGTCCCCTCACGGCCGCCGCCCCCCTTTCGATCCCATCTAGAGGGTCGGCCCCTGCCCTTCCCTATAAATAGAGGGGGTGAGGGAGGCTGCTGAACACAACTCAAGGCGCAGCCCCTCCCCTTCCCAACACCTCTTCTCCTCCGTTACGTGCTTAGCGAAGCCCTGTCGGAGTACTGTTGCACCAACACCACCACGCCGTCGTGCTGCTGTTGAAGCAATCTTCCTCAAACCTCTCCTTCCTCCTTGCTGGATCAAGACGGAGGAGACTTCGTCCGTCCCGTACATGTGTTGAACGCGGAGGTGCTGTCCATTCAGCACTTGGTCATCGGTGATCTGAATCACGGCGAGTACGACTCCATCATCACCCTTCCCTTGAACGCTTCCGCATGCGATCTACAAGTGGTATGTAGATGCAAACTCACTAACTTGACTCGTTGCTTAGATGAACTCATAGATGGATCTTGGTGAAACCGTAGGAAAAATTTTAATTTTCTGCAACGTTCCCCAACACGCGCCCCCCTGTCTCATGGGCCCCTCGGGCGGCCACCGACGTACTTCTTCCTCCTATATATACCTACGTACCCCGAAAACATCCAGGAGCACCACGAAACACAATTTCCACCGCCGTAACCTTCTGTATCCGTGAGATCCCATCTTGGAGCCTTCGCCGACACTCTGCCGGAGGGGGAATCAACCACGGAGGGCCTCTACATCAACATCCTTGCCCCTCCGATGAGTTGTGAGTAGTTTACCACAGACCTACGGGTCCATAGTTATTAGCTAGATGGCTTCTTCTCTCTTTTTGGATCTCAATACAATGTTCTCCCCCTCTCTTGTGGAGATCTATTCGATGTAAACTCTTTTTGCGGTGTGTCTGTCGAGATCCGATGAATTGTGGGTTTATGATCAAGTTTATCTATGAATAATATTTGAATCTTCTCTTAATTCTTTTATGTATGATTGAGTTATCTTTGCAAGTCTCTTCGAATTATCAGTTTGGTTTGGCCTACTAGATTGGTCTTTCTTGCCATGGGAGAAGAGCTTAGCTTTGGGTTCAATCTTGCGGTGTTCTTACCCAGTGACAGAAAGGGTTGCAAGGCACGTATTGTATTGTTGCCATCGAGGATAACAAGATGGGGTTTATATCATATTGCATGTGTTTATCCCTCTACATCATGTCATCTTGCTTAATGCGTTGCTCTGTTCTTATGAACTTAATACTCTAGATGCAGACAGGAGTCAGTCGATGTGTGGAGTAATAGTAGTAGATGCAGGCAAAAGTCGGTCTACTTGTTATGGACGTGATGCCTATATACATGATCATGCCTAGATAATCTCATAACTATGCGCTTTTCTATCAATTCCTCGATAGTAATTTGTTCACCCACTGTAATACTTATGCTATCTTGAGAGAAGCCTCTAGTGAAACCTATGGCCCCCAGGTCTATCTCTTATCATATTTGCTTTCAATCTACCTTTATTTGCATCTTTACTTTTTGCATCTATATTATAAAATACCAAAAATATATTTATCTTATCATACTATCTTTATTAGATCTCACTTTCGCAAGTGGCCGTGAAGGGATTGACAACCCCTTTATTGCGTGGGTTGCGAGTTCTCAGTTTTTTTTGTGTAGGTGCGTGGGACTTTTGAGGAACCTCCTACTGGATTGATACCTTGGTTCACAAAACCGAGGGAAATATTTACGCTACACTTTGCTGCATCACCCTCTCCTCTTCGAGGAAAACCAACACAAGATCAAGACGTAGCAATCATTTACCCAGGTTCGGGCCACGAGGATCGCGTAATACCCAAGTCCTGCTCTGGTGTATATCTAAATGTTCGTGTGTTCTTGAGCTAGCTACAGTGTGTGCGTAGTCCAAAATGCCCAATCCTTCTCCCGTATGCCTCGGGCCTCCTTTTATTGGAAGAAAGGGGGCGCCACAGTTGCACACGGGAGGTGGAAAGTGCATGCGGTGGCTGAGTATATCCTCTGGCACCGTCAGACAAACGCATTTAATGCGTTGCCGATGTGCCCTCCTTGTTATCGCTGCTTCGCCTTTCTTCGACACGCGTCCAGGCCAGCGCGGCGTGCAGCGCCATGTAGGCTGGCAGGCTGCTGAGCTAGTGCGGTGGCAGGGCCTTCACGAAGATCTGCATGCCACCACGCAGGTGCTTGCTGAGTTGGTCTCGGGGCTGCACGTCGCCACGCAGGTGTTTGCCAGGCTGGCTGGGCTGGCGGCTGCATGGGAACGGCGTTGGAGTCTTGGCTTGCGCGGGCCTGGCCGCGGCCACGCGGATGTCCTCGGCAAGGGTCTTTTCGGGGCCCCGACAAGAGTCTTGCCGTGGCACCGTGGTCTTCCCCGGCAAGGATCTTGCCGTAGGTCCTGTGGATTTCCTCGGAAAAGATCGTGTCGTGGATCGTCGTCTTCGAGCCCTCATCTGATCTTGTGTGTTTATGATCTTCACGAAGATCTGCATGCCACCATGGAGGTGCCTCCGAGCATTGGTTCCAATGTGGTTGATGGCGTTGGAACCCTTGGTGCTCAAGGGTGGCGTGGTCCACTGGCGTTGGGCAAGTTGCCCCGGCAAGGATCTTGCCGGGGCTGTGGAGTCTGCCCCGGTAAGGGTCTTGCCGGGGGAGTCCTCCTCGCCCTCTTGCTCTTTGCATATCTAATCTTGGTGTTGCCTCTTCTGCCCTGCTGAATGTGGCCGCGGGCGCGGCTCTGGCTGCCCATGCACAAGTAAAGGGGTACAAAAGAGAGCCCCTATTTTTGTACACCGATAGGAGCCCCCGGGCCTGGGCCACACATGAGCGCGACGCGTTGTTGGGCCAGGCCCAGAACGGTGTGCGGGCAAGTGGGGTGGATTTTTACCGCAGCGATTCCTTCGTCCGCTGCGCTTCCCCACGACCTACGTTGAATGTGTGATGTGGGGATCACGCGTGGGGTGACCGAAGCATGCCTGTGTCATCCTGCGGTGAATAGTAAAGAGGCGGCTTACGTGTCCTTTTAAGACTGCAGGGCCACTGCTCATTTACTTTCTCCGCCTTGGAACCATCGTTCCACGTTTCCCACTATGCCTGCCCATTGCGCCACGTACGCCGCATGCACGGACCGGGGTAGGTGACAGACGCATGGAATATGGGAAGGCGTGCGCGGGCCGATACCCACGCACCTTCAATTGGGCGAGGAGGGCGGTCGATGGCCTCGCCTGCTGCCACTTTAATGAGCCGGATTCGAGCGGGCTCTTTGGGGGCGTAGAGCCAGTCCTTCGGCCTCACTTTCCCAACTTAAATAAGGGGCTCCGAGGCAGGAGGAAAAGCATCTCCCTGCATCTCCCTCTTTTCTCCATCCTCACCCACGGTCATGGCGAGGGGGCGTGGCCGAGGCGGTTCTTCTGTGGAGGCGACCAGGTCCTCCTCCCGCCAGAGAGCTGCGGCGGTCAAGGAAGAGCTCGATGCCCAAGGCGAAGGCCACGCTCAAGGTGTGGCCGCTAGACGGGGACGCGGCTGGTGAGGCGGTCGAGGCAGAGGTGGGCGTGGAAGGAGAATGTTTGCGTTGTCTCCGTCTTCGTCGCCATCTCCTCCTGCTTCGCCGAGTGGTCACGTCGGGGACTCGGCACTCGAGTTCATCTTGCAGTTGCGTGGGCTGCCGCGCCGCAGCCTTCGTCTTCCTCGGGCGTTTGCGAGTGTGCTGGAGGTCGACCAGCCACCGCGGCTGAGGCTTCACATGAAGGGGTGTTGCCATGGCGACATGTGGGTGAACACAAGGTTCCCCACCCCTCAAGTGATGCTCCTCCGCCGGGGCTGGAAAACTTTTGCATGCGCCCATTGCTTGACGGATGGGCACGTCCTCTGCTTTAAGCTGGCGGAGAGTGATTTGCTCTCCGTCAAGCTCTTCGGGTGCTCAGGAACAGGCTAGGGTGTTGTGCGGAGAGCTCAACTGACGGCGAAAGCTCCTCCTCGGGCAAGAGTGACGAGGAGGACAGCGGCAGCGACGACGAGGGTAGCGGGCGGGAGGATGGCGGGTCCGACTAGGCGTCGGTCCTGCCGTCCCTGGGCGGCACCGGCAGCAGCAGAATCTACACCTGGCCCTTCCCCCTGGCAGAGCAATTTGCCGGGGGTGGGGCCAGCTCCTTGAACTTCTCGGGGTCGCCTCCTTGGGCAGCTAGCGTGGGAAGGCCGGAGAAGGCGAAGAAGGCGGGTGGTGGGCCGTTAAGTCGCAGTACGATGGCGCCGACGCCTTCGTAGTGTATTTCCGGCCCGCTGCCTCATCTTTCGGCTCTTCTCCCGGCACCTTCATCACCAGCCCTCTTTCGGACGGCCACCGAGATGTTCTCTTGGTGTTTTCTGCTGCTCGTACCTCGCCTAGGTACTCCTTTTGCCCCCCTGCCATCTTGTTCCGTTTCGTAAGGAGAGGGACAAGAAGGGGATCACGTCATCTTATCTCTTTTTAGTTTGTAAGCCCACAGGCCTTAGTTAAATTTAAAACTTGTAATCCTCTTGCTCATGTTTACATTCCGTACGAACTATACGTGTATGGGGCGTATTAATGAAAAAAGGGTGCTTGTCGGGTTCTCTGTTCGTGAGCGAAGCTCATACCAAGGAGAAAATCCTTGTTATTTTTTAAAATAAACATTGTCGCCCGGCAATAGGCCTTGCCATCCCCTTACTTGGTTCGACCATACTCACGCTCTTGGCAGAGGCAGGGACGAAGTAGAGTTAGGCCCCACGCTTGCTTCCTTGTCACCGCGACTACAACCAAGTTCTGACCCAGGGATTGGGTACAGGAAAAGGGGAGCACGGTGGCTTCGGAATAAGACGAGGTTTCATACGTCCCAATTCCATACGGAAATGCATAACAGGGGATAAAGGACTTATCTGAATCTGCAGCCCCCCGGCAACCTTGGTTTGCCATGGCAGGACCCTTGTGTCTTCAGCCCCCGGCAACCTTGGCTTGCCAGGACTGGAGCGCCGACTCGTTCCCCTTCTTCCAAATAGCTCAGCAGAAATGTCCATGTACCCTGCGAACCAAAGAGGACAGAAAGGAATAGAAAGACGCACACTTGACCTCTATGCTAGGGGTTAGTCGCCGCTAAGCACTATCAGCCCTAACCGAGGGAGAGACTCAACCTAGCATGCATGCTATAACTTAGGGCATTGGCGCTTCATTTATTTATGCTCAGGGTATGCGCCTGGCTTTGTACAGAGGGTTACATGCCTTGCCGATAAGGCTTGTACAAAAGGTGGTCTGCCGGGAGGCCCGGCAACTACGCCTTATGGGTAAAACTTGCGAAGATGCTCGATGTTCCAGGAGTTGCTCACTGGAATGGCATCTTCGGTCTCCAGGCGGACTGCGCCGGGCCTGGTGACTCGCATTACCCGATAAGGGCCTTCCCACTTTGGTGTCAACTTGTTGGAATTCTTGGCCGATTGAACGCGCCGAAGAACAAGGTCGCCTTCCTCAAAGCTTCGGACATGAACCTTGCGGCTATGGTAGCGGCACAAGGCTTGCTGGTAGCGCACTGCTCTCACAGCCGCCCGAAGACGATCTTCCTCAAGGAGTGTTGCGTCATCTTGCCACAATCGCTCTTGCTCAAGCTCGTCGTAAGCGAGCACTCGAGGTGACCCATATGTGAGTTTCGTGGGGAGAACTACCTCTGCCCCGTACACCAGGGCAAAGGGTGTCTGGCCGGTGGCTCGATTTGGCGTCGTCCTGATCGACCAAGAACCGCTGGTAACTCATCAATCCAGCGCCTTCCGCTTTTGCGCAGCCTGTCAAAAGTCTTTGTCCTCAGGCCTCGCAGTACTTCAGCATTTGCCCTCTCCGCTTGGCCGTTGATCCGTTGGTGTGCCACAGAAGCGAAACAGACCTTGATGCCGAGGTCTTCGATGTATTGCATGAAGGTGCGGCTTGTGAACTGTGTGCCATTGTTGGTGATGACTCTGTTTGGCACACCAAAACGGCAAACGAGCCCCTTGAAGAATTTGACGGCTGACTGCGCTGTCACCTTCCTCACTGCTTCCACCTTTGGCCACATTGTGAACTTGTCGATTGCAACGTACAAGTAACCAAGCCCCCGACAGCGTGGGGGAAAGGGCCCAGTATGCCGAGCCCCTAGACCGAGAATGGACAGGAGAGAAGGATTGTTTGAAGGGCTTGACCCAGCTGATGAAGCTTCTTTGAATGGAACTGACATGCTTCACACTTGATTACTAGCGTCGTTGCATCTTGGAGGGCAGTGGGCCAGAAGAAACCTTGCTGGAAGGCCTTGTCGGCAAGGGCCCTCGACCCAATGTGGGAGCCACATATACCTCCATGTATCTCTGCCAACAGCTCCAGTCCTTTCTCCCGGGGAATGCACTTCAATTTCACGCCGTTTGGTCTTTTTCTGTACAGAACATTGTCAATGAACTGGTACATGGCAGACTCATACGTCCATTTTGCATCATGCTTTTATATTGATATTTATTGCATTATGGGCTGTTATTACACGTTATGTCACAATACTTATGGCTATTCTCTCATATTTTACAAGGTTTACATGAAGAGGGAGAATGCCGGCAGCTGGGATTTTGGGCTGGAAAAGGAGCAAATATTGGAGACCTATTCTGCACAGCTTCAAAAGTCCTGAAACTCCACAAAAGTCATTTTGGGAATTAATAAAAAATATTCAACGGGAGAAATACCTGAGGGGGGCCACCCACTGTCCACAAGGGTGGGGGGCGCGCCCCCTGCCTCGTGGGCCACCTGGCAGCCCTCCGGTACCCATCGTCTGCTATATGAAATCTTTTACCCTAGAAAAAATCATAAGCAAGCTTACGGTACGAAACTCCGCCGCCATGAGGCGGAACCTTGGCGGAACCAATCTAGGGCTCCGGCGGAGCTGTTCTGCCAGGGAAACTTCCCTCCGGGAGGGGGAAATCATCACCATTGTCATCACCAATGATCCTCTCATCGGGAGGGGGTCCATCTCCATCAACAACTTCACCAGCACCATCTCCTCTCAAACCCTAGTTCATCTCTTGTATCCAATCTTTGTACCAAAACCTCAGATTTTTACCTGTGGGTTGCTAGTAGTGTTGATTACTCCTTGTAGTTGATGCTAGTTGGTTTATTTGGTGGAAGATCATATGTTCATATCCTTAATGCATATTAATACCTCTCTGATTATGAACATGAATATCCTTTGTGAGTAGTTACGTTTGTTCCTGAGGACATGGATGAAGTCTTGCTATTAGTAGTCATGTGAATTTGGTATTCGTTCGATATTTTGATGAGATGCATGTTGTCTCTCCTCTAGTGGTGTTATGTGAACATCGACTACATGACACTTCACCATTATTTGGGCCTAGAGGAAGGCATTGGGAAGTAATAAGTAGATGATGGGTTGCTAGAGTGACAGAAGCTTAAACCCTAGTTTATAAGTTGCTTCGTAAGGGGCTGATTTGGATCCATATGTTTCATGCTATGGTTAGGCTTACCTTAATACTTCTTTTTTAGTTACGGATGCTTGCAATAGGGGTTAATCATAAGTGGGATGCTTGTCCAAGAAAGGGCAGTACCCAAGCACCGGTCCACCCACATATCAAATTATCAAAAATGTGACGCGAATCATATGAGCGTGATGAAAACTAGCTTGCGATAATTCCCATGTGTCCTCGGGAGCGCTTTTCTCATTATAAGAACTTGTCTAGGCTTGTCCTTTGCTACAAAAGGATTGGGCCACCTTGATGCACCTTATTTACTTTCATTGCTTGTTACCTGTTACAAATTATCTTATCACAAAACTATCTGTTACCTACAATTTCAGAGCTTGCAGAGAATACCTTACTGAAAACCGCTTGTCATTTCCTTCTGCTCCTCGTTGGGTTCGACACTTTTACCTATCGAAAGGACTATGATAGATCCCCTACACTTGTGGGTCATCACAGACCGTCGGGCTACTTTCTCCGCTTCTTCTTGCTCCTCAGGAAGCTTCCTTGTTTGGAGGAATCGGACGGTATGTCGTGCCCATGCCGGAGCCTGGGGTTCGAAGACAAGGACTAAAGGCATTTCCACTGCCATGGGAGCGGCTGTCTCTACGGTCAAGGCTTGACGCCCTGTCAGAGTCGGTTTCCCCACGACAGGCCCAATGTCCACGGCAACATCTTCGTCAGTGGCTCCTAGGAGCTCGGTGGGAAAGTACTTGTTGGGGCTTGATTTCCTCCGCTTGTTCTGCTCTGTCGATGGTTCAACGGATGGTTGAGTTAACCGAAGCACAAAAGTACCTGGTTCCACAAGTAGTTTGAGGGCAGCGTGCTTCGACAGGTAGTCGGCGATGTCGTTCTCCACTCGGGGAACATGCTCTGCCTGTTGATACGTCAAAAACGTATCTATAATTTTTGATTGCTCCATGCTACTTTATCTACTGTTTTGGACTATATTGGGCTTTATTTTCCACTTTTATATTATTTTTGGGACTAACCTATTAACCGGAGGCCCAGCCCGAATTGTTGTTTTTGCCTATTTGAGTGTTTCAAGAAAGCGGAATATCAAACGGAGTCCAAACGGAATGAAGCCTTCGGGAACGTGATCTTCTCACCGAACGTGATCCAGGAGACTTGGACCCTACTCCAAGAAGCTTCCGAGGAGGTCACGAGGGTGGAGGGCGCCCCCCCCCTGGGCGCGCCCCCACCTCATGGGCTCCTTAGAGCTCCACCGACGTACTCCTTCCTCCTATATATATACCTACGTATCCCCGTATGATCAGAACAGGAGCCAAAAACCTAATTCCACCGCCGCAACCTTACTCAGATCCACGAGATCCCATCTTGGGGCCTGTTAGGAGCTCCATCGGAGGGGCATCCACCACAGAGGGCTTCTACATCATCACCATAGCCCCTCCGATGAAGTGTGAGTAGTTTACTTCAGACCTTCGGGTCCATGGCTAGTAGCTAGATGGCTTCTTCTCTCTTTTTGGATCTCAATACAATGTTCTCCCCCTCTCTTGTGGAGATCTATTCGATGTAATCTTCTTTTTGCGGTGTGTTTGTTGAGATCGATGAATTGTGGGTTTATGATCCAGTATTATCTATGGAAAATATTTGATTCTTCTTTGAATTCTTTTATGTATGATTGAGTTATCTTTGCAAGTATCCTCGAATTATACGTTTGGTTTGGCCAACTAGATTGGTAGTTCTTGCAATGGGAGAAGTGCATGGCTTTGGGTTCAATCTTGCGGTGTCCTTACTCAGTGACAGAAAGAGTTGCAAGGCACGTATTGTATTGTTGCCATCGAGGATAACAAGATGGGGTTTTTATCATATTGCATGAATTTATCCCTCTACATCATGTCATCTTGCTTAAGGCGTTACTCATTTTTTAACTTAATACTCTAGATGCATGCTGGATAGCGGTCGATGAGTAGAGTAATAGTAGTAGATGCAGAATCATTTCGACCTACTTGTCATGGACGTGATGCCTATATACATGATCATTGCCTAGATATACTCATAACTATGCTCAATTCTGTCAATTGCTCAACAGTAATTTGTTCACCCACCGTAGAATACTTATGCTCTTGAGAGAAGCCACTAGTGAAACCTATGGCCCCCGGGTCTATTCTCATCATATCAATCTATATCACTTTATTTACTAGCTTTGTTTTTACTTTGCCTTTACTTTTTACTTTGCATCTATCTATCAAAAATACCAAAAATATTATCTCTAACAGATCTCACTCTCATAAGTAACCGTGAAGGGATTGACAACCCCTAAACGTTGGTTGCGAGTTCCTATCGTGTTGTGCAGGTACGAGGGACTTGCGCATGACCTCCTACTGGATTGATACCTTGGTTCTCAAAAACTAAGGGAAATACTTACGCTACTGTGCTGCATCATCCTCTCCTCTTCGGGGAAAACCAACGCAAGCTCGAGACGTAGCAAGAAGAATTTCTGGTGCCGTTGCCGGGGAGGCTTACGCAAAAGTCAACATACCAAGTACCCATCACAATCCCTATCTCTCGCATTACATTATTTACCATTTGCCTCTCGTTTTCCTCTCCCCCACTTCACCCTTGCCGTTTTATTCGCCCTTCTTTCGTTCGATCTTATGTTTGCTTGTACCTTCTTTTTGCTTGCATCTTCGCTCGCTAAAACTCCATGGATCTTTATCCGCTTGCCAATCCTTTTAAGGGATCCAATTATGATGAACCAATCCCTAGTAATTTGGATGCACTAGATTATCTTTATAAGGTTTTGCCAGAAATCTGTGAAGTGACTCACGATAGATCTTTGAATAAAAATCATGATTGGAATGATTTTATTATAAAATCTTTTGTTGTCAATTGTGCTAATAAGATGCAAAACCCTAAGCTTGGGGATGCTAGTTTTGTTATGTCCTCTACTAGTTGCAATGATCATGATTGGGGTGATTCTTCTTATGATCTTGAAAATTTATTTAATCCCCATGATGAATATGATATTGATAATAGTATTTGCAATAGTATTGAAGGTGGGTTTGGAAGAGTGTCAACTTTAGATCCCACATATTTGGATAATGTTCAATCTTATGAAGTTTTTGATAAAAGTGGGTTTGGAGAGGTCATGACTTTAGTTAATGTTAACCCCACTATTTTGGAAGAGTGTCAACTTTACATGCATGTGGATCGTGTTGAGAATATGTTATGTGATAGCTATTTTGTTGAATTTTCTTATGATCCTACATGTAATTATTATGAGAGAGGAAAACATGGTTGTAGAAATTTTCATGTTACTAAATTACCTCTCTTCATGTTGAGATTGCTATCATCTCTTAGTTCTTCCTTGCATATGCTAGTTTTTGCTTGCCTTGATAATTTGTTTGCTTACAAGATGCCTATGCATAGGAAGTATGTTTTATGATGCTCTCTTTGTGCTTCAATTCTTGTCTTTCATGTGAGCATCATTGAAATCTCAATGCCTAGCTAGGGGCGTTAAACGATAGCGCTTGTTGGGAGGCAACCCAATTTTATTTTCTGTTTTTTTGTTTTTGCTTATGTTTAGGAATAAATAATCCATCTACCTTCTGTTTGGATGTGGTTTTATGTTTTAATTAGTGTTTGTGCCAAGTAGGACCTATAGGATAACCTACGATGATAGTTGCTTTCATTCTGCTGAAAAACAGGAAACTTTAGCGCTCACGAGATTAGCTGCATTTTTTACTGGAGAGCGATTCTGCGTTGATTCTTTTTTCTGCTGATCATTAAACAAATTTTCCAGGACTTCCTATTTTGGTAGAATTTTTAGAGTTCCAGAAGTTTGCGTTAGTTACAGATTACTACAGACTGTTCTGTTTTTGACAGATTCTGTTTCTCGTGTGTTGTTTGCTTATTTTGATGAATCTATGGCTAGTAAATTAGTTTATAAACCATAGAGAAGTTGGAATACAGTAGGTTTAAAACCAATATAAATAAATAATGAGTTCATTACAGTACCTTTAAGTAGTCTTTTGTTTTCTTTCTCTAATGGAGCTCACGAGATTTCTGTTGAGTTTTGTGTTGTGAAGTTTTCAAGTTTTGGGTGAATTCTTTTGATGGATTATGGAACAAGGATTGGCAAGAGCCTAAGCTTGGGGATGCCCATGGCACCCCCAAGATAATCCAAGGACACCAAAGAGTCAAAGCTTGGGGATGCCCCGGAAGGCATCCCCTCTTTCGTCCACTTCCATCGGTAATTTACTTGGAGCTATATTTTTATTCACCAACATGATATGTGTTTTGCTTGGAGCGTCTTTTATTATTTGTGTCTTTGCTTGTTAGTTTACCACAATCATCCTTGCTGTACACACCTTTTGATAGAGCCATACATGATTTGGAATTTGTTAGAATACTCTATGTGCTTCACTTATATCTTTTGAGCTTGATAGTTTTTGCTCTAGTGCTTCACTTAGATCTTTTAGAGCACAGTGGTGGTTTTGTTTTAAAGAAACTTGATCTCTCATGCTTCACTTAGATTATTTTGAGAGTCATTAATAGCATGGTAATTTGCTTAATGTTAATATACTTAGTGTTCAAGATATGTGAAACTTTCTTTCGAGTGAATTGAATACTAAGATAAATTTAATGCTTAATAATTGTTTTGAGATATGGAGGTAATAATATCAAAGTCATGCTAGTTGAGTAGTTGTGAATTTGAAAAATACTTGTGTTGAAGTATGTAAGTCCCATAGCATGCATGTATGGGTAAAGTTGTGTAACAAATTTGAAGCATGAAGTGTACCTGGCTTGTGCATCATTATGAGTGGCGGTCGGGGACGAGCGATGGTCTTTTCCTACCAATCTATCCCCCTAGGAGCATTGTGCATAGTACTTGATTTTTGATGGCTTCTAAATTTTTGCAATAAGTATATGAGTTCTATTGACTAATGTTGAGTCCATGGATTATACGCACTCTCACCTTTCTGCCTTTGCTAGCCTCTTCGGTACCGTGCATTGCCCTTTCTCACATTGAGAGTTGGTGCAAACTTCGCCGGTGCATCCAAAACCCCGTGATATGATACGCTCTTTCACACATAAACCTCCTTATATCTTCCTCAAAACAGCCACCATACCTACCTATTATGGCATTTCCATAGCCATTCCGAGATATATTGCCATGCAACTTTCCACCGTTCCATTCATCATGACATACTTTACTTTTGTCATATTGCCATTGCATGATCTTGTAGTTGACATCGTATTTGTGGCAAAGCCACCATGCATTATTTTTCATATATGTCACTCTTGATTCATTGCACCATCCCGGTACACCGCCAGAGAAATTCATATAGAGTCATATCTTGTTCTAGTTTCGAGTTGTAATTGTTGAGTTGTAAGAAAAATAAAAGTGTGATGATCATCATTATTAGAGCATTGTCCCATGTGAGGAAAGGATGATGGAGACTGTGATTCCCCCACAAGTCGGAATGAGACTCCGGACGAAAAAAAAGAGGCCAAGGAAGCCCAAATAAAAAAAAGAGGCCATAAAAAAAGAGAAAGGCCCAAACAAAAAAATGAGAGAAAAAGAGAGAAGGGGCAATGTTACTATCCTGTTACCACACTTGTGCTTCAAAGTAGCACCTTGTTCTTCATGTAGTGAGTCTCATATATTGTGCTTCAAAGTAGCACCATGTTTTTCATATAGTGAGTCTCATAAGTTGTCTTTTTTATACTAGTGGGAATTTTTCATTATAGAACTTGGCTTGTATATTCCTACGATGGGCTTCCTCAAAATGCCCTAGGTCTTCATGAGCAAGCAAGTTGGATGCACACCCACTAGTTTTCTTTTGTTGAGCATTCATAGCTCTAGTGCATCCGTTGCATGGCAATCCCTACTCCTTGCATTAACATCAATCAATGGGCATCTCCATAGCTCATTGATTAGCCTCGTTGATGTGAGACTTTCTCATTTTTTGTCTTCTCCACACAATCCCCATCATCATATTCTATTCCACCCATAGTGCTATATCCATGGCTCGCGCTCATGTATTGCGTGAAGGTTGAAAAAGTTTGAGATTATTTGAGTATGAAACAATTGCTTGGCTTGTCATCGGGGGTATAGAATTTGGGAACATCTTTGTGTAATGAAAGTGAAGCATAGCCTACTATATGATTTTGTAGGGATGAACTTTCTTTGGCCATGTTATTTTGAGAAGACGTGATTGCTTGATTAGTATGCTTGAAGTATTATTATTATTATGTTAATATGAACTTTTGTCTTGAATCTTTCGGATCTGAATATTCATACCATGATTAAGAAGTTTTACATTGAAATTATGCCAAAGTATCACTCCGCATCAAAAATTCTTTTTTTTATCACTTACCTACTCGAGGACGAGCAGGAATTAAGCTTGGGGATGCTTGATACGTCTCCAACGTATCTATAATTTTTGATTGCTCCATGCTACTTTATCTACTGTTTTGGACTATATTGGGCTTTATTTTCCACTTTTATATTATTTTTGAGACTAACCTATTAACCGGAGGCCCAGCCCAGAATTGCAGTTTTTTGCCTATTTTAGTGTTTCGAAGAAATGGAATATCAAACGGAGTCCAAACAGAATGAAACCTTCGGGAATGTGATCTTCTCACCGAACGTGATCCACGAGACTTGGACCCTACTTCAAGAAGCTTTCGAGGAGGTCACGAGGGTGGAGGGCACCCCCCCTGGGCGCGCCCCTACCTCGTGGGCCCCTCGGAGCTCCACCGACGTACTCCTTCCTCCTATATATACCTACGTATCCCCGTATGATCAGAACAGGAGCCAAAAACCTAATTCCACCGCCGCAACCTTCTGTATCCATGAGATCCCATCTTGGGGCCTGTTCTGGAGCTCCGCCGGAGGGGGCATCCACCATGGAGGGCTTCTACATCGTCACCATAGCCCCTCCGATGAAGTGTGAGTAGTTTACTTCAGACCTTCGGGTCCATAGCTAGTACCTAGATGGCTTCTTCTCTCTTTTTGGATCTCAATACAATGTTCTCCCCCTCTCTTGTGGAGATCTATTCGATGTAATCTTCTTATTGCGGTGTGTTTGTTGAGACCGATGAATTGTGGGTTTATGATCCAGTATTATCTATGGAAAATATTTGACTCTTCTTTGAATTCTTTTATGTATGATTGAGTTATCTTTGCAAGTCTCTTCGAATTATCCGTTTGGTTTGGCCAACTAGATTGGTAGTTCTTGCAATGGGAGAAGTGCATGGCTTTGGGTTCAATCTTGCGGTGTCCTTACTCGATGTGATGTAAAGAGTTGCAAGGCACGTATTGTATTGTTGCCATCGAGGATAACAAGATGGGGTTTTTATCATATTGCATGAATTTATCCCTCTACATCATGTCATCTTGCTTAAGGCGTTACTCTGTTTTTAACTTAATACTCTAGATGCATGCTGGATAACGGTCGATGAGTGGAGTAATAGTAGTAGATGCAGAATCGTTTCGATCTACTTGTCATGGATGTGATGCCTATATACATGATCATTGCCTAGATATACTCATAACTATGCTCAATTATGTCAATTGCTCAACAGTAATTTGTTCACCCACCGTAGAATACTTATGCTCTTGAGAGAAGCCACTAGTGAAACCTATGGCCCCTGGGTCTATTCTCATCATATCAATCTATATCACTTTATTTACTAGCTTTGTTTTTACTTTGCCTTTACTTTTTACTTTGCATCTATCTATCAAAAATACCAAAAATATTATCTCTATCAGATCTCACTCTCGTAAGTAACCGTGAAGGGATTGACAACCCCTAAGCGTTGGTTGCGAGTTGCTATCGTGTTGTGCAGGTATGAGGGACTTGCGCATGACCTCCTACTGGATTGATACCTTGGTTCTCAAAAACTGAGGGAAATACTTATGCTACTGTGCTGCATCATCCTCTCCTCTTCGGGGAAAACCAATGCAAGCTCGAGACATAGCACCTGTATACCGTCAAAACGCTCCTCCAGCTTCCTCACCTCATCCACGTAGGCCTCCATCAATGGGCTTTGATAGTCCTTGTTGATTTGTCTGACGACAAGCTGTGAATCACCCCTGACGATGAGCTTCTTGACCCCAAGGTCTGCCGCGATCCTAAGACCGGCAAGCAATCCCTCGTATTCAGCAGTGTTGTTCGGCCACATCTCCCTGGGAATGTGCATCTAGATCACATACTTGAGGTGCTCTCCGGTGGGTGCGACGAGCATCACACTAGCACCGGTGCCTTGCAGAGAGAAAGCCCCGTCAAAGTAGATAACCCAGTTGTGACTTGTTTGCTTGCCGGTAAGAGTGGTCTCCTGGATCTCTTCGTCAGGCGTCGAGGTCCATTCTGCAATGAACTCCACCAAGACTCTGCTCTGGATCGTCGAAGTACTTTCAAGCTTCAAACCAAAGCTCTACAGCTCCAAGGCCCATTCCACAATCCTCCCCATTGCATCCGGGTTATGCAGTATCCATTGCAATGGGAGGCGGGTGACGACGGTGATCTCGTGCGCTTGGAAGTAACGACGCAGCTTCCTTGAGGCCATAAGGAGGCCGAAGAGCAGTTTCTGCACACCAGAGTACCTTGACCTAGCCCCCTGCAAGAGGGAGCTGACAATGTAAACCGGATGCTGCATCATCTTCTTCTTCTACAGCACTTCACTTGGTTGCACAGGCCTTGTCCCACCGGCGTCAGACCCTGCCGGGGGCCTCGCCTTGCCGGGACCAGGCCCTGCCGGGGGGAGCCCTGGCTCACCATCCGCCAGTCCTGATGTTGCCATTGCCTATTCGCCAACCTCCCTCTGCGCCACTAGCACAGCGCTGACCACTTGATTCGTTGCCGCTAGATACAGCAGCAACGGCTCTTGTGGTTTAGGCACGACCAGTATTGGCATGGAGGAGAGGTATTTCTTCAAATCTTGCAGCACTGTTTCGGCCTCTGGGGTCCATTCCATTGGGCCCGCCTTTTTCAAGATCTTGAAAAAGGGGAGGGCACGCTCAGCAGACTTGGAGATGAATCTGCTCATGGCGGCAACGCAGCCAGTGAGCCGATGCACATCCTTGATCCGCCTGGGTGCCTCAATCTGCTCAATGGCCTTGATCTTGTCTGGATTTGCCTCTATCCCACGTTGTGACACAAAGAATCCGAGAAGTTTGCCGGACGGAACGCCGAAGACACACTTCTCAGGGTTTAGCTTGAGGTTGATCTTGCGCAAATTTGCAAACATCTCTTCCAAATCTTGCACGAGTGTTGCCTTGTCCTTGGTTTTGACCACTATGTCATCCATATAAGCTTCCATATTTCTATGTAGCTGGGGCTCAAAACCAATTTGGACTACCTTGCAAACGTCGAGCCAACACTCTTCAACCCGATAGGCATCTGTCAAAAGCAATACGTACCACATGGGGTGATGAATGTTGTCTTCTCTTCATCTTCTCTCATCACGAAAATCTGATGGTACCCTGAGTAGGCGTCGAGGAATGATAACAGGTCGCACCGGCCATGGAGTGAACAATATGGAAAATGCGCAACAACGGGAAAGGGTCTTTTGGACAAGCCTTATTGATATCTGTGTAATCAATACACAACCTCCATGTCGGTGTCAAAACCGGCGGATCTCGGGTAGGCGGTCCCGAACTGTGTGTCTAGGCGGATGGTAACAGGAGACAAGGGACACAATGTTTTACCCAGGTTCGGGCCCTCTTGATGGAGGTAAAACCCTACGTCCTGCTTGATTAATATTGATGATATGGGTAGTACAAGAGTGGATCTACCACGAGATCAAGGAGGCTAAACCCTAGAAGCTAGCCTATGGTATGATTGTTGTAATGGAGGTTGTGTCCTACGGACTAAAGCCGTCCGGTTTATATAGACACCGGAGAGGGCTAGGGTTACACAGAGTCGGTTACAATGGTAGGAGATCTACATATCCGTATTGCCAAGCTTGCCTTCCACGCCAAGGAAAGTCCCATCCGGACACGGGACGGAGTCTTCAATCTTATGTCTTCGTAGTCTTGGAGTCCGTGGACGATGATAGTCCGCTGTCCGGACACCCCTAGTCCAGACTCCTCGGTAGCCCCGACACGGCTTCAATGATGATGAGTCCGCGCGCATAATGTTTGGCATTGCAAGGCGGGTTCCTCCCTTGAATAATCCAGAGAAGATTGTGAACACCCGGATAGTGTCCGGCTCTGCAAAATAAATTCCACATTCCACTGTAGAGAGAATAAAATGTACACAAGTTCAATCTGCTGACGTATTTTGCGGCGTGACGTCACACCACTACCAAGCCATTACTTGAATCGTTTTTTATTCTACCACCTCAGTGCGTTTAGCGAAGCGGTTTCCTTGGCACGTCTTGTCAAAGCAGAGATCGTGTTCCCCTTATTCCAGGATTCTCATCAATACGGGCATGGGTAACCCAACCGTGTCCGTCGCCACGCCTCCTCTATCGAAGGCGAATCCCGAACGGTCACGGAGACGGCTCTTGGTTTTCCCCCTCTTTATAATAGGACCAAGGCTCGTTTCTTTTCTTCAATCTTCCATCGAATCCTCTCCTTGCTCCAAGTTCCAAACACTCAGAGCCCCAGATTCGAGCGCCTCGGACCTTCAACAATGTCCGGCTCCGACCTTCAGGGCCGATGGATGACGGAGGAGGACGTGCTAAAACTGCGTGAAGCCAAGTACCTGTCTTATGAGGTTTCGCACAGGCTGCCTGCCGAAGGGCAGGCCATCCCCACCCCCGAGCCCGGCGAGTATGTCGTCTTTGTATCCCACCTCCGTCGGGGTTTAGGCTTCCCGATGGATCCTTTTGTGAGAGGGCTCATGTTCTACTATGGGTTGGAATTCCATGACTTGGCTCCGGAGTCCATCCTCCATATCTCCGCATTCATCGTTGTGCGTGAAGCCTTTCTCCGCGTCACCCCCACTTCGCCTGTGGTGAAGACCTTCAATGTGGGCGAAGATGGTCGGGGCGTCAAGCTGAATCTTGGCGGGGCTGCCGTGGCGGGAGGGCCGATGCCCGTGGCTGGCGCTCCTTCCAAGAGGAGCTCGGCTTATGGCAACAGGTGGTTCTATATCACCGCTCGAGGGGGCAGCAAGCCGCCGCCTCCGTTCCGCTCGGGACCTCCACGACGGTTGATGTCGTGGGTCAACCAAGGAGCTCAATTGGGGGCCGTCAAAGGCGTGCCCCTATTGCAGGGCGGTTCGAGACCTCAAGCGAGGGAGATCGATCTGGTCGTGGTGATGCAGGTTATGCTAATTAGGCGTCTCCTGCCCTGCAAACGCCGTCCTCTCCGGCTATGGGAGTTCAACCCGGAGGGACCACGGATTCTCCAACACTTCATGGGTACGACACCCGTGGAGATGTACAAGTTGTTCTTCGGACCACAAGTGGCGTGTCCGGAATTGACCGAGGATACCGGCCTAAGCTGCAATCGCCCGGATACCCAAGTAAGTAGCTCAGAGTTCGGACATACCATTTGTTTGCCCTTCTTCGATTCGCCTTTTAATCCGTTATCCTTCGGCAGGAGTGGATGGCGCAAGCAAAGCTGATACGGTGTCCGGCCCCCCTCCTAGAGACCGCGCCGGAGCCCGTGCTAGTCAGAATGTTGGAGGTTGCGCCTTCAGAAGAAGGCGAGGGGGAAAACAGAGGAGCTACCGCCCCGCCCAAGGGGGCGCTTGAAGAAGGGGGGATCGAGAATCCCTCCCTCCGGGGGGAGAAGAGGACCGCCTCCGAAGACCCGGAGGGCAAAGCCCCTAAGCGGGGTAAGAAATCTTCGCCGGAGGGTCCTGCGTCCAGGGAGGCCCTGGCCGCACGGTCTTCTCTAAAGAATCAGCCCTCTAGCGAGCCGTGAGTAGGAAAAGGGGAATTCATTAATGAAAAACATCCCTATTTGTGCTTCTGAGGATAACCGAAAATTTTACCTTGTAGTTCGGATCTGCAACCTTCTCAGATGAGCTCGTCTTCGGGGGATCTTCCTCCGGAGATGATGGAGAGCGAGACGCCTCCGTCTGCTACGCCGTCGGATAGGGCGGATGAGCCTGAAGTGTCGTCACGAAGGGTATCCCCGAGCCCGGCAGAGCCGAAGAGTTTGGCGCTGACTAGTGTTCGGCCGGGGGAGCTGAAGGATCTGCTTGAGAGGGCGTCCGTCTCAGAAGGTCACCATGCATAGATGAGCATGGTGATTGGAAGGATTTTGTCCGCCGAAAGCGGATTGCATAGTGTCGTCAGGAGTTTGCTGGCGGGGTTTGAGGTACGTAAAATCGACGCGCCTTTTTGACAGTTTTGCACATAAAAGTGCGCCCTGTATAGATAGTAGCCCCTAAGACTCGGTAGGTTGTCGAAAGCGACAGCGTGCCGAGGATCAAAATCGCAGGTATTGAGTGTCGCCTTTCCTATGCAGGTGGTGGATAGTACGGGGGCTGGCCGGACTGATGGAGTTGCCGAATTAATGTGGCAACTCGATGTAGCGGATGCGGACATCGCGCTAGTCAACAAGCGACTTGACGAGTCGTAAGGTAAATTGATTCTCCGCAGTCACCTATTAAGGGAGCTAAAGCTCTCCTCTTACAATATTTATGCTTGACGCAGATGGTGCTGCTGTTGTGGAGAGCCTTCAGGCAGAACTTGCTCAAGCCAAGGAGCAGGCCAGAAGAAGCAACGCGGCTGCCGCGAGGGCGGCCGAGGAGTTAGAAGCCGAAAGGGCTGCACACTGCCGAAGCAGGGAAGAGGTGGCCGAATTGGCCATTAGATTGAAGGATGCTACCGACCGCAATGAGGCTCTTGAAAAGGAGCGCCTATCGGAGCGAGAAGACCTGGTGAAGGCCACCGCCGAAGCCAAGGATGCCCGTTCTGCAATGCGGGCTATGAAGGAGGAGCTGCGTCAGGCCGGAGACATTGTGGCTGGCAAGCCTTTTTTGCTACGCCGCAGGTTTACGGATCCAAAGTATGTCCAGCTTGGCCAGCTGTGGGGTCCGGAGGATCCATATATGGACTTAGCGGCGAGTGCGGCAGATGCCGTTGTGCACTTCCGAAGCCAGAAGGATCACAAGACGGAAGAGCTATTTTGGTCTCAATTCCATAGTCCGGATCGTTCACTTCCGCTGACCGATCGGTTGGCCGAATGGGCTGAGCTGAACAGGCTGTCCGGACTTGCCATGACGGATATCGTGGCTCATGTCTGGCCAGAGAGGCCCAAGGCGACGAGCTATTTTGGCTTATTGCAGCAATTTCTTGGGGCGGTGCCGCATATCAAGGATATGAAGCGGTCGGCCTGAATAGAGGGTGCGTGGATGGCCCTTGCCCGTGTGAAGACACATTGGACAAAGATGGATGCCGCCGCTGTAGCAACCCAGGGTTCGGACAAAAGTCGGTTACCCGCCGAGCACTATTTTGGGGAGCTTATGCGTGGTGCTCGTGTAATAGAGTCGCAGTGCTTGAAAAATGTCACGTTCAAATGAACATTGTATTTTATAAAACAATAATTATGATTTAATCGCCTTTTATACTTGTGCGTTCCAAGTATCTAAATATCTCTTGTGCGGCCGTTTATGTATACATATGTATAACCTGAAAGATGGCAGTCTTCGGCTTCAGCCCCCACGCACAAGGTGCGGGGGTGTTTGCAAAAATAGCGCATTGTCACACTTAATCCGACGTCTCGGTCCTGTTGAGGAGGTGGTAGCATAGCAAATGAGGCAATCCGGACTATGATGCTTTATCACTTTCACTTAGCCATTGGAGTTCGAGGGTGGGGCTACGATATAGCCCACAGGCACCGCGCACCAATTGAGGCGTGTATGTGCTCGACGGAAGCGGTCCTTCGTCAAAGTGGAGAATTCTAAACATTCCGGTGGTCGATCGAGTGGTTGACCGGTCTCTCATTGTATCATAGCGATCGGTTTTGGCTTTCTCTCTTGAGGTGCTCGCCCAATTTAACCGGGGCACAATTGCAGTAGTTCTCCGGTGCGCGTTAGCGATGATCTGAGCGTAAGGCAGCAAAACACGGAGCCGGGCAAACCCAACATTTTACCAAAGATATGATTGGAGCTGATGCATATAAGGCCTAACTCGAGGCGCGAACACTCCCTAAGGTGTTCGGTCTTTATAATAATGGGCAGAATAATGCCCTAAGCCCCTAGTGTCTAGGTACGGGCAAAGTCTTCGGCGGTGATGCCAAACGTCGAGCTCCACTCTAGTTATAATGAGAAGCCGAGGATTATAGCAACAAGAGACAGTAAAAAGGTTTACGCAGGTCTTAATCTGAAAAGAATCCTTGCCACGGGTCCCTACTGCACGTCTGCGCCTGTGTCTCCGTTGTGCCGTTATCCTGGACGGGTATGCACGTTGTTCATCTATAAAAAGACAAGAACTTAGTTTCAAAGGAAATCATGCGAGAAAAGTATATGAAAAATATTAACAAGTAAAGCGGAGTCTATATTAGCTCGTTGTTGCTTATACGCTCAGCCCCTTGTGAAGGGGCGTGTGGCTAGGGAGCCCCTAGCTTATTTGTGCCGGACTCGTCTAGCCGTGTCCGGGGTCTTTACATGACCCTCGCAATGAAATGATGCCACGTGGACCGGGCATTTTAAGTGTAAGAGACGCGTAATGTGGTATGGCATTGAAGCGGACAAAAGCTTCACGTCCCAATAGTGCTTGATAGCCACTTTTGAATGGGGCGACATGAAAGATTAGTTTTTCGCGTCGGAAGTTGTTCGGTGACCCAAACACAACTTCTAGTAATAAGGAGCCCGTGCACTTGGCATAAGGGCCTGGCATTACTCCTTTAAAGGAGGTGCGGCTATGTCGAATTTTAGTAAGGTCTATCCCCAACTTGCGAATTGTGTTTCGATATAGCAGGTTTAAATCGCTGCCTCCGTCCATCGGGACTTGTGTAAATTGTAGTCCGTCGATTATAGGATCCAATATAAGAGCAGTCCATCCTGCATTCCGAATACTTCTGGAGTAATCCAGGTGGTCGAAAGTGATTGGTTTTGACATCCAATCTCGAGGTTCCGTTGGGGTGGACCGTGCGAGACCCGTCTTAGCGGGTGCCGCATTGTTTTTCCGTATTATCACATGAAGTGAGTTTACTGTTTTGACTTCTTGTGGGAAAGTCTTTTGTTTTCGGTGCTCTGCTTGTGGGGTTTATCATCATCCTCGCTTGATCGTCGAGCCCCTTGTCTTGACATTTAGTCGGCGGACTGTTTGAAAACCCAACAATCTCGGTGGGTGTGGTTTGCGGGCCTTCCGTGGAGTCTGTGGATTTGACATATCCGACCCAAAATTTTGTTTAAGTTGGATAGCTCGTCCTTTGTTATCCTTAAGAGGTAGTGTTTTGTTGTTTGGCATGAGCTTTTGAATCCGGCGTTGACCGCCGTATTCTTTGGGCTTTTCTTTATTCCGCGCTGATCCTTTCTGCGCCGTGATTTTCCGTTCCATCTCTACTCTCGGATGTACTCGGTCGCTGGTGCTGCATCTTGCTAGCCACTATCCTCCCCCAGCAAAAGCGGGTCATGAGGCTTGTTAGCGCGGACATTGTCCTCGGCTTCTCTTAGCCAAGGTGTCACGGCAAGCCATTCGTCTCGGACGTTGTGTTTAAAAGCTGCTAAGGCTTGGCATCCGGACGATCGACTATTTGGTTCTTTTAGTAAGGAACCTGTTCGAGAATTCTTCTACCGACTCTCCGGGCTGTTGAGTTATATGACTTAGATCGTCTGCATCCAGAGGGCGGACATAAGTCCCTTGAAAATTTTCTCTAAACGCGTCCTCAAGCTCTTCCCAGCTTCCAACAGTGTTTTCTGGGAGGCTTTTGAGCCAATGACGGGCTGGCCCTTTGAGCTTGAGGGGTAGATATTTTATGGCGTGGAGATCATCTCCTCTAGCCATATGTATGTGTAGTATGTAATCCTCTACCCAGACTCCAGGGTCTGTTGTTCCGTCATAAGCCTCTATGTTTATGGGTTTAAACCCTGCCGGGAATTCATGATCCAGCACCTCATTGGTGAAACATGGTGGGTGTGCGGCGCCCCTATATTTGGGTGTGCCGTTGTCTTCGAACACTTGACGTGTTGTGCTGCTTCCTGGGGCCCTCTTTTTTGGCCCGTAAATGGACCTGGCTGGGCCATCTGTTTTCCCAGGGTCATGAGTCGGCTTATGTGCGGCACCGCTTGTAGATTTGGGCCTATCGTCTGGTCGTCTATCCGGCCAGGCAGCCTCTTTGTTTTTTGACTGTGGGGGCTCTATGGCTTCCACGTCAAATTCTGGCAGCAGCTTGCGCTTCAGATAGCTCTTTGATTGATGGCCATTGCCGTATTTGTCTGCGGTTTTGAGCACTTTGCTCCACCTCGCTCTGAGTATGTCTTCCACTGTTTTGAGCTTCCGTTTTTCCTTCTTCAGGCTTCTTGCGGTGGCGACGAGTCTTCCGTGAAGGTTTTTGTGTTCCGGTATTATGTCCGGTGTGAGGTCGTCCGGGCTGTTGGTTTCGCCGGGATCGGATCGATTATCCGATTCGTCCTGTTTGGACGGTTGCTTGGTTGCATGTTCGTCATCCACTGGTTTGCCCTGCTCTAACGCTGGGTCATTAGGAATGTTGTCTTTGTCGAGGCGGGTCTTAGGGCGGCGCTTGCGTCGCCGCTTTGGTTGTTTATCGGCGAGTTTATCCTTTGTCGCGCCCCGTTGTTCCTCGTCGTCGCTTCCTTTTGGGGTATCCACCATATATACGTCATGTGTTGGGGTGGTCTTCCAGTGCCCTGCAGGCGCTGGTTCTTGATCGTCTCCGGCATCGTCGTCCATACCGTCGATGTCTTCGGAGTCATAGTCTAGCATGTTTGTTAGATCGTCGACAGTGGCTACAAAGTGGGTGGTGGGAGGGCTTCGAATTTCTTCGTCGTCCGCGTCCCAACCATCCTGGCCATAATCCGGCCAGGATTCTCCGGATAGCGAGAGATGTTTTAGCGAATTTAGGATGTCGCCAAAGGGTGAGTGTTGGAAGATGTCCGCGGCGGTGAACTCCATGATCGGCGCCCAATCGGATTCGATTGGCAGGGGCGCAGGAGGTTCGGAGTCCGGCAGGGAGTCCGGCACCTCGGAGTCACGAGCTTTACAAGGGACAAGGTTAGTGTTCGGCTCCATCGTCGTGGAAGGTGCAGCCCCCGAGGCGGTGTCCAGCCACCGGTCCTCGATCTGGGCGATCGGCTCCGGACTGAGGCACAGTGTGCGGCCACCAAGGCACAGTCCAGCGGCAGAGCTAAATCATGCCCATCGTGACAGCGCGGCACGCTCGGCTGTGGCTCGAGTCCGTCGAAGATCAAGTCCCCGCGGATGTCGACCGTGAAGTTTAGGCTTCGAACTGACCGATGGCCAGGGGTGTAGCTTCGATCTGCTCCGGATGGCCAAGTGAGTTGGCCCGCGATGCGAAGCCACGAATCTGAAGATCTGTCCGGGAGAAAAGTCTCACCACGGACGGCGTTGTTGATTGAAGAAGCCATCGAGCCTATCGGTGGCGACACGGAGGAACTCTCAATGAAAGCACCAATGTCGGTGTCAAAACCGGCGGATCTCGGTAGGGGGTCTGAGCTGTGTGTCTAGGCGGATGGTAACAGGAGACAAGGGACACGATGTTTTACCTGGTTCGGGCCCTCTTGATGGAGGTAAAACCCTACGTCCTGCTTGATTAATATTGATGATATGGGTAGTACAAGAGTGAATCTACCACGAGATCAAGGAGGCTAAACCCTAGAAGCTAGCCTATGGTATGATTGTTGTAATGGAGGTTGTGTCCTCTGAACTAAAGCCCTCCGGTTTATATAGACACGGAGAGGGCTAGGGGGTTACAGTCGGTTACAATGGTAGGAGATCTACATATCCGTATTGCCAAGCTTGCCTTCCACGCCAAGGAAAGTCCCATCCGGACACGGGACGGAGTCTTCAATCTTGTGTCTTCGTAGTCTTGGAGTCCGGCGGACGATGATAGTCCGGCTATCCGGACACCCCCTAGTCCAGGACTCCCTCACTCCACTTCCCATTTGCCTTGCGCACCACCACCGGATTGGCCAACCACGTTGGATGGAGTACTCCTCTCACCAAGCCTGCCGCTTCTAGCTTTCTGATCTCTTCTGTGATGAACTCTTGTCTTTCCAAAGCTTGCGTCCTGACCTTCTGCTTGACGGGCCGTGCATGAGGACAGATAGGAAGATGGTTCTCAATCACCTCCCTGGGAACGCGGGGGATGTCGGATGCTTGCCATGCAAACACAACAACATTCGCCCGTAGGAAAGTGACGAGCTCGCCTTCCTATTTGCTATCGAGGGTGGAGCTTATGGTGAAAGCCCGTCCCGTGCCATCCTCCTTGATGGACACCTTCTTGGTCTCTAGTGGTGCATGATACATCTCCAACGTATCTACTTTTCCAAACACGTTTGCCCTTGTTTTGGACTCTAACTTGCATGATTTGAATGAAACTAACCCGGACTGACGTTGTTTTTAGCAGAACTACCATGGTGTTATTTATTGTGCAGAAAACAAAAGTTCTCGGAATGACCTGAAAATCCACGGAGATAACTTTTGGAAAATATAAAAAATACTGGCGAAAGAATCAAGGCCAGGGGGCCCACACCCTATCCACGAGGGTGGGCGCCCCCCCCCCCCCGGGCGCGCCCCCCCTGTCTCGTGGGCCCCCTGGTGCTCCACCGACCTCAACTCCAACTCTATATATTCCGTTTCACGAAGAAAAAAATCATAGAGAAAGTTTCATCGTGTTTTACGATACAGAGCCGCCGCCAAGCCCTAATCTCTCTCAGGAGGGCTGATCTGGAGTCCGTTCGGGACTCCGGAGAGGGGGATTCGTCGCCGTCGTCATCATCAACCATCCTCCATCACCAATTTCATGATGCTCACTGCCATGCGTGAGTAATTCCATCGTAGGCTTGCTGGATGGTGATGGGTTGGATGAGATTTACCTTGTAATCAAGTTAGTTTTGTTAGGGTTTGATCCCTAGTATCCACTATGTTCTGAGATTGATGTTGCTATGACTTTGCTATGCTTAATGCTTGTCACTAGGGCCCGAGTGCCATGATTTCAGATCTGAACCTATTATGTTTTCATGAATATATGTGAGTTCTTGATCCTATCTTGCAAGTCAATAATCACCTATTATGTGTTATGATCCGACAACCCCGAAGTGACAATAATCGGGATACTTCTCGGTGATGACCATAGTTTGAGGAGTTCATGTATTCACTAAGTGCTAATGCTTTGGTCTAGTTCTCTATTAAAAGGAGGCCTTAATATCCCTTAGTTTCCATTAGGACCCCGCTGCCACGGGAAGGTAGGACAAAAGATGTCTGCTATGTCTCAAGCTTGCATTGGTTTTCCTCGAAGAGGAGAGGATGATGCAGCACAGTAGCATAAGTATTTCCCTCAGTTTTTGAGAACCAAGGTATAAATCCAGTAGGAGGTCACGCGCAAGTCCCTCGTACCTGCACAACACGATAGCAACTCGCAACCAATGCTTAGGGGTTGTCAATCCCTTCACGGTTACTTACGAGAGTGAGATATGATAGAGATAATATTTTTGGTATTTTTGATAGATAGATGCAAAGTAAAAAGTAAAGGCAAAGTAAAAACAAAGCTAGTAAATAAGGTGATATAGATTGATATGATGAGAAAAGACCCGGGGGCCATAGGTTTCACTAGTGTCTTCTCTCAAGAGCATAAGTATTCTACGGTGGGTGAACAAATTACTGTTGAGCAATTGACAGAATTGAGCATAGTTATGAGTATATCTAGGCAATGATCATGTATATAGGCATCACGTCCGTGACAAGTAGATCGAAACGATTCTGCATCTACTACTATTGCTCCACTCATCGACCGCTATCCAGCATGCATCTAGAGTATTAAGTTAAAAATAGAGTAACGCCTTAAGCAAGATGACATGATGTAGAGGGATAAATTCATGCAATATGATAAAAACCCCATCTTGTTATCCTTGATGGCAACAATACAATCGTGCCTTGCAACTCTTTACATCATTGAGTAAGGACACGCAAGATTGAACCCAAAGCCATGCACTTCTCCCATTGCAAGAACTACCAATCTAGTTGGCCAAACCAAACGGATAATTCGAAGACACTTGCAAAGATAACTCAATCATACATAAAAGAATTCAAAGAAGAATCAAATATTTTCCATAGATAATACTGGATCATAAACCCACAATTCATCGGTCTCAACAAACACACCACAAAAAGAAGATTACATCGAATAGATCTCCATGAGAGAGGGGGAGAATTGATATCCAAAAAGAGAGAATAAGCCATCTAGCTACTAGATATGGACCCAAAGGTCTGAATTAAACTACCCACACTTCATCGGAGGGGCTATGGTGATGATGTAGAAGCCCTCCGTGGTGGATGCCCCTCCGGTGGAGCTCCGGAACAGGCCCCAAGATGGGATCTCGTGGATATAGAAGGTTGCGATGGTGGAATTAGGTTTTTGGCTCCTGTTCTGATCATACGGGGATACGTAGGTATATATAGGAGGAAGGAGTACGTTGGTGGAGCTCCGAGGGGCCCACGAGGTAGGGGGGCGCGCCCAGGGGGCGCGCCCTCCACCCTCATGACCTCCTCGGAAGCTTCTTGGACTACGGTCCAAGTCTCCTGGATCACGTTCGGTGAGAAGATCACGTTCCCGAAGGTTTCATTCCGTTTGGACTCCATTTGATATTCCGTTTCTTCGAAACACTGAAATAGGCAAAAAAACAGCAATTCTGGGCTGGGCCTCCGGTTAATAGGTTAGTCCCAAAAATAATATAAAAGTGGAAATAAAGCCCAATATAGTCCAAAACAGTAGATAAAGTAGCATGGAGCAATCAAAAATTATAGATACGTTGGAGACCTATCAAGCATCCCCAAGCTTAATTCCTGCTCGTCCTCGAGTAGGTAAATGATAAAAAAGAATTTTTGATGCGGAGTGATACTTTGGCATAATTTCAATGTCAAACTTCTTAATCATGGTATGAATATTCAGATCCGAAAGATTCAAGACAAAAGTTCATATTAACATAAAAATAATAATACTTCAAGCATACTAATCAAGCAATCATGTCTTCTCAAAATAACATGGCCAAAGAAATTTCATCCCTACAAAATCATATAGTTAGGCTATGCTTCATTTTCGTCACATGAAGATGTTCCCAACTTCTATACCCCCGATGACAAGCCAAGCAATTGTGTCATACACAAATAATCTCAAACTTTTTCAACCTTCACGCAATACATGAGCGCGAGCCATGGATATAGCACTATGGGTGGAATAGAATATGATGATGGGGATTGTGTGGAGAAGACAAAAAAGGAGAAAGTCTCACATCAACGAGGCTAATCAATGAGCTACGGACATGCCCATCAATTCATGTTAATGCAAGGAGTAGGGATTGCCATGCAACGGATGCACTAGAGCTATGAATGCTCAACAAAAGAAAACTAGTGGGTGTGCATCCAACTTGCTTGCTCATGAAGACCTAGGGCATTTTGAGGAAGCCCATCGTAGGAATATACAAGCCAAGTTCTATAATGAAAAATTCCCACTAGTATAAACAAGACAACTTATGAGACTCACTATATGAAAAACATGGTGCTACTTTGAAGCACAATATATGAGACTCATTACATGAAGAACAAGGTGCTACTTTGAAGTACAAGTGTGGTAAAAGGATAGTAGCATTGTCCCTTCTCTCTTTTTCTCTCTCTTTTTTTTATTTGTTTGGGCCTTTCTCTTTTTTTTATGGCCTCTTTTTTTTATTTGGGTTCCTTGGCCTCTCTTTTTTTCGTCCGGAGTCTCATCCCGACTTGTGGCGGAATCACAGTATCCATCATCCTTTCCTCACTTGGGACAATGCTCTAATAATGATGATCATCACACTTTTATTTTTCTTACAACTCAACAATTACAACTCGAAACTAGAACAAGATATGACTCTATATGAATGCCTCCGTGATGTGCAGGATGGTGCAATGAATCAAGGGTGACATGTATGAAAAATAATGCATGGTGGCTTTGCCCCAAATACGATGTCAACTACAAGATCATGCAATGGCAATATGACAAAAGTAAAGTATGTCATGATGAACGGAATGGTGGAAAGTTGCATGGCAATATATCTCGGAATGGCTATGGAAATGCCATAATAGGTAGGTATGGTGGCTGTTTTGAGGAAGATATAAGGAGGTTTATGTGTGATAGAGCGTATCGTATCACGGGGTTTGGATGCACCGACGAAGTTTGCACCAACTCTCAATGTGAGAAAGGGCAATGCACGGTACCGCAGAGGCTAGCAAAGGCGGAAAGGTGAGAGTGCGTATAATCCATGGACTCAACATTAGTCAAAAGAACTCATATACTTATTGCAAAAATTTAGAAGCCATCAAATATCAAGTACTACGCACAATGATCTAGGGGGATAGATTGGTAGGAAAAGACCATCGCTCGTCCCCGACGGCCACTCATAAGGATGCACAAGCCAAGTACACTTCATGCTTCAAATTTGTTACACAACTTTACCCATACGTGCATGCTACGGGACTTACAAACTTCAACACAAGTATTTTTCAAATTCACAACTACTCAACTAGCACGACTTTGATATTATTACCTCCATATCTCAAAACAATTATTAAGCATTAAATTTATCTTAGTATTCAATTCACTCAAAAGAAAGTTTCACATATCTTGAACACTAAGTATATTAATATTAAGCAAATTACCATGCTATTAATGACTCTCAAAATAATCTAAGTGAAGCATGAGAGATGAAGTTTCTTTAAAACAAAACCACCACCGTGCTCTAAAAGATCTAAGTGAAGCACTAGAGCAAAAACTATCAAGCTCAAAAAGATATAAGTGAAGCACTATGAGCAAAACTATCAAGCTCAAAAAGACATAAGTGAAGCACTATGAGCAAAACTATCAAGCTCAAAAGATATAAGTGAAGCACATAGAGTATTCTAACAAATTCCAAATCATGTATGGCTCTCTCAAAAGGTGTGTACAGCAAGGATGATTGTGGTAGACTAACAAGCAAAGACACAAATAATACAAGACGCTCCAAGCAAAACACATATCATGTTGGTGAATAAAAATATAGCTCCAAGTAAATTACCGATGGAAGTGGACGAAAGAGGGGATGCCTTCCGGGGCATCCCCAAGCTTTGTCTTTTTGGTGTCCTTGGATTATCTTGGGTGTGCCTTGGGCATCCCCAAGCTTAGGCTCTTGCCACTCCTTGTTCCATAATCCATCAAAATAATTCACCCAAAACTTGAAAACTTCACAACACAAAACTCAACAGAAATCTCGTGAGCTCCGTTAGAGAAAGAAAACAAAAGACTACTTCAAGGTACTGTAATAAACTCATTCTTTATTTATATTGGTGTTAAACCTACTTTATTCCAACTTCTCTATGGTTTATAAACTAATTTACTAGCCATAGATTCATCAAAATAAGCAAACAACACACGAAAAACAGAATCTGTCAAAAACAGAACAGTCTATAGTAATCTGTAACTAACGCAAACTTCTATAACTCTAAAAATTCTACCAAAATAGGAAGTCCTGTAAATTTTGTTTATTGATCATCATCAAAATGAATCAACGCAAAATCACTCTCCAGTAAACAATGGCAGCTAATCTCGTGAGCGCTAAAGTTTCTGTTTTTCAGCAGAATCAAATCAACTATCATCGTAGGTTATCCTATAGGTCCTACTTGGCACAAACACTAATTAAATCATAAAACCACATCCAAACAGAAGGTAGATGGATTATTTATTCCTAAACATAAGCAAAAACAAAAAACACAAAATAAAATTGGGTTGCCGCCCAACAAGCGCTATCGTTTAACGCCCCTAGCTAGGCATAAAAGCAAGGATAGATCTAGGTGTTGCTATCTTTGGTAGGCAATCCATAAGTGGCTCTCATGATAGATTCATATGGTAATTTTATTTTCTTTCTAGGAAAGTGTTCTATGCCCTTCTTTAAGGGAAATTGGAATCTAATATTCCCTTCCTTCATATCAATAATTGCACCAATCGTTCTAAGGAAAGGTCTACCATGAATAATAGGACATGAAGGATTGCAATCTATATCAAGAACGATAAAATCTACGGGCACATAATTCCTATTTGCAACAATAAGAACATCATTAATTCTTCCCATAGGATTTTTAATAGTGGAATCCGCAAGATGCAAGTTTAGAGAGCAATCATCAAAATCACGGAAATCTAGCAAATCACATAAAGTTTTGGGAATAGTAGAGACACTAGCACCCAAATCACATAAAGCATGAAACTCAAAGTCTTTAATTTTAATTTTAATAGTAGGTTCCCATTCATCATATAGTTTTCTAGGGATAGAAACTTTCATCTCAAGTTTTTCTTCATAAGATTGCATCAAAGCATCAACAATGTGTTCGGTAAAGGCCTTATTTTGACTATAAGCATGAGGAGATTCTAGCACGGATTGCAACAAGGAAATACAACCAATCAAAGAGCAATTTTCATAATAAAATTCCTTGAGATCCAAAATGGTGGGTTTAGCAACATCACGGTTTTTATTTATTTCAATCCCACTTTCATCAATTTCATCATCAAGATCTAGAAACTCCGAATTCTTAGAATGCCTTCTAGGTAAAGGAAGATCATATTCAGATTCATCAAGATTCATATTGCAAAACAAAGATTTAATGGGGGACGCATCAATAACTTTTAGATCTTCATCTTGATTTTCATAGGGATTAGAAGAACACGCTTTAATAAAGGCATCTTTGGAAGCACGCATCCTGGCGGTTCTTTCCTTGCACTCATCAATGGAAATTCTCATGGCTTTGAGAGACTCATTGATATCATGCTGAGGAGGAATAGATCTAAGCTTTAAAGAATCAATCTCAAGAGAAATTCTATCAACGTTCCTAGCCAAATCATCAACTTTAAGCAATTTCTCTTCAAGCAAAGCATTGAAATTCTTTTGTGAATTCATAAACTCTTTAACACTACTCTCAAATTTAGAGGGCATCTTATTAAAATTTCCATAAGAGTTGTTGTAGGAATTTCCATAATTATTAGAAGGATTGCTAGGATAAGGCCTGGGATTAAAATTCCCTCTATAAGCGTTGTTTCCAAAACTATTCCTACCAACAAAATGCACATCCATAGATTCATTATTATTCTCAAGCAAAGTAGATAAAGGCATATCATTGGGATCAAGAGGAGTATTTTTAGGAGCAAACATCTTCATAAGTTCATCCTTCTTTTCACTCAAAACATTGATTTCTTCTATAGCATGCACTTTTTACTAGAAGATCTTTTGGTGTGCCATTGAGAATAATTAGCCATAATATTATCAAGCAATTTGGTAGCATCCCCTAATGTAATTTCCATAAAAGTGCCTCCCGCGGCCGAATCTAAAAGATTGCTAGAAGCAAAATTCAATCCGGCATAAAAATTTTGTATAATCATCCATAAATTCAAACCATGAGTAGGGCAATTGCGAAGCATTAATTTCATTCTTTCCCAAGAATGGGCAATATGCTCATGATCAAGTTGTCTAAAATTCATGATGTCGTTCCTAAGAGTGATAATCTTAGCTGGAGAAAATACTTAGAGATAAAAGCATCTTTGCACTTGTTCCAAGAATAAATACTATTTTTAGGCAAAGATGAAAACCAAACTTTAGCACGATCTCTAAGTGAAAACGGAAATAACTTCAATTTCACAATATTGTTATCTGTATCTTTCTTCTTTTGCATATCACACAAATCAACAAAATTGTTTAGATGAGTAGCGGCATCTTCACTAGGAAGGCCGGCGAATTGATCTTTCATAACAAGATTCAGCAAAGCGCTATTGATTTCACAAGACTCGTCATTATTAAGAGGAGCAATCGGAGTACTAAGGAACTCATTATTATTGGTATTCGAGAAATCACACAATTTGGTATTATCTTGCGCCATGGAAACAAGTAATCCAACACACAAGCAAACAGAAAGGATGAGGAAAAGGCAACGGAAAGAGAGGAGGAGATTGGGAAAGAGAGGGCAAATAAAACGGCAAGGGTGAAGTGAGGGAGAGGAAAATGAGAGGCAAATGGCAAATAATGTAATGCGAGAGATAGGGATTGTGATGGGTACTTGGTATGTTGACTTTTGCGTAAGCCTCCCCGGCAACGGTGCCAGAAATTCTTCTTGCTACGTCTCGAGCTTGCGTTGGTTTTCCCCGAAGAGGAGAGGATGATGCAGCACAGTAGCGTAAGTATTTCCCTCAGTTTTTGAGAACCAAGGTATCAATCCAGTAGGAGTTCACGCGCAAGTCCCTCGTACCTGCACAACACGATAGCAACTCGCAACCAACGCTTAGGGGTTGTCAATCCCTTCACGGTTACTTACGAGAGTGAGATCTGATAGAGATAATATTTTTGGTGTTTTTGATAGATAGATGCAAAGTAAAAATTAAAGGCAAAGTAAAAAAACAAAGCTAGTAAATAAAGTGATATAGATTGATATGATGAGAATAGACCCGGGGGCCATAGGTTTCACTAGTGGCTTCTCCCAAGAGCATAAGTATTCTACGGTAGATGAACAAATTACTGTTGAGCAATTGACAGAACTGAGCATAGTTATGAGTATATCTAGGCAATGATAATGTATATAGGCATCACGTCTGTGACAAGTAGATCGAAACGATTCTGCATTTACTACTATTACTCCACTCATCAACCGCTATCCAGCATGCATCTAGAGTATTAAGTTAAAAACAGAGTAACGCCTTAAGCAAGATGACATGATGTAGAGGGATAAATTCATGCAATATGAAAAAAAAAACATCTTGTTATCCTTGATGGCAACAATACAATACGTGCCTTGCAACTCTTTCTGTCACTGAGTAAGGACACCGCAAGATTGAACCCAATGCCATGCACTTCTCCCATTGCAAGAACTACCAATCTAGTTGGCCAAACCAAACGGATAATTCGAAGAGACTTGCAAAGATAACTCAATCATACATAAAAGAATTCATAGAAGAATCAAATATTTTCCATAGATAATACTGGATCATAAACCCACAATTCATCGGTCTCAACAAACACACCGCAAAAATAAGATTACATCGAACAGATCTCCACGAGAGAGGGGGAAACATTGTATTGAGATCCAAAAAGAGAGAAGAAGCCATCTAGCTACTAGCTATGGACCCGAAGGTCTGAAGTAAACTACTCACACTTCATCGGAGGGGCTATGGTGATGATGTAGAAGCCCTCCGTGGTGGATGCCCCCTCCGGTGGAGCTCCGGAACAGGCCCCAAGATGGGATCTCGTGGATACCGAAGGTTGCAGCGGTGGAATTAGGTTTTTGGCTCCTGTTCTGATCATATGGGGATACGTAGGTATATATAGGAGGAAGGAGTACGTCGGTGGAGCTCCGAGGAGCCCACGAGGGCGCGCCCTCCACCCTCGTGACCTCCTCGGAAGCTTCTTGGAGTAGGGTCCAAGTCTCCTAGATCACATTCGGTGAGAATATCACGTTCCCGAAGGTTTCATTCCGTTTGGACTCCGTTTGATATTCCGTTTCTTCGAAACACTGAAATAGGCAAAAACAGCAATTCTGGGCTGGGCCTCCGGTTAACAGGTTAGTCCCAAAAATAATATAAAAGTGGAAATAAAGCCCAATATAGTCCAAAACAGTAGATAACGTTGCATGGAGCAATCAAAAATTATAGATACGTTGGAGACGTATCAATGGCATGCAAGTTCTTTTCCATAAGCACGTATGACTATATTCGAAATACATGCCTACATTACATTGATGAATTGGAGGTTGTTCTGTGTCACGCTATGTTATAACTATTACATGAGGAATCGCATCCGACATAATTATCCAACACTGATCCAATGCCTATGAGCTTTTCACATATTAAGCTTTGCTTATTTACTTTACTGTCGCTACTGTTACAATTACTACAAAACTACTATCTTTACTTTTGCCACTATTACCATTACTATCATACTACTTTGCTACTAAATACTTTGCTACAGATACTAAGTTATCCAGGTGTGGTTGAATTGAGAACTCAACTACTAATACTTGAGAATATTCTTTGGCTCCCCTTGTGTCAAATCAATAAATTTGGGTTGAATACTCTACCCTCGAAAACTATTGCGATCCCCTATACTTGTGGATTATCAAGACTATTTTTTGGCGTCGTTGCCGGGGAGCATAGCTCTATTCTTTGAGTCACTTGGGATTTATATCTGCTGATCACTATGAGGAACTTGAAAGATGAAAGAACTAAGATTTTTCCCTCAACTACGAGGGGAGTTGTGCTGGTTGTGTTTTCAGGGAAAGAACAGTCGACCAAGCTGAATTGCTATTGAATAATATGTTGACTAATGAAAATAATTGGACTCTTCCTGAGTCAATTCCTGAGCCAATTCCTGAGCCAATTGAGCCAACTCATGAGCCTATTCCTAAACCTACTCCGTAGAAGAGGGGTGTTTTATTTCTCAGTCCTGAAGATATGCAAGAGGCAAAGAAATCAATGAAAGAAAAAGGTATTAAAGCTGAAGATGTTAAGAATTTACCTCCTATTGAAGAAATACATGGTCTTAATATACCGCCTGTTGAAGAAACACATTGTCTTGATAACCCGACATAGGTAGTAAAGGTAAATTCTCTCTATAGATATGATAAAGTTGAAATCCCATCTACTAAATTTCATAGCCAATGTTTAGATGAATTTGATGACTTTATGGCTAGACAAGAAAGTTTCAATGCTTATGTTGGTAGAGAATTAAAGAGTAATGCTTTCATGATTGGACGCTTGAGTGATTATATGGCTAGAGTTAAAGGTGAACTTAAACTCATTAGCAAATATGCTTCTATGGTTACCACTCAAGCTGAACAAGTACTTAAAGCTCAAAGTCATTTGCTCGATGAATTAAATAATAAAGATGACTTTGCTGTTAGAGTGGATACTAAAACTGGTAGAATGACTCAGGAACCTTTGTATCCTGAAGGCCACCCTAAGAGAATTGAGCAAGATTTCAGAGAAATAATTTAGATGCACCTAGTCCTTCTAAAAAGAAGAAAAGGAAAAATTATAGGACTTTGCATGCTTCTAGTGAACCTGTTGTAGACAAACCTGAGAATCCCAATGATATTTCTATTTCTGATGCTGAAACACAATCTGGTGATGAACATGAACCTAGTGATAATGTTAATGATAATGTTCATGTTGATGCTCAACCTAGCAATAATAATGATGTAGAAACTGAACCTGTTGTTGATCTTGATAACCCACAATCAAAGAATCAACGTTATGATAAGAGAGACTTTGTTGCTAGGAAGCACGCTAAAGAAAGAGAACCATGGATTCAGAAATCCATGCCCTTTCCTCCTAAGCCATCCAAGAAAAAGGATGATGAGGATTTTGAGCGCTTTGCTGAAATGATTAGACCTATCTTCTTATGTATGCGCTTAACTGATATGCTTAAAGTAAACCCTTATGCTAAATATATGAAGGATATCATTACAAATAAAAGAAAGATACCGGAAGCTGAAATTTCCACCATGCTTGCTAATTATACTTTTAAAGGTGGAATACCTAAGAAACTTGGAGATCCAGGAGTACCAACTATACCATGCTCCATTAAAAGAAACTATGTTAAAACTCTTTATGTGATCTTGGAGCCGGTGTTAGTGTTATGCCTCTCTCTTTATATCATAGACTTGAATTGAATAAGTTGACACCTACTGAAATATCTTTGCAAATGGCTGATAAATCAACCGCTATACCTGTCGGTATTTGTGAGGATGTGCCTGTTGTGGTTGCAAATGTCACTATCTTAACACACTTTGTTATTCTTGATATTCCTGAGGACGATAGTATGTCGATTATCCTTGGTAGACCCTTCTTGAATACTGCAGGGGCTGTTATTGATTGCAACAAAGGCAATGTCACTTTTCATGTTAATGGTAATGAGCATACGGTACACTTTCCGAGGAAACGACCTCAAGTTCATAGCATCAATTCTATTGGAAAAATTCCAACTATCATTATTGGGGGTTTTGAATTTCCTATTCCTACTATCAAGAAAAAATATGATATTCTTATTATAGGGGATGTTCATATCCCCGTTGAGGTAACCTAGTGTTATTTGAAATTTCTCCAGTTCCATGTTATTCGGAATGAGTTTGTTAACAAGACTTGATCAACCTTGTTAGTGGATTCCTTTTGATGATCATGAGATGGATGAAACTAGAAGGCACAACCTTCTGTACCCTCTTTTTACTTTCTGTTATTTAGATTAAATAAAGCAAAAATAGTATTTTCTGTTTGTTTTCTGAATTATCCATGCAATAAAAAATATCCCGAAAATAAAAATTCTCCAAATGCCCTGCAAATTTAGTATGATTTTTATGGAATATTTGAGGATTCTAGGCACTAAGAACATAGCAGGGGGGCAAGCACCTGGCCATGAGGGTCCATGGCGCGCCCACCCTTACAGGGTGCGCCCTCCTGCCTCATGGGCCGATGGTGGCCCCCCTCCACTTATTTCTGCACCCACACACTCTACCTTCCTCCCAAAAAGTCCCCATCCAGCTCAAGCACGAGTTCTAGCTCATTTTGCTATGATTTTCGATCTCCTTGCTCAAAGCTCCATTCACAAAACTGCTTTGGGAGATTGTTGCTTGGTATGTTACTCCTCCAATGGTCCAATTAGTTTTTGTTCTAGTGCTTTATTCATTGCAAATTTTTGCTGCCTAGGTGAACCTGTTCTCGAGGTTGCATGCCAAATTTATGAGGTCCCAAGTAATTCTAATGCATGATATAGGCTCTAGGCACTTGTGGGAGTAGTTGCTATCAATCTTGTTTAGTTTGATTCACTTTTATTTTGAGTTACTAAAAATTTCAAAAAAATTCAGAAAAAGATGAAGAGGTTGTTCTTGAGTGGCTCCTCTAGCCAAAGCTCCAAGGATAAACAAGCTAAGGAGAAAGAATAGGCCAAGTATAATCTTCGTCGCGTAGCGGAAGTACGGCCGTGTGAATGGCCTTGTGATAATTTCTTGAGAACAGCCAGGATTTATGAAGACTTTTATTCTTTGGCTGAAAATGCGGGCCTCACTGACTTCCTCCACGACCGGATCAAACAGTATCTCTTACTTACCAATATTTCCATGCAAAACTTTTATTATTATCCTAAGAATTCACCTCCTTCGGTATCTTTTCATTTATATGATGAGGCTAAGGAAATGTCATTACGTAATTTTTGTGCGGCTTGCAGAATACCCTTTGAGGCTAGCTTGGATGAACCACATCGTAAAGATGTGGATGGTTTTATTGTACTATTACTGTAGGGGAATCGAGGAAGGGTTCCGATGCGAGAATCACTAGCATACATTTTCCTGTTTTACGCTACTTTGCCATATTTGCTAGTAGATGCTTAATTGGTCGTGGAAATAGTGGAAACTTCAGTGTTCCTGATATTATTATTTTTCTCCATGCCTTATTCGGCGATAACACTTTTAGTATGGGTTCCATTATTGCTAAATGGTTAAGCTTAAACCGTACAAAGGGCCCCATCTTTGGAGGTATCTATGATGCACGCCTTGCTATACATTTCGAGATACCTATTAGGCATGATGAGAAAGAGGAGACATTGTTGCCCCCTACCTTTTTAGATTACAGGAGCATGGTTGCGCATGAGTTTATTGTTGACAACGATGATAAGATGCTTCTGTATAACCTGAGATTTAATAAGAAACACAATGAGATTATTACCCTGCCTGCACCTTCTTTGTTTGATTTAACTGCAGGCCATTACCTTGTCTTGCGAAGGCGTTACGCAAGACCGAGGCGGGACGTCAACTCGAGCTGAGCGAACCGCCACTGGACCCTTACCGTCCATCCTGTTATCAGTGGGATCCAGAGGAGATCGCTAGCCAGTGGTATCCAGACGACACTCCTCAGTACACCGGGGAGAATAGCCGCGATCCTTGGGCATAGACCAACTTAGGCCAAAAGCCTAAGCTTAGGGGAGTACGTATTTCTCACCAACATTACATTCAAGTTCACACACTTACCTTAGTTGTCGGTGCTCATACTCTTTCATTGTATTATCCATGCTAGTTTAATTTCTTTTTCTAGTTTTCTTCTTGTGTGTTTGATAAACCTTAAGAAAAACAAAAAAATAGTTACTTTAATTCCCATGCTTGTAGTAGCAATTAAAAAGAAAACTCAAAAAGATTTCTCGTTCTTCTTTTTACTTGTTGGGAGCTTTCTCGTGAAAGTAATATTATTTCTTTTCTTTCCTTTGGGGGTCGAGACGAGAAGACCATAATGAAAACTTTTAGTGGCTCTATTATGCATGATTGTTGATTTGACTTAGAGACCATATTACTTTGTCTTCTCTCTTGAATAGAATGCTTGCAGATTCCAGCTTAGTCCAATGCACGTGCACTATTATTATTATACACACCGTTCGATCGTGCAAGTGAAAAGCAATAATGACGATATATGATGGATTGATTGAGATGAGAGAAGCTGGTATGAACTCGACCTCTCTTGTTTTTGTAAATATGATGAGTTCATCGTTCCTGATTCAGCCTATTATGAATAAACATGTTTGCAATGACAATTAGAGATTATAGTTGCTTATGCCATGCTTAATTAGCTAGGAGCTTATAATGGTTTACCTTGCGTGCCAACATGCTATTAAAATGGTTGTGATGTGGTATGATAGGATGGTATCCTCCTTTGAATGATTCGAGTGACTTGACTTGGCACATGTTCACGCATGTAGTTGAAACAAATCAACATAGCCTTCACGATATTTATGTTCATGGTGGATTATATCCTACTCATGCTTGCACTCGGTGTTGATTAATTTTAATGCATGTTCATGACTTTGTCGCTCTCTCAGTTAGTCGCTTCCCAGTCTTTTGCTAGCCTTCACCTGTACTAAGTGGGAATACAGCTTGTGCATCCAAACTCGATAAACCCCAAAATTATTCCATATGAGTCCACCATACCTTCCTATATGCGGTATTTACCTGCCGTTCCAAGTAAATTTGTATGTGCCAAACTCCAAACCTTCAAATGAAATTTTGTTTTGTATGCTCGAGCAGCTCATGTTTCAACTAGGGTTGTCTGTATCTTCCATGCTAGGTGGGTTATTCTCAAGAGGAGTGGACTCCGCTCCTCATTCACGAGAAAATGGCTGGTAACCGGGATGCCCAGTCGCATGATCAAAAAGATCAAAGCAAATCAAAATAATTAAACAAAACTCCCCCAGGGTTGTTGCTAGTTGGAGGCACTCGTTGTTTCGAGCAAGCCATGGATTGATGCTTGTTGGTGGTGGGGGAGTATAAACTTTACCATTCTATTTGGGAACCGCCTATAATGTATGTAGCATGGAAGATATCGAGATCTCATAGTTGCTGCGTTGACAGTGAAAGTATGCTGCTCAAAATGTTATTCATCTCTATTTTAAAATCGAGCTCTGGCACCTCTACAAATCCATGCTTCCCTCTGCGACGGGCCTACTTTTATGTTGAGTCATCACCTTCTTATTAAAAAGCACACGCTGGAGAGCACACTGTCATTTGCATGTATTACTATTAATTTATATTGGGTAAGACTTGACTGGATCTCTTTTACCATGAATTACAATGTTTAGTCAGTCCTTGATCTTTAAAGGTGCTCTGCATTTATGTTTTGTGGTCTCAGAAAGGGCTAGCGAGATACCATCTTGTTATATCATATTATGACGATTGTTTTGAGAAAGTGTTGTCATCCGAGATTTATTATTATTGCTCGCTAGTCGATTATGCCATTGATATGAGTAAACATGATACCTAAGTGTTATTGTGAATATGGTTAGTTCATAATCTTTGCTGAAAACTTGAATCCTGGCTTTACATATTTACAACAACAAGAGCAAACAGAGTTTGTAAAAGTTTTTCTTTATCACTTTTAGTTTATCAACTGAATTGCTTGAGGACAAGCAAAGGTTTAAGCTTGGGGGAGTTGATACGTCTCCAACATATCTACTTTTCCAAACACTTTTGCCCTTGTTTTGGACTCTAACTTGCATGATTTAAATGAAACTAACCCGGACTGACGCTGTTTTCAGCAGAACTACCATGGTGTTATTTATTGTGCAGAAAACAAAGGTTCTCGGAATGACCTGAAAATCCACGGAGATAACTTTTGGAAAATGTAAAAAATACTGGCGAAAGAATCAAGGCCAGGGGGCCCACACCCTGTCCACGAGGGTGGGGGGCGCGCCCCTCCCCCTGGGCGCGCCCCCTGTCTCATGGCCCCCTAGTGCTCCACCGACCTCAACTCCAACTCTATATATTCCGTTTCGTGGAGATAAAAATCAAAGAGAAAGTTTCATCACGTTTTACGATACGGAGCCGCCGCCAAGCCCTAATCTCTCTCGGGAGGGCTGATCTGGAGTCCGTTCGGGGCTCCGGAGAGGGGGGTTCGTCGCTGTCGTCATCATCAACCATCCTCCATCACCAATTTCATGATGCTCACCGCCGTGGTTGAGTAATTCCATCATAGGCTTGTTGGACGGTGATGGGTTGGATGAGATTTACCATGTAATCAAGTTAGTTTTGTTAGGGTTTGATCCCTAGTATCCACTATGTTCTAAGATTGATGTTGCTATGACTTTGCTATGCTTAATGCTTGTCACTAGGGCCCGAGTGCCATGATTTCAGATCTGAACCTATTATGTTTTCATGAATATATGTGAGTTCTTGATCCTATCTTGCAAGTCTATAGTCACCTATTATGTGTTATGATCCGACAACCCCGAAGTGACAATAATCGGGATACTTCTCGATGATTACCTTAGTTTGAGGAGTTCATGTATTCAGTAAGTGCTAATGCTTTGGTCCGGTTCTCTAATAAAAGGAGACCTTAATATCCCTTAGTTTCCATTAGGACCCCGCTGCCATGGGAGGGTAGGACAAAAGATGTCATGCAAGTTCTTTTCCATATGCACGTATGACTATATTCAGAATACATGCCTACATTACATTGATGAATTGGAGCTAGTTCTGTGTCACCCTATGTTATAACTATTACATGAGGAATCGCATCCGACATAATTATCCATCACTGGTCCAAGGCCTACAAGCTTTTCACATATTGTGCTTTGCTTATTTACTTTACCGTCGCTACTGTTACAATTACTACAAAACTGCTATCTTTACTTTTGCCACTGTTATCATTACTATCATACTACTTTGCTACTAAATACTTTGCTGCAAATACTAAGTTATCCAGGTGTGGTTGGATTGACAACTCAACTACTAATACTTGAGAATATTCTTTGGCTCCCCTTGTGTTGAATCAATAAATTTGGGTTGAATACTCTACCCTCAAAAACTTTTGCGATCCCCTATACTTGTGGGTTATCAGTGTGCAGCTCTTGATTTCTTGCTCTTGCCGTTGGAGCTCTCTGGCACGTCCTCGACGGGAGCACGGCACTCCGAAGAGGCGCGCTTGCCGGAGTGGGTGCGAGAGGTCTCGTCGTCCTTCTTCCCTCCCGGGGCTTCAGCGGCAGGAGCAAGTGCCTCGGCGACAATTGCTGCAACTGCTTCCCGGTGGAGTTGGTTAGCGCACATCAGCACGCCCTTCTTGTTGGAGGGGATGGTGATGTTGGTCATCGACCCAGGCATCTTCAGTGTGTTGTAGGCATAGTGCAACGCCGCCATGAACTTGGCTAGTGTCGGGAGGCCGAGGATCCCATTGTAGGGCAAGGGGATCTCGGCCAAATCAAAGACGATCCTCTCCGTCCTGTAGTTAAACTCGCCCCCAAATTTCACGGGCAGCGTGACCTTACACTTCGGCTGACTCCTTCCCAGGTTGACCCCTTGAAACGTGCCCGTCTCTTCGAGGTCTCCATCAGGAATTTCCAGCCTTTTGATCACAACAGGCGAGATCAAGTTCAGACCGGCTACTACGTCTCGAGCTTGCGTTGGTTTTCCCCGAAGAGGAGAGGATGATGCAGCATAGTAGCGTAAGTATTTCCCTTAGTTTTTGAGAACCAAGGTATCAATCCAGTAGGAGGTCACGCGCAAGTCCCTCGTACCTGCACAACACGATAGCAACTCGCAACCAACGCTTGGGGGTTGTCAATCCCTTCACGGTTACTTACGAGAGTGAGATCTAACAGAGATAATATTTTTGGTATTTTTGATAGATAGATGCAAAGTAAAAAGTAAAGGCAAAGTAAAAACAAAGCTAGTAAATAAAGTGATATAGATTGATATGATGAGAATAGACCCGGGGGCCAAAGGTTTCACTAGTGGCTTCTCTCAAGAGCATAAGTATTCTACGGTGGGTGAACAAATTACTGTTGAGCAATTGACAAAATTGAGCATAGTTATGAGTATATCTAGGCAATGATCATGTATATAGGCATCACATCCGTGACAAGTAGATCGAAACGATTCTGCATCGACTGCTATTCAGCGTGCATCTAGAGCATTAAGTTAAAAACAGAGTAACGCCTTAAGTAAGATGACATGATGTAGAGGGATAAATTCATGCAATATAATAAAAAACCGTCTTTGTTATCCTCGATGGCAACAATACAATACATGCCTTGCAACTCTTTCTGTCACTGAGTAAGGACACCGCAAGATTGAACCCAAAGTCATCCACTTCTCCCATTGCAAGAACTACCAATCTAGTTGGCCAAACCAAACGGATAATTTGAAGAGACTTGCAAAGATAACTCAATCATACATAAAAGAATTCAGAGAAGAATAAAATATTTTCCATAGATAATATTGGATCATAAACCCACAATTCATCGGTCTCAACAAACACACCGCAAAAAGAAGATTACATCGAATAGATCTCCACGAGAGAGGGGGAGAACATTGTATTGAGATCCAAAAAGAGAGAAGAAGCCATCTAGCTACTAGCTATCGACCCGAAGGTCTGAAGTAAACTACTCACACTTCATCGGAGGGGCTATGGTGATGATGTAGAAGCCCTCCGTGGTGGATGCCCCCTCCGTCGGAGCTCGAGCAGGCCCCAAGATGGGATCTCGTGGATCTGAAGGTTGCGGCGGTGGTATTAGGTTTTGGCTCCTGTTCGATCATACGGGATACGAGGTATATATAGGAGGAAGGATACGTCGATGGAGCTCCGAGGGGCCCACGAGGTAGGGGGCGCGCCCGGGGGGGCGCCCTCCACCCTCATGACCTCCTCGGAAGCTTCTTGGAGTAGGGTCCAAGTCTCCTGGATCACGTTTGGTGAGAAGATCACGTTCCCGAAGGTTTCATTCCGTTTGGACTCCGTTTGATATTTCGTTTCTTCGAAACACTGAAATAGGCAAAAAGCAGCAATTCTGGGCTGGGCCTCCAGTTAATAGGTTAGTCCCAAAAATAATATAAAAGTGGAAAATAAAGCCCAATATAGTCCAAAACAGTAGATAAAGTAGCATGGAGCAATAAAAATTATAGATACGTTGGAGACATATCAAGCATCCCCAAGCTTAGTTCATGCTCGTCCTCGAGTAGTTAAATGATAAAAAAAGAATTTTTGATGCGGAGTGATACTTTGGCATAATTTCAATGTAAAACTTCTTAATCATGGTATGAATATTCAGATCCGAAAGATTCAAGACAAAAGTTCATATTAACATAAAAATAATAATACTTCAAGCATACTAATCAAGCAATCACGTCTTCTCAAAATAACATGGCCAAAGAAAGTTCATCCCTACAAAATCATATAATTAGGCTATGCTTCATTTCGTCACACAAAGATGTTCCCAACTTCTATACCCCCGATGACAAGCCAAGCAATTGTTTCATACTCAAATAATCTCAAACTTTTTCAACCTTCACGCAATACATGAGCGCGAGCCATGGATATAGCACTATGGGTGGAATAGAATATGATGATGGGGATTGTGTGGAGAAGACAAAAAAGGAGAAAGCCTCACATCAACGAGGCTAATCAATGAGCTATGGAGATGCCCATCGATTGATGTTAATGCAAGGAGTAGGGATTGCCATGCAACAGATGCACTAGAGCTATGAATGCTCATAAAAAGAAAACTAGTGGGTGTGCATCCAACTTGCTTGCTCATGAAGACCTAGGGCATTTTGAGGAAGCCCATCATAGGAATATACAAGCCAAGTTCTATAATGGAAAATTCCCACTAGTACAAACAAGACAACTTATGAGACTCACTATATGAAAAACATGGTGCTACTTTGAAGCACAATATATGAGACTCACTACATGAAGAACAAGGTGCTACTTTGAAGCACAATATATGAGACTCACTACATGAAGAACAAGGTGCTACTTTGAAGCACAAGTGTGGTAAAAGGATAGTAACATTGTCCCTTCTCTCTTTTTCTCTCATTTTTTTTATTTTTTTGGGCCTTTCTCTTTTTTTTATGGCCTCTTTTTTTTATTTGGGCTTCCTTGGTCTCTTTTTTTTCCGTCCGGAGTCTCATCCCGACTTGTTGGGGAATCACAGTCTCCATCATCCTTTCCTCACTTGGGACAATGCTCTAATAATGATGATCATCACACTTTTATTTTTCTTACAACTCAACAATTACAACTCAAAACTAGAACAAGATATGACTCTATATGAATGCCTCCGGCGGTGTACCGGGATGGTGCAATGAATCAAGAGTGACATGTATGAAAAATAATGCATGGTGGCTTTGCCACAAATACGATGTCAACTACAAGATCATGCAATGGCAATATGACAAAAGTAAAGTATGTCATGATGAACGGAACGGTGGAAAGTTGCATGGCAATATATCTCGGAATGGCTATGGAAATGCCATAATAGGTAGGTATGGTGGCTGTTTTGAGGAAGATATAAGGAGGTTTATGTGTGAAAGAGCGTATCATATCATGGGGTTTTGGATGCACCGGCGAAGTTTGCACCAACTCTCAATGTGAGAAAGGGCAATGCAGTGCATCAAGAGGCTAGCAAAGGCGGAAAGGTGAGAGTGCGTATAATCCATGGACTCAACATTAGTCAAAAGAACTCATATACTTATTGCAAAAATTTAGAAGCCATCAAAAATCAAGTACTACGCACAATGCTCCTAGGGGGATAGATTGGTAGGAAAAGACCATCACTCGTCCCCGACCGCCACTCATAAGGATGCACAAGCCAGGTACACTTCATGCTTCAAATTTGTTACACAATTTTACCCATACGTGCATGCTACGGGACTTACAAACTTCAACACAAGTATTTTTCAAATTCACAACTACTCAACTAGCACGACTTTGATATTATTACCTCCATATCTCAAAACAATTATTAAGCATTAAATTTGTCTTAGTATTCAATTCACTCAAAAGAAAGTTTCACATATCTTGAACACTAAGTATATTAATATTAAGCAAATTACCATGCTATTAATGACTCTCAAAATAATCTAAGTGAAGCATGAGAGATCAAGTTTCTTTAAAACAAAACCACCACCGTGCTCTAAAAGATCTAAGTGAAGCACTAGAGCAAAAACTATCAAGCTCAAAAAGATATAAGTGAAGCACTATGAGCAAAACTATCAAGCTCAAAAAGATATAAGTGAAGCACTATGAGCAAAACTATCAAGCTCAAAAGATATAAGTGAAGCACATAGAGTATTCTAACAAATTCCAAATCATGTATGTCTCTCTCAAAAGGTGTGTACAGCAAGGATGATTGTGGTAAACTAACAAGCAAATACACAAATAATAAAAGACGCTCCAAGCAAAACACATATCATGTTGGTGAATAAACCGATGGAAGTGGGCGAAAGAGGGGATACCTTCCGGGGCATCCCCAAGCTTTGACTTTTTGGTGTCCTTGGATTATATTGGGGGTGCCATGGGCATCCCCAAGCTTAGGCTCTTGCCTCTCCTTGTTCCATAATCCATCAAAAGAATTCACCCAAAACATGAAAACTTCACAACACAAAACTCAACAGAAATCTCGTGAGCTCTGTTAGAGAAAGAAAATAAAAGACTACTTCAAGGTACTGTAATGAACTCATTCTTTATTTATATTGGTGTTAAACCTAATGTATTCCAACTTTTCTATGGTTTATAAACTAATTTACTAGCCATAGATTCATCAAAATAAGCAAACAACACACGAAAAACAGAATCTGTCAAAAACAGAACAGTCTGTAGTAATCTGTAACTAACGCAAACTTCTGAAACTCTAAAAATTCTAGCAAAATAGTAAGTCCTGGAAAATTTGTTTAATGATCAGCATCAAAAAGAATCAACGCAAAAGCACTCTCCAGTAAAAAATGGCAGCTAATCTCGTGAGCGCTAAAGTTTCTGTTTTTCAGCAGAATCAAATCAACTATCATCGTAGGTTATCCTATAGGTCCTACTTGGCACAAACACTAATTAAAACATGAAACCACATCCAAACAGAAGTTAGATGGATTATTTATTCCTAAACATAAGCAAAAACAAAAAACACAAAATAAAATTGGTTTGCCTCCCAACAAGCGCTATCATTTAACGCCCCTAGCTAGGCATTGATAATTTTAATGATGCTCACAAGAAAGGCAAGAATTGAAGCGCAAATAGAGCATCATAAAGCATGTGACAAACACATCTAAGTCTAACATACTTCCTATGCATAGGCATATTATAGGCAAACAAATTTGCAAGGCAAGCAAAAACTAGCATATGCAAGGAAGAAGAAGGTGACGATAGCAATCTCAACATGAAGAGAGGTAATTTAGTTACATGAAAACTTCTACAACCATATTTTCCTCTCTCATAATAGTTACATGTAGGATCATAAGAAAATTCAACAATATAGCTATCACATAACATATTCTCAACACGATCCACATGCATGCAAAGTTGACACTCTTCCAAGATAGTGGGATTAACATTAACTAAAGTCATGACCTCTCCAAACCCACTTTTATCAAAAATACCATAAGATTGAACATTCTCCAAATATGTGGGATCTAAAGTTGACACTCTTCCAAACTCACTTTCAATAGTATTGCAAACTCTATTATCAATCTCATATTCATCATGGGGGTTAAATAAATTTTCAAGATCAAAAGAAGAATCACCCCAATCATGATCATTGCAACAAGTAGTAGTCATAGCAAAACTAGCATCCCCAACCTTAGGGTTTTGCATATTATTTGCATAATTTACATTAAAAGATTTTATCATAAAATCATTCCAATCATGCTTTTTATTTAAAGATCTATCATGAAGCACTTCATCACAATTTTCAGATCTACGGGTTTTAGGCAAAAGCTTATAAAGATAATCTAGTGCATCCAAATCACTAGGAATTGGTTCATCATAATTGGATCTCTTAAAAAGATTGGCAAGTGGATCAGGATCCATAGACTTTTAGCAAGCAAAGATGCAAGCAAAAAGAAGGCACAAGCAAACATAAAGGCAACGAGAAAACGCAATGGGAAAGTGAGGAGGAGATTGGGAAAGAGAGGGCGAATAAAACGGCAAGGGTGAAGTGGGGGAGAGGAAAACTAGAGGCAAATAGCAAATAATGTAATGCGAGAGATAGGGATTGTGATGGGTACTTGGTATGTTGACTTTTGCGTAAGCCTCCCCAGCAACGGCGCCAGAAATTCTTCTTGCTACGTCTCGAGCTTGCGTTGGTTTTCCCCGAAGAGGAGAGGATGATGCAGCACAGTAGCGTAAGTATTTCCCTCAGTTTTTGAGAACCAAGGTATCAATCCAGTAGGAGGTCATGCGCAAGTCCATCGTACCTGCACAACACGATAGCAACTCGCAACCAACGCTTAGGGGTTGTCAATCCCTTCACGGTTACTTACGAGAGTGAGATCTGATAGAGATAATATTTTTGGTATTTTTGATAGATAGATGCAAAGTAAAAAAAGTAAAGGCAAAGTAAAAACAAAGCTAGTACATAAAGTGATATAGATTGATATGATGAGAGTCGACCCGGGGGCCATAGGTTTCACTAGTGACTTCTCTCAAGAGCATAAGTATTCTACGGTGGGTGAACAAATTACTATTGAGCAATTGACAAAATTGAGCATACTTATCAGTATATCTAGGCAATGATCATGTATATAGGCATCACGTCCGTGACAAGTAGATCGAAACGATTCTGCATCTACTGCTATTACTCCACTCATCGACCGCTATCCAGCATGCATCTAGAGTATTAAGTTAAAAACAGTGTAACGCCTTAAGCAACATGACATGATGTAGAGGGATAAATTCATGCAATATGATAAAAACCCCATCTTGTTATCCTCGATGGCAACAATACAATACGTGGCTTGCAACTCTTTTCATCCATCGAGTAAGGACACCGCAAGATTGAACCCAAAGCCATGCACTTCTCCCATTGCAAGAACTACCAATCTAGTTGGCCAAACCAAACGGATAATTCGAAGAGACTTGCAAAGATAACTCAATCATACATAAACGAATTCAGAGAAGAATCAAATATTTTCCATAGATAATACTGGATCATAAACCCACAATTCATCGGTCTCAACAAACACACCGCAAAAAGAAGATTACATTGAATAGATCTCCACAAGAGAGGGGGAGAACATTGTATTGAGATCAAAAAAGAGAGAAGAAGCCATCTAGCTACTAGCTATGGACCCGAAGGTCTAAAGTAAACTACTCACACTTCATCGGAGGGACTATGGTGATGATGTAGAAGCCCTCCGTGGTGGATGCCCCCTCCGGTGGAGCTCCGGAACAGGCCCCAAGATGGGATCTCGTGGATACAGAAGGTTGCGGTGGTGGTATTAGGTTTTTGGCTCCTGTTCTGATCATACGGGGATACGTAGGTATATATAGGAGGAAGGAGTATGTCGGTGGAGCTCCGAGGGGCCCACGAGGTAGGGGGGCGCGCCCAGGGGGCGCGCCCTCCACCCTCGTGACCTCCTCGGAAGCTTCTTGGAGTATGATCCAAGTCTCCTGGATCACGTTCGGTGAGAAGATCATGTTCCCGAATGTTTCATTCCGTCTGGACTCCGTTTGATATTCCGTTTCTTCGAAACACTGAAATATGCAAAAAAAAAACAGCAATTCTGGGCTGGGCCTCCGGTTAATAGGTTAGTCCCAAAAATAATATAAATGTGGAAAATAAAGCCCAATATAGTCCAAAACAGTAGATAAAGTAGCATGGAGCAATCAAAATTATAGATACGTTGGAGACGTATCACCGGCCCCGCCGTCAACTAGCATCTTCGTCACCTTGAGGTTGCGTATCGTTGGTGAAACCAATAACGTCAGACACCCGACCGCAGTTGTGCGATCAGGGTGGTCCTTAGTGTCAAAGATGATAGGCGTGCTGGACCACTTCAGTGGCTTCTGTGCGTCGAACGATGGCTCCGCCGCCATGATCTCACGTGCCCACTGCTTGAGCTGGCGGTGAGAGGTGTGCAGCGAGGCACCACCGTCGATGCACATGGCCTCCGTAGCTTTCTGAAACTCGTGGTCACCGGACTCGTCGTCCTCGTCATGATCATCGTCTTCCTGCTTCTTGTCGCGGCCCCGGGCGGGCCTCTCTTTCTAGTTATCCTTGCCGCGGTAGCCTCCTTGGCCGCCACACTTCTTGTCAGATCCTTCGGCACCGTCTTGACCCTTCTACTTGTCCCGCCTCTCATACTCAGCTTTTTTGCTTCTCAGCAAGCAGCTCAACTTGTCGGTAGTTCTGGAGGTCGTCGCCCTTGGTGCGGTGGATCTTGCAATACTGCTTGTCGGAGCTTCCTGGCTTGTCGACAACCACCAAGGCCCGGCAAGCGGCACACCTGGAAACTTTCTTGTCGGGGTCGCTTGCCTTGGCCTTCTTTGGCAGTGCCGGTGTCGTCGGATAGGCAAGCACAGCCTTGACCTTGCGCTTTCTATTACGGCGCCGGCCCTTCTTCGTCAGGGCGGCGGTGTCATTGTCTGTGAAGTCGGTTTCCTCACCGGCGTCCTCGCCGGGGTACTTCCTCCCCTCTTCAGCTCGAGCTCACCTATTGGCCAGAACATAAAGTTAGGCCACATCTTTGACCTTGTTCATCGCCATCTCTTCACGCATCTTGCGGTTGCGCACATTCTAATGGAATGCGCTGATCTCGGCGGCTGGGTGAATGTCTGGGATGTTGTATTGCACCCGGTTGAACCTCTGGATGTACTTGCACAAGTTTTCCCCTTCCTTCTAGGGGATGATATGCAGATCGCTCGCCTGGCCATGAGCTTGATGGCCTCCAATGAAGGTGCCAACAAACTCATGACACAGGTCCGACCAAGGAGAAATGGAATCCACCGGCAAGTGCATCAACCATGACATGACATTGGGCTTAAGTGCCAACGGGAAGTAATTGGCAAGCACCTTGTCGTCGCGGGCTCCAGTAGCTTGCATCGCAATGGTGTAGATGCTGAGGAACTCTGACGGGTGAGTCTTGCCGTTGTACTTCTCGCCAACGTCAGGCTTGAACGTGTGGTGGTAGGGCCACTGGAACTGCCGCAGCTCACGGCTAAAGGTTGGGCAACCCACCTCGTAGGGTAGGCCACCGTAGCCTCCCAGTGCTGGGTGGTTCATAGTGGGGCCCGCCCGCCTATCTGACTGGTGGCGTGCATCATGCCGGCATTCGATGGTGGTTTGAGCATCTTCAAGGGCTCGCTCTTGAAGAACTTGGCGCTGATCGCGGTGGGTCCGTGGATCGGACGACGCTATGGAAATTTTATCACAAGCGTCATCACGACGGATCGACACCCGCGGTAGCTGGCGTGGGGGAGGAGAGTGCACCGTGGCTGCATCACCTCCGGCCCTTCCTCTACCGGCATGCGGTGGCTCGACAGAGCGTCGGCCTATGGGCCCCGCTGGTCGCGGCTCATCTTTGTTGGCGATGCCGACGAGGCTCCGGACGGTGGCTCTCCACTCGTCGAGCTTCTCCGCAACAGGAGGAAACTCGAGGAGCAGCTATGCGCGCGCCAAAGCTTCCGCTAGCGTGGGTGGCGGTGAAAGCCGTGTGGACCGTGACGCGCTCCGACTTCTAACCACGTTAGAAGGACCTCTATCACAGCCCTGCGGCTGCCCGCCATTTCTGCCAGCACCTCGGCGTGCGTGCTGGTCTCCTTCGTCCTGCGAGAGATGCGCAGGACTCTTCCCACGGCGGCAACCAGGGTCACCAGCATGGTGATGCTGCTCATCGCACATGACTTGGGAAGAGCGCGTCGTGGGCGCTGGCGTAGGTGTCTTGGAGGTCGCCGCGCCGCCGGTAGGTGGCACGGCGACGCCCTTGGAGGGCCCCGTGCCGCCTGCGGGGGGGCCAACTCCGTCTTTGGATGTGGCGGCGTGCGGCCCGTCGTCTTGCGCATGAACGACGCCGCTCGCCAGGCTTTGACTGCCAGAGTGATGTGGGTGTTCACGGGCCGTGCCCCGGGTTCTGTTCGCGATCGCCCCGCTACCTGCCCGCACTGGTACGGGTAGTCCGGCCCCGGACGAACCGATCGCCATTGTCGTCTTCCTCTTGGGAGCCATGGCGATGAAGCACTGCTAGACTAGTTGCTAGACCGGATTTCTACAGGTGCGCCCCCTACCTGGCGCGCCAAAGATGTCGGTGGAAACGACACCTATGGGATCACTGGAATCCCTACTACGGTCGGCGGGCGCGAGGTTGTGGAAAGAGCGGGTCTAGGAGCAGCCACAAGGATCGTTTACCCAGGTTCGGGCCACGAGGATCGCGTAATACCCTAGTCCTGCTCTGGTGTATATCTAAATGTTCGTGTGTTCTTGAACTAGCTATGGTGTGTGCGTAGTCCAGAAAGCCCAATCCTTCTCCCGTATGCCTCGGGCCTCCTTTTATAGGAAGAAAGGGGGTGCCACAGTAGCACACAGGAGGTGGAAAGTGCATGCGATGGCTGAGTCTATCCTCTGGCACCGTCGGACAAATGCATTTAATGCGCTGCCGACATGCCCTTCTTGTTGTCGCCGCTTCGCCTTGCTTCGACACGCGTCCAGGCCAGTGTGGCGTGCAGCGCCATGTAGGCTGGCAGGCTGCTGAGCTGGTGCGGTGGCAGGGTCTTCATGAAGATCTGCATGCCACCACGCAGGTGCTTGCTGAGTTGGTCTCGGGGCCGCACGTCGCCACGCGGGTGTTCGCCTAGCTGGCTGGGCTGGCAGCTGCATGGGAACGGCGATGAAGTCTTGGTGGGCGCGGGCCTGGCCGCAGCCCCGCGGATGTCCTCGGCAAGGGTCTTGTCGGGGCCCCGGCAAGAGTCTTGTCGTGGCACCGTGGTCGTCCCCGGCAAGGATCTTGCCAGAGGTCTCGTGGATTTCCTCGGCAAAGATCGTGTCGTGGATCGTCGTCTTCTGGCCCTCATCTGATCTTGTGTGTTTATGATCTTCACGAAGATCTGCATGCCACCATGGATGTGCCTCCTGAGCCTTGGTTCCAATGTGGTTGATGGCGTTGGAACCCTTGGTGCTCAAGGGTGGCGCGCTCCGCTGGTGTTGGGCAAGTTGCCCCGGCAAGGATCTTGCCGGGGCTGCGGAGTCCGCCCAGGCAAGGGTCTTGCCGGGGGAGTCCACCTCGCCCTCTTGCTCTTTGTGTCTCTGATCTTGGTGTTGCCTCTTCTGCCCTGCTGAATGTACTCGCGGGCGCGGCTTTTGCTGCTCGTGCACAAGTAAAGGGGTACAAAAGAGAGCCCCTATTTTTGTACACCGACAGTTACCTTACTGTTTTTATAATTTTAGATTACAAAACCTATATCTACCATCCATATTGCACTTGTATCACTATCTCTTCGCCAAACTAGTGCACCTATACAATTTACCATTGTATTGGGTGTGTTGGGACACAAGAGACTCTTTGTTATTTGGTTGCAGGGTTGTTTGAGAGAGACCATCTTCATCCTACGCCTCCCACGGATTGATAAACCTTAGGTCATCCACTTGAGGGAAATTTTCTACTGTCCTACAAACCTCTGCACTTGGAGGCCCAACAATGTCTACAAGAAGGTTGCATAGTAGACATCAAGCTCTTTTCTGGCGCCGTTGCGGGGGAGGTGAGTGCTTAAAGGTATATCTTTAGATCTTGCAATCGAATCTTTTTGTTTCTTGTTTTATCACTAGTTTATTCTATAAAATAGAACTACAAAAAATGGAATTAAGGTTGCCACATATGCTTCATCTTTTTAATGTCTTTCATGAAAATGATAGGAAGGAAAATTGTGCTCAAGTGCTAGAAGAAGAACTACATAGAATGCTTGGCATAAAATATGTGAATGATGAGCATGATTGCAATGTTGTTAGTATGAATTCTATGAATACCCATGATGCTAATGATATGCAAAGCCACAAGCTTGGGGATGCTATGTTTGATGAAGATGATATGTTTAGTCCCCCAAGTTTTGATGAGCAAATTTATTATGATGAAAGCATGCCTCCTAATTATGATGATTATTGTGATGACACGTATGCTATAAAGAATAAATATAACCATGAAACTCGTCATCATGATTTTAATTTTCAATTGGATTATGCTTCACATGATAGTTATTTTGTTGAGTTTGCTCCCACTACTATTCATGAGAAGAAATTTGCTTATGTGGAGAGTAATAAAAATTCTATGCTTGTAGATCATGAAAAGAATGCTTTATGTGATGGTTATATTGTTGAAATTATTCATGATGCTATTGAAATTTATTATGAGGGAGGAATATATGCTTGTAGGAATTGCAATAATATCAAGTTTCCTCTCTATGTGCATAAAGTTTTAAAGTTAGGCGTGTTTTGCCTTCCTATGCTAGTTGATTATTGTTCCCATAAGTTGTTTGCTCACAAAATCCCTATGCATAGGAAGTGGGTTAGACTTAAATGTGCTAGTCATATTCTTCATGATGCTCTCTTTATGTTTCAATTCTTATCTTTTATGTGAGCATCATTTAAATCATCATGCCTAGCTAGGGGCGTTAAACGATAGCGCTTGTTGGGAGGCAACCCAATTTTATTTTTGTTCTTTGCTTTTTGCTTCTGTTTAGTAATAAATAATTCATCTAGCCTCTTTTTAGATGTGGTTTTATTTTTTATTAGTATTTGTGCCAAGTAGGACCTTTGGGAAGACTTGGGTGAAGTCTATGCGATCTTGCTGTAAAAAACAGAAACTTTTGCGCTCACGAGATTAGATGCCATTTTTTACTGCAGAGTGCTTTTAGGTTAATTCTTTTTGCAGATTATTAATAGATAAATTCCTCAGGTCCATAAATTTATTTAAGAATTTTTGGAGTTGAATAAGTATACGTTTGATACAGATTACTACAGACTGTTCTGTTTTTGACAGATTCTGTTTTCTATGTGTTGTTTGCTTATTTTGATGAATCTATGAGTAATATCGGAGGGTATGAACTATAGAGAAGTTGGAATACAATAGATATTACACCAATACGGATTTAGAATGAGTTCACAACAGTACCTAAGTGGTGATTTATTTTCTTATACTAACGGAGCTTACGAGTTTTCTGTTAAGTTTTGTGTTGTGAAGTTTTCAAGTTTTACGTGAAGATTCGATGGACTATGGAATAAGGAGTGGCAAGAGCCTAAGCTTGGGGATTCCCAAGGCACCCCAAGGTAATATTCAAGGACAACCAAGAGCATAAGCTTGGGGATGCCCCGGAAGGCATCCCCTCTTTCGTCTTCGTTCATCGGTAACTTTACTTGGAGCTGTATTTTTATTCACCACATGATATGTGTTTTGCTTGGAGCGTCATTTTGTTTTATTTTGTTTTGCTTGATGTTTGAATAATATACCAAGATCTGAAATTCTTAAATGTTAGAGAGTCTTCACATAGTTACATAATTATTTGACTACTCATTGATCTTCACTTATATCTTTCGGAGTAGTTTGTCATTTGCTCTAGTGCTTCACTTATATCTTTTTAGAGCACGGTGGTGGTTTTATTTTGAAGAAATAGACGAACTATCATGCTTCACTTATATTATATTTAGAGTTTTAAACATCATGGTAATTTGCTTTGGTTATAAAATTAGTCCTAATATGATGGGCATCCAAGAAGGATATAATAAAAACTTTCATATAAAGTGCATTGAATACTATGAGAAGTTTGATTCCTTATGATTGTTTTGAGATATGAAGATGGTGATATTAGAGTCATGCTAGTGGAGTAGTTGTGAATTTGAGAGATACTTGTGTTAAAGTTTGTGATTCCCGTAGCATGCACGTATGGTGAACCGTTATGTGATGAAGTCGGAGCATGATTTATTTTTTGATTGTCTTCCTTATGAGTGGCGGTCGGGGACGAGCGATGGTCTTTTCCTACCAATCTATCCCCCTAGGAGCATGCGCGTAGTACTTCGTTTCGATGACTAATAGATTTTTGCAATAAGTATATGAGTTCTTTATGACTAATGTTGAGTCCATGGATTATACGCACTCTCACCCTTCCACCATTGCTAGCCTCTCTTGTGCCGCGCAACTTTCGCCGGTACCATACACCCACCATATGCCTTCCTCAAAACAGCCACCATACCTACCTATTATGGCATTTCCATAGCCATTCCGAGATATATTGCCATGCAACTTTCCACCATTACGTTTATTATGACACGCTCCACCATTGTCATATTGCTTTGCATGATCATGTAGTTGACATCGTATTTGTGGCAAAGCTGTCATTCATAATTCTTTCATACATGTCACTCTTGATTCATTATCCCGGTACACCACCGGAGGCATCCACATAGAGTCATATTTTGTTCTATGATTCTTGAGTTGTAAGTAGATAAAAGTGTGATGATCTTCTTTATTAGAGCATTGGCCCATGTGAGGAAAGGATGATGGAAGCAATGATTCCCTCACAAGTTGAGATGAGTCTCCGGACTTTATGAAAAATAAAAGAGGCCAAAGAAGCCCAAATAAAAAATAGAGGTCAAAGAAGCCCACCAAAAAATGAGAGAAAAAGAGAGAAGGGACAATGCTACTATCCTTTTACCACACTTGTGCTTCAGAGTAGCACCATGATCTTCATGATAGAGAGTCTCCTATGTTGTCAGTTTCATATACTAGTGGGAATTTTTCATTATAGAACTTGGCTTGTATATTCCAATGATGAGCTTCCTCAAATTGCCCTAGGTCTTCGTGAGCAACCAAGTTGGATGCACACCCACTTAGTTTCTTTTGATGAGCTTTCATACACTTATAGCTCTAGTGCATCCGTTGCATGGCAATCCCTACTCACTCACATTGATATCTATTAATGGGCATCTCCATAGCCCATTGATACGCCTAGTTGATGTGAGACTATCTTCTCCTTTTTGTCTTCTACACAACCACCATCCTATTCCACCTATAGTCCTATGTCCATGGCTCACGCTCATGTATTGCGTGAAGATTGAAAAAGTTTGAGAATACTAAAGTATGAAACAATTTCTTGGCTAAAATCGGGGGTGTGCATGATTTAAATATTTTGTGTGATGAAGATAGAGCATAGCCAGACTATATGATTTTGTAGGGATAACTTTCTTTGGCCATGTTATTTTGAGAAGACATGATTACTTTGTTAGTATGCTTGAAGTATTATTATTCTTATGCCAATATTAAACTTTTGTCTTGAATCTTATGGATCCGAATATTCTTTCCACAATAAAGAGAATTACATGGATAAATATGTTACGTAGCATTCCACATCAAAAATTCTATTATTATCATTTAACTACTCCAGGACGAGCAGGAATTAAGCTTGGGGATGCTTGATACGTCTCCAATGTATCTATAATTTTTTATTGTTCCATGCTCTTATATTATCTGTTTTGGATGTTTAATGGGCTTTAATATACACTTTTATGTTATTTTTGGGACTAACCTATTAACCGGAGGCCCAGCCCAAATTGTTGTTTTTTGCCTATTTCAGTGTTTCGCAGAAAAGGAATATCAAACGGAGTCCAAACGGAATGAAACCTTCGGGAGAATCGTTTTTGGAACAAACGCAATCCAGGAGACTTGGAGTAGACGTCAGGGAAGCAACGAGGTGGCCACGAGGGTCCAGGGAGCGCCCTACCCCGTGGGCGCGCCCCCCACCCTCGTGGGCCCCTTGTGGCTCCCCTGACCGACTTCTTTCACCTATATATACTCATATACCCTGAAAACATCAAGGAGCACAATAGATCGGGAGTTCCGCCGCCGCAAGCCTCTGTAGCCACCAAAAACCAATCGGGACCCTGTTCCGGCACCCTGCCGGAGGGGGGATTCATCACTTGTGGCCATCTTCATCATCCCGGTGCTCTCCATGACGAGGAGGGAGTAGTTCACCCTCGGGGCTGAGGGTATGTACGGGTAGCTATGTGTTTGATCTCTCTCTCTCGTGTTCTTGATTCGGCACGATCTTGATGTATCGCGAGCTTTGCTATTATAGTTGGATCTTATGATGTTTCTCCCCCTCTACTCTCTTGTAATGGATTGAGTTTTCCCTTTGAAGTTATCTTATCGGACTGAGTCTTTAAGGATTTGAGAACACTTTATGTATGTCTTGCATGTGCTTATCTATGGTGACAATGGGATATTCACGTGATCTACTTGATGTATGTTTTGGTGATCAACTCGCGGGTTCAGTGACCTTGTGAACTTATGCATAGGGGTTGGCACACGTTTTCGTCTTGACTCTCCGGTAGAAACTTTGGGGCATTCTTTGAAGTACTTTGTGTTGGTTTGAATAGATGAATCTGAGATTGTGTGATGCATATCGTATAATCATACCCACGGATACTTGAGGTGACATTGGAGTATCTAGGTGACATTAGGGTTTTGGTTGATTTGTGTCTTAAAGTGTTATTCTAGTACGAACTCTATGATAGATCGAACGGAAAGAATAGCTTCATGTTATTTTACTACGGACTCTTGAATCGATCGATCCGAAAGGATAACTTTGAGGTGGTTTCGTACCCTACAATAATCTCTTCATTTGTTCTCCACTATTAGTGACTTTGGAGTGACTCTTTGTTACATGTTGAGGGATAGTTATATGATCCAAGTATGTTATTATTGTTGAGAGAACTTGCACTAGTGAAAGTATGAACCCTAGGCCTTGTTTCCTATTGCAATACCGTTTACGCTCACTTTTACCACTTGTTACCTTGTTGTTTTTATAATTTCATATTACAAAAACCTATATCTATCATCCATATTGCACTTGTATCACCATCTCTTCGCCGAACTAGTGCACCTATACAATTCACCATTGTATTGGGTGTGTTGGGGACACAAGAGACTCTTTGTTATTTGGTTGCAGAGTTGTTTGAGAGAGACCATATTTATCCTACGCCTCCCACGGATTGATAAACCTTAGGTCATCCACTTGAGAGAAATTTGCTACTGTCCTACAAACCTCTGCACTTGGAGGCCCAACAACGTCTACAAAAAGAAGGTTGTGTAGTAGACATCACCCTCCCCGAGTGGCTCTGCGAAGAAAGCGTAGGAGCACAGCCTATATCACTTCTAGGGGGCTCCGCACGGGCGCACGGCAAAATCCACCAGATATTGCGGGGTTCCTTAATGACGTTCCCCTGCCCACAGAAGCACAAGACTCAGTTTGTTTTTAAGGCCCATTGTACCAGATCATTATTACCGTGATCTTATTTACACCGACGGAATCTTCTTCCCTTCGAAGCTTCTAGTCAGCATCATCGGCAAAACCCAAGTCATGAACTATTTTCATTCTAGTCTTGTCGAACTATTTTCTTTTAACTAGCAAATCCATTCATGTTGACAAATCTACTACGGGTTCTGCATTTTCCACTCATCAAACGCAAGCCATGGATGCTCATACATCCAGGGAATGTCGGATTGGCATGTTACATCTGTCATTGCATACTACATGTTATCGAAAACCAAATAATTTTATAAATGTTTCAACTTGGAATTGATTAACCGATGTATATCCATCCCCTAACTACATTTCTCGTTTTGGAAGTTACTTCCTCCATAAGACGTGTTTTTTCACACTATTGTGGTGTCAAAATGCGTCTTACATTCGGAGGGAGTATCTCTTAATTAGTTCAACTTCATACATATGTCAGTGTGTCCTCTCTTACACACGCTTGCCATAGTTTTTTTTTCTGGCACCAGGTTGTTGTTGTTTTTCGCGCACTCATGTTTTTTCGATTGACTACCATACTTTTCATCCCCTCCACAAATGCTTGTCTTACCTTTTGACATGCATACCTTGTACAATTCGTATACATGTATACGCTTTTACTGCCAATTTCTATTAATTCCATCTTACATTCCACACTTTAATCTTTGGTTGTCATCTCTATCACTACTTTGTTTTACTTAAAAATAACCTAAGATTCCATCTTTCACATTTTCTCTCCACCATCCCTTTGCGCAGCCTCCCACATACGTTACCTTCGCCTTCCATTTGTTTTTCATCCGTCCAGATATTCTTTGGTAACGGTTTTTAATCTGATCGGTCAAAGCAGATTAATATCTAGTAATGCAATAAATTGACGCGAAAGAATCAATCATGATTAGTAATTATTTCGGAACACAACAAATTTAAATTCATCGAAAGAAATCAATCACGATCGGTAATTACTCAGTAACACAATAAATTCACTGAAAGAAATCAATCACACCCGGTCATCATTTCTTTCCCCTGTTACAATGCACAAGCTATTGCCCATATAAATAAAAATGTTATTTTTTATCGATGCTTCTTCATAGATTTAACTCATCACAACCAGTCATCATTTCTTTCCCTGTTACAATGCACGGGGAATTACCTAGTATATATAAATAAAATGTTAATTTTCATCAATATTTCTTCAGAGATTTAACTCTGAATCGATTGCTTTCTAGTGAAGAACATGCACACGTATCGCACATGAAGCTATTTTTATTGATTATAGTAGCTCTCTCTCTCTCTCTCTCTCGCTCGCTCTCTCTCTCTCTCTCTCCCTCCCTCTCCATCCCTCCCTCCCTCCCTCAATATGCTCTCTCTCTCAATTCGCATTATCATTCTGCCATCTTGGAGCGTACTGAACTGTTGTAATAAAAAAAACTTATATTCATAATCGGGACATTCTATATCATGAGATTTCTATGTACAAGGCAAAATGTAAGTACAATTTTTGTAAACGATTGGGATTAACTATCCGACGGTGCCCCCTAACTAAGGGAAGGCGCATGTAGACAACGCTCACGGAGTGTGAAATGCAAGAGGCGACCCCCAACGACGCGACTGTGCTTCTATCAAAAATAAGATATAGATTCAGAAATACAAACACGAGAAACCAATGGTAAAAATGCTTTGGTATCCATCTTGAATTTAAATCCAAAAAAACATGAAACATCTTCCATCCCCGATAAAGTAAAATCTCTAATACGTCCTGAGTATGTCACCATAAGAAGCGGCCCAAGCTAATCCCATGATGAGCCAGGGGTCCTTTAATTATTGATTATTTACTATGATTCGGAAGAAAAAGCATTCAATATCCTACGCAAGGCTGTGATGCAACGAACATTCAAGCTGGATATTGATTTGGCAACTCAGAAAGGCAGTGTAGCTTTACAAAAACTATGTATCACGGCAAAACCACACATAACATTCCAAGTGTCTGATATAAATATTTTTAAGCGAATTTTCAGAAGCTTGCCTCTACCTATATCTGAAACAAGGTTTCAGAAAGAGTGCAAGTACTTCTTAGGCAAAGAAATAACACATTCAATAAGATAGGGCAGCAGCAAATTAGCATTCAGAACATCCTAACGGTATTGCATTCCATGAGATGGATGGTTCCAGGTATATAGAGGAGCGTCAAGACTTGACTAGAATTCGGAACATTCTACATGTCTCGCATTCCATGAGATGCATGGTTAAAAGTACACAACTGAATGAGGGTTGCTAAACTGTGGTGCATGTCGAGTTTCTGGTTTTCGCTGTACATAACTGGAGCTCAAAGGGAAGGGTGAGACGACGAGCCCTAAAACTGCTTTTCGGAAAACATGGGGTTACTGTTCCTTGCATCCCGGCAAAATGTTAAGAGACTGGTGAGATGAGCACTGTACTCCCGAATCCGATCACATGACAATGGCAGATGCAAAAGATCTCTTCCCTATTGAATTGAAACCTGGAACTGACCAGCCGGAGTTCACATTGTAGACTTCCACCTGCAACAGAAAGGAAGAAATTGTCCTTGAAAGAGAGCACATATTTGTGAAGGCAACAGTTAAACGTCGGTACAATGTTTACTTACAGTGTCCAGTATCTGTTCGTTGGACCGCAGACCGCCGAGGACAAACAAGCTATCATCAAAAGTAACTGCCGAGGCGTATCCTCTTGGGTTGCTCATGGGATCACCCATCCTCCAGGCGTTGAGGCGAGGATCAAAGATCTCAACACTGGAAACCATGCTGTCCCCATCATACCCTCCAATGGCATATCTGAAACAATAAATCTCCTAACTCAATTTCTTGCCAAGATTAAAGCCCAAGATGCCATCGGTGTTCAGCGAGATCTAAAATAACATGAAGAGTATACTCACAGGACTTCTCCCAGCACAGCCACAGCATGGCATCCTCTCCTTGCTTTCATGCTTGGAAGCTTAACCCAGAAACCCTCCCTTGGATCATACCTTTCTGCTGACCTGTACATGATGTGGTTGTTAGTTGATGATGTCTTAAATCATGTGCTTCCACCATGTCATTTTATCATTCAAGTGGTTATATTAGCATCCAAGAAAAAGAATGCGTCAGAAACATTTATAGATTTGACTAAAGATTTACACCATCCTCCCATTGCTTACATGTCATTTTATCATTCAAGTGGTCATATTAGCATCCAACAAAAAGAATGTGTCGGAACCATTTATAGATTTGACTCAAGATTTACTAGCATTTACACCATCACATTGATATGTACTTTTATAATGTATAATATATTGGTGCAGCATATTTTTATAGAAACTGATGAGTAAAAAGTCGCATGGGTGCAATGCCCTAAAGCACTTAAAAGTGTGGAACAGAAGTAACATAATGGAGGAAAATAGCAAGGAAACTTACTGTAAGTACTTGCTACCATCAAATCCACCAGATACATAGATGACACCACTCGATTCTGCTGCTGCTAGAGCAAATCTCTGAAACGTGTTGCAGCATACTTAAGAGATCAGTGTCAAAATTAGTCAACTAGCTGAACTACTCTCCCGATTACCGCCAATATTAGAATAATCAATTCAACTATGCTTTTCAGTTATACCATTACACGGCAACAAGATTCTAGATAATCTGTAAGATGAGGATGCAATGCAGAAGCTAATTGGTACGAAGCTATGCAGAATATGGTATCGTTGAAAATCTAAAATAAGCCGATGTCTCCTATTTGATCGTATTAAGGTCACTGAGTTTATTACAATGCAATCATGACTATTCTAATTAATTCAATGACATTTTTCTGTTATCCTACATTACGTAGAAACAAAATTCAAGATATTGTGTGTACATGAGGATGCAATGCAGAACTCAACTGGTAAAAGCTATGCAGAAGATGATCAAGCTGAAAAATTGAAGTAAACAGATGTCTCCTATTGTCCTTATTAAGGTCACTGAGTTCATCACAGTGCAATCATGACAAGACTAGGAGAATAAGTTCAGTGTTGCTATGAAATAGGCTGCAAACATATCAAAGGACACAAAGTAATCACTAAAAGCAACTGGGAGGCCAAGAACATACTGGTTGCAGCATAGACGGACTACATATCCACTTCCCAAGAAAAGGATCAAACATCTCAACTTCTGAAAAAGTTTGTGTTCCATCTCCTCCACCCATCGCATATATTTTGCCATTAAGACTTACTCCAGCAAGAGATCCTTTCTCATGGTTCAAACAGGGGCATATCATCCACTCACTACTCCTTGTATTATAGCATTCCGCTGTAAGAAAAGAAAGTACATAAATGCAGTTTGAAGTCCAGAGAAAGAAAGACAGAAGCACATTTAAATATCAGTATACCTACCTGTGTTATACCATGAACTCCCATCCCCACCACCAAAAACAAATATACAGCCTTCCATTGCGGCAACAGATGCATATGAACGTGCAGAGCTCATCGATGTGAGAGACACAAGGATGTCTTTTTTTGGAGAAAAGGAATCAAGAGATGATAACCAGGTCACGCCATTATAACCACCGATCAGGAATATTGCTGGCATGTCCAGATTATCGCACGTGCTTCCTTGAAGAGACAAGGAGGAGTCAAATTTGAATTGTAACTCATCTATACGATATTCCAGTTGCTGAACTTTTCTTCCAGAGTCTTTAACTACTTCCTTCAACGAAATTATTTCTTGATCTGATTTAATCTGGAAAATAACAGGACCATAATCAGACTATATATATGCAGGAGGTGTTTGCATAAAAAGTACAAAATAGCGGCCAACACATTTTGGACAATGGATATACATGGCACGAAAAGTAAGGTAGCCAGATTTAGCATACCAGCTAACCAGTTCAGTCTCACCATATCGAATTTATAATTTTATATGCTGAACTAATCAAATCAATAATCACAGTGGTATGAATTGAGCAATGTAGCCATGTGGGGAATCCTTAATTACTTATAACAAATTAATTTTTATTTTCAATATACGTGGTAGTACCATTCCCCCCAACTACTGTCTTTTCCCAGAGAAAAATCCCTATAACAACGTACTCCCTCCGTTCCAAAATAGATGACCCAACTTTGTACTAACTTTAGTACAAACTTGGGTCATCTATTTTGGAACGGAGGGAGTACTACCCAAGTGTATAAAACCGCAGGTGATGTGTAACGCAAAATCTTGTATTCGTTTCAATCCAACAAGTAATAAAGGCGCCAATCAATAGTTAGATTCCACATGTTCAAGAAGAAATGAGGAACCTGATTCTTCTCCAGTGCATCAGCCTTCTTGGCTAACTCAGTGATGATTCGTAGAAGCTGCACAGAAGAATGAAAAGAATAATGTGAGTGATACACATGTTATCAGGCACAAGGTTATGAATTGTAGTCGAATGATGAAAAGCAAAATAATGCACAGAGAAAGGGATAGCATGGGCACCTCAGCCTTTGCATGATGTTGCTCAAAAGATGAATTATCTTCCACGGTAGAACATAGTGGCTTGTTGGAAAGGCTTGAATTGGCTTGTGTTTCTTCAGGTACATGATGGCTGGGAGTAGAAAGGCTTGCATTGGCCTGTGCTTCTTCAGGTACATATTGATCTTGAATAGGAAGGTCTACATTCACATGTGTTTCTTCAGCAACCTTTTGATCTTGGCAAGGAAAGCTTCCATTGACCTGTGTTTCTTCAGGTACATATTCATCTTGACTAGGACGGTTTGCATTGACCTGTATTTCTTCAGCAACATATTCATCTTGACTAGGAAGGCTTGTGTTGACCCGTGTTTCTTCAGGCACATACTCATCTTGGCTAGAAAGGTTTGCACTGATCTGTGTTTTTTCAGGTACATACTCATCCTGACCAGAAAGGTTCGCATTAACCTGTGCTTCTTCAGGTACATACACATCTGGACTAGAATAAACAAAATCATGGGATGATAGTGCTGCCTGTTGTCTTAAGTCAACCAACTCCTTCAGTTTTTTCAGGATAGACGATCTTTCAAGCTGTACCCCAACACCATCTGATTCATTTTGAACCCCATTGCCTATTCCATTGTGTGAGTTCACAAGCATGTCTCCATTAGAAGAATGCCGTTCTCCATTCACAGGATTGGCAACCGATTGATTGCACTGCATAAGCTCCATTCCGTCAGCAACACTTTTGTACGAGGAATGTTGACTGGCCTCATCTGCACCAAACTGGTTCTGAAAATCATTGTCATCCAAATCCTCCCAGTCAGAAACTAGCTCTCCAGATGTCTTCCCATCAGTTTTGCTGTCTGATGTTCCAGTAACACTGCCACTATCCACATCAGAATCAACCCAGTCATCTGGAACAATTCCACTTGAACTTGACAGAACACTAAACGGGTTGATGTCCTTTGAATTGGCTCTGCCTTTCTTTTGGTGCGGGGTAACTGGTGCCACCCTTTTAGTTGATGGTAAAGAAGTTGATAGAACACTAGATGGATTTGTGTCCTTCAAACTGGCTGTGCCTTTCTTTTGGATAGGAATACCTGATGACATCCTGTTAGTTGATGGTAAAGGTACAGCCAGACTCCTTTTGCTTGAAACAGCTGGGACTTGCTTGAAATTGAGAGGACCAACTGACTTGAACAAAGCAATTAAAGCTCTAGTTTGTGCATGGTCTAGCTCAAAATAGAAGTAGTGATGTGTATAATAGTTATCTTGAATCACTTTTTTGTATTGGACCTCAAAGAGTGGCTGATAGCGAGTCCTTGTGCAAATGCGAACCTTAAAAACAGAAGCAGTTGCTTTATATTAGCATGCATAAACTTGAACAAACTTAGCTATAGATACACCAAACAAATCATGAACACTGTTTGGAGATTCATATTTATTGATACCTGTGCAGGAAAAGGTGTCCTTAAAGTGCCATCATTACTCCAAGCATATGGGTCAATGGAGTTCTGACCAGGACTGGCAGCCTCAAAAACACCATGCAGCTTTCTGTCAGTGTAGTTGAATAGAAATAAAGGTAGGCCAGCTTTGACATTCCTCACATATGAATAATGCAACGCAGGCAGACCTATAGAGCAAGTGGTGCAAACTAATTAGGGTGAGAAATTCAACAACAAAATAAGGTTAAACAAGTCTATATTTCATAAACCCTACAACATATCAAGATGGCAAAGGGACAAGTTCACACATTTCGCTCTATCCACATACTAGATCAAGAAAATGAAGTGTGGAGCACATAGTTTCATAAAAAGAATGTAAATGCTCGAGCATCCAATCTGCACCATCAGAATTAGAACGAAAAGAATGGCAATGGTCCATTTGTAGGCGTTTTGGCCAAAAATAAAGTTTACAAGGGTGTTTAGGCGGGCCTTAAAGCCTGACTAAAAGACTAGCAAGGCCTGAGGAATGAATGAACAGGCTACAATATTTTGTAACTTAAGGCATCAATACTATATAGCACATCAGCCTATATAGTCGATATTGCCAGACACAAAATGATGTTGTTACAGATGATATCATAATAAAGGTGTAAAGCAAGAGGAGAAAGGTGGAATTCACAAACCAAATAGCTGTTTATTGAAGCACTCTTCAATTGTCTCATGCTTGCAACCAAAGATCACTCCTCCTAGCTGGGTTTCCCGGAGATTACGGGTCTGTACTACCTGCATTGCACGATCGTGGGTCTGTCTTTCTTCAAACACCCTGTGGTTCACAATTTTTTCGAAGTATGCAAATCATATAGTTAGTAGATGGGTATGAACTGATATTCAAGGGAGAAATAAAACCAAAAGACTCAATAATCGGCAATATACTTTTCAAACTGCAGTATCTCTAGGCAGGGCATAAATCAGCATTATTATGCCAAGCTGTATCCAAATAAACCCCGTATTAGTTCAGTAATTGGCAGGGAACATTCGACAATTACAAAAATCATTCATTTTTTATGCAGGGTGACAACCAAAATTCGAACTGAAACAAGAATTCCAAGTCAAGTCAGCGTGATGGCTATAACAGCAGTCAAACTGTTAAAACTCCTCGAAGCTTAAATCAAAATCACAAACACCCCAACAGAAACATTCAACTAAGATGATAACACTGCGCAGTGTGACATTGAATAAGCCCCCTGAGCTTGAGCGACAAGAACCAGATCAAAGACTGAATTCCGTCCCGTAACCAGACCCAAAATTAGCATCCAAGCTTCAGGAATCTCACAATATGACCCAATGCATAAATTGTAGAGCGCCATTCGCGCATAAAGCATGTGGAACTACGCACTGAAGCCACATCAGAAGCAACCACACATCACTAATACTATACGGAATTGAAATAACGAGTCATACACAACTAGACAGGTAATAATCAGCATGCACGGATGAAGCAAAAGCAACCGTCATCTCGTCATTGACCACACAAGTTATCTTCCAGGACCATATCTGGTACGCACAAGCACTAGTACCAAAATTTTCTAATCCGCAAAATAAGCATAGAAACAACAGGACAAGGTCGAAAAGGGGAAAATAGAAACAGGAAGGCAAACATTTCGCGCCTACGCACTGAAACAAAATCCACCGAACTAGCGCGAACAAGCGGGAAATCGCCGGATAAAGCAAGCAATAGCCGCGAGCGGTACAAACACACCGTGCGGACTCCAAAGTTCCCCGTCGTCTAAAACCCTAACTAACCCCTGGTGATCAGCGACGCTAAACCCCGCAATAAAGCACCGTATAAACCGAAATCGACAAACCCTAGCAATCAATCGGGCCCCAACAACCCACATTCGCCCGCCATCCGGCGGAAGCACCGGGACGACCGAAACCCTAGAACGACCGAGGATCTCGCACCAAAAACACACTTGAAAAATCGAGAAAAATGCCAGAAAATAAAAGGGGAAAAAGGCACGCCACCGCAACGAGCCCCCGCGAAGCGCGCGCGCGATCGATCGAGAGCGCGAGGACGAACCGAGGGCGACGCTGGGGATCGGTCTGGGCCTCACCTGATCGCTTCGCCTGCCGGAGAAGCCCCCTCCTTTTGCTGCCCTGGTTCCTCTTTTTCGGTTGGGTTTTCCTTCCCCCTTCTCTCCCCCTTCGTATTTAGTGTGCACTGTCACAGCAATGCGGTGTGTGTGAAGGGGGGCGATTATGTAGGTGGTGGCGGGGTGGGGATGGGATTACCACCGCGGTCACTCCGCGGTCTCCGATCGGCTGCGTCGGAGCGACCGGGCCACTAACAGGTTTTCTTTTTTAACCGCACACATTATATATTAATCAATAAAGGAGTTTAATTGTACATACATGTAGTAGAAACTAGCAGAAGGACCGCGTCCAGAATATTTTAAGCACCCAAATACAAAAATGTTATGAATAAGTCCCTTAAGGTCCCTGCAAACAACCAGATCTGGAACCGTCTTCGACCACCAGCATCGCCGAGACACAACACTGGAGAAAGAGATGGAACACCAACAAACCAAAATCCAGGCCAGCGCCATAGCCTTGAAGGCGTAGAGAGCCGAAGACCAGACCTACAGAACAGGCACTTGGCGATGTGGCATGTCGGCCGAGGATGTTCCCCCACGCTGATCTGGATCTAGATTTGACGAATCCTGCCGTCGTTGCCGGGCAAGAACGCCAGATCCACCGCCATCGGGCCACCAACCTTGAACCAGCACCAACATGTCCCACTTGCTGACGCTGCCTTGAATGGTAATGACTGCCAGACACAGGAAACATAAAGCTCACCGCTCCAAATGAACGGCGAGCAAACGAGGCCATCAGCTCAACAGCGCTGCCAGAGAGATCGTTCCCATGGTGAGAAGAGATTGAAGCCATCTTATTCGACGAAGCACCAACCTCACCGAACTGGGCTACTAGACGAAGACGAGACCCTAAATCTCGGACAGCCGGACTATGTACTTATGCCGGACTGTTGGACTATGAAGATACTGTTGGAAATATGCCCTAGAGGCAATAATAAAAGGATTATTATATTTCAATGTTCATGATAATTGTCTTTTGTTCATGCTATAAATGTATTATCCGGAAATCGTAATACACGTGTGAACACTTAGACCCAATGAGTCCCTAGTGAGCCTCTAGTTGACTAGCTCGTTGTGATCAATAGATAGTCATGGTTTCCTGACTATGGACATTGGATGTCGTTGATAACGAGATCACATCATTAGGAGAATGATGTGATGGACAAGACCCAATCATAAGCACAAAGCATAAAAGATCGTATAGTTCGTTTGCTAGAAGCTTTGCCAATGTCAAGTATCTATTCCTTCGACCATGAGATCGTAACTCCGGTTACCGTAGGAGTGCCTTGGGTGTATCAAACGTCACAACGAATCGGGTGACTATAAAGGTGCATTACGGTATCTCCGAAAGTATCTGTTGGGTTGACACGGATCGAGATCGGGATTTGTCACTCCGTATGACGGAGAGGTATCTCTGGGCCCACTCGGTAATGCATCATCATAATGAGCTCAATGTGACCAAGGTGTTGTACACGGATCATGCATTACTGATGACGAGTAAAGTGACTTGCCGAGGAACGAGACCGAACAAGGTATTGGGATACCGACGATCGAGTCTCGGGCAAGTAACGCATCGATTGACAAAGGAATTGCATACTGAGGTTTTGATCAAATCCTCGACATCGTGGTTCAACCGATGAAATCATCGAGGAGCATGTGGGAGCCAACATGGATATCCAGATCCGCTGTTGGTTATTGCCCGAGAGTCGTCTCGGTCATGTCTGCGTGTCTCCGAACCCGTAGGGTCTACACACTTAAGGTTCGGTGACGCCAGGTTAGTAGGAAGTCAAGTATGTGACCACGAATGTTGTTCGAGTCCGGATGAGATCCCGGACGTCACGAGGAGCTCGGAAGGGTCCGGAGGTAAAGAATAATATATAGGAAGTGGTGTTTCGCCATCGGGAAAGTTTGGGGTTTCGGTAAAGCACTGGGACCACGGAAGGGTCCTGGGTCCACCGGTGGGGCCACCTATCCCGGAGGGCCACATGGGCTGAGAGGGGAAGGGAACCAGCCCACAAGGGGCTGGTGCGCCCCCCTAGGGTCCACCCCCTGCGCCTAGGGTTGAAACCCTAGGGGTGGGGGGCGCCCCACCTGGCTTGGGGGGTACTCCACCCCTTGCCGCCGCCCCCCGGAGATTGGATCTCCGGGGCCGCCCTGGGGCCTATATAAAGGGGGAGGAGGGGGCTGCTGCACACAACTCCCAAGGCGCAGCCCTCCCTCCCCAACACATCTCCTCCTCCGTAGAGCTCTCGTGAAGCCCTGCCGAGATCGCTTCTCCACCATCATCACGCCGTCGTCTGCCGGTGGAGCTGTCTTCCTCAACCTCTCCTTCCCTTGCTGGATCAAGGAGGAGGAGACGCCGATCGTCCCGCACGTGTGTTGAACGCGGAGGTGCTGTCCGCTCAGCACTTGGCATCGGTGATCTGAATCACGCTCGAGCACGACTCCATCATCACCTTGCAAGCTTCCGCACGCGATCTACAAGTGGTATGTAGATGTTATCTCTCTCCGCTACTCGTTGCTTAGATGAACTCATAGATGGATCTTGGTGAAGCCGTAGGAAAAATTTTAATTTTCTGCAACGTTCCCCAACAATGGCATCATGAGCCGGTTTATGCGTAGTTCTCTAATGCACGAGTAGAACACAATTTGTTGTGGGCGCTGATCTTGTCATCTTACTTGCCTCTACTAGTCTTTTCTTGCTCAACGGTATTGTGGGATGAAGCGGCCGGACCAACCTTACACGTGACGCTTACGTGAGACCGGTTCCACCGATCGACATGCACTAGTTGCATAAGGTGGCTGGCGGGTGTCTGTCTCTCCCACTTTAGTTGGAGCGGATTCGATGAACAAGGCCCTTATGAAGGGTAAATAGAAGTTGACAAAATCACGTTGTGGTGATTCGTAGGTAAGAAAACGTTTTGCTAGAACCCAATCGCAGCCACGTAAAAGATGCAACAACAACTAGAGAACGCCTAACTTGTTTTTGCAGCGATTGATCATGTGATGTGATATGGCCGAAGTTGTGATGAATGATGAATTGTGATGTATGAGATCATGTTCTTGTAATAGGATTCACGACTTGCATGTCGATGAGTATGACAACCGCAGGAGCCATAGGAGTTGTCTTTATTTTTGTATGACCTGCGTGTCATTGAAGAACGCCATGTAAACTACTTTACTTCATTGCTAAACGCGTTAGTGATAGAAGTAGAAGTAGTCGTTAGCGTGACAACTTCATGAAGACACGATGATGGAGATCATGATGATGGAGATCATGGTGTCAAGCCGGTGACAAGATGATCATGGAGCCCCGAAGATGGAGATCAATGGAGCTTGATGATATTGGCCATATCATGTCACAACTATATAATTGCATGTGATGTTTATTATGCTTATGCATCTTGTTTACTTAGGACGACGGTAGTAAATAAGATGATCCTTACAAAATTTCAAGAAGTGTTCTCCCTAAGCGTGCACCGTTGCTACAGTTCGTCGTTTCTAAGCACCACGTGATGATCGGTGTGATGGATCCTTACGCTCACATACAACGGGTGTAAGACAGTTTTACACAATGAAAACACTTAGGGTTAACTTGACGAGCCTAGCATGTGCGACATGGCCTCGAACACGGAGACCGAAAGGTCGAACACGAGTCGATGGAAGATACGATCAACATGAAGATGTTCACCGACGATGACTAGTCCGTCTCACGTGATGATCGGACACGGGCTAGTCGACTCGGATCGTGCAACACTTAGATGACTAGAGGATGTCTAATCTAAGTGGGAGTTCATAATTTTGATTAAGAACTTTATTATCATGAACTTAGTCTAAAACCTTTGCAAATATGTCTTGTAGATCAATGGCCAACGCTAATGTCAACATGAACTTCAACGCGTTCCTAGAGAAAACCAAGTTGAAAGATGATGGCAGAACTATACGGATCGGGTCCGAACACGAGGATCATCCTCATAGCTGCCAGAAGCAATATGTCCTAGAAGGACCGCTAGGTGCCGCTCCGTCCTGCGAAGAACCAAGACGTTATGAACGCTGGCAAACTCGCGGCCGATGATTACTCCCTCGTTCAAGGCGGCATGCTCTCTGACTTAGAACCGGGCTCCAAAAGCGTTTTGAGCATCACGGAGCATATGAGATGTTCAAGAGCTGAAACTAGTTTTCCAAGCTCATGCCCGGTCGAGAGATATGATGTCTCCGACAAGTTCTGATTGTAAGATGGAGGAGAACAGTTCACAAGAACACATCCTCAAGATGTCGGGTTGCACGACGTATGACCCAGTTGAACATTAACCTCCCAGATGAGGCGGTCATCGACAGAATCCTCGATCGCTCCCACCAAGCTACAAGAGCTTTGTGATGAACTACAACATGCGGGGATGGTAAAGACCATTCTGAAGTGTTCTCGATGTCAAGTCAGCAGAGGCTGAAATCAAGAAAGAACATCAAGTGTTGATGGTCAATAAGACCACTAAGTTCAAGAAGGGCAAGGGTAAGAAGAACTTCAAGAAGGACGACAAAGATGTTGCCGCGCCGTAAGCCTGCTGCCGGAAGAAGTCAAAGAATGGACCCAAGCCCGAGATCGAGTGCTTTTATTGCAAGGGAAGGGCCTCGAAGCGGAACTGCCCCAAATACTTAGCGGATAAGAAGGCCGGCAACACCAAAGGTATATTTGATATACATGTAATTGATGTGTACCTTACCAAGACTCGTAGTAACTCCCGGTATTTGATACCGGTGCCGTTGCTCACATATGTAACTCACAGCAGAGCTGCGGAATAAACGGAGATCGGCGAAGGACGAGGTGACGGCGGCGTCGGGAATGGTTCCGTGGTCGATGTGATCGCCGTCGCACGCTGCCTCTACATTTACCTACGGGATTAGTTTTAAACCTCAATAATTGTTATTTAGTGCCAAGTTTGAGCATGAACATTGTATCCGGATCTCGTTTAATGCGAGATGGCTACTCATTTAAGTCTGAGAATAATGGTTGTTCGATTTATATGAGAGATATGTTTTATGGTCATGCTCCGCTGGTCAATGGTTTATTCTTAATGAATCTCGAGCGTAATATTACACATGTTCATAGTGTGGATGCGAAAAGATGTAAAGTTGATAACGATAGTCCCACATACTTGTGGCATCGCCGCCTTGGTCACATTGGTGTCAAGCGCATGAAGAAGCTCCATGCTTGATGGACTTTTGGAGTCTCTTGATTATGAATCGTTTGACACATGCTAACCATGCCTCTTAGGCAAAATGACCAAGACTCCGTTCTCCGGAACAATGGAGCGAGCAACCAACTTGTTGGAAATCATACATACCGATGTGTGCGGTCCAATGAGCGTTGAGGCTCGTGGAGGATATCGTTATGTTCTCACTCTCACCGATGACTTAAGTAGATATGGGTATGTCTACTTAATGAAACACAAGTCTGAGACCTTTGAAAAGTTCAAGGAATTTCAGAGTGAGGTGGAGAATCAACGTGATGAAAGATAAAGTTCCTACGATCGATCGTGGAGGAGAATATTTAAGTCACGAATTTGGCACACACTTAAGAAAATGTGGAATCGTTTCACAACTCACGCGCTACCGAACACCTCAAATAAACGGTGTGTCCGAACGTCGAATCGCACTCTATTGGATATGGTGCGGTCTATGATGTCTCTTACAGATTTACCGCTATCATTCGGGATACGCTCTAGAGACAGCTACATTCACTTTAAATAGGGCACCGCCTAAATCCATTGAGACGACACCGTATGAATTATGGTTTGGGAAGAAACCTAAGCTGTCGTTTCTAAAAGTTTGGGGATGCGATGCTTATGTCAAGAAACTTCAACCTGAAAAGCTCGAACCCAAGTCGGAAAAATGCGATTCATAGGATACCCTAAGGAAACTGTCGGGTATACCTTCTACTTGAAATCCGAGGGCAAGATCTTTGTTGTTAAGAACGGATGCTTTAGAGAAAGAGTTTCTCTCGAAAGAAGTAAGTGGGAGGAAAGTAGAACTCGATAAAGTACTACCTCTCGAACGGAAAGTGGTGCAGCAAGCAGAAACCGTTCTGTGATGCCCACACCAACCAAGAGGAAAACGTTGATGATGATCAAGGTACTTCGGATCAAGTCACTACTGAACTTCGAAGGTCCACGAGGACACGTTCCGCACCAGAGTGGTACGGCAACCCTGTCATGGAAATCATGTTGCTAGACAACAATGAACCTTCGAACTATGAAGAAGCAATGGCGGGCCGGATTCCAACAAATGGCTTGAGGCCATGAAACCGAGATAGAATCCATGTATGAAAACAAAGTATGGACTTTGACAGACTTGCCCGATGATCGGCGAGCGATAGAAAATAAATGGATTTTTAAGAAGAAGACGGACGCGGATGGTAATGTTACCATCTATAAAGCTCGACTTGTCGCTAAGGGTTATCGACAAGTTCAAGGGATTGACTACGACGAGACTTTCTCTCCCGTAGCGAAGCTTAAGTCCATCCGAATCATGTTAGCAATTGCCGCATACTATGATTATGAGATATGGCGATGGACGCCAAAACGGCATTCCTTAATGGACATCTTAAGGAAGAGCTGTATATGATGCAGCGGAAGGTTTTGTCGATCCTCGTAACGCTAACAAAGTATGCAAGCTCCAATGATCCATTTATGGACTGGTGCAAGCATCTCGAGTTGGAACATTCGCTTTGATGAGATGATCAAAGCGTTTGGGTTTATGCAGACTTATGGAGAAGCCTGCGTTTACAAGAAAGTGAGTGGGAGCTCCGTAGCATTTCTCTGTTATATGTAGATGACATACTCTTGATGGGAAATGATACGACACTCTGGACAGCATTAAGGCCTACTTGAACAAGTGTTTTTCAATGAAGGACCTTGGAGAAGCTGCTTATATATTAGGGATCAAGATCTATAGAGATAGATCGAGACGCCTCATAGGTCTTTCACAAAGCACATACCTTGATAAGATTTTGAAGAGGTTCAAAATGGATCAGTCCAAGAAGGGTTCTTGCCTATGTTACAAGGTGTGAAATCGAGCTCAGCTCTACCACCCACCACTGCAAAAGATAAAGAAGAGATGAGTGTCATCCCTATGCTTCAGCCATAGGATCTATTATGTATGCCATGTTGTGTACTGCACCGATGTAAACCTTGCCGTAAGTTTGGTTGCAAGATACCAAAGTAACCCCGCAAGGAACACCGGACAGCGGTCAAGAATATCCTGAAGTACCGAAAAGGACAAAGGACATGTTTCGTTTATGGAGGAGACGAAGAGCTCGTCAGAAGGGTTACGCCGACGCTTAGCTTCGACTCAGATCTGGATGACTCTAAGTCACAAACCGGATACGTGTATATGTTGAATGGTGGAGCAGAAGCTGGTGCATTTGCAAGCAAAGCGTCGTGGCGGGATCTACGTGTGAAGCGAGTACATGGCAGCCTCGGAGGCAGCGCATGAAGCGATTTGGGTGAAGGAGTTCATCACCGACCTAGGAGTCATACCCAATGCGTCGGGCCGATCAAACTCTTCGTGACAACACCGAGCTATTGCCCTTGCCAAGGAGCCAGGTTTCACAAGAAGACCAGCACATCAAGCGTCGCTTCAACTCCATCCGTGAAAATGTTCAAGATGGAGACATAGAGATTTGCAAAGTGCACACGGATCTCGAATGTCGCAGATCCGCTGACTAAACCTCTCTCGCAGGCAAAACATGATCAACACCGTAACTCTATGGGTGTTCGATTCATCACAATGTAACTAGATTGGTGACTCTAGTGCAAGTGGGAGATCTGTTGGAAATATGCCCTAGAGGCAATAATAAAAGGATTATTATATTTCAATGTTCATGATAATTGTCTTTTGTTCATGCTATAAATGTATTATCCGGAAATCGTAATACACGTGTGAACACTTAGACCCAATGAGTCCCTAGTGAGCCTCTAGTTGACTAGCTCAGATCAATAGATAGTCATGGTTTCCTGACTATGGACATTGGATGTCGTTGATAACGAGATCACATCATTAGGAGAATGATGTGATGGACAAGACCCAATCATAAGCACAGCATAAAAGATCGTATAGTTCGTTTGCTAGAAGCTTTGCCAATGTCAAGTATCTATTCCTTCGACCATGAGATCGTAACTCCGGTTACCGTAGGAGTGCCTTGGGTGTATCAAACGTCACAACGAATCGGGTGACTATAAAGGTGCATTACGGTATCTCCGAAAGTATCATTGGGTTGACACGGATCGAGATGGATTTGTCACTCCGTATGACGGAGAGGTATCTCTGGGCCCACTCGGTAATGCATCATCATAATGAGCTCAATGTGACCAAGGTGTTGGCCACGGATCATGCATTACTGATGCGAGTAAAGTGACTTGCCTGGAACGAGACCGAACAAGGTATTGGGATACCGACGATCGAGTCTCGGGCAAGTAACGCATCGATTGACAAAGGAATTGCATACTGTGGTTTTGATCAAATCCTCGACATCGTGGTTCAACCGATGAAATCATCGAGGAGCATGTGGAGCCAACATGGATATCCAGATCCGCTGTTGGTTATTGCCCGAGAGTCTCGGTCATGTCTGCGTGTCTCCGAACCCGTAGGGTCTACACACTTAAGGTTCGGTGGACGCCAGGTTAGTAGGAAGTCAAGTATGTGACCACCGAATGTTGTTCGAGTCCGGATGAGATCCCGGACGTCACGAGGAGCTCGGAAGGGTCCAGAGGTAAAGAATAATATATAGGAAGTGGTGTTTCGCCATCGGGAAAGTTTGGGGTTTCGGTAAAAGCTGGGACCACCGGAAGGGTCCTGGGTCCACCGGTGGGGCCACCTATCCCGGAGGGCCACATGGGCTGAGAGGGAAGGAACCAGCCCACAAGGGGCTGGTGCGCCCCTAGGGTCCACCCCACGCCTAGGGTTGAAACCCTAGGGGGGCGCCCACCGGCTTGGGGGTACTCCACCCCTTGGCCGCCGCCCCGGAGATTGGATCTCCAGGGCCGCCACCCCCTGTGGGCCTATATAAAGGGGGGAGGGGGCTGCTGTACACAACTCCCAAGGCGCAGCCCTCCCTCCCAACACATCTCCTCCTCCGTAGAGCTCGTGAAGCCCCTGCCGAGATCGCTTCTCCACCATCATCACGCCGTCGTCTGCCGGTGGAGCTGTCTTCCTCAACCTCTCCTTCCCTTGCTGGATCAAGAAGGAGGAGACGCCGATCGTCCCTGCACGTGTGTTGAATGCGGAGGTGCTGTCCGTTCAGCACTTGGCATTGGTGATCTGAATCACGTTCGAGTACGACTCCATCATCACCTTGCAAGCTTCCGCACGCGATCTACAAGTGGTATGTAGATGTTATCTCTCTCCCGTTACTCGTTGCTTAGATGAACTCATAGATGGATCTTGGTGAAGCCGTAGGAAAAATTTTAATTTTCTGCAACGTTCCCCAACAGATACAAGATTGAAGACTTCGTCCCGTGTTCGGGTGGGACTCTCCTTTGTGTGGAAGGCAACCTTGGCAACTCGGATATGTAGATTTCCTTCACTATAACCGACTATGTGTAACCCTAGCCCCTCCGGTGTCTATATAAACCGGAGGGTTTAGTCTGTAGGACAAGAACAATCATAATTATAGGCTAGCTTCTAGGGTTTAGCCTCTACGATCTCGTGGTCGATCAACTCTTGTAATACTCATATCATCAAGATCAATCAAGCAGGAAGTAGGGTATTACCTCCATAAAGAGGGCCCGAACCTGGGTAAACATTGTGTTCCCCGCCTCCTGTTACCATTAGCCTTAGACGCACCGTTCGGGACCCCCTACCCGAGATCCGCCGATTTTGACACCGACATTGGTGCTTTCATTGAGAGTTCCATTGTGTCGTCACGGTAAGGCTTGATGGCTCGCCTTGTTATCAAGGACAACATCACCTCTGGGGGAGCCCTGGCTTTAGGCCAAACTCTCCGACTAGGCGGCTTCGTCATGACCGCCCATTCGGCCGCCGCGCCGACGATGACTTCTCGGGTCATCAAAAACAGCCTCCACGTCAGCTCGGAATACACCGAGCAGCTGGATCCAATGGGGCTCTTGTCCTTGAACTAGCTCTTGGATCGCCTCGCCGCCTTGGGAGCCGCTACGGACTATGATCGGATCGGGCTTAAACCCGACCAAGGAAAGATTAACTCTCCGTCGGTCACCCATCAGATAGCGGAGATGGAGGAGCAATGGAGCGGTTCTTCCTCTATTTTGAGGACGAACTATGTCCGGATTCCCGAGATCTCCGAGCCGGATACCTGTCTACGGGAGGACATGACCCAGGCTCCGAACTTAGAATCGGACAGCGGGCCAGAAAAATTGGGCAACATCCCGGAAACCGAACCGCCAAGTTCGGAAGCTCCTCTGCCCCTGGGTCTCAGATCGGGTCAGGGTTCGGACTTAGATCTACCCACTCACCCAGATACAAACGATCCAAATCCACCTCTTTCAAACCAGTGGACGAAATAGTCAAATTCCAAGTCCACCCAACGGACTCTACGAAAACAGCATCCATCGGGGCACAGCTGAACCCCACAATAGACGCCGCACTGCGGGCGTTCTTGCGCGAGAATTGGGACATCTTCGCCTGGCACCCTTCAGACATGCCAGGCATCCCACACAGGCTGGCCGAGCATAGCCTAAACATATTGAAGGGATACAAGCCGGTAAAGCAGACTCTTCGGCGATTTTTAGAACCTAAACGGCAAGCCATGGGAGAGGAGTTAGCCAAGTTACTCGAAACCGGATTCATCAGAGAAATAAAACACCCGGACTGGCTAGCAAACCTGGTGATGGTACCAAATAAGGACAAATCCTGGCGCCTATGTGTCGATTTCAAGGACCTCAATAAGGCTTGCCCAAGGATCCCTTCCCTCTCCCCCGCATCGATCAAATCATCGACGCTACCGCAGGACACGACTCATTGTGCTTCCTCGACACATACTCCAGATATCATCAAATCAAGATGGCGGAGTCCGATCAAGCCGCAACGGCATTCATCACTCCATACGGCCCCTTCTGTTTCAACACCATGCCTTCCGGGCTCAAAAATGCCGGTGCAACCTATCAACGCATGATTCAGACATGCCTGGAAAAACAAATAAGCAAAACAGTTGAGGCATATGTAGACGACGTGGTCATCAAGACTAGGCACGTCAAATCTTTAGTAGACGACTTGAGGCTTACGTTCGACAATCTCCGAACATATGACATCAAGCTCAATCCAGAAAAATCCGTTTTCGGCGTTCTTGCCGGAAAGCTCCTGGGTTTCATCGTTTCCAATAGAGGAATTGAAGCAAATCCGGCCAAAATCCGAGCTCTGTCACAGTTGGCTACCCCAACAGACCTCAAGCAAATCCAGAAATTAACTGGATGCGTGGCTACCTTAAGTCGCTTTATCTCCCGATTGGGAGAAAAGGCACTACCTCTCTATCGCCTTCTTCGACGCACCGAACACTTCGAGTGAACAGATGCGGCCACGGCTGGACTGGATGAAATAAAGGCCCTCTTGGCCAGCAACCCAATCCTGGCCGCACCAAACATCGGCGAACCCGGGCTATTATATATAGCTGCAACGCACCAAGTTGTAAGCGCAGTGCTCGTCGTCGAACGAGAGGAGGACGGACATAAGTTCCCGCTTCAAAAGCCGGTATACTACGTATCCACTGTCCTCACACCATGCAAATCACGGTACCCACATTATCAAAAAATAGCATACGCGGTCTTCATGGCATCCCGGAAACTACGACACTACTTTCAAGAGTGTTCAATCACGGTGGCCTCCGAAGTACGACTCAACGATATAATAAATAACCGCGATGCCACGGGCCAGATTGCTAAGTGGGATTTCTGTCCAAATCCGGAAAGCTCCTCCCGTTCGACATCATATACAAACCACGGCGAGACATTAAGTCACGAGTACTGGCTGACTTCGTCGTCGAATGGACAGAAACTGAACTCCCTAAAGAGTACGGCGCATACTCCAATTGGATCATGCACTTTGACGGCTCTAAGATGCTGGCAGGTCTGGAAGCGGGCGTTGTCCTGACATCCCCCACCGGAGATACAGTCCAATACGTACTTCAAATACTATACACAGACTCTAACAATGCAACCGAATACGAGGCTCTCTTGCATGGTCTTCGGATGGCGGTTTCCATGGGCATTCAACGCCTAGAGGTGCATGGGGATTCGAACCTCACAATATCTCAAATAAATGGAGACTTTGACGCCAAGGACCCGAAAATGGCGGCTTACCGCAATGCCGTCCTCAAGATGTCAGCTCGGTTCGAGGGGCTCGAATTCCATCATGTGGTCCGAGAAAACAATCAAGCGGCGGATATCCTCGCCCGCATCGGTGCTAAGAGCGACCCCATCCCACCTAATATCTTCTTGGAAAGGTTGTTCAAGCCATCCGTGGTGTGGCAAGGGGAGACCGGCAATACCAGTCTAGATCCGACCACAACCCCAGATCCCGAACACGCTGACATAATCGGGGGCTCCGCCACCGAAATAACACCTTCGGACCACATAATCATGGTTGTCATCGCCCCGTGGACAGAACCCTTCTTAGCCTACCTAAATAGGCAAGAACTCCCCAAGGACCAAAATGAGGCACATTGCATTGTGCGGCGCTAAAGCCTACAAGGTCCACGAGGGAGAGTGTCGGTGTCAAAACCAGCGGATCTCGGGTAGGGGGTCCCGAACTGTGCGTCTAGGCGGATGGTAACAGGAGACAAGGGACACGATGTTTTACCCAGGTTTGGGCCCTCTTGATGGAGGTAGAACCCTACGTCCTGCTTGATTAATATTGATGATATGGGTAGTACAAGAGTGGATCTACCACGAGATCAAGGAGGCTAAACCCTAAAGCTAGCCTATGGTATGATTGTTGTAATGTATGTTATGTCCTATGGACCAAAGCCCTCCGGTTTATATAGACACCGGAGAAGGCTAGGGTTACACAGAGTCGGTTACAATGGTAGAGATCTACATATCCGTATCGCCAAGCTTGCCTTCCACGCCAAGGAAAGTCCCATTCGGACACGGGACGGAGTCTTCAATCTTGTATCTTCGTAGTCTTGGAGTCCGCGGACGATGATAGTCCGCTGTCCGACATCCCTAGTCCAGACTCCTCAAGAGCTCCCGAACTAGGCTTCAATGACGATAAGTCCGGCAAGCATAATGTTCGGCATTGCAAGGCGGGTTCCTCCCTTGAATAATCCAGAGAAGATCATGAACACCAGGATAGTGTCGGCTCGCAAAATAAATTCCACATTCCACCGTAGAGAGAATAAAATGTACACAAGTCCAATCTGGCGACGATTACGCGGCATGACATCACACCGCTACCAAGCCTTTACTTGAATCATTTTTATTATACCACCTCAAAGACGCTTAGCGGCGGTTTCTTGGCACGCCCTCGAAGCGTAGACGTGTTCCCTTATTCGGGATTCTCATCAATACGGACGTGGGTAACCCAACCGCGCCATTGATGGTGGCGCTTGGGAGATAAGCGAGTTTTATCGGGCTGGTGGGGGACGCATAGTCTTCGCCCGCCTATATATAAGGGATAAGGATTCACCTTTTCACCTACGCCTTCTTCCTCCTTTGCTTATCCATCTCCGCGCACTCGAGCTCCAGCGCCTAAGTTTGCGCATCTCGCCTCGACCTTCTCCGACCATGTCCGGAGCGGGAGGCAAATGGTTGGCCTCCACCGTTAAAGAGGAGCACATCACCAAGCTGCGCAGCGCCGGATACCTTTCCGGCGACATCGCGCATCGGCTGCCCGACGAGGGGCAGCTCATCCCCACCCCCGGCCCCATGAGAGGGTTGTTTTCCTCCCCCACTTCCTCCGTGGACTGGGCTTTCCACTTCACCCTTTTGTCCGGGGGCTCATGTTCTACTACGGCCTGGATTTCCACGATCTGGCGCCGAACTTCATCCTCAACATCTCGGCGCTTATCGTGCAGGTGCGAGGCCTTCCTCTCGCATCCAGCCCCACTTCGGCTCGTGGCTCAAGACCTTCAACGCTGTCAAGGTTGTGAAGGGCACGCAAGCGGAATGCGGAGGCGCCATGTTGGGCAAGATGCCTAACGTCCTCTGGCTCGAAGGGGCCTTCGTGGACTGTCGGTGTACTAAAGTAGGGGTACCTTAGTACCCCAAACTTGTTCACGGGCAGTCGCAGTGTCCCGCGGCAAGGCTTGCCGGACGTCCGCCAAGATCCTTCGCTATTCCCATTTACTGCCATTCAAGAACAAAGTGTTAACTATGAAGACAAGGCCCCGGCAAGAGGAGCTTGCCGGGAAGGACAAGACCCCGGCAAGAGGAGCTTGCCGGGAAGGCCAACAAAGGCATTTCAAGAGACTTGCCACGACGTGCCGCACGTCCCGGCAAGACCCGGCGAGCGACAAGCTTGCGGGTGCGGCAAGACGATGATCATGGGTAAGGCGCTTGTTGCGGCGAACCACCACTCTACCACGCCCAAAGACATCCGACGATGTGTCACCCCAAGATCGTTCCTGGCGCACGTGTCGGGCGGCTGTGCAGCCAAGCGGTGCGAGGTGGCAAGAGAAGATGACGAGGAGGCCATTGTGGCGATCGGTGGTGCCCCTAACGGTCGCTTCCTGCACTGTTTGGGCGACCGGATGGGAATTAAATGCCCTTGTCCCCTGCCTTCAGAGTTAGGTAGGGGGCACTGTTGATAGCGGTTGTACCAACCCCCGTTTTTACTTTTTTACCCCTCTCCCTGCGTTGCCACCTGTCGATGACCCCTTTAGACTATAAAAAGGAGGCCCATGCGCACGTAGAAGGGGTTCGACTCACTCGAGACTACAACACACCCACACTCTCAAGCAAGAACAAATACAAACACAAAGCAGCAGAGGAGTTTTATCTCTCAGGAGAGCTCGGCTGGGTAAAATCCCTGCGTGCTCGACTCGATCTGCTCTTCAGGCGCCCTCCGCCTCGCCGGACCGAAAAGGGGCCCTGCCCCATAGGTGTTCGTTTCCCACGACATCTTTGGCGCGCCAGGTAGGGGGCGTCGAGGTTGTGCGAACCTAATCCGGTCTTCGCGCGCACTACATCAACATCTTCATCGACATGCCACCGAAGAAGAAGCCTTCGGAGGTGGCCGCTCCGTCCATGTCGATCCCACCGCCGCCAGAGCAAACAGGTGGTGGGGTAGACGCCGGCGGAGGAGCGGGCGCCGACGGTGGGACTCACGTCGTCACCAGGTCCAAGGACAAGGCCCCGCAAGCTTGGCTCAGACATACACCGCACCCTTCCCAGGGGGTGCAAGATCGACAACGCCATGGTGCTCCTAGCACCGTACTCGCATTGGAGCAAGGCCGAGCTGGTGGATCGCGGGACGCTCAAGGCCAACAAGCACGTCAGCATGTTGGCACGAGTGCGGTACGATCGCCTGGACGAGATGTTGCTCCTTCTAACACTGTTAGAAGTCTGAGCATATCTCGCTCCTCGCGTCTCGCCTCCACCACCCAAGACTCCAGAGGAAGCGCCGCCCGAGCCCAGCTGCTTTAGATTACCCTCCGCCGCATAAGATCGACGATTGGAGGATCACCATTCGAGCCTCATCGGCCGCTTAACGCGACAAGCCCCGCAACCGAAAGCACATCGAAGCCCGGCAAGACGCCCAGCGCAAGCCGACGCTAACAAGACCGCTGGGGTGCCACTACTGCACTCCCCGGCCCGAAGGCCAAGATCGTCGACTCGCCGGGCCAACCTCGACACCGACTCCACTGCATCGTCGGACCCGCGAGCTCGCCGCGATCAACGCCAAGTTCTCCAAGAACGACGACACGAAGACGCTCGAACTCGCATCGAGCGTCGGAGAGAAGCGCGACGTCAGTCTGACCAGCGCACTGGGCCCACTGTTGATATGCATGTGCCGGGGAACCAGCGACTTGTCAGACGCTGTAGGTTGCCTGCGCTCACCCGTGAGTCGCGGCAGTCCAAATGGCCCAAAGACCGAGAATTTCTGCCGACGCGTTCCAAGAAGTACGATGGCAGGATACATCCGTCAGAGTTCCTTAGCATCTACACCATAGTGGTGCAGGCTGCCGGGGGGCGCGACGAGAAGATCCTCGCCAACTACTTCCCGCTGGTGCTCAAGCCCAACGTCAGATCTTGGCTCATGCACTTGCCGGACAACTCCATTTCTTCGTGGGCGGACCTGTGCCATCAGTTTGTCGGCGCCTTCACAGGCGGCCACAAGCCCCATGGCCAGGAAAGCGATCTTCATTTGCTTGCCCAGAAGGAAGGAGAACCCCTGCGCAAGTACATACAGAGATTCAGCCAGGTGCAGCGCAACATCCCAGACGTCCACCCCGCGCGGTTATCGCGCGTTCCATCGAACGCGCGTAATCGCAGGATGAGGGAGGAGATGGCGATGTGCAAAATCAGAGATGTCGCGAGCTTTATGCTCTCGCCGACAAGTGTGCATCGGCTGAGGAGGGAGAAACTCCCGGAGAGAGAACGCGAGCGTATGATCTCGACAGTGAGGACGCCCCCCGCAAAGAAGAACCGAGGCGGAATAATGTAAAGAGGAAAGCTAAGGATGTGTTAGTCGTCGAGCAGTCCGGCAACGGGGGCGGCACCGAGAAGGCCAAAGCTGGTGATTCCGGCGAGGATGTGGTGGCCGCCGACAAGCAGGACGGCTCCGGCAAGCAGTACTGCAAGATCCATCGCACCAAGGGCCATGACCTCCAAGCTTGCAAGAAGGTTGAGCAGATGGCAGAGCTACAGAAAGCTGAATACGAGCGCCGCGACAAGGAGAAGGCCCAGGAAGGTGGCGGAGGATCCGGCAAGAAGCGTCCCGCCCGGGGAGGGCGCCGCGGCAAGGCCAAGCAGCGGCAAGGAGACAGACCTCCCCGTGGCCGCGACAAGGACAAAGACCAAGATGAGGATGATGAGATGGACGAGGATGAGACCGACGAGCAAGAGTTTCAAAAGGCAATGGAGGTTTTGTGCATTGACGGCGGTGCTTCTCTGCACACCTCGCACCGCCAACTCAAGAAGTGGGTGCGGGAGGTAAATGCAGCAGAACCGTCAGTCGAGTCGCGCAAACCCCTGAAGTGGTCCAGCACGCCCATCATCTTTGATGTTGAGGATCACCCTGATCGCATCACTGCGGTCGGGTGCTTGCCGATGTTGGTTTCGCCAACTATTCGCAACCTCAAGGTCACAAAGATGTTGGTTGACGGCGGGGCCGGCCTAAATTTGATCTCTTCCGCGGTGCTCAACAAGCTCTAGATCCCCGACAGCGAGCTCGAAGAGACTGGAACCTTTCAAGGAATTAACCCGGGAAGGAGCAAGCTGAAGGGGAAGATCACACTGCCAGTGACGTTTGGCAGCGAGCTGAATTTCAGGACAGAGAGAGTCACATTTGACGTTGCTGATTTCCCATTGCCCTACAATGGGATACTGGGCCGTCCGGCGCTTGCCAAGTTCATGGCAGCCTCTCACTATGCCTACAATGTGATCAAGATGCCCGGTCCGATAAGTGTCATTTCTGTCCAAGGCGACAAGAAGGATGCGCTTATCTGACCGACAAGATCTACTGAAGAAGCAGCAGCAGAGCGCAAACCACTTGTCTTTGAAGCTCCGGGGAAGAAGAAGAAGACCAAGTCCGCAAGAGTAGCTCGATGCCCACTCCAAGAAGCGCACCTCTTCGAGTGCTGCGCTACCGCCGAGGATGCACCATCGAGCTCCACCGCAAGTGCAAGAAGGCGAAGACAGCTGCACCAGAGACCAAGAAAGTGGCCGCCAAGGAGGACGGCACCGGTGGTACCTTCACCATCGATTGCCACGCTGACCCTAAATAGGAAAGCGCTCATTGCTTTCTGCGGGCGAATGTCGATGTGTTTGCATGGCAACCATCCGACATCCCGGTGTTCCTGTGAAAGTAATTGAGCACCACCTTGCCGCCTGTCCTCACGCCGCCCGCCAAGTAGAGTCGAAACAAGCGGTGGAACGCCAAGAGTTCATTGCGAAGAGATCAAGAAGTTGAAGCAGCAGGCCTCGCCCGAGGAGTACTCCATCCAACATGGTTAGCCAATCCAAGAGTCGTGCGCAGTTTAACGGAAGTGGAGGCTTTGTATTGACTTCACGGATGTTAATAAATCTTGTCCCAAAGATCCATTTCCTTGCCGCGCATTGACCAGATTGTCGACTCCACGGCAGGATGTGATCTGCTTTCATTTCTTGATGCATACTCAGATACCATCAGATCTTCATGGCGTAAGAGGATGAAGAAAACCGCATTCATTACTCCATGTGGCACGCATCGCTTTGTACTAATGCCTTCGACTAAAGAATGCTGGTTCAACGTTTGCAAGAGTAGTCAGTCATGCTTTTGAGCCACAGCTGCACAGGAATGTAGAAGCATACATGGATGACATAGTGGTCAAGAGCAAAGACAGAGAAACTTTGGTTCAAGATTTGGAGGAAACTTTTGCAAATCTACGCAAGGTCAATCTCAAGTTAAACCCCGAGAAGTGCGTGTTTGGAGTTCCTTCCGGCAAGCTTCTCGGGTTCTTTGTGTCCCAGAGGGGGATTGAGGCCAACCCCGACAAGATCAAGGCCATCGAGCAGATTGAAGCCCCGAAGCGCGTCAAGGATGTGCGAAGGCTTGCCGGCTGTGTTGCTACTCTCAGTAGGTTCATCTCTAAGTCTGCTGAGGCCTCGCCATTTTTCAAAATTTTGAAAAAGGCAGGTCCAATGAAATGGACTCGGAAGCGGAGGCCGCGCTCACAGACTTGAAGAGATACCTATCCTCCACTCAAGATTTGTCGCACCTAAGCCACGAAGTTGCTGCTGTATCTAGCGGCAACCAATCAAGTGGTTAGTGCTGCGTTAGTAGTGGAGAGGAGGCGATGATGAGCCAAGAGCATGCAAGTTTAATCTAGCGACAAGCAGGGGGCTTCTCCACAAGCTCTGGTCCCGACAAGGATGAATCTGTGGCAGCAGCAGAGAAACAGAAGAAGATGGTGCAGCGCCCAGTTTAATTTGTCAGCTCCCTTCTACAGGGGGCTAGATCAAGATACTCTGGAGTGCAAAAGTTGCTTTTCGGCCTTCTCATGGCCTCAAGGAAGCTGCGCCATTATTTTCAAGCACACGAGATCACAGTTGTCACTCGTTTTCCGTTGAAGAGGATATTGCAAAATCCAGAAGCGACAGGCAGGATTGTCGAGTGGGCACTGGAATTGTCAAGCTTTGGCCTCAAGTTTGAAAGTACTTCAACTATCCAGAGCCGAGCATTGGCAGAATTCATAGCGGAGTGGACGCCAACACCTAATGAAGAAACTCCGGAGAGGAGCATCCCCGTCAAGGAAGCAAACAAAGAATGGATCATGTACTTCGATGGTGCCTTCTCGCTCCAAGGCGCCGGTGCGGGTGTGCTACTTGTCGCACCCACCGGAGAGCACCTCAAGTACATGATCCAAATGCACTTTCCCAAGGAGCAAGCAACAAACAATACTGCAGAGTATGAAGGCTTGCTTGCCGGACTCAGGATCGCGGCAGACCTTGGGATCAAGAAGCTTATTGTCAGGGGTGACTCACAGCTTGTCGTCCGCCAAGTCAACAAAGATTATCAGAGTCCGCTGATGGAAGCCTACATTGATGAAGTGAGGAAGCTAGAAGAGAATTTTGACGGCCTGCAGATGGAACATGTTCCGAGAGCTCAGAACGACATTGCAGATGGCATGTCAAAATGTGCCGCACTTAAGTTGCCTGTGGAACCAGGGATTTTTGTGCTCAAGCTGACTCAACCATCTGTAACACCATCAACTGGACAGAGCAAGAAGAGAAAGTTGGTTACTGGCGACTACTTTCCAGCAGAGCTCCCCGAAGCCGCCGCCAAGAAGGTCCCCAGAATCGACATAAAGAGTGCTGAGGAGCAGTCTGCTCCGACAAGCCCTAGGGTTTGTTTCATTGAAGCAGACGCTCCCGACAAGATGTGTCTCGACACGCTTGCCGGGGAGCATCATGCTCCGGCTGAATCACAGATTCTTGCCGTGGAAGCAGATGTTCCCGCAGCAGCATTGGCGCCTTTAGTCCTTGTTGTCGAGCCACAAGCTCCGACATGGGCACAGCAGATAGTCCATTTCCTTCAAACAGGAGAACTTCCCGAAGAGCAAGAAGAAGCAGAGAAAGTAGCCTGGCAATCAAGTATGTACCAGTTTGTCGATGACATATCGCATGTAAGAAGATTCAACGGAGTGAAATTGAATGCATTTCCGGAAGAAGGACAAGAGCTGTTGGCGGAGATACACGGAGGCATATGTGGTCACCACATTGGCGCAAGAGCACTTGTCGGCAAGGCCTTCCAAGAAGGTTTCTTCTCGCCGACAGCCCTCCAGATGCAATCGCACAAGTAACCAAGTGTGAAGCGTGCAGGCCCACTCCAAACAGATACATCAACCAGCTCAAGCTCTCCAAACAATCCCTTTATCCGGCCATTTTTGGTCCGGGGCTCGACATTCTCGGCCCTTTCCCCGAAGTTGTCGGGGCTTCGAGTTCTTGTGCGTGGCAATCGACAAGTTCACGAAGTGGCGGAGGTGGAGGCAAGGAGGAAGGTGACAAAGACAGCCAAGATCAAGTTCTTCAGTCAATTGTTTGCCGCTTTGAGTCCCTAACAGATCATCACCGACAACGGCACACAATTCACGAGCCGCACCTTCATGCAAGACGCCCAAGATCTTGGCACCAAGATCTACTTCGCTCTCGTTGCTCACCCGAGAAGCAACGGTCAGCGGAGAGGGCAACGCTGAAGTGCTGCGCGGGCTCAAGACCAGAACTTTGACAGGCTGCACAAAAGGAAGAAATTGATCGAGGCTGCGGTGGTTCTTTGGTCAATCAGACGACACCAAATAGAGCCACCGCCGGACACCTTTTGCTCTTGTTCACGGAGCAGAGGCAGTTCTCCCCACAAGATTCAGATACGGATCGCCTCGAGTGCTCGCTATGATGAGCTTGAGCAAGAGCAGCTGCGGCAAGATGACGCTGCTCCTCGAGGGGATCGTCTTCAGTCGTCAGATGAGCTGCTCGTTACCAAAGAAGCTTTGCGCCGCTACCATAGCCGCAGTTAATGCCGAAGCTTCGAGGAAGGCGACCTTGTTCTTGGCGCATTCAATCCGCCAAGAATTCCAACAAGTTGACGCTGAAGTGGGAAGGCCCTTATCGGGTAAAGCGAAGTCACTAGGCTCGGCGATGTCCGCCTTTGAGACCAAGATGGCATTCCGGTGAGCAACTCTTGGAACATAGAGCATCTTCGCAAGTTTTACCCATATATGCAGCTTTCGAAACTCGCTGTCCCAAGAACCACCTTTTGTACAAGCCTTGCCGCTGTTGCATGTAACCCTTTGTACAAAGCAAGCGCAGATCCCTGCATAAATAAAGATCGCATGTTCAAGACATGTTGTCAAATTTCATGCCTTTTTCTTTTTAGCATGTATACACCGACACTTTGTGCGAGAACTTGCCCCAGTAGCAATAACGAGCCTTAAGGCTCCATATCTTTATTTTTCTTCTTTCTTTTGCTCAAAGGAAGGTTCCTCCGCTCACAAGTTCACCGGGGAGGAAGATAACGATGTGGACCAAAGGCCGCTCAAAGAAGCATAGCCTTGCCGGGATGCGTAAGATGTAAAAGCTAAGTTACCAAAGTTTAAACACAGTCAGTTTTAAAATTTTAAGTTATATTCCTTGAACGACTATGCCTTGTATGGAAAACCGTATGCGAGAGGAACGGCTCGTGGCTAAGTTTGCCCTTACTTTGTTTCGAGTCCGCTCAACAATGAAAGTGTGTGCAACTAGCCCGACAAGGTTTCTTGCCAGAGGCAACACCGCCAAAGAAGCTGCTTGATGTTCCGACTCAGCGCTTCATGCAAGTGTGCTTATGCCAAGCAAGTCCCCTAAAAGCGTAGGGTAAAAACATACAAGGGATAGAATTGAATAAAGGAGATAACATAGCGAGTAGCACCCAGAATAAAGTTATATTACAATAAATAACTTGCCGCGCTCTAATGGATTGTTCCTATGACATATCTCGCAGCGGCAAGAAAAAGGAGAAGAAGGGTGGCCTAATCCACGCGCTCGCCGTTGACCCTCCTGACTTCATTGACCTTGTCCACAATGGGTGCGACAATGGCTTTGAGCTCTTCAAGATCAACACCCGCCGGCAGCTTCTTGAGGACGCGGGAGAGGTCGAGGCCCGGGTTGCGGAAGAGTATCTTCACCAACACTTTCTCCAAGACCTTGGCGCAGATTGCGCGCGACTCGTCGGCCAGCTTCTTTGGGATCCTTTCCCGGACCTGCTGGAGAGCCGTCACCACACCCTTGAAGAAATGAGTAAGCTTGGCGCTGGGCTGGAGGTTCTCGTCGGTGGAGTACCCAAAGCCCGCCAAGTCCAGCTCCGCCAGCTCCTCATCGATGGATGCAGCAATGTTGACGAGGCCCTCTGTCCAGAGCTCCACTGTAGCCCTGAAGGTGTTTTGAGTCTCGGCGGCCCTCGTCAGCAGCTCCTCGTTTCCCTTGATCTCTTTCTTCAAGTCATCCTCTCGCCTCTTGGCGGCGTCCAGTGTCTCCGTCAAGGTGGCCAGCTTCATCTCTAGATCAGCGCTTGAGTCCTTGGTGGCGTTCAATTCCTTGACCTTGTCGGCGAGTTGAACTTGCAGATCGCCATGGGCAAGTGCATCCTTCTCGCGTTCGCGCTGGAGTGCGGCAAGCTCTTCGTTCTTTCCTTTCATGTCCGCCTCCAGCTGCGTCACCTTCACTTCTAACTCCTTCTTGGCGGCCTCGGCAGCTGCAGCAGCATCCTTCGCCTCCTTGAGCGCCCCGCCAAGTGATTGTTCCTGTGCGTCGAGCTCCTCCTCGTGGCTGTCCAGGTTTACTTTCTTCTGCGTCAGCTCACCTTCCCGCCTGGACATCTCCTCGGCGGCGAGCCTCTGTTGCTCCTCGGCCTCAGCCTTTTCCAGGATGAATGCCTTCTTTGCCTCGTCAAGTTGCGCCCTTTCCTCCGCAATGGATCGGAGGGCCTCCTGGTTGTAGCTCTTGAGCTCCTCCGCATGCTTCTCTATGTCAACTCCCGCCCGCGCAACATTCGCTTCCCAGGACTCAAGCTTCGCTTGCCGGGCGCGTAGAGTGACACCAACTTCCGAGCAACTGCCTCCTGACTCGCCATTCTGCGCTGCTGGCTGGCCAACCACCGCCAGCCCAGCAGAGGCGAGTACTTCCCGTCAAACTCCTCTCCTCGACTGCGGCTCGAGCTCGACGCCCAGGAAGCTTGATGTATCGCCCTCGCCGCCTTCAAGTATGCGCTTTGGTGGGGCTCCTTGAGCCCGGCACGATCACGGGCGGAGGGGTCGGCGGTCGGTGCAGCGCCTTGCGCCCTGTGCCCTCCGGTCGTCAAGACGATCGCTGACCTCGCCAGCTCTGTGCAAGCAGCCTTGGCGGCTTCTTCGTCGGCGGGTTCATCAGGCCGCCTCTTCCTCATCGGCGCGCGCGCTTTTAGTATTGTTACAGGCCTCTTTCTCGCCGTGGCCTCGCTTCCATCGGGTCTGCGAGAGGGGGATCGAGGATGTGAAGAGGAAGGAAAAGTCAAGCAAATATCCAAAAAAGAAGAAAGAAGATCAGAAGAAGGAAAACCCAAGGGAAATTTTCGACAAGAAGGGTTACCTGTGCTGGGCTCCGTGACCATGGGCTCCACCACTGGGGGCTCACTAGTTCCGCCCCTTGCCGGGGACCCCTCCCTTGCCGGGGAGCGCTCCCTTGTCGTGGAATCGCCCCTTGGCGGAGTAGCCGAAGCAGACAGAACCTCCGGGGCGGTCTCTGCTCGCTCCTGATGGACCTGTTCTGCTCCTACACGAATGAATCAACAATCAAGATGTCAGCAAAAGAAAAAGCACCCATGCGTGCCCCACAACAGGAAGTGAACCAAACACTTACACTGGGGGCTGTGCTGGGGCTGTGGCGAGGAGAAGGAATCGAGTCTGTCAAGGTGGTCTCGGACGTGTCTTCTGCCGTCACGGCAGGATCGTCCTCGATGACAACCACAGGAACCTTGGCCCTCTTCGCCGCTCTCTCGGCCAGAGTCCTGAAAAGGAACAAGATTCAGAGAGAAGCAGATCAGATGCGAGACAAGAAACAACAAATATTGAAGAAAAACAAGCACAGCGAGGAGAAAGCCTTACTCCTCCTCTTCTTCTTCCTCCTCGTCGGAGCTCAGCGCAGAGAGGTCGAAGTCCGGTACCCTTTCTGCGCGGTGAGGCAGAGGAGTAGGCTCCCTTGGACGTTTGCCGGAAGCTGCGGCAGGATCAGGCGTGGCAGCCCGGGAAGACCCCACCTCAGTTGCCGGCGCGGCCTGAGACACTCCCACGGCAACGGTACTTGCCATGGTGGAGCGCGTCCCACGACGCTGCGGCTGTTGGCCTGCCTGCCGCCCTGCTGTATCTCCAACTCGACGGAGGCGCCTTCTTGGTTGGAATTGGGGCTGCGCTGGGGGCTCGCCATGCACGCTACTCAAGACGGCTGGCGCTCGCGCCCTCGGCGGGCTCGCCGCCTCGGCCGGGCTCCCCTCGCCGACAACCTCTCCGCAAGGTCCTCCCGTCAGCAAGGCTTGCCGCCGCCGCCTCGCCTCCAATGTGAAGCCACCGCCCACGGCGGCGGCCGCCTTGCCTCTTCGCCCCGTGGCGGCGTAGCGATCTCGCCGCCGGTGGTGTCGCGGTGAGGCCTCTTTGTCGCCGGCATTGACTGCTACCTCCGCTGTTATCAAAGAATTGCCGCGACGACGCCGCCGGGCGGCTCCATCCAAGTTGGGCTTATCCGCGCGAAGTCGCACCGCATCATTTGCGCAGATGCGGTCGCTGGGAGTTGTTGCACAATGGGATGATGCCCGCGCAACCTGAACCACTCGATGGTTGGCGCCATGCTTGAACAGCTCCTTCAAAGATCCCGCCAAGCTCCGTAACTATGAAGTTGAAGTTGAGGCCCGGACGCAGCCTCATGATATCCGCCTGGCCGCCAAACAGCGGCGGGCCTCCCCTCTTCGCAGAGGGGCGGCGCGACGCGGCGAAATCCGCGCCAACCGCCTCGCTAGAGGCGGCAAGCCCGAGCCGGAGGATTCGGTGGTGGCAATCTTCACTTGGCGTCGTCCGCGACAGAGCGCCGATCGCCGCCAAGACTACCCGGTCCGGGCGCAGGTTGGTGAATGGCTGCGGATTGGCATCAGCGATCCAGCACCACTCCGCCTCCACTCATCCCACTTGCCGCAGAGTCGCCGCCAGATACACCTCCTTCATGCCGATTCAGGAGGTCCAGCGATTCCGCCGCCAATGGCTCTCCTTTTCGGCTCGGGGTGAAATAGTGGCAAAAAGAGCAACATTTGGGTGGATGCCAACGGTTCTCGCAGAGTGTGCGAAAACCGCCATTGTCAGAACGGTGTTGGGGGTGAAATCAAGAAGATGAAACCCGTAGGTATTCATGATGTCGCAAAAGAAATCAGAAAAAGGTGGGCAGAGCCCGCAATAGAAGAACACCAGAAAGAAATGGTACCCTTTTGGGCACCGCTTTGATTTGGAAGCCTCGGCGGAGAGCACCGGCGTGCGCGGATGCGCCCGCGTCTCCATCGACCAGCAGAGGTAGAACTCCTCCCGCAGCGCCTTTGGGGTGAGCTCGGGGGGGGGGGGGAAAAGCACTCGCTCCTTGCGCAATGCCTCAAGCCGCAGCGCCTCGGCCGACTTCGTGGTCTTGCCGGTCTTCGGAGCCATGGCGGAAGCGGCGGGGGAGCGCGGAAGCGTTGGGGGCGACGGCGGCGACGGGCGGCGGAGCGCTGCTCTCTCTCCCTCGGCTTGGGAGGCGGAGGGGAGCGACGGAGCTTTCGGAGGAAGAAACTGCAAGTGGCGAAGGTGGGGGAACGACCTGCTTCTCTCGCTTATAAAAACAGGAAGGCGAACGCTACGCATTTCCGAAGTTAAAATTACCCACGATCTCTCCCACGACACCGCGATTGACGCGCCGTTATGGGAGGGCGCGTGGATACGGAGTCGATTTGGTATGGACCCAGCCGCTGCGGGTCGCGTTCTCGCTTTTGGGCCTCGCCCAATAGCGCCGGCACCGTATGGCCCAGGCCCGGGCTCTGTCGGCAGACTAAAGTAGGGGTACCTTAGTACCCGAACTTGTGCACGGCAACAGAAGGTCTCAAGGGCAAGGCTTGCCGGACGTCCGCCAAGATCCTTCGCTATTCCCATTTACTGCCATTCAAGAACAAAGTGTTAACTATGAAGACAAGGCCCCGGCAAGAGGAGCTTGCCGGGAAGGACAAGACCCCGGCAAGAGGAGCTTGCCGGGAAGGCCAACAAAGACATTTCAAGAGACTTGCCACGACGTGCCGCACATCCCGGCAAGACCCGGCGAGCGACAAGCTTGCGGGTGCGGCAAGACAGCAACCGCGGCAAGGCGCTTGCCGCGGCGAAACCACCACTCTGCGCCCACGCTCCAGCACATCCGACGACGTGTCGCCCCAAGATCATTCCTGGCGCACGTGTCGGGCGGCTGTGCAGCCAAGTGGTGCGAGGTGGCAAGAGAAGATGATGAGGAGGCCATCATGGCGATCGGTGGCGCCCCTAATGGTCGCTTCCTGCACTGTTTGGGCGACCGGACGGGCATTAAATGCCCTTGTCCCCTGCCGTTAGAGTTAGGTAGGGGGCACTGTTGATAGCGGTTGTACCAACCCCCGTTTTTACTTTTTTACCCCTCTCCCTGCGTTGCCACCTGTCGGTGACCCCTTTAGACTATAAAAAGGAGGCCCATGCGCACGTAGAAGGGGTTCGACTCACTCGAGACTACAACACACCCACACTCTCAAGTAAGAACAAATACAAACACAAAGCAGCAGTAGGAGTTTTATCTCTCCGGAGAGCTCCGAAGCTGGGTAAAATCCCTTGCGTGCTCGACCTCGACCGCTTCAGGCGCCCTCGCTCCTCGCCGGACCGAAAAGGCCCCGTCCCATAGGTGTTTGTTTCTATGACATGGACTCCGTCAAGGGGTGGCATCGGGTGGTTCTATATCACCGAGCAGCATGACTCGAGTGGGCGGCGGCCCCGAGTTTAGATCTGGTATCCCCACGCAGCTCACCTCCCGGAAAGAGAAGGGCTTGTTGTGGGGTAATCCAAGGAGTTAACGGACTCGAGCCAGTATCCGTAAGCCGTGAACAATAAGCTCAGCTCGCCGACGTGGTCCAAGTCATGCTCGTCTCGCGGATCCTCCCATGCCAAGAACGGGCATTCAATCTGTGGAGTTCGATTCGAACAGCACCAGCGCTAAGCGGGCTCTTCGACCTGACGCACGCACGGCGCTGGAGGGTGCTGTTTAAGGTCGCTGAAGCCCCGTGATCCACGACGGAAGATCGCGGATTTCGCCGCAGCATCCAAAACCGACGAGGTAAGTGATTCAACCCTTTACGGGACACTTGTTGTAAATAGATTGATTCTAAGAGGGTTTCAATCTCCTTTTCCTTTGACAGAATGGATGCGTAGTCGAGCAGCTTATCCGCCCGGCCCCATGCCGAAGACCAGTGGATGCCCGTCTGGCGCGGGCTGCTGGTTTCGCACCGCACGTGGTGCCGGAGAAGAAGGCCAAGAAGGTACCACGGGACTCGAAAGAGTTCCTATAATCGGTGTCCGACGACGAGGCGGACTCTCCCCAAGACGCATTTATTTAGGAAGAAGACTCTCTCCCGGAGGAGGGAGAGAGGAAGAGGAAGGCTTCCCCAACAGGGGAGGCCGAAGGGTCCAAGAGGGGGAGAACTATTCCCTCGGACAGTTCCGCCAACACCAACGTTGGCGAGGAGGAGTGGCCTTCAAGGGCCAGGCCTCCGGCGAGATCGTAAGTATCCGGATCCCTGATATGCAATTTCTTTCGTGTCACATAGTGTCCTACTAATGCCGCATACTGTCCGCAGTCCGGCCGATGATGATCTCCCTGCTTCATCGAGCGGGTCGTTGGCCCCGTCGGATGTGGATTCACTTCCGACTGCCTCTACCCCCCACGCTGATGAGGACGCCGAGGTGGGATCCCAGAAAGGGACCCATCAGGAGGAGGCTCCAAAGGCGCCGCAAGGCAGCCTCCCGGACTTTGCGCCGGACTCTACATCGGAACCTGTAGTGGTTCCAGAGTCCGGCAAGCGGCCCCTGATGCTCGGTTCGGTGTTTAGAAAGAAAAGCCGGACTGAGGATCTAAAAAGATATTCGCAGGTTGCTAACAAATTATGTCAATATGGTTTTGCAGGCTGTGCTGCTGACCTCTGCCGCACTGACTGCGGAGGTTGGTGCATTGAAGCAAGATCTCGAGCGGTCCAAGCAAGAGCTCGGCCATGCCAAGAGGCAGCTCGAGGACAAAGAAGGTGAGTAGCACCACTTTGAATTGTTACCTTACAAAAAAGGATTTTGGTCGCAATAAAATTAACAAGGATAATATGGGTGTTGCAGGGGCCACAAACGAGGTGGCAGCCCTGAAGGAGGCTGTGTCCTCGGCCGAACACAGTGCGGCCGCGGAACGGGCGGAGCGAGAAAAGCAGGAGGCACAGGTGGCGGAAGTGCGGCAAGAGCCCGTGCTCTCATGGAGAAGCATGAGAGCTTGGGCGCGACTCCAAGACTCGAGAGTCCGAGCTTGCATCGGCTCTCGAAAGTGCCAAGTCCGCCAAGGCCGAGGCCCGTAAGACCCTTCAGAGGTTGAAATGTAAAGAAGATAGCGGCGGGTAAGGCATTTTTCATGCAAAGCAAGCATGTTAATGTAAACTACCGACACTTACCCGCATTCGAGCTCTCGAGGCGTTGCAGATCTGCCAAGATAGTGTGTCCGATGCTGCCGCATTCTACCGTGGCGAGGAGGGAGCTCAACGGAGAAGGTCTTCGGTCTCAAGACGCTGAGGCCGCCATCCGGCAGTTTAAGCGACCAGGTGAAGCGGTGGTCGAACTCCACAAGGTAGCTAGGAGGCCATGAAGGGCCTTATAGTCCGGTGTGGCACAGATGGCCATGCACAGGAGCTACTTCGCCTCGGCGGCGGCTGGTGGATGCGTGCCTCGGTGGAGGTCATCAAGCGCTCCGCTTGTATTGAAGGTGCTCGTCGGGCCCTTGCCCGCACAAAGGTGCACTAGGGCAGGCTGGATGCGGAGAAGCTTTCATCGACCCGCCGCCACCGGCAAGGAGTATCGACGCCGAAATGTATTATAAAACTGTCTGAAGGATCCCGCGATATTGCGGATGAATGCCCCAGAGATGTAATTTTGAGTAAACTCGCTATGTATCATCCTGTGCGCTGAAAACTTTGTTCATGTGCGCTTTAAGAAACGCTTATTTAATTTAAAATATTACCTTCGGCGGTTGTTTATAAAATCGAGAGATGGCAAGTCGTCGGGCTTCAACCCCGAGCCATGAAAGTGGGGTGTTCGGGATAAACTTGAGCACTCTTGTTCCCATTTTTGGGTCCATCTAGGGAGGCGCTTAACACAACGAACAAGGCAACCGGACTTATAATGCTTGAACACTCTCACTTAGCCATAGAATTCTATTATTTTAAATTTCAGCGAAGCCCCTGGTATTTGGAAGACCGAATCCGGGGCGCTATCCACGCCTTCATCGGACATTATCCGGAACTTCGCTCGAAGCGGCGTGAGTCTTTAAGGACCCGAAAAGACCTCTCGAACAGCGACCAGTCTCTCGCCTTATCATACCGGCCGTTTTAGCTTTCTCCATCGAGGCGCCGCCCAGCTCAACCGGGCGCAATCGCAGTGGTTCTCCCAAAGGCCACCTTAGCCGGCTGAACGGAACGTAAGGCACCAAAACGTGGGAGCCGGGCAAACCCAACTATTGACCCAAGACATGTTTCGGAGCCGATTCATATAATGCTATAAGTTCGGGGTGCCGCACTTGTGAAAGTGTTCGGACTTATCATACCATAATGCGGGGAACACAAGCCCCTAGTGTATTCGGCCGTACCAAAATATACGGGTGCAAGATGTCATGTAATGAACATATATATGTAATAACCGGCAAAAAATTGCTGCATCGTTTATTAAAGGAAGTCTGCTATGAGTGCTGACTGATACAAATAGTGCGGTAAGCAAGGGATTTGGACTAAATTAACATGTCCCCCTCCAGGGATGAGCTGCGGACTTGGTGTATATAATCGAATTTAATGCTCGTAATTGAGACCACCTGAGTGTTAGTCGCCGCATTCTTTCTTCCCCGGCTGTTGAATCATGAGTTCGGCAGGTTCACCGCCGGACAGGGCCTCTGGCTAACAGAGTCCTATGCATACAAAGAAAGAAAATAATAATAAAAAAAGAGTGACACACTTGCGAGCCCCTGGTGTGGTCGAGCCGCACTCTGGGTCTATTGTGGTCGTGCCCCTTCCCCTACGCCCATGGTATCTCCAAAGCGTAATGATGTACGCGGAGGGTTATTCTTGCGATCATGCAGGGGCTGGGGTCGGGGCGATTGCTACGCTGCGTGCTCGGATCGTGCTGTGGTCTTGGTTGATGTTGCTCCGGCGCGTTTATTGTATCCGCCGCTTAACGGCCGGACTCTAAAATTGCCTTAAAAGGCTGCTCAGTACTTCCGCGAGCCGCTGTATGTTCCTCCGTTCGAGGAGCGTTCCGTATTTCCGCTGACCGTGATGACTCCACGAGGGCTGGCATCTTGAGCTTGAGGTATGCATAATGCGGCACCGTGTTGAACTTTGCAAACGCGGTTCGTCCGAAAGCAGAGCGTGATAGCCGCCTGCGAAATGGGACTATGTCAAGATTAACTCCTCGCCCGAAATTATCCGGGATCCAAGACCACTTCCAATGTGGTCGAGCCTGCACAATTGGCTTCCACACCTGGTATGACACCTTTAAAGGTTGTCTTTGTAGGTTTAATCCTTGAGGGTCTATGCCCATCTTTGCTTTGTATCCCGATAAAGCAGGTTCAAAGCACTTGCCGCCGGCCCATCGTAACTCTCGTGAGGTGAAATCCATCGACGATTGGGTCTAAAACCACGCGCGAATCCGCCATGGCGGATGCTGGTCGAATGGTCTCTTCGATCGAAAGTGATCGGACAAGAGGACCATGGATTGAACTTGGGCGCGGCTCCGTCAGATATCGCCCCTTTAGTGCACTTCCGCTCCCTCTTGGGTATATGGGTTGCGTATATCATATTGACCGTCCGCACTTGTGGGGGGAAACCCTTCTGTCCTCTACTGTTCGGCGGCCGGGTCTCTTCCTCGTCATCGCTATTTAGCCCCTTGTCGTTGTTTTCGGCAATTAACTTGCCTGCCTGCTTGAACACTAGCAATCTCTGTTGGTGTGATTAGCTGGCTTTTCAGGGGTGCCATGTATCTGGCATAAGCGGTCGAGTATTTGGTCCAAATTGGACGGACCCAGCGTGGTTCTTTTGAATGGCTTCTTCCGCTGACCGGGTTTAGAGCCTCGGAATCCGGCGTTGACTGCCGTATCCTCCTTGTCGTCCCGTTAATGCGGCGTTTATTTTTGCTTCGACGTGACCTGCCGTTGTGGTCCTTAGTATCCGGACTGCCATAATTTTTACTAAGGTTGTTGCTGCGAGCTAGCCAGCTATCCTCTCCCGCGCAAAAGCGGGTCATTAATGATGTGAGGGCTGCCATGGATTTCGGCTTTTCCTGTCCCAGGTGCCGGGCTAGCCACTCGTCGCGGATGTTATGTTTGAAGGCTGCGAGGGCCTCGCATCCGGACAATCGACGATTTGGTTTTTTCTTTGTCAAGAACCGTGTCCGTAATTGTCCGCCGATTCGTCTGGCTGCTGAATTATGTGGCTTAGGTCATCGGCGTCGTGGCCGCTTTATACGCGCCACGGAAGTTGTCGAGGAATGCGGCTTCCAGGTCTTCCCAACACCCAATTGACTCTGCTGGCAAGCTGTTAAGCCAATGCCGAGCTGGTCCTTTAAGCTTGAGTGAGAGATATTTGATGGCATGGAGATCGTCGCCGTGGGCCATATGGATGTGAAGGAGATAATCTTTGATCCAAACCGCGGGGTCTGTTGTTCCATCGTAGGATTCGATGTTTACGGGTTTAAACCCTTCAGGGATTTGATGATACATTACTTCGTCAGTGAAGCATAGCGGGTGTGCGGCGCCTCTATATTGAGCAATATCACGACGCAGCTCGAGAGCGTTGTCCGCTGTGTTCGCCCGCCGGGTTATTGTATCCGGCGCGACGGTATTCGTCGTGGGTCGGGGCGCCCACGTGATCCGTAGATGGATCTGGATTGCCTTGCTTTGTCCTCCAATACGTCTCGCAAGTCCGGCGCGTTCCCTCTTGGCTTCCTACTTTTGGAGCGATGCCGGGGTACGGTCTTGGTGGAGGGCCCGATGCCTCTCTGTCGCGACCACGGGTGGTCGGTCGGCCGTATCGTCTTGCTGGTGATGAAGGTATGTATGCTTCTTCCTCTAATCGGGGGAGCAACTTGCGTCTGGGGTAGCTTTTGGAGGGGCGTTCGAGTTTAAACTCTTCAGCCGCGAGGACCTCGGTCCATCGATCGGCCAGCAGGTCCCGATCAGCTTGAAGCTGCTGCTGCTTTTTCTTTAGGCTATTTGCCGTGGCGATAAGCCTGCGTTTAAAACGCTCTTGTTCGACGGGATCCTCGGGCACGATTTAATTCGTCATCGTTGAGGCTTGCCTCGTCTTGAGGAGGTATATAGTTATAATCCTCAACCTCTCGGTCTGCCGCCTCTCGTGAGGGCTTGCTTCGTGATCCTCCTGCGCTGAGTCATCTTTGGAGGGATTGTCTTCGGCACTCTCGGGGTATTATTATCTCCTCGTGCGGAATCTCCATTCTTCTTTGTGGCGGGATTTAGAGCGGCGTCACGACGCCGGCGCTTGGGCTGTTTCTTTAAGGAATCTGCCACGCTTCTTCGCCGTCCCCGTCTTTTGGGGTGTCCACCATGTATATGTCGATGACGAGGTGGTCTTCGAGTGCCTGTAGGCGCTGGTTCTGTTCGCCTCTCCGCATCGCCGTCCATAGCGCCAATGTCTTGAGTCGTAGTCTAGCATGTCGGTTAGATCGTCGACAGTGGCTAAAAAGTGGGTGGTGGGTGGGCTCTGAATTTCTTCGTCATCCGTATCCCAACCATCTCGCCATAATCCGCCAGGACTCTCCGGATAGCGAGAGATGCTTTAGCGAATTTAGGATGTCGCCAAAGGGCGAGTGTTGGAAGATGTCCGCGCGGTGAATTCCATAACCGCGCCCAATCGATCGATTGGTAGGGCGTGGGAGGTCCGAGTCCGCAAGGAGTCCTGCACCTCGAGTCACGAAGTTCGCGAGGGACAAGGCTAGTGTTCGCTCCATCACCGAGAAGTTGCAGCCCCGAGGCGGTGTCCAACCACCGGTCCTCGACCTGGGCGATCGGCTCCGGACTAAGGGCCGGAGCGGATTCTCAGCGCCACCAAGGCACTGCTCGCGGCAGAGCTAGATCATGCCCATCGTAATAGTGCGGCGCGCTTGGCTGTGGCTCGGGCCCGTCGAAGATCAAGTCCCCGCGGGTGTCGGCCGTGAAGTTTAGGCTTCCGAATCTGACCTGACGGCCAGGGGCGTAGCTTTCGATCTGCTCCAGATGGCCAAGTGAATTAGCCCGCAGTGCGAAGCCGCCGAATACGAAGATCTGTCCGGGGAGAAAAATCTCACCCCGGACAGCGTTGTTGATTGAAGACGCCATCGAGCCTATTGGTGATGACACAGAGGAACTCTAAATGAAAGCACCAATGTCGGTGTCAAAACCGGCGGATCTCGGGTAGTGGGTCCCGTACTGTGCATCTAGGCGGATGGTAACAGGAGACAAGGGACACGATGTTTTACCCAGGTTCGGGCCCTCTTGATGGAGGTAAAACCCTACGTCCTGCTTGATTAATATTGATGATATGGGTAGTACAAGAGTGGATCTACCACGAGATCAAGGAGGCTAAACCCTAAAGCTAGCCTATGGTATGATTGTTGTAATGTATGTTGTGTCCTACGGACCAAAGCCCTCCAGTTTATATAGACACCGGAGAAGGCTAGGGTTACACAGAGTCGGTTACAATGGTAGGATATCTACATATCCGTATCTCCAAGCTTGCCTTCCACGCCAAGGAAAGTCCCTTCCGGACACGGGACGGAGTCTTCAATCTTCTATCTTCGTAGTCTTGGAGTCCGGCGGACGATGATAGTCCGGCTGTCCGGACACCCCCTAGTCAAGGACTCCCTCGGAGAGCTTTATAAGAAAAGCACTACCGGAGTACTCCAAAGGTGCATCTCCGAAGAGGAAGGGCGGCAGCTTTTGGCCGAAATTCATGCTGGACTCGGCAGCCTCCACGCCGCAGCTCGGGCCCTTGTAAGCAAGGCCTTCCGCACAGGTTTCTACTGGCCGACAGCCCGAGCAGACGCACAGGACCTCGTCCAACATTGCGTCGGTTGCCAGGTTTTTGCAAATCAAAGCCATATGCCACCTACCGCTCTCCAAACAATCCCCATAACTTGGCCTTTTGCGGTCTGGGGGTTCGATATGGTCGGACCCCTTAAAGGAGGAAGCCATAAGAAAAAATACCTATTGGTCATGGTAGATAAATTCACCAAATGGATAGAGGCCAAACCAGTTAAAACGGCTGAATCTGGACCAATGATAGACTTCATATCAGGGGTTGTACACCGTTACGGTGTCCCCCACAGCATCATCACCGATAATGGCTCCAACTTCACAGCTGACGAGGTGAAAACTTGGTGCGACAACATGGGCATTAAGCTCGATTATGCCTCCGTCTATCACCCCCAAACAAACAGTCAAGTCGAACGAGAAAATGGTCTTATTATGAGCAGCATCAAACCCAGACTAGTGCGATCCTTGAAGGAATCAGATACGCACTAGGTCGAGGAGCTCGACTCTGTACTATGGGGACTGCGGACCACGCTGAATCGCACTACCGGATACACACCATTCTTCATGGTGTACGACGCAGAGGCGGTATTGCCCTGCGATATCATTCTTGACTCACCACGAGTGTGCATGTATGAAGAGAGAGAAGCCGAGCTTGATCAGCAGGATAGTCTAGATGCCCTGGAGGAGGAGCGCGATGTCGCAAAAGCTCGTTCCGCATTCTATCAGCAACAGGCTCGAAGGTATCAAAGCAGAGAAGTACGGGCCAAAACTTATAACGTTGGCGAACTCGTTCTAAGCCTACTGGAGAAGAAAAAGAAAAAGGACAAGCTCAAGCCCAAGTGGGAGGGTCCCTTCATCATTGATAAATTCTCACCGGAGGAGCGTACCGCATGCGTGATGCATTAGATAATCCACTCGAGCCGAACCCATGGAATGCGGCCAGACTCCAAAGATTCTACGCCTAGCACCGAACTCTGTGTTCGTCTCCTTACCTCCGCCCTTTTTAAATTATATCCTCTTTCTTTCTTTCTTTCTTTCTTTCTTTTTTATAGCCTTAAAAAACTTCAATTGTGACTCGACTACACAATCTTGACGCGCCATGCACACTCACTATACCTGGGGCTTCTTATACAGAAGCTTAATATAATTATCTTCCTGGCTTCATGCCCACTACATATGTGTCACTTTTCCATATGTACCTTTTCTTCGCCATTATATGCATTGATATGACTTAAGTTTTGGCCAAGCTGGGTTGCCTGGCTCCTGTGTTTATGCCCTACGTTCCTGTAGCTAGGGCATAAGGGGAGCACCTCTGCGATTGTTACTGCCGGGTCCGCCGGATGTGTACCTCAGACTGGGTGAAGCCGAAAGCTAGCGTTCTTAAGGGAATATTCAGTCGGCGAACAAAAGATGTTTCTTACCTATTACAATATAAACCCCCGGATGTTTTATATCCCGCGTCTCGTCATAGATTCGGACATGCACATTAATGCATGCGCACCAGGAAAGGAACCCTTAACGGAACTATTCTCCCCGAAGATGTTTCTTACTATCCATGTAATATAACATAGCTAGTTGGGTACTTGTCATTCAAGCACTTATGACCCCTATGCCTGGTTTCCACGCTGCACTCGGTTTATATAAGCGAAGGGTATTCGGATACACCTGCACTATCGAGTCCGAAGGTTGAAGCGAAAAGGTCCGCCATGACAAATGATTTACAATCCGGCTAGAGACAAAATATGTCAATTGAAGTAGACAGTCACTTAGACTGGCTAAATTCTTCTTCTATACCATCCAACAGGCTGTCTAGCCTACAATCCTGTTGGGAATACTTTGTGGCTAATCCTACCTGGTCATATACCAGACTAACGGGAATCTCTTTCCCATCGACCCTCTGAGTCCGACCCAGGCCATGTTATTCGGATCAACCTTGGTGTACCGAAGTTTTACCATGGCACAGCTTCCCTCAAGACCTTGTCGGCAGCCGATATCTTCCATAATCGGAGCGCCGCCGTGCTCCCTTGAGCATCTCTACAAGCTCCCCCATGCCTCCTGGCAGGGAGGCGGATGGCGACAAGGCCTAGGCAATACTTTGCATCACCTGCCGAACTTGTTCGTGCGGTTGTGAGAACTCTTGCGTAAGATCGCTCGGATCCGGGCATCTCCTCTTCGACGACACTGTCAAGATACCTACGCATATAACTCGTTATTGCTTCTTCGCCGAACTGTATAAAGCTTCGTTTGAGCACATACTAAAAATGCCGCATCGAAGCCTCTTGTTCTCCTTCACGGAGTCAGCAAGCTGGGCCCGAACATCTTCGAGTTCAACGCCCAGCCAGGTATTGGCATCCTGGAGATCGTTTTTCTCTCGCTTAACCCGCATAAGCACGCGCTTGCCAGCCTCTAGTTGTCGTTGAACATGTTGCTCATCCTCTTGTACGATCTCCGGATTCACTACGGGATTGTCTGCAGAATCTATTGTTAGATTTGCAAACATGCCGAATACTAACTGGTACACGTAATTACGTTCTTTTTTATCAAGACAAGTATTACCAGATGAGGCCTTCTTGGATTCCTCCATTCCGGCAACTGCGGCCCTTAGCTGGGCTTTGCACTCCTCTAGCTCTTGAGACAAATGGGTGTTCTTCTCTGTAAGAACCTATTCATACAATGATCCTTAAATCCGTTGTGCCAACTGTTTCAAGTCTCAGGGGCTACTGATATACATAATTATCAGATTTTTCTTACCCGTATATCCTTTAAATACTGGTCTGTGGTTCTAGCAAGCCCACCTTGAGTAGCTCGGATGTACGCGTCTCCCGAGTTGAAGGCATTAAACGCCTCTTCGGAGAAATTAGGGTCGCGGAGTACGGCCCGTCGACGCCGGTGATTCATAGCACTCTCCACTTCGGAATTCGTGGCGGATATTCTATCCGCATCCTATGTAGGAGGACCGTCCGGCGTTGTCCCCACGTCAGCCTCCACCCTTGAAGCCGGCTCTGGAGTCCGGCTGGTGGAAGCGTGGCCGGCAGGATCTTTGGAGACAGTCCGGCGAGTACTCTTTCTGCGAGGGGATAGTGGACATTGTTATATTTTAAAGACGATAATCTCGGAGCAGGTTTTAAATCATACTTTTGCGACGGTGTCTCGGTCCTGACCGCCTTCCTTTTAAGCCTACCCAGCTTGGGCACCCCTTGTTGGTGAGTCGCGCGGGTTCGGCACAACGCCCCGATGGCCTTCCCTATAAATCGCAATACGTGTGCGGTGGGTAAGGCATAAAGAAGGGATCCTTTTCGGAAGTTAGGACTCCAGTTTTACTTACATATGATGCAGGGAGTAGGCCAGGATAGTCGGCTATGATGGCCACCAAAGCACCGTCACATCTTGCCTGGTAAAACGTCCTGTCGACGAGCTCCACAGATATGTCCGGGTCTTCTTCAAGTCCGGGGTCGAGGGCCCAGTTATGGTCCTCTGGCTATGGAGGCGGGATGTGGACCTCCCTCACAGCTTTTCGCAGTTCCAACTATGAACTAGCAAGGTAAATATTTGTGATGAAAGACTGTAGGAATGAATAGAGTTGAGTAAAAGGTAGCAGCTCACCCAGCTAGGGGGTTGTACATGGAAAATCCATCCCGTGGCTTAATGCGGATGAACTCCTCTTCTTCTCCTTTATACAAATCGGACAATATTTTCGCCAGGGCGGTGGCGGAGTCCGAACCCTTCCGACCGCAGCGGGTGGCATCGTCCTCTCCATTGAAGTGCCACATGGGACGCCCCCGATACTGGAGTGGCTGCACCCCCCGCATTATGCATATTGACATAACCTCGATTATTGTCAATCCAGATTTGGCCAGCATTTTTATCCTGCCCATCAGATAAAGGACCTCTCTGTTATCTTCCTCCTGGGGGCTCCGGGGACGCCAGTTGCGGCATTTCTTCAGTGGGGTGTTGGTAAACTCAGGAAGGCCCATCCGGATAGGGTCCAAAGGGGGACGTCCTCTAGATAAAACCACTCCGAAGGCCAGTCTTCGGATGTCTTCTTCGGAGTACCGGATAGGTACCCGGTCCCAGCGATGCGCCATATTTCGGCTCTGCCCACTTGGTATATTGATCCCTCCTGATTGCGAGGGACGAGGCAGAACAGCCTCTTCCATAGCTCGAAATGAGCTTCACAGCCCAGAAATAGCTCACAAAGGGCGACATAACCTGCGATGTGCAGTATAGAGGCAGGAGTGAAGTTATGCAACTAGAGGCCATAATACTCCAGGAGCCCGCGGAGGAACGGATGGATTGGAAATCCGAGGCCCCTCAGCAAGTAAGGGACAAGGCATACTCGCTCCCCCCTGGATGGGTTGGGGAAACTCTCTGCTTGCTCCCCGCCATCGTAAGTGGCTAGTCCGACTCGAACGGGGACAAGATATGCAGGCGGGAGAAACCCCTGGGTTTGCAACTCCACCAACTGGTCGTGGGATACGGTACACTTCACCCCAATCACCTGGCTTAGCGCTATGGGAGCGAGAGGAGGAGCTGCGGTGGCCGGCCATGATGGGATGGTTTTTTTGGGCGTGCTTTGATGATTCCTCGCTTGGGGAAGATGGTGTGATTTGGATCTGAGGATCCCCGTCTCTTTAATAGACGATTTACTTACATGGTCAGGGTGGCAAATGTAAAAATGCCCCGACTTCTCGCATTCGCTAGACACGTGGAGACTGCCATTATTAAGGTATAGAAGCCGAGGAGTGCAACATTAATGGGAAGCCAGACACTGATTGTTACAATAGATACTCAGGGATTTGGAGAAGAACCCGCGTTGCAATGTCGAAGACAATCTGCACGCCGAACTCATCATCATTGAAGCCTGGTTCAGGGGCTACTGAGGGAGTCCTGGATTAGGGGGTCCTCGGACAGCCGGACTATGTACTTGTGCCGGACTGTTGGACTATGAAGATACAAGATTGAAGACTTCGTCCAGTGTCCGGGTGGGACTCTCCTTTGCGTGGAAGGCAAGCTTGGCAACTCGGATATGTAGATTTCCTTCTCTGTAACCGACTCTGTGTAACCGTAGCCCCCTCCGGTGTCTATATAAACCGGAGGGTTTAGTCCGTAGGACAAGAACACTCATAATTATAGGCTAGCTTCTAGGGTTTGGCCTCTACGATCTCATGGTAGATCAACTCTTGTATGACTCATATCATCAATATCAATCAAGCAAGAAGTAGGGTATTACCTCCATAGAGAGGGCCCGAACCTGGGTAAACATTGTGTCCCCTGCCTCCTGTTACCATTAGCCTTAGACGCACCGTTCGGGACCCCCTACCCAAGATCCGCCAGTTTTGACACCGACAATAACTGAGGCACACTGAGACGATGATGTATCCCAAAGCTCACACTCTTGTGGATTGCAACAAATTCGCGCAGAAAATTTTGGCTTAAGCTTGGATCAGAATGCGTCAAACGTTGTTTTTCACAGGAGATACCGGAGTCGTCTGCCTCTAGAGTTTGACGCAAGGAATCTTTTCAATACGCCTGGGGTAGGACCAAGTAACCCGCCCTGCATGACCCGGGCCCTTGAGGTGCCTAGGACCGGAGCGACGGCTCAACCCCGCACAGCAGACCCGCCCCATGACTTAAACCCACCTTAGCGAGGCTCAACACTTCCAGGTCACTTCTCTAACCCGTTGGACAACGTGATTGCCGCGGCATCACCGCTGGCGGGTCTCCCGGTGACAGGCAAGTCTCCTGCAACAGTTGAGGCTCGAAAGGCTGTGGAGCTTCTTCAGACGGTGGTGGCTCAACAAGCGGCTTACTCCTACAGCTGCGATCGAATCCACTCAACTCCGTGTCACAGTCGAAGCTATAGCCGACGTATTGAGTCTCCGGCGGTTTCGAGCAGTGAGCGGCACCGTAACCTGCCTCGTGGGCATGACCCGCCACGTGCTGATAACCATGCTCAGATTTTGGTAGATCAAGCCAGGGCACGCCAAGAGGCGGAGCTAGCGGCCCAGTTGGCGGCTCAGCAACCTCAATTAAACCCTTCAACGTCCATAGAAGCTGGGATGACTTCCAGGACAGTGGGTGTGCCGTGTTTAGTGCTAGCTCTATGCAATGTGCGATTACCCAAGGACTTCAAGGGCCCTCGAAAAGTACCCAATTACACTGCGGATCAGCTGCCAGATGCTTGGATTGAGAGCTACGAGCTGGCCATGAAGATGTTGGATGTTAACAATGCTGTGTGCGCCAAATATTTTACCATGATGTTAGATGGGCCGGCTCGCACCTAGTTAAAGGGATTGCCACCTAATTCCACCAACTCATGGACAAAATTGAAGACGCAGTTCATTCAGAATTTCAAAGACACCTATAAGCAGCCTCTGTCGATTATCGACCTGGACACTTGCATCCAGCGCGAGGATGAGTCAACCTCCCATTGGGTTCGCCGGGTTTCAGCTATCATCCACTCGCCGGATAGCATCAATGGTGGTTCTGCTGTCCTAATTTTGGAGAAAAATTACCGGTTTACTCCCCTTAAGCAGAAGCTGGGGTGACTCAAACGCAACTGCAATGATATGGGAGAGCTCATGGCAGCTCTCATCAAATATGCCGACTCTGATAACACTAAAGACCCTGCCTCTTATGAGGAGAAGTCTAACAAGGGGAAGAAGAACGATAATGGAAAGGGACAACAGCACAATACGACGGGTCAGAACCAAGGCAATAACGGTATGCACAAGCAAGCTAATGGTAGTTCAGATTTTGTGGCAAATACCAACGCATAGAGTGGCAATCAGCGTCGTAAGGGGAAATCCTCAGTGCCCTGGTTTGGCGGGCCCAAATTCAACCTTGAAGCGATAATGAATCAGCCTTTACCAAAGCACGGTTCTCAAGAGAAGCCGGCTACTCATATATGGAAAGATTGTTTCATCATGAAAGAGTATAGGAATTCTAGTTTTTATCAGGACCTTCAAGCCCCGAATGGCGGGTCAGGTTCTGGCTCTCACTGTCAGGACCCCGACTCAATGTCACATCGATCTAGCCTGTAACACCTCATATCACTTTGCGGCCTCACGCACGGTATTCCCACGGGTGTCGCCTTACCTTTGCCCGGGACCGTTTGCGCCTTTTGGCACACATATATGATAATGTCACTAGCATCCATATGAAAAGGAGCCCGGGCTGACATGGCTAGTTGTAAACCAAAAGAGGCACAGACTTACAGGGACAGGCATCCATGACCCAGCATCGAACGTGTCGGTCATCAGCAGGTAAGTTCCGGGCTGTAGCACTGGCTAGCAGGACTCCGTAAACCGGGCAGTAGCGGGCTAACAGACTCCGGTACTCAATGCGTGACATTTCCCCGAAGGGACAGACACAGGAACGAAGAAGGTCACATGCCGGCCAGCCTAAGTGTTCCGGAGCAGTAGCAAGCTACCATGGCTCAGTGGAGACACTAGGAGACATTTCCCGGTAAGAGAGGCTACTAAAGATAAACAACTAGATAGTCAGATCCCACACATACCAAGCATTTCAATCATACACACAATATGCTCGATATGTGCAAATACAACAAGGCATCACAACATGACTCTACGACACAAGTACTTTATTTAAAGGCTCAGTGAGCCATACATAGCATACACACAAGTACGGGTCACATGACCCACATTCAAGTCATACAAGCATACAAGCCAACAATGAAGTGTTTTGTCCGAGTACGATAACTAGTAAAATAAAAGAGGCTTGGGTAAGCCTAGCTATACTACATGGTCCTTCACTTGCTCAGATCACCACTGGCCTTAGTCTACTCATCGATGTCAACATCTACGAAGAACCCGTCGGAAGGGTTTGTGGCATCTTCTAAAAATGTAAATTAAAGCAACATGAGTACAAAGGTACTCAAAGAAGACTTACATCGATCCTACATACATGCATATTATCAAGAAGGGTTGGTGGGGTTATTGCAGCAAGCTAGCTTTGACTCATGGCTAAGCTATCCCACGAGACACCAACTTGAAATGGTTTTTGACTCGAGTCCACTACTCATCACTTCAATACACTACCGAGGATCCACCTCCGCCTTCCTACGGAAGAGCCATCCTCGGCACTCACGCTTATCTTGAGGCTTTTAGTAGTTTCCATTTACTTGTCTATGAACCGTATAGGCAACCAAGTAGTCCTTTATCATGACGCCGCTATTCAATAGATGATGTTAACCCTGCATGGGTGTACTTCTTCATACACGCTCACCACTTACCGCCGTTTACACGACATGTACTCGGCAACCTTCAAGCGAAGCCCAACGTGGGTGTCACCACGACCTACCTAGACACCTAAGTCTCTAGTCCGGGTTTATCGCCTACTTGGGTTCCATCTATGAGGAGATCCGCCAAGTTTCGCTCACAGCCCCAAACGATGTGAACAGGGTTCCCGAGATACCAAACGGGCATCCGGTACACCCGCCACGCACCTACCAGATCACAGCCCACCCCCTACGGTCGGCTTGTCCACGGCCTCCAAAGAGGCTACAAACACGTAAACTACTTGCAACTCCTGGACAGAAGACTAGGGTGAATAAGAAGCCGAGAGGGTCCATTGGTTTCGGGCCCAATGCATGGTAGTAGCTGAATCTTAAATCACACATACAGATCTCAGTTCTTAAGGATGGTCTCAATGAAACAACCCACCATGTACTCCTACATGGCCTCTCATCGATACCTTTACCAAATCGTGTTCAACACCTTACTCTCATACTGACACAATCATTTCACTCTAGCCCATCACCCAGATGAACCAGACCTGACACGACTCTAAGCATAGCAGGCATAGCAAGGTAGGAACAACACAATCATATGGCTCAATCAACTCCTACACATGCTAGTGGGTTTCATCTAGTTACTGTGGCAATGACAGGTCATGCAGAGGAAATGGGTTCAACTACCGCAGCACACAGCAGTTTGAATCGCGTTGTCTTAATGCAATAAAAGAGAGCAGGAGCAAGAACATGGGATTTTATCGATATGATCAAATGGTTGGTTGCTTGATTCGATGGGTCGATTGCAACCGGTATTGCTCTTCGTCGGGGTTATCACGGTACTCCTCGGGGGCAGAACCTGCCGCAGAGAGCACCGATACACAACATTACCAAACGGTATGCAACAATATGATGCATGCATGAGGCATGGCAAATTGAGTGTATTGGGCTAATGCAACTAAGAACAGATGGGTTTGAACTAATTTGAACCAATGGTTCAAAGTTCAAACTCATAAGTTGCCATTTAAGGTGTTTTATCTTGTTCTGTGATAAACAGCAGGTTAGCTTGTTTAAACATGCATGAAACCAGTACAGATGGAAAGATTGGATTTTTTTGATCATTTTTCATATATAATTTGTTTCATTTGGATTCTGATTAATTTCTATGAATTTTTGAAGTTTGTAGCATTTTCTCGAATTTCTGTGTAAAAGTAATTCCAAGAATTAAATTATCATACAAAGATTACGCCATGATGACGCGTGGTCAACGGGCTTGTCCAGTCAAACTGACCATGGGTCCCGCATGTCGAGAGACAATTAGATTAACTGAATTAAGTTTAAACTAAACTGGATTAATTAGTGAAGGGGCCCCACGTGTCATAGACCCAGGGGGGTCAAACTGCGCCCACCCGTGGTCAAAGTCAGAGTCAAACACGCCGGCGTCTAGCCGCCGGCGAGCCCGACACGGCGGCGAAAGTGCTTTTTGTCATTCCGGCGACCAAATGGACGGCGGAAGGCATCTACGTGTTGCTGGGGTCGAGCCGCGGCTATTGGTGGTGGTGGTTGGGCTCTGTGGTGGCGGAGTTGGCGCCGTGGCGATTTTGGCGGCGCCGGAGTTCGTGGAGACGACCTCGAGGCTAGGGTGTGCGGTGAGGTGCGGGGAGTGCATGGTTAGCCTCAGCGCAACGTGGTGAGTGCGATGGACAAGGTGAGGTGGCCGGAGGATGGCCGGGAGCACGTCGGCGACGAGGTCCGTGACGGCGCGTGCGGGTGAGCTACGTGTGCTCGCTGTGGTGCACGAGAGCGAGAAAGAAAGGGGGGAGAGGTTAGCCCAGCTCACTGCGGTCTTGAGGGAAAGGACGGCGCTGGTCGGGACGAGCTGATGCTGTGGCGACAATGAAGGATCTCCGGCGATGGCGGTTGGGCGAGGTTGGCGCGGCGGCTGGGCACGCTTGGCGCTTCGGGCTCGGCTAGCTCAAGGAGTAGAGGACGGCGGAGCTTCGGACACGGTGGCGCGGGCGTGGAGATGACGGAGAGCACGGCACTGGCGGTGCGGCGACAGTGGCGTCGGCCATGGCGTGGGAGCGAGGAGAGGAGCTGGGGCTAATGGAGGTGTCCAGGGGTTCGGCGCGATGTGGAGCTCGCCCAGCCAGAAGGCGGCGAGAGGAGGAAGCAGGTGACGTGCAGCTGCGTGGCGAGCTGCGGTGCCGCCGCCGAGCACCTTGGCTGCCTGCTGGCAAGCCAAGCAGCTGGCTGAGCGGTGGCGGGCTGGGCGGCCAGTGGGCTGGCTGGTGGGCCTCTGGGTGGCGCCTGTAAGTTTTCCTTTTTTTTTCTGTTTGCTTTTTTATTTTTATTCAGTAGGTTTGTTGAGTTTCTAAAATACCTAAGCTATTCCAAAATTCACCAACTGCAGCCTGGTCCTTAGTTGGAATATTTCCAACATGGAACATTTTAGTTTGGGAATATTTGAGCATTTGAAATATTTTATAAATTTTAAATGCCCAAATTCAAATACTTATGATTTAATTCAAAGACCTTAGGATGACCTAGGAAATTGTGCATCACTTTTGGCAGAGGTTCTGAACCAAGACAAAAATGATGGACATTTTAGAAGGGCATTTCAGGTTCATCGAAAATATTTTTAGTAAACCCTAGTTGGATTCAGAGGGGGCTGGGAGTTCTGTCATTCCCATTTCAGGTTTCTGTTAAATGAAATAGACATTATGCAACACTCTAATGCATGAACTAGCTAGGGTGTGACACTCACGGGCCCGGATTTGGAGGTGGCGGTTCAAACTCCGGTTTCCAAGGTCAAGACAATCAGGGTGGTTTTAACCAGTAGTCCAATCAGGGCAATAAGCAACAACAATTAGGTTCTCAGAGTAATCCAAAGCAGCATAATAGTGGCCAATATCATGTTTTCACCACCAGCCTGTGCAAGCAGGATCAAAAGGTTCATAAGCGGGCGGTGAGTGCGGTTGAGCCGGTGGTACCTCGGTATTTACGATGGTCCAAACAGCCGATTTTATGGAGCCGTGAGGATCACCCACCCCGGCTTGATAATCGGGTCAGCTGGCCTTGGTGGTGGCACCTCAGGTCGGAGAATACAAGTTCACTAAGGTGCTCATGGATGGGGGCAGTAGCATCAATATCCTCTACTATGATACTTTTCGCCATATGAATTTGACTGACAAAGATCTTAAGCCGTCCTCAATAGTTTTTCATGGGGTGGTGCCTGGTATGTCGGCATATCCAGTGGGTAAGATACGCTTGGAGGTAGTTTTCGATAATGAGTATGATTACTACAGGGCCGAGAAGTTGACTTTTGAGGTGGTCAAGATCAAGAGCCCTTATCATGCCTTGTTTGGACGGCCGGCTTATGCCAAGTTTATGGCAGGACCTTGTTATGTTTATCTGCAGCTTAAGATGTTGGGTCACAAGGGTACCATCACGGTGCATGGAGATAGAAAGATAGATTTAGAATGTGAAGAGGGCGATGCTGCCTATGCCGAGTCTGCTTGTGCGATGGAGGAACTGAAGTTCTATAAGGATAATGTTGACCCGGCAGATATGACCCCCTTGAAGAAGCCAACAACAAATCATGACCCCGTGTTGGGTTTAAATCGGCAGATGACACCAAACAGGTTGACTTTGTCCCTGGCAACTCATCCAAACAGTTCACTATTGGTGCTAATCTAGATCCGAAATAGGAAAGGACGCTCATCGAGTTCATCCATGAGAACCGGGACATCTTTGCATGGAAACCTTTAGACATGCCAAGTGTACTGAGGGAACTTGCTGAGCACACTCTCAATATCGATCCCAAGTTTAAACCGGTAAAGCAATTTCTTTGCCGTTTTAATGAAGAACGATGCAAGGCCATTGGAGAAGAGGTGGCCCGGCTCTTGGAGGCTAGGTTTATTGTTTAAGTTTTTCATCCTGAGTGGTTGGCTAACCCGGTGCTGGTACTTAAGAAGAACGACACTTGGCGCATGTGTTTAGATTACATAGACCTTAACAAGGCTTGCCCAGCTGATCTCTTTGCTCTACCCCGTATTGACCAGATAATAGATGCTATGGCGGGTTGTGAACGTTTTTCTGGATGCTTACTCAGGATACCATCGGATCAAAATGGCAGTCAAAGACCAAGAGAATACGGCTTTCATCACACCTTTTGGAGCTTTCTGCTATGTGTCTATGCCTTTTGGTCTTAATAGTGCCCAGGCGACTTATCAACATTTTGTGTAGAACTGCTTTGGGCACAATGTTCATGCCTATGTGGATGATATTGTTGTGAAGTCCAGAACGAAGGAGACTCTATTGGAGGATCTGAAAGAGACCTTTCATAATCTCCGGGTATACAAGATGATGCTTAACCCAGCCTAGTGTGTTTTTGGTGTGCCTCCAGGCAAGCTTTTGGGTTTCTTGGTTTTTGAGAGAGGTATCGAAGCTAACCCGGAGAAAATCAAGGCTATTACCTTACTGCCTAAGCCAGCCTATGTCAATGATGTTCAAGCGTTTGGCGGGTCGTATTGCCTCTTTGAGCCGGTTCATCAGCCTCCTCGGCGAAAAGGCTATCCCTCTATACCAGATGATGAAGAAAACAAATAATTTTGTTTGGAGTGACACTGCTAATGAGGCGTTCGAGGCACTTAAGAAGCAACTGGGTGAGCTGCCGGTTCTTGCAGCTCCTATTGAGAAGGAACCTTTGCTCTTATATGTGGCGGCAAATAGCAGAGCCGTCAGTGTAGCAATTGTGGTCGAAAGGAAAGAGTCAGGTGCTACCTCTTGAGCACTACGTTGGATTTCCCCGAAGAGGAGAGGATGATGCAGCAAAGTAGCGTAAGTATTTCCCTCAGTTTTTGAGAACCAAGGTATCAATCCAGTAGGAGACCACGCACAAGTCCCTCGTACCTACACAAAACGATAGCAACTCACAACCAACGCGATTAGGGGTTGTCAATCCCTTCACGGTCAATTATGATAGTGAGATCTGATAGAGATGATAAATAATATTTTTGGTATTTTTGATAGATAGATGCAAAGTAAAAAGTAAAAGGCAAAGTAAAAACAAGGCAAGTAAATAAAGTGATAGAGATTGATATGATGAGAATAGACCCGGGGGCCATAGGTTTCACTAGTGGCTTCTCTCAAGAGCATAAGTATTCTACGGTGGGTGAACAAATTACTGTTGAGCAATTGACAAAATTGAGCATAGTTATGAGTATATCTAGGCAATGATCATGTATATAGGCATCACGTCCAAAACAAGTAGATCGAAACGATTCTACATCTACTACTATTACTCCACTCATCGACCGCTATCCAGCATGCATCTAGAGTATTAAGTTAAAACAGAGTAACGCCTTAAGCAAGATGACATGATGTAGAGGGATAAATTCATGCAATATGATAAAAACCCCATCTTGTTATCCTCGATGGCAACAATACAATACGTGCCTTGTAACCCTTTCTGTCATTGGGTAAGGACACCGCAAGATTGAACCCAAAGCTAAGCACTTCTCCCATTGCAAGAACTACCAATCTAGTTGGCCAAACCAAAAAGGATAATTCGAAGAGACTTGCAAAGATAACTCAATGATACATAAAAGAATTCAGAGAAGAATCAAATATTTTCCATAGATAATCTTGGATCATAAACCCACAATTCATCGGTCTCAACAAACACACCGCAAAAAGAAGATTACATCGAATAGATCTCCACGAGAGAGGGGAGATCATTGTATTGAGATCCAAAAGAGAGAAGAAGCCACCTAGCTACTAGCTATGGACCAAGGTCTGAAGTAAACTACTCACACTTCATCGGAGGGGCTATGGTGATGATGTAGAAGCCTCCATGGTGGATGCCCCCCCCGTGAGCTCCTAACAGGCCCTAAGATGGGATCTCGTGGATCTGTAAGGTTGCGGTGGTGGAATTAGGTTTTTGGCTCCTGTTCTGATCATTTGGGGATACGTAGGTATATATAGGAGGAAGGAGTATGTCGGTGGAGCGTCAGGGGGCCCACGAGGTAGGTGGGCACGCCCTCCACCCTCGTGACCGCCTCTGGCACTGCTTGGAGTAGGGTCCAAGTCTCTGGATCACGTTCGGTTGGAAAATCACGTTCCTGAAGGTTTCATTCCGTTTGGACTCCGTTTGATATTCCGTTTCTTCGAAACACTGAAATAGGAAAAGAAACAGCAATTCTGGGCTGGGCCTCCGGTTAATAGGTTAGTCCCAAAAGTAATATAAAAGTGGAAAATAAAGCCCAATATAGTCCAAAACAGTAGATAAAGTAGCATGGAGCAATCAAAAATTATAGATACATTGGAGACGTGTTAGGCATCCCCAAGCTTAATTCCTGCTCGTCCTCGAGTAGATAAATGATAAAAAAGAATTTTTGATGCGGAGTGATACTTTGGCATAATTTCAATATAAATCTTCTTACTTGTTATATGAATATTCAGATCCGAAAGATTCAAGACAAAAGTTCATATTGACACAAAAATAATAATACTTCAAGCATACTAATCAAAGCAATCATGTCTTCTCAAAATAACATGGCAAAAGAAAGTTCATCCCTACAAAATCATATAGTTAGGCTATGCTTCAGTTTCGTCACACAAAGATGTTCCCAACTTCTATACCCCCGATGACAAGCCAAGCAATTGTTTCATACTCAAATAATCTCAAACTTTTTCAACCTTCACGCAATACATGAGCGCGAGCCATGGATATAGCGCTATGGGTGGAATAGAATATGATGATGGGGATTGTGTGGAGAAGACAAAAAAGGAGAAAGTCTCATATTGACAAGGCTAATCAACAGGCTATGGAGATGCCCATCAATTGATGTCAACATGAGGAGTAGGGATTGCCATGCAACGGATGCAATAGAGCTAAAAGTATATGAAAGCTCTACAAAAGAAACTAAGTGGGTGTGCATCCGACTTGCTTGCTCACGAAGACCTAGGGCATTTTGAGGAAGCCCATCATTGGAATATACAAGCCAAGTTCTATAATGAAAAATTCCCACTAGTATATGAAAGTGACAAAATGAGAGACTCTCTATCATGAAGATCTTGGTGCTACTTTGAAGCACAAGTGTGGTAAAAGGATAGTAGCATTGTCCCTTCTCTCTTTTTCTCTCATTTTTTCTCTTCTTTTTTTGGGCCTTTTTTTGGCCTTGCTTTTTTTCTTTCTTTTTTTCTTTTTATTTTTTTTGTCCGGAGTCTCATCCCGACTTATGGGGGAATCATAGTCTCCATCATCCTTTCCTCACTTGGGACAATGCTCTAATAATGATGATCATCACACTTTTATTTTTCTTACAACTCAACAATTACAACTCGAAACTTAGAACAAAATATGACTCTATATGAATGCCTCCGGCGATGTACCGGGATGGTGCAATGAATCAAGAGTGACATGTATGGAAAATAATGCATGGTGGCTTTGCCACAAATACGATGTCAACTACATGATCATGCAATGGCAATATGACAAAAGTAATGTATGTCATGATGATGATGATGGAAGTTGCATGGCAATATATCTCGGAATGGCTATGGAAATGCCATGATTGGTAGGTATGGTGGCTGTTTTGAGGAAGATATAAGGAGGTTTATGTGTGATAGAGCGTATCATATCACGGGGTTTGGATGCACCGGCAAAGTTTGCACCAACTCTCAAGGTGAGAAAGGGCAATGCACGGTACCGAAGAGGCTAGCAAAGGTGGAAAGGTGAGAGTGCGTATAATCCGTGGACTCAACATTAGTCAAAAGAACTCATATACTTATTGCAAAAATTTAGAAGCCATCACAAAATTCAAGTACTACGCGCATGCTCCTAGGGGGATAGATTGGTAGGAAAAGACCATCGCTCGTCCCCGACCGCCACTCATAAGAATTCACAAGCCACGTACACTTCATGTTTCAAATTTGTTACACAACTTTAACCATACGTGCATGCTATGGGACTTGCAAACTTCAACACAAGTATTTCTCAAATTCACAATTATCAGCCAGCACGACTTTGATATTATCACCTCCATATCTCAAAACAATTATCAAGCATCAAACTTATCTTAGTATTCAATTCACTCAAAAGAAAGTTTCACATATCTTGAACACTAAGTATATTAACATTAAGCGAATTACCATGCTATTAACGACTCTCAAAAATAATCTAAGTGAAGCATGAGAGATCAATAGTTTCTTTAAAACAAATCCACCACCGTGCTCTAAAAGATATAAGTGAAGCACTAGAGCAAAAATTATCATGCTCAAAAGATATAAGTGAAGCACTATGAGCAAAATTATCAAGCTCAAAAGATATAAGTGAAGCACTATGAGCAAAACTAACAAGCTCAAAAGATATAAGTGAAGCACATAGAGTGTTCTAACAAATTCCAAATCATGTATGGCTTTCTCAAAATATGTGTACAGCAAGGACGATTGTGGCAAACTAACAAGCAAAGACGCAAATAATACAAGACGCTCCAAGCAAAACACATATCATGTGGTGAATAAAAATATAGCTCCAAGTAAATTACCGATGGAAGTGGATTTAAAGAGGGATGCCTTCCGGCATCCCCAAGCTTTGACTTTTTGGTGTCCTTGGATTATCTTGGGGGTGCCATGGGCATCCCCAATCTTAGGCTCTTGCCACTCCTTGTTCCATAATCCATCAAAAGAATTCACCCAAAACTTGAAAACATCACAACACAAAACTCAACAGAAATCTCGTGAGCTCCGTTAGAGAAAGAAAACAATAGACTACTTCAAGGTACTGTAATGAACTCATTCTTTATTTATATTGGTGTTAAACCTACTGTATTCCAACTTCTCTATGGTTTATAAACTATTTTACTAGCCATAGATTTATTAAAATAAGCAAACAGCACACGAAAAACAGAATCTGTCAAAAATAGAACAGTCTGTAGAAATCTATAGCTAACGCAAACTTCTGGAACTCTAAAATTTTTAACAAAATAGGAAGTCCTGAAAAATTTGTTTATTGAACAGCAGAAAAAATAATCAGCACAAAATCACGTTCCTGTGATTTAACAAGATTATATTCGTGCGCACAAAGTTTCTGTTTTTCAGCAGAATCAAATCAACTATCATCGTAGGTTATCCTATTGGTTCTACTTGGCACAAACACTAATTAAAACATAAAACCACATCTAAACAGAAGGTAGATGGATTATTTATTCCTAAACAGAAGCAAAAAAACACAAAATAAAATTGGGTTGCCTCCCAACAAGCTCTATCATTTAACGCCCCTAGCTAGGCATAAAAGCAAGGATAGATCTAGGTATTGTCATCTTTGGTAGGCAATCCATAAGTGGCTCTCATGATAGATTCATATGGTAATTTTATTTTCTTTCTAGGGAAGTGTTCCATTCCCTTCTTTAAGGCAAATTGGAATCGAATATTCCCTTCCTTCATATCAATAATTGCACCAATTGTTCTAAGGAAAGGTCTACCAAGAATAATAGGACATGAAGGATTGCAATCTATATCAAGAACGATAAAATCTATGGGCACATAATTCCTATTTGCAACAATAAGAGCATCATTAATTCTTCCCATAGGTTTTTTTAATAGTGGAATCCGCAAGATGCAAGTTTAGAGAGCAATCATCAAAATCACGGAAATCTAGCAAATCACACAAAGTTTTGGGAATAGTTGAGACACTAGCACCCAAATCACACAAATCATGAAACTCAAAATCTTTAATTTTAATTTTAATAGTAGGTTCCCACTCATCATAGAGTTTTCTAGGGATATAAACTTTCAACTCAAGTTTTTCTTCATAAGATTGCATCAAAGCATCAACAATGTGTTCGGTAAAGGCCTTATTTTGACTATAAGCATGAGGAGAATCTAGCATGGATTGCAACAAGGAAATACAACCAATCAAAGAGCAATTTTCATAATTAAATTCCTTGAGATCCAAAATAGTGGGTTTAGCAACATCATGGTTTTTATTTATTTCAATCCCACTATCATCAAATTCATCATCAAGATCTAGAAACTCCGAATTCTTAGAACGCCTTCAAGGTAAAGGAAGATCATATTCAGATTCATCAAGATTCATATTGCAAAACAAAGATTTAATGGGGGACACATCAATAACTTTTAGATCTTCATCTTGATTTTCATAGGAATTGGATGAACACGCTTTAATAAAGGCATCTTTGGAAGCACGCATCCTAGCGGTTCTTTCCTTGCACCCATCAATGGAAATTCTCATGGCTTTGAGAGACTCATTGATATCATGCTTAGGAGGAATAGATCTAAGCTTTAAAGAATCAATTTCAAGAGAAATTCTATCAACGTTCCTAGCCAAATCATCAACTTTAAGCAATTTCTCTTCAAGCAAAGCATTAAAATTCTTTTGTGTTCATAAAATCTTTAACACTACTCTCAAATTCAGAGGGCATCTTATTAAAATTTCCATAAGAGTTGTTGTAGGAATTTCCATAATTATTAGAAGGATTACTAGGATAAGGCCTAGGATTAATATTCCCCCTATAAGCGTTGTTTCAAAAACTATTCCTACCAACAAAATTCACATCCATAGATTCATTATTATTCTCAAGCAAAGTTGATAAAGGCATATCATTGGGATCAAGAGGAGTATTTTTAGGAGCAAACATCTTCATAAGTTCATCCATCTTTTCACTCAAAGCAATGATTTCTTCTATAGCTTGCACTTTTTTACTAGAAGATCTTTCGGTGTGCCACTGAGAATAATTATCCATAATATTATCAAGCAATTTGGTAGCATCTCCTAACATGATTTCCATAAAAGTGCCTCCCGCGGCCGAATCTAAAAGATTTCTAGAAGCAAAATTCAATCCGGCATAAAATTTTTGTATAATCATCCATAAATTCAAACCATGAGTAGGGCAATTGCGAAGCATTAATTTCATTCTTTCCCAAGATTGGGCAACATGCTCATGATCAAGTTGTTTAAAATTCATGATGTCGTTCCTAAGAGTGATAATCTTAGTGGGAGGAAAATACTTAGAGATAAAAGCATCTTTGCACTTGTTCCAAGATCAATACTATTTTTAGGCAAAGATGGAAACCAAACTTTAGCACGATCTCTAAGTGAAAACGGAAATATCTTCAATTTGACAATATTGTTATCCGTATCTTTCTTCTTTTGCATATCACACAAATCAACAAAATTGTTTAGATGAGTAACGGCATCTTCACTAGGAAGGCCGGCGAATTGATCTTTCATAACAAGATTCAGCAAAGCAGTATTGATTTCACAAGACTCATCATTATTAAGAGGAGCAATCGGAGTACTAAGGAAAATATTATTATTGGTATTCGAGAAATCACACAATTTTGTATTATCTTGCGCCATGGCAACAAGTAATCCAACACACAAGCAAACAGAAAGGCAACAAGAAAAAGGCAAACGGAAAAGAGAGGAGGAGATTGGGAAAGAGAGGGCAAATAAAACGACAAGGGTGAAGTGGGAGAGAGTAAAATGAGAGGCATATGGCAAATAATGTAATGCGAGAGATAGGGATTGCGATGGGTACTTGGTATGGTTGACTTGCTTGCGTGAGCCTCCCCGGCAACGACTCCAGAAATTCTTCTTGCTACCTCTTGAGCACTACGTTGGATTTCCCCGAAGAGGAGAGGATGATGCAGCAAAGTAGCGTAAGTATTTCCCTCAGTTTTTGAGAACCAAGGTATCAATCCAGTAGGAGACCACGCACAAGTCCCTCGTACCTACACAAAACGATAGCAACTCGCAACCAACGCCGATTAGGGGTTGTCAATCCCTTCACGGTCACTTACGATAGTGAGATCTGATAGAGATGATAAATAATATTTTTGGTATTTTTGATAGATAGATGCAAAGTAAAAAGTAAAAGGCAAAGTAAAAACAAGGCAAGTAAATAAAGTGATAGAGATTGATATGATGAGAATAGACCTGGGGGCCATAGGTTTCACTAGTGGCTTCTCTCAAGAGCATAAGTATTCTATGGTGGGTGAACAAATTACTGTTGAGCAATTGACAAAATTGAGCATATTTATGAGTATATCTAGGCAATGATCATGTATATAGGCATCACGTCCAAAACAAGTAGATCGAACGATTCTGCATCTACTACTATTACTCCACTCATCGACCGTTATCTAGCATGCATCTAGAGTATTAAGTAAAAACAGAGTAACGCCTTAAGCAAGATTGTCGGTGTACTAAGGTAGGGGTACCTCAGTACCCCAACTTGTGCACGGGCAGTCGCAGCTTCCCGCGACATCGATCCACCATATGCTTGCCGGAGATCACTCCCACTCCACATCAAGCCATCCAAGAATAAAGTGCACAAGACAGAAGCTCGAGACCCCGGCAAGAGGAGCTTGCCGGGATGGCCGTTCCAGGCTCAAGATCACACCACTCATGCAAGCCCAGGCGAGAGGAGCTCGCCGGGAGACCAGAAGGCTATATCACAGAAGACACGCCTCGGCGCTATACGCGTCCCGGCGAGGGCCCGGGGAGCGACAAGTTATGAGCCCGACAAGCTCCCGGGCCCGGCAAGATCAAGACCCCGGCAAGGTACTTGCCGGGAGAGCTATGCTACGTGCCCACACTCCAAGTCATCGCCCACACGCCGCCTTCAGCTTTCTCCGAGAGACGCGTGGCGGGTGGCTGTGCTGCATGAAGGATGCGGTGGCACTCCACGGTGGTGGCTCCATCGCCGTGGCAAACGGAGACGCAAGGGCGGGAACTTTTGGGGCGACGGTGACGGGCATTTAATGCTCTTGTCCCCCTCTGTCAAAAGTAGGTAGAATCCATTGTTCAAGCCAATCGTGAGCTGCTTTGCTCCAACTACCACCTCTTTACGTTTTACCCCTCTCTCCTACGCTGACACTGTCGGTGACCCCTTGCCCTATAAAAGGAGGCCCATGCACAACGAGAAGGGGTTGAACCATTGGCAACCCCCTCACGCCGGTGTAGCTACTCTGTAGCTCTTCAAGCTCCCAAACACAATACAACACAAAGCAGAAGAGGGTTTACGCGACCATCGCGCCCAAGCTGGGTAAAAATCCCAGCAAGATCGCCTCGATCCGCTCTCCGTGCCTCCTCCGCCTCGCATCAACACACGAAAGGGGCCGTCCCCGGCCCCATAGGTGTCGCGCCCCATCGCGCCCGACATCTTTGGCGCGCCAGGTAGGGGGCGTCGAGGTTGTGCGAACCTGATCCGGCGTTCGCGCGGCCGCATTCTTCATCAACCTCTCCAGTTTCGTCAGCGACTTCATCGACAACCACACCATGGCCCCGAAGACGAGGGCCTCAAGGGTCGCCGACCCGTCTCCGTCTCACCCACCGCCACCGGCGCCAGCGGTGGGCGGAGGTGACGCCGTCGAAAGGATGGACACCGGCGAGGGCACTCGCGATGCCACCAGATCCAGGGATCGTACGGACGACCGCGCCTCGGTCTCCGTGGATCCGCATCCATCTCAGCACACGGTAGCCCAGCAGCGCCATACCACGGGAGGTGGTATCCGTCTGCTGGGGGAAGGACAGGCCGGGGGCTCGCGGGATGCTCCGGACCGCTGTCCATGCATGAGCAAAGCGAAGGTGCCGAGGGAGAACTTTGCTCCTCCTATCGCTACTAGGAGTCCGAGCGTGTTCTGTACCTCGCGCCGCTCGCTCCCGCTCCCCCCATGCTCCGGCAAGCGTATCTCCCTGGAGCGCTATGCTGTCGTCGAGGACGCGCCATCGAGCTCTAAGTCCGGCGAGGACGGCTCTGGTGCTCGCTCCGACAAGCACAGCTCCTCGGAACGCTCTAAGCCCGGTGGGGATAGCTCTGGTGCTCGTTCCGGCAAACGCACCTCCCCGGGGTGCTGCGCTGTCGTCGAGGACGTGCCATTGAGTTCCACCAGCAAGTGCAAAGAAGCAAGAAAAGAAAAGCTAAGTCGCCGAGCCTTCGTGCGAGCACTCCTTAATTCCACGCTTTTATTCGTTATATCCCTCTCGCGTTAAATCGTTTGTGCACAAAACCTGTGCGCTGAGGAGCCTGCTTGTGAATAGCCGCACCCTTACTTTGCTTCGAACACACTCAACGAGTAAAAAGTGAGCCGCGACCAGCTTCGCGCCCTTGTTTCGCTTCGAGTCCGCTTCAAACCAAGTTAAGTGCGTCGCGAGCTAGACGCGGCAAGGTTGCTTGCCGGAAGCGACGCCAGCCAGCGGGCTGCTGATGTCCCGTACTCAGCAAGCGCGTTAAGCGCCGGCAAGTTCCCTAGAAGCATAGGGTGAAAGCGCACAAAGGGCGTAAAGTAGAGGGTGTAACGTGGCAAGCCCTGCCGTGAGGTGTCCTTCGTATGAGAGGCTTGTGCGCGAGAGGAGCCAAGTCGTGGTCTAGTTGCGTGCTTGTTTTGTTTCCGAGTCCGCTCAACAAACACAAGTGTGCTGCTGCACCCTTATCTTGCTTTCGAGCCTGCTCAGCAAGTTAAGCGTCGCAACTGGCCCGGCGAGGTTGCTTGCCGGAAGCAACACTGCCAGCGGGCTGTCCCGCGGCAAGCGCGTTCGCCCCGGCAAGCTCCCCGAGAGCGTAGAGTACAAACATACGAAGGGCAAGGCTCGGCATCGTATTGCATAGTCGAGATCTACATACACATACATATACATGGAGCAATTGCATATCTACCTCAGCTATTTTCATGACTAAAATTGCAGCAACAAGGAGGAACCAAAAGATCACACCAGCACCTGGGGCCCGGCAAGCCAGGGTCGCCGGGGGCTGCGGGTGCCAAGGTTCTTCCTCGGCGAGCCCGCCTCGCTGGGGGCTGCGAGCACCAAGTTCCGTCTCCGGCAAGCCAGAGTTGCTGGGGGCTGCAGTATCAGATGAGTTTTTCATCCCTCGTCATACATCCTCTTATGGACCGGGAGGTGCGGGGCTGCGTCTTTGAACGAGCGTGTCTTGTAAAAACCCGTACGTGGAGGAGCCGAGTCGTGGCCTGGGATATGCATTTGGTTTGTTTCCGAGTCCGCTCAACAAACACAAGTGTGCCGCTGCACCCTTATCTTGCTTCCGAGCTTGCTCAGCAAGTTAAGCGTCGCAACTGGCCCGGCGAGGTTGCTTGCCGGAAGCGACACCGCCAGCGGGCTGTCCCGCGATCGGCAAGCGTGTTCGCCCCGGCAAGCTCCCCGATAGCGTAAGAACACACAAGGCACGCAGTCAAGTAAAGGACTCAGTCCGGCAAGCTTTCCCCTCTTTCCATTAAAAACATCCTAGTTTGATACAAGTCCATGGAGGATGAAAAACATGATAGAGAGGATTACAAGTTCTTAAATGCAGCTAATGCCCGAGGGCTTACAAATTAAAAAGATAAGGTGCCCGTGATCCCTCTCCTGTTTCTCTGTTCAGGAGTTCAGGAGGTAGGTCAAGGAGCCCCCGGCAAGATAAGCTTGCCGGGGAAGGAGCCCGGCGAGAGGAGCTTGTCGGGGAAGGGCGAAAGGAGCGCCTAGGAGAGCGTGGCGGTGACGCCGCCGTGCCCCAGGAGCTGCGCAAGGTGACGGGCATGGGGAACGCATGCCCGGAGAGCCGCGGGCGCCAGAAGACCCCAAGAGAACACCCCGGGGGCCGGCCAGGAGCTTGGCGGAGGCGAAGGCGTCGGAGGCAGAGCTTGAAGACGGGGTGGTGGGACATCGGCACGAGGGCACCTCGCCCTCGTACTCCGATTTAACGGCCTTGCCATCACTCCCCCTCTTCCTCTTCCGTAGCCTCCCTACGCCAGCCGCCAAGAAGACGGCCCCGGGGAGTTCAGAAGGCCGACGACCCAGAAGACGAGGTCGCCGGTGGCGCGCGAGGCAGCGGTGTCCGACGCCTAGTCGGGCCCGCCATCCCCCTCGTCGCCGCTGTCGCTCTCCTCCTCGTCACTCTCGCTCGGGGAGGAGCCTTCGCTATCCGAGGAGCTGTCCACACAGCAGCGTACCCGGGTCCCGTAGTCGCCAAAGACCTTGACGGCGAGGAGGTCACCATCCAGTAGCTTGAAATGGAGGGTGAACCCCGCCGTCAAGCTATGGATCCGGGCGAACGTCTTCCACCCTCGGTCGAAGAACATCACGCCGGGCTGGGGACACGACACTCACCCGAAAGTGCCGCTGATCCGCAGCCCCTCGCGCGTAGCTCCATCACGCCGGGCGGATCCGCCCCATCGCGTCTCGCAAACGGGGCGGCAGCCGGAGGCGACGACGAGGCGCCAGCGAAGCTTGATGAAGAACTCCGGGGTCATCTCCGGTGTGGACGCGTCGCCGTGGTCGAGATGCCGGGGGAGACTTGGGAGGCACATCACCACGACCGCCTCTCCCCCGACCGCCTCGGCCACGCCCTCGGCCTCGTCCGCGGCCACGCCCCCTCCCTCTCCCTCTCGGAGCCGGCTCCGCCGGCACGGGAGCAGGATGGGGAATGGTGCGCTGCCTAGAAGCAACCCTTGCTTCCACCGTCGAAGAACCAGGATTCCCTCCTTCCATGGCGGCAAGAAGAATGGAAGATGAAGACGAAGATAGAAGAGGATGAGTGCGGCCATTGTGCTCCCCTTCCGCCCCTTTTTAAAGGGGCGAGGTGGGGGCTCAACCGCCTGCCGACCAATCGAAGCGAGGAGGCCAGAGGAGCGGGCCGACTCGCCTTCTCCGCCCGGACGGCTCGGCCTCCCACTTCGCCGCCCGACCCCCATGCATGAGGGCAGCGTGGCGAAAAAGCGAGCCGAGCGACGGTGAAGCGACCCGCTCTGCGCCACGATCACGGGGTGGATGCCTTAAAGGCTGCATGCGCCGCCCACGTCTCCCACGACGCCGCAATCGACGCGTGCCGTTTCGGGGGAAGCGGCGGGTGCAGAAGTGGATTCGACGCGCCATGGGCTTCTTGTGCCCGTGCACTGTCTTGGGCCTGGCCCAACAGCGCTCGGCACCGTGTATGGCCCAGGCCCGGGGGCTCCTGTCGGTGTACTAAGGTAGGGGTACCAAGACCCCAACTTGTGCATCGGGCATCGCGAGCTTCCCGCGACATCGATCCACCATATGCTTGCCGGAGATCACTCCCACTCCACATCAAGCCATCCAAGAATAAAGTGCACAAGACAGAAGCTCGAGACCCCGGCAAGAGGAGCTTGCGGGATGGCTGCTCTGTGCTCAAGATCACACCACTCATGCAAGCCCGGGCGAGAGGAGCTCGCCGGGAGACCGAAAGGCTATATCACAGAAGACACGCCTCGGCGCTATACGCGTCCCGGCGAGGGCCCGGGGAGCGACAAGTTATGAGCCCGACAAGCTCCCGGGCCCGGCAAGATCAAGACCCCGGCAAGGTACTTGCCGGGAGAGCTATGCTACGTGCCCACACTCCAAGTCATCTGCCCACACGTCGCCTTCAGCTTTCTCCAGAGACGCGTGGCGGGTGGCTGTGCTGCATGAAGGATGCGGTGGCACTCCACGGTGGTGGCTCCATCGCCCGTGGCAAACGGAGACGCAAGGGCGGAACTTTTGGGGCGAGGCGACGGGCATTTAATGCTCTTGTCCCCTCTGTCAAAAGTAGGTAGAATCCATTGCTCAAGCAATCGTAGCTGCCTTTGCTCCAACTACCACCTCTTTTACGTTTTACCCCTCTCTCCACGCTGACACTGTCGGTGACCCTTGCCCTATAAAAGGAGGCCCATGCACAACGTAGAAGGGTTCAACCATTGGCAACCCCCTCACGCCGGTGTAGCTACATGTAGCTCTTCAAGCTCCCAACACAATACAACACAAAGCAGCAAGAGGGTTTACGCGACCATCGCGACCAAGCTGGGTAAAAAATCCCAGCGCATCGCCTCGATCTGCTCTCCGTGCCTCCTTCGCCCTCGTACCGAACACACGAAAGGGGCCGTCCCCGGCCCCATAGGTGTCGCGCCCCATCGCGCCCGACAAAGATGACATGATGTTGAGGGATAAATTCATGCAATATGATAAAAATCCCATCTTGTTATCCTCGATGGCAACAATACAATACGTGCCTTGCAACCCTTTCTGTCACTAGGTAAGGACACTGCAAGATTGAACCCAAAGCTAAGCACTTCTCCCATTGCAAGAACTACCAATCTAGTTGGCCAAACCAAAAAGGATAATTCGAAGAGACTTGCAAAGATAACTCAATCATACATAAAAGAATTCAGAGAAGAATCAAATATTTTCCATAGATAATACTGGATCATAAACCCACAATTCATCGGTCTCAGCAAACACACCGCAAAAAGAAGATTACATCGAATAGATCTCCATGAGAGAGGGGGAGATCATTGTATTGAGATCCAAAAAGAGAGAAGAAGCCATCTAGCTACTAGCTATGGACCGGAAGGTCTGAAGTAAACTACTCACACTTCATCGGAGGGGCTATGGTGATGATGTAGAATCCTTCAATGGTGGATGCCCCCTCCGGCGGAGCTCCGGAACAGGCCCCAAGATGGGATCTCGTGGATATAGAAGGTTGCGGCAGTGGAATTAGGTTTTTGGCTCCTGTTCTAATCGTTTGGGGATACGTAGGTACATATAGGAGGAAGGAGTACGTCGGTGGAGCGTCAGGGGGCCCACAAGGTAGGGGCGTGCTGGGCGCGCCCACCCTTGTGACCGCCTGTGGCACTGCTTGGAGTAGGGTCCAAGTCACCTGGATCACGTTCGGTTGGAAAATCATGTTCCCGAAGGTTTCATTCCGTTTGGACTCCGTTTGATATTCCGTTTCTTCGAAACACTGAAATAGGCAAAAAATAGCAATTCTGGGCTGGGCCTCCGGTTAATAGGTTAGTCCCAAAAGTAATATAAAAGTGGAAAATAAAGCCCAATATAGTCCAAAACAGTAGATAAAATAGCATGGAGCAATCAAAAATTATAGATACGTTGGAGACGTATCATCGGGTAAGGAGTATTGTTTCAACGGTCGGCTTATTATGTCTGTGAGTTCTTGATTGAGTGAAAACAGAGATCCCTCATTGGCAGAAACTAGGATATGGGGTGTTCCTGGCCAGTCGCAAGTTGAAGCAGTAATTTCTGGGTCACCCGATTATGGTGGTTGTCGGTGTCAAAACCGGCGGATCTCGGGTAGGGGGTCCTGAACTGTGCGTCTAGGCGGATGGTAACAGGAGACAAGGGACACGATGTTTTACCCAGGTTCGGGCCCTCTTGATGGAGGTAAAACCCTACGTCCTGCTTGATTAATATTGATGATATGGGTAGTACAAGAGTGGATCTACCACGAGATCAAGGAGGCTAAACCTAAAGCTAGCCCATGGTATGATTGTTGTAATGTATGTTGTCCCACGGACTAAAGCCCTCCAGGTTTATATAGACACCGGAGAAGGCTAGGGTTACACAGAGTCGGTTACAATGGTAGGAGATCTACATATCCGTAGACGCCAAGCTTGCCTTCCACGCCAAGGAAAGTCCCATCCGGACACGGGGACGGAGTCTTCAGTCTTGTATCTTCGTAGTCTTGGAGTCCGGCGGACGATGATAGTCCGGCTGTCCGGACACCCCCTAGTCCAGGACTCCCTCAGTAGCCCCCAAACCAGGCTTCAATGACGATTAGTCCAGCACGTATGTAGTCTTCAGCGTTGCAAGGCGGGTTCTCCCTTTAAGTTCCATGTACCTGCCGAACAGTGTCCGGCTTCCTCGTAAATACTGTGCTTCTTGGCTTCTACGCCCAATAATGGCCTTCTTCCACGCGTCGCACGAATGCGAAAAGCCAGGGTGTCTTTTATGTTTCACCCCCTAGTCGTGCAAGTCATCCGCCTACAAAAGAGGCAAAAATCCGGATCCAAACCACACCATCTTCCTTCCGCGAATACTCATCGGAGCACCTTTGACCCAGAAATCCATTCCATCATGGACCGTCGACGCGGCTCCTCTTCTCGCGCTCCCAGCCCACCGCTAGGAGATTGGAGGAGGTGCTCTGTTCCACACAATGAGCTAGTGAAGCTCCAAGCGGGGGGATATCTCCCTCTGGCCTTCATGGTCCCGGTTCGAGCCGAGCTGGCCACCTACCAAGGTGGGAAGCAAGCGGAGGCTACCCCAAGTCCCAACAAAGGGGAGCGGGTATGCTTTGTCCCCTATCTAATAAGGGGACTCGGATTTTCGATACATCCGTTTCTCCGCGGGCTCCTGGAGTTCTACGGACTCCAGCTCCATCACCTTACACCCGCCTCTGTCCTGCATATCACGGGTTACGTAGCTCTTTGTGAGCTATTTCTGGGCATCGAGCCCCATTTTGCACTGTGGAAGAGGCTATTCTGCCTCGTACCCCGTTCTCACGAGGGGTCCACATACCAAGTAGGCGGCGCCGAAGTATGGCGCATCGCCGGGACCGGATATCTATCTAGAACCCCCAAGAAGGCATCCGAAGACTGGCCTTCAGAATGGTTTTTTACATAGAAGACGCTCCGCTGCCGGACCCTATTCGGATGGGCCTCCCGGAGTTTAGTTCTGTACCTCTGAAGAAATGCCTTAGCTGGCGCCCGCGGAGCCCCCAACTGGAGGAAGACAAGAGCGTCCATTATCTGATGGGCCGGATAAGGTTACTGGCCCACTCCGGGTTGACCATGAGTGGAGTCATGGAAACATGTATTACGCGGGGGGTGCAGCCACTGCAATACAGGGGCCACCCCATGTGGGATTTTAATGGGGAAGACGACGCCATCCGCCACGGTCGCGAAGGACCGGATTTGGCCGAGGATCTGGTGACGATCCTGTCCGGCCTATACAAGGGGGAGAAGGAGGACTTTCTCCGGACGAACCCCGTGAATGGGTTTTCCATGAATAACCCCCGGCGCTGGGTAAGCGAACTCTTTAAGGGTCCGACCGTGCCTTCGAAGTTTAAGCTTCTCATATTGCGTCTTCGGCGCAGGAACTGCGCCGGACTGTGGAGGACATGATAAGTCCAGCTCCGCAACCCGAGGATCCAGAGAGGTCCCGGGATCCGGCCTCCGAAGAGGATCCGGACATAAAGGTGGAGCTAATCGACGGGGTGTTCCACCAACTCAGCATGGATAACGCTTTAGTCGCCATTACGGCGGACTACCCCGGATTATATCTGGCTTCCCAGGTGATTGTGACCTTGCCCATTTCTGACCTTCGCGAACGATGGTGCTTTGCAGGAAGCGCCTTCAAGGCGGAAGCCGAGTTCGCGGCGGTGACCAACAAAGGCCGATCCAAACCAGCGGAAAAGGAGCGCTGCACGGACTGAAATGTCGCCGCAAAGGTATAGCTCGATTTAAATTTTCAAAGCAACGCTCCTAGGAAGCGCCCGGCGCCATGATCTTTGTAGGAGAAAAGCGCCCTACTGGACTACGGGCGTAGAGGTTGCCGATCCGACCTATACCAGCCAGGCTCCAGCGCCCGGCCTGGAGGGGGAGGCAAGCGCAAGGCGCAGGCCGGGTACTCCTCCAACGGAGGATGCCGACAGACTGTCCTCCACCAAGTCCGAGGTGGAGGCGCCATGAACCACAGCGCGCCGACAAGATTTCGTGAAGCGTGCTTCTCCCGAGGCGTTGAACGCCTTTAATGCGGGGGACGCGCACCTCCGTGCTGCTCAAGACGGTTTTACCAGAGCCATGGAGCAGTATGTAAAAGACATACGGGTAAGGGAATTTAATGGTTATATATGCCAGTAGCCCCCGAGACTTAAAGTAGTTATGTTAACTGATTTAAGGATCATTTGAAACGCAGCTCTTACCGAGAAGAATGCCCACTGTCTCAGAGCTGCAAGAATGCAAGGCCCAACTTGAGGCCGTACTTGCTGCCGCAGGAGGAAACGCAGAGACCCCTCCTGGTAACACATTTTTATTAATAAATATAAGCGCTGTGCGGCGTGCGCGCCAGTCTAATAATGAAATTGCAGGTGCCGCCGGACAAGATCCGGACAGGCAAGAATTACTACACAAGAGAGGGTGCTGAATAGGGTGCAGCAAGAGAGGAACAAGCTCCAGGATGCCAACGCCAAGCTCGGAGAAGAGCTGAAAGGCGCTCGAGCCGGGCTGTCCGGCTCCGTTAAGGAGAATCAGCGGCTTCGTCGCGGCATCTATAGTAAGTGCTTGAGCGGACTCCTTTGAAAAGAAGAGTTCGGCGAGGAAGTAAATTGACATAATATGTCTTGTAGGTATACTCACAGGTCGCCCTGCGGAGGAGATGCCCATATCAACGGGTGATCAACTTCCCGAGCTGTTGCAACTGCTCGAAGGAGTTCGGCAGGCAATGAGCAGCGTCATCTAGGCTTTATGGCCAGCCCTCTCCCTACCCGAGGGCCTTGGGGAGCTTGCGGAGAAGCTTGAGAGTGCGGCAGCGCTTCCGTTTGTGGAAGATTTCGGCTTGCCGCCAAGGTGCCAGGGAGGCTTGGGCCATGGTGAAGACACGTTACAAGAAGGCGGATCCCAATCACATGGCCGAAGTCGGACCTGTGGGGCCCGATGGGAAGGAGATCCCTATGAGTTTAGTATATGGCCAAGTAGAGTTGGCCGCTAAATTTTCCCAATAGGACTGTAAATTAGACAGCCTGTTAGACGAGATTGAGGAGGAATACAGTCAGTAGATTTGACAATGTATTTTTAAAATGACATGTGAAATGCCTTCTAGCCGGATTGTAGATCGTTTGTCTTTGCCGACCTTTTCGCTTCAACCTCGGGACCCTAGAGTCCGGAGTGTGTCCGAATACCTTCTTGGTTAAGAAACAACTGGGTATGCATGGAGACCAAAGCGTAGGGGTCATTAGTGCTTTATCGGATAAGTGCCCAACTAGTTATGTTATATTACATGGTTAGTAAGAAACATCTTCCGTGGAGAATAGTTCCGTTAAGGGTTCCTTTCTCTGGGAGGCATGCCCTAAAGTGCATGTCCGGACTGCTAAAAGCAGAAAAAACATCCGGGGCAGATAAATAAGTTTGTAAAAAAATCATCTTTAAAGTCACCGATCGAATATTCCCTTAAGAACGCTTAGCTTTTGGCTTCACCCGGTCGAGGTACACCTCCGGCCGACCGGCAAGAATAATCGCAGAGGTGCTCTGTGGGAGTCTCGACTAGGGGTGTCCGGACAGCGGACTATCATCGTCCACGGACTCCAAGACTACGAAGATACAAGATTGAAGACTCCGCCCGTGTCCGGATGGGACTTTCCTTGGCGTGGAAGGCAAGCTTGGCGATACGGATATGTAGATCTCCTACCATTGTAACCGACTACGTGTAACACTAGCCTTCTTGGTGTCTATATAAACCGGAGGGCTTTAGTCCGAGGACACAACATACATTACAACAATCATACCATAGGCTAGCTTTAGGGTTTAGCCTCCTTGATCTCGTGGTAGATCCACTCTTGTACTACCCATATCATCAATATTAATCAAGCAGACGTAGGGTTTTACCTCCATCAAGAGGGCCGAACACAGGGTAAAACATCGCTTCCTTGTCTCCTGTTACCATCCGCCTAGACGCACGATTCGGGACCCCTACCCGAGATCCGCGGTTTTGACATCGATATTGGTGCTTTCATTGAGAGTTCCTCGGTCGCCACCGATAGGCTCGATGGCATCTTCAATCAACAACGCTGTCCAGGATGAGACTTTTCTCCTCGGACAGATCATCGTATTCGGCGGCTTCGCACGCGGGCTAATTCACTTGTCCATTTGGAGCAGATCGAAAGCTACGCCCCTGGCCATCAGGTCAGATTCGGAAGCCTAAACTTCACGGCCGACATCCGCGGGGACTTGATCTTCGACGGACTCGAACCACAGCCAAGCGTGCCGCACTGTTACGATGGGCATGATCTAGCTCTGCCGCCGAACGGTGCCTTGGTGGCCGCACAAGAATCCGCTCCGGCCCTTAGACCAGAGCCGATCGCCCAGATCGAGGACCGGTGGTTGGACACCGCCTCGGGGGCTCCAACTTCCACGGTGATGGAGCCGAACACTAACTTTGTCCCTCGCGAAGCTCGTGACTCCGAGGTGCCGGACTCCTTGCTGGACTCCAGACCTCCCGTGCCCCTGCCAATCGAATCTGATCGGGCACCGGTTATGGAATTCACCACCGCGGACATCTTCCAACACTCGCCCTTTGGCGACATCCTAAATTTGCTAAAGCATCTCTCGCTATCCGGAGAGTCCTGGACGGATTATGGCCAGGATGGTTGGGATACGGACGATGAAGAAATTCAAAGCCCACCCACCACCCACTTTGTAGCCACTGTCGACGATCTAACCAACATGCTAGACTACGACTCCGAAGACATCGATGCTATGGACGACGATGCCGGAGACGAACAGGAACCAGCGCCTACAGGGCACTGAAAGACCACCTCGTCATATGACATATACATGGTGGACACACCAAAAGATGGGGACGGCGAAGAAACAGCCCAAGCGCCGACGTCAGCGGCGCCGCTCTAAATCCCGCCACAGCAAGAATGGAGATTCCGACACAGGAGATAATAATACCCCAGAGAGTGCCGAAGACAATCCCCTCCAGCAAGACTCAGCGCAGGAGGACGCAGAAGCAAGCCCTCATGAGAGGGCGGCAGACGAAGAAGTTGAGGAATATAACTATACACCTCCCTCCGAAGACGAGGCAAGCCTCAACGACAACGAATTCGTCGTGCCCGAGGATCCCGTCGAACAAGAGTGTTTTAAACGCAGGCTTATCGCCACGGCAAATAGCCTAAAGAAAAAGCAGCAGCAGCTTCAAGCTGATCAGGACCTGCTGGCCGATCGATGGACCGAGGTCCTCGCGGTCAAGAGTATAAACTCGAACGCCCTCAAAAGCTACCCAAGACGCAAGTTGCTCCCCGATTAGAGGAGGAAGCATACATACCTTCATCACCAGCAAGACGATCGGCCGATCGACCACCCCGTGGTCGCGACAGAGAGGCATCCGTGCCCTCCACCAAGACCGTACCCGGCATCGCCCAAAAGTACGGCCAAGAGGAAACACGCTGGACTTGCGAGACGTATTGAGGACAAAGCAAGGCAATCCAGATCCATCTACGGATCACGAGGGTGCCCCACGACCCACGCATTTAATACCGTCGCGCCAGATAATAACCGCCGGGCCGAACACAGCAGATAACGCTCTCGAGCTGCGCCGTGATATTGCTCAATATAGAGGCGCCACACACCCGCTTATGCTTCATCGATGAAGTAATGGATCATGAAATCCTGAAGGGTTTAAACCCAGAACATCGAATCCTACGATGGAACAACAGACCCCGCGGTTTGGATCAAGATTATCTCCTTCACATCCATATGGCCCGCGCGCGCATCTCCATGCCATCAAATATCTCCCTCAAGCTTAAAGGACCAGCTCGGCATTGGCTTAACAGCTTGCCAAGATAGTCAATTGGGTGTTGGGAAGACACGGAAGCCGCATTCCTCGACAACTTCCTGTGGCATCGATAAGCGGCCACCGACGCCGATGACCTAAGCCACATAATTCAGCAGCAGATGAATCGCCGGACAATTTCGACACGGTTCTTGACAAAGAAAACCAAATCATCGACCGTCCGGATGCAGAGGCCCTCGCAGCCTTCAAACATAACATCCGCAATGAGTGGCTAGCCCGCACCGGGACAGAAAAGCCAAATCCATGGCAGCCCTCACATCATTAATGACCCGCTTATGCGGGAGAGGATAGTCGCTAGCTCGCAGCAACAACCTTAGTAAAAATTTCGCAGTCCGGATACTAAGGACCACAACGGCAGTCACGCCGAAGTTAAAATAAACGCCGATTGCTGGCGGCGACAAGGAGGATCTGACGGTCAACGCTGGATTCCGAGGCTCTAAACCCGGTCAGCGGAAGAAGCCATTCAAAGAACTACTCCGGGTCCGTCTAATTTGGACCGAATACTCGACCGCTTATGCGGATACATGGCACTTCGAAAAGCCAGCTAATCACACCAACAGAGATTGCTGGGTGTTCGCAGCGAGCAAGTTAATTGCGAAAACAACGACAAGGGGCTAAATAGCGATGACGAGGAAGAGACCCGGCCGCCGAACAGTAGAGGACAAAAGGGTTTCCCCCCACAAGTGCGGACGGTCAATATGATATACGCAACCCATATACCCAAGAGGGAGCGGAAGCGGCACTAAAGGACGATACGCGACGGAGCCGGCCGCCTGAAGTTCAATCCATGGTCCTCTTGTCCGATCACTTTCGATCAAGAGACCATCCGACTAGCATCCGCTTATGGTGGATTCGCCGCATTGGTTTTAGACCCAATCGCCGATGGATTTCACCTCACAAGAGTCCCGATGGACGGCGGCGAGCTCTGAACCTGCTTTATCAGATACAAAGGCGCAAGATGGGCATAGACCCTCAAGGATTAAACCTACAAAGACAACCTTTAAAGGTGTCATACCAGTGTGGAAGCCAATTGTACAGCTCACCACACCGAAGTGGTCTTCGATCCTCGGATAATTTCCGAGCGAGGAGTTAATCTTCAACATAGTCCCATTTCGCAGCGGCTATCACGCTCGCCGGACGAACGCGTTTGGTAAAGTTCAACGCGGTGCCACATTATGCATACCTCAAGCTCAAGATGCCAGCCCTCGTGGAGTCATCACGGTCAACGGAAATACGGAACGCTCCTCCGAACGGAGGAACATATGACTCTCGCGCGAAGTCAGAGCGGCCTTTTAAGGCAATTTTGAGTCCGCCGTTAAACGGCGGATACAGCCAAACGCGCCCGAGCAACATCAACCAAGACCACCGCACGATCCAAGCACGCCAGAGTAATGCGGCTCGACCCCAGCCCTGCATGATCGAAGAATAACCCTCGCAGACATCATTACGCTTTGGAGATACCATGGGCGTAGGGGAAGGGGCATGACCACAATAGACCCAGAGTGCGGCTCGACCACACCAGGGGCTCGCAAGTGAGTCACTCTTTTTTTATTATTATTTTCTTTCTTTGTATGCACAGGACTCCGTTAGCCAGAGGCCCTGTGAGGGAGTCCTGGACTAGGGGGTGTCCGGATGGCCGGACTATCAATATCCGCCGGACTCCCATACTACGAAGATAGAAGATTGAAGACTCCGGCTCGTGTCCGGAAGGTACTTTCCTTGGCGTGGAAGGCAAGCTTGGCAATACGGATATGTAGATCTCCTACCATTGTAACCGACTCTGTAACCCTAGCCTCCGGTGTCTATATAAACCAGAGGGCCTTAGTCCGTAGGACACAACATACATCTCAACAATCATACCATAGGCTAGCTTCTAGGGTTTAGCCTCCTTGATCTCGTGGTAGATCTACTCTTGTACTACCCATATCATCAATATTAATCAAGCAGACGAGGGTATTACCTCCATCGAGAGGGCCCGAACACAGGTAAAACATTGTGTCCTCGTCTCTGTTACCATCCGCCTAGACGCACAGTTCGGGACCCCCTACCCAAGATCCACCGGTTTTGACACCGACATTGGTGCTTTCATTGAGAGTTCCTCTGTGTCGTCGCCGATAGAGCGGATGCCTCCACCCGTCTTCAAAGACGGCGTTTTTCGCCGGAGGGCCTTGGCCGCCGCCAAACTATCCGCTTGGTGGTTTTCATGATCGCCTGTCCGCCACCGCTTCGCAATGACTTCAAGTCGCCGGAAGCAATCTTCGCGTCAGCCCTAAAGCTGCCGAACAGTTAGATCCAATCGAGCTTTGCTCATTAACGAGCTCTTGATCGCGATCGCCGCCTCGAGTCGCTTCGGACTACAATCAGATCGGGCTTAAAACCGATCCGAGAGAGATTAACTCTCCTGTGCTACCCACCACGTCAAGTGGTAGAGGAACAACTCGGCAATTCTTTGCCAAGATGAAAACAATCCTTGTCCGGATTCCCGAACCCTCCATGCCGATTCCCCGGAGGGACGGACTTTGATCGAGCATTGAACCCAAAATCATGCGTCGCTTCGACTCGCTGGATCGTCTCCAGCAAATCAAGCTCCCGACCGAAGCCTCGCCTTCGAGCCCAAAGACGGGCAGGGATCCGGATTTTATTCCACCCACCCGCCCGACATATGCGATCTATCTCTAATACGCAAGAGCCCACCAAACAAGACATCACTATCGGGCGATTCTCCCGCCATGGACAGATAAAGGATCGCCGAGAGGAAAACGCAATATCAATCTTCCGCAATAACTGCACGGACAAGGGAATACTAAACGCCATTGATCGCCGTAAAATTACGCGCTTCATCGATCTGTCATCCATTGTACGAAAGTACTGTGCGATGGAGAGTTTCCGGAAAACCGAAAATCAATTTTGGGACAATCCGGCCCCAAACCCTGTCCGTAGTAAAAGGGCGCCTTACAATTAGGCCCTGGATGCAAAAACCAAAAAAAAAACCCAATAAGGGAAAAGAAACCGATCGAAGGATGGCTCAATGGACCTCAGAACTTCATAATACGTATGAGCCGCCAACACATAGCCTTCGAGCATGTTGGATACTACGGCAGTGGCCAAAAGTGGCGAAGAGCTTCTAGCTCCGAAAACCACTCCAACAATACCAAAGACGGTATCATCGGTCTTGAGACTTTCGTGATCAAATAATATGCGAAACGAACTGTCCATGAAGCTCGCCAAGTCTACCAAGTAGCAACAAGAATCCATGGAGGACACAAGCTATTACCTTCAATGCCAATGACGAGCCCACATCTCGAACTACCAGAGCCCAAACCAAGACTAGTACTTAGTCCCATAGTGGACGGCTTTTCGATCGACAAAAGTCCTCATGGATGGCGACAACGGACTAAACCTCATTTACGAGGAAACTCATGAAAATGGAAATCGATTGAGCTGTATTGAGCGAAGCAGACAACCTTCAGAGGAATAATCCTTAGCTGTGAAGCGCGCTGCACCGAAAAATCACACTCGATGTGGTGTTCGCCTCCGGACAATTACAGATCCGAAGAAGTCACGTTCTGTGGCCCTGTTCAGCAGCGGCTATCACGCCATATTAGGACGAGATGCATTCACAATCTTTCGTGCAATACCCCATTACGGGTACATGAAGCTCAAAATGCAGGCCCAGCGGAATAATCACTCGTTAGTGATCCTAACATAGCACTCGCTACCGAAAACAAGACAGCCGACTAGCCCTCGAGGCACTATCCAAGCCTTAGCGGCAGAGGAACTTATCGCGCTGGCTCACGGTAAATAGGGACGATGTGATACTTGATAAAAGACCCAAGTCCACCTCCTTCAAACCAGCAGACGAGATAATAAAATTTCAGGTCCACCCAACGGACCCAACAAAGACGGCTTCCATCGGGCACAGCTTGGACCCCGGTTGACGCCAAGATCGCGCCAATTCCTTCGAAAATTGGGACATCTTCGCCTGGCATCTCGACATGCTCGAATCCTCGCAGTTGGCAAAACACAGCCTAAACATCCTAAAGGATTTAAGCTACCAAACAGGCTCTTCGACGATTTTCCGAGCCCAAAAGACAGCAATGGGAGAAGAGCTAGCCATGTTATTGGAAGCCGGATTCATCAAACATCCGGACTGGCTAGCAAATTTGGTGATGGTACCAAAGAAGGATAAATCCTGGCGCCTCTGTGTCGACTTCAAGGACCTCAATAAGGCTTGCCCAAAGGATCCCTTCCCCCTCCCCCGCATCGATCAAATTATGGATGCTACAGCAGGACATGATTCGTTGTGCTTCCTGGATGCATACTCTGGCTATCATCAAATCAAGATGGCGGAAGCAGATCAAGCCGCAACGGCATTCATCACTCCATACGGACCATTCTCGCTTCAACACAATGCCCTTCGACTTAAAAACGCCGCAAATATATCAGCGCATGATTCAAGCATGTCCGCTACCCAGACGGCAAAACAGTACAGACACGAGACGACGAAGTCACAAAACAAAACACGCCGAAACTTTAGTAGACGATTTGAGGCTCACATTCGACAACCTTAGAGCATATGACATCAAGTGAATCCTGAAAATGTGTTTTTGTGTACCAGCCGGAAAGTGTTGGGCTTCATCGATCCGTAGAGGAATTGAAGCAAATCCAGCCAAAATCCGGCTCGCTGCAGCTTGGATATTCCAAAGGACCTCAAGCAAATACAAAATTAACAGGATGCGTGGCAGCTTTAAGCCTTTTATCTCCCGCTTAGGAGAGAAGGCGTTGTTCTTTATCGCCTCCTAAGGCGCACCAACACTTCGAGTGGACGGATGCCGCCATCGCCGACTCAAGAAATAAAGGCCATATTGGCAACAACCGTCCTGGCGCGCCCACTCGGGCGTAACCAATGTTGTTATATATCGCAGCAACACATCAAGTCGTAGCGCTGTCCTCGCGTCGAACGAGCCATGTAAGGGCATAAATTCCCTCTTCAAAAACCAGTGTATTACGATCCACCGTGTTAACCCCGCAAATCCCTACCCGCACTATCGTAAGATAGCATATGCGGTGTTCATGGCATCTCGAAGCTTCGCACTACTTTCAAGAGTGTTGGATAACGTGGCCTCGTAGTACCACTAAATGACATTATAAATAACCGCGACGCAACGGGCAGGATTGCAAAATGGGCAATTGAGCTCTTGCCATTCGACATAACTTACAAACCTCGATGAGCCATAAAGTCACAAGTTTTGGCTGACTTCGTCGCCGAATGGACTGAAGCCGAACTCCCTAAAGAGTACGGCGCATACTCCAATTGGACTATGCACTTCGACGGTTCCAAAATGTTGGCCGGACTAGGGGCTGGCGTCGTACTGACGTCCCCCACCGGGGATACAGTCTAGTATGTACTTCAAATAATGTACACGGACTCCAACAATGCAGCCGAATACGAGGCCCTATTACATGGTCTCCGGATGGCTGTCTCCATGGGCACTCAATGCCTAGAGGTGCACGGGGATTCAAACCTCGCAATATCCCAAATAAATGGAGACTTTGACGCCAAGGATCCGAAAATGGCAGCATATCGCAATGCTGTCCTGAAAATGTCAGCTCGGTTTGAAGGACTCGAATTCCATCACATAGCCCGAGATAACAACCAAGCGGCCGACGTCCTGGCATGCATCGGTGTGAAACGTGATGATGTCCCTCCAAATATCTTCCTGGAACGGCTCTTTAAGCCATCCGTAATATGGGAAGAGGAGCCCGGTAGCAACAAACCGGAGAAAACCGCACCAACCGGTGATTCAGCAGATGACATAACACCCTCCGCCCATGTTATAATGGCAGTAATCGCCGCGTGGATGGGACCTTTCCTAGCCTACTTACTTAGGCAGGAACTCCCTGAGGACCAAAATGAGGCCCGCTGCATAGTCCGGCGATCGAAGGCCTACAAGGTCCATGAGGGAGAACTCTATAAGAAAAGTACTACCGGAGTCCTTCAAAGGTGTATCTCCGAAGAAGAGGGGTGAAATCTCCTGGCTGAAATTCACGCCGGACTAGGCGGACACCACGCAGCAGCCCGGGCCCTGGTAGGAAAGGCATTCCATACAGGATTTTATTGGCCGACGGCTCGGGCAGATGCACAGGACTTGGTCCAGTGATGCGTTGGTTGTCACTCTTTGCTAATCGAGCCATATGCCACCCACCGCCTCAAAACCATACCCATTACCCGCCATTCGCGTGCCGGGGCTTGACATGGTTGGACCCTTAAAGGGGGAACCCACAAGAAAAGGTACCTATTGGTCATGGTGGATAAGTTCACCAAATGGATAGAGGCCAAACCCGTCAAAACGGCAGAGTCCGGACCCGTGATAGACTTTATATCGAGGTGGTACACCGTTACGAGTCCCCACAAAGCATCATCACCGACAACGGCACGAATTTCACGGCCGATGAGGTCAAGTCATGGTGCAAAAATATGGGCATTAAGCTCGACTATGCGTCAGTCTATCATCCTCAAACCAACGGTCAAGTGGAAAGAGCAAACGGTCTAATAATGAGCGGCATTAAACCTGCACTAGTGAGGTCACTCACCAAATCGACACCCAATGGGTCGAGGAGCTCGACTGCACTGGGGCTGTGGATAACGCCTAACCGCATTCACCGGATTCACACCATTTTTATGGTATATGGCGCAGAGGCAGCCTTGCCTGCGACATTATTCATGACTTACCTCGAAAAGCATGTATGAGGAAAGAGAAGCCGAGTTGGATCGGCAGGACAGCTTGGACACATTGGAGGAAGAACGGACGCCGCAAGGCTCGCTCCGCATTCTATCAACAACAGGCCAGAAGATACCAAAGTAGAGAAGTACGGGCCAAGACTTACAATGTTGGCGAACTAGTTCTACGCCTGCCGGACAAGAAAAAGGACAAGCTAAAGCCCAGATGGGAAGGCCCATTCATTATTGATCAAGTACTGACCGGCGGAGCATACCGTCTACGAAATGCGTCGGACAACCGACTCGAGCCGAACCCATGGAACGCAGCCCGACTCCGGCGATTCTATGCCTAGCGCCGGACTAAGAGTTCGTCCCCTTCCCCCGTCCAACCTTTTATATTTCGGCTGTCTTTTGTTTTTCTTTTCATCCTTTTAACTTAAAAAGCCCTTCGGGGCCTATTTTTGCATTCTTTGCATACGCACAATGTGCCATCCGCACTCGTTATTCCTGGGGGCTTCTTTCACAGAAGCTCAATTATACGGGTTTTATACCCAACACACGTGTCAAGCTTCCACATGTACCTTTTACTTGCCATTATATGCATCGATATGACTTATGTTTTGGCCAAGCTGGGTTGCCTGGCTCCTGTGCTTACCCCTACGTTCCCGATTGTTCGGCTAGGAGGTAAAGGGAGCACCTCTGCGATTGTTATCGCGGGTCACCGGATGTGTACCTCAGATCGGGTGAAGCCGAAGCTAGCGTTTTAAGGGAATATTCGGTCGGTGATTTAAAAGATGACTTCTTAACTTTTTTCCATCTGCCCCAGATGTTTTATCGCTTAGCAGTCCGGACATGCACTTTAGGGCATGCCTCCCCAAATAAAGGAACCCTTAACGGAACTATTCTCCTCGAAGATGTTTCTTACTAACCATGTAATATAACATAACTAGTTGGGCACTTGTCCGATAAAGCACTAATGACCCCTACGCCGGGTCTCCATGCATACCACGGTTATTTCTTAACCAAAAGGTATTCGGATACACTCCGGACTCTAGGGTCCCGAGGTCAAAGCGAAAAGGTCGGCAAAGACAAACGATCTACAATCCGGCTAGAAGGCATTTCACATGTCATTTTTAAAGGATAACATACATTGTCAAAATCATTGATTGTATTCCTCCTCAATCCCGTCTAACAGGCTGTCTAGTTTACAGTCCCGTTGGGAAAATTTAGCAGCCAGTTCTACCTGGCTGTACACTAAACTCACAGGGATCTCCTTCCCATCGGGCCCCACCGGTCCAACTTCGGCCATATGGTTGGGATCCGCCTTCTTGTACCGCGTCTTCACCATGGCCCAAGCCTCCCTGGCCCCTTGAAGGCAAGCCGAAACCTTCCATAAACGGAAGCGCTGCCGTACTCCCTGCAGCTTCTCTACAAGCTCCCCGAGGCCCTCGGGCAGGGTGAGGGATGGCCATAAAGCCTGTACGGCGCCACTCATTGCCTGCCGAACTCATTCGAGTAGCTGCAATAGTTCGGGAAGTTGATCACCCATCGATATGGGCATCTCCTCTGCAGGACGGCCCGTGAGTATACCTACAAGACATATCATGTCAAATTACTTCCTCGCCGAACTCTTCTTTTCAAAAGAGTTCGCTCAAGCACTTACTATATATGCCGCGACGAAGTCGTTGATTCTCCTTAACGGAGCCGGACAGCTCGGCCCGTGCGCCTTTCAGCTCTTCTCCGAGCTTGGCGTTGGCATCCTGGAGCTTATTCCTTTCCTGCTGAACCCTATTCAGCACACTTTCGCCGGCCTTTAGCTGGCGCAGCAAGGTTTGCCTGTCCGGATCTTGTCCGGCGGTACCTACAATGCCATTATTAGATTCATGCGCACGCCGCACAGCGCTTATATTCATCTATATAAATGTGTTACCAGGAGGGGTCTTTCCGTCTCCTCCTGCGGCAGCAAGTGCGGCCTCAAGTTGGGCCTTGCAATCTTGCAGTTCCCGAGATAGCTGGGCATTCTTCTCGTTAAGGGCCTGAAATTTCAAATGATCCTTAAATCAGTTGGCATAACCAATTTAAGTCTCGGGGGCTACTGGTGTACACAACCATTAAAATTTCCTTACCCGTATGTCTCTAACATACTGCTCCGTGGCTCTGGTAAAACCATTTTGAGCAGCACGGAGATGCGCGTCCCCTGCGTTAAAGGCATCCCACGCCTTAGGGGAAAAGCACGCTCCCTGAAAAACCGTCCGGCGGTGTCTATGATTCATAGCGCTCTCCACCTCCGACTTAGTGGCGCATACGGTCGTCGGTATCCTCCGTTGAGCTGGATCCGCTCGCGTCTTGCGCTTGCCTCCCAGCCCGCACCGGAGCCCGGCTGGTGTTGGTTGGGTCGGAATTCTCGCGCCGCAATCCCGCGAAGCGCTTTTTCTCCTATAAAGATCATGAGCACTTAGACGCTTCCTTGAGCGTTGCTCAAAAGATCAAACACGAGCTGAATTTTGCGGCGATGTTTCGTTCGCACGGGCGCTCCTTTTTTCTCCGCTAGTTCGGACTGACCTCTGCAGGTCGGCCGCCGCAGGTTCGGCTTCCTGCCATAATGGCGCTTCCTGCAAAATACCATCGTTCGCGAAGGTCAGAAATAGGCAAGGATAATATAACGGTGTCCGGACTTCGGTCGTGGTCACCTGGGAAGCCGGATTTAGCCCGGGGTAGTCCGCCGTAATGGCGACCAAAGCATTGTTGGTGCTGAGCTGGTAATACACCCCGTCGATCAGCTCCACCTCGATGTCCGGATCCTCTTCGGAGGCCGGACCCAGGGATCCTTCTGGATCCTCGGGTAGTGGAGCAGGACTCACCATGTCCTCCACAATCCGGGCGTGAGACTTCTGCCAAGACATAATGTAAGAAGCTTGAACCCGAAAACACGGGTAGAACCCTTCGAGGTGTTCGCTTACCCATCCTCTAGGGTAGTTCATGGAAAACCCCTCCAGAGGGTTCGGGCGAAGGAAGTCCTCCTTCTCCCCCTTGTACAGACCGGACAGGTGATGGATTCATGTACCTAGGGTAGGGTCATAGGCCTGACCTAAACGTCCTACCCAAGGGTACTCACAGAAGAGATCATCTTCCAGTCGACCAAAGAGGAAAGCACTCGACTGCACCGGAAGCACTGGCCCATGGAGATTCACTCACCACCAGGAAGGTCGAGGGCACTCCGCAAAGGCAACGGTTTACTATTGAATAGACTTAATGATAGTTAAGACATTTTATGAGGGCGCTACAAGAACCCCCTAGCTTAATGTACTTTAATCCCTCCATTATGTGAGCTGGTGGGGTCCCGCAAGACTCTATATAAGCCACCCCGCTCCACGTATAGAGGGGTTCAGATTCTTGTAATACTCATACTCATAATCCACTCGACCGCCTCGTGGCTCCGAGACGTAGGGCTGTTACTTCCTCCGAGAAGGGCTCAACTCAGACATCCCTTGTCACCACAACTGCTCCATAGCTAGGACATCGCCTCTCCTTAACCTACCCCTACTTACCGTCGGACTTAGAACCACGACAGCTTGGCGCCACCGTGGGGCAGTGTGTTTTAGCGATTTGTGGAGGAGTTGCTGTACTTCCAGTACCTTCATCATGATGACTTTCGGAGTTTTGGGTGCGGGGTGCGAGATCCGCCTCGGTGCTCTCACCTTTGTCGCCGACGACTCCGCTGCGTGGCTCCGAGGCCCCTCTTGACGCCGAGGCGCCCCCGTCCACGGGCGACGACTTCGGCAAGATGTGTTCGCAGCTTTGCTCATGCAACCGCCGACCAGATCGGTCGGTTCCCTTATTCTGCCGCTCGCCCAGCCTCCCACCAGCGCAAGCGCCCTGGTCGGTCGAGACTTCAGCGGTGGGTGAAGCACGCGGTGGCTCGCCAGACAGCCATCGCCTGTGTCGCGCTATCGAGCTCGATTTAATCTCTACGGCCTGCTCGATCGCCGACCGGCTCAGAGAGATCGTGATCCGAGTGTGATAGCAGGATCCGGCGGCGGAGATTCTCATGGTCGACGGCCTCGCAGTCCTCCGGTTTGCCCCACGGTGGTGGAGCCGCGGAGGAGGTGACCCTGCATGAACACGAGGAGTACCAGCCCGAGACACTCGACTCTCTTCAGAGAGAAGATCTTCGTCGCAGGAATATGGATGCACTACATACTCCTATCATCGGAGAGACCCTCGAGGCTCAGGCCTTTGAGGAAGCACGTTTATTAATGTGGCTGGAGCTTTTCGCTCGAGAATCTTCAGCCGAGCACTCGACGAATGCTGCAACGCAACGACTCCCGAATCGGTCGACGTCGGCTCTTCCCGCCGACTCGTATACCGCACGCCAATTCAGAATTTAGCAGCTGCAACTCGCATTGCAGAGTCCATTCAGCCGCCCGGTCGGAAGCCGGAAGAGGCTTGCAGCAGATCGTAGACTTACTCCGGCAGCGGTGACGAACTCAGCCGTGTCGCAGATGCAAGAACAGATTCACAACGATCCGTCGCTGCTAACACCGCCCGCCGGCTCACAGCCCCAGATCGCCTCCGCGCGAAAAGGGCGCGACAACCGGGCGAGAGCAGCTCGAGACCGATTCGACCGGGATGATAGGCGCCGAAAGTGCCCTTTCCTCCGAGGGAAGGGTCATACGCTCCCCGCGCACAAGATGACAGAAGACGCTTCAAGTCTATGGCTAAGGGTTCCAATCGACCCTGTGGAACCGTGCTTTGATGCGCTGCTCCATTATCGCAAGGCCTGGTCGACCGAACAGAGCCCATCGAGGAGGACTCGAGAGGATGCACCCACCAGCAATCGAGTGCATGTCTCGGTCCGGAGTGTTTTAGCAGGCTATCGAGTCAGCAGTGATCCCCCAACTTCAGATTAGCAGCAGGAGTATGCAAGTTCACCGGGGAATCTAAGCTCAAACTTGGCTCGAGGATTACCGAGTGGCTGTTCAAATTGGTGGTGGAAATGATGAGGTGGCTATGAAACATTTGCCTCATGTTGGAAGGATCGCCAGTAGCATGGCTGAGTCAATTACCTCACAAAGAAGATATATACTTGGGAGGATTTGTCCCGGTGTTTGTCAGACTTTTGAAGGACTTTGTGTTTACCGGCTGGTTTGACAGAGCTGCAAGTTTGTGTGCGTAAGACCAATGAAACTCTCCGAGAGTACATTCAGAGGTGGATTACCTTGCACAACACCGTGAGAAAATGTGAATCGACCATCAGCGGTTTGCGCCTTCAAGGACGGTGTCAAAAACAGAGAATTGAGTCGAAGTTCGGTCGAACCGGGACATGACCCCGAGTCGAATGATGGAGATTGTTAGCAATACGCCAACGGCGAGGAAGAAGACCGACCAAGTGGCAAGTACAAGCCGAGTTACCGGAGAAAGGCAATTCCAAATCGAAGCAGAACGCAAAGCCGAGCCAGCAGCTCCGGAGAGGCCCCGCCGTCACTGTGGGAAGTTCAAGGGGAAACCCAAAGGATCCGGAATCCAAGAAAGTGAAAGATAAGGAAGGAAATGACGGATGGATATGCCATGCCATATTCACACGAAGAAAGATGAGGAGGGCAACATTATTTACCCGGCACACCACACGCCAAATGTCGACTCCTGATCCAGCAAGCCAGGCAAAGCAGTCTAAGGACAAGGAGAAGGAGCCGACAAGGCCGGAGATAAAGAGGACAAGGAGGAAGAATACCGCATGTCAACTCCACTCTGATGATCTTCGCGGATGTGGAGAGTAAAAGTCGACTGAAAGTCATCAATCGAGAGGTGAATATGGTTGCCCCAGTTAAGCCAAGTTATGTGAAGTGGTCCCAGACACCCATCACATTCGACCAATCTGATCACCCGACTCACATTGCCACCCCTGGGTGGCAAGCGTTAGTGGTCGATCCAGTTGTCGAAGGCACTCGACTGACAAAAGTGCTGATGGATGGTGGCAGTGGGCTGAATTTGTTATATGCGGATACATTGAAAGGGATGGGCATTCCGATGTCCCGATTGAGCGCCAAAGAATATGAGTTTCACGGAGTCATACCAGGAAGAAGGCCAACTCACTCGGCCAAATAGCCACGGACGTAGTTTTGGCGATTCCAAGCACTTCCGCAAAGAAAAGTTGACCTTTGAGGTTGTGGATTTTCAGAGTGCATACCACGCCATTTTGGGGAGGCTCGCCACGCACGATTCATGGCTCGACCATGCTACGTGTACCTCAAACTGAAAATGCCAGACTCCAAAGGAGTGATCTTTGTCACCGGTGATGGGAAAAAGCGTAAGAGTGCTTTCGAGAAGGGCTCAAGATTGCCGACTCCCAAGTGACAGCCGTCGAATTCGACGAGTATATGCAAAACGCAGATCCGAAAGTGATTTGCTAAAATCTAAGAGGCCAGCCACAGAGTGCGCATTCAAGTAAATGCGGTGAGACAAAGCCCGTCCATATTCACCCGACCGACCCAAGCAGCTCGACTCACATATCCACAACACTCGACTCGAAATAGGAAGAAGCGCTCATCCGGTTCCTCCGTGAGGCGGGACATTTTGCATGGAAGCCACCGACATGCCGTGTACCTGAGGAATCGGCTGAGCATCGCTCACGAGTCGACAAGACAACGAAACCAGTCAAAGAACATCTTGGCGGTCCGCCGCCCAGAAGAGAAAGGCTATTGGTGAAGAAGTGGCTCGACTGTTGACGGCCGGATTTATCCGAGAGATTTACCACTCCGAGTGGCTCGCTAATGTCGTCATGGTCCCCAAGAAGGATAACTCACTCCGTATGTGCATTGATTTTAAGCACATCAATCGGGCCTGCCCGAAGGATCATTTTCCTCTCCCGCATCGATCAAATTGTTGACTCGACGCTGGGGTGAGAGATTGTCTTTCTAGATGCTTATTCCGGTATCATCAGATCCGTGCCAGTATGGACCCGACGAAATAAAACAGCTTTCATCACTCCATTCGGTGCTTCGCTATATCACCATGCCATTCGCCTCAAAACGCCGGAGCCACATTTATGCGAATGATTGAAGTGTCTTCTCCTCAAATCAGTCGGAATGTGGAAGCGTATATGGATGATATAAATGCGTTAAGTCGCGAAAAGGTTCCGACCTGCTCGCTGACCTCGCCCGAAACATTTGCCAACCTCCGAAGGTGCGATATCAAGCTCAATCCGTCCAAGTGCACATTCGGAGTTCTGGTGGAAAATTACCGGTTTTCGTTTCGAGCGAGGAATCGACGCTAACCTGAGAAGATAGGCACTATTCTCCGAATGAAAGCATACGGCGAGTGCACGACGATCGTAAGCTTTATGGATGCTTGGCCTCTTTAAGTCGATTCATCTCACGACTCGGTGAAAAGGCATTACCTCTTTACCGATCGATGAAGAAGGCTGACAGTTCGAGTGGACTCGGAAGTCGATGCAGCGCTTGCCGAGCTAAAAGCTCTGCTCTCCACCCAGCCGGTGCTTGCTGCTCCAATCAGCAAAGAGCCTCTATTGCTTTACATTGCAGCCTTCGGACAAGTTGTCGATTCTGTGCTTACGATCGGCGGGAAGAGGAAGGAAAGGCCTTCAAAGTTCAGCGCCGGTGTATTATTTGTGCGAAGTTTTGACTCCATCCAAGCAAAGATACCCACATTATCGAGAAGCTTGTGTATGGTATATACATGACCACAAAGAAGGTTGCTCACTATTTCTCTGATCATTACATCACGATCGTCGCCGACGCTCCTTTATCGAGATCTTGCATAATGAGACGCAACCGGTCGAGTGGCAAAGTGGGCGATTGAACTTCTTCCCTTGATATCAAATTTGAGGCAAAGAAAGCCATTAAGTCCCGTGCTATAGCTGATTTCCTTGCGAGTGGATTGAACAACGACAACCGATGAAGTTCACTCGGAGCATTGGACCATGTTCTTTGACGGCTCCAAGATGCTGAATGGTTACAGTCTTTGGGGTTGTTCTGGTCTCCCCGGAGGAGATAAGCTTAAGTATGTGCTCAGATTCACTTTGATTCCTCCAACAATGAGGCAGAGTCTGAGGCCCTTCTATATGGATGCGCATGGCCATCTCACTCGGCGTCCAAATGCTTCGATGGTTTATGGCGACTCAGATCTAGTGGTCAATCAAGTGATGAAGGAGTGGGGCGTGAGAAGCCCGGCTATGACCGGATCTTTGCAATGCAGTGAGGAAGCTGGAAAAAGAAGTTTGAGGGTTGGAGCTCCATCACATCCCCGGTGAAAAATCAAAAGCAGATGATCTGGCGAAGATAGGGTCCAAGAGGAAGCCATTCGAGTGGCGTGTTTTTAGAACATATACACACTCCGTCGGTCAAAGAAGATCCTCACTTGAGGAAGCTCCACAACCCAAGAGTGCCACAGCACCGACCGAAGTTAAGGTCCGGCGGTGGTCGACTTGGTCATGGAGGTTTTAGTAGTCACTCCCGATTGGACGATTCCATACATTGCGTATATTCGAGAAAGGAACTCCCAGAGGATGAGGAAGAGGCCCGACGGATCGTCCGTCGATCCAAAGCCTTCTTGTTATCAATGGGTAGTTATATAGAAAGCCCAGCGAGTCGGACAAAAGTGCATAACGCCGGAAGAAGGTCGAGTCATTCTCAATGATATCCACTCGGGACCTGTGGTCACTATCGTCCTCTCGGACCATTGTAGCCAAAGCATACCGAGCAGGATTTTACCGCCAAGAGCAAATGAGATGGCGAAAGAAATAGTAGACAAGTCACGAAGGATGTCGGTTCTACTCAATATGTCACACAAGCCTGCATCAGCCTTGAAGACCATTCCGCTCGTCGGCCTTTTTGCAAGTATGGGGTTGGACATGATCGGTCCCTTGCGAACGGGTCGGAGCGGCTTCACGCATGTCTTGGTAGCGATCGACAAGTTCACCAAGTGGATTGAGGCTAAGCCAATCAAAAACTTGATCTCGGTATCTGCTGTTTCCTTCATCGAGAAAGTTGACGTTCAGATATGGAGTCCCGCACGGTATTATCACGGACAATGGGTGAATTTTGACTCGGAAGAATTCAAGGATTTCTGCAACTCTCAAGGCATACGAGTCGACTACGCTTCAGTCGCTCATCCACAGTCGAATGGACAGGCAGAACGAGCCAATGGATTGATCCTCAAGGGTCTGAAACCCCGTTTGATGCAAGATCTCAAGCATGCGGCTGGTGCTTGGGTCGACGAACTTCCTTCAGTGCTTTGGGGTTTGCGGACCACGCCTAATCGGTCGACTGGGAGAACTCCTTTTTCCTGGTCTATAGGGCGAAGCGGTTTTACCGGTGATCTCCTTCACAATGCTCCACGAATTGAACTTTATAATGAAGCGAAGCTGAGCAAGCGCGTCGGGATGCAATCGACCTCTGGAAGAGGAAGGAAATGGCTACGATCCGCTCGACCATTTACCAGCAAGACTTGCGCGCTTTGACGCTTGAAATGTGAGAGGTCGAGCCTTCCAGGAAGGGGATCTGGTCCTTCGGGTAGATCAGCAGAAGCAACATAAGCTTGCTCCCTCCTGGGAAGGCCCCTTCATCGTCACAAAGGTTCTCCACAATGGGGCATATCGTCTTTACAATGTCGAACACGATATCGATGAGCCCCGAGCTTGGAATGCGGATCTGCTCCGCCCGTTTTACACTTAAAGTTTTTCACTCGGAAGAATTGTAATAAAGTACTCTTGTAGCTCACGAGCTTTGAAGTAATAGTGTCATAATTCCTTCATAATTTTTGTCACTTTTATTTTATCGTCGAGTAAAATCTTCACTTCCCCCAGTGGGTGGCTTAGGCGCGAATCCGTTCCGCCTAAGTATTACAAATCCTACCGAGTGGTAAGCCAGACTTCCACTCGGAGGCTTAGCTGCAGCCCAGTGCTCGCCTAAGTTATTACAAATCCTACCGAGTGGTAAGCCAGACTTCCACTCGGGGGCTTAGCTGCAGCCCAGCGCTCGCCTAAGTTATTAAAAATCCTACCGAGTGGTAAGCCAGACTTCCACTCGGAGGCTTAGCTGCAGCCCAGTGCTCGCCTAAGTTATTAGAAATCCTACCGAGTGGTAAGCCAGGCTTCCACTCGGGGGCTTAGCTGCAGTCCAAGGATTCGCCTAAGTATAAAGTATATCAGCAAGGAAAACAAGGCGCAGGTCGACTGCGACTCTCTTCTCCGAGCTTCGACACAAATACAACGTGTCGACTGAGATCCTCTTCTCCGAGCTTCGACACAAATACAACAGAAATCCTACCGAGTGGAGAGCAAACCTCCCACTCGGGGGCTTAGCTGCAGCCCAGTGCTCGCCTAAGATAAAAGAAATCCTACCGAGTGGAGAGCAAACCTCCCACTCGGGGGCTTAGCTGCAGCCCAGTGCTCGCCTAAGATAAAAGAAATCCTACCGAGTGGAGAGCAAACCTCCCACTCGGGGGCTTAGCTGCAGCCTAGTGCTCGCCTAAGATAAAAGAAATCCTACCGAGTGGAGAGCAAACCTCCCACTCGGGGGCTTAGCTGCAGCCAGTGCTGCGCCTAAGATAAAAGAAATCCCACCAGTGGAGAGCAAACCTCCCACTCGGGGCTTACTACAGCCCAGTGCTCGCCTAAGATAAAAGAAATCCTACCGAGTGGAGAGCAAACCTCCCACTCGGGGCTTAGCTGCAGCCAGTGCTCGCCTAAGATAAAGAAATCCTACCGAGTGGAGAGCAAACCTCCCACTGGGGCTTAGCTGCAGCCCGTGCTCGCCTAAGATAAAAGAAATCCCACCGAGTGGAGAGCAGACCTCCCACTCGGGGCTTAGCTGCAGCCAGGTGCTCGCCTAAGTTATTAAAATCCTACCGAGTGGTAAGCAGGACTTCCACTCTGAGGCTTAGCTGCAGCTTAGTGCTCGCCTAAGGAATAAGTCATTGCGATGGCGCTTCATTTGTCAACTGCAAAGAGCAATTCAAGCCGAGAGCAATCATTTTCAAACATCCAATCTAAATTTAGGTCGACACCTAAAGTAACCGAGAGTGCTCAGGCACTAAGCCTGTTAAAGTTTTATCGGTTACAACTTCACTCGGCATACCGAGGCAAATTTAAGGTCAAGGAAAGTTTTTTACCCCTCCTGTGGAGGGCTGGATGGAGCAACGAACTCGTCAAGATCAATCCCGTCGGCGATCCGCGTGGCAGCAGCAATGAAAGTCTCCATGAAGGTCACGAAGTCGTGCTTTTTGGTGTTGGCCACTCGGAGAGCCGCCAGCTTGTCTTCTCGGGGTTCCTTGCAATGGACTCGCGCCAGACACAGGGCAACGTCCGCACCACACCGAGCCGAAGATTTCTTCCACTCTTGCACTCGGTCAGGGACGGCGTTCAGTCGAGCCATCAGTGACTCAAGGTCATTCTGAACTGTCTCCTTGGGCCAGAGCGTCGAGTCGATGCGGGACGTAGCAACCTTCAGTCTGGCGAGATAATCCACAACAGCGGCAACACGAGACTCCAGTCGGAAGATGTTCATAGCAGTTTCATCGTTCACCGGGGAATTGGCAGGGTCAAGGTTCGTCTCCAGCTGGCTGGTTTCTTCTTCAAAGTTGCGGCAGAACTCTGCAGAGACAAAGTCCCGAATCAGGAGAATAGTCGAGTGGAAACATAACAGTTGGGAGAATTGGTCGAGTGAAGAAAGTTACCCTCGAGCTTAAGGAACAATTCCTTAGCAAGACCACCCAAGAAGCTTTCCAGCTCGTTCCTCTTCCCAGCCAGTTGGAGGATCTTCTCGGTCAGGTTCTTCTTGTCAGACTTCATTCGCTCAGCATCCTTGTTAGCAGCGGCTAGAGCAGTCTTCAGATCGGCGTTATCCTGTTCGAGCTTGGCAACTGAGGCCAGTTTTTCATCAGCAAGCTTGATCTTTTCAGACAGCTCAAGCTCCTTCTTCCTTTGAGCTTCCCTCACCTTGCCTGTAAATCGCAACAAAGTCAAAATTGAAGCAAGTGGGAGGAGGAAAGAGTCGTCGAAATCTCACCAAACATACCTTTGGTCTCCTCCTTCGCCTTTGTCAGGTTCTCCTGCACCAGTTTTAAGTCCAACTCGAGCTGAATATGCTTGCTCCAGTTCAGTATAGCGTGCCGCAAGATCACAAGATTTCTACGAAGTGTCAGTTGCAAAAATATCAGAGATAATTCACTTCCGAGTGAATAAAGAGGAATTGTGCGTTTCTAAGACTACAGTCGAATGCAAGCATTCAACCGTAGTCTGGACTACACCGGTGGGTGCACTCAGCGTGCCCCACCGGGTCTTATTCAAACGAGTCGACCCGATCGACCGATTAAAAAGCGAGTCGACCCATCGACGGTTTCATTCTTAGTAAGTTTAAGATAGAGTCGACCCGATCGACCAACACAAAAAAAAAAAAAAAAAAGTCGACGATCGACAAGCTTCCAGACCGTGATCAATCGCGGTGATCGACCACGGTCTCGGGACTACACCTGTGGGTGCACTCAGCGTGCCCCCACCGGTTTCGTAAACACATTCATTCCATTCGGATCTTGATCATCGAGAAGTTTAAGACCGATCGCCCGGTGATCGACCTTAGCCTTGGGGACTACACCGGGTGCACTCAGCGTGCCCCGCTAACAAGGAGTTTTTATCGACACACCCGGTGGGTGGCGCTATTGCTACAAATTTGAGAAAAGAAAAGTTTGATAGCATATCCCTAACAGCAATGTGGTGGTCGACTAACTCAACATTGCTCAAGGGCGAGCTGGCGTCAGAAGTGCTTGGCTCGCTTCCAGCGATCTTCACCTGCTCCATCATGATCCCCGCTTGACGGATCGCCTCTTTAGCAGCATCAGCCTGGTCTTCCGGGACGTGGTGCGTGGTGAAGATCGAAGGCTGTCCTGCACTCGACGAAGTGGGTCGGGCACTCGTCAACGGATTTGCAAAAGATACAGTGTGTCGAGTGCCGGCTTCCCCTTCCGTCACGATGGTCTCGGGCGCCGTCGCACCTTGGGTTTCTCTGCCAGCAGATGCCTTCCTGCTCCTCCTAGCCCTCAGTGGCTCCTCATCCTCATCATCGTCATCAGGGAGGGTGATGATATTATCGGCTGGAGCTTCAGAAAAGAGTTAAGATCAGGAATTTTGAGTCAGTCGACTAAGGACAAGAATTAAGGATATAATACCAGGATTTGAGGTGGCGGCATCCTCCATCTCATGGTCTTCAGCCCTGGCTGAGGTTTCGGAGGTCGCAGCACTGAAAATCCAAAGGGTCAGTCGACCGATTCAAAGTACCAACCAGAGACAAAATTTGTGTAGAGCAAGAAGATTCGAACAAGATATTTACCCTGAGATGGTGGGGATGGACACTTTCATCTTTGGCAGAGGCTTGGTTGTCCTCGGCGGAATTACCTTCGGTTGCTTCGGCGCCTTCTCAGCCGGCACCGGAGAAGCGGTCCGAGGGCATTTGGTCGACTGCGAGGCGGTCGCGACTCCCTTACCGCGTTCGGCCGAAGGGTCGTGCACAAGCTTTGACCGCCTTTCCAAGCGCGGTGGTGCGACTTCCTCCTCCTCATCCTCGTCGTCCTCGTCGTCCTCATCGTCATCATCATCGTCGTCGTCGTCTCCTGCGTCATCTGAATTCCACTCCTCCTGGCTCTCACCTCCACTGGCTTCCCCCTCCTCAGTCGGAATCTGGGCACCGTTGGGCATTGAGTATAGCTCCGTGAGGGCCTGGAAGTATCAAAGCAGAGTTCAGTCGACCAAGTTACAGAAGCACACTCGACATACATGCAACAGAAAATAGAACAAGTGTACCTTGTCTGGAACATTGTCACGATCAAACGGAGAAATCCTCCGGGATCCGCGAGGATTGTCCTTGTTTCCGGTGATTGAGGTCATCCATCTTTCCACTACAGCATCGTCGACTGCCTCCGGGTGGACGCGAGTTTCGTCTTCGGTGCCGCAATACAACCACATACAGTGACTCCGGAACTGAAGGGGCTGGATTCGCCTCCGAAGAAAAACCTCCAGGAGATCCATACCAGTCACTCCGTCCCTAACCAGCTGCACCACCCGGTCCATCAGCATCTTCACTTCAGCCCTTTCTTCAGGGACAACCTTCAGGGAGGAGGGCCGGTTCACTCGACTCATGGTGAACTCTGGGAGGCCGGTCGACTGCCCCGGCGTCGTCTCGTTCCGGCAATAGAACCAGGTCGACTGCCAACCCCTAACTGACTCAGGAAAATGCATAGCTGGGAAAGTACTTTTGCTCCGCAGCTGGACTCCTAAACCACCACACATCTGGACTACTTGGGTCTTCTCGTCACCAGGGCTTGCTTTCTTCACAGTCTGAGAGCGACATGTGAAGATGTACTTGAACAAGCCCCAGTGCGGTCGACAGCCCAGGAAATTTTCGCACATAGATACAAACGCGGCAAGGTATGCGATGGAGTTTGGAGTGAAATGGTGGAGCTGGGCTCCGAAGAAATTCAGAAAACCTCGAAAGAACACGCTCGGTGGCAACGAAAAACCTCGGTCGACATGGGTGGCCAAAAGCACGACTCACCCTCTTCTGGTTGAGGCTGCCACTCTCGGCCAGGAAGTCTCGCGGCGTTGTGAGGAATCAATCCGTCGTTGGCCATATCAAGGAGATCCTTCTCCCTGATCGTCGACTGGATCCAGTCCCCCTGGACCCAGCCTTTCGGCAGCTTGGATCTCGACGAAGAACCACCGCGACCGTGGATCTCCCTTCGCCTTCTCGCCGCCGACGCTTTCTCCGCCACCGACGCTTCTTCGACGCGCTCCAGATCGTCGTCTTCTCTTTGCCCATGCGCCGGGCGTGAATGCGCAAGAGAGATGGCAAGGAGCAGCAGCGGAGGTGGAGAGCGGAGACGGAGAGAACGGAGGAGAAAGAACAAGGTATCGTGCACGAACCTCCGGAGTTACATTTATAGCATCCTTCCGAGTGGATGACATGTGGACCAAGCGATCCAATCATATCGGCGGCCGCATCTTTGCGCGATCGTGGCGGAAAAAGCGGCGCGAAAATCGAGGCGCCTCGTTACGTCCCATCCAAGCGCCGCAGATCTGTTCCGTTTCGCGCTTCCCCAAATTTCAGATCCCGCGAGATCATGGCGACGGATCGATCTGTCAAGTGCGAGATCTCCTGCGATCCGTTACTCAAGTATAGCAAAGAAAGTCACTCGACTGAAGAACAAGAATGGATCAAGTCGACTGAAGGAAAGTTTCTTGTTATCAACAAAGAAGATCTTGATCCAAGACAACACGTAACCAGAATGCAAAAGCAGTCGGAAACAACGTCAACTCCTCCTTCACTCAAGCCTCAATCCATTCGGGGGCTAATGATGGATTCATGTACCTAGGGTAGGGTCATAGGCCTGACCTAAACGTCCTACCCAAGGGTACTCACAGAAGAGATCATCTTCCAGTCGACCAAAGAGGAAAGCACTCGACCAGACTGGAAGCACTCGTCCATGGAGATTCACTTGACCACCAGAAGGTCAGAGGGCACTCCGCAGTGCAACGGTTTACTATTGAATAGACTTAATGATAGTTAAGACACCTTATGAGGGGCGTTACCAGTAACCCCCTAGCTTAATGTACTTTAATCCCTCCATTATGTGAGCTGGCTGGGGTCCTGGCGCACTCTATATAAGCCACCCCGCTCCACAGATAGAGGGGTTCAGATTCTTGTAATACTCATACTCATAATCCACTCGACCGCCTCAGGGCTCCGAGACGTAGGGCTGTTACTTCCTCCGAGAAGGGCCTGAACTCGTACATCCCTTGTCACCACAACTGCTCCATAGCTAGTACATCGCCTCTCCTTAACCTACCCCTACTTCTACTGTCAGACTTAGAACCACGACAACAGGATCTTCACCAGGTCCTCGGTCGATTCCGACCCTTTACGGCCGTGTCGGGTAGCGTCGTCTTCCCCGTTGAAATCCCACATGGGGTGGCCTCTGTATTGCAGCGGCTACACCCCTCGCTTGATACACGTCGCCATGACTCTGATCATGGTCAAGGCGGCATGAGCCATTAACCTTATACGGCCCATCAAGTAATGGACGCTCTTGTCTTCCTCCAAACGAGGGCTCCGTGGGCGCCAGCTAAGGCGTTTCTTCAAGGGAGCAGCATCGAACTCCGGGAGGCCAATCCGGACTGGATCCGGCAGCGGGGCATCCCCAATATAAAACCACTCAGGGCGGTCTTGGACGCCCTCTTGGGGTGCGGATAGGTATCCGGTCCCGGCGATGCGCCATATTTGGCGCCGCCCACTTGATATATGGACCCTGGTGAGAGCGAGTGCGAGGCGTAACAGCCTCTTCCACAATGCGAAATGGGGCTCGATGCCCGAGAATAGCTCGCAGAAGAGCTACGTAGCCCACGATATGCAGCACTGAGCGGGCGTAAGGTGGTGGAGCTGGAGTCCATAGAACTTCAGGAGCCCGCGGAGGAATGGATGTATTGGAAATCTGAGCCCCCTTATTAGATAGGGGACAAAGCACACTCGCTCCCCCTTGTTGGGGCTTGGGGTGTCCTCCGCCTGCCTCCCACCTTGATAAGTAACCAGTCCGGCTCGGACCGGAACCATGAAGGCCGGAGGAAGAAATCCCTCCGTTTGGAGCTTTACTAGCTCATTGTGCGAGATAGAGCACCTCCTCCAATCCCCTGGCGATGGGCTAGGAGCGCGTGAGGAAGAGCCGCATTGACGATCCATGGTGGAATGGATTTCAAGGTCAGAGGCGCTTCGATGGAGTACACGCGGGAGGAAGACGGAGCGGTTTGGATCTGGATCCCTGCCCCTTTTATAGGCAGACGACCCGCACAATTAGAGTGGGAAATGTAAAAGACGCCCTGGCTTTTCGCATTCGTGCGACGCGTGGAAGAGAGCCATTATTTGGCGTGGATGCCGAGGAACACAGTATTCAAGATGGAGCCGAGCACTATTCGGCTGGTGCATGGAATTTGAAAGGAGAACCCGCCTTGCAACGCCGAAGACTACAAGCACGCCGGACTTATCGTCATTGAAGCCTGGTTTGGGGGCTACTGAGGGAGTCCTGGACTAGGGGGTGTCCGGATGGCCGGACTATCAATATCCGCCGGACTCCCATACTACGAAGATAGAAGATTGAAGACTCCGGCTCGTGTCCGGAAGGTACTTTCCTTGGCGTGGAAGGCAAGCTTGGCAATACGGATATGTAGATCTCCTACCATTGTAACCGACTGTAACCCTAGCCTCTCCGGTGTCTATATAAACCGGAGGGCCTTAGTCCGTAGGACACAACATACATCTCAACAATCATACCATAGGCTAGCTTCTAGGGTTTAGCCTCCTTGATCTCGTGGTAGATCTACTCTTGTACTACCCATATCATCAATATTAATCAAGCATGACGTAGGGTATTACCTCCATCGAGAGGGCCTGAACCTGGGTAAAAACATTGTGTCCCTCGTCTCCTGTTACCATCCGCCTAGACGCACAGTTCAGGACCCCCTACCCGAGATCCGCCGGTTTTGACACCGACACCCTGTCCGGCGGTGAACCTGCCGAACTCATGATGCAACAGCCGGGGAAGAAAGAATGCGGCGACTAACACTCAGGTGGTCTCAATTACGAGCATTAAATTCAATTATATACACCAAGTCCACAGCTCATCCCTAGAGGGGGACATGTTTAATTAGTCGAAATCCCTTGCTTACCGCACTATTTGTATCAATCAGCACTCATAGCAGACTTCCTTTAATAAACGATGCAGCAATTTTTTGCCGGTTATTACATATATATGTTCATTACATGACATCTTGCACCCGTATATTTTGGTACGGCCGAATACACCAGGGGCTTGTGTTCCCCGCATTATGGTGTGATAAGTCCGAACACTTTCACAAGTGCGGCACCCCGAACTTATAGCATTATATGAATCGTCTCCGAATCATGTCTTGGGTCAATAGTTGGGTTTGCTCGGCTCCCACGTTTTGGTGCCTTACGTTCCGTTCTGTCAGCTAAGGTGGCACTGGGAGAACCACTGCGATTGCGCCCCGGTTGAGCAGGCGGCGCCTCGAAGGAGAAAGCTAAAACTGACCGGCATGATAAGGCGAGAGATCGGTCGCTGTTCGAGAGGTCTTTTCGGGTCCTTAAAGACTCACGCCGCTCGAGCGAAGTTCGGATAATGTCCGAAGGCGTGGATAGCGCCCGGATTCGGTCTTCGAATACCGAGGCTTCACGAAATTTAAAATTATAGAATTCTATGGCTAAGTGAGAGTGTTCAAGCATTATAATTCCGGTTGCCTTGTTACGTTGTGTTGAGCGCCTCCTAGATGGACCCAAAATGGGAACAAGAGTGCTCAAGTTTATCCGAACACCCAGCACTTTCATGGCTCGGGGCTGAAGCCGACGACTTGCCATCTCTCGATTTTATAAACGGCCGCCTGAAGGTAATATTTTAAATTAAACAAGCGTTGCTTAAAGCGCATATGAACAAAGTTTTCAGCGCACGGGATAATACATAGCGAGTTTACTCAAAATTACATCTCGGGGCATTCATCCGCAATATCGCGGGCTCCCTTGAGACAGTTTTATAATACATTTGGGCGTCGATACTCCTTGCCGGTGGCGGCGGGTCGGTGAGAAGCTTCTCGCATCCAGCCTGCCCGGTGCACCTTTGTGCGGGCAAGGGCCCGACGCAAGCACCTTCAATATAGGCGGAGCGCTTGATGACCTCCACCGAGGCACGCATCCACCAGCCGCCGACGAGGCGAAAGTACCTCCTGTGCACGGCTGTCCGAGCCACAGCCGGACTATAAGGCCCTTCATGGCCTCCTCAGCTACCTTGTGGAGTTCGACCAGCTGCTTCAGCTGGTCGCTTGGGGGCACCGGATGGCCGGCCTCAGCGTACTGAGACTAGAAGACCTTCTCCGTTGAGCTCCCCTCCTCGCAACAGTAGAATGCAGCGGCATCGGACACACTACGCGGCAGATCTGCAAACGCCCCTGGAGAGCTCCGAATGCGGGTAAGTGTCAGGTAGTTTACATTAACATGCTTGCTTTGCATGAAAAATGCCTTACCCGCCGCTATCTTCTTTACATCTTCAACCTCCTGAAGGGCCTTATGGGCCTCGGCCTTGGCGGACTTGGCACTTTCGAGAGCCGAGGCAAGCTCGGACTCTCGAGTCTTGGAGTCGCGCTCCAAGCTCTCATGCTTCTCCATGAGAGCCTGGAGCTCTTGCCGCACTTCCGCCACCTGTGCCTCCTGCTTTTCTCGCTCCGCCCGTTCCACGGCCGCACTGTGTTCGGCCGCGGACACAGCCTTCTTCAGGGCTGCCACCTCGTTTGTGGCCCCTGCAAAACCCATATTATCCTTGTTAATTTTATTGCGACCAAAATCCTTTTCTGTAAGGTAACAATTCAAAGTGGTGCTACTCACCTTCTTTGTCCTCGAGCTGCCTCTTGGCATGGCCGAGCTCTCGCTCGGACCGCTCGAGATCTTGCTTCAATGCACCAACCTCCGCAGTCAGTGTGGCAGAGGTCAGCAGCACAGCCTGCAAACCCATTTTGACATAATTTGTTAGCAACCTGCGAATATCTTTTTAGATCCTCAGTCCGGCTTTTCTTTCTGAACACCAAACCGAGCATCAGGGGCTACTGTCTATGCGGTATTACATTACACAATTTTAACTTCTTACCTCAAAGCCTGTTAGAAGGCTATTGCAGGCTTCGGTCAGCCCGCTCTTGGTGAGCTGGACCTTCTGAATCACCGCACTCATAACAGTGCGGTGTTCTTCCTCGATGGAAGCGCCTTTGAGCGCCTCTAGCAAGTTGTCTGGCGCCTCCGGTTGGGCGGAGGCGCGGCGTCACGGTCTTGCCCTTCTTTGAAGGGCCGCTTGCGGACTCTTGGAACCACTACGAGTTCGATGTAGAGTCGGCGCCAAAGTCCGGAGGCTGCCTTGCGGCGCCTCGAACCTCCTCTGATGGATCCTTTCGGGATCCCACCTCGGCGTCCTCATCCGCGGGGGGGTAGGCAATCGGAAGTGAATCCACATCCGATGGGGCCAGCGACCGCTTCGATGAAGCGGGAGATCATCATCGGCCGGATCTGGAGACGGTATGCGGCATTAGTAGGACACTATGTGACACGAAAGAAATTGCATATCAGGGATCCGGATACTTAAGATCTCGCCGGAGGCCTGGCCCTTGAAGGCCACTCCTCCTCGCCAACGTTGGTGTTGGCGGAACTGTCTGGGGGAATAGTTCTCCCCCTCTTGGACCCTTTGGCCTCCCCTGTTGGGGTAGCCTTCCTCTTCCTCTCTCCCTCCTCCGGGAGAGAGTCTTCTTCCTCCTCCTCGTCTTCGGGGGAGGAGTCCGCCTCGTCGTCGGACACCTGATTACGGGAACTCTTTCGAGTCCCCGTGGCTGCCTTCTTGGCCTTCTTCTCCGGCACCACGTGCGGTGCCGGAACCAGCAGCCCCGCCAGACGGGCATCCACTGGGTCTTCTGGCATGGGAGCCGGGCAGATAAGCTGCTCGGCCTTCTGCATCCATTCCTGTCAAAGGAAAAGGGAGATTGAAACCCTCTTAGAATCAATCTATTTACAACAAGTGTCCCGTAAGGGGTTGAATCACTTACCTCGTCAGCTGGATGCTGCGAGCGAAATCCGCGATCTTCCGTCGCGGATGCGGGGGCTTCAGCGCCCTTAAACAGCACCCTCCAGGCGCCTTCGTACGTTGTGTCGAAGAGCCCGCTTAGCGCCTGGTGCTGTTCGGATCGAACTCCCAGATTGAATGCCCGTTCTTGGCATGGGAGGATCCGGCGGACGAGCATGACTTGGACCACGTCGGCGAGCTCGAGCTTATTGTTCACCGGCTTACGGATCTGTGCTCGAGTCCCGTCGGCTCGCCGGATTACCCCACAACAAGCCCTTCTCTTTCCGGAGGTGAGCTGCATGGGGATACCAGATCTAAACTCGGGGCCGCCGCCCACTGTGGTCGGCGGCTCGGTGATATAGAACCACCCCGATTGCCACCCTTGACGGAGTCCACGAAGGCCCTTCGAGCGAGGGCGTTGGGCATCTTGCCCAACATGGCGCCTCCGCATTCCGCTTGCGTGCCCTTCACAACCTTGCTTGCGTTGAAGGTCTTGAGCCTGAGGCGAAGTGGGGCTGGATGCAGAGGAAGGCCTCGCACACGAACGATAAACGCCGAGATGTTGAGGATGAAGTTCGGTGCCAGATCATGGAAATCCAGGCCGTAGTAGAACATGAGCCCCCGGACAAAAGGGTGAAGTGGAAAGCCCAGTCCGCGGAGGAAGTGGGGGAGGAAAACAACCCTCTCATGGGGCCTGGGGATGGGGATGAGCTGCCCCTCGTCGGGCAGCCGATGCGCGATATCGCCGGAAAAGGTATCCGGCGCTGCGCAGCTTGGTGATGTGCTCCTCCTTGACGGTGGAGGCCAACCATTTGCCTCCCGCTCTGGACATGGTCGGAGAAGGTTGAGACGAGATGCGCGAGCTTGGGCGTTGGAGCTTGAGTGCGCGGAGATGGATAAGCAAAGGAGGAAGAAGGCGTAGGTGAAAAGGTGGATCCTTATCCCTTATATATAGGTGGGCGAAGACTATGCGTCCCCCACCAGCCCGGTAAAACTCGCTTATCTCCCAAGCGCCACCATCAATGGCGCGGTTGGGTTACCCACGTCCGTATTGATGAGAATCCGGAATAAAGGGAACACGATCCGCTCGACGGGGCGTGCCAAGAAACCGCCGCTAAGCGTACGAGGTGGTATAATAAAAAACGATTCAAGTAAAGGCTTGGTAGCGGTGTGATGTCATGCCGCATAATACGTCAGCAGATCGGACTTGTGTACATTTTATTCTCTCTACGGTAGAATGTGGAATTTATTTTGCAGAGCCGGACACTATCCTGGTGTTCATGATCATCTTTGGATTATTCAAAGGAGGAACCTGCCTTGCAATGCCGAACATTATGCACGCTGGACTTATCGTCATTGAAGCCTGGTTCAGGGGCTACTGAGGGAGTCCTGGACTAGGGGGTGTCTGGACAGCCGAACTATCATCGTCCGCCAGACTCCAAGACTACGAAGATACAAGATTGAAGACTCCGTCCCGTGTCCGGATGGGACTTTCCTTGGCGTGGAAGGCAAGCTTGGCGATACGGATATGTAGATCTCCTACCATTGTAACCGACTCTGTGTAACCCTAGCCTTTTCCGGTGTCTATATAAACCGGAGGGCTTTAGTCCATAGGACACAACATACATTACAACAATCATACCATAGGCTAGCTTTAGGGTTTAGCCTCCTTGATCTCGTGGTAGATCCACTCTTGTACTACCCATATCATCAATATTAATCAAGCGGGGCGTGGGTTTTACCTCCATCAAGAGGGCCCGAACCTGGGTAAAACATCGTGTCCCTTGTCTCCTGTTACCATCCGCCTAGACGCACAGTTCGGGACCCCCTACCCGAGATCCGCCAGTTTTGATACCGACATTGGTGCTTTCATTGAGAGTTCCTCTGTGTCGTCATCGATAGGAAGGATGCCTCCACCCGTCTTCAAGAACGGTATTTTTGCCAAAGGGGCCTTGTCCTCCGGCCAAACTATCCGGCTAGGTGGTTTTCTTATGACCGCCTGTCCGGCCACTGCTTCGACAATGACTTCTCAAGTCGTCAAAAGCAATCTTCGCGTCAGCTCGGAATCCGCCGAGCAGCTGGATCCAATAGAGCTCTTGTCATCAACGAGCTCTTGGATCGCTATCGCCGCCTCTGGGAGTCGCTTCTGACTACAATCAGATTGGGCTTAAAACCGATCTAAGAGATTAACTCTCCCAGGTCACCACTGCGTCGCAGTGGTAGAGGAACAATGCGGCGACTCTTCTCCTATATTGAAAACTAGTCACATCCGGATTCCCGAACCCTCCATGCCGGATTTCCGCGGAGGGACGGACTTCGATCGAGCATTGAACTTAAAATCATGCATCGTTCCGGACTCGCTGGATCGTGTCCAGCAATCCAAGCTTCCGAATTCGGAAACTTCCCGGCCTTTAAGCCTTGAGACGGGTAGGGTTCCGGACTTAATTCCACCCACCCGCCGAGACATATGCGATCTATCTCTAATCCGGTAAGAGCCCGCTGAAACATTACATCACTACTGGGCCAGATTCCTCCTGGTCATGGAAAGGATAAAGGACTTCCGAGAAGATAACACAATCTCAATTTTTTGCAATAATTGCACGGATAAGGGAATCTTGAACGCCGTCAGCCGTTGCAAAATTACACAACCGCCGACTGGCGTCCATAGTACGAAAGTACTATGCGATGGAGAGTTTCCGGAAAACCGAAAAATAATTTTTGGGACAATCCGGCCCCAACCCTAGTCCGCAACAAAAAGGTGCATTACACTCAAGCACGGATACAAAACCAAAAAGCAAAAACCCCATAAAGGACGCGGAACCGTCTTTGGAGGGATGGATCAATGGACCTGTAAGCTCCATAATCTGAGAGGGCCGTCCCAACACATAGCCTTCGAGCATGTTGGATATTACGGCAGGTGGCCAAAAGTGGCGAGGAGCTTCTAGCCCCGGAAAACCACTCCAACAATACCGATACGGTATCAATAGTCTTTGAGACCTTCGCATCAAATAATATCACAACGAACAATCGCTGCCTCGCCGAAGTCTACCAAGTAGCAACAGCAAATCCATGGGCGACACAGCCATCACCTTCAACGCCGGCGACGAACCTAAATTCGAACAGCCCGAGCACCAGCCGCACTGGTGCTTAGTCCCATAGTGGACGGCTTTCGACTTACAAAGGTCCTCATGTATGGCGGCAGCGGACTAAACCTCATCTACGAGGAAACTCTTCAAAAAATGGAAATAGACTGGAGTCGTATTGAGCGAAGCAGCACAACCTTCAGAGGAATAATCCCTAGCCGGGAAGCACGCTGCACCGGAAAAATCACACTCGATGTGGTGTTCAGCAAGGCCCAACCTTGGTTTTACCATTTGCCTCACCACCACCTATACCCTTCCCTTGGGTCGGCCAACCCAAGGGTCATCTTTATTTTTAGCCCCCCCGGGCCAGTGCTTGTCTAAGCGTTGGTCCGAACCGGGCAGACTGCGGGGCCACCTCGGGGCAACTCGAGGGCTGGTTTTACTCGTAGGCTGACCTATCCGGTGTTGCCCTGAGAACGAGATATGTGCAGCTCCTATCGGGATTGTCGGCGCATCGGACGGCTTTGCTGGTCTTGTTTTACCATTGTCGAAATATCTTGTAAACCGGGATTCCGAGTCTGATCGAGTCTTCCTGAGAGAAGGTCTATTCCTTCGTTGATCGCGAGAGCTTGTCATGGGCTAAGTTGGGACACCCCTGCAGGGTTTAAACTTTCGAGAGTCGTGCCCGCGATTATGTGGCAGATGGGAATTTGTTAATGTCCGGTTGTAGATAACTTGACCCCAGATCCGAATTAAAATGCATCAACCGAGTGTGTGGCCGTGATGGTCTCTTCTCGGCGGAGTCCGGGAAGTGAACACGGTTTCTGGGTTATGTTTGACGTAAGTAGGTGTTCAGGATCACCTCTTGATCATTGCTAGCTTTACGACCGTTCTGCTTGTTCCCTTCTCGCTCTTATTTGCGTATGTTAGCCACCATATCATGCTTAGCCGCTGCTGCAACCTCACCACTTTAACCCTTCCTTTCCCATTAAGCTTTGCTAGTCTTGATACCCATGGTAATGGGATTGCTGAGTCCTCGTGGCTCACAAGATTACTACCAAAACCAGTTTGCAGGTGCCTATGTTATCGAGCAGGTGACGCAACCAAGCTCAAGGAGGAGCTCGATGAAAATCTTGCACTTTGTGTTGTTTCGTTCAAGTAGATCAGTAGTGGAGTCCAGTTGGGGTCGATCGGGGACCTTTGTCGCATTTGGGGTTCTTCTTTTATTTTGGTTCCGTAGTCGGACCTTGATTGTATCTGGATGATGTAATGCTTTATTCATGTATTTGTGTGAAGTGGCGATTGTAAGCCAACTATGTATCTCTTTCCCTTATGTATTACATGGGTTGTGTGAAGATTGCCTCACTTGCGACATTGCTTTCAATGCGGTTATGCCTCTAAGTCGTGCTTCGACCGTGGGAGATATAGCCGCATCGAGGCGTTCAAGTTGGTAATCGAGCCTTCCGACCTTAGGAGCCCCACTGCTTGATCGTTTTTAGCGGCCGAGTTGTGTCTAGAAAAATGTTTTGAGTCATTTAGGATTGTATATATCGGAGAGTTAGGAATTCTTTTTACTCCCCAGTCTCTTCATCGCTTTGGTAAGGCATCCTGACGTAGAGTTTTGACTCCTCTTCTCAAATTTCATTAAATTTTTTTTAGGATCACGCGGGTATCTTGGAATCATTCCGATGGTTTTATGATGAGAACATTGTCTTGGTGCCTCTTGTCTGGGGTTTAGGGGAAGTGTCCCGGGGAGTTGAGCTCTGAGGTGTTGTCGTCATAATTTTATCGTTGCAGTTCTGGAATACCCGAGTTTAGTACGCCGACATCGAAAATCTCTTTTATACAGTTGTTGGTGAGATAACCCCGTTAACCCAGTACTGAGGTGAGTACGGGAGTATTGCCATGACTCGTATAACGGATGCTTTTCGAAGGTTGAGGTAGACGATTTTCGAAGGTTTCTTGGTTATGTGTTGACGGATGGATACAACTGGATGTAGGGATTGTTAGTTTGTGTGAGATATATTGCTTCCCCTGTATCCCCAACACCAGATTGCATAACCAGAAAGTTTCGGGAGATTCATAGGTGGGAATTCAAGTAGCTCTTAGGATATCTTTCCGACGGATGTATGATATGAAATTGGGGTTCGGCGTCTAGTGGTCCGCCTATTCACGGTTGGTTTCTGATGGTCTCGTTGTGTCTTAAAGAGTCCTTGGCTATGCCGACTGGGACGCTTCGTATGTCATGTGCCTTGCCTTGTACATGATGGTGCTGTCTGATCGAGCCGTGTAGGCCCCACCACTAAAACTTCGGACGAAATCTCTATCATATGTTTGTTCGGCTTATTCGCAAGCCAGTCCTTTGTTTTTGTTTTGAGTTGTGGTATTGAGTTGCTTCAATGTTAAGTGTTGATTCCATAACTTTCGAAATGGTGTTCTCATACTCCGATGTGAATACCAATCCTTCTCGACAATCGAGATTGTCATGTCAATCCTTTTCAACCGGCGTGTTTCTCTTCAAGTGGATCCGATCACTTCAACATCAGCAAGACCAATTATCTTTTCTTCTCAACGGTGTTTGTTTCGTTCATCCCAAGTTGTCTTTGTTTTTCCCCACCCTCCACCCCTTTTCTTCAAGGACTTAGATTTCTTAATCATGTATCCTTTTATTTGTGGGAAGTATCTTCATTCTTTTCTTTCAATGTTCTTATTCGGTGATTTCCCATGAAGATGCTCACGAGCTTCAAGTTCATCATCCTTCCTTTTTTTTAATTTTCCGGTGGATCCATATCAAGCTTTTGATATTCATCATATCCCTTTCCTTGTTTCAAATGCTTTTTAATAACGGTGCACCTCTTAATCTTTCACTTCTCGTTATTCATTTGTTCTGGAGTACTGAAGATATCTTGGAAGATTTGTGTTTCCATTCTTAATCCATTCAAGCCATTTGGAGATTGTTATCTCATTCAAGCCATTTAATTCTACCGGTGCAATCTCTATTTCAAGCAATCATTTTCAACGGTGTTTCTCTTGAGTGGGCCCTAACCCATAGGTCTTTTCCCAGGATCTTACCTGACTCTTCTAATTCTTCCGGAGTTATTCTCAATTCTTTTCAGAGTGTGATGTAAGAATGAATTTCCATCAGTCACATGCCTTTCCAAGATCAATTTCAAATCATTTTTCATTGTGGTCTCAACTTCTTTGCTTTCCATTCTACGGAGTATCTCGGTAATTTTGGTGGCGTTCCTCATCGTCATTTGAAGACCGAAGGAGAGTTTTTCTCTTAAATCTTGGTCCATTCTCTTGAAGATTCATGGTGCTAGCTTGTTGCCACCCTCTCATAATTGTTTTCGATTGTGAGAATCTTTTCACCATCCGAGCATTTGAGGAGTCTTTTCAGTTTCATTCTTTGAAGCCCATCATCTCAGTATTATTCATTCAAGCTTTCAGCTCTCGTTCTCCAAATCATACCGGTGCATCATTCAAGTATTCTCTAATCAGCTCGTGATCTATTCGTTCATTTGTATCTAAATACCCTCAAGTATCTTCATTCATTTTGCAATTTTTCCCGGTGATTTGTGCATTTGCTACGTTCAATTTCAATTCTTACGGTGGTTCGTTCAAGAGTTCTCTTTCTTTGTTATCATATCAATTCATTCGTTCTTTCCAAATCCTACCGGTGGTTCGTTGAAGACCTTCTCAAGTTCGCGCTATATCTCTTTTAATCCTTTTTCAATGGGAATAAGTAGAATGCCAAATCCGTTGCTTGTCATCAATTAAATTTGATGAAGGATAAGCATACCATAAATCTTATTCTTATTTCATCGAGGTGACTCAATTCTTTTATGGAGATTATTCATGATGAATAAATTCTTGATTACAAGTGATTCATCTTTCTTTCCGGAGTTGGTCATCATATCACATTCTCGGTTCGAGAGGCTTCATCTTTCTTTTCGGAGTTCCAAGCTCTCTCAATTATCTCGTCGCGAAGCTCCATCTAAATCATTGCAAGGCTTCACCTTGTGTTTTCAACTTCTTTTTCTTTCCATCATCCTTTTTTTACCGGAGTTCTTCATGGAGGCTCTACATGGTGCTTCGTCAAGGATTCTTTTCATTCTTCAATTGTTCATCAAGATTTCTCTCGAAGTTATGATCCATAAGCTATACTCAAAATTAAACAGGTGCCCAACACTTGTTTTGTTTTGAGAAGCTCAAGTATTCTTCATCTTGCATTCCGAAGTGCAATTCTTTCGACCTTATCTTTTGAGATGATGTTATGTCAATTTTAACAATTTCTCTTCATGTTTCATGATGCATATGTTGTCAAGAATGAGGTATTTTAAATCCATCATTTTCTCTTCGTTCAAGAGATCTTTTCGACCAATCAACTTCTTCGTTGGAGTTATCTTGGGTTATATTTCACCTAAAGCTTTCCCTAAGGATTGTTGCTATTTATGGTGCTTATAAATGACCCAAGTTCTTCATTTGTCCTCCCGGTGAAATAAGTTTCTCGTCTCCTTGTTGATATCATTCCAATCATTTGTTTCCGTTGGTGGCAGAAGCTCACCTCATAATTTTGAGATGTTTTCATAAGCCCGCCACAAGCTTATTCTTTTCGTTGTTGGTTTTCCAACAACTCCGTTATAACCTTCTTGGAAGGGTGCTTTTTGAGCCCATTTGTGGCAGAAGTTTGCATTTTCTCCTACATTTTGTTATTCCAGTGATCTATCTTCTATTCTTTTGTTCCAGAGGCATTGTGATGTTACTCTCTTTGACCCATCATCTCATTTTGTAAATTATCATGTAATTTTCCTTGCTTATCCGTCTAGCCGGAGTGTCGTGTTCTCATTCGAGTTCTCTCATCTTATCAAGTTTTGCCTCCCTTCTCAACCGGAGTGCGGTTTGTAATGTTTCTTACCCCTTGTGCCATTCTTTCAATTCCGGAGGCAGTGTGTTGTTGATTTCATCATGTATCCTCTCATCTTGTCAAGTTCATGTTCAATTCCTTCCATTTACAATCGGAGTGCTGCCCAAATTATATCATTCTTCCTCTCTCATCTTGTTTTAACCGGAGTGGTTTCGAATTCTATCTTGTCCATTAAACTCTTGATTCATGTCTTTGCAACCTTCAAGTGCTCGTAATGTTCCCTTGTTCCTCTTTTCTAACGGAGTGTTTTCAACTTTGCTCATCTCCGTTGTTTTGTTTCTTTCAATTTGTTCAACCTCTCAAGGTTCTTTGGTTTCACTCATTGGTCAAAGAAGCAACTTAGTTTTACCTCTTCTCTTTCTTTTCCATTTCCCTCCGGTGCCATCCTAGATCTCGGGACGAGATCCTCTCGTAGTGGTGGAGTGTTGTAACGCCCCGGATGTAGCTTTCCATATTCGTAACTCCAACTCCTGCCTTTTCCGGAGATGCGATATATTATTTTCTCCGTGGTTGGGTTTTTGTCTTTCGTTTTGCATTTTCTTCATGTCATGCATTTCACCGTCGCATCATTCGCATTGCATCGGCATCGTTTTTCATAAAACTTGCATTCGCTCGTAGTTGTCGCTTCTTCCTTGTCCCTGTTGACCCCTCTCAGATCAACCGGACCGCTCTCTTCTCTCTCTTTTCTGAGCCCATCAAAACCCTTTGTCTCCATGGTGTTTTGTCAAACCCCTCTTGCGTGCGTCCGAAAACTCCCCTGAACCCGACCCGGGCAGTCATTACCGTTGGGTCCGGATGATCCCCTAACGTCTACAAAACATCTCCGTTTTGTTATTTGGGCTCCCTAACTATTTTATTCGCGACCGTCAGTTTACGATCGTAGGGGCGAGGTAGCCCCTAATCTAAACCACCCGCTATATATACTAGTCTAAACCGAGACCAAATCCCTAATTTCTAGGGATCCTCCTAGCCGCCGCCGCTGTCTCCATTCCCCTTGGGATCCTCCAGATTCGATCGAGCCATCCACCTTGCTTTCAGCGCCGCTCATCCAGTTTGCGCAGCCAACCAGCCTATCCACCGCAGCCTCGCTCCCGGTCTCCCGCAAGCAGAGCCCCGCTTCTCCCGTGCGCCTCCTCGCCCGCTTCCGCCGGCGACCCCGGCAGCCGCGCCGTCGAGCACCAGCAGCCAGGCCGGACCTCACCTCCCCTGCTCCTCCTTCCCCTACCTTCTCCTTCCCCTCTCTCACTCTCTCTCCCGCAGGAGTTCTGCCATGGCCTCCACCACCCGAGCTCGGGAGCCGCCTCTGCCCTGGAAGCTCCTCACCGTCGCCGTTCGTCGCTGGATCTGGGACCCCTGCCCTCGGATCCGTCCGTTCCGAGTCTCGTCGACCTGCTGGCGCCGCCCCTCGTCGTCATCCTCCCGTCAAGCCCCTCGCCGCGCCACTCCTCTGTTTGTTCGGCGGAGGAGCTCGAACGGCTTCGCCCGCTCGGCGTTGACGCGCCAAGGCCACGACCAGACGCGCTGGGCGGCCTCGACTTGGTCGGTGTGCCCCTGCCCAGCCTCACCACCAAGCAGTGCCTCCGCGAGCCTCCTCACCGACCGGGCAGGGCCCATGGTGGCGCCAGATCCAGCGCCCCTTTTTTTTTCTCTGTGCTGCTGGCCCAGCCAGATTCGACCCAGAGTAGTTTTTTTTCGTTCTGCGATTTGCTAATTATCCAGAGATTGCATATTTACAGATTACCCCTCCATGTTCATGCATTAATAACTCTTGAACCGTGCATCATATTAAAATGTATTATATATGTAAAATGCTCAGAAAATTGTGTAGATTAATAATATGCCACTTTCATCTATGTTAAAAATGTTTAACATGTTGTTTGTGTTAATTTGCTCAAATGCCATGTTAAATGATTTATTGCATAACTAAATAACCGTAGCTCCATTTTAAATAAACTTTATATGTAAATGGGGTGGAAAAATGCCTAGATTAACATGGTCCACTTTATTTTTCTATTTATCAACATTAAAATATGTTTTAGGGCAGAACAGTAGCAAATTCATAAATTGCACATGGGGATTTTCCGGAATTATTGTTTGTTGTTCCGGCCTCGTTTAAACTTGCCTAAATAGTTAGTTTAATTATGCTTCGCCCCTTGACATGTTTAACAACATTTCATATTGTTGGATAGCATAAACGAGAGAGAACTAAATAATTGATGTGGTGTTTCGTCAATATGCAACTCGTTGCATATTGAGCTCCACTTAATTTGTAGTGTTGTTTGTTGCACTTTGTCATGCCATGCCTCTTTAAACCGGACATGCATCATACTTGTTTGTGCATCATGCCATGTTTATGCTTGTGCATTTACCATGTTGTTTGTTTCTTTCCGGTGTTGCTTCTTAGTTCCGGTAATGTTGCGATTGTGAGGATTCGTTCGACTACGCCCGTTCGTCTTCTTCATGGACTCGTTCTTCTTCCTAGCGGGATTTCAGGCAAGATGACCGCTACCCTGGATCTCACTACTATCATTGCTATGCTAGTTGCTTCGTTCTATCGCTTTGCCCCGCTACCTATCTCTTGTTGATCAAGCCTCCCAAATTTCCATGAACCTCTAACCTTTGACACCTTTCCTATGCAAACCGTTGTTTGGCTATGTTACCGCTTTTGCTCAGCCCCTCTTATAGCATTGCTAGCTGCAGGTGAAGTTGAAGATTGCTCCATGGTGGACAGGGTTTATGTTGGGATATCACAATATCTCTTATATTATTAATGCATCTATATACTTGGTAAAGGGTGGAAGGCTCGGCCTTATGCAGTGTTTTGTTCCCTCTTGCCGCCCTAGTTTCCGTCATACGGTGTTATGTTCCTAGATTTTGCGTTCCTTACGCGGTCGGGTGATTTATGGGACCCCCCTGACAGTTCGCTTTGAATAAAACTTGTCCAGCAAGGCCCAACCTTGGTTTTACCATTTGCCTCACCACCACATATACCCTTCCCTTGGGTCGGCCAACCCAAGGGTCATCTTTATTTTAGCCCCGGGCCGTTGCTTGTCTAAGTGTTGGTCCGAACGGGCAGACTCATGGGCCACCTCGGGGCAACTCGAGGGCTGGTTTTACTCGTAGGCTGACCTATCCGGTGTTGCCCTGAGAACGAGATATGTGCAACTCCTATCGGGATTATCGGCGCATCGGGCGACTTTGCTGGTCTTGTTTTACCATTGTTGAAATGTCTTGTAAATCGGGATTCCGAGTCTGATCGGGTCTTCCTGAGAGAAGGTCTATTCCTTCATTGATCGCGAGAGCTTTTCATGGGCTAAGTTGGGACACCCCTGCAGGGTTTAAACTTTCGAGAGCCGTGCCCACGGTTATGTGGCAGATGGGAATTTGTTAATGTCCGGTTGTAGATAACTTGACACCAGATCCGAATTAAAATGCATCAATCGAGTGTGTAGCCGTGATGGTCTCTTCTCGGCGGAGTCCGGAAGTGAACACGGTTTCTGGGTTATGTTTGACGTAAGTAGGTGTTCAGGATCACCTCTTGATCATTGCTAGCTTTACGACCGTTCCGCTTGTTCTCTTCTCGCTCTTATTTGCGTATGTTAGCCACCATATCATGCTTAGCCGCTGCTGCAACCTCACCACTTTACCCCTTCCTTTCCCATTAAGCTTTGCTAGTCTTGATACCCATGGTAATGGGATTGCTGAGTCCTCGTGGCTCACAGATTACTACCAAAACCAGTTTGCAGGTGCCTATGTTATCGAGCAGGTGACGCAACCAAGCTCAAGGAGGAGCTCGATGAAGATCTTGCCCTTTGTGTTGTTTCGTTCAAGTAGATCAGTAGTGGAGCCCAGTTGGGGTCGATCGGGGACCTTTGTCGCATTTGGGGTTCTTCTTTTATTTTGGTTCCGTAGTCGGACCTTGATTGTATCTGGATGATGTAATGCTTTATTCATGTATTTGTGTGAAGTGGCGATTGTAAGCCAACTATGTATCTCTTTCCCTTATGTATTACATGGGTTGTGTGAAGATTACCTCACTTGCGACATTGCTTTCAATGCGGTTATGCCTCTAAGTCGTGCTTCGACACGTGGGAGATATAGCCGCATCGAGGGCGTTTCAAGTTGGTAATCAGAGCCTTCCCCGACCTTAGGAGCCCCACTGCTTGATCGTTTTTAGCGGCCGAGTTGTGTCTAGAAAAATGTTTTGAGTCATTTAGGATTGTATATATCGGAGAGTTAGGAATTCTTTTTACTCCCCAGTCTCTTCATCACTCTGGTAAGGCATCCTGACGTAGAGTTTTGACTCCTCTTCTCAAATTTCACTAAATTTTTTTTAGGATCACGTGGGTATCTTGGAATCGTTCCGATGGTTTTATGATGAGAACATTGTCTTGGTGCCTCCTGTCAGGGGTTTAGTGGAAGTGTCCCGGGGAGTTGAGCTCTGAGGTGTTGTCGTCATAATCGTTGCAGTTCTGGAATACCTGAGTTTAGTATGCCGACATCGAAAATCTCTTTTATACAGTTGTTGGTGAGATAACCCGTTAACTTGAGATCGAGGTGAGTACGGAGTATTGCCATGACTCGTATAACGGATGCTTTTCGAAGGTTGAGGTAAGCGATTTCGAAGGTTTCTTGGTTATGTGTTGACGGATGGATACAATTTGGATGTAGGGATTGTTAGTTTGTGTGAGATATATTGCTTCCCTGTATCCCCAACACAGATTGCATAACCGAGAAAGTTTGGGAGTTTCATAGATGGGAATTCAAGTAGCTCTTAGGATATCTTTCCGATGGATGTATGATATGAAATTGGGGTTCGACGTCTAGTGGTCCGCCTATTCACGGTTGGTTTCTGATGGTCTCGTTGTGTCTTAAAGAGTCCTTGGCTATGCCGACTCGGGACGCTTCAGTATGTCATGTGCCTGCCTTGTACATGATGGTGCTGTCTGATCGAGCCGTGTAGGCCCCACCACTAAAACTTCTGGACGAAATCTCTATCATATGTTTGTTCCGGCTTATTCTGCAAGCCAGTCCTTTGTTTTTGTTTTGAGTTGTGGTATTCGAGTTGCTTCAATGTTAAGTGTTGATTCCATAACTTTCCGAAATGGTGTTCTCATACTCCGATGTGAATACCAATCCTTCTCGACAATCGAGATTGTCATGTCAATCCTTTTCAACCGACGTGTTTCTCTTCAAGTGGATCCGATCACTTCAACATCAGCAAGACCAATTATCTTTTCTTCTCAACGGTGTTTGTTTCGTTCATCCCAAGTTGTCTTTGTTTTTCCCCACCCTCCCACCCCTTTTCTTCAAGGACTTAGATTTCTTAATCATGTATCCTTTTATTTGTGGGAAGTATCTTCATTCTTTTCTTTCAATGTTCTTATCCGGTGATTTCCCATGAAGATGCTCACGAGCTTCAAGTTCATCATCCTTCCTTTTTTTTAATTGTCCGGTGGATCCATATCAAGCTTTTGATATTCATCATATCCCTTTCCTTGTTTCAAATGCTTTTTAATACCGGTGCACCTCTTAATCTTTCACTTCTCGTTATTCATTTGTTCTGGAGTACTGAAGATATCTTGGAAGATTTGTGTTTCCATTCTTAATCCATTCAAGCCATTTGGAGATTGTTATCTCATTCAAGCCATTTAATTCTACCGGTGCAATCTCTATTTCAAGCAATCATTTTCAACGGTGTTTCTCTTGAGTGGGCCCTAACCCATAGGTCTTTTCCCAGGATCTTACCTGACTCTTCTAATTCTTCCGGAGTTATTCTCAATTCTTTTCAGAGTGTGATGTAAGAATGAATTTCCATCAGTCACATGCCTTTCCAAGATCAATTTCAAATCATTTTTCATTGTGGTCTCAACTTCTTTGCTTTCCATTCTACCGGAGTATCTCAGTAATTTTGGTGGCGTTCCTCATCGTCATTTGAAGACCGAAGGAGAGTTTTTTCTCTTAAATCTTGGTCCATTCTCTTGAAGATTCATGGTGCTAGCTTGTTGCCACCCTCTCATAATTGTTTTCGATTGTGAGAATCTTTTTCACCCATCCGGAGCATTTGAGGAGTCTTTTCAGTTTCATTCTTTGAAGCCCATCATCTCAGTATTATTCATTCAAGCTTTCAGCTCTCGTTCTCCAAATCATACCGGTGCATCATTCAAGTATTCTCTAATCAGCTCGTGATCTATTCGTTCATTTGTATCTAAATACCCTCAAGTATCTTCATTCATTTTGCAATTCTTCCCGGTGATTTGTGCATTTGCTACGTTCAATTTCAATTCTTACGGTGGTTCGTTCAAGAGTTCTCTTTCTTTGTTATCATATCAATTCATTCATTCTTTCCAAATCCTACCGGTGGTTCGTTGAAGACCTTCTCAAGTTCGCGCTATATCTCTTTTAATCCTTTTTCAATGGGAATAAGTAGTATGCCAAATCCGTTGCTTGTCATCAATTAAATTTGATGAAGGATAAGCATACAATAAATCTTATTCTTATTTCATCGAGGTGACTCAATTCTTTTATGGAGATTATTCATGATGAATAAATTCTTGATTACAAGTGATTCATCTTTCTTTCCGGAGTTGGTCATCATATCACATTCTCGGTTCGAGAGGCTTCATCTTTCTTTTCGGAGTTCCAAGCTCTCTCAATTATCTCGTCGCAAAGCTCCATCTAAATCATTGCAAGGCTTCACCTTGTGTTTTCAAATTCTTTTTCTTTCCATCATCCTTTTTTTACCGGAGTTCTTCATGGAGGTTCTACATGGTGCTTCGTCAAGGATTCTTTTCATTCTTCAATTGTTCATCAAGATTTCTCTCGAAGTTATGAACCGCCAAGCTATACTCAAAATTAAACAGGGTGCCCAACACTTGTTTTGTTTTGAGAAGCTCAAGTATTCTTCATCTTGCATTCCGAAGTGCAATTCTTTCGACCTTATCTTTTGAGATGATGTTATGTCAATTTTAACAATTTCTCTTCATGTTTCATGATGCATATGTTGTCAAGAATGAGGTATTTTAAATCCATCATTTTCTCTTCGTTCAAGAGATCTTTTCGACCAATCAACTTCTTCGTTGGAGTTATCTTGGGTTATATTTCACCTAAAGCTTTCCCTAAGGATTGTTGCTATTTATGGTGCTTATAAATGACCCAAGTTCTTCATTTGTCCTCCGGTGAAATAAGTTTTCGTCTCCTTGTTGATATCATTCCAATCATTTGTTTCGTTGGTGGCGAAGCTCACCTCATAATTTTGAGATGTTTTCATAAGCCCGCCACAAGCTTATTCTTTTCGTTGTTGGTTTTCCAACAACTCCGTTATAACCTTCTTGGAAGGGTGCTTTCCGAGCCCATTTGTGGCGAAGTTTGCATTTTCTCCTACATTACGTTATTCCGGTGATCTATCTTCCATTCTTTTGTTCCAGAGGCATTGTGATGTTACTCTCTTCGACCCATCATCTCATTTTGTAAATTATCATGTAATTTTCCTTGCTTATCCGTCTAGCCGGAGTGTCGTGTTCTCATTCGCGTTCTCTCATCTTATCAAGTTTTGCCTCCCTTCTCAGCGGAGTGCGGTTTGTAATGTTTCTTACCCTTGTGCCATTCTTTCAATTCCGGAGGCAGTGTGTTGTTGATTTCATCATGTATCCTCTCATCTTGTCAAGTTCATGTTCAATTCCTTCCATTTACAGTCGGAGTGCTGCCCAAATTATATCATTCTTCCTCTCTCATCTTGTTTTAACCGGAGTGGTTTCGAATTCTGTCTTGTCCATTAAACTCTTGATTCATGTCTTTGCAACCTTCAAGTTCTCGTAATGTTCCCTTGTTCCTCTTTTCTAACGGAGTGTTTTCAACTTTGCTCATCTCCGTTGTTTTGTTTCTTTCAATTTGTTCAACCTCTCAAGGTTCTTTGGTTTCACTCATTGGTCAAAGAAGCAACTTAGTTTTACCTCTTCTCTTTCTTTTTCATTTCCCTCCGGTGCCATCCTAGATCTCGGGACGAGATCCTCTCGTAGTGGTGGAGTGTTGTAACGCCCCGGATGTAGCTTTCCATATTCGTAACTCCAACTCCTGCCTTTTTCGGAAATGCGATATATTATTTTCTCCGTGGTTGGGTTTTTGTCTTTCGTTTTGCATTTTCTTCATGTCATGCATTTCATCATCGCATCATTCGCATTGCATCGGCATCGTTTTTCATAAAACTTGCATTCGCTCATAGTTGTCGCTTCTTCCTTGTCCCTGTTGACCCCTCTCAGATCAACCGGACCGCTCTCTTCTCTCTCTTTTCTGAGCCCATCAAAACCCTTTGTCTCCATGGCGTTTTGTCAAACCCCTCTTGCGTGCGTCCGAAAACTCCCCCGAACCCGACCCGGGCAGTCATTACCGTTGGGTCCGGATCATCCCCTAACGTCTACAAAACATCTCCGTTTTGTTATTTGGGCTCCCTAACTATTTTATTCGCGACCGTCAGTTTACGATCGTAGGGGTGAGGTAGCCCCTAATCTAAACCACCCGCTATATATACTAGTCTAAACCGAGACCAAATCCCTAATTTCTAGGGATCCTCCTAGCCGCCGCCGCTGTCTCCATTCCCCTCGGGATCCTCCATATTCGATCGAGCCATCCACCTTGCTTTCAGCGCCGCTCATCCAGTTTGCGCAGCCAACCAGCCTATCCACCGCAGCCTCGCTCCCGGTCTCCCGCAAGCAGAGCCCCGCTTCTCCCGTGCGCCTCCTCGCCCGCTTCCCCCACCGCCTCGCGCCTTCCGCCGGCAACCCCGGCAGCCGCGCCGTCGAGCACCAGCAGCCAGGCCGGACCTCACCTCCCCTGCTCCTCCTTCTCCTCCCCTCTCTCACTCTCTCTCCCGCAGGAGTTCTGCCATGGCCTCCACCACCCGAGCTCGGGAGCCGCCTCTGCCCTGGAAGCTCGTCACCGCCGCCGTTCGTCGCCGGATCTGGGACCCCTGCCCTCGGATCCGTCCGTTTCGAGTCTCGTCGACCTGCTGGCGCCGCCCCTCGTCGTCATCCTCCCGTCAAGCTCCTCGCCGCGCCTGTCGGTGTACTAAAGTAGGGGTACATTAGTACCCCAAACTTGTGCACGGCGCCCGCCAAGGCCCTCCGTCCTTTCCTATTACTGCCATTCAAGAACAAAGTATCAACCAAGAAGACCAAGGCCCCGGCAAGAGGAGCTTGCCGGGAGGGCCAACCAAGGCTACCCAGAGGGACTTGCCGCGACGCCCCGCGCGTCCCGGCAAGGCTCGGCAGCCGGCAAGCTTGCCGGCACTGCAAGAGAAGAGACGCGGCAAGGCACTTGCCGCGGCAAGGCTGCCACCCTGCGCTCCAGCACTTCCAACGACGTGTCGCCCCGGGGCTGTCCCAGAAGCACGTGGCGAGGCGCTGCACAGCCATGCGGAGCGAGGTGGCAAGCGGAGCTGACAGAGGCGCCATCGTGGCAACCGGTGGCGCACCTAATGGTCGTTTCTTTACACTGTTGGGACGACCGGACGGGCATTAAATGCCCTTGTCCCCTGCCGTCGAGTTAGGTAGGGGACACTGTTGGTCACTGTTGTACCAACCTGCGTTTTTACCTTTCTACCCCCTCTTCCTATGCTGCCACCTGTTGGTGCCCCCTTCAGACTATAAAAGGGAGGCCATGTGCACGCAGAAGGGGTTCGGTTCATTCGACACCCACAACACCACCATACGCTCGCACTCTCGAGCAAGATCAAATACAAACACAAAGCAGCAGTAGGAGTTTTATCTCTCCGGAGAGCTCCGAAGCTGGGTAAAAATCGCCCGTCTTCCCCCGAGCGCCCGACCTCGATCTGCTCTGCGCACGCCCTCCGCTCCCTTGCCGGACTAGAAGGGGCCCCGTGCCCCATAGGTGCTCGTGGCCGCACAGAGCCAGCCCCGGCATCTTTGGCGTGCCAGGTAGGGGCTCAGTCGAGGTCGTGAGCATCTGATCCGGTCTCCGCGCGCACTGCATCAACGCCTTCATCAAGCATGCCACCAAAGAAGAAGCCTTCGGAGGTGGCCACTCCGTCTACATCGATTCTACCACCACCGCCGGAGCAAGCAAGCGGCGGGGTAGACGCCGGCGGAGGAGCAGGCGCCGACGGTGGGACGCACGTCGTCACCAGATCCAAGAACAAGGCCCATAGCGTCGGCAACCGTCGCGAGCGCGCACCCTTCCCAGGAGGTGCAAGGTCAGCAACGCCCCGATGCTCCTAGCACCGTGCTTGCATTGGAGCAAGGCCAAGCTGGTGGGTCGCGGGACGCTCGAGGTCAGCATGCATGCCAGCATGCTGGCGCAAGCGAGGTATGGTCGCCCGGACGGGGTGTTGCTCCTCCCAATCCAGTTGGGAGTCCGAGCACATCCCGCTCCTCGCGCCGCTCGTCGCCACCGCCACCCAAGACAGCAGAGGAAGCGCTGGCCCGAGCCCAGCTGCTTCTAGATTACCCTCCGGCGCCGCACAAGATTGACGACTGGAGAATGACCATTTACAGCCTCATCGGCTTCGCCAACGGCGACAAGCCCAGCGACCAGCGCGCCAAGCCCGGCAGGCGCCAGCGCGAGCCAGCGCCGACAAGACGCTGGGGTGCCACCTCCGTGCACTCCAGCCACGAGGGCAAGATCGCCCGGCTCGCCGGGCCAACCCCGACGCCGACTCCACTGCATCGTCGGACCCGCGAACTCGCCGTGATCAACGCCATGTTCTCCAAGAACGACAACACGAAGACGCTCGCACCCGCATCGAGCGCAGAAGGGAAGCGCGACGTCAATCTGACCAGCGCGCTGGGCCCACTATCGACATGCATCGCGCCGGGGAACCAGCGACTTGCCGTCTGTGGCGGAGTTGCCCTGCGTTCACCCGTGAGCTGCGACAAGTCCAGTGGCCCAAGACCAAGAACTTCAAGCCCGACGTGCCCGAGAAGTATGATGGCAGGATACATCCGTCGGAGTTCCTCAGCATCTACACCATCGCGGTGCAGGCTGCCGGAGGGCGCGACGAGAAGATCCTTGCCAACTACTTCCCGCTGGTGCTCAAGCCCAACGTCAGATCTTGGCTCATGCACTTGCCGGACGGCTCCATCTCTTCATGGGCGGACCTGTGTCATCAGTTTGTCGGCGCCTTCACAGGCGGCCACAAACCCCATGGCCAGGAGAGCGATCTGCATCTGCTCGTCCAGAAGGAGGGAGAGCCCCTGCGCAAGTACATACTGAAGATTTAGCAGTGCAGCGCAACATCGAGCGTCCACCTGCGCGGTTATCGGTCGTTCCATCGAGCGTGCGTAACGCGAGATGAGGGAGGAGATGGCGATGTGCAAGATCGAGATGTCGCGAGCTCTATGCTCGGCGACAAGTGTGCACGAGCCGAGGAGGAGGAAAATCCCGGAGAGATTACAGAGCGAAGGATCTCGACAGCGAGATGCTGCCCGGCAAGGAAGAACCGGAGGCGCAACAACAGGAAAAGAAAGGCTAAGGATGTACTAGCTGTTGAGCATTCCGGCAACGGAGGCGGCTCCGATAAGGCCAAAGCCGACGACTCCGGCGAGGCCGTGGTGGCCGCCGACAAGCAGGATAGCTCCGGCAAGCGGTATTGCAAGATCCACCGCACCAAGGGCCATGACCTCCAAACCTGCAAGAAAGTGGAGCAGATGGCGGAGCTACAGAAAGCTGAGTACGAGCGCCGCGACAAGGAGAGAGCCCAGGGGGGCGGCGGATGATCCGGCAAGAAGCCTTCCACCCGGGGAGGGCACCGCGGCAAGGCCAAGCCGCGGCAAGGAGATAGGCCTCCCCGTGGCCGCGACAAGGATGAAGATGAAGATGAGGATGATAAAATGGAGGAAGATGAGACTGATGACCAAGAGTTTTAGAAGGCAACAGAGGTGTTGTGCATCGACGGCGGCGCCTCTCTGCACGCCTCGCACTGCCAACTCAAGCAGTGGGTGCGAGAAGTGAACGCAACTGAGCCATCCGTCGAGTCGCGCAAGCCTCTAAAATGGTCCGGCACGTCCATCATCTTCGATGTTGAGGACCACCCTGATCGCATCACTGTGGTCGGGTGCTTGCCGATGTTGGTCTCACCAACAATCCGCAACCTCAAGGTCACAAAGATGTTGGTTGACGGCGGGGCCGGCCTGAATCTGATCTCTTCAGCAGTGCTCAAGAAGCTCCAGATCCCCGACAGCGAGCTCGAAGAAACTGGTACCTTTCAAGGGATAAATCCGGGAAGGAGCAAGCCAAAGGGGAAGATCACACTGCCAGTGACGTTTGGCAGCGAGCTGAATTTCAGGACAGAGAAAGTCACATTTGATGTTGCTGATATCCCGTTGCCCTACAATGGGATACTAGGCCGTCCTGCGCTCGCCAAGTTCATGGCAGCCTCTCACTACGCCTACAACGTGCTCAAGATGCCTGGTCCGATAAGTGTCATTTCTGTCCGAGGCGACAAGAAGGATGCACTTATCTGCACCGACAAGATCTACCGGGAAGCCACAGCCGCCGCAGAGCGCAAGCCACTTGCCGCTGAAGCTCCCCGGGGGAGGAAGAAGGCCAATTCCGGCAAGGATAGCTCTGGTGCCCACTCCGGCAAGCGCACCTTCCCGGAGCGCTGCACTGTCGTCGAGGACGCGCCATCGAGCTCCGCCGGCAAGTGCAAGAAGGCAAAGATAACCTCACCAAAGACCAAGAAGGTGGCCGCCAAGGAGGACGGCACTGGTGGTACCTTCACCATCAGTGCCACGCTTGATCCTAAATAGGAAAGCGCGCTCGTTACTTTCCTGCGGGCGAATGTTGATGTGTTTGCATGGCAACCATCTGACATCCCCGGTGTTCCCAGGGAAGTAATTGTGCACCACCTTGCCGTCTGCCCTCACGCGCGGCCCGTCAAGCAAAGAGTCAGAAAGCAAGCAGTAGAGCGTCAAGAATTCATAGCAGAGGAGATCAGGAAGTTAGAAGCAGCAGGCCTGGTCCGAGGAGTACTGCATCCGACATGGTTAGCCAATCCAGTAGTCGTGCGCAAGGCAAACGGGAAGTGGAGGCTTTGCATCGACTTCACCGATGTTAATAAAGCCTGCCCCAAGGATCCATTCCCTTTGCCGCGCATTGACCAGATTGTAGATTCCACAGCCGGATGCGACCTGCTTTCTTTCCTTGATGCTTACTCAGGATATCATCAGATCTTCATGGCAGAAGAGGATGAGGAGAAAACCGCATTCATTACTCCATGTGGCACGTACTGCTTCGTACGGATGCCTTTCGGGTTAAAAAATGCTGGTTCGACATTTGCAAGAGTAGTCAGCCATGCTTTTGAGCCACAGTTGCACAGAAATGTAGAAGCTTACATGGATGACATAGTGGTCAAGAGCAAAGACAAAGAAACTCTGATCCAAGATTTGGATGAGACTTTTGCAAATCTGCGCAAAGTCAATCTCAAGTTGAACCCCGAGAAGTGTGTGTTCAGAGTTCCTTCCGGCAAACTTCTCGGGTTCTTTGTGTCTCAGAGGGGAATTGAAGCCAATCCCGACAAAATCAAGGCCATTGAGCAAATCGAAGCACCAAGGCGCGTCAAGGATGTGCGAAAGCTTGCCGGCTGCGTTGCTGCTCTCAGTAGATTCATTTCCAAGTCCGTTGAACGTGCCTTGCCATTTTTCAAAATCTTGAAAAAGGCAGGTCCAATGAAATGGACTCCAGAAGCGGAGGCTGCACTGCAGGACTTGAAGAAATATTTGTCCTCCACTCCAACACTCGTCGCGCCTAGGCCTCAAGAGAAGTTGCTGCTATACCTAGCGGCAACCAATCAAGTGGTTAGTGCCGCGCTAGTGGCGGAAAGGGAGGCAGACGATGAGCCAGCAGCCGCGGCAAGCGAGTCCGGTGACAAGCAAAGGGCTTTTCCGCCCAGCTTTGGCCCAGCAAACCCCGATTCGACAAATTCTGGCTCCGCCAAGGATGGATCTGTGCAGTTGCCGGAAGAAAAATAGAAGAAGAAGGTACAGCGCCCCATTTACTTTGTCCGCTCCCTTTTGAAGGGGGCTAGATCAAGGTACTCTGGCGTGCAGAAGCTGCTCTTCGGACTGCTCATGGCCTCAAGGAAGCTGCGCCATTATTTTCAAGCACATGAGATCACGGTCGTCACTCGCTTTCCGCTGAAGAGGATACTGCAGAACCCAGAAGCAACAGGCAGGATTGTCGAGTGGGCACTGGAATTGTCAAGCTTTGGCCTTAAGTTTGAAAGCACTTCAACTATTCAGAGCCGGGCTTTGGCAGAATTCATAGCGGAATGGACGCCAACACCGGACGAAGAAACTCCGGAGAAGAGTATCCCCGTCAAGGAAGCTAGCGAGGAATGGGTCATGTACTTTGATGGTGCCTTTTCGCTGCAAGGCGCCGGGGCAGGCGTGCTACTTGTCGCCCCTGCCGGAGAACACCTCAAGTACGTGATCCAGATGCACTTTCCCAAGGAGCAAGCAACAAACAATCTTTGCAGTATGAGGGCTTGCTTGCGGACTCAGATCATGGCGAACTTGGGATCAAGAAGCTTATTGTCAGGGGTGACTCACAGCTTGTCGTCCGCCAAGTTAACAAAGACTATCAGAGTCCGTTGATGGAAGCATACATTGATGAAGTAAGAAAGCTAAAAGAGCATTTTGACGGCCTGCAAATGGAACATGTTCCAAGAGCTCAGAATGACATTGCAGATGGCCTGTCAAAGTGCGCCGCACTCAAGTTGCCTGTGGAACCAGGGATTTTTGTGCTCAAGCTGACCCAACCATCTGTGACACCGTCAACTGGACAGAGCAAGAAAAGAAAGTTGGTTACTGGGGACTACTTTCCGGCAGAGCTCCCCGAAGCCGCCGCCAAGAAGGTCCCCAGGATCAACACAGAAAGTGCTGAGGAGCGATCTGCTCCGACAAGCCCTAGGGCCTGTTTCGTTGAAGCAGACGCTCCCGACAAGCTGTGTCCCGACACGCTTGCCGGGGAGCATCACACTCTGACGGGATCCCAAATCCTTGCCGTGGAAGCGGATGTTCCCGCAGCAGCATTTGCGTCTCTTGTCCTTGCTGTCGAGCCATGAGCTCCAGCCTGGGCACAGCCAATAGTCCATTTCCTTCAGGCAGGAGAACTTCCCGAAGAGCAGGAAGAAGCGGAAAGAGTAGCCCGGCAATCGAGTATGTACCAGTTTGTCGATGACACACTGTACAGAAGAAGATTCAACGAAGTGAAATTGAAGTGCATCTCCCGGGAAGAAGGACAAGAGCTGTTGGCAGAGATACACGGAGGCATATGTGGTCACCACATTGGCGCCAAAACACTTAAGCAAAGCTTTCCGGCAAGGCTTCTTCGCCGACAGACCCTCCGGGATCGATCGCACAAGTAACCAAGTGTGAAGCGTGCCAGTTCCACTCCAAGCAAATTCATCAACCAGCTCAAGCTCTCCAAACAATCCCTTTGTCCTGGCCATTTTCGGTCTGGGGGCTCGACATCCTCGGCCCTTTTCACCGAGCTGTCGGGGGCTTTGAGTACTTGTACGTTGCAATCGACAAGTTCACAAAGTGGCCTGAAGTGGAACCAGTGAGGAAGGTGACAGCACAATCAGCAGTCAAGTTCTTTAGGTCGATTGTTTGTCGTTTCGGGATCCCTAATAGGATCATCACCGATAATGGCACACAGTTTACGAGCCACACCTTCATGCAATATGTCCAGGATCTTGGCACCAAGATCTGCTTCGCTTCCGTTGCGCACCCGAGAAGCAACGGTCAAGCGGAAAGGGCGAACGCTGAGGTGTTACGCGGGCTCAAGACCAGGACTTTCGACATGCTGCACAAGTGCGGAAGGAATTGGATCGAACAGTTGCCGGTGGTTCTTTGGTCAATCAGGACGACGCCAAATCGAGCCATCGGCGGACACTTTTGCTCTTGTCTATGGAGCAGAGGCGTTCTCCCACGGAACTCGTATCACGGATCACCACAGTGCTCGCTTATGATGAGCTTGAGCAAGAGCAGCTGCGTCAAGATGACGCTGCTCCTCGAGGAGGATCGTCTTGAGCGGTCAGGCGAGCTGCTCGCTACCGACAAGCTTTTGCGCCGCTATCATAGCCGCAAGGTTAACGCCAGAAGCTTCGAGGAAGGCGACCTTGTTCTTCGGCGCGTTCAATCCGCTAAGAATTCAAACAAGTTGACGCCAAAGTGGGAGGGCCCTTATCGGGTGAAACGAGTCACTAGGCCCGGCGCTGTCCGCCTTGAGACCGAAGATGGATTTCCGGTGAGCAATTCCTGGAACATAGAACATTTTCGCAAGTTTTATCCATAAGGCGCGGTTGCCGGACCCGTTCCGGCAATCAACTTTTGTACAAGCCTTGCCGCTGTCGCATGTAATACTTTGTACAAAGCCGAGCGCAGCTCCCGTGCGTAAATAAAGTTTATGTGCCCTGCACATCCTGTCAAATTCAGTGCATCTTTACTTTTTGCATATATATCTGACACTTTGTGCAGCACTTACCCCCGGTAAGCAGTAAAGAAACTTAAGATCCTATATCATTATTTTCTCTTCTTTCTTCTCAAAAAAAGGAAGATACCTCCGCCCACAAGTTCACCGGGGGGGGGGGGAGGAGATAAAAGTCTGGACCAGGCGCCGTTCAGAGGAATCTAGCCTTGCCGGGGCGAAGACAACAGAAAAGCTAAGTAGCCAAAGTTTGAGCCTAGTCATTTTTAAATTTTTCAAATTATATCCCTTGAACGTTCGTGCCTTGTATGGAAAACCTGTGCGCGGAGGAATCGACTCGCGGCTAAGTTGCGCCCTTGCTTTGTTTCCGAGCCCGCTCAACAATACAAGTGAGTTGCAACTAGTCCCGACAAGATTTCTTGCCGGAGGCAGCACCGCCAGCGGGCTGCTGACGTTCCGCACTCAGCAAGTGTGCTTGCACCGGCAAGGTCCCTCAAATCGTAGGGTGAAAGCATGCAAGGGACGCAACATAGTAAAAGGGAATAACGTAGCAAGCAGTAACCAGAATAAAGTTATGTTACAAGAATGTCCTGTTATGGCACTAACTAAATTGTTCTCGTAACCAAAACGGCAGCAGCAAGAAAAGGGGAGAAGAAGGGCGGCCTAATCTGCGCGCCCGCCGTCGACCCTCCTGACATCATTCACCTTGTCCACGATGGGCGCGACGACGGCCTTGAGCTCCTCAAGATCGGCGCCCTCCGGCAGCTTCTTGGTGACGCGGGAGAGGTTGATGCCCGGGTTGCGGAAGAGGACCTTCACCAACACCTTCTCCAGGACCCCGGCGTAGATCGCGCGTGACTCGTCGGCCAGCTGCTTCGGGATCCTCTCCCGGAGATGCCGGAGAGCCGTCACCACGTCCTTGAAGAAGAGCGTGAGCTTGGCGCTGGGTTGGAGATTCTCCTCGGCAGAGTACCCGAAGCCCGTCAAGTTCAGCTCCGCCAGCTCCTCGTCGATAAGCGCGGCAATGTTGGCGAGGCCCTCTGTCTAGAGCTCCACCGTGGTCTTGAAGGTGTTTTGAGCCTCGGCGGCCCTCGTTAGCAGCTCCACGTTGTCCTTGAGCTCTTTCCTCAAGTCGTCCTCCCGCTTCTTGGCGGCGTCCAGCGTCCCCGCCAAGGCGGACAGTTTCAGCTCCAGGTCAGCATTCGAGTCCTTGGCGGCGTTCAGCTCCTTGGTCTTCTCGGTGAGCTGGGCCTGCAGATCACCATGGGCGCCCACATCTTTTTCGCGCTCGCGCTGGAGTGCGGCAAGTTCGTCGTTTTTCCTTGTCATGTCCGCCTCCAGCCGCGTCACCTTCTCTAATTCCTTCCTGGCGGCCTCAGCCGCCGCAGCGGCGTCCTTCGCCTCTTTGAGTGCCCCGCCAAGTGATTGTTCCCGGACGGCGAGCTCCTCGTCATGGCTGTCCAAATTCGCCTTCCTCTGTATCAGCTCACCATCCCGCTTGGACAGCTCCTCGGCGGCGAGCCTCTGCTGCTCCTCAGCTTCAGCCTTCTCCAGGATGAACGCCTTCTTCGCCTCATCAAGCTGCGCCCTCTACTCAGCAATGGACCGGAGGGCCTCACAGTTCTTGGCTCTTGAGCTCTTGCGCATGTTTCTCTATATCAACTCCGCTGCGCGACAAAGCGCTTCCGGGACTCAAGCTTCGCTTGTCGGGCGTGATAGAGTGACACCAGCTTTGAGCATTTGCTCCTCCTCGGACTTCGCCGCTGCTGCTGCTTGGCTCAGTGAACCGTTGCCAGCCCAGCAGAGGCAAGTACGTCCCTGTCGAACTCCTCCCCTTCAACCGGCGCCCTGGAGCTCGAGGCCCAGGGGAGCTTGATATACCCTATTCAGCACCCTCTCGCCGGCCTTCAGCTGGCGCAGTAATTCTTGCCTGTCCGGATCTTGTCCGGCGACACCTGCAATGTCATTATTAGACTTGCATGCACGCCCCACAGCGCTTATATTTATTAATAAAAATGTGTTACCAAGAGGGGTCTCTGCGTTTCCTCCTGCGGCAGCACGTACGGCCTCAAGTTGGGCCTTGCATTCTTGCAGCTCGAGCCGAACCCATGGAACACAACCCGCCTCTGAAGATTCTATGCCTAGCGCCGGACTAAGAGTTCGTCCACTTCCCCGTTCAAATTTTACACTTCAGCTGTCTTTTGTTTCTCTTTCTTCTCTTACCCCTTTTACTAAAAAGCCCCTAAGGGCCTACTTGTGCATTGTTCGCATACACTTGATGTGCCATCCGCACTCATTATACTTGGGGGCTTCTTTTCCAGAAGCTCAATTATAAGGGCTTCATGCCCAGCACATGTGTCAAGCTTCCACATGTACCTTTTACTCACCATTATATGCATTGATATGACTTAAGTTTTGGCCAAGCTGGGTTGCCTGTCTCCTGTGCTTACCCCTACGTTCCCGATTGTTCAGCTCGGATACTAGAGTTTCGACGTGTTTTGTCTTGATTACTACGTCATCTACATATGCCTCAACTGTTTTGCCGATCTGGGTAGCCAGACATGTTTGAATCATGCGCTGATATGTTGCGCCGGCATTTTTAAGTCTGAAGGGCATCGTGTTAAAGCAGAATGGCCTGTATGGAGTGATGAATGCCGTTGTGGCTTGGTTTGCTTCCACCATCTTGATTTGATGGTAGCCAGAGTATGCGTCGAGGAAGCACAACGAATCGTGCCCTGCGGTAGCATCGATAATTTGGTCGTTGCGGGGGAGGGGGAAGGGATCCTTTGGACAGCCTTATTGAGGTCTTTAAAATCGACACATAGGCGCCAGGATTTGTCCTTCTTTGGTACCATTACCAGATTTGCTAGCCAATCCGGATGTTTGATATCCCTGATGAATCCGGCTTCCAATAGTTTGGCTAGCTCCTCTCCCATTGCCTGTCTTTTGGGTTCGGAAAATCATTGAAGAGCCTGTTTGATCGGCTTGAATCCTTTTAGGATGTTTAGGCTGTGTTTTGCCAATCTGCGTGGGATTCCGGGCATGTCCGAAGGATGCCAGGCAAAAATGTCCCAATTTTCCTGAAGGAATTCGCGCAGTGCGGCGTCTACCTCGGAGTTCAATTGTGCCCCAATGGAGGCCGTCTTTGTTGGGTCCGTTGGATGGACCTGGAATTTTACTATTTCATCTGCTGGTTTGAAGGATGTGGACTTGGATCTTTTATCGAGTATCACATCGTCCCTATTCACCGTAGAGTGTAGCGCGGTGAGTTCTTCTACCGCTAAGGCCTCGGATAGTGCCTCCAGGGCTAGTGCTGCTGTCTTGTTTTCGGCGCGGAGTGCTATGTCCGGATCACTAGCGAGAGTGATTATTCCACCGGGCCCAGGCATCTTGAGCTTCATGTACCCGTAATGGGGTACGGCTTGAAAAATTGTGAATGCCTCTCGTCCTAAGATAGCGTGATATCCGCTATTGAACGGGGCCACTTGGAACGTGACTTCTTCGGATCTGTAGTTGTCCGGTGAGCCGAACACCACATCGAGTGTGATTTTTCCGGTGCAGCGTGCTTCCCAGCTAGGGATTATTCCTCTGAAGGTTGTGCTGCTTCGCTCAATACGGCTCTAGTCTATTTCCATTTTTTGAAGAGTTTCCTCGTAGATGAGGTTTAGTCCGCTGCCGCCATCCATGAGGACCTTTGTAAGTCGAAAGCCGTCCACTATGGGACTAAGCACCAGTGCGGCTGGTGCTCGGGCTGTTCGGAATTTAGGTTAAATCGTTGGCGTTGAAGGTGATGGCTGTGTCGCTCCATGGATTTGCTGTTGCTACTTGGTAGACTTGGCGAGGCCGCTGGATTGTTCGTTTTGCATATTATTTGATGCGAAGGTCTCAAGACTGCTGATACTGCACGGTATTGTTGGAGTGGTTTTCGGGGCTAGAAGCTCCTCGCCACTTTTGGCCACCTGCCGTAATATCCAACATGCTCGAAGGCTATGTGTTGGGACGGCTCCCTCTGTACTATGGAGCTTACAGGGTCCATTGAGCCATCCCTCCAGTACGGTTCTGTGCCCTTTATGGGGTTTTTGCTTTTTGGTTTTTGTATCTGGTGCCTGAGTGTAATGCACCTTTTTGTTGTGGACTAGGGTTGGGGCCGGATTGTCCCAAAAATTATTTTCGGTTTTCCGGAAACTCTTCATCGCACAGTACTTTCGTACTATGGACGCCAGGTTGGCGAAGCATGTAATTTTGCGACGGCTGACGGCGTTCAGGATTCCCTTATCCGTGCAATTATTGCAAAAAATTGAAATTGCGTTATCTTCTCGGCAGTCCTTTATCCTTCCCATGACCAGGAGGAATCTGGCCCAGTAGTGATGTACTGTTTCAGTGGGCTCTTGCCGGATTAGAGATAGATCGCATATGTCTGGGCGGGTGGGTGGAATTAAGTCCGGAACCCTACCCGTCTCAATGCTTAAAGGCCGGGAAGTTTCAGAATTCGGAAGCTTGGATTGCTGGACACGATCCAGCGAGTCTGGAACGATGCATGATTTTAAGTTCAATGCTCGATCGAAGTCCGTCCCTCCGCGGAAGTTCGGCATGGAAGGTTCGGGAATCCGGACGTGACTAGTTTTCAATATAGGAGAAGAGTCGCCGCATTGTTCCTCTACCACTGCGACGTGGTGGGTGGCCTGGGGAGAGTTAATTTCTCTCAGATCGGTTTTAAGCCCAATCTGATTGTAGTCTGTAGCGACTCCCAGGGCGGCGATGCGATCCAAGAGCTCGTTGATAGACGAGAGCTCTATTGGATCCAGCTGCTCGGCGGATTCCGAGCTGACGCGAAGATTGCTTTTGACGACTTGAGAAGTCATTGTCGAAGCAGTGGCCGGACAGGCGGTCATAAGAAAACCACCTAGCCGGATAGTTTGGCCGGAGGCCAAGGCCCCTTTGGCGAAAATACCGTTCTTGAAGACGGGTGGAGGCATCCTTCTTATCGGTGACGACACAGAGGAACTCTCAATGAAAGCACCAATGTAGGTGTCAAAACCGGCGGATCTCGGGTAGGGGGTCCCGAACTTTGCATCTAGGCGGATGGTAACAAGAGACAAGGGACACGATGTTTTACCCAGGTTCGGGCCCTCTTGATGGAGGTAAAACCCTACGTCCTGCTTGATTAATATTGATGATATGGGTAGTACAAGAGTGGATCTACCACGAGATCAAGGAGGCTAAACCCTAAAGCTAGCCTATGGTATGATTGTTGTAATGTATGTTGTCCTACGGACTAAAGCCCTCCGCTTTATATAGACACCGGAGAAGGCTAGGGTTACACAGAATCGGTTACATGGTAGGAGATCTATATATCCGTATCGCCAAGCTTGCCTTCCACGCCAAGGAAAGTCCCATCCGGACAAGGGACGGAGTCTTCAATCTTGTATGTTCGTAGTCTTGGAATCCGGCGGACGATGATAGTCCGGCTGTCCGGACACCCCCTAGTCGAGGACTCCCTCAGTAGCCCCCGAACCAGGCTTCAATGACGATTAGTCCAGCGCGTATGTAGTCTTCGGCGTTGCAGAGCGGGTTCTCCCTTTAAGTTCCATGTACCTGCCGAACAGTGTCCGGCTTCCTCGTAAATACTGTGCTTCTTGGCTTCTACGCCCAATAATGGCCTTCTTCCACGCGTCGCACCAATGCGAAAAGCCGTGGTGTCTTTACATTTCACCCCTAGTCGCAAGTCATCCGCCTACAAAGAGGCAAAATCCAGATCCAAACCACACCATCTTCCTTCCGCGAATACTCATCGGAGTGCCTTTGACCCAATCCATTCCATCATGGACCGTCCGACGGCTCCTCTTCTCGCCCCACCCCACCGCCAGAGATTGGAGGAGGTGCTCATTCCACACAACGAGCTAGTGAAGCTCCAAGCGGGGATATCTCCTCGGCCTTCATGGTCCCGGTTCGAGCGGGCTGGCCACCTACCAAGGTGGGAAGCAAGCGGAGGCTACCCCAAGTCCCAACAAAGGGGAGCGGGTATGCCGTCCCCTATCGATAAGGGACTCGGTTTCGATACATCCGTTTCTCCGCGGGCTCCTGGAGTTCTATGGACTCCAGCTCCATCACCTTACACCCGCCTCTGTCCTGCATATCGCGGGTTACGTAGCTCTTTGTGAGCTATTTCTGGGCATCGAGCCCCAATTTGCACTGTGGAAGAGGCTATTCTGCCTCGTACCCCATTCTCACGAGGGGTCCACATGCCAAGTAGGCGGCGCCGAGGTATGGCACATCGCCGGGACCGGATATCTATCCGGAACCCCCAAGAAGGCATCCAAAGACTGGCCTTCGGAATGGTTTTACATAGAAGATGCTCCGCTGCCGGACCCTATTCGGATCGGCCTCCCGGAGTTTAGTTCTGCCTCAAGAAACGCGCCTTGGCGCTTCATGAGCCCCCAAGCGGAGGAAGACAAGAGCGTCCATTATCTCGATGGGCCGGATAAGGTTATCGCCCACTCGGGTTGACCATGATTGGAGTCATGGCAACATGTATTACGCGGGGGGTGCAACCACTGCAATACAGGGGCCACCCCATGTGGGATTTCAATGGGGAAGACGACGCCACCCGCCACGGTCGTGAAGGACCGGATTTGGCCGAGGATCTGGTGACGATCCTGTCCGGCCTATACAAGGGGGAGAAGGAGGACTTTCTCCGGACGAACCCCGTGAATGGGTTTTCCATGAATAACCCCGGCTGGGTAGCGAACACTTTAAGGGTCCGACCCGCGCCTTCGAAGTTTAAGCTTCTCATATTGTGTCTTCGGCGCAGGAACTGCGCCGGACTGTGGAGGACATGATAAGTCCAGCTCCGCAACCCGAGGATCCGGAGAGGTCCCGGGATCCGGCCTCCGAAGAGGATCCGGACATAAAGGTGGAGCTAATCAACAGGGTGTTCCACCAGCTCAACATGGATAACGCTTTAGTCGCCATTACGGCGGACTACCCCGGATTATATCCGGCTTCCCAGGTGATTGTGACTGAGGTCCGGACACCATTATCTCTTCCTTGCCCATTTTTGACCTTCGCAAACGATGGTGCTTTGCAGGAAGCGCCTTCAAGGCGGGAAGCCGAGCCCACGGCGGCTGACCAACAAAGGCCAGTCCGGACCAGCAGGCGGAAAAGGAGCGCGGCACGGACTAAAATGTCGCCGCAAAGGTATAGCTCGTATTTAAATTTTCAGAGCAACGTTCCTAGGAAGCGTCTGAGTGCTCATGATCTTTGTAGGAGAAAAAGCGCCCACCGGAATACGGGCGTAGAGGTTGCCGATCCGACCTGTACCAGCCAGGCTCCAGCGCCCGGCCTTGAGGGGGAGGCAAGCGCAAGGCGCGGGTCGGGTACTCCTCCAACGGAGGATGCCGACAGACTGTCCGCCACCAAGTCTGAGGTGGAGAGCGCCATGAACCACAGGCGCCGCCGGACAGTATTTCGTGAAGCGTGCTTCTCCCCTGAGGCGTTGAACGCCTTTAACGCGGGGGACGCGCACCTCCGTGCTGCTCAAGATGGTTTTACCAGAGCCACGGAGCAGTATGTAAAAGACATACGGGTAAGGGAATTTAATGGTTATATATGCCAGTAGCCCCCGAGACTTAAAGTAGTTATGTTAACTGATTTAAGGATCATTTGTAACGCAGGCTCTTACCAAGAAGAATGCCCAGCTGTCTCAGGAGCTGCAAGAATGCAAGGCCCAACTTGAGGCCGCACTTGCTGCCGTAGGGGGAAACGCAGAGACCCCTCATGGTAACACATTTTTATTAATAAATATAAGCTCTGTGCGGCGTGCGCGCAAGTCTAATAATGACATTGCAGGTGCCGCCGGACAAGATCCGGACATGCAAGAATTACTGCGCCAGCTGAAGGCGGCGAGAGGGTGCTGAATAGGGTCAAGCAAGAGAGGAACAAGCTCCAGGATGCCAACGCCAAGCTCGGAGAAGAGCTGAAAGGTGCTCGGGTCGAGCTGTCCGGCTCCGTTAAGGAGAATCAGCGGCTTCATCGCGGCATCTATAGTAAGTGCTTGAGCGAGCTTCTTTGAAAAGAAGAGTTCGGCGAGGAAGTCAATTGACCGAATATGTCTTGTAGGTATACTCACAGGTCGCCCTGCGGAGGAGATGCCCGTATCGACGGGTGATCAACTTCCCGAGCTGTTGCAACTGCTCGAACGAGTTCGGCAAGCAATGAGCGGCGTCGTCCAGGCTTTATGGCCGGCCCTCTCCCTACCCGAGGGCCTTGGGGAGCTTGCGCAGAAGCTTCAGGGAGTGCGGCAGCGCTTCCATTTGTGGAAGATTTCGGCCTGCCACCAAGGTGCGAGGGATGCTTGGGCCATGGTGAAGACGCGTTACAAGAAGGCGGATCCCAATCACATGGCCGAGGTCAGACCTGTGGGGCCCGATGGGAAGGAGATCCCTGTTAGTTTAGTATACGGCCAAGTAGAGTTGGCCGCTAAATTTTCCCAATGGGACTGTAAATTAGACAGCCTGTTAGACGGGATTGAGGAGGAATACAATCGATGAGATTTGACAATGTATTTTAAAATGACATGTGAAATGCCTTCTAGCCGAATTGTAGATCGTTTGTCTTTGCCGACCTTTCCGCTTCAACCTCGGGACCCTAGAGTCCGAGTGTGTCCGAATACCTTCTTGGTTAAGAAACAAGGGGTATGCATGGAGACCAGGCGTAGGGGTCATTAGTGCTTTATCGCATAAGTGCCCAACTAGTTATGTTATATTACATGGTTAGTAAGAAACATCTTCGGGGAGAATAGTTCCGTTAAGGGTTCCTTTCCTGGGAGGCATGCCCTAAAGTGCATGTCCGGATCATAAAAAAGCAGAAAAAACATCGGGGCAGATAGATAGATAGGTAAAAACAATCATCTTTTGAGTCACCGACGAATATTCCCTTAAGAACGCTTAGCTTTCGGCTTCACCCGGTCGAGGTACACATCCGGTGACCGGCAAGAATAATCACAGAGGTGCTCCCTTTACCTCCTAGCCGAACAATCGGGAACGTATGGGTAAGCACAGGAGCCAGGCAACCCAGCTTGGCCAAAACTTAAGTCATATCGATGCATATAATGGTGAGTGAAAGGTACATGTGGAAGCATGACACATGTGTTGGGCATGAAGCCCTTATAGTTGAGCTTATGGAAAAGAAGCCCCCAGGGATAATGAGTGCGGATAACACATCAAGAGTGTGCGAGCAATGAGCAATTAGGCCCTTAAGGGCTTTGTGTGAAAAAAGGTTAAGGGAAGAAAGAGAAATTAAGTGCAGCTTTAGTGTAAAAAATTTGGACTGGGGAAGGGGACGAATTCTTAGTCCGGCGCTAGGCGTAGAATCTTCGGAGGTGGGCTGCGTTCCATGGGTTCGGCTCGAGTCGGTTGTCCGATGCATTTGCAGCGGTACGCCCTACCGTCGACTTGGTCGATGATGAAGGGCCCTCCCATTTGGGCTTGAGTTTGTCCTTTTTCTTGTCCGACAGGCGTAGAACTAGTTCGCCAATGTTATAAGTCTTGGCCCGTACTTTCTGCTTTGATATCTTCGAGCTGCTCATCGATAAAATGCGGAACGAGCCTTGGCGACGTCGCGTTCCTCCTCAATGCGTCCAAGCTGTCCTGCCGATCCAGCTCGGCTTCGTTCTTCGTACATGCGCACTCGAGGTGAGTCATGAATGATGTCGCAGGGCAAGACCGCCTCTGTGCCGTATACCATAAAAATGGTGTGAATCCGGTAGTACGGTTAGGCGTTGTCCGCAGCCCCCAGAGTACGGAGTCGAACTCCTCTACCCAGTGCGTGTCGGATTTTGTAAGTGACCGCACTAGTCTGGGTTTAATGCCGCTCATTATTAGACCATTTGCTCGTTCCACTTGACCGTTGGTTTGAGGGTGATAGACTGAAGCGTAGTCGAGCTTAATGCCCATATTTCTGCACCATGACTTAACCTCGTCGGCCGTGAAGTTCGTGGCGTTGTCGGTGATGATGCTGTGGGGGACACCGTAACGATGTACGACCCCAGATATAAAGTCTATCACTAGTCCGGACTCTGCCGTTTTGACCGGTTTGGCCTCTATCCATTTGGTGAATTTATCCACCATGACCAATAGGTACCTTTGCTTGTGAGTTCCCCTTTAAGGGTCCAACCATATCAAGCCCCTGATCGCGAACGGCCGGGTAATGGGTATAGTTTTGAGGCGGTGGGTGGCATATGGCTCGATTAGCAAAGAGGTGACAACCGACGATCTCTCGACTAAGTCACAGGCATCCGCACGGGCCGTCGGCCAATAAAACTCTGACGGAATGCCTTTCCTACAAGGGCCGGGCTGCTGCGTGGTGTCCGCCTAGTCCGGCATGAATTTCAGCGGGAGGTTTCGCCCTTCCTCTTCGGAGATACACCTTTGAAGGACTCCGGTTGTACTTTTCTTATAAAGTTCTCCCTCATGGACCTTGTAGGCTTTTGATCGCCGGACTATGCAGCGGGCCTCATTTTGGTCTTCGGGAAGTTCCTGTCTAAGCAAATAGGCTAGGAATGGTTCTGTCCACTGGGCGATTACCACCATTATGTCGTGGGCTGAAGGTGTTATGTCGTCGGCTGAATCGCCGGTTGGCGCGGTTGTTTCCGGTTTGTCATTTCTGGACTCCCCTTCCCATAGTATGGACGGCTTGAAGAGCCGTTCCAAGAAGATATTTGGAGGGACAGCGTCACGTTTTGCGCCGATGCGTGCCAGTACGTCGGCTGCTTGGTTATTTTCTCGGGCTACGTGATGGAATTCGAGTCCTTCGAACCGAGCTGACATTTTCAGGACAGCATTGCGATATGCTGCCATTTTCAGATCCTTGGCGTCAAAGTCTCCGTTTATTTGGGATATTGCAAAGTTTGAATCCCCGCGCACCTCTAGGCGCTGAATGCCCATGGAGATTGCCATCCGGAGACCATGTACGAGGGCCTCGTATTCGGCTGCGTTGTTGGAGTCCGTGTACATTATTTGAAGTACGTATTGGACTGTGTCCCGGTTGGGGACGTCAAGACGACGCCAAATTTCATCCGCCAACATTTTGGAGCCGTCGAAGTGCATAGTGCAATTGGAGTATGCGCCGTACTCTTTAGGGAGTTCGGCTTCTGTCCATTCAGCGCCGAAGTCAGCCAAAACTTGTGACTTTATAGCTCGCCATGGCTTGTAGGTTATATCGAATGGTAGGAGCTCGATGGCACATTTGGCAATCCTGCCTGTTGCGTCGCGGTTGTTTATAATGTCGTTGAGTGGTACTTCGGAGGCCACTGTTATCGAACACTCTTGAAAGTAGTGTCGGAGCTTCCGGGATGCCATGAACACCGCTTATGCTATCTTTTGATAGTGCGGGTAACGGGACTTGCAGGGGGTTAACATAGTGGATACGTAGTACACTAGATTTTGAAGAGGGAATTTATGCCCTTCTGTCTCTCGTTCAATGACGAGTACTGCGCTTACAACTTGATGTGTTGCTGCGATGTATAACAACATAGGTTCGCCTAGGTTTGGCGCAGCCAGGACCGGATTTGTTGCCAATATGGCCTTTATTTCTTTGAGTCCAGCAATGGCAGCATCCGTCCACTCGAAGTGTTCGGTGCACCTAAGGAGGCGATAAAGGGGCAGTGCCTTTTCTCCCAAGCGGGAGATAAAACGGCTTAGGGCTGCCACACATCCTGTTAATTTTTGTATCTGTTTGAGGTCTTTTGGAATATCCAACTATGACAGAGCTCGGATTTTAGCCGGGTTTGCTTCAATTCCTCTACCGGATACAATGAAGCCCAGCAGCTTTCCGGCTGGTACGCCGAGAACGCATTTTTCCGCATTCAGCTTGATGTCATATGCTCTGAGGTTGTCGAATGTGAACCTCAAATCGTCTACTAGAGTTTCGACATGTTTTGTTTTGACGACTACGTCGTCTACGTATGCCTCGACTGTTTTGCCGATCTGGGTAGCTAGACATGTTTGACTCATGCGCTGATATGTTGCGCTGGCATTTTTAAGTCCGAAAAGCATCGTGTTGAAGCAGAATGGTCCGTATGGAGTGATGAATGCCGTTGCGGCTTGGTCTGCTTCCGCCATCTTGATTTGATGGTAGCCAGAGTATGCGTCGAGGAAGCACAACGAATCGTGCCCTGCGGTAGCATTGATAATTTGGTCAATGCGGGGGAGGGGGAAGGGATCCTTTGGGCAAGCCTTATTGAGGTCTTTAAAATCGACACATAGGCGCCATGATTTGTCCTTCTTTGGTACCATTACCAGATTTGCTAGCCAGTCCGGATGTTTGATATCTCTAATGAATCCGGCTTCCAATAGTTTGGCTAGCTCTTCTCCCATTGCCTGTCTTTTGGGTTCGAAAATCGTCAAGAGCCTGTTTGATGGCTTGAACTTTTAGGATGTTCAGCTGTGTTCTCGCTAATGCATGGGATTCGGGCATATCCGAAGGATGCCAGGCGAAAATGTCCCAATTTTCACGAAGGAATTCGCGCAGTGCGGCGTCTACCTTGGGGTTTAATTGTGCCCCAATGGAGGCTGTCTTTGTTGGGTCCGTTGGATGGACCTGGAATTTCACTATTTCATCTGCTGGTTTGAAGGAGGTGGACTTGGATCTTTTATCGAGTATCACATCGTCCCTGTTCACCGTAGAGCGCAGCGCGGTGAGTTCTTCTGCCGCTAGGGCTTCGGATAGTGCCTCCAGGGCTAGTGCGGCTGTCTTGTTTTCAGCGCGGAGTGCTATGTCCGGATCACTAGCGAGAGTGATTATTCCGCCGGACCCAGGCATTTTGAGCTTCATATACCGTAATGGGGTACGGCTTGAAAAATTGTGAATGCCTCTCGTCCTAATATAGCGTGATATCCGCTTTTGAACGGGGCCACTTGGAACGTGACTTCTTCGGATCTGTAATTGTCCGGCGAGCCGAACACCACATCGAGTGTGATTTTTCCGGTGCAGCGCACTTCCCGGCTAGGGATTATTCCTCTAAAGGTTGTGCTGCTTCACTCAATACGGCTCCAATCGATTTCCATTTTTGGAGAGTTTCCTCGTAGATGAGGTTTAGTCCGCTGCCACCATCCATGAGGACCTTCGTAAGTCGAAAGCCGTCCACTATGGGACTAAGCACAAGTGCGGCTGGTGCTCGGGCTGTTCGGAATTTAGGTTCGTCGCTAGCGTTGAATGTGATGGCTGTGTCGCTCCATGGATTTGCTGTTGCTACTTGGTAGACTTCGGCGAGGCCGCGGATTGTTCGTTTTCGCATATTATTTGATGCGAAGGTCTCGAAGATCGCTGATACCGTGCGGTATTGTTGGAGTGGTTTTCCGGGGCTAGGAGCTCCTCGCCACTATTGGCCACCTGCCGTAATATCCAACATGCTCGAAGGCTATGTGTTGGGACGGCTCCCTCTGTACTATGAAGCTTACAGGGTCCATTGAGCCATCCCTGCAGTACGGTTCCGTGCCCTCTGTGGGGTTTTTGCTTTTTGGTTTTTGTATCTGGTGCCTGAGTGTAATGCACCTTTTTGTTGCGGACTAGGGTTGGGGCCGGTTTGTCCCAAAAATTATTTTCGGTTTTCCGGAAACTCTCCATCGCACAGTACTTTCGTACTATGGACACCAGGTCGGCGAAGCGTATAATTTTACGACGGCCGATGGCGTTCAATATTCCCTTGTCCGTGCAATTATTGCAAAAGATTGAGATTGCGTTTTCCTCTCGGCAGTCCTTTATCCTGTCCATAACCAGGAGGAATCTGGCCCAGTAGTGATGTACTGTTTCAGCGGGCTCTTGCCGTATTAGAGATAGATCGCATATGTCTGGGCGCGTGGATGGAATAAAATCCGGATCCCTACCCATCTTGGGGCTTAATGGCCGTGAAGTTTCCAATTTTGGAAGCTTGGATTGCTAGACGTTGTCCAACGAGTCCGGTCTGATGCCTGACGTTGAGTTCAGTGCTCGATCGAAGTCCGTCCCTCCGTGGAAATCCGGCATGGAGGGTTCGGTAATCCGGACGTGACTAGTTTTCAATATAGGAGAAGAGTCGCCGCATTGTTCCTCTACCACCGCGACGTGGTGGGTGACCCGGTAGAGTTAATCTCTCTCGATCGGTTTTAAGCCCAATCTGATTGTAGTCTCAGAGCGACTCCTCAGGCGGCGATGTGATCCAAGAGCTCGTTGACAGACGAGAGCTCTATTGGATCCAGCTGCTCTGCGGATTCCGAGCTGATGCGAAGATTGCTTTTGACGACTTGAGAAGTCATTGTCGAAGCAGTGGCCGGACAGGCGGTCATAAGAAAACCACCTAGCCAGATAGTTTGGCCAGAGGCCAAGGCCCCTTTGGCGAAAATACCGTTCTTGAAGACGGGTGGAGGCATCCTTCCTATCGGTGACGACACAGAGGAACTCTCAATGAAAGCACCAATGTCGGTGTCAAAACCGGCGGATCTCGGGTAGGGGGTCCCGAACTTTGCGTCTAGGCGGATGGTAACAGGAGACAAGGGACACGATGTTTTACCTGTGTTCGGGCCCTCTCGATGGAGGTAAAACCCTACGTCCTGCTTGATTAATATTGATGATATGGGTAGTACAAGAGTGGATCTACCACGAGATCAAGGAGGCTAAACCCTAAAGCTAGCCTATGGTATGATTGTTGTAATGTATGTTGTGTCCTACGGACTAAAGCCCTCCGGTTTATATAGACACCGGAGAAGGCTAGGGTTACACAGAGTCGGTTACAATGGTAGGAGATCTACATATCCATATCGCCAAGCTTGCCTTCCACGCCAAGGAAAGTCCCATCCGGACACGGGACGGAGTCTTCAATCTTGTATCTTCGTAGTCTTGGAGTCCGGCGGACGATGATAGTTCGGCTGTCCGGAGACCCCTAGTCCAGACTCCTCAAGAGCCCCGAACCAGGCTTCAATGACGATAAGTCCAGCGCGTATATAGTCTTCGGCGTTGCAAGGCGGGTTCTCCCTTCAAGTTCCATGTACCTGCCGAACAGTGTCCGGCTTCATCATAAATACTGTGTTCCTCAGCTTATACGCCAAATAATGGCCTTTTTCCACGCGTCGCACGAATGCGAAAAGCCAGGGTGTCTTTTATGTTTCACCCCCTAGTCGTGCGAGTCGTCCGCCTACAAAAGAGGCAAAAATCCAGATCCAAACCACACCATCTTCCTCCCGCGAATACTTCATCGGAGCGCCTTTGACCTAAAAATCCATTCCATCATGGACCGTCGACGCGGCTCCTCTTCTCGCGCTCCCAGCCCACCGCCAGGGAATTGGAGGAGGTGCTCTTTTCCGCACAATGAGCTAGTGAAGCTCCAAGCGGGGGGATATCTCCCTCCGGCTTTCATGGTCCCGGTTCGAGCCGGGCTGGTCACTTATCAAGGTGGGAGGCAAGCGGAGGCTACCCCAAGCCCCAATAAGGGGGAGCGAGTATGCTTCGTCCCTTATCTGATAAGGGGACTCGGATTCCCAATACATCCGTTCCTCCGCGGGCTCCTGGAGTTCTACGGACTCCAGCTCCACCACCTCACACCCGCTTCTGTCCTGCATATCGCGGGCTACGTAGCTCTTTGCAAGCTGTTCCTGGGCATTGAGCCCCATTTTGCATTGTGGAAGAGGCTGTTCTGCCTCGTACCCTATTCTCACGAGGGGTCCATATATCAAGTGGGCGGCGCCGAAATATGGCGCATCGCCGGGACCGGATACCCATCCGGTACTCCCAAGAAGGCGTCCGAAGACTTCAGAGTGGTTTTACATAGGAGATGCTCCGCTGTCGGACCCAGTCCGGATTGGCCTCCCGGAGTTTAGTGCTGCTCCTCCAAGAAACGCCTCGGTGGCGCCCACGGAGCCCCGCTTGGAGGAAGACAAGAGCGCCCATTACTTGATGGGCGAATAAGATTCTTGGCCCATTCGGGTTGACCATGATTGGAGTCATGGTGATATGCATCATGTGGGGGTATAGCCATTGCAATATAGAGGCCACCCTATGTGGGATTTCAACGGGAAGACGATGCTACCGTCATGGCCATAAAGGGCCGGATTCGCCGAGGACTCGTGAAGATCCTGCCCATCCTGCATAAGGGGAGAAGGAGGACTTCCTTCGAACGAACCCTTTAAATGGGTTTTCCATGAACAACCCTAGAGAATGGGTAAGCAAACACTTTTAAGAGCTCATCCCATGCTTTTGAAGCTTAGGCTTCTTACATTATGTCTTCGGAGCAGGATCTGCGCTGGACTGTGGAGGACATGGTAAGTCCCGCTCCGCAACCCGAGGATCCAGAAAGATCCCTGGATCCGGCCTCCGAAGAGGATCCGGACATAAAGGTGGAGCTGATCGATGGGGTATTTCACCAGCTCAACATGGATAATGCTTTGGTCGCCATTACGGCGGACTACCCCGGACTGTATCCGGCTTCCCAGGTGACTGTGACCGAGGTCCGGACACCATTATCTCTTCCTTGCCCATTTCTAACCTTCACGAACGATGGTATTTTACAGGAAGCGCCTTCACGGCGGGAAGCCGTGCCCGCGGCGGCTGACCAACAGAGGTCATCCGGACCAAAGAAGCGGAAGAGGGAGCAGATGCGGACGGAAACGTCGCCGCAAAGGTATAACTCAGATTTGAACTTTCAGAGCAACATTCCTAGGAAGCGTCTGAGTGCTCATGATCTTTATAGGAGAAAAAGCGCTCGCCGGACTGCGGGCGCGGAAGTTGCCGATCCAACCTACACCGACCAGGCTCCAGCGCCCGGCCTAGAGGGGGAGGCAAGCGCAAGACGCGGGCCGGATCCTTCTCCAACGGAGGACACCGCTGCATCGTCCGCCACCAAGTTCGAGGTGGAGAGCGCCATGAACCATAGGCGCCGCCGGACAGTATTTCGTGAAGCGTGCTTCTCCCCTGAGGCATTGGACGCCTTTAACGCAGGGGACGCGCATCTCCGTGCCGCTCAAGATGGTTTTACCAGAGCCACGGAGCAGTATGTGAAAGACATACGGGTAAGGGAATTTTAATGGTTTATATATACCAAGAGCCCCGAGACTTAAAGTAGTTATGTTAACTGATTTAAGGATCATTTGAAACGCAGCTCTTACCGAGAAGAATGCCCACTGTCTCGGGAGCTGCAAGAATGCAAGGCCCAACTTGCGGTCGCACTTTGTCGCCGCAGGAGGAGACGCAGACCCCTCCCGGTAACACATTTTTATTAATAAATATAAGCGCCTGTGCGGCGACGCGCAAGTCTAATAGTGAGATTGCAGTGCCGCCGGACAAGATCCGAACAGTAAGACTATCGCGCCACCAAGGCCGGCGAGAGGGTGCTGAATAGGGTGTAGCAAGAAAGGAACAAGCTCCAAGATGCCAACGCCAAGCTCGGAGAAGAGCTGAAAGGCTCTCAAGCCGGGCTTTCCAGCTCCGTTAAGGAGAATCAGCGGCTTCGTCGCGGCATTTATAGTAAGTGCTTGAGTGGACTCTTTTGAAAAGAAGAGTTCGGCGAGGAAGGAAATTGACATAATATGTCTTGTAGGTATACTCACAGGTCGCCCTGCGGAGGAGATGCCCATATCAACGGGTGATCAACTTCCCGAGCTGTTGCAACTGCTCGAATGAGTTCGGCAGGCCATGAGCGGCGTCGTCCAGGCTTTATGGCCAGCGCCTCCCTACCCGAGGGCCTTGGGGAGCTTATGGAGAAGCTTCAGGAGTGCAGCGGCCTGCTTGTGGAAGATTTCGCTTGCCGTCAAGGTGCCGTGGAGTCTTGGGCCATGGTGAAGACGCGTTATAAGAAGGCGGATCCCAACCACATAGCCGAAGTTGGACCGGTGGGGCCCGATGGGAAGGAGATCCCTGTGAGTTTAGTATACAGCCAAGTAGAGTTGGCTGCCAAATTTTCCCAACGGGACTATAAGTTAGACAGCCTGTTAGACGGGATTGAGGAGGAATACAATCAGTAAATTTGACAATGTGTGTTTTCCTTTAAAGTGACATGTGAAATGCCTTCTAGCCGGATTGTAGATCGTTTGTCTTTGCCGACCTTTTCGCTTCAACCTCGGGACCCTAGAGTCCGGAGTGTGTCCGAATACCTTTTTGGTTAAGAAACAACCGTGGTATGCATGGAGACCAGGCGTAGGGGTCATTAGTGCTTTATCGCATAAGTGCCCAACTAGTTATGTTATATTACATGGTTAGTAAGAAACATCTTCGAGAGAATAGTTCATTAAGGGTTCCTTTCTCGGGAGGCATGCCCTAAAGTGCATGTCGGGCTGCGAAGAAAGCGAAAAACATCCGGGGCGGATAAATGAGTAGGTAAAAGTCATCTTTTAAGTCACCGACCGAATATTCCCTTAAGAACGCTAGCTTCGGCTTCACCTACCGAGGTACACATCCGTTGACCCGGCAGAACAATCGCAGAGGTGCTCCCTTTACCTCCTAGCCGAACAATCGGGAACGTAGGGGTAAGCACAGGAGCCAGGCAACCCAGCTTGGCCAAAACTTAAGTCATATCGATGCATATAATGGTGAGTAAAAGGTACACGTGGAAGCTTGACACACGTGCTGGGCATGAAACCCTTATAATTGAGCTTCTGTAAAAGAAGCCCCCAGGAATAATGAGTGCGAATGGCACATCAAGTGTAGGCAAAAAATGCGAAAGTAGGCCCTTAGGGGCTTTTTAGTAAAAAAAGGTTATGAAAAGAGAAACAAAAGACAGCCGAAGTGTAAAAATTTGGACGGAGGAAGGGGACGAACTCTTAGTCCGGCGCTAGGGCAAGAATCTTCGGAGGCGGGCTGCGTTCCATGGGTTCGGCTCGAGTCGGTTATCCGACGCATTTCGTAGACGGTATGCTCCGCCGGTCAGGACTTGATCGATAATGAAGGGCCCTCCCATTTGGGCTTGAGCTTGTCCTTTTTCTTGTCCGGCAGGCGTAGAACTAGTTCACCAACGTTGTAAGTCTTGGCCCGTACTTCTCTGCTTTGATATCTTCGGGCCTGCTGCTGATAGAATGCGGAACGAGCCTTGGCGACGTCGCGTTCTTCCTCCAATGTGTCCAAGCTGTCCTGCCGATCAAGCTCGGCCTCTCTTTCCTCGTACATGCGCACTCGAGGTGAGTCATGAATAATGTCGCAGGGCAAGACTGCCTCTGCGCCGTAGACCATAAAAAATGGTGTGAATCCGGTAGTGCGGTTAGGCGTTGTCCGCAGCCCCCAGAGTACGGAGTCGAGCTCCTCGACCCAGTGCGTGTCAGATTTAGTGAGTGACCGCACTAGTCTGGGTTTAACGCCGCTCATTATTAGACCATTTGGTCGTTCCACTTGACCGTTGGTTTGAGGGTGATAGACTGAAGCGTAGTCGAGCTTGATGCCCATATTCTTGCACCATGACTTAACCTCGTCTACCTGTGAAGTTCGTGCCGTTGTCGGTGATGATCTTTGTGGGGACTCCGAGCGTGTACTACCCGGATATAAAGTCTATCACTGGTCCGGACTCTGCTGTTTTGACCGGTTTGGCCTCTATCCATTTGGTGAATTTATCCACCATGACCAATAGGTACCTTTGCTTGTGGGTACCCCTTTAAGGGTCCAACCATATCAAGCCCCTGACCGCGAACAGCCGGTAATGGGTATAATTTTGAGGGCGGTGGGCGGCATGTGGCTCGATTAGCAAAGAGCGACAACCAACGCATCTCGGACTAAGTCTTGGGATCCGCCGGCCGTCGGCCAATAAAACCTCAGACGGAATGCCTTTCCTACAAGGGCCCGGGCTGCTGCGTGGTGTCCACCTAGTCCGGCATGAATTTCAGCCAGGAGGTTTCGCCCTTCCTCTTCGGAGATACACCTTTGAAGGACTCCGGTTGTACTTTTCCTATACAATTCTCCCTCATGGACCTTGTAGGCTTTCGATCGCCGGACTATGCAGCGGGCCTCGTTTTGGTCTTCGGGAAGTTCCTGCCTAAGCAAGTAGGCTAGGAACGGTTCTGTCCACGGGGCGATTACTGCCATTATGACGTGGCCTGAAGGCGTTATGTCATCGGCTGAATCGCCAATTGGCGCGGTTTTTTCCGGTTTGTCACTTCCGGGCTCCTCTTCCTATAGTACGGATGGCTTGAAGAACCGTTCCAGGAAGATATTTGGAGGGACAGCATCACGTTTCGCACTGATGCGTGCCAGTACGTCGGCCGCTTGGTTATTATCTCAGGCTATGTGATGGAATTCGAGTCCTTCAAACCGAGCTGTCATTTTTAGGACAGCGTTGCGATATGCTGCCCTTTTTGGATCCTTGGCGTCAAAGTCTCCGTTTATTTGGGATATTGCAAGGTTTGAATCCCCGCGCACCTCTAGGCGTCGAATGCCCATGGAGACTGCCATCCGGAGACCATGTAACAGGGCCTCATATTCGGCTGCGTTGTTGGAGTCCGTGTACATTATTTGAAGTACATACTGGACTGTGTTCCCGGTTGGGGACGTCAATACGACGCCAAATTTCATCCGCCAACATTTTAGAGCCGTCGAAATGCATAGTCCAATTGGAGTATGCGCCGTACTCTTTAGGGAGTTTGGCTTCGGTCCATTCGGCGACGAAGTCAGCCAAAACTTGTGACTTTATAGCTCGCCAAGGTTTGTAAGTTATATCGAATGGTAAGAGCTTAATGGCCCATTTTGCAATCCTGCCCGTTGCGTCGCGGTTATTTATAATATCATTGAGTGGTACTTCAGAGGCCACTGTTATCGAACACTCTTGAAAGTAGTGTCGGAGCTTCCGGGACGCCATGAACACCGCATATGCTATCTTCTGATAGTGCGGGTAACGGGACTTGCAGGGGGTTAACACAGTGGATACATAATACATTGGTTTTGAAGAGGGAATTTGTGCCCTTCGCTCTCGTTCGACGACAGTACCAAGCTTATAACTTGATGCGTTGCTGCGATGTATAACAACATTGGTTCGCCCAGATTGGGCGCAGCCAGGACCGGATTTGTTGCCAGTATGGCCTTTATTTCTTTGAGTCTGGCAGTGGCGGCATCCGTCCACTCGAAGTGTTCGGTGCGCCTGAGGAGGCGATAGAGGGGCAACGCCTTTTCTCCTAGACGGGAGATGAAGCGGCTTAGCGCTGCCATGCATCCTGTTAATTTTTGTATTTGTTTGAGGTCTTTTGGGATGTCCAACTGTGACAGAGCTCGGATTTTAGCTGGATTTTCTTCGATTCCTCTACCGGATACGATGAAGCCCAGCAGCTTTCCGGCTGGTACGCCGAAAACACATTTTTCCGGATTCAGCTTGATGTCATATGCTCTGAGGTTGTCGAACGTGAGCCTCAAATCGTCTACTAGAGTTTCGACGTGTTTTGTTTTGACGACTACGTCGTCTACGTATGCCTCTACTGTTTTGCCGATCTGGGTAGCCAGACATGTTTGAATCATGCGCTGATATGTTGCGCCGGCGTTTTTAAGTCCGAAGGGCATCGTGTTGAAGCAGAACAGTCCGTAAGGAGTGATGAATGCCGTTGCGGCTTGGTCTGCTTCCGCCATCTTGATTTGATGGTAGCGAGTATCGCCGAGGAAGCACAATGAATCGTGTTTCGCGGTAGCATCGATAATTTGGTCGATGCGGGGAGAGGAAGGATCCTTTAGTCAAGCCTTATTGAGGTCTTTAAAATCGACACAGAGGCGCCAGGATTTGTCCTTCTTTGGTACCATTACCAGATTTGCTAGCCAGTCCGAATGTTTGATAACTCTGATGAATCCGGCTTCCAATAGTTTGGCTAGTTCTTCTCCCATTGCCTGTCTTTTGGGTTCGGAAAATCGTCAAAGGGCCTGTTTGACTGGCTTAAATCCTTTTAGGATATTTAGGCTGTGTTCTGCCAACCTGCGTGGGATTCCGGGCATATCCGAAGGATGCCAGGCGAAAATGTCCCAATTTTCCCGAAGGAATTCGCGATCGCGGCGTCTACTTCGGGTTCAATTGTGCCCGATGGAGGCTATCTTTGTTGGGTCCATTGGATGGACCTGGAATTTTATTATTTCATCCGCTGGTTTGAAGGAGGTGGACTTGGATCTTTTATCGAGTATCACATCGCCCCTGTTCACCGTGAGCTTGTGTGGTGAGTTCTTCAGCTGCTAAGGCTTCGGATAGTGCCTCCAGGGCTATTGCTGCTGTCTTGTTCTCGGCGCGGAGTGCTATGTCCGGATCACTAGCGAGAGTGATTATTCCGCCAGGCCCTGGCATTTTGAGCTTCATGTACCCGTAATTAGGTACTGCTTGAAAAATTGTGAATGCGTCTCGTCCTAATATAGCGTGATATCCGCTGTTGAACGGGGCCACTTGGAACGTGACTTCTTCGGATCTGTAATTGTTCGGCGAGCCGAACACCACATCGAGTGTGATTTTTCCGGTGCAGCGCGCTTCTTGGCTAGGGATTATTCCTCTGAAGGTTGTGCTGCTTCGCTCAATACGGCTCCAATCGATTTCCATTTTTCGTAGAGTTTCCTCGTAAATGAGGTTTAATCCGCTGCCGCCATCCATGAGGACTTTTGTCAGTCGAAAGCCGCCCACTATGGGAGTAAGCACCAAGGCGGCTGGTGCTCCGCTGTTCGAATTTAGGCTCGTCACCGACGTTAAAGGTAATAGCTGTGTTACCCATGGATTTTTGTTGCTACTTGGTAGACTTCGCGAGTCCGCCAGATTGTTCGTTTTCGCATATTGTTTGATGCGAAGGTCTCGAAGATCGCTGATACCGCATCGGTATTGTTGGAGTGGTTTTATGGGGCTAGAAGCTCCTCGCCACTTTTGGCCACCGCCGTAATATCCAACATGCTCAAGGCTATGTGTTGGGACGGCTCCCTCTGTACTATGAAGCTTACAGGGTCCATTGAGCCATCCCTCCAGTACGGTTCCATTTCCCTTATTGGGTTTTTGTATTTTCGTTTTTGCATCTGGGGCCTGAGTGTAAGGCACCCTTTTGTTGCGGACTGGGGTTGGGGCCGGATTATCCCAAAATTGATTTTCGGTTTTCCAGAAACTCTCCATCGCACAGTACTTTCGTACTATGGACGCCAGATCGGTGAAGCATGTAATTGTACGACGATCGATGGCGTTCAATATTCCCTTGTCCGTGCAATTATTGCAGAAAATTGAGATTGTGTTTTCCTCTCGGCAGTCCTTTATCCTGTCCATAACCAGGAGGAATCTGGCCCAGTAGTGATGTACTGTTTCAGCGGGCTCTTGCCGTATTAGAGATAGGTCGCATATGTCCGGGCGGGTGGGTGGACTAAAATCCGGATCCCTGCCCATCTTGGGGCTTAAAGGCCGAGAAGTTTCCGAATTCAGAAGCTTGGGTTGCTGGATACGATCCAGCGAGTCCGGAGCGATGCATGGTTTTACGTTCAATGCTCGATCGAAGTCCGTCCCTCCGCGGAAATCCGGCATGGAGGGTTCGGGAATCCGGACGTGACTAGTTTTCAATATAGGCGAAGAGTTGCCGTATTGCTCCTCTACCACTGCGACGTGGTGGGTGGCCTAGGGAGAGTTAATCTCTCTCAGATCGGTTTTAAGCCCAATCTGATTGTAGTCTGGCGAAGCGACTGGCGGGCGATGCGATCCAAGAGCTCGTTAACAGACGAGAGCTCTATCGGATCCAACTGTTCAGCAGATTTCGAGCTAACGCGAAGATTGCTTCTGATGACTTGAGAAGTCATTGTCGAAGCGGTGGCCGGACTGGCGGTCATAAGAAAACCACCTAGCCAGATAGTTTGGCCGGCAGCCAAGGCCCCTTTGGCGAAAACACCGTCTTTGAAGACGGGTGGAGGCATCCTTCGTATCGGTGACGACACAGAGGAACTCTCAATGAAAGCACCAATGTCGGTAACAGGAGACAAGGGACACGATGTTTTACCCAGGTTCGGGCCCTCTTGATGGAGGTAAAACCCTATGTCCTGCTTGATTAATATTGATGATATGGGTAGTACAAGAGTGGATCTACCACGAGATCAAGGAGGCTAAACCCTAAAGCTAGCCTATGGTATGATTGTTGTAATGTATGTTGTGTCCTACGGACTAAAGCCCTCCGGTTTATATAGACACTGGAGGAGGCTAGGGTTACACAGAGTCGGTTACAATGGTAGGAGATCTACATATCCGTATCGCCAAGCTTGCCTTCCATGCCAAGGAGAGTCCCATCCGGACACGGGACGGAGTCTTCAATCTTGTATCTTCATAGTCTTGGAGTCCGGCGGACGATGATAGTCCGGCTGTCCGGACACCCCGTAGTCCCGGACTCCCTCAGTTGTGCTGCTTCGCTCAATACGGCTCCAGTCTATTTCCATTTTTTGAAGAGTTTCCTCGTAGATGAGGTTTAGTCCGCTGCCGCCATCCATGAGGACCTTTGTAATTCGAAGGCCGTCCACTATGGGACTAAGCACTAGTGCGGCTGGTGCTCGGGCTGTTCGGAATTTAGGTTTGTCGCTAGCGTTGAATGTGATGGCTGTGTCGCTCCATGGATTTGCTGTTGCTACTTGGTAGACTTCAGCGAGGCCGCGGATTGTTCGTTTTCGCATATTATTTGATGCGAAGGTCTCGAAGATCGCTGATACTGCATCGGTATTGTTGGAGTGGTTTTCCGGGGCTAGAAGCTCCTCGCCACTTTTGGCCACCTGCCGTAATATCCAACATGCTCGAAGGCTATGTGTTGGGACGGCTCCCTCTGTACTATGGAGCTTACGGGGTCCATTGAGCCATCCCTCTAGTACGGTTCCGTGCCCTTTATGGGGTTTTTGCTTTTTGGTTTTTGTATCTGGTGCCTGAGTGTAATGCACCTTTTTGTTGCGGATTAGGGTTGGGGCCGGATTGTCCCAAAAATTATTTTTGGTTTTCCGGAAACTCTCCATCGCACAAGATTTTCAGACTATGGACGCCTTGGTCGTGAAGCATGTAATTTTGCAACGGCTGACGGTGTTCAGGATTCCCTTATCCGTGCAATTATTGCAAAAAATTGAAATTGCGTTATCTTCTCGGCAGTCCTTTATCCTTTCCATGACCAGGAGGAATCTGGCCCAGTAGTGATGTACTGTTTCAGTGGGCTCTTACCGGATTAGAGATAGATCCCATATGTCTGGGCGGGTGGGTGGAATTAAGTCCGGAACCCTACCCGTCTCAAGGCTTAAAGGCCGGGAAGTTTCCGAATTCGGAAGGTTGGATTGCTGGACACGATCCAGCGAGTCCGGAACGATGCATGATTTTAAGTTCAATGCTCGATCGAAGTCCGTCCCTCCGCGGAAATCCGGCATGGAGGGTTCGGGAATCCGGATGTGACTAGTTTTCAATATAGGAGAAGAGTCGCCGATTGTTCCTCTACCATCGCGACGTGGTGGGTGACCTAGGAGAGTTAATCTCTTAGATCGGTTTTAAGCCCAATCTGATTGTAGTCTCAGAGCGACTTCGAGTGGCAGCGATGCGATCCAAGAGCTCGCTGATGAGCGAGATCTCTATTGGATCCAGCTGCTCGGCGGATTCCGAGCTGACGCGAAGATTGCTTTTGACGACTTGAGAAGTCATTGTTGAAGCAGTGGCCGGACAGGCGGTCATAAGGAAACCACCTAGCCGAATAGTTTGGCCGGAGGCCAAGGCCCCTTTGGCGAAAATACCGTTCTTGAAGACGGGTGGCGGCATCCTTCCTATCGGTGACGACACAGAGGAACTCTCAATGAAAGCACCAATGTCGGTGTCAAACCGCGGATCTCGGTAGGGGTCCCGAACTGTGCGTCTAGGCGGATGGTAACAGGAGACAAGGGACACGATGTTTTACCCGAGTTGGGCCCTCTTGATGGAGGTAAAACCCTATGTCCTGCTTGATTAATATTGATGATATGGGTAGTACAAGAGTGGATCTACCACGAGATCAAGGAGGCTAAACCCTAAAGCTAGCCTATGGTATGATTGTTGTAATGTATGTTGTCCTATGGACTAAAGCCCTCCGGTTTATATAGACACCGGAGAAGGCTAGGGTTACACAGAGTCGGTTACAATGGTAGGAGATCTACATATCCGTATCGCCAAGCTTGCCTTCCACGCCAAGGAAAGTCCCATCCGGACACGGGATGGAGTCTTCAATCTTGTATCTTCGTAGTCTTGGAGTCCGGCGGACGATGGTAGTCCGGCTGTCCGGACACCCCCTAGTCCAGGACTCCCTCAGTGGTTATCTCTGCTCCCTTGGGTTACATTATTCAAAACAGAGAAGCCATTGGTCGTGTGGCCAAGTGGGCTATTGAACTTGGACCCCATGGTCTAAAGTATATGCCAAGGACAGCCATCAAGTCTCAAGCTCTGGTGGATTTCATCAATGACTGGACAAAGTTGCAGATGCCTGAGGATAAGCCGGACAATCCACTTTGATATGTCTCGACAGCTTGAGGGCTCGGGGGCTGGAGTCATCTTGACTTCCCCACAAGGTGACAAATTTTGTTATGTGCGATGACTAATGTTCCCTTGCACTAGTAATGCAGCTGAGTATGAGTGTCGGTGTCAAAACCGGCGGATCTCGGGTAGGGGGTCCCGAACTTGCGTCTAAGGCTAATGGTAACAGGAGGCGGGGGACACGATGTTTACCCAAGTTCGGGCCCTCTTGATGAAGGTAATACCCTACTTCCTTCTTGATTGATCTTGATGATATGAGTATTACAAGAGTAGATCTACCACGAGATCGTAGAGGCTAAACCCTAGAAGCTATCCTATGGTTATGATTGTTGTTGTCCTACGGACTAAACCCTCCGGTTTATATAGACACCGGGGGTAGGGTTACATAGAGTCGGTTACAGAGAAAGGAATCTTCACATCCGAATCGCCAAGCTTGCCTTCCACGCAAAGGAAAGTCCCATCCGGACACGGGACGAAGTCTTTTGTCTTGTATCTTCATAGTCCAACAGTCCAGCATTCACATATAGTCCGGCTGTCCGAGGAGCCCCTAATCTAGGACTCCCTCAGTAGCCCGTGAACCAGGCTTCAATGACGACGAGTCCGGCGCACAAATTGTCTTCATCATTGCAAGGCGGGTTACTTCTCCGATTACTTCAAAGTAGATCTTGAACATAAGAATTGTGTCCGGCTCTGCAAAACAAACTCCACATACCTCGGTAGAGAGTATAATACCCCACGAGTATAATCTTTTGACAACTCATAGCGTGATGTCATGCCATGGCCCGGTCTTTATCCGAACCGTTTTTATCCTACCCCTCCGCATTTCGAGGCGTAGTTTTATTGGCACGTCTTGTCGAAGTAGAGATCGTGTCCCCTTATCACGGGATTCTCATCAATATGGGCATGGGTAACCCAATTGTGCCACCAGCACGGCGCTTGGGAAATAAGCGAGTTTTAGGGCGAACGGGGAGGCACACGATTTTTACTGCCTTTATAAAGGGATAAGGATTCCCCTCTTTCGCTCACGCCCTCTTCTTCCTCTGCTCATTCATCCTCGAGCTCCAACGCCCAAGCTCCCATCTCTTCTGCCTCAAGAAGCACTCCATCCATGTCCGGATCCGGAGCTGGAGGCAAGTGGATGGCCTCCTCCATCAAGAAGGAGGACATCAAGAAGCTCCGGGAGGTCGGTTACTTGTCCAAAGACATCGCTCATCGGCTTCCAGCCAAGGGGCAGATCATCCCCACCCCGGAGCCCCAAGAAAGGGTGGTATTTCTCTCCCACTTTGTCCACGGGCTGGGGTTCCCCCTCCACCCGTTCGTACACGGACTGATGTTCTACTATGGGCTGGACTTCCATGACTTGGCGCCCAACTCCATCCTCAACATTTCGGCATTCATTGTTGTGTGTGAGGCCTTTCTCCGCATCCCACCTCACTTCAGCTTATGGTTGAAGACCTTCAATGTGAAGCCCAAGGTGGTAAGCGGCGAACAAGCAGAATGCGGAGGCGCTATGGTGGGCAAAATGCCCAATGTCACCTGGCCCGAAGGCTTCTTTGTGGAGACCGTAAAGAGGTGGCAATCGGGGTGGTTCTACATCACCAAGCCGCGCGGCGCCAACTCGGCGGCAACCCCTGAATTCCAATCCGGAGTCCCCATGCGGCTCACCTCCTGTGGAGAGAAAGGTTTAACCTGGGGCTCAGCGGAAGAACTGACCGGGCTCCAGACATGTGTCTAGAACATGATTGACAAGAAAATCAAGCTTGTCAATGTGGTCCAGGTCATGCTCTTCCACCGGATTCTCCTGTGCCAGATCCGGACTTGCAACCTATGGGAGTTCGACCCGACCAAGCACCAGACGCTGCTGGAGCTCTTTGATACGACACACGACGGCATCTGGAAGGTGCTTTTTTTAAGACCGAGGAGGTACCACCGCCCACATCCGAAGATCGCGGGCTCAGCGTAAAACGATGGGCTAATCCAGTAAGTTCTTTTATGTTCTGCAAGGCATATCTTTCACCGTCATATCTGCAGGAGGAACCTAAGGCTCTATGCCAATCTTTCTGGCCTGGGTAGCGATAACGGAGGAGATTGAATGTCTGGCTCCACTACCTGAAGATCCAGAAACGCCTCTTCTGACGAAGATGCTTTTTCCGACACCTTATGAAGTGCCGGAGAAGAAAACCAAGAAGGCGGCCAAGGGGACCAGAGGTGGTCTCCGCCGCAAGGGCGCTTTGGACGTGATATCCAAAGACGCCAAGACACACTCCTCTGCCGAAGATGACGAGGAGGAGGAGGAGGAGGAGGACGAGACCCGCTCCCCTCCCACCGGGGAGAAGAAGAAGAGGAAGGCCTCCACACATGGGGAGACCGAGGCGACCAAGAAGAGGAAAATCTCGCTTCTGGACTACTCCGCCGTAGCCACCAACAGCAGCAGGGAGTGGGGGCCCAGGGTCAAGCCCCTGGCCAAATTGCAAGTATCCGGACGTGGTAATATTTCCGTTTTTTTACTTTATCATATTTTAACGTGTTAGGCGATGTATCTGCAGTCCGGCCCAATCCGACATCGAGCTCTCCTCCTCTTCGAAGGGGTCATTGGATCCGTCGGCGATGAACAATGATTCCCTTCCAACGGCCACCTCCCATAAGGTAGCGGACAACACCGAGGTGTTGTCCCGAAGGATACCGGGCCAAGGGGAGGCCGTTCCGGTGATGCCGGAGGAAAGAAGTCTGGTTGCCAGGCACATGGGGGACAAGACCCCTACAGACCCCATCAATGAGGGCCGAGTCCAGTTCCACCCTCAACCGGACACATCGCCGGAGACCCAAGAGGCTCCGGATTCGGTCAGGCAGCCTCTCCTGAACAAGGTGGGCAAGCCTCCTCCGTCGGTGACCTCTGTTCATCCAGAGGCACCGGACAGATTGCTGGAAGCGCTACAAGGCGCTTTCGTTATGGAAGAACACCGTACTCTTATGAGTACGGTGATTGAGAAAGTCCAATGCGCCAAAAGCGGATTGACTAAAGCCTACATTAGCCTTCTAACAGGCTTTGAGGCGAGTAATATACTTGTAAAAGAATATCACCTTGTAGACAGTAGCCCCTGATGCTCTATTCGGTGTTCGGAAAGAAGAATCAAACAGATGATCAAAATGTTTTTCGCAGGAGTCTAACATAGAATGTCTGTGTGAATAAGCAGGCGTCGCTGCTAGCCGCTGCCGCTCATACTGTGGAGGCCTCTGGCTTGACATGGAATCTGGAGCGGGCCGAGGAAGAACTCGGCCTCTTGAAGAAGCAGCTGGAGGACAACCAAGGTATGCACTAAATTGTGCTTTATATTTAGGAAAGATGAAAAGTTCGTACTGACTGAAGTGTCATGAACTTGATTAGGGGCCGCGACCGAAGTAGCGGCCCTCAAGAAGGCGTTGGCCGAGGCTGAGGACAAAGCGGCTAAGGAACACGCCGCACGCGAGAAGCATGAGGCCCAGGTCAGTGAGGTCCAGCAAGAGCTCCAGGACACCGTCAAAAAACACGAGTCCTTGGAGCGTGATTCAAAGACTCAAGAGTCCAAACTTGCCAAGGCCCACCAGAGCGTGCAAGATGCCCGGGCTGAAGCCCAGAGCACCCTCCGGGAAATCTAGGTGGCCCAAGATATCGCGGCGGGTAAGGCTTTTATTATGCAAAAGCAAGTGTATGAAAGAAGCGTTCCTTTTATTTACCCGAATTTGGATTTTTTTTCAGGAGCATTTGCGGATCTACCACACAGTATATCATATGTTGCAGGGTTCTTTCGAGCCGAAGAAGGGAGCTCTATGGAGAAGTTGTTCTGGTCTCAATACCTTGGATCGGAACATCCGCCACCCCTTAGAGACCAGCTAAAGCAGTTGGTCGAGCTGCACAAGGCGGCCGAACTGGCCATGAAGGACCTAATAGTCTGGCTATGGTCTGCCGAGCCCGTGCCTAGTAGCTACTTCGGACTCGTGAAGCGGCTGGTAGCTGCCTGCCCTTGGCTTGATGCTATCTAGTGCTCGCTCTGCATTGAAGGTGCGCGGATGGCTTTTGCCCGCGCCAAGACACACTGGGCGAAGATGGATGCCACAAAGTTGATGACCGAGGGTCCGCCCGAGGGCAAGGAGCATCGCAGGCCCGAGATGTACTATGACAGTGTCATGAAGGTATCCCGCCTTGTGGCGGAGCAATGTTCTAAGGATATTATTTTCCCTTGAAAGCACTATTTTATCCTGTCGTGTAATATTGAACAAGGTCTTTATGTAATGTAATGCTTGTTATTTAAAATTTTACCTCCTGTGCGGCCGTTTATAAAATCTGAGAGTTGGCCAGTCGTCGGCTTCTGCCCCCACGTAGCTAGTACAGGGGTGTTCGGGATAAATCTAAACACTCTTTATCCAAATGTTTGGTCCTTTTAAGGAGGTGTTTAGCGCAACGAACAAGGCAATCGGACTATACGGCTTTATCACCCTCACTTAGACATAGGAGTTCTATACTTTTAAATTTTGACGTGGCCCCTAGCATTCGGAAGGCCGAAGTGAAGTTGGGGCGCTATACACGCCTAATCGGACAAAAACTGATTCCTCGCATAAAAAGGAGAAAATCTCTAACGATTTGAAGAACTCTCGAATAGCTGACCAACTCTCGCCACATCATGACAGTTAGTTTTCGGCTTTCTCTACTGAGGTGCTCGTCCGGAAGAACCGGGACACAATCGCAGTAGTTCTCCCTTTACTACCCTAGCCGATATAGCGGAACGTAGGGTAGCAAGCACAGGAGCCGGGCAACCCAACTATTGACCAAAGACATGATTCAGAGTCGATGCATATAATGCTATAAGTTCGGGGTGCCGAACTACACTGTAAAAGTGTTTGGACTTTCTTGCCGTGTTATGGGGTACAATGAAGCCCCTGGCGAATTAAAGCGTACCAGAATGTATGGGTGCAATTGAAAATAAATGGACAAGAAAAAATTTAAGTAATGGGCAAGCGTTGCAGATTATTTTTCATTGTAAGTTGATTGATACGTCAAGGCGTATCTGTACAAAGTAGTGCAATAAGAAAGTAAGGCTATTAACATGCCACGACCAAGAGTGAGCCGCGTGCGGGTATTTAAAACAGGTATGACGATCATTAGCAAAGACCACCTAGGTATTCCCTTGTATGTTCGAGCCCCTAGCTTTCTTGGCGTATCCGTCCCGCTACGGGTCCGATGAGCAGGTTTATCAGAAAAGGCCTTGAAAGGTGAGGAAACCTGAAAGAAAGAGAAAAAGTGAAGGTATGCAGATCCAGAGCGGTTGAGGCGCATTGTGGGATGCTGTCTAGCTGTGCCTCCGTCCATGCCCATGGTATTTTAAGTGCGTAGTTGTGTATGCGCGGCCCGAATTTCGCCGTTGTATTGGGGCTGGGGCGAAGGCCGTATTGCTAGCTGAGCTCTGGACGAGCCGGACGGTCCTGTTGCAGAGTAGTGCGGACCCGCTTAATGGTGTCCGGGGGCTTTATTGCCAAATTGAGGTTTTGCCTAAGGAGGCTATTCTGTACTTCTGCTGTAAGGGCTGCGGTGTGCTCCTCAGTATGGAGGGAGCACTCAATATTTCCATTTACTGTTATAACACCGCGGGGTCCGGGCATCTTGAGCTTAAGGTAGGCATAGTGCGGCACCACATTGAAATGGTCGAATGCGGTTCGTCCAAGCAGTGTGTGATAACCACTACAGAAGGAGACAATATCGAAGAGTAGCTCTTCGCTTTGGAAATTATCTAGGGATCCGAAGACCACTTCCAGTGTGATTGAGCCTGTGCAGCAGGCCTCTACACCTGGTATGACACCTTTAAAGGTGGTTTTGGTGGGTTTGTGAAAGTGCAACTAATCCCCGGGTGGTTTTGGTAATTAATAACAACATATATATCATTGAACTAATAGTTTCTTGAGAATCATTTCAGAAAGTTCAGTGATATGGGTATGGCAATGATCAAGAAGTGGACCCTCAAAATGCTAAGGCAAACATTGGCAAAAGCTCAAGACTCCATTTTTGGTTTAGTGATCCAAGATCACATTGAGTCCATAGGAAAGCCAATACTATTAAAAGGGGATGAGGTTATGTTAATGATCTGGTTGCTCAAAGTGCTTAGTGATATATCTCCTAAACTATCAGCAACTCTCACTTCAAACATGCACTCATAAGTAATCTCGGTCCCACCGATTTCCTAAACTCAGTCACACCGAGATGAACCACCTCAGCCATAAAGCCAAACCCTAGATATTTCGGATTTTCCGATTCTGAACTCGGTCTCACCGAAACTAGTGTTGCCAAGCTTCTGTAACCTTCTGTCATCAAATCGGTGTCACCGAGATGATGAAGTCGGTCCCACCGAGATTGGCAAACCCTAGTCTTTGGAAGAATCGGACTCACCGAGATTGTATTTTCGGTCCCACGAAAATCCCAACGCTCACAAGATTTGAACTTTCGGCCTCACCGAGTTGTCAACTTCGGTCCGACCGAGATTGGTCAAATGTGTGTAACGGTTGGATTTTGTGTGGAGGCTATAAATACCCTCCACCTCCTCTTCATTCGTGGAGAGAGCCATCGAAAGAACTACCACTCCTACCTTACATTTCGAGAAGAAAACTACCTACCCTTGTGTTGAGATCAAGTTGCTCCACTCTCACCATATGAAACTTGATCTCTAGCCTTCCCAAGTTGCTTTCCACTCAATCCTTTCTTCCACCACAGCCAAATCAGTGAGGAGAGTTGAGTGTTGGGGAGATTATCATTTGAAGCACAAGAGCAAGGAGTTCATCATCATCAACACCATCTATTACCTTTTGGAGGGTGGTGCCTCCTAGATTGGTTAGGTGTCGCTTGGGAGCCTCCGTCGAGATGTGGAGTTGAACCAAGAAGTTTGTAAGGGCAAGGAGATCGCCTACTTCGTGAAGATCTACCCCGAGTAAGGCTAGTCCTCCGTGGGCGTATGCCATGATGGCATAGACAAGGTTGCTTCTTCGTGGACCCTTCGTGGGTGGAGCCCTCCGTGGACTCTCGCAGCCGTTACCCTCCGTGGGTTGAAGTCTCCATCAACGTGGATTTACGATAGCACCACCTATCGGAACCACGAGAAAAAATCTCCGTGTCTCCAAATTGCGTTTTCTCTTCTCCACCTCTCTTTACTACATGTGCAATTTATTTTCCGCTGCCAATACTCTAGAATTGCATGTGTAGGGTGATACTTGACTTGATCTCCATTGTGAACTTGCCAAAAACTTGTCTTTATCAAAAGGCTGAATTTTTATATTGTCAAGTAGTCTAATCACCCCCCCTCTAGACATACTTTCGATCCTACAAGTGGTATCAGAGCTTTGGTCTCCATTGTATTGGTTTCCATTGCATTGGACTCCATAAGCTTGGTTTCACAACCTAGGAGAGTATGGCGTCTAGTGAGGGTAATTTTCGTAGAGGTCCTTACTTTGATGGTTCAAACTTTGCTAGTTGGAAGCATAAAATGAAAACGCATATTCTTGGACATAACCCTGCCGCATGGGGCATTATTTGTGTTGGCTTGCAAGGTGAATTCTTCGAGGAAGGAAAAGTTCCGGATCGTGAAGCTACAGCTGATGAATTGTGGATGTTGCAAAACAATGCTCAAGCTTGTGACATTCTCTTCAATGCCTTGTGTCCCGAGGAGTTCAACAAAATCAGCTGTCTTGAGAATGCAAAAGAGATTTGGGATACTTTGGTCGAAATGCACGAAGGTACCGAGTCCATGAAGGAATCAAAGCTAGATGTTCTTCAAGGTCAACTTGACAAGTTCAAGATGAAGGAAGGTGAAGGAGTCGCTGAAATGTACTCTAGGCTTGCTCTCATCACAAATGAGATTGCCGGCTTAGGAAGCGAAGAAATGACCGACCGATTCATCATCAAGAAGATTCTCAGAGCTTTGGATGGAAAGTATGACACCGTGTGCACTTTGATCCAAATGATGCCAAACTACAAGGATCTCAAGCCTACCGAAGTCATTGGAAGAATTGTTGCTCATGAGATGACACTTAAAGATAAGGAAGAGCTTCACAACAAGTCAAGTGGTGCTTATAAAGCTTCAAGTGATGCTCCCACAACCTCAAGTGACAAGCTAGTTTCCAATGAAGAGATAAGCCTAATGGTGAAGAACTTCAACAAATTCTACAAGAGTAGAAGCAAGGAAAGAAGCTCAAAGTCTAGATCATATGATGAAAAGAGATCTTCAAGTCGTGATCGAAACTGCTACAATTTGGAAGACCCGGACACTACTCAAATGAATGTTCGGCTCCCCACAAGAGAAGAGAAGAATCTCCAAGAAGAAGAAGCTCAAGAGAAGAGTCACCTCGGAAAGAGAGAAGGAGTAGAGATGATCGTTATGAACGAAGATCCTCTCGGAGAAGCAAGGATTCGGAGAGGAAAGACAAGTCATCAAGGAGCTACACAAGAAGAAAACATCAAGCTCATGTAGGTGAATGGGTCTCCGCCCGACTCGACAATCACTCCGAACGAAGCTATCACTCCAACTCGAATCTGAGTCAAGATGAAGGTGTTGCGGTCTCGCTCTCGTGTCCTCCAACTCCAACTCCTATGACTTGTTTGATTCACCAAATGAGGGAATTGGAAGATGCTTCATGGCTAAAGGCCCCAAGGTATCACACCCTGAATTCATTGACTTTGATAGTGATGAGGATGACTTGCTTGGTGAAGATGAGCTTTTACATGACAAATCTAGTGAGCCTAGTAATGATGAACATGCTAGTAGTCTTTATAGTCGAGAAGAGTCGAATGACAATGCTATGAAGGAGATTGAGCGTCTAACTAAAGAACTAAACACTCTTAAGTTAGCTCATGAAACAACTCAAGAAGATCATAGAGAGCTCCTAAGATCTCATGAGAAGCTACGCTCGAGAAGCTCAATCTAGAGCAAGAACATGAGTTTCTAAAAGCAATCAATGACGATCTTGAAGAAGAGTTCTTCATATCTTGCCAAACGACTTCTCTTGTCTAACTTCTTGCCACCTATTAAAACTAAGCATGACAAGCATAAGAAAAATTCTTCATCTAGTAGTAACAATAACCATGCTAAATCTAATGTTGTTACCTCTAGTAGTTCTCTTGATTCCACTAACAATGTTTCAAGCCAAGTTACACTTGAGCAAGAAAATAGTTTATTGAAAGGGATTATAGAGAAAGGTGTCTACAAGAGCCTTGCGGAAGCAAGAACTTTGAGGAAATTGTTCGCAAGCAAGGAAGGCACGGAAGAATCAAGGAATTGGTTTTGAGCGAAAGTTCAACGCCGAGGGTGTTGAATGGGAAGAAGGTCAATATCCCACTCCAAAGTTTGTTTCTCAAAAGGAGAAGTATGATCCTACTTCTTCCAATGTGGAACAAGCTCTAGATGACCTTCCACCACAAGACCACAAGCTAAAAGGCAAGGACAAGCTTCAAGAGGAGATTGATGCATTTATTGAAGCACCCAAAGCCATGGTCAAGTGGGTTCCCAAGGAAACGTCAAGTTCTACTTCATCAAGCTCAACTACAACCCCAAGGATTCCCATCAAGATGATGTGGATCCCGAAGAAGAAGAACTAGAGAGTTCTTGAGGGTGACTCCGCCAACATACTTCACTCACATTCATTTTGGCAAAACTTGTGCAATCAACTTCCACATCTTGCACTAGTTCATGGAGTCACAAACCCTCTTGTTGGTAAGTCAAGGGACAAGGTAATCATTGCTTTCATGGACATCATCTATTGTGTACTTCAATCTATGTCCATGGATATCCTTGTTTGTTCCTTGTGGGACTAACCCATGTAGGTATTGAAAGTGCCCGAATCCAAAGGATTGCTCCCAACTCTTGATGATCTTCATCAACATTGAGCATCCACATCTTCAACATCTACATGAAGTCTTCTACGACAACCCAAGGCTAGTTTGACCCTTTAAAAGGGGTTCTCACATCAAGGGGGAGCTTTGCTCTAAAGAATTGAGCTAAAGCATCTTCAAATGATGTGAACACATTAATGCTTTATGTAAAAGTGGTAACCCCACTTGTGCTTAAACGATGAGTATGACCTATGATCAAATGTTCTCATTTGACTCCTAAGTCAATATACTCATATAAAGATGACATAGTCATCGACAAATTGTGTGATAGTAGCTAGAGTTTTGTTTGTGCATGTTTGACACATATTTCATTTGCTATCTTATTGTGTGAGCATGTTGGATGCATGATTTTATCCATTCGAGGACATCCATTTGTTGCTTTGGACTTTTTGGATTTTTCAGACCAAATGGATGGACAAGAATGCCTAAGTACCTCCCCTAGCTATCTATGCTTTCTTGTCTCAAATTCTATTCATGCTTATATCACAAACTTTGAACAAGCCATTTTCGGACCCACCGAGTGAGGAGCACTCGGAGCCACCGATCCGTCAAAGGCTAAACTTCCAAAACCTTCTAAGTAATTTCGGTCAGACCAACCCACTCAAACTCGGTCAGACCGAAAGCACCTGGATTGATCTAGGTTTTCACCTCGGTGAAGCCGAGTTGTACTTTTCGGCGTGATCAAGTGTGTAATCGTCATAGTTATCCATCTCGGTGCCACCGAAGTTTTACAACTCGGTCCCACCGACACAAAGGGTATAAATACTCCGTGGGTCGCGCGCATTGATTCCTACTTCAAACGCCGCCCCCACACCCCTTGCTGCCGTCGCCGTGGTCTCCGGATCGTCTCCGTGTCGCCAGGCGCCCCGCCGCAGTCTCCGTCGCCGTCAGCGGACATTCTCTCCGCCGTTGCCGCCATAGAGGAACTCCACCAAGTTAGGGTGAGTTTGATCCTCTCGTGCTTCAACCCTCGATTCTATGCACGATTGGTTTGCCTAGCATCTTGCCACGTTTGAGATCTTCCTTAACACAGATTAGTTCCTTTGAACGAAATTGAGTAAAAGTTTTAGGTTAGGTTTCCATGAATACATCTCGGTGAGTCCGATTTACATTCTCGGTATGACCGATTTGGCCTCCGCCATTGCATCGCACCTTTTGGTCCAACCGAAGTTGTGCAAATCGGTGCTGTTGAAATGAGGATTTAGTGAAACCCTAGTGTTTTCGGCAGACGAAACCCACATCGGTCCAACCGAAAGTGGTGTGAATGCTTCATTTAAACACTTCGGATTCACCGAATTTTAGACTCGGTCTGACCGAAATGCATTCTGTGAAAACCTAAAACTGAAATTTGAACTTATTTTTTTGCAAAATCTTCTGCAGTTTGTGATAACTCTTCTACTCTGCCTACACCTAATCTATTCACAGGTTGTCAGCCATGTCAGATGCCAGTGACAGCCAGAACAGGTCTGAGTCACCAATTGCTGAAATTCCAGAGGCAGGCACTAGTCCTGAGGCCAGCAGCTTTTCAGATGATGGTGAGAGGAGCACACCAAGTGGTTTGCCTCCTGCAGCCACCAGGGCCAGAAAGAAGAAGAATTCTGATGAAGAAGATTCTGATTTCATAGCTGAGGAAGAGATCTCCTCCAAGCCAAAGAGGAAAGTGGTTGCCAAAGAGCATCAAGGGCAACAAACCAAGAAAGGCACCAGTAAAGTGAAGAAGTCCACTGTTGCCAAGAAGCTAAGTATGGAAGAGGAAACTTCAAGCAAGGTGAAGAAAACTTCCAAGAGGAAGAGGATTGTGCATGATGAAGCAGCAGATGATGATGATGATGATGATGAGGAAGCACCCCAGCCTCCTCCTCAGAAGCCTAAGTTCATGGGAGATGCCATCAGGGCAGGAGCACCTTCAAAATCCAAGCCATCTGCTCCAGCAAAGGCAGCTCAAGCCAAGCTCGCTGCCAAGCCCAAGAAAAGCTGTCAGAACATCCCACTTCAGAGAAGAAGAAAGACAATGTGCCACCAGCTGAGTCAGATGATGAGGCACCTGTATTGCTGAAACTTCGTCAGAAATTGCCAATTCAGAATGATGCTCATCCTTGAGCTGAGAACATGAAGGAAAGAAAGGATAGAGGTCTCAGGCTATGGAGACAAGCTGATCCATATGCTGTGAGGAGAAGAACTGCTGTTGATCCAAGATTCCACACCAGAGAGCAGCAGGACTTCTATGAGACTGTGCTAATGGACAAGAAGCCCATTGTTGCAGATACTAGATATGTTGACTGGGAATACATTGACAGTGAAGAGCACAGAGACTTCTTTCCACATGTGCATGAGAGCTTCACTGCATGTGGTGTTGCAGATTTCGTTGGTCAGAAGTTGACAGATTGGAATGATGAGATGATCATGCAATTCTATGCCACTGCTCATTTCTATCCAGATGGTAAGATCACATGGATGACTGAAGGCCAAAGATTCTCTTCAACTGTTGAAGAATGGGCAGCACTGCTGAATGCTCCAGTGCAGAGAGAGGATGATGTTGATGTCTATGGTATTCCCAAGAAGAACCATGAGTCTATGAAGAACATGTACAATGAGGTACCAGCTAAGGATGTGGAAATCTGGAAGCTCGGCTCAGTGTATCATCTCCAGGCAGGTCTACCTACCACAAACACTATTCTAAGGCATACCTTGATGCCCAAGTCTGGAGATCATCGCATGATCAGAGGGTATTCTATCAACATGCTGCATATACTTGATCAGAAGGCACCTTTCAAGGTGATGGACCTGATAGTTGAGACTATCAAGAGGACTGCAGCAGACTGAAGAGGTCATGTGGATTTGCCCGCACATTCAGATGCTTATCAATGCCAAGTTTGGCACGGGCACCTACTTGTTGGATAGACCACACTTGCCACTGCAGCCTGAGCATGAGGACAATGAAGTTGTGATGTATGAGGAGGACCCAACGTCAGTTGAAGGTCAAGCAAAGAGTGAAGCTGCCAAGCAAGCCAAAGCTGAGAAGGAAGCAGCAGCAGCAGCAGCTAAACCCAAGAGTGTTGGAGAACAGCTCCTTGAAGCTACCCAGAGGATTGAACAATGCCTGGCCAGCATTGTGTAGTCTCAGGAGAGTCTTGAGAGGATTGTTGAAGACAAGATCCATGCTCTGGATGTCAAGCTGACTGAAGTGCAAGTCACTGTTAACAAGCTTGAGGCAGATATAGAGGAAGCAAAGAGGGAGAAGGAAGAGCTCATGCGTGAGATGCAGGATGACCTAGTCCAGGATGATTATGAACAGCCTGCTCAAGTTCCTACAGACCACAGTCACTGCTATTCCAAAGGATGACACGGGACTACAGCCTCAAGACCTCCCACAGCTCCATCGGTTCCAGCTCAGCCAAAGAACCACTCCTCCTGCAGCACAGACATCAGCTGAAGCCTTTGCAGATGCAGCCATCTCAACTCCATCAACCCAGACAGGAGCCGCCAGCAGAGTCCCTAGTGACGTTTAGCTCTATACCTTTCGAACTTTTTGGTAACTTGTTGCCAAAGGGGGAGAAATTGTATAGATCATAGGACTTCGAGAGAGAGAGTGCTTTGTCTTTGCGCTTTTGCTCTTTCGTTCATTTGCGGTCTTTTTGAGATACTTTTGAGTTTTTCGAGACATTCCGTGTGTTTGATACTACCTTTGCTCTACATTGATGAGTGCTTGGTCGTACTATGCCTTAATGTGTGCTTAATGCTTATCATATGCTATTCACATCTTGTATGACCATTTACTCATGTCTTGGTGATTGAGTGCATGCTATTCATTCTTATCATTTTGTGCGCTCCACCAAGATGTATGTGACATGGAAGAGTGACCCATGATCCTAATCGATTGTGCATTTGCATTCAAACGCAAATCTTAAATAATGCACAAATTTAGGGGGAGCTCTTGCTTATCACATACTTCTCAAAGCAACGATATTATTCATTGATTATATCATTTGTCGAAGCTTTGATCTATATGTTGTCATCAATTACCAAAAAGGGGGAGATTGAAAGTGCAACTAATCCCCGGGTGGTTTTGGTAATTAATAACAACATATATATCATTGAACTAATAGTTTCTTGAGAATCATTTCAGAAAGTTCAGTGATATGGGTATGGCAATGACTGAAGAAGTGGACCCCTCAAAATGCTAAGGCAAACATTGGCAAAAGCTCAAGACTCCATTTTTGGTTTAGTGATCCAAGATCACATTGAGTCCATATTAAAGCCAATACTATTAAAAGGGGATGAGGTTATGTTAATGATCTGGTTGCTCAAAGTGCTTAGTGATATATCTCCTAAACTATCAGCAACTCTCACTTCAAACATGCACTCATAAGTAATCTCGGTCCCACCGATTTCCTAAACTCAGTCACACCGAGATGAACCACCTCAGCCATAAAGCCAAACCCTAGATATTTCGGATTTTCCGATTCTGAACTCGGTCTCACCGAAACTAGTGTTGCCAAGCTTCTGTAACCTTCTGTCATCAAATCGGTGTCACCGAGATGATGAAGTCGGTCCCACCGAGATTGGCAAACCCTAGTCTTTGGAAGAATCGGACTCACCGAGATTGTATTTTCGGTCCCACCGAAAATCCCAACGTTCACAAGATTTGAACTTTCGGTCTCACCGAGTTGTCAACTTTGGTGACCGAGATTGGTCAAATGTGTGTAACGGTTGGATTTTGTGTGGAGGCTATAAATACCCCTCCACCTCCTCTTCATTCGTGGAGAGAGCCATCGAAAGAACTACCACTCCTACCTTACATTTCGAGAAGAAAACTACCTACCCTTGTGTTGAGATCAAGTTGCTCCACTCTCACCATATGAAACTTGATCTCTAGCCTTCCCAAGTTGCTTTCCACTCAATCCTTTCTTCCACCACAGCCAAATCAAGTGAGGAGAGTTGAGTGTTGGGGAGATTATCATTTGAAGCACAAGAGCAAGGAGTTCATCATCATCAACACCATCTATTACCTTTTGGAGGGTGGTGCCTCCTAGATTGGTTAGGTGTCGCTTGGGAGCCTCTGTCGAGATGTGGAGTTGAACCAAGAAGTTTGTAAGGGCAAGGAGATCGCCTACTTCGTGAAGATCTACCCCGAGTAAGGCTAGTCCTCCGTGGGCGTATGCCATGATGGCATAGACAAGGTTGCTTCTTCGTGGACCCTTCGTGGGTGGAGCCCTCCGTGGACTCTCGCAGCCGTTACCCTCCGTGGGTTGAAGTCTCCATCAACGTGGATTGACGATAGCACCACCTATCGGAACCACGAGAAAAAATCTCTGTGTCTCCAAATTGCGTTTGCTCTTCTCCACCTCTCTTTACTACATGTGCAATTTAATTTTCGCTGCCAATACTCTAGAATTGCATGTGTAGGGTGATACTTGACTTGATCTCCATTGTGAACTTGCCAAAAACTTGTCTTTATCAAAAGGCTGAATTTTTATATTGTCAAGTAGTCTAATCACCCCCCCCTCTAGACATACTTTCGATCCTACAGTTTGATCCTTGAGGGATCAATACCCATTTTGCGCACTGTATCCTGATAAAGCAGGTTCAGGCTGCTACCACTGTCCATGAGGACACGTGTGAGGTGGAATTCATCGATGATAGGGTCAAGCACCAGTGCGGCTGAACCGCCGTGACGGATACTGGTCGGATGGTCCCTTCGGTCGAAGGTGATCAAACAGGAGGACCACGGGTTGTATTTTGGGGCGACTGGCTCCATCGCGTAGACGTCCCTTAGTGCGCGCTTCCGCCCTTTTGGGGATGTGGGTAGCATATATCATATTCACCGTTTTCAATTGGGAAGGAAACTTCTTCTGTCCCCTTGTATTCGGCGGCCGGGGTTCCTCGTTGTGGGGACCCCGACTCATAAGTCGTGATCACCGAATGCACGTGTACAGTGATCCCAGAGATCAATGCTCACTGAACACACAGAAGCTGAATAACAAGAGTCTTACATCCATACATACCGTATTACACAAGTAGGACCATTATGGTCAAGTCTTGAGTATATCATCGTAGCGGAAATCTTCGTCGATAACTTGGACCCATACCATCTGCCTTAACCCTACATGCATTCTGACTGGGAAGCGTCCTAGCTCGCATGTTCGTCACCGAAGTATTCTTCATCATATCCTGTTCTTTCAAGCTGGCCAAGTAAATAGCGAGGACAAGCCGATGAGTACGTTTGAATGTACTCGCAAGCAACCCATGTTTCGGTTCAAGATACAACAATGCATGATATAGGTAAATTTTTGCAGAAAGCTAGTTTTTCTCATGCAAGTATGATCAACATTTATCAAGGGCATGAATGTGTCTGCAACAAGTATCAGGAGGTTTCAGACATCATCATCGAGAAAGAGTTATAGACAACTCATGCTCAAGCTCATCGTGACTTCTTCACGAGTCGCATCATCAATATCACCAAACTGTGTTGTTTGTCAGAAACATATGGACATAGTCTAAGCAGCACCGCCCAACTGTCCTTGACCGTGGACACGGCTATTCGAATAGTTTTACACTCTGCAGAGGTTGCACACTTTACCCACAAGATCCGGGGAACTTCCGTGTCATCCACGACCCGCGGTACCTCAAGTACCCGGGGTAAGCACCCGATCACTACATTTCCCTAGACGACACTAACATGGAGTCCACTCGTTGTTCCGTATCCTCACGATGTAGGTCATACGAGACTCACTCGAGTTCGTAACATCCGAGAGGGGACACAACGGTGTGTCCGGTGCCCTGTAAAGACAGTCATGGACGCCCTACCTGGCACGACCCCGTCCCGAGAGAGCGCACCAACAACTCTCCCGTCACTAGTAATGCGGGCTCCAAGCTAGTATCGGTCTAGGTAATCAATAATGCCCTTTCCCATATAAGGGTAGAGTGGTTGCGCATGTAAGGTTGGGACAGTCATCAATTCTTAAATCTAATCCGTTTTCGAAAACAACACACATACTTTCCTCAGTTAACCACTTCGTCATCAAGTGGTTACCCACCTCATCTCCCTCGGGCATAAGTGGCACCCGTCGGGGTTTTTGAAAAGTTCTTTGAAAACACTTTGCCTCCATCACCATGCATATTCCCGTCCCTATTTGCGTAGCACTACTTTAGCATCCTATCTACTCCCACCGGCATAACCCTCATAAGGAGGTAGGGTCATGCACAATGCAAGTATCAACAAGGAAGTAACAGAGGCAACCCATCAAAGTGGTTACCATCTCATCATGATTCCGATGCAACACTAATAAAGTGCTATATGACATGCAATAAAAAGGGCTTCATAGGTATGGTCAAAGGGCTGCTTGCCTTGGTCTTCAAAGTCTTCAAGTTCTTCAAATCCTTCTCTTTCTTCTTCTTCTTCAGCAACTTCGTCTAATACGGAATCTAATCGTCGCAAGAAATAACGAGAAAATAAGGCAACAGAAAAACCAAAGTGCTCAGAAAAATGTCAACTTATTTTTGATAAATACTAGGGGGAATTCTAAGAATGGTAAAATTCCTAGTTTTGGATTTGAAGTGGCAGAATAGAAGAAATGGATTTTCAAAGATGGATTTAAATGCTCAAATTTGAATTTAAATTTGAACCGTACAGAAAAGTTTGATGGGTATTTATGAAAGTTACACCATTAAATAGGTGGGATTTTTAGAAGAATTTAGGAGTTGGAATCATTGCATTTGGATTATTATTTAATCCTGTGGAATTATTTGAAATATAACAGAAAAAGAAAAAGGAAAACTGGCACTGTGTCACTGGGCCAGAAAGGCCACAGTGCAGCAGGCCCAGAAGGGATTCAGCCCGCGCGAGGCCGCCACGTCGAAGGCGTAAAGGCGAAATACGCCTTCCACCGACGCAGGAAAACGGTTCGCGCGCGCGTGCAATTTAAACCTGACAGGTTGGGCCCTCCCGTCAGTATGTGAGGCTGACTGACGGGCCCCACGGCCGTCGTCTTCCACCTCGAGCCAGAGAGGGAGGCGGGCTCAATGGCGTCGCTGTGGTCGACGGCGAGGCGGTCCGAGGGCACCGGCGTGCTCAGGGCGGAGTCGCCATTCGGGTGGAAGTGGAGGCGGTCGCCGGAGCGCAGGGGTTCGCCGGCGATGAGGAAGCCGGCGGCAGAGCTTCGGGTGGAGCTTGCCCCGGTCGATTATAGCTGCAATAGAGAGGGGAGATAGAGGGGAAATGGTGAGAGAGGTGAGGCGGTTCCAGATCGAGAGAGAGAGATGGCAACGGAGGCCTGTACCGCGAGATCGACGGAGACCCGAGGCGGCGGAGCTCGAGCTCGATCTCGAGCTCGGGCGCTTCTGGAGATGAACTGGGGGTGCAGGGGGATGACTTGGTGGTGCAGAGAGCGAGGGGTGAGGGTGGAAGGGCTCGGCGAGGCCTTTATATAGTTGAACGGCGGTCCACCGTGGGCTCGTGCGCCGGCGGGCTCGTGCTCGTCGCTACGGGCCTCGGGAGGGTGCTGCACCGTGTCTAGGGTGTTTGTGGGGGTCGACTACGCCCGGGGGAAAGAAGAGAGGGAGCAGGAAGAGGTCAGAGACGCCGCGCGTGTGAGCCGCGCCATTGCGCGCTTCAGGCGGTAGTGTCCGTTGAGGAGGCGGGAGGAGGAGAGAGGAGGGGGCCGACCGCGTAGCGTGTCTTGGACGCCGAGGCGCATCGGCAGCGCGCGGGGAAGGCCCGAGGTGGCCGGAAGCATTAGGCAGAGGGCGGCTACAGGTGCCTAGTCAAGATCAGAAGGCAGCTCTGGAGCTGCTTGGCATGCCATGGCATATTATATGCCACATGGTATGCCACTTGGTGTCGAGAGTGCTAGGGAGTAGTAAAGAAGGGGAGAGGGGCATTGGATGCCCTGGAGAGCCAGTAGAGTGAGGGGAGAGGAAGAAGAAGTGTGCAAATGGGCTGACCAGAGAGAGGAAGTGGGGTTTTACCCATCCAAATAGTGAGTTATGGACTTGCCATTGTTACTAGAGGTGAAAGGGGGCTAGGAGGAGTTGTGGTAAAAATTTGAGCTCTCCAAGAATAGTGGAAGGGGTCAAAATAGTGGTTTTTGCAAAATGCCAGAAGGTGTTTGATAATGGTTTGGGCTAGCAGATGAACTCTCATTGCCATGAGAATTAACAGGATGGAATCGAACATAGAAGTAGGGTGTTCCACCAAGTTTGAGCTCATTTGGGCAAAGTAGCCAATGTAACTTTTGTAAACCCTAGAAATGAGCAGAAATAGACTTGAGTAGATCTAGTTGAGCAAATCACTTCTCCTTGATGCACCACTTGGTTTAGTGGCCTCATTTGGTCATGTGAGCATGCTCACAAAAGTTGGGGTCAAGGGGAGAAAGTTGGTAGTACAAACTTGATCAAATTTGATTCTGGACAGGAAGGGTTTTGGGGCACTTTGATCAAGTTAACTTGTTCTCCAACTTGTGCCATTTGGTCTAGATGAATTATTAGACCATTTGAGCATGTTCACAAGGTTTTAAGAACATTTGGAAATGTTTGGCAATGTAAAGTTGCTCAAACTTGAAAAAGGACAGAAGTGGTTTTGAGAGGGTTTCATGGGGTTTTACTGTTCTCCATGACATGAGACTTGGCAAGATAATCTAAAATGTCATATGTGACATTCTAGAATTTTCTTGGAATTTTTGGAGAATATTTCCTTTGTAAATATTTCAAAAGCTTGAAATATCCAGAAAGGGGTTTTGAGGGATTTGACCAATGTTTTGAACATGACCATGTGTTGAAACTCTTATATATGGACAATATATGCCCACTGAGTTTCCCTGATTTTTTTCAAATATTTTTGAAGCAATAAAATAAATTTTTCCTATTAAAGACCATTTCTGGCCTTAAGAAAAAGCTTTTAAATAAAATAGGAAAATAACTTTTAAAATTATAAATTTGTGGTTTCTTGGTATCCTATATCTAATAGGAGTCAAAAATATTTTTGGAAAGATTTTTACTGCCCTTAATTAAGTACTTGCAGTGCAACCCTCAATTCAGGGGTTTTTGGAAAACTAATTTTTGAAAATACTTTTTGGCCAAATTATTTTTGTAAGAAAATACTATATTGCTCTATACACATGGCATGATCATTGGGAAAAGGTTTTGGATCAAGGAGATGAAGTATAGAAGGTGGAGTTGTGTTGACTTTAAAGAGCACTTTGAAAACACAGAGAGAAAACCAACTCAAATAAAAGTCAAATAATGCAAAAGTTTTTGTCAAACCGCATTTTATCATGATTTATTAGCTTAAGTGTTGTGGCATGAAAATCAGGGGTGTGACAGACCTACCCCCCTTACGAGAATCTCGTCCCCGAGATTCCCAAACTAGGCGCGGAAAGGGATACAGAGACTTGGATTCGGGGTAGTCTTCACGTCCTCATACTGCTTCTGCTTCTGTTTGGTGCTCCATTGAACTTGAAGTACATGATGGTGTGGCTTCGTGTATGATGTTCTTCTTGGTCCAGGTTTCTAATGGGTTGCTCGTGGTAGGTCTGATTGGGCTAGGGGTTGATGGCTCGGTGGTCAATGCCCTTGCAGAGATCGGGCAAGTTAGGAAGTTGGAAACACTTCCGGGGTTGTGATGCATGGAAAGCGTTGTGCTCATCAGGTGACTCAGGTGGTAACTCTAGCTGGTAGCCGTCTACTCTTCGTCTTGAAGTGATCTCGGAGGGGGTTGTTAAATCTTGGTATGGGTCTCCTTGTCATGGAAATGCTTGGTTCCTTCGAGAGAAGTGGTTTGCAGATATGCCAAGTCTTTGGTGCGGAGGTATACTTCTTGAAGATGGTGGTTGGCGTAGTTCTTCCTCCTAGGCATGATGGTCTTTAGATGTTCCTTGACCAGCTGAACGGCTCTTCTTCTGTCTTCAGGTGGACAAGTAGGTCACCAAATGATGATGACAACTATCTTGTCTAAGCACTCCATGAAGGCTTTGTTCACGGGGTACATAAAGTAGGCTGGGGAATTAGTGGTGGTCTTGTTGAGTGTGGGCCAAGGTGTTATGGATCTAGAGCCAAAGCCCAAGGTCAGGATCCGACCATGTTGTGGCTTGGTAGGGCGTAAGGGTTTCAAGGATTCTAGTGTGCGAGTGAACATTTGTCACCTTTATCCTTAAGCACAGTTTCTAAGATGCCTATTGTTCTATTTAGTCCTCCAAACAATCACATCATGTTACCGAAAGAATCATCCGTATAGGTCAACTCCAATCATCACTCATGCTATTCAGATCCTCGGGACTCTCGAGAGGAGGTCTAACAAAATCGTATATGTCTACAATCCCCAAACTCGTATGTATGTCTACCCTAAAATCCATGGGTAGAACATATAAGCTGCTAAGCTTTGAACGTGACAATCCAAGTGCTCATCCTATTCTTCCAAGGTCTAAGACAAACCATCTCTATCCTAAGGAAACACGTCGTAAGCCACTCCAAGATCTTGTTTCCTTCCTATGAATCAACTCCAACGCCCATTAACTTCCATCAATCACTACATGATCCATTAATTCTACAAATCCAACGCCTATCTTTGGTGTTCCACATGATCTCCTAAAGTCCTTATAATCCCCAAACACTTGAAAAGGCTATCTCTACTATAGTCAGTCCACCAATTTTCATTATCATGGTCAAGTAACCTCCAAGGTCAAGTCCACAAAGATGCCTAAATAAACTCCGACAATTAATCCAATCTCCTAGTTTTATTGTCCACCGAGAAACATGGTATCACGATCAAGATCATCAGTCTAAATCCAATTTACTCCGAACCATGTAAACATACTCAGCATCTATACTCAACTAGGATCACCTATTTAAATCCAAATCTCTTGTCCAACGAGAATTTCCACACTTTCCCCCAAGTCATTGTCGTAATATCAACTATCACCTATCAATATTCCCTGGCTAAGATAAATCCAAATACTTCCAAGAATTTCATCTTGCGATCATAATTGTCCTATTAAATCCAATTTACTCAGGGGGTAATGAAAGCTATGCTAATCTATACTCATGATCCCACCAAGTTCATCTACCAACATCAAAGCCTCATAATCCACCAAATAGTCTCATATAATTCCTCAAGTCATTGATATAAACTCATCAAGTCATTTGTCCTCTATTCCTATATCCTCAAATTGGTCTTTCCTATGGCATCGTCAGTTTGGTGCTATCTCAGGATGATAATGTGCTAGTTCACTATGTCCACTAGTCCCATGATGGACCCATGGTTGTGCAAGGTTATGGAGGCTTAACTAATGCTTTTGCAATTTGTGGGTTAAGCACATGGTTAAGGACTGGGGTATCTCATGAAGTCTCGAAGGGTCTAGGGATAGGGTTCTAGTCTTGAGGTGTATACGGGGTTGTACTTGGTCGAGGAGGTTGTAGCAAAAGTCTTCAGTGCTAGTTGGTCGCCGAGGTAGAATCCCTGGTGTATCTTGTCTTGTCGGTCTTCAGTTGATGAGAGAGATGAGAGGAAAGAGTAGCATAGAGGAGGGGAATGCCTAAAGGGGGTTCTATAGTGCAAGTGCAAACAAACAAGTGCCAAAGGGCCAAACAGAAAAAGCAAGGTAAGGAAGGTGATATAGTCGCATACTTGTCGCCAAGGGCAAAAGTGCGACCTATATCAAAACACAAACAAATAAAAACAAGCAACACACAATCATGGTTCTATTCGAACTATCATACGGACTCGACTGCGCATAGGGGGTACACGACTCATCCTAACCTAGGGGTTCTCGGACTCAGTAGTCGTGCCTTGTGCCTCATGCAGTCTTCTGAGTTTTCCTCAGGTGTCGCTACGTCTCTTGTTTGACGAAACGATCTGGGTTGAGCCTGAAGAATCGTCGACAACTTCTTGCCTATTGAAGTGATGGGGCGAAGGTGGCTCCTCGTAACTAGCATTGACTTGATCTTCTGTAGTCTTCTTAATCATGACGATCACTTTTGCCTTTTTAAGGTGTTGGCGGTTCCAGGTGGCACTCCTTTATGCAATGACATTAACAAGGCATAATAGAGGCTCAATCTGTCAGACACCTTGTTGACAATATCGTCACTGAGAGCGCGGGATGAAGAGAACCGTGTTCCTGCTCACTATAGTGAGGCGGACCAAATGGCTAGGTTCTCATCCACCGGTGGTTGCCGATACAACAACGGTAGTGACAGGGTTACCCTATTAGCGATGTATATCATGATCTTGCATATCCTATGCCCTAATCATCGTAGGCTAAGGTTGCATCATCTTGGGGCAGTGTCAAGGGTGTCACCATCTCCTGGTCTTGTGTCCTCATTCCTTGAGGGTGTATCTTCTGTTGGTATCGTCTTGTTGTGATGTCGCGAATCTTGTGTTCGGGAGATGTGGGTGAATGTCTGGCAAGGCATCTTCCTTCGATTCTGGCTGCAATAGAGAGGGGAGACAGAGGGGAAATGGTGAGAGAGGTGAGGCGGTTCCAGATCAAGAGAGAGAGATGGCAACGGAGGCCTGTACCGCGCGATCGACGGAGACCCGAGGCGGCGGAGCTCGAGCTCGATCTCGAGCTCGGGCGCTTCTGGAGATGAACTGGGGGTGCAGGGGGATGACTTGGTGGTGCAGAGAGCGAGGGGTGAGGGTGGAAGGGCTCGAGGAGGCCTTTATATAGGCGAATGGCGGTCCATCATGGGCTCGTGCGCCGGCGGGCTCGTGCTCATCGCTACGGGCCTCGGGAGGGCGCTGCACCGTGTCTAGGGTGTTTGTGGTGGTCGACTACGCCCGGGGGAAAGAAGAGAGGGAGCAGGAAGAGGTCAGAGACGCCGCGCGTGTGATCCGCGCCATTGGCGCGCACGGGCGGCCGGTGTCCGTTAGCGCGGAGGCACGGGGGGGAGGAGAGAGGAGGGGGCCGACCGCGTAGCGTGTCGCGGACGCCGAGGCGCATCGGCAGGCGTGCAGGAAAGGCCCGAGGTGGCCGGAAGCATTGGGCAAGGGCGGCTACAAAGGCCTAGTCAGATCAGAAGGCCTCTGAGCAGCTGCTTGGCATGCCATGGCATATTATATGCCCTGTGGTATGCCACCGTGTCCAGAGTGCTAGGGAGTAGTAAAGAAGGGGAGAGGGGCATTGGATGCCCTGGAGAGCCAGTAGAGTGAGGGGAGAGGAAGAAGAAGTGTGCAAATGGGCTGACCAGAGAGAGGAAGTGGGGTTTTACCCATCCAAATAGTGAGCTATGGACTTGCCATTGTTACTAGAGGTGAAAGGGGGCTAGGAGGAGCTGTGGTAAAAATTTGAGCTCTCCAAGAATAGTGGAAGGGGTCAAAATAGTGGTTTTTGCAAAATGCCAGAAGGTGTTTGATAATGGTTTGGGCTAGCAGATGAACTCTCATTGCCATGAGAATTAACAGGATGGAATGGAACATAGAAGTAGGGTGTTCCACCAAGTTTGAGCTCATTTGGGCAAAGTAGCCAATGTAACTTTTGTAAACCCTAGAAATGAGCAGAAATAGACTTGAGTAGATCTAGTTGAGAAAATCACTTCTCCTTGATGCACCACTTGGTTTAGTGGCCTCATTTGGTCATGTGAGCATGCTCACAAAAGTTGGGGTCAAGGGGAGAAAGTTGGTAGTACAAACTTGATCAAATTTGGTTCTGGACAGGAAGGGTTTTGGGGCACTTTGATCAAGTTAACTTGTTCTCCAACTTGTGCCATTTGGTCTAGATGAATTATTAGACCATTTGAGCATGTTCACAAGGTTTGAGAACATTTGGAAATGTTTGGCAATGTAAAGTTGCTCAAACTTGAAAAAGGACAGAAGTGGTTTTGAGAGGGTTTCATGGGGTTTTACTGTTCTCCATGACATTAGACTTGGCAAGATCATCTAAAATGTCATAGGTGACATTCTAGAATTTTCTTGGAATTTTTGGAGAATATTTCCTTTGTAAATATTTGAAAAGCTTGAAATATCCAGAAAGGGGTTTTGAGGGATTTGACCAATGTTTTGAACATTCCCATGTGTTGAAACTCTTATATATGGACAATATATGCCCACTGAGTTTCCCTGATTTTTTTCAAATATTTTTGAAGCAATAAAATAATTTTTTCCTATTAAAGACCATTTCTGGCCTTAAGAAAAAGCTTTTAAATAAAATAGGAAAATAACTTTCAAAATTATATTTTTGTGGTTTCTTGGTATCCTATATCTAATAGGAGTCAAAAATATTTTTAGAAAGATTTTACTGCCCTTAATTAAGTACTTGCGGTGCAACCCTCAATTCAGGGGTTTTGGAAAACTAATTTTGAAAATACTTTTGGCCAAATTATTTTGTAAGAAAATACTATATTGCTCTATACACATGGCATGATCATTGGGAAAAGGTTTTGGATCAAGGAGATGAAGTATAGAAGGTGGAGTTGTGTTGACTTTAAAGAGCACTTTGAAAACACGAGAGAAAACCAACTCAAATAAAAGTCAAATAATGCAAAAGTTTTTGTCAAACCGCATTTTATCTTGATTTATTAGCTTAAGTGTTGTGGCATGAAAATCAGGGTGTGACAGACCTACCCCCTTACAAGAATCTCGTCCCGAGATTCCCAAACTAAGCGCGAAAGGGATCTGAGAGACTTGGATTCGGGTAGTCTTCATGTCCTCATCGCTTCGCTTCATTTGGTGCTCCATTGAACTTGAAGTACATGATGGTGTGGCTTCGTGTATGATGTTCTTCTTGGTCCAGGTTTCTAATGGGTTGCTCGTGGTAGGTCAGATTGGGCTAGGGGTTGATGGCTCGGTGGTCAATGCCCTTGCAGAGATCGGGCAAGTTAGGAAGTTGGAAACACTTCCGGGGTTGTGATGCATGGAAAGCGTTGTGCTCATCAGGTGACTCAGGTGGTAACTCTAGCTGGTAGCCGTCTACTCTTCGTCTTGAAGTGATCTCGGAGGGGGTTGTTAAATCTTGGTATGGGTCTCCTTGTCATGGAAATGCTTGGTTCCTTCGAGAGAAGTGGTTTGCAGATATGCCTAGTCTTTGGTGCGGAGGTATACTTCTTGAAGATGGTGGTTGGCGTAGTTCTTCCTCCTAGGCATGACGGTCTTTAGATGTTCCTTGACCAGCTGAACGACTCTTCTTCTGTCTTCAGGTGGACAAGTAGGTCACCAAATGATGATGACAACTATCTTGTCTAAGCACTCCATGAAGGCTTTGTTCACGGGGTACATAAAGTAGGCTGGAGAATTAGTGGTGGTCTTGTTGAGTGTGGGCCAAGGTGTTATGGATCTAGAGCCAAAGCCCAAGGTCAGGATCCGACCATGTTGTGGCTTGGTAGGGCGTAAGGGTTTCAAGGATTCTAGTGTGCGAGTGAACATTTGTCACCTTTATCCTTAAGCACAGTTTCTAAGATGCCTATTGTTCTATTTAGTCCTCCAAACAATCACATCATGTTACCAAAAGAATCATCCCGTATAGGTCAACTCCAATCATCACTCATGCTATTCGTATCCTCAGGACTCTCGAGAGGAGGTCTAACAAAATCGTATATGTCTACAATCCCCAAACTCGTATGTATGTCTACCCCTAAAAATCCATAGGTAGAACATATAAGCTGCTAAGCCTGAACGTGACAATCCAAGTGCTCATCCTATTCTTCCAAGGTCTAAGACAAAGCATCTCTATCCTAAGGAAACACGTCGTAAGCCACTCCAAGATCTTGTTTCCTTCCTATGAATCAACTCCAACAGCCCATTAACTTCCATCAATCACTACATGATCCATTAATTCTACAAATCCAACGCCTATGCTGGTGTTCCACATGATCTCCTAAAGTCCTTATAATCCCCAAACACTTGAAAAGGCTATCTCTACTATAGTCAGTCCACCAATTTTCATTATCATGGTCAAGTAACCTCCAAGGTCAAGTCCACAAAGATGCCTAAATAAACTCCGACAATTAATCCAATCTCCTAGTTTTATTGTCCACCGAGAAACATGGTATCACGATCAAGATCATCAGTCTAAATCCAATTTACTCCGAACCATGTAAACATACTCAGCATCTATACTCAACTAGGATCACCTATTTAAATCCAAATCTCTTGTCCAACGAGAATTTCTGCACTTTCCCCCAAGTCATTGTCGTAATATCAACTATCACCTATCAATATTCCCTGGCTAAGATAAATCCAAATACTTCCAAGAATTTCATCTTGCGATCATAATTGTCCTATTAAATCCAATTTACTCAGGGGGTAATGAAAGCTATGCTAATCTATACTCATGATCCCACCAAGTTCATCTACCAACATCAAAGCCTCATAATCCACCAAATAGTCTCATATAATTCCTCAAGTCATTGATATAAACTCATCAAGTCATTTGTCCTCTATTCCTATATCCTCAAATTGGTCTTTCCTATGGCATCATCAGTTTGGTGCTATCTCAGGATGATAATGTGCTAGTTCACTATGTCCACTAGTCCCATGATGGACCCATGGTTGTGCAAGGTTATGGAGGCTTAACTAATGCTTTTGCAATTTGTGGGTTAAGCACATGGTTAAGGACTGGGGTATCTCATGAAGTCTCGAAGGGTCTAGGGATAGGGTTCTAGTCTTGAGGTGTATACGGGGTTGTACTTGGTCGAGGAGGTTGTAGCAAAAGTCTTCAGTGCTAGTTGGTCGCCGAGGTAGAATCCCTGGTGTATCTTGTCTTGTCGGTCTTCAGTTGATGAGAGAGATGAGAGGAAAGAGTAGCATAGAGGAAGGGAATGCCTAAAGGGGGTTCTATAGTGCAAGTGCAAACAAACAAGTGCCAAAGGGCCAAACAGAAAAAGCAAGGTAAGGAAGGTGACATAGTCGCATACTTGTCGCCTAGGGCAAAAGTGCGACCTATATCAAAACACAAACAAATAAAAACAAGCAACACACAATCATGGTTCTATTCGAACTATCATACGGACTCGACTGCGCATAGGGGGTACACGACTCATCCTACCCTAGGGGTTCTCGGACTCAGTAGTCATGCCTTGTGCCTCATGCAGTCTTCTGAGTTTTCCTCAGGTGTCGCTACATCTCCTGTTTGACGAAACGATCTGGGTTGAGCCTGAAGAATCTTCGACAACTTCTTGCCTGTTGAAGTGATGGGGCAAAGGTGGCTCCTCGTAACTGGCATTGACTTGATCTTCTGTTGTCTTCTTAATCATGACGATCACTTTTGCCTTTTTAAGGTGTTGGCGGTTCCAGGTGGCACTCCTTTATGCAATGACATTAACAAGGCATAATAGAGGCCAAATCTGTCAGACACCTTGTTGACAATATCGTCACCGAGAGTGGGGGATGAAGAGAACCGTTTTCCTGCTCACTATAGTGAGGCGGACCAAATGGCTAGGTTCTCATCCACCGGTGGTTGCCGATACAACAACGGTAGTGACAGGGTTACCCTATTAGCGATGTATATCATGATCTTGCATATCCTATGCCCTAATCATCGTAGGCTAAGGTTGCATCATCTTGGGGCAGTGTCAAGGGTGTCACCATCTCCTGGGTCTTCAGGTCCTCATTCCTTGAGGGTGTATCTTCTGTTGGTATCGTCTTGTTGTGATGTCGCGAATCTTGTGTTCGGGAGATGTGGGTGAATGTCTGGCAAGGAATCTTCCTTCTAGATTATCCACGAGGATTACAAGGAATCCAGTGGTCAGGGGCATAAGGGTTCTAGTGACCAAAGGTTTTGAAGGGGAAGAGATCAATAAGGAAAGTATACCTTAGTTTTTGAAAAACTGAGAAGGGAAGAGAAGTATAGATTGTTTTGAAACTAGTAGTAGTTTTGAAAATAGTTTTACCCTAACTAACGACCATGCTAACTAAGGCTTCCTACAGTCAGGATGGCTCTGATACCAGCTCTGTGGGGACCCCGACTCATAAGTCGTGATCACCGAATGCACGTGTACAGTGATCCCAGAGATCAATGCTCACTGAACACACAGAAGCTGAATAACAAGAGTCTTACATCCATACATACCGTATTACACAAGTAGGACCATTATGGTCAAGTCTTGAGTATATCATCGCAGCGGAAATCTTCGTTGATAACTTGGACCCATGCCATCTGCCTTAACCCTACATGCATTCTGACTGGGAAGCGTCCTAGCTCGCATGTTCGTCGCCGAAGTATTCTTCATCATATCCTGTTCTTTCAAGCCTGGCCAAGTAAATAGCCAGGGACAAGCCAGTGAGTACGTTTGAATGTACTCGCAAGCAACCTGTGTTTCGGTTCAAGATACAACAATGCATGATATAGGTAAATTTTTGCAGAAAGCTAGTTTTTCTCATGCAAGTATGATCAACATTTATCAAGGGCATGAATGTGTCTGCAACAAGTATCAGGAGGTTTCAGACATCATCATCGAGAAAGAGGTATAGACAACTCATGCTCAAGCTCATCGTGACTTCTTCACGAGTCGCATCATCAATATCACCAAACTGTGTTGTTTGTCAGAAACATATGGACATAGTCTAAGCAGCACCGCCCAACTGTCCTTGACCGTGGACACGGCTATTCGAATAGTTTTACACTCTGCAGAGGTTGCACACTTTACCCACAAGATCCGGGGAACTTCCGTGTCATCCACGACCCGCGGTACCTCAAGTACCCGGGGTAAGCACCCGATCACTACCTTTCCCTAGACGACACTAACATGGAGTCCACTCGTTGTTCCGTATCCTCAGGATGTACGTCATACGAGACTCACTCGAGATCGTAACATCCGAGAGGGGACACAACGGTGTGTCCGGTGCCCTGTAAAGACAGTCATGGCCGCCCTACCTAGCACGACCCCGTCCCGAGAGAGCGCACCAACAACTCTCCCGTCACTAGTAATGCGGGCTCCAAGCTAGTATCGGTCTAGGTAATCAATAATGCCCTTTCCCATATAAGGGTAGAGTGGTTGCGCATGTAAGGTTGGGACAGTCATCAATTCTTAAATCTAATCCGTTTTCGAAAACAACACACATGCTTTCCTCGGTACACCACTTCGTCATCAAGTGGTTACCCACCTCAACATCTCCCTCGGGCATAAGTGGCACCCGTCGGGGTTTTCGAAAAGTTCTTTGAAAACACTTTGCCTCCATCACCATGCATATTCCCGTCCCTATTTGCGTAGCACTACTTTAGCATCCTATCTACTCCCACCGGCATAACCCTCATAAGGAGGTAGGGTCATGCACAATGCAAGTATCAACAAGGAAGTAACAGAGGCAACCCACCAAAGTGGTTACCATCTCATCATGATTCCGATGCAACACTAATAAAGTGCTATATGACATGCAATAAAAAGGGCTTCATAGGTTTGGTCAAAGGGCTGCTTGCCTTGGTCTTCAAAGTCTTCAAGTTCTTCAAATCCTTCTCTTTCTTCTTCTTCTTCAGCAACATCGTCTAATACGGAATCTAATCGTCGCAAGAAATAACGAGAAAATAAGGCAACAGAAAAACCAAAGTGCTCAGAAAAATGTCAACTTATTTTTGATAAATACTAGGGGGAATTCTAAGAATGGTAAAATTCCTAGTTTTGGATTTGAAGTGGCAGAATAGAAGAAATAGATTTTCAAAGATGGATTTAAATGCTCAAATTTGAATTTAAATTTGAACCGTACAGAAAAGTTTGATGGGTATTTATGAAAGTTACACCATTAAATAGGTGGGATTTTTAGAAGAATTTAGGAGTTGGAATCATTGCATTTGGATTATTATTTAATCTGTGGAATTATTTGAAATATAACAGAAAAAGAAAAGGAAAATCGGCCTTTGTGTCCTTTGGGCCGAAAGGCCCAAATGCAGCAGGCCGGAAGGATTCAGCCAGCGAGGCCGCCACGTCGAAGGCGTAAAGGCGAAATACGCCTTCCGCCGACGCAGGAAAACGGTTCGCGCGCGCGTGCAATTTAAACCTGAAGGGTGGGCCCCTCCCATCAGTATGTGAGGCTGACTGACGGGCCCCACGGCCGTCGTCTTCCACCTCGAGCCAGAGAGGGAGGCGAGCTCACCGGCATCGCTATGGTCGATGGCGAGGCGGTCCGAGGGCACCGGCGTGCTCAGGGCGGAGTCGCTGTTCGGGTGGAAGTGGAGGCGGTCGCCGGAGCGCAGGGGTTCGCCGGCGATGAGGAAGCCGGCGGCAGAGCTTCGGGAGGAGCTTGGCCCGGTCGATTCTGGCTGCAATAGAGAGGGGAGACAGAGGGGAAATGGTGAGAGAGGTGAGGCGGTTCCAGATCAAGAGAGAGAGATGGCAACGGAGGCCTGTACCGCGAGATCGACGGAGACCCGACGCAGCGGAGCTCGAGCTCGATCTCGAGCTCGGGCGCTTCTGGAGATGAACTGGGGGTGCAGGGGGATGACTTGGTGGTGCAGAGAGCGAGGGGTGAGGGTGGAAGGACTCGGGGAGGCCTTTATATAGTTGAACGGCGGTCCACCGTGGGCTCGTGCGCCGGCGGGGTCGTGCTCGTCGCTACGGGCCTCGGGAGGGCGTTGCACCATGTCTAGGGTGTTTGTGGGGGTCGACTACGCCCGGGGGAAAGAAGAGAGGGAGCAGGAAGAGGTCAGAGACGCCGCGCGTGTGAGCCGCGCCATTGGCGCGCTCGGGCGGCTGGTGTCCATTAGCGCGGAGGCGCGGGGAGGAGGAGAGAGGAGGGGGCCGACCGCGTAGCGTGTCGCGGACGCCGAGGCGCATTAGCAGGCGCGCGGGAAAGGCCCGAGGTGGCCGGAAGCATTGGGCAAAGGGCGGCTACAGATGCCTAGTCAAGATCAGAAGGCCTGAGCGCGTTTGGCATGCCATGGCATATTATATGCCCTGTGGGCGCGGCCACTGGTGTCCAATAGTGCTAGGGAGTAGTAAAGAAGGGGAGAGGGGCATTGGATGCCCTGGAGAGCCAGTAGAGTGAGGGGAGAGGAAGAAGAAGTGTGCAAATGGGCTGACCAGAGAGAGGAAGTGGGGTTTTACCCATCCAAATAGTGAGCTATGGACTTGCCATTGTTACTAGAGGTGAAAGGGGGCTAGGAGGAGCTGTGGTAAAAATTTGAGCTCTCCAAGAATAGTGGAAGGGGTCAAAATAGTGGTTTTTGCAAAATGCCAAAAGGTGTTTGATAATGGTTTGGGCTAGCAGATGAACTCTCATTGCCATGAGAATTAACAGGATGGAATGGAACATAGAAGTAGGGTGTTCCACCAAGTTTGAGCTCAGTTGGGCAAAGTAGCCAATGTAACTTTTGTAAACCCTAGAAATGAGCAGAAATAGACTTGAGTAGATCTAGTTGAGAAAATCACTTCTCCTTGATGCACCACTTGGTTTAGTGGCCTCATTTGGTCATGTGAGCATGCTCACAAAAGTTGGGGTCAAGGGGAGAAAGTTGGTAGTACAAACTTGATCAAATTTGGTTCTGGACAGGAAGGGTTTTGGGGCACTTTGATCAAGTTAACTTGTTCTCCAACTTGTGCCATTTGGTCTAGATGAATTATTAGACCATTTGAGCATGTTCACAAGGTTTGAGAACATTTGGAAATGTTTGGCAATGTAAAGTTGCTCAAACTTGAAAAAGGACAGAAGTGGTTTTGAGAGGGTTTCATGAGGTTTTACTGTTCTCCATGACATGAGACTTGGCAAGATCATCTAAAATGTCATAGGTGACATTCTAGAATTTTCTTGGAATTTTTGGAGAATATTTCCTTTGTAAATATTTCAAAAGCTTGAAATATCCAGAAAGGGGTTTTGAGGGATTTGACCAATGTTTTGAACATGACCATGTGTTGAAACTCTTATATATGGACAATATATGCCCACTGAGTTTCCCTGATTTTTTTCAAATATTTGTGAAGCAATAAAATAATTTTTTCCTATTAAAGACCATTTCTGGCCTTAAGAAAAAGCTTTTAAATAAAATAGGAAAATAACTTTTAAAATAATATTTTTGTGGTTTCTTGGTATCCTATATCTAATAGGAGTCAAAAATATTTTTAGAAAGATTTTTACTGCCCTTAATTAAGTACTTGCAGTGCAACCCTCAATTCAGGGGTTTTTGGAAAACTAATTTTTGAAAATACTTTTTTGCCAAATTATTTTTGTAAGAAAATACTATATTGCTCTATACACATGGCATGATCATTGGGAAAAGGTTTTGGATCAAGGAGATGAAGTATAGAAGGTGGAGTTGTGTTGACTTTAAAGAGCACTTTGAAAACACAGAGAGAAAACCAACTCAAATAAAAGTCAAATAATGCAAAAGTTCTTGTCAAACTGCATTTTATCATAATTTATTAGCTTAAGTGTTGTGGCATGAAAATCAGGGTGTGACACTCGTGGTCGTCACCTGGCGATCCCTTTTCATCATTTAACTTGTCTGCCTGTTTAAAGACCCAACATTCTTTGTTGGTGTGATTGGCTGGTTAATCGAGGGTGCTGTGGATTTGACATGGACGATCGAGTATGCAATCCATACTGTAAGGGCCCGGGTTGTTTCGTTTAAATGGATTTTTTCGTTGACCGTACTTGGAGCCACTGAATCCGGCATTGACAGCCGTGTCTTCGGCGTTATCGCCATTGTTTTGACGCTTGTGTCTGTTGCGTCGGGGCTTGCCGTTGCTATCTCTAGCTTCGGAAGTGCCAGGCTTACTTGAGGTGCTGTTGCTATGAGCTAACCAGCTATCCTCGCCCGCGCAAAAGCGAGTCATGAGCGTCGTGAGGGCTGCCATGGACTTCGGCTTCTCTTGGCCGAGGTGTCGGGCGAGCCACTCGTCATGGATGTTATGCTTAAAGGCCGCTAGGGCTTTAGCATCCGGACAGTTGGCGATTTGGTTCTTTTTGGTTAAGAACCAAGTCCAGAATTTCGTGGCTGACTCTCCGGGTTGTTGGATTATATGACTTAGGTCATCGGCATCCGGAGGTCGGACATAAGTGCCCTGGAAGTTGTCAAGGAATGCATCTTCCAGGTTCTCCCAACTACCAATACTGTTTTTGGGCAGACTGTTCAACCAGTGCCTGGCTGGTCCCTTGAGTTTTAGCGGGAGATACTTGATGGCATGGAGGTCATTGCCGCGGGCCAATGTATACGGAGAAGGAAGTCCTCGACCCATTCCGCGGGATCTATTGTTCCATCGTATGATTCAATGTTTATGGGTTTAAACCCTTCTGGGAATTCATGTTCCATTACTTCATCAGTGAAGCAGAGGGGGTGTGCAGCGCCTCTGTGTCAGGCTACGTCGCGACGCAGCTCGAATGGAGCTGGTTTGTGGTAATCGGCCCGGATAGGTGTCACTACAAAAAAATACACTTCCATGATGATACGTGTTTGTCATAGTAGGTCGTGTTTTCTTTCATGCATGTACATCCATGACGATTTTATGACAGAATCAAGATAGTCATACCTGTGCTGTCGTAGAAGTGTTCCATGACATTACCAAAATTATCATCATGGAAGTGTCCACTTCCATGACGATAAATTGCGCGTCACAGAAGTGCTTTCGTCAAGGGTGACGGACACATGGCATCCACCGTAACGGAACACCGTTAAGCTATCGGATCTGGTTTGGATCCGATGACCCGTTAACAGCCCGGACCAATGGGGATTTTCCACGTGTAAAATCATCATTGGCTGGAGGAAACACGTGTCGGCTCATCGTTTGGGCAGATGTCATCCACTCATTGGACAGAAGGCACCTATGATACGTTGACACGTGGCACGGCCCAACAGAGGCCCATTCCTGTGAAAAGGCCGGCCCGTTTGACTTGGTCAAAAGGTGGCGGGCCGGCCCATGGAAAGCCTGTTAACGACATGTTCGCATATAGCCCATTTACAGCCGGCTAACCCAGGGCCCGTTACGCCCTATCCGAATTAGGCCCAGTAGCGTCATTTGGGCCATCCAATATGATTCCAGCCTGTTTTCACTTCTGGCCCATGTATGGCCCATGACGTCTTTTGGCCCATATGAGGCCCTTTATAACTCTTGGCCCATTAATAGCCCGTGGTGAAACTGGCCCGCAATAAACAGTGTATTACTTATACCCATTAACGTCTCGTGGTGAAACTGGCCCGTAATGAACATTGTATCACTTTATACCCATTAACGGCCCGTTATTCCATTGGGCCATTTCCAGCCCATGTTATCTTTCGGCCTTCTCAGAGCCCATTTATTCTTGGGCTCATTTCCAGCATTCGTTTACTTACGGCCCGTTACTGTCATTTTCTGCTTGTGGCTAAATTCAATATAGTTTTTATCAGCTTTCTTACGGGGTTGTCTCAGTGTCTTCAATATAGTTTTTATCAGCTTTCTTGGAGATCAACAGGGATGTCTCACTATCTTGAACCTTATCTGCATTACTTCCTTTACCATTGCATAACGGGGTACTCTTCTCCAATATTTTATCCGCGTTCTAAAAGAGAAACAAACAAACACATCACAGGTTTACAATGTAGTATATGAAACTCATTTTGGTAAACCAGTTCAGTAGTAAGGTGGACAGGATAATAGCAGGAAACAAACATATATCTATGTAGTATGGTCACTGTATGTTCTATATCATTCTAGTTTATGTTGCCAAATCAAGATAGATATAGTTTGGATCATATCTATTTAAGACAAAGCATCATAGACATAATATAAGTGTGGGAAACTACATAGCAATAACAACACTTGTAATGTGCATGGCATGAGAACATAACTGTTTATTCAATTGAAACTGAAATCAACATAGAGCAAGTTACAACAGCAAAGAGCCAAACACGTTAAAGAAACAGGTTTAAAACATACCTGTTGTGCCATTGGAGTTTCAATTGCATCCTTCAAATTTGAAATTAGTTGGTATGAGTAAATACAGCGATGCAAGACCAAAGTAGTATGAACCATAGCTACGGAACCTGGCCTGAGAACAATTCTTCTTCTGCTTTAAGCGTTGACTTGGGGTTCGGAGTGGTGGTCCTCGTACTTTGGGCACTGCAGTTGCCTTACTAACTGCTCGTGTTTGGGTGCTCTGTGATGGAGATGGTGTTGTGTCAACGGGAACTGGGTTACTATCTGCTGGGGTTGGGGTTAGAAGGGGTGTAGCTGGTTCTCTGTCCAACTGGGTTGGGGTACAATCTGCATGAGTCTGGGTTATGTGTGGTGGGGCTGATTCTTGGGCAAGTACAATCGTGGTTCTATCTGCATCGACAGGTAGCACGATCTTTTCTGAAGACTGTGTTTTTACTCCCACAGATACTGCCATCACTCCCTCCAATTGAAATGGCTGATAAACAAGAAAAGTAATTGAATGTACAGACATTGTAAGATAGACCTGTGCAATGGATAGTAGGGAAGAAAACATGGCATGAAATAATTCACATTTATGTTGTCTAACCAAACAGAATAGCAGGACATAATTTCACATATATGATGGCTAATTAAACAGGATAGGATGACACAATTTCACATGTATGATGGCTAACTAAACAGGATAGAATGACATACTTCAAAATATGATGACTGTGTAAACATGATGACATGATATAACTATACGATGTGTCTATTAAAGTGGTTGGCATGCCATAAATCACAACATGCCATCGATGGAAACATGATGGCATGATATAATTCACGGATAGAATGACATAATTTAAAATATGATGATTATGTAAACATGATGAGATGAAATAACTATATTATGTCTTTAGAAAATGGGTTGGCATGCCATAATTCAGATGCATGCTGTCTATGTAAACATCATGGCATGACATAATACAAATATATGATTTATATACTAAGGAAGTGAGTAGAGGGCAATCGCATATATGATGTGTCAACTAAGGAGATGGAATTCAATATTGTGTATATGATGTAAAAACTAAGCATTGTAATACAACATATGCATGATATGAGTAATATAACCCTGCCAAGTTTGAGCATACACCTCAGGGGGATAATAGGACTGGTCATCTGCCTCTGAATCCTCCTCTCAAGAGCTATCTCAGAATCAGCAAGATATCTGCTTCAGCAGTAGCATTGTCTGCTCACGATGATCTTGTTTTCACTCCGATTTCTCCATCACCAATTCAAATGGCTGATGCACAGGAAGAGCAGTTGAATATACAAACATTGTCGACAAAAGCAATGAGAAATACAAAAAAAGGACATCATGATATAATTCACATATATGACGCTTGCCTAAACAGCATGGCATTGCATAATTCACATACATAATGCCTTGCAACAAGATAACATTGCATAATTCACATATATAATGTCTTGCAACAAGAGACATTGCATAGTTCACATATATGGTAATTAGACACTAAACATGTGGCATTCACACAAAGCATGTCTAAACTAAGCAAATGACATAGCAATGCAAGATACCATGTGCACGATATGAGCAACATAACCCTATGAAGTTAGAGCATGCACCTCGGGGGTATGACTGGTCATCTGTCTCTGAATCCTCCTCTGAGGAGCTATCGGTAACCAGCAAGACATGCGCTTCGTCAGATAGCATTGTTTGCTCTGAACACCTTGTTTCCACTCCAGATTTTTCCATGACCGTGCCGAATGGCTGATGCATAGGAAGAGTAATTGAATGTACTAAAATTGTTGACAAATTTAACACATATTAGAAAATGATGGCATGATATAATTCACATATAAGATGGCTGGCTAACCAGGGTGGCATTGCAAAATTCACATATATGATGCCTGGCTAAACAAGATGGAATTGCAAGATTCGCATATATGATAAAGAAACTAAACAGATGGCATTGACACAAAGCATGTCTAAACTAAGCAGAGGACATCTTTAATGTATACAGTAAGCAATGCAAGGCACCATATGCATGATATTACCAACATCAGCATGCCAAGTTAGAGCGAAGACCTCATGGGGTAAATAGGAGTGGTCTTCTCCTTCTGAATCCCCCTCAGAACAGTTATCTTCCTCTTGATTACGATCCGAAATGGGTGGAGGGGGGCTGCCTTTGCGCCCACCATGGAGCGACGTCTGCATGAAATTTTATTGCCACACAAGGCTCGTCTCTTTTGCTCTACATGATCAGTTCCATTGCGTACAATAACTGCCATGAATAGGAATAAAACATAGTGAGATTATGTAAGGAGTGCATGCACAAATCCAGAGTGATGGTAGCAAACTGTGGATAGACCCAAAACCAATGATAGCAGGCAGATAATAGCTTTAGTTAAAAAATACAGATAATGGCTCCTTTAATGTTTGTTTACACCCAACATGAAACTCATAGTAGACACCCGAGATTAACCAGATAGTAGATAGATAGTACTGATTGCTGCCCCAATATGTACCCCACAACCATTTAAAAACTCAAGTTTCAACATTAGTTTGGACTTGACTCGGAGTCTAATAGGTGAAGACGACGATAATGTAGCATGTCATCATATTAAGCGATGCATAACGTAAGCAGACACGGAAGAGTGCGACCTCTCTTGCGGACCCGTGTAGTCCCCAAGGTCATCTGCTCAGTTGATGATGGTAATGCACGGTTATCGTGTTGCTGCACAAGGGGAAGAAGAGCTGAGGTGGCGAAAGACAGTCTGGAAAGCGGATCCCTGCTGTGGTGAACCCTTTCATTGTTGGAGCAGCTGAGCTGGGGTGGAACACAGCGCCGCAGGAGTAGGACAAACCATACAAGGTTTTATTTGACACATATCTGTAACAGAAGTAATTGAGTAAGGGCTTGTTTGAATTTGAGGATTCTAACAATGCAAGGATAGAAAATATGGATGAATAGGATAGGAATGCACATGCAAAATAGAGAATTTAAAAACACAGGATTTCTGCCAATCTGGGTGTTTGATTCACAACAATTGGAAGATCACAGGATGCAAAAAAGCATGGGAGATTAAGTCAAACCACAAGAAAATGTACGGTTATAATGCTATTATGCTACTATCTCTTAGTCTTGTGCTTGATGAATATGAATATGAAAAGGAGGACAAGTGGAAATTAGAATTCCTATGGTTTTTCTTTCAAGGAGACACTAAAGGAACAAATCCTACAGTTTTCCTTTGCTCCATTCCTTTGCACCAAATTCATGAAAAGTAGTACCATAGGAAACTTTCCAATTCCTATGTTTTTCATTCACTTTTCCTTTCAAGCACTGGTGATTCTCGTAGGCAGGCTTGAGCAAGGAAAATCCTACATTAAAAAATGGTTTTGTGCTACTTGTATTACTTTCGACCCAGGCCACTGCCATACTAGCTCAACTCCCAGACCCATCGACAAATGCACAGCTCATACGCGCAGAGATAAATAATGATGGCTGAGGGAGTCCTGGACTAGGGGGTGTCCGGACAGCCGGACTATCATCGTCCGCCGGACTCCAAGACTACGAAGACACAAGATTGAAGACTCCGTCCCGTGTCCGGATGGGACTTTCCTTGGCGTGGAAGGCAAGCTTGGCAATACGGATATGTAGATCTCCTACCATTGTAACCGACTCTATGTAACCCTAGCCCTCTCCGGTGTCTATATAAACCAGGGGGCTTTAGTCCGTAGGACATAACCTCCATTACAACAATCATACCATAGGCTAGCTTCTAGGGTTTAGCCTCCTTGATCTCGTGGTAGATCCACTCTTGTACTACCCATATCATCAATATTAATCAAGCGGGACGTAGGGTTTTACCTCCATCGAGAGGGCCGAACTGGGTAAAACATCGTGTCCCTTGTCTCCTATTACCATCCGCCTAGACGCCTTGAGTTCGGGACCCCTACCGAGATCCGCCGGTTTTGACACCGACATTGGTGCTTTCATTGAGAGTTCCTCGTGTCGCCGCCAATAGGCAGGATGCCTCCACCCGTCTTCAAGGACGGTATTTTCGCCAAAGGGGCCTTGGCCTCCGGCCAAACTATCCGGCTAGGTGGTTGTCGGTGTCAAACCGCGGATCTCGGTAGGGGTCCCGAACTGTGCGCCTAGGCGGATGGTAACAGGAGACGAGGGACACGATGTTTTACCTGTGTTCAGCCCTCTCGATGGAGGTAATACCCACGCCCCGCTTGATTAATATTGATGATATGGGTAGTACAAGAGTAGATCTACCACGAGATCAATGAGGCTAAACCCTAGAAGCTAGCCTATGGTATGATTGTTGAGATGTAATGTTGTGTCCTACGGACTAAAGCCCTCCGGTTTATATAGACACCGGAGAGGCTAGGGTTACACAGAGTCGGTTACAATGGTAGGAGATCTACATATCCGTATTGCCAAGCTTGCCTTCCACGCCAAGTAAAGTACCTTCCGGACATGAGTCGAGTCTTCAATCTTCTATCTTTGTAGTCCGGGAGTCCGCGGATATCGATAGTCCGCTACCGGACACCCCTAGTCCAGACTCCTCAAGAGTCTCGAACCAGTCTTCAATGACGATAAGTCCGGCGTGCATAATGTTCGGCATTGCAAGGCGGGTTCCTCCCTTGAATAGTCCGGAGAAGATAATGAACACCAGGATAGTGTCCGGCTCTGCAAAATAATTTCCACATTCCAACGTAGAGAGAATAAAACATATACACCGATCCAATCTGCTGACGTATTATGCGGCATGACATCACGCCGGCACCAAGCCTTTGTTTGAATTACCGTACCACTTCGGCACGTTTAGCGAAGCGGTTTCCTTGGCACGTCCTGTCAAAGCAGAGATCGTGTTCCCCTTTTTCCGGGATTCTCATCAATACATGCGTGGGTAACCCGACCGCGCCATTGATGGTGGCGCTTGGGAGATAAGCGAGTTTTACCAGGCCGGTGAGGGACGCATAGTTTTGTCCGCCTATATATAAGGGATAAGGTTTTACCTTCTCACCTACGCCTTCTTCCTCCTTTGCTCATCCATCCCTGCGAACCCAAGCTCCAACGCTCAAGCCCGCGCATTCCGCCTCGGCCCTTCTTCGAACATGTCCGGAGGGGGAGGCAAGTGGATGACCTCCACCGCCAAGGAGGAGGACATCACCAAGCTGCGCGATGCCGGATATCTTTCCAGAAACATCGCGCATCGGCTGCCCGATGTAGGGCAGCTCATTCCGACCCCAGGACCTCACGAGAGGGTTGTTTTCCTTCCCCACTTCCTCCGCGGACTGGGCTTCCCGCTCCATCCATTTGTCCGGGGGATCATGTTCTACTATGGCCTGGATTTCCACGATCTGGCGCCGAATTTCGTCCTCAACATCTCGGCGTTTATCGTCGTGTGCGAGGCCTTTCTCTGCATCCGGCCCCACTTCGGCCTGTGGCTCAAGACCTTCAACGTCAAGCCGAAGATCATGAAGGGGACACAAGCGGAATGCGGAGGCGCTATGTTGGGCAAGCTGCCCAACGTCCCTTGGCTAGAAGGGACCTTCGTGGACTCCGTCAAGGGGTGGCAATCGGGGTGGTTCTATATCACCGAGCCGTGCAAGCCTACATGGGCGGCGGCCCCCGAATTTAGATCTGGAATCCCCACGCAGCTCACCTCCTGGAAAGAGAAGGGCTTGCAGTGGGGTGACCCGGTGGAGGTGACGGGACTTCGAACCTGCATCAAGAAGCTGGTGAGCAATGGGCTCCGGCTTGTCGACGTAGTCCAGGTCATGCTCCTCCGGCGGATTCTTCCATGCCAAGAAAGGGCATTTAATCTGTGGGAGTTTAATCCGGAACAACACCAGACGTTGAGAGGGCTCTTCGATACAACATATGAAGGGGCCTGGAGGGTGCTGTTCAAGAGCACGATCGCCAGATCCGCGATCAAGACCGCGGATTCAGCTTGCAGTCTCCGTCTGACGGGGTAAGTGATTCGACCCCATTACGGGACACTTGTAGTAATTAGATTGACTCTAGCGAGGTTTTTAATCTGCCCTTCCTTTGACAGGAATGGATGGAGAAGTCCGAGCTGCTTATCAGCCCGGCTCCCATGCCAGAAGAACCAGTGAATGCCCGTTTAGCAAGGCTGCTGGTCCCGGCACCGTACGTGGTGCCGGAGAAGAAGGCCAAGAAGGTGGCCGCGGGGACACGAAAGAGTTCCCGCAATCAAGCGTCCGACAACGACGACGAGGACTCCTCCCCCGAAGACGACGAGGAGGAGGAGGAATACTCTCTCCCGAAGGAGGGAGAGAAGAAGAGGAAGGCCTCCCCAATCGGGGCGGCCGAAGGGTCCAAGAGGGGGAGAACCATCCCCCCGGACAGTTTCGCCAACATCAGCGTTGGTGAGGAAGAGTGGCCTCCAAGGGCCCGGCGTCCGGCAAGATCGTAAGTATCCGGATCATTCATAAGCCGTATTATAATATGTCACGCAGTGTCCTTCTAATGCCGCACTGTTTCTGTAGTCCGGCGGGCGACGACTTTCCCGACTCGATGAGCGGGTCGTTGGCGCCGTCGGATGTGAATTCCATCCCGACTGCCTCTACCCCACGCGCCGAAGACGACGAGGCGGAATCCCATAGGGGGACGCGCCAGGAGGAGGCTCCGGAGGCGCCGTCAGGCAGCCTCCCGGACTTTGTGCCGGACTCTACTCCGGAACCCGTAGCGGTTCCAGAGTCCGGCGAGCAGCCCCCTCGAAGGAGGGGTAGGACCGTGACGCCGGCGGCCTCCGTCCAACCGGAGGCACCGGACAACCTGCTGGAGGCGCTCAAAGGCGCCTCCATCGAGGAAGAACACCACACTCTCATGAGTGCGGTGATTGAGAAGGTCCAGCTCGCCAAGGGCGGGCTGACCGAAGCCTGCAACAGCCTTCTAACAGGCTTTGAGGTAAGAAGTTTAAAATTAAGCAATATAATACCGCATAGACAGTAGCCCCTGATGCTTAGTCCGGTGTTCGGAAAGAAAAGCCGGACTAAGGATCTTTAACAAGATATACGCAGGGTTTCTAAAATATGTCAATATGGGTTTGCAGGCTCTTGCGCTTGACCTCTGCCGCGTTAACAGCGGAGGTCGAGGCGTCAAGAAGGACCTTGAGTGGTCGGAGCAAGAGCTCGCCATGCCAAGAGGCAGCTCAAGGAAAAGAAGGTGAATAACACCACTTTAAATATGCACCTTACATAAAAGGGTTTTGGTTGCAAACAAGATAAACAAGGATAATATGTGCAATGCAGGGGCCACTAACGAGGTGGCAGCCCTCAAGGATGCCGTGTCCGTGGCCGAACGCAATGCGGCCACGGAACGGACTGAGCGAGAAAAGCAAGCGGCGCTGGTGGCGGAAGTTCGGCAAGAGCTCCAAGCTCTCATGAAAAAGCATGAGAGTTTGGAGCGTGACTCGAAGATTCGAGAGTCCGAGCTTGCCTCGGCTCTCGATGGAGCCGAGTCCGCCAAGGCCGAGGCCCAGAGGGCCCATATGGAAATAGAGGACATGAGGAAGATAGCAGCGGGTAAGGCATTTTTCATACAGAGCAAGCATGTTAATGTAAATTACCGGATACTTACCCGAATTCGGAGCTCTCCAGGGGCATTTGCAGATCTGCCGCGTAGTGCGTCTGATGCCGCTGCGTTCTATCGTGGCGAGGAGGGGAGCTCAACGGAGAAGGTCTTCGGTCTCAAGACGCCGAGGCCGCCATCCGGTGCCCCAAGCGACCAGCTGAAGCAGCTGGTCGAACTCCACAAGGTAGCTGAGGAGGCCATGAAGGGCCTCACAATCCGGCTGTGGCCCGGGCAGGCCCTGCCTGGCAGCTACTTTGGCCTAGTGCGGCGGCTGGTTGATGCGTGCCCAAGGCTAGATGTGATCAAGCGATCCGCCTGCATTGAAGGTGCTCGTCGAGCCCTTGCCCGCATAAAGGTGCAATGGGGCAAGCTGGATGCGGAGAAGCTTCTCACGGATCCGCCGTCGCCGGGCAAGGAGCACCGCACGCTAGAGCGATATTATAAAGTTGTCCTGAAGGGAGCCCACGATATTGCGGATGAGTGCCCCCTTAATGTAATCCTTGAGTGAACTCGCTGTATGTTTATCCTGTGCGCCGAGAACTTCGTTTATATGCGCTATGAGCAACGCTTTGTTTAATTTAACATATTACCTTCTGTGCGGCCATTTGTTAAATCTGAGAGATTGCAAGTCGTTGGCTTCAGCCCCCGAGCCACGAGTGATGGGGTGTTCGGTGATAAACTTGAGCACTCTTGTTCCCATCTATGGGTCCATCTAGGGAGGCGCTCAACACGACAAACAAGGCGACCGGACTTATGCTTGAACACTCTCACTTAGCCATAGAATTCTATAATTTTAAATTTCGGCGAAGCCCCTGGTATTCGGAAGACCGAATCCGGGGCGCTATCCACGCCTTCGTCGGACATCATCCGAACTTCGCTCAAGCGGCATGAGCCTTTAAGGACCCGAAGAACCTCTCGAACAGCGACGATCTCGCCTTATCATGCCGTCGTTTTAGCTTTCTCCATCGAGGCGTTAACCCGGCTAAACCGGGCGCAATCGCAGTGGTTCTCCTAGTGCTACCTTAGCCGACGGAACGGAACGTAAGGCACCAAAACATAGGAGCAGGCAAACCCAACTATTGACCCAAGACATGATTCGGAGCTGATTCATATAATGCTATAAGTTCAGGGTGCCGCACTTGTGAAAGTGTTCGGACTTAATCACACCGTAATATGGGGAACGGAAGCCCCTGGTGTATTCGGCCGTACCAAAGTGTACGGGTGCAATGTGTCATATAGTGAACATTTGTAAAGGATAACGCAATTGCCATGAAAAGGTAATAAACTTGCAAAAAGGGAAGTGCTGCGTTATTTATGACGGAAGGTCTGCTAATAAAGCGGACTGATACAAATAGTGTGGTAAGCAAGGGATTCGGACTAAATTAACATGTCCCCCTCCAGGGATAAGCTGCAGACTTGGTGTATGTAATTGAATTTAATGCTCGTAATGGAGACCACCTGAGTGTTCGTCGCAGCCTTCTTTAATCCCCGGATGTTTTATCGTTAGTTCGGCAAGTTCCGCCGTCGGGCAGGGCTTCTATTTGGTAGAGTCCTGCATATATAAAAAGAAAAGATAAAAATAACACCAAGGGGGCGCTAGCACGAGCCTGAGTGCGGTCGAGCCGCACTCTTCAATCCTTGAGGTTAAGCCCTCCCTGTGCCCATGGTATCTCCAAAGCGTAATGATGTACGCGAGTGTTATTCTTGTGATCATACGCTGGCGAGGGTGGGGGCCGCATTACTCTGGCGATGCTCCGATCGCGCCAGTGGTCTTGGTTAGTGTTGCTCGGGCGCTTTAATGTGTCCGGCTTTTTAGTTGCGGACTAGAGAATTGCCGAGGAGGCTGCTCTGTACTTCCGCCGCGAGAGCATTGTATGTTCCTCCGTTCGGGGAGCGCCGTATTCCCATTGACCGTAATGACTCCACGAGGGCCCGCATCTTGAGCTTTAGGTATGCATAATGTGGTACCGCGTTGAATTTTGCAAGCGCTGTGCGTCCGAAAGCAGGGCATGATAGCCGCTACTGAACGGGACTATATCAAGATTAACTCTTCGCTTCGAAATTATCCGGGATCCAAGACCACTTCTAGTGTGTGAGCTCGCATAGGTTGGCTTCAACACTGGATGACACCTTTAAAGGTTGTCTTAGTAGGTTTGATCCTGGATGGGTCTATGCCCATTTTGCGCACTGTGTCCTGATAAAGCAGGTTCAGGCTGCTGCCGCCGTCCATCAAGACTCTTGTGAGGTGAAATCCATCGACGATTGGGTCTAGGACCAATGCGGCGAATCCGCCATGGCGTATGCTAGTCGGATGGTCTCGTCGATCGAAAGTGATCGGACGGAGGACCATGGATTGAACGGGGTGGTGGCTCCATCGCATAGACGCCCCGTAGTCGCGCTTCCTCTCCCTCTTGGGTATATGGGTTGCGTAAATCATATTCACCGTCCGCACTTGCGGGGGAAACCTTCATCCTCTGTTGTTCGGGCGGGGTCTCTTCCTCGTCGTCGCTATTTAGCCCTTGTCATTGTGTTCGCAATTAACTTGCCAGCCTGCTGAACACCCAACAGTCTCTATTGGTGAGATTAGCGGCTTTTGGGGTGCCATGTATCCGCATGGCGGTCGAGTATTCTGTCCAGATTGGGACGGGCCCGGAGTTGTTCTTTTGAATGGCTTCTTCCATTGACCGGGTTTGGAGCCTCGGAATCCGGCATTGACTGCCGTATCCTCTTTGTCGTCGCCGTTAGTACGGCGTTTGTTTTTGATTCGACGCAACCTGCCGTGATTGTCCTTGGAGTCCGGGCTACCAGAATTTTTGCGGAGATTATTGCTGCGGGCTAGCCAGCTATCCTCTCCCGCGCAAAAGCGGGTCATTAATGATGTGAGGGCTGCCATGGATTTCGGCTTCTCCTGCCCCAAGTGCCAGGCTAGCCATTCGTCCCGGATGTTGTGTTTGAAGGCTGCGAGGGCCTCCGCATCCGGACAGTTGACGATTTGATTTTTCTTCGTCAAGAATCGCGTCCAGAACTGTCTGGCCGATTCGTCTGGCTGCTGAATAATATGGCTTAGGTCATCGGCGTCGGTGGTATGCGTATGTACCTTGGAAGTTATCAAGGAACGCGCCTCGTGTCTTCCCAAGACCCAATCGACTCTGCGGGCAGGCTGTTAAGCCAATGCCGAGCTGGTCCTTTAAGCTTGAGCGGGAGATATTTGATGGCATGCAGATCGTCGCCGCGGGCCATATGGATGTGGAGAAGATAATCTTCGATCCACACTGCGGGGTCTGTTGTACCATCGTAGGATTCGATGTTCACGGGTGTGCGGCGCCCCTGTATTGAGCAATATCGCGACGCAGCTCGATGGAGCGCTGTCTGCTGTGTTCGGCTCGGCCGGTGTTATGTCCGGCGCGACGGTATTCGTCGTGGATCGTAGGGCGCCCACGTGATCCATAGATGGATCTGGATTGCCTTGCTTTGTCCTCCAAGATGTCTCGCAAGTCCGGCGCGTTCCCTTTTGGCTTCGTACTCCTGGATCAATGTCGGGGTACGGTCTTGGCTGGGGCCTTGAATGCCTCTCTGTCGCGACCGCGGGGCGGTCGGTCAGCCATGTCGTGCGCTGGTGATAAAGGTATGTATGCTTACTCCTCTAATCGGGGGAGCAACTTGTGTCTTGGGTAACTTTTGGAGGGGAGGTCGAGTTTATACTCTTCGGCCGCGAGGACCTCGGTCCATCGATCGGCTAGCAGATCTTGATCAGCTTGAAGCTGTTGCTGCTTTTTCTTTAGGCTATTGCGTGGCTATGAGCCTGCGCCTGAAGCGCTCTTGTTCGACGGGATCCTCGGGTATGATGAATTCATCATCGTTGAGGCTCGCTTCGTCTTCGGAGGGAGGCATATAGTTATCGTCCTCAACCCCTTAAATGCCGCCCTATCGTGAGGGCTTGCTCTGCGTCCTCCTGCGCTGAGTCTTGCAGAGGGGATCGTCTTCGCACTCTCCGGAGTATTATTGTCTCCGTGCGGATTCTCCATTCTTTTGTGGCGGGATTTAGAGCGGCGCCCGACGCCGGCGTTTAGGCTGCTTCTTCAAAGAATCTTCCTCCGCTGCTTTTTCGCCATCCCTTCTTTCGGGGTATCCACCATGTAGACGTCGTATGACGAGGTGGCCTTCCAGTGTCCTGTGGGCGCTGGGTCCTGATCGTCTCCGGCATCATCGTCCATGGCGTCGATGTCCTCGGAGTCGTAGTCTAGCATGTCGGTTAGATCCTCGACAGTGGCTACAAAGTGGGTGGTGGGTGGGCTCCGAATTTCTTCGTCGTCCGAACTCCAACCGTCATGGCCATAGTCCGGCCAAGATTCTCCTGATAGCGAGAGATGCTTCAGAGAATTCAAGATATCGCCAAAAGGCGAGTGTTGAAAGATGTCTGCGGCGGTGAATTCCATAACCGGCGCCCAATCTAGCTTAATTGGCGGGGGCGTGGGAGCCTCGGAGTCCGGCGCCTCGGGATCGTGAGTTTCGCAAGGGACAAAATTGGTATTCGGCTCCATCACCGTAGATGCTGAAGCCCTCGGGGCGGCGTCTATCCACCGACCCTCGTCATGGGCAATCGGCTCCGGGTAAGTAGCCGGGGCGGATTTAAGTGCGGCCACCAAAGCACTGTCCGGCGGCAGAGCTAGATCGTGCCCGTCATCGCAGTGCGGCGCGCTTGGCTGTGGCTCGAGTCCGCCGAAGATCAAGTCTCCGTGGTCATCGGCCGTGAAGTTTAGGCTTCGAATCGACCGACGCCAGGGGCGTAGCTTTGATCTGCTCCGGATGGCCAAGAGAATTGGCCCGCATACAAAGCCGCCGAATCGAAGATCTGTCCGGGAGAAAAGTCTCACCTGGACAGCGTTGAGGTTGAAGATGCCATCGAGCCTATTGGTGACGCACACGGAGGAACTCTCAATGAAAGCACCAATGTCGGTGTCAAAACCGGCGGATCTCGGTAGGGGTCCCGAACTGTGCGTCTAGGCGGATGGTAACAGGAGACGAGGGACACAATGTTTTTACCTGTGTTCAGGCCCTCTCGATGGAGGTAATACCCACGCCCCGCTTGATTAATATTGATGATATGGGTAGTACAAGAGTAGATCTACCACGAGATCAATGAGGCTAAACCCTAGAAGCTAGCCTATGGTATGATTGTTGAGATGTAATGTTGTGTCCTACGGACTAAAGCCCTCCGGTTTATATAGACACCGGAGAGGCTAGGGTTACACAGAGTCGGTTACAATGGTAGGATATCTACATATCCGTATTGCCAAGCTTGCCTTCCACGCCAAGTAAAGTACCTTCCGGACACGAGCCGGAGTCTTCAATCTTCTATCTTCGTAGTCTGGGAGTCCGGCGGATATCGATAGTCCGGCTACCCGGACACCCCCTAGTCCAGGACTCCCTCAGTGGTTTTCTTATGACTGCCTGTCCGACCACTGCTTCGACAATGACTTCTCAAGTCGTCAAAAGCAATCTTCGCGTCAGCTCGGAATCTGCCGAGCAGCTGGATCCAATAGAGCTCTCGTCTGTCAATGAGCTCTTGGATCGCATCGCCGCCCTGGGAGTCGCTACAGACTACGATCAGATTGGGCTTAAAACCGATCTGAGAAAGATTAACTCTCCCTAGGTCACCCACCATGTCGCGGTGGTAGAGGAACAATGCGGCGACTCTTCTCCTATATTGAAAACTAGTCACGTCCGGGTTCCCGAACCCTCCATGCCGGATTTCCGCGGAGGGACGGACTTCGATCGAGCACTGAACTTAAAATCATGCATCATTCCGGACTTGCTGGACCACGTCCAGCAATCCAAGCTTTTGAATTTGGAAACTTCCCGGCCTTTAAGCCTTGAGACGGGTAGGGGTCCGGACTTAATTCCACCCACCCGCCCAGACATATGCGATCTATCTCTAATCCGGTAAGAGCCCGCTGAAACAGTACATCACTACTGGGCCAGATTCCTCCTGGTCATGGACAGGATAAAGGACTGCCGAGAGGATAACGCAATCTCAATTTTTTGCAATAATTACACGGATAAGGGAATCTTGAACGCCGTCGGCCGTCGTAAAATCACGCGCTTCGCCGACCTGGCGTCCATAGTATGAAAGTACTGTGCGATGGAGAGTTTCCGGAAAACCGAAAATAATTTTGGGACAATCCGGCCCCAACCCTAGTCCGCAACAAAAGGGTGCATTACACTCAGGCACCAGATACAAAAACCAAAAAGCAAAAACCCCATAGAGGGCACGGAACCGTACTGGAGGGATGGCTTAACGGACCCTGTAAAATTCATAGTACAGAGGGCGCTGTCCCAACACATAGCCTTCGAGCATGTCGGATATTACGGCAGGTGGCCAAAAGTGGCGAGGAGCTTCTAGCCCTGGAAAACCACTCCAACAATACTGGTACGGTATCAACAGTCTTCAAGACTTTCGCATCAAATAATATGCGAAAACGAACAATCCGCAGCCTCGCCGAAGTCTACCAGGTAGCAACAACAAATCCATGGAGCGACACAGCCATCACCTTCAACGCCAGCGACGAACCTAAATTCGAACAGCCCGAGCACCACCAAGACTGGTACTTAGTCCAATAGTGGACGGCTTTCGACTTACTGAGGTCCTCATGGATGGCGGCAGCGGATTAAACCTCATATACGAGGAAACTCTTCAAAAATGGAAATAGATGGAGCCGCATTGAGTAAGTAGCACAACCTTCAGAGGATAATCCCTAGCGGAAGCGCGCTGCACGGAAAAATCACACTCGATGTGGTGTTCGCTCACCGGACAATTACAGATCCGAAGAAGTCACGCCCAAGTGGCCCGTTCAACAGCGGATATCACGCTATATTAGGACGAGAGGCATTCACAATTTTCAAGGCGTACCCCATTACGGGTACATGAAGCTCAAAATGCCGGGCCCGCGGAATAATCACTCTCGTTAGTGATCCGGACATAGCACTCGCTACCGAAAATAAGACAGCCGCATTAGCCCTGGAGGCACTATCCGAAGCTCTAGCAGCAGAAGAACTCACCGTGCTGCGCTCTACGGTGAGTAGGGACGATGTGATACTCGATAAGAGATCCAAGTCCACCTCCTTCAAACCAGCGGATGAAATAGTAAAATTCCAGGTCCATCCAACGGACCCAACAAAGACGGCCTCCATCGGGGCACAATTGAACCCTGATGTAGACGCCGCACTGCGAGAATTCCTTCGGGAAAATTGGGACATTTTTGCCTGGCACCCCTCGGATATGCCCGGAATCCCACGCAGATTGGCAGAACACAGCCTAAATATCCTAAAAGGATTCAAGCCAGTCAAACAAGCTCTTCGACGATTTTCCGAACCCAAAAGACAGGCAATGGGAGAAGAGCTAGCCAAACTATTAGAAGCCGGATTCATCAGAGATATCAAACATCCAGATTGGCTTGCAAACCTGGTAATGGCACCAAAGCAGGACAAATCCTGGCGCCTATGTGTCGATTTTAAAGACCTTAACAAGGCCTGCCCAAAGGATCCCTTCCCCCTCCTCCGCATCGACCAAATAATCGATGCTACTGCAGGGCATGATTCATTGTGCTTCCTCGACGCATACTCTGGCTACCATCAAATCAAAATGGCGGAAGCAGACCAAGCCGCAACGGTATTCATCACTCCATATGGACCATTCTGCTTCAACACGATGCCCTTCAGACTTAAAAATGCCGGCGCAACATATCGGCGCATGATTCAAACATGTCCGCCACCCAGATCGGCAAAACAGTTGAGGCATACGTGAGCAGCGAGTCGTCAAAACCAAACACGTCGAAACTCTAGTAGACGACTTGAGGCTCACATTCGACAACCTCAGAGCATATGACATCAAGCTGAATCCGGAAAAATGCGTTTTCGGCGTACCAGCCAGAAAGCTACTGGGCTTCATTGTATCCGGTAGAGGAATTGAAGCAAACCCAGCCAAAATCCGAGCCTGTCACGCTAGATATCCCAAAAGACCTCAAGCAAATACAAAATTGATGGATGCGTGGCGGCTCTAAGCCGCTTTATCTCCGTCTAGGAGAAAAGGCATGGCCCTCTATCGCCTCCTCAGCGCACGAACACTTCGAGTGGACGGATGCTGCCACTGCCGGACTCGAAGAAATAAAAGCCATATTGGCAACAAATTCGGTCCTGGCTGCGCCCAACCAGGGCGAACCAATGTTGTTATACATCGCAGCAACACATCAAGTTGTAAGCGCGGTACTCGTTGTCGAACGAGAGACAGAAGGGCATAAATTCCCTCTTCAAAAACCAGTGTACTACGTGTCCACTGTGTTAACCCCCTGCAAGTCCCGTTACCCGCACTACCAAAAGATAGCGTATGCGGTGTTCATGGCATCCCGGAAGCTCGGACACTACTTTCAAGAGTGTTCGATAACAGTGGCCTCCTAAGTACCACTCAATGACATTATAAACAACCGCGACGCAACGGGCATGATTGCAAAATGGGCCATTGAGCTCTTACCATTCGATATAACCTACAAACCTCGGCGAGCTATAAAGTCACAAGTTTTGGCTGACTTTGTCGCTGAATGGACTGAAGCCGAACTCCCAAAAGAGTACGGCGCATACTCCAATTGGACTATGCACTTCGACGGCTCTAAAATGTTGGCCGGATTGGGGGCTGGTATCGTATTGACGTCCTCGATCGGGGACACAGTCCAATACGTACTTCAAATAATGTACACAGACTCCAGCAATGCAGCCGAATACGAGGCCCTGTTACATGGTCTCCGGATGGCAATCTCCATGGGCATTCAATGCCTAGAGGTGCACGGGGATTCAAAACTTGCAATATCCCAAATAAATGGAGACTTTGATGCCAAGGATCCGAAAATGGCAGCATATCGCAACGCTGTCCTAAAAATGTCAGCTCGGTTTGAAGGACTCGAATTCCATCATGTAGCCCGAGATAATAACCAAGCAGCCGACGTACTGGCACGCATCGGTGCGAAACGTGATGCTGTACCTCCAAACATCTTCCTGGAACGGCTCTTCAAGCCATCCGTACTATGGGAAGAGGAGTCCGGAAATGACAAACCGAAAAAAACCGCGCCAACCGGCGATCCAGCCGATGACACAACACCTTCACTCGACGACATAATGGCAGTAATCGCCCCGTGGACAGAACCATTCCCCGAAGACCAAAATGAGGCCCGCTGCATAGTCCGACGATCTAAAGCCTACAAGGTTCATGAGGGAGAACTTTATAAGAAAAGCACAACCGGAGTCCTTCAAAGGTGTATCTCCGAAGAGGAAGGGCGAAACCTCCTGGCTGAAATTCATGCCGGACTAGGCGGACACCACGCTGCAGCTCAGGCCCTTGTAGGAAAGGCATTCCGTACAGGATTTTATTGGCCGACGGCCCGGGCGGATGCTCAGGGCTTAGTCCAAAGATGCGTCGGGTGTCAGCTCTTTGCTAATCAGAGCCATATGCCACCCACCGCCCTCAAAACTATACCCATCACCGCCGTTCATGTGCAGGGGCTTGACATGGTTGGACCCTTAAAGGGGAACCCACAAGCAAAGGTACCTATTGGTCATGGTGGAAAAGTTCACCAAATGGATAGAGGCCAAACCAGTCAAAACGGCAGAGTCCGGACCAGTGATAGACTTTATATCCGGGGTAGTACACCGTTATGGTGTCCCCCACAGCATCATCACCGATAACGGCATGAATTTCACGGCCGACGAGGTTAAGTCCTGGTGCAAAAACATGGGCATTAAGCTCGACTACGCTTCAGTCTATCACCCTCAAACCAACGGTCAAGTGGAACGAGCAAATGGTCTAATAATGAGCGGCATTAAACCCAGAGTAGTGCAGTCACTTACGAAATCTGACACGCACTAGGTAGAGGATCTCGACTCCGTGCTCTGGGGGCTGCGGACAACACCCAACCGTACTACCGGATTCACACCATTTTTTATGGTATACGGCGCAGAGGAAGTTCTGCCCTGCGACATTATTCATGACTCACCTCGAGTGCGCATGTACGAAGAAAGAGAGGCCGAGCTGGATCGGCAGGACAGCTTGGATGCATTGGAGGAAGAACGTGACGTCGCCAAGGCTCGTTTCGCATTCTACCAGCAGCAGGCTCGAAGCTATCAAAGCAGAGAAGTACGGGCCAAGACTTACAACGTTGGCGAACTAGTTCTATGCCTGCCGAACAAGAAAAAGGACAAACTCGAGCCCAAATGGGAGGGCCCCTTCATCATCGATCAAGTCGACGGCGGATCGCATCGCGTCACTTAAATCGTCGGACAACCGACTCGAGCCGAACCCATGGAACGCAGCCCGCCTCCGAAGATTCTACGCCTAGTGCCGGACTAAGAGTTCGTCCCCTTCCCTCGTTCAAATTTTTACACTTCAGCTGTCCTTTGTTTTTCTTACTTCTCTTAACCTTTCCACTAAAATGCCCTTAAAGGCCTACTCGCGCACTGTTCGCATACACTTGATGTGCCATTCGCACTCATTATACCTGGGGGCTTCTTTACCAGAAGCTTAATTGTAAGGGCTTCATGCCCAGCACATGTGTCAAGCTTCCACATGTACCTCTCATTCACCATTATATGCATCGATATGACTTAAGTTTTGGCCAAGCTGGGTTGCCTGGCTCCTGTGCTTACCCCTACATTCCCGATTGTTCGGCTAGGAGGTAAAGGGAGCACCTCTGCGATTGTTCTTCGCTGGTCACCGGATGTGTACCTCGACTCGGGTGAAGCCGAAAGCTAAGCGTTCTTAAGGGAATATTCGGTCGGTGACGTGAAAGATGATTTTTACCTATTTATTTATCTGCCCCAGATGTTTTTACGCTTTTTTCGCAGTCCGGACATGCACCTTAGGGCATGCCTCCCAGGGAAAGGAACCCTTATCGGAACTATTCTCCCTGGAAGATGTTTCTTACTAACCATGTAAGATAACATAACTAGTTGGGCACTTGTCTGATAAAGCACTAATGACCCCTACGCCTGGTCTCCATGCATACCACGGTTGTTTCTTAACCAAGAAGGTATTCGGACACACTCCGGACTCTCGGGTCCCGAGGTTGAAGCGAAAAGGTCGGCAAAGACAAACGATCTACAATCCGGCTAGAAGGCATTTCACATGTCATTTTAACAATACATTGTCAAATTACTGACTGTATTCCTCCTCAATCCCGTCTAACAGGCTGTCTAATTTACAGTCCCGTTGGGAAAATTTAGCGGCCAACTCTACTTGGCCGTACACTAAACTCATAGGGATCTCCTTCCCATCGGGCCCCACAGGTCCGACCTCGGCCATGTGGTTGGGATCCGCCTTCTTGTACCGCGTCTTCACCATGGCCCAAGCCTCCCTGGCACCTTGGCGGCAGGCCGAAATCTTCCACAAATGGAAGCGCTACCGCATTCCCTGAAGCTTCTTCGTAAGCTCCCCAAGGCCTTCGGGCAGGGAAAGGGCCGGCCATAAAGCCTGAATGGCGCCGCTCATCGCCTGCCGAACTCGTTCGAGCTGCTGCAACAGCTCAGGAAGTTGATCGCCCGTCGATACGGGCATCTCCTCTGCAGGGCGACCTGTGAGTTCGCTTAAGCACTTACTATAGATGCCGCGACGAAGCCGCTGATTCTCCTTAACGGAGCCAGACAGCTCGGCCCGAACACCTTCAACTCTTCCCCGAGCTTGGCGTGGGCATCCTGGAGCTTGTTCCTCTCTTGCTGCACCCTATTCAGCACCCTCTCGCCGGCCTTTAGCTGGCGCAGTAATTCTTGCATGTCCGGATCTTGTCCGGCGGCACCTGCAATGTCATTATTAGACTTGCGCGCACGTCGCACAGCGCTTATATTTATCAATAAAAATGTGTTACCAGGAGGGGTCTCTGCATTTCCTCCTGTGGCAGCAAGTGCGGCCTCAAGTTGGGTCTTGCATTCTTGCAGCTCCTGAGACAATTGGGTATTCTTATCAGTAAGATCCTGTGTTTCAAATGATCCTTAAATCAGTTAACTTAACTACTTTAAGTCTCGGGGGCTACTGGCATATATAACTATTAAATTCTCTTACCCGTATGTCTTTTACATATTGCTCCGTGGCTCTGGTAAAACCATCTTGAGCAGCACGGAGGTGCGTGTCCCCCGCGTTAAAGGCATTCAACGCCTCAGGGGAGAAGCACGCGTCACGAAACACTGTCCGGCGGCGCCTGTGGTTCATGGCGCTCTCCACCTCAGACTTGGTGGCGGACAGTCTGTCGGCATCCTCTGTTGGAGGAGTATCTGGCCCGCGTCTTGCGCTCGCCTCCCCCTCCTGACTGGGCACTGGAGCCTGGCTGGTAGAAGTTGGATTGGCAACCTCCACGCCCGCAGTCCGGCGGGCGCTTTTTCTCCTACAAAGATCATGAGCACTTAAACGCTTCCTAGGAACGTTGCTCCAAATAATTAAATGTGAGCTATACCTCTGCGGCGACGTTTCAGTCCGCGCCGCGCTCCTCTTCCGCCTACTGGTCCGGACTGGCCTTTGTTGGTCAGCCGCCGCAGGCTCGGCTTCCCGCCTTGAAGGCACTTCCTGCAAAACACCATCGTATGCGAAGGTCAGAGATGAGCAAGGAAGAAACAATGGTGTCGGGACTTCGGTCACAATCACCTGGGGAGCCGGACGCAATCTGGGGTAGTCAGCCGTAATGGCGACTAAAGCATTGTCCATGCTGAGCTGGTGGAACACCCCGTCGATTAGCTCCACCTTTATGTCCGGATCCTCTCCGGAGGCCGGATCCCGGGATCTCTCTGGATCCTCGGGTTGCGGGGCTGGACTTATCATGTCCTCCACAGTCCAGCGCAGTTCCTGCGCCGAAGACACAATATGAGAAGCTTAAACTTCGAAAGCACGGGTCGGACCCTTAAAGTATTCGCTTACCCAGCGCCGGGGGTTATTCATGGAGAACCCATTCAAAGGGTTTGTCTGGAAAAAGTCCTCCTTCTCCCCCTTGTATAGGCCGGACAGGATCGTAACCAGATCCTCGGCCGAATCCGGTCCTTTGCGACCATGGCGGGTGGCGTCGTCTTCCCCGTTGAAATCCCACATGGGGTGGTGTTGGTGTCAAAACCGGCGGATCTCGGGTAGGGTGTCCCGAACTGTGCGTCTAGGCGGATGGTAACAGGAGACAAGGGACACGATGTTTTACCCAGGTTCGGGCCCTCTTGATGGAGGTAAAACCCTACGTCCTGCTTGATTAATATTGATGATATGGGTAGTACAAGAGTGGATCTACCACGAGATCAAGGAGGCTAAACCCTAAAGCTAGCCTATGGTATGATTGTTGTAATGTATGTTGTCCACGGACTAAAGCCCTCGGTTTATATAAACAGGAGAAGGCTAGGGGTTACAGTCGGTTACAATGGTAGGAGATCTACATATCCGTATCGCCAAGCTTGCCTTTCACGCCAAGGAAAGTCCCATCTGGACACGGGACGGAGTCTTCAATCTTGTATCTTTGTAGTCTTGGAGTTCGGCGGACGATGATAGTCCGGCTGTCCGGACACCCCCTAGTCCAGGACTCCCTCAGTAGCCCCCGAACCAGGCTTCAATGACGATTAGTCCAGCGCGTATGTAGTCTTCGGCGTTGCAAGGCGGGTTCTCCCTTTAAGTTCCATGTACCTGTCGAATAGTGTCCGGCTTCCCCGTAAATATTGTGCTTCTTGGCTTCTACGCCCAATAATGGCTTTCTTCCACGCGTCGCACGAATGCGAAAAGCTAGGGTGTCTTTTACGTTTCACCCCCTAGTCGTGCAAGTCATCCGCCTACAAAAGAGGCAAAAATCCAGATCCAAACCACATCATCTTCCTTCCGCGAATACTCATCGGAGCGCCCTTGACCCGGAAATCCATTCCATCATGGACCGTCGACGCGGCTCCGCTTCTCGCGCTCCCAGCCCACCGCCAGGAGATTGGAGGAGGTGCTCTGTTCCACACAACGAGCTAGTGAAGCTCCAAGCGGGGATATCTCCTCCGCCTTCATGGTCCCGGTTCGAGCGGGCTGGCCACCTACCAAGGTGGGAAGCAAGCGGAGGCTACCCCAAGTCCCAACAAAGGGAGCGGGTATGCTTCGTCCCCTATCGATAAGGGGACTCGGTTTGATACATCCGTTTCTCCGCAGCTCACGGAGTTCTACGGACTCCAGCTCCATCACCCACCCGCCTCTGTCCCGCATATCGCGGGTTACGTAGCTCTTTGTGAGCTATTTTCAAGATCGAGCCCCATTTTGCACTGTGGAAGAGGCTATTCTGCCTCGTACCCCGTTCTCACGAGGGGTCCACATACCAAGTAGGCGGTGCCGAAGTATGGCGCATCGCCGGGACCGGATATCTATCCGGAACCCCCAAGAAGGCGTCCGAAGACTGGCCTTCGGAATGGTTTTACATAGAAGACGCTCCGCTGCCGGACCCTATTCGGATCGGCCTCCCAGAGTTTAGTCCTGTACCTCTGAAGAAACACCTTAGTTGTTGCCCGCGGAGCCCCCAACTAGAGGAAGACAAGAGCGTCCATTATCTGATGGGCCGGATAAGGTTACTGGCCCACTCCGGGTTGACCATGAGTGGAGTCATGGCAACATGTATTATGCGGGGGGTGCAGCCACTGCAATACAGGGGCCACCCCATGTGGGATTTCAATGGGGAAGACGACGCCACCCGCCACGGTCGCGAAGGACTGGATTTGGCCGAGGATCTGGTGACGATCCTGTCCGGCCTATACAAGGGGGAGAAGGAGGACTTTCTCCGGACGAACCCCGTGAATGGGTTTTCCATGAATAACCCCCGGCGCTGGGTAAGCGAACACTTTAAGGGTCCGACCTGTGCCTTTGAAGTTTAAGCTTCTCATATTGTGTCTTCGGCGCAGGAACTGTGCTGGACTGTGGAGGACATGATAAGTCCAGCTCCGCAACCCGAGGATCCAGAGAGGTCCCAGGATCCGGCCTCCGAAGAGGATCCGTACATAAAGGTGGAGCTAATCGACGGGGTCTTCCACCAGCTCAGCATGGATAACGCTTTAGTCGCCCTTATGGCGGACTACCCCGGATTATATCCGGCTTCCCAGGTGATTGTGACCGAGGTCCGGACACCATTATCTCTTCCTTGCCCATTTCTGGCCTTCGCGAACGATGGTGCTTTGCAGGAAGCGCCTTCAAGGCGGGAAGCCGAGCCCGCGGCGGCTGACCAACAAAGGCCAGTCCGGACCAGCAGGCGGAAAAGGAGCGCGGCACGGACTTAAATGTCGCTGCAAAGGTATAGCTCGTATTTAAATTTTCAGAGCAACGTTCCTAGGAAGCGTCTCAGTGCTCATGATCTTTGTAGGAGAAAAATCACCCGCCGGACTGCGGGCGTAGAGGTTGCCGATCCGACCTATACCAGCCAGGCTCCAGCGCTCGGCCTGGAGGGGGAGGCAAGCGCAAGGCGCGGGCCGGGTACTCCTCCAACGGAGGATGCCGACAGACTGTCCGCCACCAAGTCTGAGGTGGATAGCGCAATGAACCATAGGCGCCGCCGGACAGTATTTCGTGAAGCGTGCTTCTCCCTTGAGGCGTTGAACGCCTTTAACGCGGGGGACGCACCTCCGTGCTGCTCAAGACGGTTTTACCAGAGCCACGGAGCAGTATGTAAAAGACATACGGGTAAGGGAATTTAATGGTTATATATGCCAGTAGCCCCCGAGACTTAAAGTAGTTATGTTAACTGATTTAAGGATCATTTGAAACGCAAGCTCTTACCGAGAAGAATGCCCAGCTGTCTCAGGAGCTGCAAGAATGCAAGGCCCAACTTGAGGCCATACTTGCTGCCGCAGGAGGAAACGCAGAGACCCCTCCTGGTAACACATTTTTATTAATAAATATAAGCGATGTGCGGCGTGCGCGCAAGTCTAATAATGACATTGCAGGTGCCGCCGGACAAGATCCGGACAGCAAGACCATCGCGCGGTGAAGGCCGGCGAGAGGGTGCTGAATAGGGTGCAGCAAGAGAGGAACAAGCTCCATGATGCCAATGCCAAGCTCGGAGAAGAGCTGAAAGGCGCTCGAGCCGGGCTGTCCGGCTCCGTTAAGGAGAATCAGCGGCTTCGTCGCGGCATCTATAGTAAGTGCTTGAGCGGACTCCTTTGAAAAGAAGAGTTCGGCGAGGAAGTAAATTGACATAATATGTCTTGTAGGTATACTCACAGGTGCATACCTCAGAGGAGATGCCCGTGTCGACGGGCGATCAACTTCTGAGTTGTTGCAAAGCAGCTCGAGCGAGTTCGGCAGCGATGAGCGGCGCCATTCAGGCTTTATGGCGGCCCTTTCCTGCCGAAGGCCTTGGGGAGCTTACGAAGAAGCTTGAGGAATCTTGATAGCGCTTCCATTTGTGGAAGATTTCGGCCTGCCGCCAAGGTGCCAGGGAGGCTTGGGCCATGGTGAAGACGCGGTACAAGAAGGCGGATCCCAACCACATGGCCGAGGTCGGACCTGTGGGGCCCGATGGGAAGGAGATCCCTATGAGTTTAGTGTACGGCCAAGTAGAGTTGGCCGCTAAGTTTTCCCAACGGGACTGTAAATTAGACAGCCTGTTAGACGGGATTGAGGAGGAATACAGTCAGTAATTTGACAATGTATTGTTAAAATGACATGTGAAATGCCTTCTAGCCGGATTGTAGATCGTTTGTCTTTGCCGACCTTTTCGCTTCAACCTCGGGACCCGAGAGTCCGGAGTGTGTCCGAATACCTTCTTGGTTAAGAAACAACCGTGGTATGCATGGAGACCAGGCGTAGGGGTCATTAGTGCTTTATCAGACAAGTGCCCAACTAGTTATGTTATTTTACATGGTTAGTAAGAAACATCTTCCGGGGAGAATAGTTCGTTAAGGGTTCCTTTCACGGGAGGCATGCCCTAAAGTGCATGTCCGGACTGCAAAAAAAAAGTAAAAACGTCTGGGGCAGATAAATAAGTTTGTAAAAATCATCTTTCAAGTCAGCGACCGAATATTCCCTTAAGAACGCTAGCTTTCGGCTTCACCCATCCGAGGTACACATCCGGTGACCAGCAATAACAATTGCGAGAGGTGCTCCTTTACCTCCTAGCCGAACAATCGGGAGCGAGGGGTAAGCACAGGAGCCGACAACCCAGCTTGGCCAAAACTTAAGTCATATCGATGCATATAATGGTGAGTAAAAGGTACATGTGGAAGCTTGACACATGTGCTGGGCATGAAGCCCTTATAATTGAGCTTCTGGAAAAGAAGCCCCCAGGTATAATGAGTGCGGATGGCACATCAAGTGTATGCGAACAATGCGCAAGTAGGCCCTTAGGGGCTTTTTAGTAAAAGGGGTAAGAGAAGAAAGAGAAAGAAAAGACAGCTGAAGTGTAAAAATTTGAACGGGGGAAGGGGACGAACTCTTAGTCCGGCGCTAGGCATAGAATCTTCGGAGGCGGGCTGCGTTCCATGGGTTCGGCTCGAGTCGATTATCCGACGCATTTCGTAGATGGTACGCTCCGCCGGTCAGGACTTGATTGATAATGAAGGGGCCCTCCCATTTGGGCTTGAGCTTGTCCTTTTTCTTGTCCGGCAGACGTAGAACTAGTTCGCCAACGTTGTAAGTCTTGGCCCGTACTTCTCTACTTTGATATATTCGAGCCTGCTGTTGATAGAATGCAGAACGAGCCTTGGCGACGTCGCGTTCTTCCTCCAATGTGTCCAAGCTATCCTGCCGATCCAGCTCGGCCTCTCTTTCTTCGTACATGCGCACTCGAGGTGAGTCATGAATGATGTTGCAGGGCAGAACTGCCTCTGCGCCGTATACCATAAAAAAGGTGTAAATCTGGTAGTACGGTTAGGCATTGTCCGCAGCCCCCAGAGTACGAAGTCGAGCTCCTCTACCCAGTGCGTGTCGGATTTTGTAAGTGACCGCACTAGTCTGGGTTTAATGCCGCTCATTATTAGACCATTTGCTCGTTCCACTTGACCGTTGGTTTGAGGGTGATAGACTGAAGCGTAGTCGAGCTTGATGCCCATATTTTTGCACCATGACTTAACCTTGTCGGCCGTGAAGTTCGTGCCATTATCGGTGATGATGTTGTGGGGGAGACCGTAACGGTGTAATACCCCGGATATAAAGTCTATCACTGGTCTGGACTCTGCCGTTTTGACCGGTTTGGCCTCTATCCATTTGGTGAATTTATCCATCATGACCAATAGGTACCTTTGCTTGAAGGTTCCCCCTTTAAGGGGTCCAACCATATCAAGCCCCCAGACCATGAACGGCCAGGTAATAGGTATAGTTTTGAGGGCGGTGGGTGGCATATGGCTCTGATTAGCAAAGAGCTGACAACCGACGCATCTCTGGACTAAGTCCTAGGCATCTGCCCGGGCCATCGGCCAATAAAATCCTGTACGGAATGCCTTTCCTACAAGGGCCCGGGCTGCTGCGTGGTGTCCGCCTAGTCCGGCATGAATTTCAGCCAGGAGGTTTGGCCCTTCCTGTTCGGAGATACACCTTTGAAGGACTCCGGTTGTACTTTTCTTATAAAGTTCTCCCTCATGGACCTTGTAGGCTTTCGATCGCCGGACTATGCAGCGGGCCTCATTTTGGTCTTTGGGGAGTTCCTATCTAAGCAAATAGGCTAGGAAAGGTTCTGTCCACGGGGCGATTATCGCCATTATGTCGTGGGCTGAAGGTGTTATGTCATCGGCTGAATCGCCGGTTGGCGCGGTTGTTTCCGGTTTGTCATTTCCGGACTCCTCTTCCCATAGTACGGATGGCTTGAAGAGCCGTTCCAGGAAGATGTTTGGAGGGACAGCGTCACGTTTTGCGCCGATGCGTGCCAGTACGTTGGCCGCTTGGTTATTATCTCGGGCTACGTGATGGAATTCGAGTCCTTCGAACCGAGCTGGCATTTTTAAGACAGCATTGCGATATGCTGCCATTTTCGGATCCTTGGCGTCAAAATCTCCATTTATTTGGGATATTGCAAGGTTTGAATCCCCGCGCACCTCTAGGCGTTGAATGCCCATGGAGATTGCCATCCGGAGACCGTGTAGAAGGGCCTCGTATTCGGCTGCGTTGTTGGAGTCGTGTACATTATTTGAAGTACGTATTGGATGTGTGTCCCGGTCGGGACGCGTCGACGACGCCAGCCCCGATCCGCCAACATTTTAGAGTCGTCGAAGTGCATAATCCAATTGGAGTATGCGCCGTACAATTTAGGGAGTTCGGCTTCGGTCCATTCAGCGACAAAGTCAGCCAAAACTTGTGACTTTATAGCTCGCCGAGGTTTGTAAGTTATATCGAATGGTAAGAGCTCAATGGCCCATTTTGCAATCCCGCCTGTTATGCCGCAGTTATTTATGATGTCATTGAGTGGTACTTCGGAGGCCACTGTTATCGAACACTCTTGAAAGTAGTGTCGGAGCTTCCGGGATGCCATGAACACCGCATACGCTATCTTCTGATAGTGTGGGTAGCGGGACTTGCAGAGGGTTAACACAGTGGATACATAATACACTGGTTTTTGAAGCGGGAATTTATGCCCTTCTGTCTCTTGTTCGACGACGAGTACCACGCTTACAACTTGATGCGTTGCTGCGATGTATAACAACATTGGTTCGCCCAGATTGGGCGCAGCCAGGACCGGATTTGTTGCCAATATGGCCTTTATTTGTTCGAGTCCGGCAGTGGCAGCATCCGTCCACTCGAAGTGTTCGGTGCACCTGAGGAGGCGATAGAGGGGCAATGCCTTTTCTCCTAGATGGGAGATAAAGCGGCTTAGAGCCGCCACGCATCCAGTCAATTTTTGTATTTGCTTGAGGTCTTTTGGGATATCTAGCTGTGACAGAGATCGGATCTTGGCTGGGTTCGCTTCAATTCCTCTACCGGATACAATGAAGCCCAGTAGCTTTCCGGCTGGTACGCCGAAAACGCATTTTTCCGGATTCAGCTTGATGTCATATGCTTTGAGGTTGCCGAATGTGAGCCTCAAGTCGTCTACTAGAGTTTCGACGTGTTTTGTCTTGACGACTACGTCGTCTACGTATGCCTCGACTGTTTTGCCGATCTGGATAGCCAGACATGTTTGAATCATGCGCTGATATGTTGCGCCGGCGTTTTTAAGTCCGAAGGGCATCGTGTTGAAGCAGAATGGCCCGTATGGAGTGATGAATGCCGTTGCGGCTTGGTCTGATTCCGCCATCTTGATTTGATGGTAGCCAGAGTATGCGTCGAGGAAGCATAACCAATCGTGCCCTGTGGTAGCATTGATAATTTGGTCGATGCGGGGAGGGGGAAGGGATCCTTTGGACAAGCCTTATTGAGGTCTTTAAAATCGACACATAGCCGCCAGGATTTGTCCTTATTTGGTACCATTACCAGATTTGCTAGCCAATCCGGATGTTTGATATCCCTGATGAATCCGGCTTCCAATAATTTGGCTAGCTCCTCTCCCATTGCCTGTCTTTTGGGTTCAGAAAATCGTCGAAGAGCCTGTTTGACCGGCTTGAATCCTTTTAGGATGTTTAGGCCGTGTTCTGCCAATCTGCGTGGGATTCCGGGCATATCCGAAGGATGCTAGGCGAAAATGTCCCAATTTTCCCAAAGGAATTCGCGTAGTGTGATGTCTACCTCGGGGTTCAATTGTGCCCCAATGGAGGCCGTCTTTGTTGGGTCCGTTGGATGGACCTGGAATTTTACTATTTCATCTGCTGGTTTGAAGGATGTGGACTTGGATCTTTTATCGAGTATCACATCGTCCCTATTCATTGTAGAGTGTAGCACGGTGAGTTCTTCTGCCGCTAAGGCCTCGGATAGTGCCTCCAGGGCTAGTGCGGCTGTCTTGTTTTCGGCGCGGAGTGCTATGTCCGGATCACTAGCGAGAGTGATTATTCCACCGGGCCCATGCATCTTGAGCTTCATGTACCCGTAATAAGTGCGGCTTGAAAAATTGTGAATGCCTCTCGTCCTAAGATAGCGTGATATCCGCTATTGAGCGGGCCACTTGGAACGTGACTTCTTCGGATCTGTAGTTGTCCGGTGAGCGAACACCACATCGAGTGTGATTTTTCGGTGCAGCGTGCTTCCGGCTAGGGATTATTCCTCTGAAGGTTGTGGTGCTTCGCTCAATCGGCTCGATCTATTTCCATTTTTGAAGAGTTTCCTCGTAGATGAGGTTTAGTCCCGCCGCCATCCATGAGGACCTTTGTAAGTCGAAAGCCGTCCACTATGGGACTAAGCACCAGTGCGGCTGGTGCTCGGGCTGTTCGGAATTTATGTTCGTCGCTGGCGTTGAAGGTGATGGCTGTGTCGCTCCATGGATTTGCTATTGCTACTTGGTAGACTTCGGCGAGGCCGCGTATTGTTCGTTTTCGCATATTATTTGATGCGAAGGTCTCGAAGACTGTTGATACCGTACCGGTATTGTTGGAGTGGTTTTCCGGGGCTAGAAGCTCCTCGCCACTTTTGGCCACCTGCCGTAATATCCAACATGCTCGAAGGCTATGTGTTGGGACGGCTCCCTCTGTACTATGGAGCTTACAGGGTCCATCGAGCCATCCCTCCAGTACGGTTCCGTGCCCTTTATGGGGTTTTTGCTTTTTGGTTTTTGTATCTGGTGCCTGAGTGTAATGCACCTTTTTGTTGCGGACTAGGGTTGGGGCCGGATTGTCCCAAAAATTATTTTCGGTTTTCCGAAAACTCTCCATCGCATAGTACTTTCGTACTATGGATGCCAGGTCGGCGAAGCGTGTAATTTTGCGACGGCTGACGGCATTCAGGATTCCCTTATCCGTGCAATTATTGCAAAAAATTGAAATTGTGTTATCTTCTCGGCAGTCCTTTATCCTTTCCATGACCAGGAGGAATCTGGCCCAGTAGTGATGTACTGTTTCAGCAGGCTCTTGCCGGATTAGAGATATATCGCATATGTCTAGGCGGGTGGGTGGAATTAAGTCCGGAACCCTACCCGTCTCAAGGCTTAAAGGCCAGGAAGTTTCCGAATTCGGAAGCTTGGATTGCTGGACACGATCCAGCGAGTCCGGAACGATGCATGATTTTAAGTTCAATGCTCGATCGAAGTCCGTCCCTCCGCGGAAATCCGGCATGGAGGGTTCGGGAATCCGGATGTGTCTAGTTTTCAATATAGGAGAAGAGTCGCCGCATTGTTCCTCTACCACTGCGACGTGGTGGGTGACCTGGGGAGAGTTAATCTCTCTCAGATCGGTTTTAAGCCCAATCTGATTGTAGTCTGCAGCGACTCCCAGGGTGGCGATGCAATCCAAGAGCTCGTTGACAGACGAGAGCTCTATTGGATCCAGCTGCTCGGCGGATTTCGAGCTGACGCGAAGATTGCTTTTGACGACTTGAGAAGTCATTGTCGAAGCAGTGGCCGGACAGGCGGTCATAAGAAAACCACCTAGCCGGATAGTTTGGCCAGAGGCCAAGGCCCCTTTGGCGAAAATACCGTTCTTGAAGACGGGTGGAGGCATCCTTCCTATCAGTGACGACACAGAGGAACTCTCAATGAAAGCACCAATGTCGGTGTCAAAACCAGCGGATCTCGGGTAGGGGGTCCCGAACTGTGCATCTAGGCGGATGGTAACAGGAGACAAGGGACACGATGTTTTACCCAGGTTCGGGCCCTCTTGATGGAGGTAAAACCCTACGCCCCTGCTTGATTAATATTGATGATATGGGTAGTACAAGAGTGGATCTACCACGAGATCAAGGAGGCTAAACCTAAAGCTAGCCTATGGTATGATTGTTGTAATGTATGTTGTCCCACGGACTAAAGCCCTCCGGTTTATATAGACCCGGAGAAGGCTAGGGTTACCAGAGTCGGTTACAATGGTAGGAGATCTAAATATCCAGATCGCCAAGCTTGCCTTCCACGCCAAGGAAAGTCCCATCCGACACGGACGGAGTCTTCAATCTTGTATCTTCGTAGTCTTGGAGTCCGCGGACGATGATAGTCCAGCTGTCCGGACACCCCTAGTCGAGACTCCCTCGGGTGGCCTCAGATTGCGATGGCTGCACCCCACAGTAATGCATGTTGCCATGACTCAATCATGGTCAACCCGAGTGGGCCAATAACCTTATTCGCCCATCGATAATGGACGCTCTTGTCTTCCTCTAGTTGGGGGCTCATGGGCGCCAGCTAAGGCGTTCTTCGGGAGAGTAGTCTTTGAACTCCGGAGGCCGATCGAGCAGGTCCGGCAGCGGAGCATCCTCTATATAAACCATTCCGAAGGCCAGTCTTCGGACGCCTTCTTAGGGGTTCTGGACGGATATCCGGTCCCGGCAATGCGCCATATTTCGGCGCCGCCCACTTGATATATGGACCCCTCGTGAGAGTGGGGTACGAGGCAAAACAACCTCTTCCACAATGCAAAATGGGGCTCGATGCCCAGAAATAGCTCACAAAGAGCTACGTAACCCGCGATATGCAGGATAGAGGCGGGCGTAAGGTGATGAAGCTGGATTCCGTAGAACTCCAGGAGCCCGCGGAGGAATGGATGTATAGGAAATCCTAGTCCCCTTATCAGATAGGGAACGAAGCATACCCGCTCCCCTTTGTTGGGGCTTGGGGTAGCCTCCGCTTGCTTTCCACCTTGATAGGTGGCCAGCCCGGCTCGAACCGAAACCATGAAAGCCGGAGGGAGATATCCCCCCACTTGGAGCTTCACCAGCTCGTTGTGTGGAACAGAGCACTTCCTCCAATCTCTTGGCAGAGGGCTGGGAGCGCGAGAAGAGGAGCCGCGTCGACGGTCCATGATGGAATGGATTCTTGGTCAGAAGCGCTCCGATGAGTATTCGTGGAGGGAGGATGGTGTGATTTGGATCTGGATTCTTGCCTCTCTTATAGGCAGATTATTCGCACAGTTAGGGGGTAAAACATAAAAAATACCCTGGCTTTTCACATTCGTGCGACGCGTGGAAGAAGGCCATTATTGGGCGTGGGAGCCAAGAAGCGCAACATTAATGAGGAAGCCGGACACTGTTCGGCAGGAACATGGAACTTGAAGGAGAACCCGCCTTGCAACACCGAAGACTACATACGCACTGGACTTATCGTCATTGAAGCCTGGTTCGGGGCTACTCTTGAGGAGTCTGGACTAGGGGTGTCGGACAGCGGACTATCATCGTCCGCCGGACTCCAAGACTACGAAGACACAAGATTGAAGACTCCGTCCCGTGTCCGGATGGGACTTTCCTTGGCGTGGAAGGCAAGCTTGGCAATACGGATATGTAGATCTCCTACCATTGTAACCGACTCTATGTAACCCTAGCCCTCTCCGGTGTCTATATAAACCAGGGGGCTTTAGTCCGTAGGACATAACCTCCATTACAACAATCATACCATAGGCTAGCTTCTAGGGTTTAGCCTCCTTGATCTCGTGGTAGATCCACTCTTGTACTACCCATATCATCAATATTAATCAAGCAGGACGTAGGGTTTTACCTCCATCGAGAGGGCCCGAACCTGGGTAAAACATCGTGTCCCTTGTCTCCTGTTACCATCCGCCTAGACGCACAATTCGGGACCCCCTACCCGAGATCCGCCGGTTTTGACACCGACAATGGCGTTCAAGAGTCCATCACGGATAGCTAAGTTGCCTAGTACCTCACTACTTCTCATATAGTAGGATAAAATAATCGTATTTCCCGTACTACGTGTGCTCAATGGACAATATATATAACAGGTAGAGTAAAAAAGAGATGCAACAAGTGTACAACCTCTTTGGCGAAGCCATGTCGATCTCAGCGTGACTGGGTTGGCCGGTGAGGATGCTCCGGCTGACTTGGCTGTCGGAGGAGGAGAATAAGATCTTAGGCATCTGGAGATGGAGCCCAAGGTACTGCTCCGTTGTGATGGAGGGTTTCATCGTTGGAGCAGCTCCAGTGAGTTGTACGACCCCGATGCTAAAGCAGGACAAGAGAGACAATGTTAACTTGAGTGGAGTTCTAATAGCATCTACAATACATGACTAAAATACATAACCACAAAGTGCTAGATGTAAAATACATCAGCCGCTCATCTCTGAACTTAACCGTCGAAACTGAATTTAACTGTCGAAACTGAACTTAACTGTGGAAACTGAATTTTGCTGTCGAAACTGAATTTTACTGTCAAAACTGAACGCACTAGCAAGGTGAGGCTAGACGTCAGTCGACTGACTTTTTCATCTCTAGTCAGTCGATTTTGCAGCCGTTGGATACGAAATCAAGGGCCTGCGGTTCATCTTTAACCTCCACCCCTCGAGCCACCAGCCACCACCGCCAAACAGCAGCCCCGCCACCCACGGCCGGCGTGACGCCCCGCCCAAAAACACCCCCACGGTCCGCCGTCGCCCTGCCATCCCTCTAGGCCCCCCGTGCCGAGCTTTTTCTCCGGCGATCCCCACGCCACTGCCCCCACCCTGAACCCTAAGATAGATAGTGGGGTACCTCTCCGGTGAGCCCCCCCCCCCACTGCGGCTGGTTCTTCCTTCATCCCGGCGAGCCCCCCACCCCTTGAAAATCGACTGACCCAAAAGTCGATTCAGTCGACTGAAGTGTAGCTAAATTGGAGCAGCATCGCAAGCAAAAGCAAGAGCGAGAGCAGTAGCGCGAGCAAGAGCAATAGCAAGAGCAGACCAGACAGGGGACTGAGAGCAAGAGCAGAGCAGCAGCGTGAGCGAGAGCTAAAGCAGCAGCAGCTCCTACTGATGTGGACGTTCCCGCCGAGGGAGCAATGCCGTGGAGGAAGTTGCCGGCAACGCCGCCATGGATGGAGCCGCGTCGTGTCGGCTCAGGACCGAGCGCCGGCAGCACCGTGAGATCGAATCAAGAAGAAAATGCGGCGATTAGTGTACAACCTCTTTGGTGGCGCCGATTAGGCCGCAGCTTCATCCAAGGAAACGGTGATGATGATGCTCTTCCGGTGTGTGCAGGTGAATACGGCAGTGTGGGAATGGAGGTGGTGCGAAAGACGAGGGGAACATCAAGGCAGCTCCTTGGAGGTGGAGGACGGGGTGGCTGAACCGGCGAGACGACGAGATCGACGACAGATCCTCATCCGGTTCGGTGGATGAGGGACGTTGAGGTGTTGCTATGGACGACATCATCGGGGAAGAGGCTCCGGCTGGGTGGCGGACGGAGGAGGGTGTGGGGCTTCGTCACGGGTTTTCGCGGCCTCAGTGTACGAATGGGTGGGCGGATGGGATGGGAGTGGGGAACCATGGCTTAGGGATGCGCTTGTCCAAAATGTGGGGTAAGTTACGAAAGTACCCCAACCGATTTGAGGCGGTTCTTTCGGTTTAGGGGTACCACGGGCATTTCATGTGTCGGGATTTCACGGGAGGTGGGAGTTTTCATGCACGTTGTAATTTTGGAATAGCAAGGCGCGGGTTGAGATGGAGGGAGTTGTCAGAGCACAACGAGACAAAGATATATCTTAAATATTTCGGGCTAACAAGGCGCGCGTTGAAGAGGCGAGAGTTTTGCAGCACGATAGACAGAGACGCTAGCTTGAATTTTGGGCATAACAAGGCGCGGCTTGGAATTTCGAGAGAACAAGCTTAACGTGTACCCAAAAAAAGAGAATTTGTACCTCAACATGCACAACACACACACAAACACCATTTAGACTAGAGTAAGGTACACGTGCATTGCATGCATGAGATTTGGCAACCAAATTAAGAATAAATACCACATTATAGCATGTAAGCTTTGAGTCATATATGCATGATGTAGATATTCGTTTGATTCTTATAGTTCATTTCATTCAAAATCATCTAGTTTTTATAAGAAAGCTAATCTATTTTAAGATTCACGGAATTGTGCATTGTAAGACATAAAGTAAAAACAAATAATGGCAAATCATGTAGAAAAACATTTGGGCAATTCTGATACGGAAGATTCTATAACAAAGAAGAAGTGCTTGTGTTTTGATATTTGTGCATTATGCTTAAGTTCAACCATGGAGTCTTCTAGATTATACATGTGGCGAAATCTGGTGGAATCTAGATGATATCCAACGGCCAGTAGTGCTCAAATTTGCCATCTTTGGACCATCGGATTCGCCTCATCCAACGACCATCTTTCAAAGTTAAAGTTACCCGCACACAATATAAAAACATATAATATATAATATAGGGGTATAGATATAGATATGTGATGCGAAAGCCACCCATCATCTCCAATTAGAATAGTGCATCCATGCACGGATGCGACGTGGCCAAATGATGTCTGCCATCGGTATCTCAAATTCAAATCAGTCTGACCTTGTTCAATGTGTATACATTACAACATGCTCGTTTCCAAACCACACCGCGTAGATCTCCGTTATATTCATGCATGCATGGGTTTCAAACATCAGGATCTCTTATTCAAATATTTGAATTCAACTTTACATTGATTATGACCTCACCTAGTCTTTTACACCCACACAGTCGTCTTCTCTTTATAATTGTACCACTAACTTTCTCTCGTGCATGCATGCACACACACTACCAGTCAGCATTATCCATCGCACACATGCAATCATTTTCTTCAGGTCGGTCTCCCATGAAGGCACACACCCACACACATCCCCTCTCCATCATATCGGGCATTCTTTATCTCTCACGCGTGCATCCGCAACCATCAATGTTCCTCTATGTATGTGTGTATATAGCTAGGTCTTTCATAGTTTTCCACACAAACTGATCAATCGATATATCCAGTGAGGTCTCACCCTCTTTCCCACATCCACATCGATCAATCTATATCTCTCTATATAGGATTAACATATATAGCTAATACACCCACATTAATTATATATCCGACGTCCCCCTCTCATCATCCATGCCTTCCGCTTCATCTCTCAGACGCGCGCACAATGGCGAAGACATGGGGCAGCAAGGGCCCTGCGCCCCTAACATCACTATATATCGAGGCTAATATGAATGTGATCATTAGACAATTGCTGCTAAAAATGGTTTAAGTTCATGAATTGACCCTCCTCGTAAAGGATTAGCAATGCTTGGCCCCCTAGCTCATTTATTTTTCATGGCTTCGCCACTGCGCGCAACAGCACACGTTCTCGCCCCTCTCTCCAAATATCGATCTCGCACTTGTGCACTCCTTCATAGTCTCCCTCCACTCGGCCCCTCGCACCATCTTCTAGCCCCCACCGGATTTTGCCACATGTACAATCTAGCAGACTCCATGGTTGAACATAAGCATAATGCACAAACCTCAAAACAAACAGTGGTTCTCTTTTGTTCTAGAATCTTCCGTATCATAACTGCCCAAACTTTTTTTCTAGTTGAATTGCCATTATTTGTTTTTTACTTCATGCTTTACAACGCACAATTCCATGAACTATAAAATAGATTAAGGGCTTCTTTGATTCAAAGGATTCTCAAAGGAATTTTGGAGGATTCTAATCCTTAGGAATTTTTCCTATCTTGGTTGTTTGATTCGTAGGATTGTGAGCCATGGGAATTTTTCCATATGATTCATTTGCACTAGATTTCATAGGAAACATCCCATCCGCTCAAACCTCTTTGAAAGAATTCTGCGTTTTCCTATGCACAATCAAACACTCGTACAATCCTGTAGGATTCAAGACGACATTCCACTATAATCCCATGTTTTTCCTGTTCCCGCCTTTTGGAAATCCTACGAATCCAAGAGGCCCTAGCTTTTTTATAAAAACTAATTGATTTTGAATGAGATGAACTATAATAATTAAACGAAGGTCTACATCAGGCATATATGACTCAGAGCTTACATGCTATAGTGTGGTATTTATTCATAATTTGGTTGCAAAATCTGATGCGTGCAATGCACGTGTACCTTACTAGTACTTCGAGTATGTGCAAAACACGTAAATTGGAATTCCAATGGCACGCTACATTCATGAAGCCACATGGCACATGTGGAGGCGTTGTCGCGACCTCCTTGTGTGGATTGATCACAGTGACGTGCTGGTGGTTCCAGAAGAATGTACTCATCCTCCCTGAGCCATACTGTCGGTACATGCATGAAGCGAAGATGTGCACGCATGCCACGGACACACTCATTCCCTCGCACGCACACGCGGGTACATAGGCGGACGCAATTTTGTACCAAGATCCACCCCATGTAACAATTTGACGCGTGTAAAGTCGTTCACTTCATTGATGGTCAACTAATACAGCGCATGCAAATTGAGTGGACGTGAGGGCGGAAGAAAGACATTACTACTCCACTGCACGCATGCAATTAGTTAAATCATGTGTTGCTAGTAGTACTTCCATTGGTCTCCTTCGTATTTTGTGTCAATTTTTGACAGTAACATAATATTTACGCATTTGAGCAGTGTAGTCTACTTGAAATTTATGTTCCACTAAACTCATCGGGTGCCGTTTCGGGCCTCGAATCATCAATTAAACTTTACCTTGTTCCCATCCCATTCGAAAGCCTTCTCACACCTACTAGTACGTACCAAACCTGAACGTGTTCCCACTATGCAAGTATTAGTACTAGTGCTAGTACTTAGGTTATAAAAAGGGGAACTACCTAACCGAAAATTACTCTACCTTTCCTCCTCGTAAGTGCTTCTTCTTCGTCTGCCCTGTTTTGGCGGTGAGCGAGCTCTAGGTCGAGAACTACTCGTAACAAGGGAGCGGCAACCAAGGCTGCAGAAAAAAATAGAGGGCTCGCCGCCACGCAGAGACCTCGAAAGATCTCTCACGGGCAGGCGATGGCTCCTAGGAGCGCCCTAGCCGTGGAGGCGAACATGCCGAGCCGGCGGCGCTGGAGTCGTTATCCCTCGACGGCATGGCCGATCAGCTCAATAAGCACCTCAATAAGCAGAAGGAGTTCATCCAAGGCTTGGTGGAGCTACTGAAGGAGAGCCTCGATGACATGCCCGCTGAGCTCAATAAGCAGGGGGAGTTGACCGCCGGCTTGGTGATGCTGCTGAAGAAGAGCATTGCCTCAGAGAAGAAGGCGACCAGCGAAATCCTGCAACTTCAGGAGGACAAGGCGAAGCTCTGCCACGAGCTCGACCTATTGAAGGAGAAGAACGCCAGCTGGAAGAAGCTACATGAGAATAGTAGTTCCTCGATGAAGATGCTGTAGGCCCTCATCATGGAACAGAAGGAGGAGTTAGTGAAGCTCTGCCGAGCACCTGGCTGCTGTCAAGGTACGTAATGCGGCCGTGGAACAGATGATGAAGGCTCACGTCGAGAAATCCCCCTTCATGGACAGAATGAAGAAGATGGCGGAGGAGACGCGCAAGGAGATGGAGGTCGTGGAGGCGATGAAGAAGCAGTTATGACTCCGCGGCAAATTAGATCATTTGGGGTGATAATCTTCCTTCTTCTTTTGCTCATGTGTTTCATCTTTTGCTTCGGGTGTTTCGCCGCACGTGTCATGTTCTCTGCGAGGCATGAATAGAACAATGCTTTTTTAGGGAATGAATAGAATAATGCTAACAATGAGATGACTAGCAAATTAGATCATTTTTATTGCCATATGGCACTAGGCTGTCGTGTTTTGTGCTCCTTCGTCGTAGTACTACTCCAGTGGAAAACTTGAGTATACCGCACGGTTCTTTACTCCTCCTCAGGTCGTCGGCGCATTTATATGAGCAGTCGAATCACAAGGCCCCGCCTTCCAGCAGTAATGAGCCATCAAATCACAAAGGCCCTCGCCTCTCGTGAAGCCGACCAAGCTAGACTGCACCGCCCTCTAGCCTTTTAAAAAAATGTATACTTTTGTACAGTAGTAGTATCGATGGATTGCTCCATGGAGCAAAACTTGAAATTAAAAAAAAGGTGGTACATATAGAGAGCGCTCGTCGCCAAATTATGCATATAGTACTATTAAAAAGGCTAGTCACAATAATGGTGTCCAGCACAACCGAACCCTCAAATAAAACTAAGCATCCTGGAATTCTTTGACAAAACTAAGCACCCTGAAATTCTTTGACAACTAAACTGCTGGCTATATGATGTTGGCTATAAATATTGTACGTATATAATGTGAAGAAACGAGTGGTAGTACTATACCAACTAAAAGATGAAATGTAAGGAATACTAGTATGTACGTACTGAAGAGTTAAAGTAACAAGAAGAAACAGAACATAGTTCTGCTGGGGGCTCAGCACAACGCACCCCTCAAATTAAACTAAGCACACCTGAAATTAAACTATGCAACTAATCCGGTAGACACTGCATTAGAACCACCATGAGCAACGACACTGCCACCTTACTCGGAGTCCTTGTCCATGTCCTCGACTTCAGCCTTGTCCCTCTTCCTCTTGGCCGATACTTCTTTGCTTGAACCGCACACTTGGCTCTTGCTCTTCATCCAACCCTTGTAGATATTGAAACAAAGGTAGCCATCCATTGCAGCATAGTGGATGTGGTCTATATCTAGTACACTCTGCTGCCATGCATAACGATGAAACGTGTATTGAGGTTTCTCCAGTTTACCGTACGAAGGATGAACCATGGCTCCTGCCAGGGGCAGCATTGAAGGCTGGCCACCGGAGGGCAGCAGCCGATTCTTCTGGAGGTCGAAGGGGTTGCCTACAACGAGGCCTATCCGACCCAGGACTTCTTTGTCGTTCGTAAAGTCTACAGTAGTGAATTTGACTAGGTTGCTCTCGAGGAAGTTCTTAAAATCCAGGCATTCAATGTCGGCATGGCATATGTGGTAGACCAAGCATAAGTCTGAAGGAAATATGCCCTAGAGGCAATAATAAAGTTATTATTTATTTCCATGATAAATGTTTATTATTCATGCTAGAATTGTATTAACCGGAAACATATACATGTGTGATTAATGAGTTAGTTACGGGATGATGCATTACGTAAAGACTAAAGAGACTTGCCGGTAACGAGATTGAACTAGGTATTGAGATACCGACCATCGAATCTCGGGCAAGTAACATACCAATGACAAAGGGAACAACGTATGTTGTTATGCGGTTTGACCGATAAAGATCTTTGTAGAATATGTGGGAGCCAATATGAGCATCCAGGTTCCGCTATTGGTTATTGACCGGAGACGTGTCTCGGTCATGTCTACATAGTTCTCGAACCCGTAGGGTCCGCACGCTTAAAGTTCAATGACGGTTATATTATGAGTTTATGTGTTTTGATGTACCGATGGTAGTTCGGAGTCCCGGATGTGATCACGGACATGAAGAGGAGTCTCGAAATGGTCGAGACATAAAGATTGATATATTGGACGACTATGTTCGGACACCGGAATGATTTCGGGGAGTACCGGGCATATACCGGAGTACCGGGGGGTTACCCGACCCCCCCCCCCCGAGAATACTAATGGGCATATTGGGCCCTAGTAGAGAAGAGGAGGGGCAGCCAAGGGCAGACGTGTGCCCCCTGCCCACCCCCAGTCCGAATTGGACAAGGAGGGAGGGCGGCGCCCCCCTTTCCTTTCCCCCTCTCTCTCCTTCCCTCTCCTCTCCTACTCCCACTTGGAAGGAGGGAGTCCTACTCCCGGTGGGAGTAGGACTCCTCATGGGGAGCGCCTAGGGTGGCCGGCCCCTCCCCCTCCTCCACTCCTTTATATACGGGGAGGGAGTCACCCCTTGGAGACACAACAATTGATCCCTTGGATCTCTTAGCCACGTGTGGTGCCCCCCTCCACCATAATCCACCTTGATAATATCGTAGCAGTGCTTAGGCGAAGCCCTGCATCGGTAGAACATCATCATCGTCATCATGTCGTCGGGCTGATGGAACACTCCCTCAAAGCTCGGCTGGATCGGAGTTCGAGGGACGTCATCGAGCTGAACGTGTGTTGAACTCGAAGGTGTCGTATGTTCGGTACTTGATCAGTCGGAACGTGAAGACGTACGACTATATCAACCGCGTTGTGCTAACGCTTCCGCTTTCGGTCTACAAGGGTACGTGGACAACACTCTCCCCTCTCGTTGCTATGCATCACCATGATCTTGCGTGTGCGTAGGATTTTTTTTTTTGAAATTACTACGTTCCCCAACAGTGGCATCCAAGCCTGGTTTATGCGTAGATGTTATATGCACGAGTAGAACACAAGTGAGTTGTGGGCGATACAAGTCATACTGCTTACCAGCATGTCACACTTTGGTTCGGCGGTATTGTTGGATGAAGCGGCCCGGACCAACATTACGCGTACGCTTACGCAAGACTGGTTTTACCGCCGTGCTTTGCACACAGGTGACTAGCGGGTGTCAGTTTCTCCAACTTTAGTTGAACCGAGTGTGGCTACGCCTGGTCCTTGAGAAGGCTAAAACAACACTAACTTGATGAACTATCGTTGTGGTTTTGATGCATAGGTAAGAACGGTTCTTGCTCAGCCCATAGCAGCCACGTAAAACTTGTAACAACAAAGTAGAGGACATCTAACTTGTTTTTGCAGGGCATGTTGTGATGTGATATGGTCAAGGCATTATACTATATTTTATTGTATGAAATGATCATGTTTTGTAACCGAGTTATCGGCAACTGGCAGGAGCCATATGGTTGTCGCTTTATTGTATGCAGTGCAATCGCCCTGTAATTGCTTTACTTTATCACTAAGTGGTAGCGATAGTCGTAGAAGCAATAGTTGGCGAGACGACAACGATGCTACGATGGAGATCAATGTGTCGCGCCGGTGACAATGGTGATCATGACGGTGCTTCGGAGATGGAGATCACAAGCACAAGATGATGATGGCCATATCATATCACTTATATTGATTGCATGTGATGTTTATATTTTATGCATCTTGCTTTGATTGATGGTAGCATTATAAGATGATCTCTCACTAAATTTCAAGGTAAAAGTGTTCTCCCTAAGTATGCACCGTTGCCACGTGATGATCGGGTGTGATAAGCTCTACGTCCATCTACAACGGGTGCAAGCCAGTTTTGCACACGCAGAATACTCAGGTTAAACTTGACGAGCCTAGCATATGCAGATATGGCCTCGGAACACTGAGACCGAAAGGTCGAGCGTGAATCATATAGTAGATATGATCAACATAGTGTTGTTCACCATTGAAAACTACTCCATTTCACGTGATGATCGGTTATGGTTTAGTTGATTTGGATCACGTGATCACTTAGATTATTAGAGGGATGTCTATCTAAGTGGGAGTTCTTAAGTAATATGATTAATTGAACTTAAATTTATCGTGAACTTAGTCCTGATAGTATTTTGCAAATTATGTTGTAGATCAATAGCTCGCGTTGTTGCTTCCCTATGTTTATTTTGATATGTTCCTAGAGAAAAACTATGTTGAAAGATGTTAGTAGCAATGATGCGGATTGGATCCGTGATCTGAGGATTATCCTCATTGCTGCATAGAAGAATTTTGTCCTTGATGCACCGCTAGGTGACGGACCTATTGCAGGAGCATATGCAGATGTTATGAATGTTTGGCTAGCTCAATATGATGACTACTTGATAGTTTTGTGCACCATGCTTTACGGCTTAGAACCAGGACTTCAAAAATGTTTTGAACACCATGGAGCATATAAGATGTTCCAAGAGTTGAAATTGGTATTTCATACTCATGCCCGTGTCGAGAGATATGAGACCTCTGACAGTACTTTGCCTACAAGATGGAGGAGAATAGCTCAGCTAGTGAGCACGTGCTCAGAATGTCTGAGTACTACAATCACTTGAATCAAGTGGGAGTTAATCTTCCAGATAAGATAGTGATTGACAGAATTTTCTAGTCACCATCACCAAGTTACTGGAACTTCGTGATGAACTATAATATGCAAGGGATAACGGAAACGATTCCCAAGCTCTTCGTGATGATGAAATCGGCAAAGGTAGAAATCAAGAAAGAGCATCAAGTGTTGATGGTTGACAAACAACACTACTTTCAAGGAAATGGCAAAGGGAAGAAGGGGAACTTCAAGAAGAACAGCAAGAAAGTTGCTGCTCAAGTGAAGAAACCCAAGTCTGGACCTAAGCCTAAAACTAAGTGCTTCTACTACAAAGGAAATGGTCACTGGAAGTGGAACTGCCCTAGATACTTGGCGGATGAGAAGGATGGCAAGGTAAACAAAGGTATATTTGATATACAGATTATTGATGTGTACTTTACTAGTGTTCATAGTAACCCCTCGGTGTTTGATACTAGTTCAGTTGCTAAGAGTAGTAACTCGAAACGGGAGTTGCAGAATGAACATAGACTAGTTAAGGGTGAAGTGACGATGTGTGTTGGAAGTGGTTCCAAAATTGATATGATCATCATCGCACACTCCCTATACTTTCAGGATTAGTGTTGAACCTAAATAAGTGTTATTTGGTGTTTGCGTTGAGCATGAATATGATTTGATCATTTTTATTGCAATACGGTTATTCATTTAAGTTAAAGAATAATTGTTGATCTATTTACATGAATAAAACCTTTTATGGTCATACACCCAATTAAAATAGTTTGTTGGATCTCAATCATAGTGATACACATATTCATAATATTGAAGCCAAAACATGCAAAGTTAATAATGATAGTGCAACTAATTTGTGGCACTACCATTTAGGTCATATTGGTGTAAAGCGCATGAATAAACTCCATGCTGATGGGATTTTGGAATCACTTGATTATGAATCACTCGATGCTTGCGAACCATGCCTTATGGGCAAGATGACTAAGACTCCGTTCTCTGGAACAATGGGGCGAGCAACTGACTTATTGGAAATAATACATACTGATGTATGCGATCCGATGAGTGTTGAGGCTCGCGGCGGGTATCGTTATTTTCTGACCTTCACAGATGATTTGAGCAGATATGGGTATATCTACTTGATGAAACATAAGTTTGAAACATATGAAAAAGTTCCAAGAATTTTAGAGTGAAGTGGAAAATCATCGTAACAAGAAAATAAAGTTTTCTGCGATTTGATCGCGGAGACGAGTATTTGAGTTACGAGTTTGGCCTTCAATTAAAACAATGTGGAATAGTTTCGCAAACTCATGCCATCCGGAACACCACAGCGTAATGGTGTGTCCGAACATCATAACCGTACTTTATTAGATATGGTGCGATCTATGATGTCTCTTACCGATTTACCACTATCGTTTTGGGGTTATGCATTAGAGACAGTTGCATTCACGTTTAAAAGGGCACCATCTAAATCCGTTGAGACGACACCGTATGAACTATGGTTTAGCCAGAAACCTAAGCTGTCGTTTTTTAAAGTTTTGGATTGCAATGCTTATGTGAAAAAGTTTCATCCTGATAAGCTCAAACCCGAATCGGAGAAATGTGTCTTCATAGGATACCCAAAGGAGATAGTTGGGTACACCTTCTATCACAGATCCGAAGGCAAGATATTCATTGCTAAGAATGGATCCTTTCTAGAGAAGGATTTTCTCTCGAAAAAAGTGAGTGGGAGAAAAGTAGAACTTGAAAAGGTAACTGTACCTTCTCCCAAATTGGAAAGTAGTTCATCACAGAAATCAGTTCCAGTGATGCCTTCACCGATTAGTGAGGAAGTTAATGATGATGATCATGAAACTTCAGATCAAGTTACTACCGAACCTCGTAGGTCAACCAGAGTAAGATCTGCACCAGAGTGGTACGGTAATCCTGTTCTGGAGGTCATGTTACTTGACCATGACGAACCTACGAACTATGAGGAAGTGATGATGAGCCCAGATTCCGCGAAATGGCTTAAGGCTATGAAATCTGAGATGGGATCCATGTATGAGAACAAAGTGTGGACTTTGGTTGACTTGCTCGATGATCGGCGAGCCATAGAAAATAAATGGATCTTCAAGAGGAAGACGGACGCTGATAGTTGTGTTACTATCTACAAAGCTCGAATTGTCAAAAAAGGTTTTCGACAAGTTCAAGGTGTTGAATACAATGAGATTTTCTCACTCGTATCGATGCTTAATAGTCTGTCTGAATCATGTTAGCAAATTGCCACCTTTTATGAAATCTGGCAAATGGGTGTCAAAACTACATTCCTTAATGGATTTCTTAAAGAAGAGTTGTATATGATGCAACCAGAAGGTTTTGTCAATCCTAAAGGTGCTAACAAAATGTGCAAGCTCTAGCGATCCATCTATGGACTGGTGCAAGCATCTCGGAGTTGGAATATATGCTTTGATGAGTTGATCAAAGCATGTGGTTTTATACAGACTTTTGGAGAAACCTGTATTTACAAGAAAGTGAGTGGGAGCTCTATAGCATTTCTAATATTATATGTGGATGCCATATTGTTGATTGGAAATGATATAGAATTTCTGGATATCATAAAAGGATACTTGAATAATAGTTTTTCAAAGAAAGACCTCGGTGAAGCTGCTTACACATTGAGCATCAAGATCTATAAAGATAGATCAAGGCGCTTGATAAGATTTTTCAATGAGTACATACCTTGATAAGTTTTTTCAGTAGTTCAAAATGGAACAGTCAAAGAAGGAGTTCTTGCTTGTGTTGCAAAGGTGTGAAATTGAGTAAGACTCAAACCTCGACCACGATAGAAAATAGAAAGAGAATGAAAGTCATTCCCTATGCCTCAGTCATAGGTTCTATAAAAGTATGCCATGCTATGGACCAGACTTATTGTATACCCTGCCCTGGTTTGGCAAGGCAGTACGATAGTGATCTGGGAGTAGATCACTGGACATTGGTCAAAATTATCCTTAGTGGAATAAGGATATGTTTCTCGATTATGGAGGTGACAAGAGGTTCGTCGTAAAGGGTTAAATTGGTGCAAGCTTTTACACGGATCCAGATGACTCTAAGTCTTAATCTGGATACATATTGAAAGTGGGAGCAATTAGCTAGAGTAGCTCTGTGCAAAGCATTGTAGACATAGAATATTTGCAAAATACATATGGCTCTGAATGTGACAGACCCGTTGACTAAACTTCTCTCACGAGCAAAACATGATCACACCTTAGTACTCTTTGGGTGTTAATCACATATCGATGTGAACTAGATTATTGACTCTAGTAAACCCTTTGGGCGTTGGTCACATGACGATGTGAACTATGGGTGTTAATCACATGCATATGTGAATATTAGTGTTAAATCACATGGTGATGTGAACTAGATTATTGACTCTAGTGCAAGTGGGAGACTGAAGGAAATATGCCCTAGAGGCAATAATAAAGTTATTATTTATTTTCTTATTTCATGATAAATGTTTATTATTCATGCTAGAATTATATTAACCGCAAACATAATACATGTGTGAATACATAGACAAAAATAGTGTCACTAGTATGCCTCTACTTGACTAGCTCATTAATCAAAGATGGTTAAGTTTCCTAACCATAGGCATGAGTTGTCATTTGATTAACAGGATCACATCATTAGGAGAATGATGTGATTGACTTGACCCATTCCATTAGCTTAGCACTTGATCGTTTAGTATGTTGCTATTGCTTTCTTCATGACTTATACATGTTCCTATGACTATGAGATTATGCAACTCCCGCTTACCGGAGGAACACTTTGTGTGCTACCAAATGTCACAACGTAACTGGGTGATTATAAAGGTGCTCTACAGGTGTCTCCGAAGGCACTTGTTGAGTTGACGTATTTCGAGATTAGGATTTGTCACTCCGATTGTCGGAGAGGTATCTCTGGGCCCTCTCGGTAATGCACATCACTATAAGCCTTGCAAGCAATGTTGATAATGAGTTAGTTAAGGGATGATGCATTACATAACGAGTAAAGAGACTTGCCGGTAACAAGATTGAACTAGGTATTGAGATACTGATGATCGAATCTCGGGCAAGTAACATACCAATGACAAAGGGAACAACGTATGTTGTTATGCGGTTTGACCTTTAAAGATCTTCGTATAATATGTGGGAGCCAATATGAGCATCCAGGTTCCGCTATTGGTTATTGACCGGAGACATGTCTCGGTCATGTCTACATAGTTCTCGAACCCGTATGGTCCGCACGCTTAAAGTTTGATGACAGTTACATTATGAGTTTATGTGTTTTTATGTACTGAAGGTAGTTTGGAGTCCCGAATGTGATCACGGACATGACGAGGAGTCTCGAAATGGTCGATACATAAATCTTGATATATTGGACGACTATGTTCGGACACCGGAATGGTTTCGGGGAGTATCGCGCATATACCGGAGTACCGGGGGGTTACCGGAACCCCCCGGGGAGACTAATAGGCCTATTGGGCCCTAGTAGAGAAGAGGAGGAGCGGCCAAGGGCAGCCGCGCGCCCCCTTCCTTCCCAGTCTAAATTGGAGAAGGAGGGGGGGCGGCGCCCCCCTTTCCTATCCCACTCTCTCCTTCCCTCTCCTCTCCTACTCCAACTTGGAAGGGGGGAGTCCTACTCCCGGTGGGAGTAGGACTCCTCATGGGGCGTGCCTAGGGTGGCCGGGCCCCTCCCCCTCCTCCACTCCTTTATATACGGGGAGGTTGGCACCCCTTGGAGACACAACAATTGATCCCTTGGATCTCTTAGCCGTGTGCGGTGTCCCCCTCCACCATAATCCACCTCGATAATATTGTAGCGATGCTTAGGCGAAGCCCTGCGTCGGTAGAACATCATCATCATCACCACGCCATCATCCTAATGGAACACTCCCTCAAAGCTCGGCTGGATCGGAGTTCCAGGGACGTCATCGAGCTAAACATGTGCTGAACTCGGAGGTGCCGTACGTTCGGTACTTGATCGGTCGGATCGTGAAGACGTACGACTACATTAACCGTGTTGTGCTAACGCTTCCGCTTTTGGTCTACGTGGGTACATGGACAACACTCTCCCCTCTTGTTGCTATGCATCACCATGATCTTGCGTGTGCGTAGGAATTTTTTTGAAATTACTACGTTCCCCAACAAAGTCATGCACGCAAACCTGGATCACGGTGGGCTTCTTCCTCTCTTCGTCCTTTAGATCCTTCTCTCGTCCCAGGACTATAATATACTCAACATCTAGCCCAGCGACCGGCTCATCATCTGAGTTTTCGAACATGCGTCTGAAGCGAGAAAGGTATCCTTTCACCGTCGCGGAAGAACGGGTGTAGATGACGTCGAACTCATCGCCGGTGATGGTTCTAACCTTGTACTCACAGCCGATCATGGACATTTGGGATGCCATGGATTTGGGAGGAGGGTTAGGATTAGTGGAATTGTCGTAATGTGAAAGGATGGGACGACTAGGAGCGAACCGTCATAATATTAAAGGACGTGCGGGGACGAGTAGGAGCGAATCGCCCGGCGGCGAACAGCGAGGTAGTGGCTTCATTCTCCCATGATACGGGCTTCGAGAGCCCTTGGATCTGAGATCGAACGGTTGCATGGCGTGATTCTAGACCTATGGGTGAATATCCTATCCTGGAGGGTTATTCTGCAAATTTTCAGCAACTTAGCATGCGACCGTTTGATCTCAGATCCAAGGGCTGCCAGCAACTCGTATCATGGTCGCGCCTACCACGACCGTCGCGTCGCCCGCGCTGTCGCGCCCTTGGAGATTTAACACGATGTGTTAGGCTATCTGATGTTGGCATGTCATACATAGTCATCACTTAGTCACTCATACTACAACGAGGTTAGCTATAAGGTTGGCTATAAGTGTATTTTTTTACTTCTTTCTATCTCTTTCTTCGTACTCCCTCCGTCCCATAATATAAGAACGTTTTTAACACTACTGTAGTGCCAAAAACGTTCTTATATGACAGAGGGAGTAGTATTTATTGCATTTGCCAAGGAGTGACCTCTTCCAATGAAATGGTGTGCTTATTAGTTTTTTGTTGCTAAGTTTGCTTCATTTAATTAGCTATAGACTCAAAATTGTCTTTTCACCTAGGTACACGTGCTTAGCACCGTTTCTTCCTTGGGTCACCAAACTAGTCTCTCTCTTCTTGATTAACTTTCCACATCAGACTTTATGCCTATGTGGCAAGCTTAGCACATATAGGAGCAAGTAAGTACAATAGTGCGCTTTACATGGCATTTTTGCATATGTGGAGGAAATAGAGGCAAGGAAAAAGTGGAGAAGTGGGCTCTCATGCAAGAGCCAGCCTCTACTACATGGTGGAGCATTGGGAGAGGCAGCTGTATGGAGGTGGTCAGGAATCGGGAGACTCACGCCCGATCGAAGCGCCCATGATTAAAATGATAATGGCAAGTCAAATCACGGGCCCCACCTGTCCAAGAAGAATCATTTGTCAACTCACATAGCCCTACGTTTGCAGCAGCCTACTCCCTCATCTTCTCGCATCTCTGTCGAACCGACTAGGCGGAACTGCCCCGCCTACCGCACAGGAAAAGACCGCCCTCGACTTTTAAATAGTATAGTATACAAATTTTGTATCCATAGATTGCGCCATGGAGCAAAGCCTCTAGAAAATGGCGGTCCACATGTACAGAGTATACAGCACGCCCGTCGCGTTCGCGTCGCACCCCAGATGGTCGGTCGGTCTGGCACGCTGCTCTCCGAGTGGAACGCGCGTCATATTGCGTTTGCACACACATGTGGGACCGCAATTGAGAACTGACCATAGGCACACTCCCTGGCCCCGCAAGTCGGGTGACTTAATAGAAGAGGGAGACGAGCGATAGTACTAGAGAAGTGTTGTACTACGTTGGTGCCTGGACGATCCCTGCAAGACATGGAAGATCAGTTCATCCATGCATGTGACCAAACTCCAGCAGACATGCCTGTATTGGCTATCGTCTACATATCATGCAGGCTATGTTGTACATGGCTGTAGTTGTGGTGAGAAATCTAAAAAAAGGTTTCTTGTCATCTCGCAAAATTAGGTGTCATGTGCTTCGGATCACTGCGAGGGTTAAACAGCGACAACTGAGTTGGGCTTGTCATTGGGGGCACATGCACGAAGATTACTCGGTTGCCATCTAGGTCAAGCCGGCTATGTTAATTAGGACATCTATCGACGGACCCCTTTTCTACGAGTTTATCTTTAATTTAAGCTTTGTTCCTCGTCTAGTTTGTCCGTCGGGATTCATGTTGTCTCCTTTGGGCAGTGAGGTTATGATTTCTTGTCATGTGGCATTTTTTCGTGTTATATGTTATAATCCGGTGCTTCAGATCAAAATGACGACAACTGCGCCTCCAGGCCACGTGCATGAAGACTTCTCGACAGTCATTGACGAGGTCAAGCCGGCTCCGGTAGACAAAAAAAACTAGTACTCCACTATATAGGCAGGAGCCTCCGCGCTTGCTTGCTAGTGTTGCTCTCTTCACACTGTCTCGTCCTCTCCAGATCTAAACACGACAGCGGTGGCCACACTCTTTCTCTCTCTCTGCTCACCGCTGGTCACAGATCTAGCTGGATCCTCTCCGCCGGGGAAGGTGAGAAGGTGCAACGTTCACGCGATCGTACTCGGTGATGGCTCTTACCCACTGCTGGCGCGTCCCGATCAACCTGCCTTGCCGTTCTCTCCCAAGCACCGCTGGCAAGGGAGGGCCTCCGACCCATTCTTCCTTGTTGCCGTAGTGTGGGTAGATCCGGCCTCCCACCACCCACCTAGCGACATCCCGGCGACCATCAGGTATAACTTCCTTCGAAACCGGCCTTGCTCTACTTCCCGAGCTCCTGATGTCGCTGCATTTGTATCTTTTACTATTTCTCGGGCCCCCTCATAGATAGGATCGATCGGCTATTCGAAAACCACCTAATTTTTTTACGTTTAAGAGGTAAAACTAGTTCATGCACTCGAATCTAGTACTACTTGGTTCAAACAAGGAAGAAAGGGGTGGGGGTGGGGGAGGATTTGTTACCTGAATCTAGGACTTGGTCGAAAGAGGAAATAATGGGGGCAAAAAGTAGCAGAGACTGGCTATCCAACTGGTCTCTAGGTCTAATAGGGAAATAAAGGGAAACGCAGTACAAACTCAATATAAACCCGATCTATTGGTTGAAAAAGGAAAGAAAGTGGGGACTGGGGGACAAGTCAACAGAGTAAGTCCAGCACTAGATTTGCTAGCCTCACACAGTATAAGGTGGCTATACTGAACAAAAATGGGACCAGCCCAGATATCCTGTTTTGATGTTTGTTGCCCCGAGCCACTCTTATGTAATGCCACTGGTAAAATGTAGTAGTCGCACTGTTAAAAGTAAGGACACGTTAAACCAATGTTGTTTTCAATGTAATGCCAATAGTAATATGAATCAATGGCACTTTTTTACATGTCCTGCTAAATTTCCCATTAAGATAAGTTGGTTCTTTTCGTTAGAAATGCAACTGTCCTGGTCCGCCTACTCTCCCGTGCCCAAAGTAATGTCGTATTTAACGATTGTCATAGTTAATCCTAATGCCCACACTAATATCTAGCAATGCCGCTACTTTGGAAATTGCTACTGTCCTTGTAGGATTGCCATTCAGATAAGGAACATGCTTCTTTTCATTTGATGCATGTTTCATCACTTCTTAGTCACCCTCCTTTCCACCTTTATTCCGCAAACAGAGATATACATTTCAAGCTCGATCTTAGTTGAACTGCACAAATGATATCCAAATTATAGTTGAACATTCCAGGAGCTTCACAACCAACCTTGATGTTGCTCAATTTTATTGCAACTAATGAAGAAGAAGCTCTGTGGGTTTCGTTTTCTGATGGAAATGGAACCGGGGCTGGAGCCCTTTTCTTAAAAAAAATTTGAAGAAGAAGCTCCTAGCTCACGGGACATTGCTTCATTTTAGGTGAACTGCACAAAAAGGTCCCATGAATTGAATCATCCATGTTGGTGACTAAAAGAGCCAGCTTCAGCATCCCAGTCTAAGCACCCCCGACCTCCATCCTTGCGACGCATGGTGCACCTCGTTTGCCACCTGCTCGGCCCTAGTGTCAATGATAAAGTGAAGTAATAATACAGTTAAAATAGAGCGAGTGTCCTCTCTATCATTTCATTTCCAATGTAGATAAAGAAAGTGCTTCTCTTTGTTAATGTATGTTTCATCAACTAGTCCCATTGTTAATGCTTAAGCGTTTTCGCAAAGCTGGGTGCTTAATTTTAGTTGATCTGTACAAAAATAGAGATTTGAATGTCTCAAGGCGCCTCCTTGTACTACCGCTGTACATCGATGTTCATCAACGCGTAAGGTGTATTTGGGAGACTTGGGACGATTTCAAAGATATGAGGCGTCAGTATGAGGCGTCGCAGGGCCCATCTCGCCCTCGCAGCATGGCATACTATGATACTATCACAATATTTTCTTCTATTTATTTTGTGTGTTTCATCAACTAGTGCCACTATAATGTAATCACTTTTTTTATTATCTTTTCAAACAGGGTTATTCAGCTCCATTTTGGTGGAACTGCACAAATGTACGTATGGAACCATCATATATGCAGAGTGCGAGGTGTGCCAAGTAAAAATTAACGACACCAACCATGTTGCATGCACGCATTGGCATCCACCACCACCAGTGGGATGTGTGGCGCTCTGTGTGGACGGATCTTTCTCGGCAGGAAATCCTCTAACCAAATACTAGTAGCTTATATTGGCAGTTTTCTAGGGAGTACTCTTTTCTGAAAGAAGCACCAATCTATTTTTCTTTATTTGTACACTGTGTCACAACTATGACCCAAAGGTCCAGAGATATTTTAGGGTGATTGGCGTAGTACTCGGAGACTGATTGTAAGCATGATTTTCGTTAGCTGTCACACAGATTGTAAGCATGAGTAGGTGGAAGATTAGGTTAGTGCAAAGCTTACCTTAAACCCTACCACCGTCGTTGAAACGAGGCGAGCGTCAAGGGAACCGTGGAGAATGGCAGGGAAGCAACGTCACACCATCCGACCTCCTCTTGCGGTGGGAGAACGAATACTACTGTGGCTCCGGCTGGTTCTGCACCCTCACGAATGGCACACCATACTCAATCGATTCGTTATCCTCTGGGTGCTCGACCTTCGACCTGTACGCCCACCACCTCCGCCTGACTGTCGCCTCGGGCGAATCTGTCTGCTCCATCGCCCAGAGGAGATACTCGATGAACTCGGAGGACTACGGCGTGACTGCCGCCGAGGAGTACATGTGCATCGCCGCCCTCATCGCCGCTGTCTCGCTCTTCCGCATACATTACCACATGGCCCGCACCGTCCTCAAAATCTCCCACTCATTGTCAAACCAAGTAAGGATCTCCTTCAACCTGGCTAACTTTGCTCGAGTCGCCGCCACGATCTGCTCGATTATTGCCGCATCCTCTCCATAGATGTCCTTCTGAGTGGTCCGGTGCTAGCTTTGGAAGATGGGAGGAGAGACGGTGGTCTTGCAATAGAGAGGAGGGAGAGGCGAGACGGTGGTTTTGGAATGGAGATGATGGAGAGGAGATGAGGTGGTTTTGCAATGGAGAAGATCGGAAGAGGGAGAGGCGAGACGGTGGTTTTGGAATGGATATGATGGAGAGGAGAGGAGGTGGTTTTGCAATGGAGAAGAGGGAGAGGAGCGTGCGGCAGCGATATAGGATTGGGTGAGAGGGTCGGCGCGCTATTACTGGAGCAGAATCAAAATCAATTTACCCTTCAATTAAGAAAGCGACTCCACAGTAACTAGTCTCCCTTTTATTCTGGGTCATAATTGACCATGATTTTTGCACATAAAATATATGTTATACGTTGCAAAATAATATAATTTGAAAGTACAATCAGATATGAACCAAATGATACAATTTTTTGGGACATGCATTCGCATTTTGCTTGTCAAATACAGTACGTGGTGAAACTTTGACCCAAAATACGCAAAACAACAAAAAAATACTTCCAAGACCAGCGCCGCTCTTCTGCTCATCTCCTCTTAAACCACCGCCGCTCCTCTCCTGTTCCAATCTAAATCCAGCGCCGCTCCTGTCCTCTTCCATTTCAAAACCACCGCCCTCCTCTCCTGTTCTAGTCCAAAACAAGAGTCGCTCCTCTCCCGTTCTAATCCAAAACCAGCGCTGCTCCTCTCCTCTTCCATTTAAAAACCACCGCCGGCGAGTGAAGATGCTGTGGAGAAGTAGATTGATGGAGTACAACCGATACATGAGGATTGCAGACGACGACCCTGTGAAGCTAGCTAGGATGTTGGAGATACAGTCTTGGTTTGACAACAAGGACCAACTAGCGGCGACGACGACATCCATGGCCAAATATCTGCAACAGAGAGAAAAGGCGGCGATACTCCCGGAGGGAGTCGCGCGGGAGTACATAGAGCTGCTCCTCTGGGCCATGGAGCAAACAGATTTACTGAATCCGATCGTGAGGGAGCGGTGGTGGGAGTATCGATCCCAGATGGAGCATCCACCAGAGATTGAAGGATCGAGCATCTACAGGGTGCCATTTGTGAGGGCGTCCTGCTAGAGCGAGCCGGTGGAGTCTTCGTCGACCGAACCCAACTTCAAGAGGAGAAAAGCAGTTGGACTGATGATGCTTCCCCGCCATACTCTCCCTCGCCGTTCACATCGTCTCACGGGGCGGCTGTCTGCCACCGAGGAATAGGAGGGGACTGCCCCCCCCCCCCCAACCCAATAGTTGAGCAGGTTGTGAATTGTCAGGAGGAGCTTAGGGTTGTCAGTATTTGCAGGTTGTGAATTGTGTTTTGTGTTGTGTATTTTGAGAGTACTTTCAGATATGAATGTCTTTTGAATTTCAGATTTGCAGTATTGAGCATATGAAGTATTTTATGAATTCTTGAGATCTATTTTAGCACTTAAAAATGTAATTTCATAGGAGTATAAAAGTGCGCATAATGTGATTCTCGTGAGAAGAAAGCGCAAGTTTGATTTCACATAAGAAGTTGAGTTCGAGATAAGAAACTGCAACTTTCAGAGGCAAAGCATTTATATTAACACGTCCTTTTCAAACAGGGTTAACATCATGTAGGAAGTTTTATTCATGGTCGAAAATGGAACTACCAGCCAGTTAACATCATGCTGATCAACATTCATGCATAGCACATTTTCATATGATGCACAGTCAAAATGCCCACACAATGTCGAGTGTGCGAAACACAGAGAAAACGAGGGACGAAGTTTTGGCAAGTGTTGGACTGGTGTGCGTAGTTGACAATGGGGACCCACATGTCAATAAAGGCAGAGACAAAAAATTTGGAGATATTTTCCCTGCACAGGTGGAATCGAACCCGGGCGGAACAGCTGTCGGGTAGTGTCACTTGGCCACTAGGCTAGTTCAGTAGTTTCGTTAATAATAAGGCACTTCCTCAGGTGGTCGGATCCCCTCATGTGCCTTTGTGTGCTCGCCACGACGCCGCTGTCTGTCATTGTGAACATGCTGAACAAATGAGAGGAATCTGGAGAGGGCTGTACGTGGAGAGGCGGACAGTCGGGACCAACCAGGTCTATGGCCGTACGCAAGCAAGTGCCTCGTCGAAAAAATACTTCCCCCTAATGCTATGCTGACATTGGGGCCCATGGGTTTGTCAACATAGTTACATTTTTTAGGTGCTTCAACATAGTTACTATAGTGGATAAATTCACAAAGAAGCCGGGGAGCTGGCAGGTATCATTTATTATCACTGGGGCAGCAAGTATCAGCTGGGTTTTGGGCTGCCCTGTCTAGGCTTTCATTTTTAACATGCGCAGCCCACGACCTCGGATGGGAGGTCCATAGGCCTATTTGTATTTTCTTGAGGGCCGTCATGTATCGACCGGCCTATGGACCTCCCATCCGAGGTTTTATTTTTCCTGAAACATCGGCAACCCAATTTATGTTTTTTTTGAAGAAAACGCAGAGGTCTGTTCTATTTTTCTATATAAGAATAGGAACGCCAGGTCCAACCTATGTTTCCCTTCTAACTATATTATATATATTTAAATTATTTTATATGTTATTATATATTATTTTTATTGTCATCATATATTTAACATATACTTACATATGTAAGAAAACAATATCCCACATCTTAATAACTTACAAAAATAATTTCTTAACAATAAAATCCTGGATTGTTTTGGCACGAAAATCCTGGTGATTGTGTACAAAAGCTTGGTAAGATTTAAGGACGAATGCAATCATATCACTTATTATTTAAATATATTTATAACAAAATGCTCAGTCCCTTTTTATTTTTTGATAACATTGCTGGCCCAACCCAACATTATAATTAGAATCACCCCAGCAAAATTGTGTATTTCGAGAAAGTGCAAATGGCCTGTAATTTTTAGGAAATAAAATAAATGGGCCGCATGGACACTACATTATTTGTTATAGCCCAGCTAATGGACTGTAATTCAGAAAAAAGATCAAATTAACTGTAAATTCTACCGCGCAAAAAAAGACTGTAAATTCTGAAAAAATGGGTTGAATACATGCCACATTTTTGGAGGCTAAAATGTGGGCCAATAGGTCGAAGCCAACATAAGTCATTGTCAATTTAGTCAACAAATGATTCTGACATGTTAGCCGTTGGATTTACATCCAACAACCGGCATCCATCTTCAATCTCTCGTCTTCTTCCTCCAGCCGACCACCTCCCGCCTCCTGCGCTAGCAGCTCTGCTTAGCACGCCGCTATGAAGCGCCACTCCACCGCTGGCTGTGCCATCCCTCCACCCCTCCATACCTCCTGTTCTTCTCCACCGACTGCTGAACCACACCGCACTAGAACCAGTTAACCCTCGTACACCTCTTTGTCTGTGACTCTACTCCCGTGTCTTCCCATCTCCGGCTCGTTGCTGTCCAGGGCCTCGTCGTCGTCCACTACCTTGGATGCACTCGGCGTGGCGTGGTCTACGTGGTCAACGAACGAAACCATCGGAAGTAGACTGTGCGTGGAGAGGCTGACAGCTGGGTCCACGGCCGCACACAAGGAAATGCCTCCTTATTAGGCACAAAATAATGATTCCTCCACCTAACATCTGGGACCCACCAGAAGGGCCTCTGTATTTCATGAAAAAAACATGCCCCTCACTGACAGGTCGGACCCACCAGCTATCTTCGCACGCAAGGAAGTGCCTCCTTATTACGCACAAAAAATGAATACTCCCCCTGCCAGCCGGAACTCAGCATAGTGGGAGGCTGACTTGTGGGCCTACCAAGTTGACTGGGACAGAGGGCTTTGTCAACTTAGTCAATATGAACGATTCTAGCTCCTGTTACCATACGATGTTCATCCAACGGCCGTAGTGCTTCTTCAACCTCTCGTCTTCTTGCTCCAGTCGCCCAAACCAGCGCCGGTCATGACGCGTGCTCCTGCCTCCCGTGGCCGGCTGTGACGCCGCGGAGGCCTCACCGCCCCTACTACTCCCACTGCTGGCCAGGCCATCCCTCTACTCACCCACACCCCCTGTTATTCTGCGGTGACGGCAGCCTTACACCACAGACGAACCAGTGAACCCTCGTACTCCTCTCCGCACGGGCTTCCACTGCCGCATCTTCCCTGGCTCCGCGTCGTCCCCATCCCAGGCCTCACCATCGTCCACCGCCCTGGTGCTCTCCGTGCGGTATGGTCAACGTGGTCAAGGAACGACTTCCATCGGAGTACTGTACGTGGAGAGGTTGACAGCTGGGTCCACGGCAGCCGCAAGGAAGTGCCTCCTTATTACGCGCAAAATAATTATTCCTCCACCTGATAGCAGGGACCCACCGGACGGGCCACCGTATTTCATGAAAAAAATAATTCGGCCCCTGGCTGCTGGGACCCACCAGCTACATCTTCGCATGCAAGGAAGTGCGCCCGGGCAACAAAAAATGATTCACCCCCTGACTGCTGGGACCCACCAGATACATCTTCGCACGCAAGGAAGTGCCTGACTGTCGGGACCCACCTGGTCGAAGCATATGTAGCGTTGTCATTTTGGTCGCGAACGTGTACATACATACTGGTGGATGTAGAGGCGCGCACGTGTCACAGTAGAGGCGCGCACGTGTCACAATAGAGGCACGCACGTAGCATTTATACGTACGTACAGTGGCCAGTGTGCAAGAAAGAAAAGACAGACACATACGTACATACGGGCGGGGTCTCAAACGCCTACTTGCGCATATATACGTACGACCAGGGCTCGTGTACATGGCTGGGTCGAGAACGGAGAAACAACGTCGTTGTCGTGTTCATGGGGAGCCAACCGGCTGGGTCGGAACAGAATGCGTCATCGTGTTCATCGAGAGGGCTTGGACGAAACAGGCGATGGAAACGAGGCCTGGCGTACCGCAGAACGGAGGAAACGGCCTTGTGTTCGACCAGCCATGTTCGAAATGGGATACTGTTCATCGGGAGGGGTCTGGCATACCGCAAAATGGAGGAAACGGACTTGTGTTGGACCTCCTACGGTCAAAACGGGGTCCTGTTGATCGGGAGGGGTGTGGCGTACCGCAAAACGGAGGAAACGGACTTGCGTTGGAGCGCTATGGTCGAAACGGGGGTCCTGTTCATCAGGAGGGGTGTGGCGTCGCAAGCAGGACTCCACGGATCGTTCATCTCCACCGTCGACCTCCTCCAGCCTTGACGGGCTACTGTTCATCCATCATCGACTTCCTCCAGCCTCCACCTGCGACTGTTCATCCACGGGCTCCTGTTCATCCAGCCTCCACCACGCGCTACTCCACCGGCTACTGCTCAACCACCCCTCTCCAAGGGCTCCTGTTCAACCACCCCTCCATGGGCTACCGTTCATCCACCCCTCCACCTTCTACTTTTCATCCAGCCCTCCACGGGGTCGTCCTGTTCATCCAGCCCTCCACGGGGTCCTGTTCATCCAGCCCTAACCGGCTTGATTGATCGGGGTCCTGTTCATCCAGAGGCAACACCACGTGGTCCTATTCATCCACCCCCACCGCTCACTGTTCACCCCCCCCCCCACAAAGCTCATTGTTCATCCAGAGGCAGCATCGATCGGCTTCGGTTAGCAGCAGTAGCGTAGGAATCGCTCGCGATCGGGTTCAGTTAATAGCCATCGATCGATCGCTCGGGTTCGATGAACGCGTAACTCGCGAGCAATCGCCGGGTTCGATTAGAGCCCAATGCCTCGCTTCGGGTTCGATTACCATAGCGCAACGCGCACACATGCGCGTGACGTGTATGAGAGAAACGCGCATCGCTCGGCCCCCGACCACCCATCGTAACCGGTAACTCCCCGAAATTTTCCTCGCCCTCGCTTCTACCATGGTTTTTTCTGTCATGGACGGCCCAAAGAATGTCATGCATCTGCGTCTCCAGCCCGCCCAGGACGAAAAGCCCATTTTCTGTCATGATTTTTTGTCATAGAAGTAGGAGCCCACCACATCTATGATGATACCGGGTTTTGTCACAATTACCGTCATAAGTATGACAGGAAAAAAAATTCATTCGGCCCAAAATGTCACGGATGTGTCTGTTTTTGTAGTGTGTGTATTTGTTATATTCTGCGTGGTGGTCGTCTTGACATTGGGGCGCACCCCCTCGATCCATAGATCTATCTTGTCTGGCCTACTTTGTTCTCCAAGTCGTACCACAGGTCATGTGTGTATCCCCGAGTTGTTGTGTTTCTATTTGTTTGACGACGTGGTGCCGGCTTGTGTTTAGGCTGAATTGCCGCTTTGTCTCGACCACGTGGTGGCCGTTCAACCGTATTATACGATGTTAGTGCCGACTCCAGCACCTCATCATCGAATTGAGGTAGCAATTTGCGCTTCGGGTAACTTTTTGTTGGGCGCTCGAGTCCGTATTCCTCGGCTGCCAGGACCTCAGTCCATCTATCAGTGAGCAGATCTTGATCAGCTTGAAGCTGCTGCTTCTTCTTATTTAGGCTCCTTGCCGTGGCTATAAGGCGGCGCTTAAAGCGCTCCTGCTCGACGGGATCCTCTGGCACGATAAATTCTTCGTCACCGAGGCTTACCTTGTCTTCGGACAGAGGCATGTAGTTGCTGCCCTCCGAGTCTTCATTCACGGCCTGTTCATCGGGGCTGGCTTGCCCATCTTTCCGTTCGACCTGTTCAAAACTTGGCTTGGCGGGGTCTTCATTGTCTTCGGCATCTTTCGGAGTGCTATTCTCTCTTGTGCCGGTATCGCTATTTTTACCATGGCGTGATTTAGAGCGGCGCCGCTGACAGCGGCGCTTAGATTGCTTCTCAGGAAGTTTGTCATCAGTTGCATCTTGTATGTCGTCGCCATTGTCTTCTTTGGGTGTATCCACCATGTACATATCGTATGAGGAGGTGGCAGTCCAGCGCCCTATGGGCGGTGGTTCCTGTTCTTCTCCGGCATCGTCGTCCATACTATCGATGTCTTCAGAGTCAAAATCAAGCATGTCGGTCAAATCATCGGCAGTGGCTATCAAGTGGGTGGTGGGTGGGCAACAAAGTTCTTCGTTGTCCGCTTCCCACTCAAGCCGAACATAGTTCGGCCAGGAATCTCCTAACAAGGAGAGAGACTTTAATGAGTTTAACACGTCTCCTAGGGGCGAGTGTTGGAAGATGTCCGCAGAGATGAACTCTAAGATCGGCGCCCAGTCAGACTCGATGGGTGCGGATTCACGCGGTTCGGAGCCTGTAACCGGAGACGAGTCCGAGGCTCCGATGACACATGCCTCGTTGGAGGTCAACTCTTTGTTCGGCTCTAGCACCGTCGAGTCCGTGGCTTCCGTGGCGGGGTTGAGCCTCCCGTCCTTGGATGGCGCACTCTGCTCTGGATCTAGGGCCAGTGCGGCTACAGGTGCAATCTCCCGCATACCATCTGATGACAGATTTAGGTCATGTTCATTGTGGCGGCGGGGCGCGGCTGTCGTAGGCTCACATCCGTCGAAGACCAAGTCTTCGCGGATGTCGATGTTTTAGTTCAAGCTTCCAAACCTGACCTGATGGCCAGGGGAGTAGCTATCGATCTGCTCCAGATGGCCAAGCGAGTTGGCCTGCAGTGCGAAGCCGCCAAATATGAAGATCTGTCTGGGGAGAAAAACTTCACCCTGGACGGCGTTGTTTATGATTGAAGGGTCCACCAAGCCTTATGGTGATGACTCAGTGGAACTCTCAATGAAAGCACCAATGTCGGTGTCAAAACCGGCGGATCTCGGGTAGGGGGTCCCGAACTGTGCGTCTAAGGCTAATGGTAACAGGAGGCGGGGGACACGATGTTTACCCAGGTTCGGGCCCTCTTGATGGAGGTAATACCCCACTTCCTGCTTGATTGATCTTGATGATATGAGCATTACAAGAGTAGATCTACCACGAGATCGTAGAGGCTAAACCCTAGAAGCTAGCCTATGGTTATGATTGTTGTTGTCCTACGGACTAAACCCTACGGTTTATATAGACACATGAGGGGGCAAGGGTTACACAGAGTTAGTTATAGAGAAAGAAATCTTCACATCCGATCGCCAAGCTTGCCTTCCACGCAAAGGAAAGTCCCATCCGGACACGGGACGAAGTCTTTTGTCTTGTATCTTCATAGTCCAACAGTCTGGCATTCGCATATAGTCTGGCTGTCCGAGGACCCCTTAATCCAGGACTCCCTCAATGAGGCCTTGCTTCATGGCCTACGAGCAGCCAAGGAGATGAATTTAAGTCAGGTCAGGTGTTTTGGCGACTCAGACTTGGTGGCTCGGCAAGTCTCAGGAACTTGGGATTCTAAAGACCCGCTTATGGCGGCTTACTGACGGGCGGTTGATGCTATTGCTGGACATTTCAAAGGTTATCAAGTGGAACATGTTGATCACAGGAAAAATGAGGCGGCTAATGCTTTAAGCCGGCCGGGGTACAACCTAATGTTTTTCTTGATATTCTAAACAATCCTTCAGTTAGGCTGCCTACGAAACACGATCTTGCTATCCATGACCCGAAGGCACAGCTGGTGGTGGCTCTTCATGCTATTCCTGATTGGACAGTTCCATATTTGGCTTACATGACCCGGGGGAGAGTTACCTAATGATGAAACTTTGGCCGGGCAAATAACCCGGAGGTCTAATCAATGACCATTGTTAATGGCGAGTTACACCGATGTAGTGTCACAGGGGTGTTTCAGCGATGTATCTCTCCTGAAGAGGGCCGTGAAATTCTAAGGAGATTCGTGAAGGAGATTATGCCCATCATGCCGGCTCTAAGTCTCTTGTAGTTAAGCCTTTTCGTCATGGGTTTTATTGGCTGACAGCTCATGCTGATGCAGAGGATCTGGTTAGCAAGTGCGATGGTTGTCAGAAATTTTCCAGACAAGCTCTGTCGGCTCAAGAATTGAGGATGACTCCAATCACCTGGCCATTTGCGGTCTGGGGGCTGTATATGGTTGGGCCTTTCAAAAGATCCAAGGATAAAAAGACCCACCTGTTGGTGGCAGTTGAAATATTTACAAAATGGGTTGAGGCATAGTCGGTTAGCAAGTGTGATGCGGCAACGGCGGTTCAATTCCTTAAAAAGGTGATTTTCCGTTATGGCTACCCTCACAGCATCATAACTGATAATGGTACTAATCTATCTAAGGGTGCTATGAAAGAATTCTGTCAACGAGAACATATTTGTCTTGATGTATCATCAGTGTCTCACCCCCAGTCCAATGGTCACGCCAAAAGGGCCAATCAAGAAATCTTGAGAGGCATAAAGCCCCAGCTTATGGTCCCTTTGCAGAGGACGTCGGGTTGTTGGGTTGAGGAGTTACCCTTAGTGCTTTGGAGTATCAATACTACCCCCAACAGATCCACGTGTTATATGCCTTTCTTCATGGTTTACGGAGCAGAGGCGGTTCTTCCCAGTGACATCCATCATGACTCGCCCTGTGTGGCGGCTTATGTTGAAGCTGAGAATAAAAAATCACGTTAGGATGATCTTGACCTCCTGGATGAGGAGCGTGACCTTGCGGCGGCTCGTTCAGTGATTAACCAGCAAGATCTGCGTCGTCATCATAGTCATCGGGTTAAAACTCAGACCTTTCAAGAAGGTGACTTGGTGCTCCGGCTCATCCAGGATCAGACAAATATACACAAATTATCCCCACCTTGGGAAGGGCCTTTTGTGGTCAGCAAAAACTTGAACAACGGGTCATACTACCACATTGATATTCAAGACCACAAGGACTCACATATATCGGAAGAGGAGACCCGCCGGCCTTGGAACATTGCTCATCTTTGGCCTTATTACATTTGAGCCACAGACTCTTGTGTTGTACATATTTTCATCCGTGTATATATTAAGTTCAAGTATAATAAAGCCGGCATCCCTGATAATTCGGGCCTCTATCGTTTCATTTCTGAGTATCTGAGTCTTTATTGTCAATTCATAAGATCACTTGGGGGCTTCCTACTCATTGAGCATAGCTGTGACGACCCTCTTGATCTGGCTTGCGCGCCTTGTTACAAATCACTTGGGGGCTTGTTGCCTGAGTTAAAGGTTACCAAAGAGAACTTGCTGCAGTGCGTAGTTCAAACATAGGTATTGTTGGGGATATAACTACTGAGTATAAACCGCCCAGGAGGGGCCGGGTTATGCTCATCCACATTGAAGCCCATGAAGACAAGGAATATGGCGCTTTACTATTAAAGCATAGAGGCCTAGGTCCCAAGGGAGGATTAGGGCCCATAGTCATAAACCCTCATGAGATATGTAACTTGTGTTGTAAGTTAGGGAAAGGTAGAAACCGAGCCGGACACGTGTATGAGCCGGCCTCGGTATTCTGTAAACCACCGGGCGTCAACCTTGTATATAAAGGGACGACCCGGCGGCGGTTCAGGGACAAGAAACAACAACTCGAGAGATAGGTAAAGCGGATTCGCTCCCTGCTCATCGAGACCCCATCAATTCCACCACAACTGGATCATAGGCTTTTACCTTCACCGCAAGGGGCCGAACCGGTATAAACTCCCCGTGTCCTTTGTCCGGTTTATCCCCTTTAAGCGAATCTCGTTGCGATGGCTCCACGACTAAGTCCTCTCACTAGGACATCTGACGAGTTAATTCCACGACAGTTGGCGCCCACCGTGGGGCTATCACATGATGGTTTCGAGTTCTTGAAGGGCAACTTTGAAGGACTCAAGGGATACGCGGTTGGCCGAATGACCAAGAGTCGTCGCGGCAAGCTCTACATCGACGACACAGGCTGGGTCCCCGAGGCCGACTCAATTGAGTACGGGTACCGGGTCCCCTTTGGCGGAATTCACTTTTTCATCGGCAAGATCGGTGAACCGGGCCCTGAGCCGGACATCTGCACCGACCTCATCAAGACGGCTCAGCGTGCGAGTCCTACTCGGGTTCAGCCTGCCATGAAGCATGCGTTCGTAGGATTCATCCATGGTGCGGAATATGAACCGGTGTCCGATGGTGAGACGGTCATTTACTCTGATGGAGAATCATCCACCTGCGAGACAAGTCACTGTACCAATTGCAAGATGGCCGGTTCGGGGGATGTTCCGATGGCGACAGTATTCCGGACCCCCTTGAACCGCCAAACCGGGTTGCAATCTTCATGGCCGGTACGCAGCCCACATTGCAATCTTCAACTACGGCAGCAATGACTTCCAAATCGGCAGCCGGGGCAGGAGGCCCTACGCGCCGGCCGGCTCAAGTTCTGTCCAGTTTATTGGACACCTGGACGACATTGTTGACCACAACAGTTACCCTGGAGACTCAAGATCGGCATAACACCGAGGTTACAAAGCTGTGGGATCAGATAACTCAAGCCAAGGAGGACTTGGCAGCTAAGGAAACCAGGATGGCTGAAGAATGGGCCGCTTTAGATGCCCAGTCACAGCAGATCCAGGCACAGAATTACCGGCTCATGCTGGATCAGAACGCTTCGAATGAGGTGTTGAGGAGGAGGCACCGGTCTCATCTGCCACCGGTTTACGAAGCAATGAATCTCTTCAACACACCAGGAGCAGGGCCTAGTAATCCAGCGGCCGTAAACCGGATTGAATCACCTGGGACAAGAGCGCCGGATCAGCCATGGGTGGCAGACCCGGCTCGACAAACAGATAACCCGCCGCAGTACATACAGCCCCCGCCGTCTCGATTGGATAACATGATTGCTACGGCGTCTCGATTGGTAGCTATTCCAATGGAGGGCGAGTCTCCAGCGGCGGTTGAGACGCGGTGGGCTAGGGATCTCCTTCAAACCTCTATGGTACAGCAGCAGGCTTATTCATATAGCCGAGACAGAATCCATTCAACCCCTCACCCGAGCAGGAGTTACAACAGGTGCATTGATGAACGGCCTGTGTCAAGCAGTGCGCAGAATCGTGATGCCCCTCGAGGGCCTAATACGGCACGCGGCGGTGCAAATGCTCAGGACGTGGTGGATAATGGTAGAGCACGTCGGGAGGCCGAGTTAGCAGCACAGTGCGTGAATCATCAAACCGCCTCGGTTCGACCAACAACGTCGGTGGAACGAGGACTGGCTTTCAGCTCTTGGGGGGTTCCGTGTCTCACCCCACCTCTACGTAATGTGCGGTTACCCAAGGATTTCAAGGGCCCGCCTAAAGTGCCTAATTACACCGCCGATTTACCCCTCGAGTCATGGGTGGAAAGTTATGAGATGGCGATGGAGATGCTGGATGTGGATGAAGCGGCGTGTGCTAAGTACTTCACCATGATGTTGGATGGAACAGCTCGCACTTGGTTAAAAAGTTTGCCCATTAATTATGTCGGCTCATGGGACGAGTTGAAGGCCCGGTTTATAGCCAACTTCAAACACACGTGCAAGCAACCTATGTCAATCGTGGATCTGGCCGCTTATGTCCAAGGAGAAGGCGAATCAACAACCCATTGGGTGTGCCAGGTTTCGGAAATCCTACACTCATCGGACCGCATCAATGCTAATTCGGAAATCATAACATTGGAGGGCAATTACCGGTTTAAACCGCTGAAATTGAAGGTGGGACGGCTCAAGCGTCACTGCAATGACATGGGAACACTCATGGCAGCTTTGGTTAAATACGCCGATTCTGATAGTACCAAGGATCCCGAGTCTAACGATGAGAAGCCGGAGAAGGGAAAGAAGAATGTCGGTGCGAAAGGACAACAGCATAACCAGGCGAGCCATGGGAATAACGGTAAGCGCAAAGCGGAGAATAATTCTGATTTTGTGGCTAACACCAACATACAGGGTAATAATCAGCGCCGTAAGGGTAAACCGCTCCCGTGGGGCGGCAGATCAGGGATGAATCTAGAGCGCCTACTAAACCAGCCCTGCCCAAAGCACGGGACGCAAGAGAAGCCAGCTACACACTTATGGAAGGATTGCTTTATTATGCGAGAATTCAAAAACTCAGATCTCTTCCGATATGATCATGGACCATCTGGCGGTTCAGGACCCGGGTTTCACGGGCCGGGTTACGGTGGAGGTAACTCCGGTTCAGGTTTCCAAGGTAACCAAGGTGGACGGGGCAATCAAGGCAATCAGGGCAACCAAGGTGGTTATAATCAACAGGGGAATCAACAACAGCAGCAGTCGGGTTATCAGAGTAACCCAAAGGAGTTAAACGGTGGACAGTATCATGTCTTCACTACTAGTCTATGCAAGCGCGATCAAAAACTCCATAAGAGGGCAGTGAACTCTGTTGAACCGGCGGTGCCCCATTATCTGCGCTGGTCTGAGCAGCGTATTGTGTGGAGTCGAGAAGATCGTCCGCCCCGGGTTGATAATCCAGGTCATCTGGCGTTGGTGGTCGCACCGCAGGTTGGAGGTTATAAGTTCACCAAGGTGCTCATGGATGGAGGGAGCAATATGTAACGCTCTCGATGCGGCTATATCTCCCACGTGTCGAAGCACGACTTAGAGGCATAACCGCATTGAAAGCAATGTCGCAAGTGAGGTAATCTTCACACAACCCATGTAATACATAAGGGAAAGAGATACATAGTTGGCTTACAATCGCCACTTCACACAATTACATGAATAAAGCATTACATCATCCAGATACAATCAAGGTCCGACTACGGAACCAAAATAAAAGAAGAACCCCAAATGCATAAAGGTCCCCGATCGACCCCAACCGGGCTCCACTCTCGATCGACTAGAACGAAACAACACAAAGGGCAAGATCTTCATCGAGCTCCTACTTGAGCTTGGTTGCGCCACCGCCGGGTAACATAGGCACCGCAAACTGGTTTTGAAGTATCCGTGAGCCACGAGGACTCAAAGAATCCCATTACCATGGGTATCAAGACTAGCAAAGCTTAATGGGAAAGGAAGGGGTAAAGTGGTGAGGTTGCAGCAGCGACTAAGCAAGTATGGTGGCTAACATACGCAAATGAGAGCGAGAAGAGAAACAAAGGGACAGTCGTGAAGCTAGCAATGATCAAGAGGTGATCCTGAACACCTACTTACATCAAGCATAACACAGAAACCGTGTTCACTTCCCGGACTCCGCCGAGAAGAGACCATCACGACTACACACACGGTTGATGTGTTTTAATTCGGATCTGGTGTCAAGTTATCTAAAACCGGACATTAACAAATTCCCATCTGCCACATAACCGCGGGCACGGCTCTCGAAAGTTTATACCCTGCAGGGGTGTCCCAACTTAGCCCATGACAAGTTCTCGCGATCATCGAAGGAATAGACCTTCACCCGAGACACTCCGATCAGGCTCGGTATCCCGGTACATCAAGACATTTTGACAATGGTAAAACAAGACCAGCAAAGCCGCCCGCTGTGCCGACAAATCCCGATAGGAGCTGCACATATCTCGTTCTCAGGGCACACCGGATGAGCAAGACGTCGGGTTGGCATAGACCCTGGTTGCCCTGTGGCGCCGGACATCGCTTCGGTTTGGACCAGCACTTAGACAAGCAACGCTCGGGGGCTAAAATAAAGATGACCCTCGGGTTGGCCGACCCAAGGGAAAGGGATAGGTGGTGGTGAGGCAAATGGTAAAACCAAGGTTGGGCCTTGCTGGACAAGTTTTATTCAAAGCGAACTGTCAGGGGGTCCATAAATCACCCGACCGCGTTAGGAACGCAAAATCCGGGAACATAACACCGGTATGACGGAAACTAGGGCGGCAAGAGTGGAACAAAACACGGGCATAAGGCCGAGCCTTCCACCCTTTACCAAGTATATAGATGCATTAATAATATAAGAGATATTGTGATATCCCAACATAACCCCGCCCACCATGGAGCAATCTTCAACTTCACCGCAACTAGCAACGCTATAAGAGGGCTGAGCAAAGCGGTAACATAGCCAAACAACGGTTTGCATAGGAAAGGTGTCAAAGGTTAGAGGTTCATGGCAATATGGGATGGCTGGACAAACAGGTAATAGGTAGCGCAGCATAGCGAAAGAACGAGGCAACTAGCATAGCAATGATAGTAGTGAGATCCAGGGTAGCGGTCATCTTGCATGAAATCTCGCAAGGAAGAAGAACGAGTCCATGAAGAAGACAAACGGACGTAGTCGAACGAATCCTCGCAACTCCAGAACGAAACCGACGCTAACGAGAGAGGCAACCCGGAAAGAAGCAAACAACATAGTAAACAACCATCGCATAATCATGGCATGATGCACAACCAAGTATGATGCATGTCCGGTTTAATGAGGCATGGCATGGCAAAGTGCAACAAACAATACTACAATTTAAGTGGAGCTCAATATGCAACGAGTTGCATATTGACGGAACACCACATCCGAGTTATTTAGTTCGCTCTCGTTTAGGTACACAACAATGTTAAATGTTATTAAACATGGCAAGGGGTGAGGCATAAGTAAACTAACTATTTAGGCAAATTTAAATGAGGCCGGAACAACAAACAACATTTTCGGAAAAACCTCATATGCAATTTATGAATTTGCTACTGTTCTGCCCTAAAACATATTTTAAAGTTGTTAAACAGGAAAATAAAGTGGACCATGTTAAACTAGGCATTTTTCCACCCCATTTACATATAAAGAACATTTAAAACCGAGCTACGGTTATTAAGTTATGAATTAAATCATTTTAGCATGGCATTTGAGCAAATTTAAACAAACATCATGTTTAAGCATTTTTAACATAGATGAAAGTGGCATATTATTAAACTACACAAATTTCTGAGCATTTTACATATATTAAGTTTTTACATATGATGCATAGTTAGTGAGATATAATATGCATGATGAAGAGGGTCTTTTCTGTAAAATAGGCAGTCTTTGGATAAATAACTAAATTCGCAGAACTGGAAAAAAAAAGCTATGGGCCGAATCTGTTTGGCCCAACAGAGAGGAGGGGCTGGGGGCTTCTCACCCAGTGGGCCTTGGCCCGGTCGGCTTGGAGGCTGGAAGGAGGGCGCTGGGCCTGTAGCGCTTGAGGCAAGCGAGCTGGCCTTGGCGCTTGAACCTGGAGGCCGCTGGGCCGGGGCTTGCGGGCTCACGTGGCTGGTGTAGGAGGCCCACGGGGTCAGCGACGCATCGGGATCGGGCTTTCCCGATCCGTCCCGGACGGCGAGGTCGTGCGGCAGCGGAGTCGCGGCGATGCGGGGCGATGCGGTGAGTCAGGACCTGCGGAGAGCCGCGGATCTGGACGGGATCCACCGGATCCGTCCGTTCCCGGCGACAGGAGGAGGTGGGGCGGCGAGCTCGACGCCGGTGGCGGCAAGCTCGCAGTGCTGGCGGTGGTTCCCTGCGGGGCAACAAAGAGCGAGCGAGAAGCCATGAGGGAGAGGGAGAAGGAAGGAGAAAGAAGGAGAGGGCGGTGGGGCGGCATCTGGCTGGTCGGGACGCGGCGACGGCAACGCGGCGCACGGAAGAAGCCGCAGCGGGTTCGGCGACGGGGGGGGCGCGGAAGCCGGGCGGCGCTGGATCGAGGCTGCTCCCCTCGGCGGTTCTGCGGGAGCGGGAACCGGCGGCGGGCGCTGGGCTCCTCCGGGCCCAGATCCGGCCAGGCGGGCTGGTGCGAACGCGAGGGCCGCGGGAGGCGACGTGGAGGCGGGGGAGGCGATGTGGCGGCGCCCGGTTGGCCGGGGCGACGCCTCAGGTGGCGGCGCAGCCAATGGCTACGCGCCAAGTGGCGCCCGTGAGGTGGAGGGCTGCGGTGCAGGCGAGGAGGAGGCGACAAGTGGCGGCGGGGAAGAAGGCCAGCATGGAATTTGAGGAGGGAGAGGGCTAGAGGTAGGTAGGAGGCCAAAAATGGAGAGAAGGGGTCTTTATATAGCCAAAGAGGCTAGGGTTTGGGGTTTCGGAGCCCTCCGATCTCGATCGGACGGCACTGGACGCGAGGAGGGGTATGTTGGGCCTTGAGGGTTGTGAGAGAGGGACTTGGGCTGAAGGGAGAGAAGGGAAGTGCAGCCCGACAACTGTTTCCGGAGACCGAAAACGTCCGACGATAGACCGGCTATATTGCGGATGTAGGTTTAACGGTTGGGCTATCAAATGGACTCCGAATGCGACGAAACTTGGCAGACGGTCTGTCTACACTATAATAAGACCGCACACCAAGTTCCAACCCATTCCGAGAACATTTTTATGCCACTAATAAAATAATATTTTGGAGGTGCCACGGGCGCGTGCGAGTGTGGTTGGGCTCAGAACGGACAACGGAGAGAACCGGGGAACCCGAACGGATGCAAGTTTTGAAAAACATGCAGATGAAAGGCAGATGATGACATGGCAAAGCAACACGCAAGCAAAAGACATGGCAACAACGGCGAATAACTGGCGGACACCTGGCGCATCAGATCCGGTGCGTTACACAATATCAACATCTTGTATTATGAAACCTTCCGGCGTATGGGGTTAACGGATAAGAATCTTAAACCGTCGAACATCGTTTTTCATGGAGTGGTGCCTGGTAAATCAGCCTACCCGGTCGGTAAGATAGCTCTGGAGGTGGTTTTTGGAGATGATCATGATTCAAGGTCAGAGACATTGACCTTTGAAGTGGTAAAAATCAGAAGTCCGTACCATGCCCTGTTTGGACGGCCGGTTTATGCCAAGTTCATGGCAAGGCCGTGTTATGTTTATCTGCAGCTCAAGATGCCGGGTCATAAGGGGACCATCACGGTTCATGGCAGTCGCAAGATTGCTTTGGAGTGCAAGGAAGGTGATGCGGCTTATGCTGAGTCGGTTTGTGTAACAGAGGAGTTAAAATTCTACAAAGACAATGTTGATCCGGCGGATATGACTTCTCTGAAGAAATCCACTACAGAGCATGATCCAGCTTTGAAGTTCTAATCGGCTGATGAGACTAAGTTGGTTGATTTTGTTCCTGGCGATGCATCCAAGCAGTTTAGCATCAGCGTTAATTTGGATCCGAAATAGGAAAGCACGCTCATCGAGTTCATCTGTGAGAACCGGGACATCTTTGCATGGAAACCTTCTGACATGCCAGGTGTACCAAGGGAACTCGCTAAGCACACTCTTAATATTGATCCCAAGTGTAAACCGGTCAACCAGTTTCTTCGCCGCTTTAATGAAGATAGGCGCAAGGCCATTGGTGAGGAGGTAGCCTGGCTCTTGGCAGCAGGGTTCATTGTGGAGGTCTTTCACCCTGAGTGGTTGGCTAACCCGATGCTGGTACTCAAGAAGAATGGCGCTTGGCGTATGTGTGTGCACTACACAGATTTGAACAAGGCTTGCCCAGCTGATCCCTTTGCCCTCCCTCGTATTGATAAAATTATTGATGCTACAGCGGGTTGTGATAGTTTGAGTTTTCTGGATGCTTATTCGGGTTATCATCGGATCAAGATGGTGATTAAGGACCAGGAGAAGACGGCTTTTATAACTTCTTTTGGAGCCTTCTGCTATGTGTCTATGCCTTTTGGACTCAAGAGTGCCTAGGCGACTTATCAGTGGTGCGTGCAGAACTGCCTGCATACTCAGATTGGGTGCAATGTTCATGCTTATGTGGACGATATAGTGGTGAAGTCCAGGAAAGCAGAAACACTTATACTGACTTGCAGGAAACCTTTGATAATCTAAGGGTTTATAAGATGATGCTTAACCCGGCCAAGTGTGTTTTTGGTGTGCTAGCTGGCAAGCTCTTGGGTTTTCTGGCATCTAACAGGGGCATTGAGGCTAATCCGGAAAAGATCAAGGCTATTACGTCCCTGGCTAAACTAGCGTGTATCAATGACGTTCAACGGCTGGCGGGTCGCATTGCAGTGCTAAGCCAGTTTATTAGCCGGTTGGGGAGAAGGCGATCCCACTTTATCAGATGATGAAGAAGACAGACAACATTGTTTGGAGTGATGCTGCTGACGCGGCATTTGAGGATCTGAAGAAGCAGTTAGCTGAACCGCCCGTTCTTGCTGCCCCCTTTGATAAGGAACCATTGCTGTTATACGTGGCTGCTAATGCCCGAGCTGTTAGCGTGGCTATTGTGGTGGAGCGCAAAGAGGATGGTAAGGAGTATCCGGTTCAACGGCCAGTTTATTATATCAGTGAGGTGCTTATCGAGTCCAAACAGAGATATCCACATTGGCAGAAGCTGGTGTATGGAGTGTTTATGGCAAGCCGGAAGCTTAAGCAATATTTTCAGGGCCATCCCATTACCGTTGTTAGATCCGCTCCATTGGGAGATATCATTCAGAACAGGGAGGCGACTAGCCGGGTAGCTAAGTGGGCTATTGAGCTTGGGCCTCACGGGTTAAAATATATGCCTCGCACTGCTATCAAGTCCCAAGCGCTCGTGGATTTCATCAACGACAAGGCAGAGTTGTAGGCACCGGAGGATAAACCAGATGACACATATTGGACTATTCACGTTGATGGATCCAGACAATTGGAGGGCTCGGGGGCTGGAGTGGTTCTTACTTCCCCTCGAGGTGACAAATTTTGTTATGTTCTCTGCTTAATGTTTCCCTGTACTAACAATGCAGCTGAGTATGAGGACCTGCTCCATGGTCTTCGGATGGCTAAGGAGCTGAACTTAATCTGGGTACGTTGCTTTGGCGACTCCGATTTAGTGGCTCGACAGGTATCTGGTACATGGGACTCCAAGGATCCACTTATGGCGGCTTATCAGCGTGAGGTGGATAGCATTGCCGGTCACTTCAAGGGTTACCAGGTCGAGCACATTGATCGACGCAAGAATGAAGCGGCGGACACTTTAAGCCGGCTCGGTTCCCAGCATAAACCGGTGCCGCCCAATGTTTTTCTTGACGTTTTGCATAATCTGTCGGTCAAAATACCAACGGAGGAAGATCTGGCTGTTCCTGACCCGGAGGCTCAATTGGTGGCGGTTCTTCATGCTATCCCTGATTGGATAGTACCATACCTGGCGTATATGACCGGGGGCGAGTTACCAGAGGACGAAGTTCCGGACAGGCAGATAATCCGGCGGTCCATGTCCATGACTATTATCAATGGCGAGTTACATCATTGCAGTGTTTTAGGGGCGTTTCAGCATTGTGTTTCTCCTGAAGAAGGTTGTGAGATCTTGCATGAAATCCACGAAGGAGATCGTGGTCATCATGCTGGTTCAAAATCCTTGGTGGCTAAGGCTTTCTGGCACGGTTTTTACTGGTTAACAGCTCATGCTGATGCGGAGGATCTGGTCAGAGTGTGATGGCTGTCAGAAGTTTTCACGCCGAGCTCATGTTCCGGCCCAGGAATTGAGGATGATTCCAATCACCTGTCCATTTGCAACCTGGGGGCTGGATATGGTTGGGCCTTTTAAGAGGTCCAAGGATAAGAAGACCCACCTTCTGGTGGCGGTTGATAAATTCACCAAGTGGGTGGAGGCAGAGCCAGTGAGCGAGTGTGATGCGGCCACGGCTGTTCAATTCATGAAAAAGGTGATATTCCGCTTTGGTTTTCCACACAGCATTATAACAGATAATGGCACGAATCTCTCCAAGGGTGCTATGGAAGAGTTCTGTCAACGTGAGCACATCCGGCTTGATGTGTCATCAGTGGCCCACCCCCAGTCTAATGGTCAAGCAGAGAGAGCTAATCAAGAAATCTTAAAGGGTATCAAGCCCCGGCTTATGGTCCCTTTGCAGCGGATGCCGGGTTGTTGGGTGGAAGAGTTGCCTTCCGTTTTATGGAGCATTAACACCACCCCCAATAGATCTACGGGTTACACACCCTTCTTCATGGTTTATGGAGCGGAAGTAGTTCTCCCAAGTGATATTCTCCATGACTCGCCCCGAGTGGCAGCTTACATTGAAGCGGACAATGAAAGAGCACGCCAAGATGCATTGGACCTGTTAGATGAACAACGGGATATTGCGGCAGCTCGTTCGGTGATTTATCAGCAAGACCTGCGGCGTTATACAACCGCCGGGTTAAAACCAGAGCTTTTCAGGAAGGCGACTAAGTGCTCCGGCTTATCCAGGATCAGACGGATATGCACAAGTTATCCCCACCTTGGGAAGGGACCTTTGTGGTCAGCAAGAATCTGAACAACGGGTCATACTACCTCATCGATGTTCGAGAGCACAAACACTCATGCAAGTCGGAGGAGGAGACTCGCCTGGCATGGAATATAGCTCATCTTCGGCCTTACTACACCTGAGCCATAGGCTCCTACTATGTATATATTTTTGACAATGTACATATTATGATCAATAAATAAACTGGCATCCTTGCTAAAGCGGGGCCTCTGCCATTTCATCTTATATCTTCTTGATTACATGGGGGCTTATGCTTATAAAGCGGAGTTCTGATTACCCATTAAACCGGCTTATAAAGCCACAACACAACTTGGGGGCTTCATACCCAAGGGACCAAAGACAGTGTGTTGCCACGCATAGCTCAAACATAGGTACCCATTGAGCACAGCTCACAATGTTACTTGGGGGCTCTTTGTGCACAACAACAAAGAATTTGAAAGGACCCTTGTAATAGGCTATCAAACCAGGCTTGGAAGCCAGGTGTATTCACCTAAAACCCCGGGTTAACCTGCCTTCATCAAGTAAGCCACTCCGTCCAAGTAATCCTGGTATGACCCATCGAACGTTTGACAAGTCAATCTTATACAGACCCTGAACTTGTCAAAGTTAAAACGATGATTGGTTAATGTGAGGTCCATCTTAAAAGGCTTTGTAAAATGGTTTAACTCAGTGGCCTGGCGGCCCATGAAAAGCCTCAAATTTGGGTCTGGCAGCCCTTGAAAAGCCTCGACTACAAGATTCCATTTGCTTTTGTTTTGCCAAGTTTTTTCTCCTTTGATAAGGTTTTGAGATAAACCGGCGTCTATTGACCCGGCCTGACTATAAGTCATAAATATAACCCGGTGTTTGTTAATCCGGCGTGGCTTTTCAACTATCAGTTGTTAGTACACAACCAATTTTAAACCGGTACATATTAACCAGGTCTGGCATTGACTATAAGTCGCCAGGATGATCATCTGGTGTTTATCATAACCCGGCCGGCTTATTATAAACCAGCACAACATGGTGGGAGTTATCAACACTCAAGATTTGGGTTATCACCCTTACTACAAAAAGTTGGTAAACCAACGATATGACTCAATATCACAGGTATGATATATTTCATATTTCATTGTTTTACAGCCTTGGTTATAAAACTCTGGCTTTATATAGGTATCATAACCCGTCCAGCGGTAAACTGCCAGGGCAATTTTAAGTTTATCACATGCAGAAAACAGGATTGCATAAAACTGTTGAAGATCATAAGCAGACATTGCATAACATGGCAGATTGACAGTCTCAGGAAAGTGGCTATGCATGATGGCATAGCAGACCAAGTGTTCCAAGCTATGCACGATGGCATAGCAGACCAAGTGTTTCAAGCTAGTCTATTACAAGGCGTTTTAACTGCCCAAAAGGATAATTGTTTCTCATAAAAAGGACAGTGCGCATACGATAAGTCGGCTTCCGGATTATGATTCATCTTCAGCTTGATGAGAAGGTTGCGGATCATCCTGCGCCGGTTCCACCTCCGCCTCCCCACCCAGTGGCTGGATGTCAAGGTTTGCCCAATCAATTCCAGACAAAGCTCAGAAGACAGCTTCATCGCTTATAAGATCTGACGGTTCAACATCAGGGGCATAAGTATGCTTACGGATTGGCGAGATTAGATTTTGTGCTTCATAAACCGATGCGTCAATCCATCTGTTCTCTGCATCATAGATGGACTGGTGGAAAGACAAGTCAGTCTCTTTGGCCAATTTACTTGCAAGCGGGTGCATCTCCTTTGTCAAGGCTTTAAGGGCATCATTGTCAAATTCTGACCCATCTTCTTTTTGACTCGGATAGCCATTTCCAATATCCTCCAGATCAAGATCAGCTATCCAAGCCTTAGCCTGAGTCAGTGCAGACAAAGCACCAGCCCTTGCAGAAGATCTCTTCACTTCTTCCAGTTGGGCAGGTGTCATGGATAGCTTGCCCAATGTGTCCTTGATTAATGTTGGCAGCGGTTTATTGTACGAGGATGTGCAGATGACCCAATGAGCGCCGATATATAACTGCTCTATCAAAGTATATGCATGAAGGAAATATGCCCTAGAGGCAATAATAAAGTTATTATTTATTTCCTTATTTCATGATAAATGTTTATCATTCATGCTAGAATTGTATTAACCGGAAACATGATACATGTGTGAATGCATAGACAAACAACATGTCACTAGTATGCCTCTACTTGACTAGCTTGTTAATCAAAGATGGTTATGTTTCCTAACCATGAACAAAGAGTTGTTATTTGATTAACAAGGTCACATCATTAGTAGAATGATCTGATTGACATGACCCATTCCATTAGCTTAGCACACGATCGTTTAGTATGTTGCTCTGCTTTTATCCATGACTTATACATGTTCCTGTAACTATGAGATTATGCAACTCCGTTTACGGAGGAACACTTTGGTGCTACCAAACGTCACAACGTGAATCGGGTGATTATAAAGGAGTACTACAGGTGTCTCCAAAGGCGATGTTGGGTTGGCGTATTTGAGATTAGGTTTTGTCACTCCGATTGTCGGAGAGGTATCTCTGGGCCCTCTCGGTAATACATATCATGAAGCCTTGCAAGCATTACAACTAATGAGTTAGCTGTGAGATGATGTATTACGGAACGAGTAAAGAGACTTGCGAGAACGAGATTGAACTAGGTATTGGATACCGACGATCGAATCTCGGGCAAGTAACATACCGATGACAAAGGGAACAACGATGTTGTTATGCGGTCGACCGATAAAGATCTTCGTAGAATATGTAGGAACCAATATGGGCATCCAGGTCCGCTGTTGGTTATTGACCGTGAATAGTTCTAGGTCATGTCTACATTGTTCTCGAACCGTAGGGTCCGCACGCTTAAGGTTCGATGGCGGTTATTATGAGTTTATGTATTTTGATGTACCGAAGGAGTTCGAGTCCGGATGTGATCACGGACATGACGAGGAGTCTCGGAATGGTCGAGACATAAAGATTGATATATTGGAAGCCTATGTTTGGAGTTCGAATGGTTCCGGTAAAACGGAATTTACCGAGTACCGGAGGTTCTGGAACCCCGGGAGGTAAATGGGCCACTATGGGCCTTGGTGGAAAGGAGAAGGGGCAGCCCAAGAGGGCTGCGCGCCTCCCCCCCTTCCCTAGTCCTATTAGGACTAGGAGAAGGGCCGGCCCCCCTCTCTCTTTCCCCCTCGGGAATCCTAGTTGGACTAGGATTGGGGGAATCCTACTCCCCAGAGGAGTAGGACTCCTGGCGCGCCTCCTTTGGCCTGGCCCCTCCCCCTGGCTCCTTTATATACGGGGGCAGGGGGGCACCTTGGAACACACAAGTTGATCGTGAGATCGTTCCTTAGCCGTGTGCGGTGCCCCCCTCCACCATATTCCACCTCGGTTATACCGTCGCGAAGCTTAGGCGAAGCCCTGCGCCGTGAAACATCAAGATCGCCACCTGCCGTCGTCTTGACGGAACTCTCCTCGACACTCGGCTGGATCGAGTCGAGGGACGTCATCGAGCTGTACGTGTGTCAAGAACTCGGGCGCGTCGAGTAACGGCGCCGGGATCGGTCGGATCGCGAGGAGAACGTCGACTACTTCCTCTACGTTGTGATCGCTTCGCCGGGTCTACAAGGGTATGTAGACAACACTCTCCCCTCTCGTTGCTATGCATCACCATGATCTTGCGTGTGCGAGGAAATTTTGAAATTACTCGTTACCCAACAAAGTGGCATCCGAGCCTAGGTTTTTATGGTTTGATGTTTTGCACGAGTAGAACACAAGTGAGTTGTGGGCGATACAAGTCATACTACCTACCAAAGCATGTCATACTTAGGTTCAGCGGTATTGTGAGATGAAGCGGCCCGGACCGACATTACGCCAGACGCTTACGCGAGACTGGTTTCACCGCTCACGAGCACTCGTTGCTTAAAGGTGACCTGGTGGGTGCTGTCTCTCTCACTTTAGTTGAACCGAGTGTGGCTACGCCCGGTCCTTGAGAAGGTTAAAACGAGTCTATTTGACGAAGTATCGTTGTGGTTTTGATCGTGAGGTGAGACTGGTTCTTACTTAAGCCCGTAGCAGCCACGTAAAATTTGCAACAACAAAGTAGAGGACGTCTAACTTGTTTTTTCAGGGCATGTTGTGATGTGATATGGTCAAGGCGTGATGCTATATTTTATTGTATGAGATGATCATGTTTTGTAACCGGTTATCGGCAATCGGCTGGAGCCATATGGTTGTCGCTTTATTGTATGCAATGCAATCGCTTCTGTAATGCTTTACTTTATCACTAAGCGGTAGCGATAGTCGAGAAGCATAAGTTTGGCGAGGCGACAACGATGCTACGATGGAGATCAAGGTGTCGCGCCGGTGGCGATGGTGATCATGGTGGTGCTGCAAGATGGAGATCATGAAGCACAAGATGATGATGGCCATATCATATCACTTATATTGATTTGCATGTGATGTTTATCCTTTATGCATCTTATCTTGCTTTGATTGACGGTAGCATTATAAGATGATCTCTCACTAAATTATCAAGAAGTGTTCTCCCGAGTATGCACCGTTGCCAAAGTTAAATCGTGCCCTGACACCACGTGATGATCGGGTGTGATAAGCTCTCGTCCATCTACAACGGGTGCAAGCCAGTTTTGCACACGCAGAATACTCGGGTTATACTTGACGAGCCTAGCATATGCAGATATGGCCTCGGAACACGGAGACCGAAAGGTCGGCGTGAATCATATAGTAGATATGATCAACATAAGATGTTCACCATTGAAAACTACTCCATCTCACGTGATGATCGGTTATGGTTTAGTTGATTTGGGTCACGTGATCACTTAGATGACTAGAGAGATGTCTATCTAAGTGGGAGTTCTTAAGTAATATGATTAATTGAACTTAAATTTATCATGAACTTAGTCTGGTAGTATTTTGCAAATTATGTTGTAAGATCAATAGCTTGCGTTGTTGCTTTCATATGTTTATTTTGATATGTTCCTAGAGAAAATTGTGTTGAAAAATGTTAGTAGCAATGATGCGGATTTGATCCGTGATTTGAGGTTTATCCTCATTGCTGCCTGAAGAATTATGTCCTTAATGCACCGCTAGGTGCGGACCTATTGCAGAGAGCGTATGGCGTTATGAGCGTTTGGCTAGCTCAATATGATGACTACTTGATAGTTTTGTGCACCATGCTTTATGGCTTAGAATCGGGACTTCAAAGATGTTTTGAACATCATGGACCATATAAGATGTTCCAGAATTGAAGTTAATATTTCAAGCAAATACCGAGTTGAGAGATATGAAGTCTCCAACAAGTTCTATAGCTAAAAGATGGAGGAGAATCGCTCAACTAGTGAGCATGTGCTCAGATTGTGCAGGTACTTCAATCACTTGAATCAAGTGGGAGTTAATCTTCCAGATAAGATAGTGATTGACAAAATTCTCTAGTCACCATCACCAAGTTAGTAGAACTTCGTGATGAACTATAGTATGCAAGGGATGACGAAAATGATTCCCGGGCTCTTCGTGATGTTGAAATCGACGAAGGTAGAAATCAAGAAAGAGCATCAAGTGTTGATGGTTGACAAGATCACTAGTTTCAAGAAAAGGGCAAAGGGAAAGAAAGGGGAACTTCAAGGAGATTGACAAGCAAGTTGTCACTCCCACGAAGAAACCCAAAGCTGAACCAAATCCTGAAACTGAGTACTTACACTGCAAAGGAAATGGTCACTGGAAGCAGAACTGCCCTAAATATTGTTGGATAAGAAGGATGGCAAAGTGAAAAAGGGTATATTTGATATACAGGTGTTTTATGTGTGCTTTACTAGTGTTTATAGCGACCCCTCGGTATTTGGTACTGGTTCGGTTGCTAAGAGTAGTAACTCAAACGGAGTTGCGTAGAATAAGCAGAAAACTAGTTAAGGGTGAAGTGACGATGTGTGTTGAAAGTAGTTTCAAGATTGATATGATCATCATCGCACACTCCCTATACTTTCGGGATTAGTGTTGAACCAAAATAAATGTTATTTTGTGTTTGCGTTGAGCATGAATATGATTTGATCGTGTTTATTGCAATACGGTTATTCATTTAAGTAAGAGAATAAATTGTTGTTCTGTTTACATGAATAAAACCTAATATGGTTACACACCCAATGAAAATGGTTCATTGGATCTCGATCGTAGTAATACACATATTCATAATATTGAAACCAAAAGATGCAGAGTTAATAATGATAGTGCAACTTATTTGTGGCACTGCCGTTTAGGTCATATTGGTGTAAAGCGCGTGAAGAAACTCCATGCTGATGGGATTTTGGAATCACTTGATTATGAATCACTTGATGCTTGCGAACCGTGCCTTTTGGGCAAGATGACTAAGACTCCGTTCTCCGGAACAGTGGAGCGAGCAACTGACTTATTGGAAATAATACATACCGATGTATGCGATCCAATGAGTGTTAAGGCTCATGGTGCGTATCGTTATTTTTCGACCTTCACAGATGATTTGAGCAGATATGGGTATATCTACTTGATGAAACATAAGTCTGAAATAGTTGAAAGGTTCAAAGAATTTCAGAGTGAAGTGGAAAAATCATCGTGACAAGAAAATAAGATTTCTACGATCGATCGCGGAGACAAATATTTGAGTTCTGAGTTTGGTCTTCAATTAAAACAATGTGGAATAGTTTCACAAATTCATGCCACCGAACACCACATCATAATGGTGTGTCCGAACGTCATAACCGTACTTTATTGGATATAGTACAATCTATGATGTTTCTTACCGATTTACCAATATCGTTTTGGGATCATGCATTAGAGACAGCTGCATTCACGTTAAATAGGGCACCATCTAAATCCGTTGAGACGGCACTATATGAACTGTGGTTTAGCAAGAAACCAAAGTTGTCGTTTCTTAAAGTTTGGGGCTGCGATGCTTATGTGAAAAAGTTTCATCCTGATAAGCTCAAACCCAAATCGGAGAAGTGCGTCTTCATAGAATACCCAAAGGAAATTGTTGGGTACACCTTCTATCACAAATCCGAAGGCAAAACATTCGTTGCTAATAAATGGATCCTTTCTAGAGAAGGAGTTTCTCTCGAAAAAAGTGAGTGGGAGGAAAGTGGAACTTGATGAGGTAATAGTACCTTCTCCCTTACTTGAAAGTAGTTCGTCGCAGAAACCGGTTTCTGAGACACCTACACCAAGTAGTGAGGAAGTTGATGATGTTGATCGTGAAACTTCAGATCAAGTTACTACAGAACCACGTAGATCAACCAGAGTAAGATCCGCACCAGAGTGGTACGGTAATCCTATTCTGGAAATCATGCTACTAGATCATGATGAACCTACAAACTATGAAGAAGCGATGGTGAGCCCAGATTCCGCGAAATGGCTTGAAGCCATGAAATCTGAGATGAGATCCATGTATGAGAACAAAGTGTGGACTTTGGTGGCATTGCCCGATGATCGGCAAGCCATAGAAAATAAATGGATCTTCAAGAGGAAGACGGACGACGATAGTAGTGTTACTATCTACAAAGCTCGACTTGTGCAAAAAGGTTTTGACAAGTTCAAGGTGTTGACTACAATGAGATTTTCTCAAGCTGTAGCGATGCTTAAGTCTGTCCGAATCATGTTAGCAATTGCCACAATTTATGAAATTTGGCAAATGGATGTAAAACTGCATTCTGAATGGGTTTTAGGAGGAAGAGTTGTATATGATGCAACCGAAGGTTTTATCGATCCAAAGGAGCTAACAAAGTGTGCAAGCTCCAATGATCCATCTATGGACTGGTGCAAGCATCTCGGAGTTGGAATATACGCTTTGATGAGTTGATCAAAGCATATAGTTTTATCTGAGACTTACGGTGAAGCCTGTATTTACTAAAAAGTGAGTGGGAGCACTACAAACATTTCGATAAGTATATGTGAATGACATATTGTAGATCGGAAATAATGTAGAATTATTACGCAAAGCATAAAGAAGTGTTTGAAAGGAGTTTTTCAAAGAAAGACCTCGGTAAAGCTACTTACATATTGAGCATCAAGATCTATAGAGATAGATCAAGATGCTTGATAAGTTTTTTCAATGAGTACATACCTTGACAAGATTTTGAAGTAGTTCAAAATGAAACAGATCAAAGAAAGAGTTCTTGCCTGTGTTACAAGGTGTGAAATTGAGTAAGACTCAAAACCCGACCACAAAGCAGAAGATAGAAAGAGAGTGAAAGTCATTCACTATGCCTTGGCCATAGTTTCTATAAAGTATGCCATGCTGTGTTCCAGATCTATTGTATACCCTGCACTTGAGTTTCGCAAGGAGTACAATAGTGATCTAGGAGTAGATCATGGACAGCGGTCAAAATTATCCTTAGTGGAATAAGGATATGTTTCTCGATTATGGAAGTGACAAAAGGTTAGGTAAGTAAAGGGTTACGTCGATGCAAGTTTTGACACCGATCGGATGACTCTAAGTCTCGATCTAGATACATATTGAAAGTGGGAGCAATTAGCTAGAGTAGCTTCGTGCGAGCATTGTAGACATAGAAAAATTGCAAAATACATAACGGATCTGAATGTGAAAGACCCGTTGACTAAGACTCTCTCACAAGCAAAACATGATCACACCTTAGTACTCTTTGGGTGTTAATCACATAGCGATGTGAACTAGATTCTGAATCTAGTAAACCCTTTGGGTGTTGGTCACATAGCGATGTGAACTATGGGTGTTAATCGCATGATGATGTGAACTATCGATGTTAATCACATTGTGATGTGATCTAGATTATTGACTCTAGTGCAAGTGGGAGATCAAGGAAATATGCCCTAGAGGCAATAATAAAGTTATTATTTATTTCCTTATTTCATGATAAATGTTTATCATTCATGCTAGAATTGTATTAACCGGAAACATGATACATGTGTGAATGCATAGACAAACAACATGTCACTAGTATGCCTCTACTTGACTAGCTTGTTAATCAAAGATGGTTATGTTTCCTAACCATGAACAAAGAGTTGTTATTTGATTAACAAGGTCACATCATTAGTAGAATGATCTGATTGACATGACCCATTCCATTAGCTTAGCACACGATCGTTTAGTATGTTGCTACTGCTTTTATCCATGACTTATACATGTTCCTGTAACTATGAGATTATGCAACTCCGTTTACGGAGGAACACTTTGGTGCTACCAAGCGTCACAACGAATCGGGTGATTATAAAGGAGTACTACAGGTGTCTCCAAAGGCGATGTTGGGTTGGCGTATTTGAGATTAGGTTTTGTCACTCCGATTGTCGGAGAGGTATCTCTGGCCCTCTCGGTAATACATATCATGAAGCCTTGCAAGCATTACAACTAATGAGTTAGCTGTGAGATGATGTATTACGGAGCGAGTAAAGAGACTTGCCGAACGAGATTGAACTAGGTATTGGATACCGACGATCGAATCTCGGGCAAGTAACATACCGATGACAAAGGAACAACGTATGTTGTTATGCGGTCCGACCGATAAAGATCTTCAGTAGAATATGTAGGAACCAATATGGGCATCCAGGTCCGCTGTTGGTTATTGACCGTGAATAGTTCTAGGTCATGTCTACATTGTTCTCGAACCGTAGGGTCCGCACGCTTAAGGTTACGATGGCGGTTATTATGAGTTTATGTATTTTGATGTACCGAAGGAGTTCGAGTCCCGGATGTGATCACGGACATGACGAGGAGTCTCGGAATGGTCGAGACATAAAGATTGATATATTGGAAGCCTATGTTTGGAGTTCGAATGGTTCCGGTAAAACGGAATTCTCGGAGTAACGGAGGTTACTGGAACCCCGGGAGGTAAATGGGCCACTATGGGCCTTGGTGGAAAGGAGAAGGGCAGCCCAAGAGGGCTGCGCGCCTCCCCTTCCCTAGTCCTATTAGGACTAGGAGAAGGGCCGCCCCTCTCTCTCTTTCCCCCTCAGGAATCCTAGTTGGACTAGGATTGGGAATCCTACTCCCAGAGGAGTAGGACTCCTGGCGCCCTCCTTTGGCCATGGCCCCTCCCCTGGCTCCTTTATATACGGGGCAGGGGGCACCTTAGAACACACAAGTTGATCGTGAGATCGTTCCTTAGCCGTGTCGGTGCCCCCTCCACCATATTCCACCTCGGTTATACCGTCGCGAAGCTTAGGCGAAGCCCTGCGCGTGAAACATCAAGATCGTCACCACGCCGTCGTCTTGTGGAACTCTCCTCGACACTCGGCTGGATCGAGTCTGAGGGACGTCATCGAGCTGTACGTGTGTCAAGAACTCGGGGCGTCGAGTAACGGCGCCGGATCGGTCGGATCGCGAGGAGAAGCGTCGACTACTTCCTCTACGTTGTGATCGCTTCCGCTTCGGGTCTACAAGGGTATGTAGACAACACTCTCCCCTCTCGTTGCTATGCATCACCATGATCTTGCGTGTGCGTAGGAAATTTTTGAAATTACTACGTTACCCAACAATGCAGCCTTCAATTTCTTGCGCATATCTGACCCAAGATGGGCAATACGGCTACCTGCAATGGTTATAATATTATTGTTAAACTGGCGATTTCAAGGATGATTAAGTATGGTTCATGGCAAGGTTATTTACCAAAGATGGCAGAAGTCATGGCGTTGATTTGTCGCTTTAAGCCAGACAACTGTTCCGCCACCGGGTTATGGGCCGCTTCAGCATCTTCCGCCCGCTTTAGCAAAGTGGCTTTTTCAACCTCCCAATCTACTCGCTCACCCTTGAAGCCATCCTTCAACTGCTCCATGGCTGTTTAAGCGCCCTTTAATTCATCTTTGGCCTTTGAAGTTTCGGCTTGCTGGGACTTGATGTTTTCTTGGAGATTGGCGATTTGGGAATCTTTGTTGGTCAAATCAGCCTGCAAAAGACAGATAACAAGTTGGTAATGCTTTCTTCAAAGTCCCAAGCACATAACAAGTTATACACTTGGCACTTGGGGGCTAATGCGGATTGTTTTTTATAAGCTGATATTGTAAGTCCCAAGCTTACAACCAGTTATATACTTGGCACTTGGGGGCTAATGCATATCGGATCAATTCAAAGTTATCAAATTTTGCTGCATGAACCGGATCATGTTAATGACTGAAAGTAATTCTGATGTATAAACCGGACTATCCTAAAGGTATAAACCGGTTTATAGGGCCTACACAAGCAAAATCCAATCTTCTCCTATTACAAGTCCCGGTTCACATTCATATTGATGAACCGGCCCTTGGGGGCTACTAGAGTTGGTAATTAAAGCAGAATATAAGGAAAAGGAAGTTATTCAAAGGAACAAGTATTTACCTCATATCGCTCTTTCATCAGGTTTACTAAACTGGCTTCATAATCACGGCTGGTATACATACGGTTTAGATATCTAGAATGGATGTCCTGAGCAGAGAGATGGGCATAGCTTGACAAATCTGCTTTCCATTTTCCCTTGTCCACAGCAGAAAATTCTTCTTTTGCACTGTGCTTCGATAAAGCGACAGGATTGCCAGGAGTGGTATGGCCAAAGCCAGTAATTACAACATCATCTGTTGTGCCTTCAACAGTCTTGTCTTGGCTTGGCGGTTTAGCAGATGCTTTTGCTGGGCTTGGTGGATCGGCAGGTGGGCTTGGCGGATCAGCATGCTGGCTTGTTGGATTTATTTCTGGTGGATCAACAAAAGTATCCTGACCCTGAGGAACCGGGTCATCCAGAGCAATGTCAACATTTTGATCAAGAGCCTCTGAGGTCCTCTCCGGTTCAGTGGCCGGATTATCATCAACTAGGATAGTCAGTTTAGCTTTCTTGCTAAGTCTGGCTTTGGCACTGAAAAAGAACAAGTGCAGAAGGTTAGTACAGTAAATCGGTGCAAGGCATAAAAATTAAGTTTATTATGCTTACCCAGGATCGGTCTTGAGTGGAGGCATCTGTGTGGTTGATGAATCACCGGAGGATGAATTGGAAGTTCCCTGATAATTCGAATCAGAAGGATTAAGAGGATATCGGAAGTAACCTGTCTTGGGATAAAGTGTATTAGAAGTACAAGATACCTCTTGACGAAGCTTGCGAACTGGGGAATATGGTAAACCGGAAGAGGTAATCACTTGACCACTGTGCCGGGTTGTGTGGCGACCTTCTTGCTGCTGTGTCTTCAAAGAAAAGTGCGGATCCAAATGAACAAGAGGGTGTGAACGTTTTACTTTCCGGACTGCTCGACGAAGTTTTGGTACTGGCACATGATTTGAATCAGAGGATAGAACAATTACCTCTGCATCACCAGCGTGGCTAGCTTCCGCATCATCCTGACAATAATTATTGTCAATGAGGTGTATGAAAAAAGAACCAAGAGAATCTAATTCTACCTCTGAGTCCGGATCATCAAGCTCTTCATCATTGGGAAAATCAGAGGGTTCAGCGGTTTTCTTCTTCACTGGCTTCTTTATAGACTTAGTCTTGCTGTGGGGTGCTCTTGCCGGTTTATCCTGGGGTTTTGCTGGTTTATCTTGTGATTTCCTCTTCCAGAACGGATCATCACCCTGCGTAGATGGATAATAAATTATAAAGGAATAGTTAAGAAAGAACGGATTAAGGTAAAAATGAGGCAATTCTTTCAGCTGACGGTTTATTGGTAGTGTAGAAGGGACTAAGCCCTACTTGGCTGCAGACAGCTTCTGGTTCATTCAGTATTTTCTTAACAGCTTCAGTAACTTCATCCTCTGTTAGCTGAATATCAATATGACATTGAGGATCTTTTAAGTCCCCCGTGTACTCACACATTAAACCGGGGCGCTGATGACCCACAAGTGTAGGGGATCTATCATAGTCCTTTCGATAAGTAAGAGTGTCGAACCCAACGAGGAGCAGAAGGAAATGATAAGCGGTTTTCAGTAAGGTTTTCTCTGCAAGCACTGAAATTGTAGGTAATAGATAGTTTTGTGATAAGATAAACTCTAACGAGTAACAAGCAATGAAAGTTAATAAAGTGCAGCAATTTGGCCCAATCATTTTTGTAGCAAAGGATAAGCCTGGACAATTTCTTATAATGGGAAAGGAGCTCCCGAGGACACATGGGAATTATCGTCAAGCTAGTTTTCATCACGCTCATATGATTCGCGTTTGGTACTTTGATAATTTGATATGTGGGTGGACCGGTGCTTGGGTACTGCCCTTACTTGGACAAGCATCCCACTTATGATTAACCCTATTGCAAGCATCCGCAACTACAAAAGAAGTATTAAGGTAAACCTAACCACACCATTAAACATACGGATCCAAATCAGCCCCTAACGAAGCAACGCATAAACTAGGGTTTAAGCTTCTGTCACTCTAGCAACGCATCATCTACTTATTACTTCCCAATGCCTTCCTCTAGGCCCAAATAATGGTGAAGTGTCATGTAGTCGACGTTCACATAACACCACTAGAGGAAAGACAACATACATCTCATCAAAATATCGAACGAATACCAAATTCACATGACTACTAATAGCAAGACTTCACCCATGTCCTCAGGAACAAACGTAACTACTCACAAAGCATATTCATATTCATAATCAGAGGAGTAATAATATGCATTAAGGATCTGAACATATGATCTTCCACCAAGTAAACCAATTAGCATCAACTACAAGGAGTAATCAACACTACTAGCAACCCACAGGTACCAATTTGTGGTTTGGATACAAGATTGGATACAATAGATGAACTAGGGTTTTGAGAGGAGATGGTGCTGGTGAAGATGTTGATGGAGATTGACCCCCTCCCGATGAGAGGATCGTTGGTGATGACGATGGTGATGATTTCCCCCTCCCGGAGGGAAGTGTCCCCAGCAGAACAGCTCTGCCGGAGCTCTAGATTAGTTCCGCCAAGGTTCCGCCTCGTGGCGGCGGAGTTTCATCCTGTAAGCTTTCCCATGATTTTTTTCCAGGGTAAAAGCCTTCATATAGCAGAAGATGGACACCGGAGGGCCACTAGGGGGCCCAGGAGATAAGGGGGCGCGCCCAGTAGGGGTGGGCGCGCCCCCCACCCTCCTGGCCAGGGTGTGGGCCACCTGAGGTGTTTCTTCCGCTCAATAATTCTTATTAATTCCAAAATTTAGTTTCGTGGAGTTTCAGGATTTTTGGAGCAATGCAGAATAGGTTTCCAATGGTTGCTCCTTTTCCGGCCAGAATTCCAGCTGCCGGCATTCCCCCTCTTCATGATAAACCTTATAAAATAAGAGAGAATAGCCATAAGTATTGAGATATAATGTGTAATAACAGCCCATAATAGAATAAATATTGATATAAAAGCATGATGCAAAATGGACGTATCAACTCCCCCAAGCTTAGACCTCGCTTGTCCTCAAGCGGAAGCCAAAATTGAAAATATGTCCACATGTTTAGAGATAGAGGTGTCGATAAAAATAAAATACGGACGTGAGGGCATCATGATCATTCTTATAACAGGAACGTAAATAGATTTTATCATATGATTTCTTATGCTTAAGTAACGATCAATTCACAATGTCAAGCATGGTTCAGAAACTTCATTGGAAGCTAACAAACTATAATCTCAGTCATTGAAGCAATTGCAATTTATCATAACATCAGAAAGAGTCAAGAATAGAGCTTTTCAGCAAGTCCACACACTCAACTATCATGTAGTCTTCTACAATTGCTAACACTCACGCAGTACTTGTGGTCATAGAGTTTCAGCCGAACACTGCGAAAGATAGGGGCTTATTGTGTTGCCTCCCAACGTATTCACCTTTAGGTGATGTCAACAATAATAGCCCATGCTAACTTACATCCAATTGGATATATATATCATGATCTTTCAAACACGAGGAGCTTGCCAAAGGATAAAATGAAAAAGGGAAAGGTGAGGATCACCTTGACTCAAGCATAAAGTAAAAACATAAAGTAAAAGATAGGCCCTTCGCAGAGGGAAGCAGAGGTTGTCATGTGCGTTTAGGGTTGGATGCACAAAATCTTAATGCAAAAGAACGTCACTTTATATTGCCCCTTGTATGTGGAACTTTATTATGCAGTCCGTCGCTTTTATTGCTTCCACAACAAGATCGTATAAAGCTTATTTTCTCTGCACTAATAAGTCATACATATATAGATAACAATTTTTATTGCCTGCAACATGACAACTTACTTGAAGGATCTTACTCAATCCATAGGTAGTTATGGTGGACTCTCATGGCAAAACTGGGTTTAAGGATATTTGGAAGCACAAGTAGTATCTCTACTTAGTGCAAGGAATTTGGCTAGCATGAGGGGGAAAGGCAAGCTCAACATGTTTAGAAGGTCAATGACAATATACTTTAGCTGAAATGTGAGAAAACATAAACCATTACATTGTCTTCCTTGTCCAACATCAACTCTTTTAGCATGTCGTACTTAATGAGCGCTTCACAATCATGAAAGATGTCCAAGATAATATATTTGTATGTGAACTCTCTTTCCTTATTACTTCCTATTAATTGCAACGATGACCAAAGCTACGTTTATCAACTCTCAAAAACTTTTATGTCTCATACTTTCTATGTGTGAAGTCATCACTAACCATAAGATCAATATGAACTCATTTATTCTCTACTTTCTCAAGATCATAGCAACATAGCAAAGCCCATGACTCAGCACTAATCTTTATTATAGATAGCTCACGAACTCGATTACATAAAGAGATCACAAAGCAAAACTCAAAACTACTTGGTATCAAAACTTCAATCTACTAGATCAAGATACTACTAAAAGGATCGAACTAAATAAAACGGTAAAGATAGGAGTGTGATGGTGATACGATACTAGGGCACCTCCCCCAAGCTTGGAAGTTGCCAAGGGGAGTGCCCATACCCATGTAATTATGTCCTCGGAGGTGATGGAGGTGGTGATGATGATGGTGGATAATCGCACATCGAGCGTAAAAGCTCCTCCAACTTGCGGATAATGCCCTTGAGTCTGGCGATATGATCCTTCAACAAGATATTCTCCTGCGTGAGATACTTATTCTGTATGCGAGCTAACTCAATCATCTTGAAAGCTTCAATCTCTGTTGGAGTAAAGAGGTTAGGTAAAGGTTGAGGGATGTCTTCTTCTTTCACCGCCGGAGCTTGAATCTCCATGGCCTTCTTGATCCCTTCATCCTTGTTGATCTCCTCCGGTTCTTCTCTTTTCAGCTCTATCTTCAAAGCCAAGCATCCTTGTCTTCATTGTTGGAGGAGGGTGACATCATGGCGCTCTAGATCTGCGACATAAACAACTCGAAACAAAAACAGAGGATATTTGCGTGATACGGTGGTCAAAACCTTCGGGAGTTTATATAATGAATTTTTACCGACCAAAATACGTAACGTGCAATAAAACGGAGCCCGGGAGGCACACGAGGTGTCCACGAGACAGGGGGCGCGCCCTCCACCCTCGTGGAGGCCTCGTGTCCTTCCCGGACTACTTCTTTCTTCCTAAAATTCTTAAATATTCCAAAACTGATAAAAATTGCCATTGGAGTTGTTTTGGAGTCGGTTTACTTACCGTACCACATACCTATTCCTTTTCAGAGTCTGGAACTTCTGGAAAGTGTCCCTTATGTATTCCCCCGGGGTTACGGTTTCAATAATATTAGTTTCAACATTGATAGGATTACGTGAGATATAATGTTTAATTCTTTGACCGTTCACCACCCTCGGACTTGTGCCTTCGAAGTTGTTGATTTTTATGGCACCAGAACGATAGACCTCCTCAATAACGTAAGGACCTTCCCATTTAGAGAGAAGTTTTCCTGCAAAAAATCTTAAACGAGAGTTGAATAATAACACATAATCACCTACGTTAAACTCACGCTTTTGTATCCTTTTATCATGCCAACATTTGACTTTTTCTTTGAATAGCTTGGCATTCTAATAGGCTTGAGTTCTCCATTCACCAAGTGAGCTAATATCAAACCTCTTCTCACCGGCAAGTTTGAAGTCATAGTTGAGCTCTTTAATAGCCCAATATGCTTTATGTTCAAGTTCAAGAGGTAAATGACATGCTTTTCCATAAACCATATTATATGGAGACATACCCATAGGATTTTTATAAGCAGTTCTATAGGCCCATAATGCATCATCAAGTTTCTTGGACCAATTCTTTCTAGATCTATTGACAGTCTTCTGCAAAATTAATTTGAGATCTCCATTGCTCAATTCTACTTGACCACTAGACTGCAGATGATAAGGAGATGCGATTCTATGATTAACATCATACTTAGCAAGCATCTTACGGAAAGCACCATGAATAAAATGCGAACCACCATCAGTCATAAGATATCTAGGGACTCCAAACCTCGGAAAAATAACTTCTTTAAGCATTTTGATAGAAGTGTTATGATCAGCACTACTAGTTGGAATATTTTCTACCCACGTAGTAACGTAATCAACAACAACTAAAATATGTGTATAACCATTAGAGGCAGGAAAAGGTCCCATATAATCAAAGCCCCAAACATCAAACGGTTCAATAACAAGAGAATAATTCAAAGGCATTTCTTGACGTCTACTAATATTACCAATTCTTTGACATTCATCATAGGATAAGACAAACTTACGAGCATCTTTGAAGAGAGTAGGCCAATAAAAACCAGATTGCAATACCTTATGTGCAGTTCTATCTCCAGCGTGGTGTCCTCCATAGGATTCAGAGTGACACTTGCGTAGGATCTGTTCCTGTTCATGCTCAGGTACACAACGTCTAATAACACCATCTACTCCTTCTTTATAAAGGTGTGGGTCATCCTAGAAGTAATGTCTTAAATCATAAAAGAACTTTTTCTTTTGCTGGTATGTGAAACTAGGAGGTATAAATTTAGTGACAATGTAATTAGCATAATTAGCTTACCAAGGAGCAGTACAAGAAGCATTAACGACCGCTAATTGTTCATCAGCAAAGTATCATCAATAGGCAGTGGGTCATCAAGAACATTCTCTAACCTAGACAAGTTGTCTGCAACGGGGTTCTCAGCTCCCTTTCTATCAATAATATGCAAATCTAATTCTTGGAGCAAGAGAACCCATCTAATGAGTCTAGGCTTAGCATCTTTCTTTTCCATAAGATATTTAATAGCAGCATGATCAGTGTGAATAGTAACTTTGGAATCAATGATATAAGGTCTAAACTTATCACAAGCAAACACAACTGCTAAGAACTCTTTTTCAGTGGTAGCATAATTTCTATGGGCAGTATCAAGAGTCTTACTAGCATACTGGATAACATTCAATTTCTTACCAACTCTTTGCCCTAGAACAGCACCTACAGCATAATCACTAGCATCACACATAATTTCAAGGGGTAAATTCCAATCAGGTGGCTGAACAATAGGTGCAGTGATCAAAGCTTTCTTAAGTATTTCAAATTCTTCTACACAATCATCATCAAAGACAAAAGGAATATCTTTTTGCAATAAATTAGTCAGAGGCCTAGAGATTTTAGAAAATTCCTTAATGAACCTCCTATAAAAACCGGCATGACCAAGGAAACTTCTTATACCTTTTATGTCCTTGGGACATGGCATCTTTTCAATAGCATCAACTTTAGCTTTATCAACTTCAATACCTCTCTCGGAAATCTTATGCCCCAAAACAATGCCTTCATTAACCATAAAGTGACACTTTTCCCAATTCAAGATGAGACTAGTGTCTTCGCATCTCTGCAAAACTCGATCGAGGTTGCTCAAGCAATCATCAAAAGAGGATCCATAAACGGAAAAATCATCCATGAATACCTCACAAATCTTTTCACAGAAGTCAGAGAATATAGCCATAATACATCTTTGAAAGGTAGCAGGTGCATTACATAAGCCAAAAGGCATACGTCTATAAGCAAAAGTACCGAAAGGGCAAGTAAAAGTAGTTTTTGATTGATCCCCCGCTGACACAGGTATTTGAGAGAAACCAGAATAACCATCTAGAAAGCAGAAATGTGTGTGTTTGGATAGTCTTTCTAGCATTTCATCAATAAAAAGTAAAGGGTAATGATCTTTCTTAGTAGCTTTATTTAATTTACGGAAATCAATTACCATCCTATAACCTGTAATAATTCTTTGCGGGCTCAATTCATCTTTATCATTAGGAACGACAGTAATACCTCCCTTTTAGGAACACAATGGACAGGGCTTACCCAATCACTATCAGCAACGAGATAAATTATACCTGCCTCAAGGAGCTTTAGTATCTCCTTTCTTACCACTTCCTTCATCTTGGGATTCAGTCATCGTTGAGGATCTCTAACTGGTTTAGCATCGGCCTCCAAATTAATTTTGTGTTGGCATAACGTGGGACTAATGCCCTTAAGATCATCCAGAGTATATCCAATAGCAGCGCGGTGCTTCTTCAGAGTTTTCAATAATCTTTCTTCTTCTTGCTCTGAAAGGTTAGCACTAATAATAACATGATATATTTTCTTTTCATGAAGATAAGCATACTTAAGATTATCAGGTAATGGTTTGAGTTCAAAAACGGGATCACCCTTGGGTGGAGGGGGATCCCCAAGAATGTCAACGGGAAGGTTGTGTGTCAGCATGGGTTCCTGTTTAAGGAACACTTCATCTATTTCCCTTCTTTCCTTCATAAACATATCATTTTCATGGTCTAGCAAATATTGTTCTAACGGATCAGTAGGAGGTACGGCAATGGAAGCAAGACCAATAATCTCATCCTTACTAGGTGATTCTCTATCACGAGGTTGTCTACGAAACTTAGCAAAATTAAACTCATGAGACATACCCTCTAAGCCAATTGTAACAGTATCCTTTTCACAATCAATCCTAGCATTAACTGTATTTAAGAAGGGTCTACCAAAAATAATGGGAAAAAAGTCATCTTGTGGGGAACCAAGAACAAGAAAATCAGCAGGATATTTAACCTTCCCACACAAGACTTCAACATCTCTAACTATCCCAACTAGTTTAATGGTATCCCTATTAGCAAGCTTAATAGTAACATAAATACCTTCCAATTCAACGGGTGCAATGTCGTGCATAATTTCTTTATATAAGTCATAGGGTATTGCACTAGCACTAGCACCCATATCACATAAGCCATGATAACAATGATCTCCTATTTTAACAGAAATAATAGGCATGCCTACCACAGGTCTATGTATCTTAGTATCTGGTCTAGCAATATTAGCAGTCTCACCGCAGAAATAAATAACATGCCCATCTAAATCATCATCCAAGAGATCTTTAAGCATAGCAATACTAGGTTCAACTTTGATTTGCTCAGGAGGTGTATCAGTCCTAGTATTACTCTTACGAACAACAGCCAAAGTTTTAGCATGATCCTTTATCCTAACAGGAAAAGGAGGTTTCTCAACATAAGTAGTAGGAACAATAGGATCACTATAAGTGGCAGTCTTTTCTTCAACTGTAATAGGTGCAACTACTTTTACTTCAATGGGAGGATTATATTTAAACCACTTCTCCTTAGGGAGATCAACGTGAGTAGCAAAAGATTCACAGAAAGAAGCTACTATCTCAGAGTCAAGTCCATACTTAGCGCCAAATCCACGAAAAGCATCGGTATCCATAAAAGATTTAACACAATCGAACTTGGGTGTCATACCTGACTCCTTACCATCATTGGAACCCCAATCTTAAGAGTTGTGTTTAATTCTTTCCAATAAGTCCCATTTGAATTCAATAGTCTTCATCATATAAGAACCAGCACAGGAAGTATCGAGCATGTTGCGATCATTGAGAGAAAGCCGAGCATAAAAAGTTTGAATAATCATTTCTCTGGAGAGCTCATGATTGGGGCATGAATATAACATTGACTTAAGCCTCCCCAAGCTTGAGCGATGCTTTCTCCTTTGTGAGGCCAGAAATTATATATGTAATTACGATCACGATGAACAAGATGCATAGGATAGAACTTCTGGTGAAATTCCAACTTCAATCGTTTATAATTCCAAGATCTCGTATCATCATATAGCCTATACCATGTCAATGCATCTCCCTTCAAAGATAAAGGGAAGACCTTCCTTTTGACAACATCATCGGGAATACCTACAAGCTTAAATAATCCACAAACTTCATCCACAAAGATAAGGTGTAAATCAGGACGCAATGTTCCATCTCCTGTAAATGGATTAGCTAGCAGTTTCTCTATCATACCCAAAGGAATCTAAAAGTAAATATTTTCAAAGAGTTCAGTAGGTTGAGGAGCAACTCTTTGCTCTTCTGGTCGGGGTGAAGATACCCCGAACAAGCCCCTCAAAGGATTAGTCTCCATAGTGTCAAGTAACAGAAAATTTCAGCACACTATATAAATGTTTCCTTACCAAGTGCCACTCACCAAAAGCGCTACGCTCCCCGGCAACGGCGCCATAAAAGAGTCTTGATGACCCACAAGTGTAGGGGATCTATCATAGTCCTTTCGATAAGTAAGAGTGTCGAACCCAACGAGGAGCAGAAGGAAATGATAAGCCGTTTTTAGTAAGGTTTTCTCTGCAAGCACTGAAATTGTAGGTAATAGATAGTTTTTTGATAAGATAATTGTAACGAGTGACAAGCAATGAAAGTAAATAAAGTGCAGCAAGGTGGACCAATCCTTTTTGTAGCAAAGGATAAGCCTGGACAATTTCTTATAATGAGAAAGGAGCTCCCGAGGACACATGGGAATTATCGTCAAGCTAGTTTTCATCACGCTCATATGATTCGTGTTCGGTACTTTGATAATTTGATATGTGGGTGGACCGGTGCTTGGGTAATGCCCTTACTTGGACAAGCATCGCACTTATGATTAACCCCTATTGCAAGCATCCACAACTACAAAAGAAGTATTAAGGTAAACCTAACCACACCATTAAACATATGGATCCATATCAGCCCCTAACGAAGCAACGCATAAACTAGGGTTTAAGCTTCTGTCACTCTAGCAACCCATCATCTACTTATTACTTCCCAATGCCTTCCTCTAGGCCCGAATAATGGTGACGTGTCATGTAGTCGACGTTCACATAACACCACTAGAGGAAAGACAACATACATCTCATCAAAATATCGAACGAATACCAAATTCACATGACTACTATTAGCAAGACTTCACCCATGTCCTCAGGAACAAATGTAACTACTCACAAAGCATATTCATATTCATAATCAGAGGAGTAATAATATGCATTAAGGATCTGAACATATGATCATCCACCAAGTAAACCAATTAGCATCAACTACAAGGAGTAATCAACACTACTAGCAACCCACAGGTACCAATTTGTGGTTTGGATACAAGATTGGATACAATAGATGAACTAGGGTTTTGAGAGGAGATGGTGCTGGTGAAGATGTTGATGGAGATTGACCCCCTCCCAATGAGAGGATCATTGGTGATGACGATGGTGATGATTTCCCCCTCCCGGAGGGAAGTGTCCCCGGCAGAACAGCTCTGCCGGAACTCTAGATTAGTTCCGCCAAGGTTCTGCCTCGTGGCGGCGGAGTTTCGTCCCGTAAGCTTTCCCACGATTTTTTCCAGGGTAAAAGCCTTCATATAGCAGAAGATGGACACCGGAGGGCCACAAGGGGGCCCAGGAGACATGGGGGGTGCGCCCAGTAGGGGTGGGCGCGCCCCCCACCCTCCTGGACAGGGTGTGGGCCCCCTGAGGTGTTTCTTCCGCTCAATAATTCTTATTAATTCCAAAAATAAGTTTTGTGGAGTTTCAGGATTTTTGGAGCAGTGCAGAATAGGTTTCCAATGTTTGCTCCTTTTCCATCCAGAATTCCAGTTGCCGACATTCCCCCTCTTCATGATAAACCTTGTAAAATAAGAGAGAATAGCCATAAGTATTGAGATATAATGTGTAATAACAGCCCATAATGCAATAAATATTGATATAAAAGCATGATGCAAAATGGACATATCAGGCGCCGGCTTAAAGGCAGAACGCTCCACGATATCCAGAAGCGGACGAAGTCAACACCTGTTAAACCGTCTGCCATGAAGGCTCTGAGCTTTGAGAGTTGTGGTGCATAGTTGGACCCTTCCTTGGCAGTCAGCCTCTGAGGGAACGGATGAGTATTGCTAAGACGGTGAGGGCGGTAACCCGGCAGAGGATTTTCGCCGGTTGGAGATGTGTCTTTACAATAAAACCAAGTCTGATTCCAATCCTTGGGGTGGCTATGAAGCTTGGCATGAGGGAAACTGACATCTCTCCTCTTTTGAATTGCCATCCCACCAAGCTCAGTGTTGGGCCCGTCTATGAATTCTGTGTGACGGTTCAAAAAAAATAAATCCCTGAACAGTTCAACTGGGGGTTCTTCGTGAAGATAGGCCTCACAAACACTTGGAAATCGCAAATATTAGACACAGAGTTTGGTCCAATATGTTGAGGGTGGAGCTGGAAGCAAGCAAGAACATCATGAAAAAACTTTGATCCGGGAGGGCTGAACCCTCTATTCAGATGATCAGTAAAAACAATCACTTCTCCATCCTGAGGCTCAGGAGGATTTTCTAAACCAGGGACCCTCCAGTGGATGGTTTCCTTGCTCGCTAAAGCGCCAGTCACAACATACCCAGTCAGTTGCTCTTCAGTAACATGGGAAGGGACCCAATTGCAAGCATAAAACGTCTTGGCCATTTGAACAGGAAGCTGGAAAAGAGGACCAAGGCCAGTTTAAGGTTATGATTGATGCAGACCATCCAGTTTAAAAGACAGGAAAAACAAATTGAATCCTATGAGCATGGTAATCCGGAGTCTTATATTAAGGATGAGTTGGCGGTTTAAAAAGAGGGCTAATGGTACCTGGCGGGTTATCATTTTCTAAAAAGTATAAACCACCTACAATAGTGTGGAAGCTACAGATCTGAAAAAATTCCTAAGTGTTGTACAAACAGATTTCACAAGATGGTGTTCTAATTTTGGATCTGCCGCAGTTCTAAAAAGGAGATAAATTTTAAACCTAAAGTCGTGACAGCAGAGGAACACATATGCTCAGATGGGATCTTATGCAAAGAAAGGTATCTTCTGTGATTGAAAAGGGATGCTAAACTGCTGTTGCCCGCCTTTACTATCAGATTCAGATCAAACTACGCGATTTAAAAGAAGAAAGTGAGGAATAGATGAAGAACGCTGATGAACAACAAAACCCTAATGGCGGATCTGAGGAGAAGAGGAAGAAAGCTTACAGAGGTTGCAGGAGAGGCGGAGAGGCGTCGCGTTTCTCTGGTCGGATCAGGTTGATGTAGCGGCAGTTGGTGGTGCAGAAGCGAAGGTTGATGGCGGCGGCTGCGCTCAAGCTCTGAGGCGACGCATGGAAGATGAGGCGAAAGGGCACGAAGGGGAAGGGAAAGAATGACCCTCGGTCCTATTTATAAGGCGAAGGGATAAGTGACAGGCGCAGGAATCAAGGAACCCAAAAATGGATATCTGACATAGCTGTCGCCTCGGTTTTTGGAGGGTCATTAATGAAAAACATATATTTATAGGTCTTTTATATAAACAGATGATGTCACGGTGATTTATTATAATCTTAGAAGATGACGTCATGGCAGTTTATCAAGTTCATATGGAGGAGATGTCATGGCAGTTTACAAGGATCATACGAGGATGTTCAAGGAGTTTTTTCCTAAGTGATTGAAGATTGACATGAACAGGTTCAAATCAATCTGGGGCCTAATGTTGGGGATATAACTACTGAGTATAAACCGCCCAGGAGGGGCCGGGCTATGCTCATCCACATTGAAGCCCATGAAGACAAGGAATATGGCGCTTTACTATTAAAGCGTAGAGGCCTAGGGCCCAAGGGCAGATTAGGGCCCATAGTCATAAACCGTCATGAGATATGTAACTTGTGTTGTAAGTTAGGGAAAGGTAGAAACCGAGCCGGACACGTGCATGAGCCGGCCTCGGTATTCTGTAAACTGCCAGGCGTCAACCTGTGTATATAAAGGGATGACTCGGCGGTGGTTCAGGGACAAGAAACAACAACTCGAGAGATAGGTAAAGCGGATTCGCTCCCTGCTCATTGAGACCCCATCAATTCCACCACAACTGGATCGTAGGCTTTTACCTTCACCGCAAGGGGTCGAACCAGTATAAACTCCCCGTGTCCTTTGTCCGGTTTAACCCCTTTAAGCTAATCTCATTGCGATGGCTCCACGACTAAGTCCTCTCACTAGGACATCTGACGTGTTAATTCCACGGTAGGTATCCTGCATTGAGGGCTCACTATCACTTGGGGGCTCCCTGTTCAATGAACATAGCTTTATTTACCCTTTTGATTGGCTTGTACGCCAGGTGTAAACACCAAATTCCGGTTTATCCTACCTTGTATGTCTGCCACTCTGCCTAGGTAATCCTAGAATGACCCGCCATACTCTTGACAGTCAATCTTATAAAGACCTTGAACTTGTCCAAAGTTAAAACGATGGCTGGTCATGTGAGGCCCAGCTTACAGGTTTGAATGAAGGATTAACTCAGTGGTTGTGTGGCCCATGAACAACACATGATATTGAGGCTTGGTAGCCTACGAAAGCCTTGCTTTTTCTGATTTGTTATTTTCTCTAAACATTGTTTGGGTTCATATCCTTGTACCATATTGACATATGGTTTAAAATGATTCAGGCCATGTAGCCTTAATCATTATAACTCATATTTGAGCATATCTGGGGTTTTGATAACTCGTTCTGGCTTTGGAACTTAAGTCGCTAGTATACTTGGATTGTGCACTTGGAGTTATGCGCTCTAAGTCTTTGGGATGCCATCCTCACCGGATATGGCGATGTAAGCCGGTAGTGTGAACCAATTTCACAGGTATGTTTTACTTGCTATATGAATATGCGAGGTTTTGATAACCTGCCCTGTCTATAGACTTTAATGTCGCCAGATAACATTTTGTTGGACGTTGTGACCCGCCCTGGTGTAAACCGCCAGGGCATATGCTATTTATTATGTGTGCAGGAACATTGAAAAATAGTATAATCTTCCTTGCAAATTTATCAAAGGCACACTGAAAATGCATCAGCAGTTTCAAGCTTAAAACATGCACGGTGGCATGGCAGATCATGGTTTTCAATCTAGCCTATTCCAAGGCTCTCCAAGTCCTAAGTTGATTAAATTGTTTTTCAAAAGAAAGCACTAAGTTGCAGTTTGAGAGTCGTTCCCTTGGGTCAGTTGTTCTGGGCTTGGCGTGTTGAAGACTCTGGGTCATCTTGCACCGGTTCTTCTTCTTCTTCTTCACCCATTGGCTAGAGTCAGATGAGGCCCAGTTGATCCTAGTCAGAGCTCTAAATATAGCTTCTTCATCTATAAGGTTCGAAGGATCAATATTAGGAGCGAAGGTGTGCTTACGTGTTGGCGGGATGAGGTCTATGGCCTCATGAACTGGCGTCGTTACTCTCAAGTTCTCTTTGGTATAAGCCGCTTGATATTTTGACAAGTCAGTCTCCCCCGCTAGCTTGCTTGCCAAAGGGCACATTTCTCTTACGCACTTGGTGAAATCTGCTGCTTCCAAGGTAGACCCGTCTTCTTACAAGCTTGGGCAGCCGGCGGCTAATTCTTCCGGGTCAAGTTCTGCTTGCCATGCCTTTGCCCGACTCAGCGTAGTGATGGCACTGGCTCTGGCGGCTGATCGCTTTAGCTCTTCAACTCTTTGCGGCAGCATAGACAATTTCTCCAACACTTCCTTGATGAGTGAAGGTGTAGCGACCAGACCTCAAACAGTCCAATCTCTGTGCATCAGTGTCATCCCTGTATCGGTAATGCTGACACGCACAGTACTTGAAGGATTCATAACAGAGTAGCAATCACACACTTATTACATCGAATGTCTCAAAAGAGAACTTATTACAATAAATACGGCTGAAGGCCATCTAACAATGATAACAACAGAAGGCTTGGAAGATAAAGCGAGTCCATCAACTCCAACAGCATCACTGAGTATAAGATCACGACCTAAGGCACCTTACCCGTCGTCTGAAAAGTCTGCAACATGAACGTTGCAGCCCGAAACGGGTCAGCACATGGAATATGCTGGCAATGTAACACATAGAGAGTAATGAACAGAATAATGCTATCACTACATGCATATACGGCTGGTGGAAAGCTCTATGGTTACAGTTTTGCATAAAGCCAATTTATTCCTACAACAAAAGAATAAATTTTATTTAACTATCATGGTGGTTGTTAAACATTGAGAATTTTCCTCCAACTCAATCCCAATTAAGCATCATCATTAACCCAACAAAATTAAATTAAGTAACATGATGAGATTCACATGATAATCCAGATACTAGATACTCAAAACGTCCATAACCGGGGACACGGCTAACCATGATTAGTTTATACAAGCTGCAGAGGTTTGCGCACTTTTCCCCACAGGACTCGATCTCCTCCGTTTGATTTTCTCGCACTACATGGTGTTTGAGAAAATGGATGAGCGAGACACGGTCTTTTAGAAGCATTACCTCTTTACTCTGGGTAGACAGTACCAACCTACATCCCCTACATCTGCTAGTCTACCACTAAAAGAGGTCACACAACATACTCAACTATGCTAGAGCCAATAGTAGCTTGTGGCTGCACACGGAAGTTTCTAGCATGAATAATCTCATGATCCCTTTGAGCCTGGGTGGCGGTCCATAGGAGAATCACACGGTACCCCGGGATTTCCAAAAATACAGGCAACACTAGGTTCCCCAGGTGCCTCAATCCACCCAGATGTGAATTTAAGTTTGCCACCTTAAGTAAACCACTAATTTAACAATCTCACATCTGTCATGGATACAGTCACCCAATCCACGTCTACTAGCATAGCATAGCAATATAAGCAAACGTAGAAGTAACTCCCAAAGGTTGATAACAAAACAGGTAATAGGTTCTACCTCATCTACTTCCCAAAACCCACATATTAAACAGATCCTAATCATGCAATTGTTTGAGGGTTGATCTAATGCAATAAAACTGGGTAGTAAAGAGGTATGATCAAAGTGTTACTTGCCTTGCTGATGATCCGTGAAACCTAGAGACTCGTAGTAGCAAGCGGCGCACTCCGGGTACTCTATCGCAAACAAACAAGCATACAATAAGCGGTGCACTCCGGGTACTCTATCGCAAACAAACAAGCATATAATGCACGGATAAAACTCAAATAAGAGATCTAACCAGAAAGTTCAACTTAAGAACTCCGGTTTGCAAAAATAATCAAATCAAACGAAGCAACGAAACTCAAACGACAAAAGAAACAAGCTTTGTTTTACTAATCTGGACCTAAGTCAAATTTTACAGTAGCAAAAACTTGTTTGAGTTGGTTAAACGGAAAGAGGGTTTCGAGACGACACTCTAGGTGCTTGAATCGCCTGATTCCGATAAACGAGCAAAAAGTTATACTAGAACGAAAATCGGATCAGAAATCACGATCGGAAATAATCACGGAAAATCCGAGAAAAAGAAAAAAAGGACTAACAGGCTAACGAACGAACGTTCGCTGTCTGCGGTTAAACGGTAAAATCCGTTCGTTAAAACGAACGAATGAACGGGCGTTCGCTAAATAAACTAAACCGAAAAAAATTAAACCGAACCGGAATCTAAAAAACGGATCTAGGGTTTCGAAAAAACCGATCGGTTTTCTCATGAAAACCGAGGCGGCGGCGGCGGTGCGGCTCCGGTGCAGGCGAGTGGCGGCGGCGGCGGCTCGGTGGTGGTGGCGGTGGCGGTGAGCAATGGCGGCGTCGGGAGTGGCGGCGTGGTGCAGCGGTAATGGCGGCTGGGAAGGCAATGCTAGGGTTAGGGTTTATGGGCGCGGCTGGGTGGGCTGGCGGCGGGGTGGGCGGCTTATAAGGCCGGGCGGAGAGGGAGTCCGGGTCGGCCCACGGCGGCCCGAGTCGGTTCGTTGTTTTTTTAAATAATTCGGACGCACAAAAAAAGAAATAAAAGAAATACTAAACGGACTCCAAAAATCCCGAGATAAATTTTCCCCGTCCTCTAAAAATAAGCCGGGCAAGATGAATATTCATTTGGGCCCTAATTGCAGTTTTGAAAAACGCGCATTTTTCCTAATTGAAATAAAATAGTGATAAAACTCTGAAATAAAATCTTATTTGATTTTATTATTAAATCCTCAATATTTCTTTATTTTGGGAAAGTCATTTTATTCCCTCTCTCGTATTTTTATAATAGAAATATACGAAGATAAAATAATTAAAATCAAATGATCCTATTTTCAAAATTCGAGAAAACTCAAATATGAAAATAACGAAATCCCCAACTCTCTCCGTGGGTCCTTGAGTTGCGTAGAATTTCTAGGATCAAGCCAAAATGCAATAAAATATGATATGCAATGATGATCTAATGTATAACATTCCAAATTGAAAATTTGGGATGTTACAAACCTAGCCCCCTTAAGATGAATCTCGCCCTCGAGATTCAGGTTGGCTAGAAAATAGGTGAGGGTGGTCCTTTAGTAGATCTTCCTCTCATTCCCAGGTGGCTTCATCCTCGGTATGGTGGCTCCACTGAACTTTGCAAAACTTGATAACCTTGTTGCGGGTGACTCGGCTGGCATATTCGAGAATCTTGACTGATTTCTCCTCGTAGGTCAAATCACTATCCAACTGAATCGCTCCCAGTGGCACTGTATCCCTCAGCGGTATATCAGCCATCTCTGCGTGGCACTTCTTCAACTGGGAAACGTGAAACACATCGTGAACTCCTGACAAACCTTTGGGCAACTCCAACTTGTAAGCAACTTCTCCCATACGCTCCAAAACTTTGTATGGTCCCACAAAACGTGGCGCTAACTTTCCCTTAACTCCAAAACGCTTAACTCCTCGAAGTGGGGACACATGAAAATTAACTCTGTCTCCAACTTCGTATACTGTCTCCTTGCGTTTAGAATCTGCATAGCTCTTCTACCTAGACTGGGCTACCTTGAGCCTATCGCAAATTTGCTTAACGTTCTCTTCAGACTCTTTAATCAAATCTGGTCCAAACAACTGATGGTCTCCAACTTCATCCCACAACAACGGTGTCCTGCACCTCCTCCCATACAAAGCTTTGAAAGGGGCCATCTTCAAGCTGGATTGATAACTGTTGTTGTAAGACAACTCCGCATATGGAAAATTGTCGTCCCAACTAGATCCATAATCTAGCGCACAAGCTCTCCACATGTCCTCCAGAATCTGATTGACTCTCTCGGTCTGTCCATCTGTCTGCGGGTGAAAGGCTGTGCTGAACTCTAGCCGGGTACCCATAGTTTCATGCAACTGATTCCAGAACTTTGAGGTAAACTGGGTTCCTCTATCTGATACAATGGTCCTCGGAACTCCATGCAGACATACGATCCTGGTCATGTATATCTTTGCCAACTTAGCACTGGTCTTCACTGGGATGAAATGAGCTACCTTCGTCAAACGATCGACTACAACCCATATTGAGTCATAGCCTGAACGAGTCCTGGGCAATCCTGTGATAAAATCCATGCCTAGCTTATCCCACTTCCATTCTGGCATCAGCAATGGCTGTAGCAACCCTGCTGGCTTCTGATGCTCGGCCTTTACTCTCTGACATACATCACAAACCGCTACATACTCCGCAATATCCTTCTTCATTCCGGTCCACCAGAAAGTGTCCTTCTGATCCAGATACATCTTGGTATTTCCTGGGTGACTCAAATACGATGAATCATGAGCCTCTTGCAGAATCAACTTCCTGATCTTTGGATCATTAGGCACATAAACGCGGTCCTCAAACCATAAGGTATCGTACTCATCCTCACGAAATCCTTTAGCCTTTCCTTTGCTCATCTTCTCCTTTATCTTGGCGATCTCCTTGTCAGTCTTCTGAGCTTCTCTGATCTTATCCGTCAAGGTATACCGAATCTCCAATGCTGCTACATAGCCTCTCGTAACTATCTCCAAACATAGCTCGCGAAGATCCTCGGCTAGCTCCTTTGGTAACTCTTCGGTCATGAGAGTGTTGACATGGCTCTTGCGGCTCAACACATCGGCTACTATGTTAGCCTTTCTGGGGTAATAATGCAAACTCATATCATAATCCTTAATGAGCTCCAACCATCTCCTTTGCCTGAGATTCAACTCCTTCTATGTGAAAATGTACTTCAAACTCTTGTGATCTGTATAGACCTCACAATGGTTTCCGATGAGAAAATGTCTCCATGTTTTCAATGCATGCACTACGTCTGCTAACTCGAAATCATGAGTAGCATAATTCAACTCATGGGGCTGAAGCTGTCGTGAGGCATAGGAAACAACTCTTCCCTCCTGCATGAGCACTGCTCCAAGTCCTCGACGAGAAGCGTCGTAATATACTTCATAATCTTTGCACTGATCTGGCAGAATCAACACTGGTGATGTAACCAAACGTTTCTTCAACTCCTGGAAACTGGCCTCACATTCCTCAGTCCATTTGAATTTGGTGTCCTTCTTCAATAACTCCGTCATGGGTTTGGCAATCTTCGAGAAATTCTCAATGAACCTCCGGTAGTATCCTGTGAGTCCAAGAAAACTCCGGATCTCTCCAACTGATGTGCGGGCTTCCCAATTTGTCACAGTGACAACTTTGGTGGGGTCTACTGCTATTCCTTCTCCGGATGTAACATGTCCGAGGAATCCAACTTCCTTCCACCAAAACTCACATTTGCTGAACTTGGCATATAACTGATGTTCTCTGAGCTTCCCAAGTACCAAACGCAAATGCTCCTTATGCTCCACTTCATTCTTCGAGTAGACCAAAATATCATCAATGAACACCACAACGAACTTATCCAGAAACTCCATAAACACCTTGTTCATCATGTTCATGAAATAGGCAGGCGTGTTAGTCAGACCAAAAGACATAACGGTATACTCATACAGCCCATACCTTGTGGTAAAATCCGTCTTAGGTACATCCTGCTCTCGAATTTTCAGCTGGTGGTATCCTGATCGCAGATCGATCTTGGAAAATATCTTAGCTCCTTGCAATTTGTCAAACATGTCATTAATCATCGGCATTGGATACTTGTTCTTGATTGTCACTTCATTCAATCCTAGATAATCAACAACTATTCTCAATGATCCCTCCTTCTTCTCCACTAGAAGCACTGGCGATCCCCAAGGTGACGAACTTGGGCGAATATAGCCTTTATCCAGTAACTCCTTAATCTTCTTCTTAATTTCCTCCAAATCTTTTGCAGGCATCCTGTACGGTCTCTTAGATATTGGCCCTGTGCCAGGCAAAATCTCAAAAAAAAACTCAATGTCTCTATCCAGTGGCATGCCTGGCAACTCTTCTGGAAATACGTCAGGAAAATTCTTCACCACTGGTACTTCCTCCTGTACAACTCCTGATAAGGAATTTACTTGAGTCCTCTTCGGCACATGCCGAGATACATACTTGATCGTTCTTCCTTCTGGGGTGGTAAGCAAGATCGCCTTACTGGCGCATTCAATGTTCCATCCATACTTCAATAACCAATCCATGCCTAATATCACATCCAGTCCTTGCGACTCCAATACTATTAGGTCTAAGGGAAACATGTAGTTACCAATCCTTAATGGTAACCAATCACACCATAGACTAGTCATATATTCAGCTCCTGGCGAGGTTACTAACATGGGTGACCTAAGGGCTTGGGTTGGCAGTTTATACTTATCCACAAATCCCCTGATATGTATGAATGTGATGCACCAGTATCAAAAAGAATGATTGCAGTAAATGACTTAACCAAAAACTTACCTATTACTGCATCTGGCTGGGCTTCAACCTCCTCCACGCTAACGTGGTTCACTTGTCCCTTGTTGAAAGGGTTAGGCTTCTTCCCAGAGCTTCCATTGCCATTTCCATTCTTTGCTTCAGGACATTCAGTGGCATAATGTCCAGTCTTTTGGCATTTGAAACAGGTGATGTGGCTTAGATCCCTCTTGGCTGGTGTTGATGGGTTGGTACGATTCTGTCCGTTTCTTCCTCCATTCCCATTGCCATTCTTGGGGCCACTATGGTTGTGCGAACTCCCTCCTCCATGGGTATGCTGAAAAGGTCCTCCCGAGTTTGGGGTAAAATGAGGCTTCTGCTGAGCTCCAGAATTGTACTTCCCTTGTCCATACTTCCTCTTGCGGCTGTCAATCTGTTGCTGCTTCCCTTTAATCATAAGAGCTCTATCTACCAACTCCTGGTAGTTGTTGAAGGTTGCCACCATCAATTGCATGCTTAGCTCATCATTCAGTCCTTCCAGAAACTTCTCCTGCTTAGCTGCATCCGTAGCAATGTCATCTGGGGCATAACGTGCTAGCTTACTAAAGTCATCCACATACTGGCCAACTGTACGTCCTCCTTGGCGCAAGTTGCAAAACTCACGCTTCTTCATGACCATAGCTCCTGCTGAAACATGGGCAGTACGGAAAGCCTACTGAAACTGGCCCCATGTGACAATGTCGATGGGATAAGTGGCTGTGAAATTCTCCCACCATGATGCTGCGGGTCCATCAAGCTGATGTGCGGCAAAATGCACCTTCTCCACATCTGTGCATCCTGCAGTGGTCAACTCCCTTCCCATCTTGCAGAGCCAATCATCTGCAACTATCGGCTCGGTGCTACTGGAGAACACCGGCAGATTCAGCCTCAAGAAACGGGCTAAGTGATCAACAAGTGGTGGTGGTGGTGGGTTGTTGTTGTTGTTGTTGTTGTTGTTGTTGTTGTTGTTGTTGTTCGCCTGATTCTGATTCTAGACTAACATCTGCATCAATGCATTCTGCTGCTGGATCAACTAAGTGAGCTCCGGTGGGAAAGCAAATCCATTGTCACGTCTCGGAGGCATCTGAGGGTTTAGAAAGGATGAGAATATAGAATAGAATGAGGTCCATAGAGAAAAACACTACCCATATGCACATGAGACAAACACAAACAATATCACTTCAATCAATTCAGGGCATATAACGGTCTAACTATCGTTACAAAAGAGCTCGGACTATACTATATACATGGGGGAATACTACTACTATTATGGTGGTCGACTAGAAAAATTGATCAGTCGATGACTCCATGATATCTGCTCTAGCTTCATCAACAAATTCATCATTGCTATCGTCTAGGTCCGAGTCGGTGTCGTTGATGATGATGTAGTTCTCCGGGCAAGTGCAATCTCCGTCTTCTCCTCCAGTCACGGGGAATCCCATGAATACCTTTAGCTTCTTCTTCACATCATCATTCTTCTCCACGAGTGTCATCATTTCCTCCTCATATCCATCGCGTGTAGACTTAAGTTCTTCCTCCAGCTCCGTGATCTTGGTCATTGCCTTCTTCAGATCTATCATGCCTGCGCACATCTAGTTCTCCTAGCAACAAATGTGTTGGTTTAACTCCTGGATAAAAGCTGCAATTGATCTATCCTTCCTGGTACTGATCATCTCCCATTGCTCATCTCGGTGCCCACAAATCGGGTAAATAGTATCCTTGAGATCCTTGTGGTAAACTTCTCCAATGCGTCCCATGGTGATGTGGGCTGCCATGCTCTTTCCTAGACTCTAGGTTGGTGCATCAAAGGAAAACTCTATGGGCTCAGTGACGGGCATGAACGTCCTTCCTGGAACTTGAACTTGAATCATCCAACGCTCCTCTTCGGGTAAAGTGGTGATGTAGGTCCCGGTGAAACTTGGTACTCCGATGTTCAGGTATCTAGTGACTTCCTTCAAGTGGCGTCCAAAAGGTGTATCTTCATCCGGTTGCGTGAACTTGTTCCTTGCATCCACCATGCTAAAGATTAGAAAAGATGAGGAGTCAGAAATGAGAAGAGAGTAGTGATCTAGGGCTTTAGCTTAGTGGTCGTGTCCTACAGTCAGCATGTGCTCTGATACCATCTTGTAGCGACCAGACCTCAAATAGTCGATCTCGTGCATCGGTGTCATCATTTGGATCGATGTCTTTGGCATGCACAATTACTTGAAGGATTTAGAACAAAGTAGCAATCACACACTTAATATATCGAATGTCTCAAAAGAGAACTTATTACAATAAATATGGCTGAAGGCCATCTAATAACGATAACAGCGGAAGGCTTGGAAGATAAAGCGAGTCCATCAACTCCAACGGCCATTGAGTATAAGATCACGACCTAAGGCACCTTACTGTCGTAAATCGAAAAGTCTCGCAACATGAGCGTTGCAGCCGAAGCGGGTTGACACATGGAATATGCTGGCAATGTAACATATAAAGAGTAATGAACAGAATAATGCTATCACTACATGCATATATGGCTGGTGGAAAGCTCTATGGTTACAGTTTTGCATAAAGCCAAATTTTCCCTATGACAAAAGAATAAATTTTATTTAACTATCATGGTGGTTGTTAAACATTGAGAAGGTTCCTCCAACTCAATCCCAAATAAGCATCATTAACCCAACAAAATTAAATTAAGTAACATGATGAGATTCACATGATAATCCAGGTACTAGATACTCAAAATGTCCATAACCGGGGACACGGTTAACCATGATTAGTTTATACACTCTGCAGAGGTTTGCGCACTTTTCCCCGCAAGACTTGATCTCCTCCGTTTGATTTTCTCGCGCTAGATGGTGTTTGAGAAAACGGATGACCGAGACACAATCTTTCAGAAGCATTAACTCTTTACTCTTGGTAGACAGTACCAACCTACATCCCCTACATCTGCTAGTCTACCACTGAAAGAGGTCACACAACATACTCAACTATGCTAGAGCCCATAGTAGCTTGCGGCTGCACATGGAAGTTTCTAGCATGAATAATCTCATGATCCCTTTGAGCCTAGGTGGCGGTCCATAGGAGAATCACACGGTACCCCGGTATTTCTAAAAATACAGGTAACAGTGGGTTCCCCAGGTGCCTCAATCCACCCAGATGTGAATTTAAGTTGCCACCTTAAGTAAATCATTAATTTAACAATCTCACATCTGTCATGGATAAAGTCACCCAATCCACGTCTACTAGCATAACATAGCAATATAAGCAAACGTAGAAGTAACTCCCAAAGGTTGATAATAAAATAGGTAATAGGTTCTACCTCATCTACTTCCCAAAACCCACATATTAAACAGATCCTAATCATGCAATTGTTTGAGGGTAATGCAATAAAACCGGGTAGTAAAGAGGTATGATCAAAGTGTTACTTGCATTGCTGATGATCCGTGAAACCTAGAGACTCATAGTAGCAAGTGGCGCACTTAGGGTACTCTATCGCAAACAAGCAAGCATACAATAAGCACTCATCTAATGCACAGGTAAAACTCAAAAAATAGACCTAACCGGAAAGTTCAACTTAAGAACTCCGGTTTGCAAAAAGAATCAAATCAAACGAAGCAACGAAACTCAAACGGCGAAAGAAACAAGCTTCGTTTTACTAATTTGGACCTAAATCAAATTTAAAGTAGCAAAAACTTGTTTGAGTTGGTTAAACGGAAAGAGGGTTTCGAGACGAAACTCTAGGCACTTGAATCGCCTGATTCCGATAAACGAGCGAAAAGTTATACTAGAACAAAAATCGGATGAGAAACCGCGATCGGAAATAATCGCGGAAAATCCGAGAAAAGGAAAAACGGACGAACAGTCTAACGAATGAATGTTCGCTGTCTGTGGTTAAACGGTGAAATCCGTTCGTTAAAACAAACAAATGAACGGGCGTTCGCTAAATAAACTAAACCGAATTTTTTTTAAACCGAACCGGAATCTAAGAAAAAGGATCTAGGGTTTCAAAAAAACGATCGGTTTTCTCACAAAAACCGAGGCAGCGGCGGCAACCTCCGGTGGCTCCGGCGAGACGGCGGCAGCGACACAGGCGGCTCAGTCTTGTGGTGAGGCGGTGAGTGGTGGCGGCGGCTCGGCGATCTTGGCGTCGTGCGGCTGGCCGCAGGCGGCTAAGGTTAGGGTTTGGCGGGGCCTTGAGGTGGGGTGGGTTGGCGGTGGGGTGGGCGGCTTATAAGGCCAGGCGAAGAGGGAGTCCGGGTCGCCCACGGGGGCCCGAGTCGGTTCGTTGTTGTTTTTTTTTAATAATTCGGACGCACAGAAAAAGAAATAAAACCCGAAATAAATTTTCCCCGTCCTCTAAAAATTAGCCGGACAAGATAGACATTTATTTGGGCCCTAAATGCAATTTTGAAAACACGCATTTTTCCTAATTCAAATAAAATAGCGATAAAACTCTAAAATAAAATCTTATTTGATTTTGTTATTAAATCCTCAATATTTCTTTATTTTGGGAAAGTCATTTTATTCCCTCTCTCGTATTTTTATAATAGAAATATACAAAGATAAAATAATTAAAATCAAATGATCCTATTTTCAAAATTTGAGAAAAACTCAAATATGAAAATAACGAAATCCCCAACTCTCTCTGTGGATCCTTGAGTTGCGTAGAATTTCTAGGATCAAGCCAAAATGCAATAAAATATGATATGCAATGATGATCTAATGTATAACATTCCAAATTGAAAATTTGGGATGTTACAGAAGGTGGCTGCTTCTTATGTGAGACAGCAGAAAATAGCCCGTTGAGTGCTGGTGTACAACTACTCCACAAGGGTATATGCAGCTTTAAGCTTTACGCGCATGTCTTGACCCAGCTTGGAACTTCTGGAGCCTGCATCAGCAAAGATATTGATAAGCTGGCTAAGGATCATGATACATTGGTGGTGAAAGATTGAAGTACAACATTACTTACCAAAGATGGCGGCTGTCATGCTATTAATCTGATGCTTTAAGCCGAAAAACTCGTCAGTCACCGGCTTAAGAGCAGCCTCAGCATCTTCATCTCTTCTCAATAGAGTCGCCTTCTCTGTATCCCAGCTGATCCTCTCGGCGTTGAAGTCTCTTTTCAGCTTTTTAGTCTCTTCTAATTAAGGCAGTTTTCAGCTCTGGCTTGGCCTTTGTGGTCTCTGATTGTTGGGACTTGATGTTCTGCCGCTGATCAGTGACTTGGGATTCCTTCATATTTAATTCAGCCTGCAATATACAAAAGACAGGCGGCATTATAATCATCTTATTTGAAGTCCCAAGCACAATACAAGTATTTTACTTGGCACTTGGGGGCTAATGCATGTTTCTCTTTTTCAAGACAATACTTTAATGACCCGGCTAGTTTCTTCAACGATAGCCGGTCCATGGGGGATACATATGTGGATTTGATCATAAATATGGTGATAAGTCCCAGCTTGGCTATGCCGCTTAAGCCGGCCCTTGGGGGCTACATATGTGGATTTAGCACTACAATTTGAAGTCCGGGCTTAACCTTCCAATTTAAGCCGGCCCTTGGGGACTACCTATTTTGATTCAGCAGTTACAAATTGCTATGGCATAGCTACAAGATCAAAGAGGTTATCTAAGTCTCTAGCATATTCAATTATTTCATGTTCAGTAGACTTGGCGGCTGACAGTTATATATATGAGAAGAGTTTTTCAGTGTTTACCTCAAAGCGCTCCTTCACTAGATTGACTAAGCCGGCTTCAAAGTCATGGCTAGTATGAAGGTGGTTTAGATAACCCGCATGAATCTCATGAGTGTTGAACTGGGCATAACTCTCCAAGTCTAGCTTCCACTTGCCCTTTTCAAAAGCTGAAAATTCTTCTTTGGCACTGTGTTTTGCTAAGACTGTGGGGTTGCCTAGCTCTGCATAACCAGTCCCAGTGATGGTAACATCTTCAACCTCTTTCTCAGCGGGCTTAATGGGACTTGGCGGCTTAGCATTGGCCAGATTGACATCCACAGAGTCCATTATGGCATTGTGCTCTTCAGGCAGCGGATCATCAATAGCTGCTTCAGAGTTTTGATGCAAAGATTCAGACATTGTCTGCTTTTTCGGGTCAGCAACTTTGGGATCTTCAGCCTGTTTATTCACCTTCAACTTCTTGCTGGGCTTGGCTATAGCACTGCAAATAAGACACATGACGGGATTAATATATCAATTGAGTAAGTGTTAAAGCAAACAAGCTTGATGTTCTCACCCGGGTACGGTTTTAAAGAGAGGAATCTGTGTTCCAGTTGAGTCGCAGGAGGAAGAGTGAGGAGTTCCCTGATAATTTGAGTCGGACGAATTAAGTGGTTGGCGAATAAGACCCGCTTTTGGGTAAAAAGAGATTGGGTTCTGAGGCACCTCTTTCCGGCGTTTTCGAGGAGCCGGTATGTTGGGTAAACCGGAGGAAGGTTCTCCACCTCCACTATTCCGGGTTGTGCGGCGAGCTTCATGCTGTTGTTTCTTCAAAATAAAGTTGGGATCCAAGTAAGCTAAAGGATGAGAAAACCTTACTTTCCGGCTTGCTTGAAAAACTCTCTGTCTTGTCAGAGGTTCTGAGTCGGAGGAAAGGATAGTTACCTCTTCAACATTCGCCTGACTTCCTTCCGCATCATCCTGAGAGTTTTCAGCATCAATAAGGTGTATAAAGAAAGAGCCAAGGGAGTTAAGTTCTAGCTTCGACTCGTCGTCATTCAAAGCAAATAGCTCTGAGGTGTTCGTTTTCTTCTTGACGGGCTTTTTGGGAGCCTTATTCTTTGTCCTTGTCTTTTTGGCCGGTTTATCCTGAAGTTTCTTGCTCCAGAAGGGGAATCAGCTTGCAGACGTTCAAGTAATAATGATAAGGCAGATTGACAAATAATGATTTAGTGAAAGTTGTTTGAAAATACTTACAGCTGGCGGCTTGTTGAGGGTGCAGAAGGGGTTTAGCCCCACTTTGCTACAAGTCTCCAAGCTCTAGTTGAGTAGAGTCTTGGTCATGTTGTTGATATGTTTATCTTCTAGACGAATTCGAGAGTAACGTAGTGGATCTTTGACATCGCCGGTATACTCACACATTAAGCCGATTGGTGGCTTAAGGGCAAGATCCTCCATGCGACCTAGCAATGAACTAGATCAACTCCAGTCAGACCATTGGCCATCAAGGCTCTGATCTTTGAAAATATGGGCATATATTTGGCCCGTTCTTCTGTGCTAAACCGTTCTGGGAGAGGATGTCTGTTGCTAAGACAGTTTTCATGATAACCTGCAGAGGATTTTAGCCTTCAGGAGAGGTGTCTTTGCAGTAGAACCAAGTCTGGTTCCAGTCCTTAGGACGGCTGGGGGGTGTGGCAGCAGGAAACATGGCTTCTTTCCGCCTTTGAATTGAAATGCCACCTAGTTCTAAGTTGGGCCCGTCCATGAACTAGGTCTGGCGGTTCAGGTAATAGATTTCCCTGAACAATTCTACAGTGGGCTCCTATTCAAGATATACTTCGCAAAAAACTTGGAAGTTGCAGATGTTTGAAACAGAGTTGGGCCCAATATCTTGCGAATGGAGTTGGAAGAAGTGCAGCACATCACGAAAGAATTTTGAGACGGGTGGAGTGAACCCACTGAGCATGTGATCAGTAAAGACTACAAATTTGCCTTCTTTTGGGTCAGGGGTGGTCTCGGTTCCTGGGACTCTCCAATGGATAACGTTCTTTGTAGGCAAGACGCCCACCTGAACATGCTCGTTCAATGTCTGCTCGGTAACCCGGGAGGTGACCCAGTTGCATGAGGTAATAGTTTTGGTCATTTTGTTGATGAAAGCCTAAAAAGGAAAATATTGCTGGATTAAGGTTATGCTATTAAGCCGGTCAGTGATCAAAAATTAAGTGCAAGGCTAATTCATATGCAGAAGGATGAGTGCTATAAAGGTCAGCATGGTTAAACCGGAAGACAATGCCGGGTTATACAGATTGTGTACATATACTGGCGGCTTAAAAAGGGGACTAATGCTATATGGTGGGTTACGGCTTATCGTATAAGCCGCCCGCGATTGCAGTGTGACAGATCTATAAGTGAAGTCTTGCTAAGTGATGGGCAAACATGTTCTATGATTTTGGATCTACAACAGTTCAAAAAACAAAACAAATCTTGACCTAAGGTTATGACAGTGGAGGAACTCGTGTGCTCAGATGAGATTTTGTACAAAATGGGTACCTTTTACAATCAGAAAGGGATGCTAAAACTACCACTGCGCAACTTTAGTGTTGGGTTCAGATCAAATTATGCGTTCTAGGGAGAAAGATGAAGAACGGTGAAGAACACTAATGAATGGCGGAAACCCTAATGCAGATCTGCTACATGGGAAGATGAGTACTTACTGACGCTGCTAAACAGCGGAGGTGCACCGCAGTTCTCTGGTTTGTTCAGGTCGATGCAGTGGCCGAGTTGATGCGGTTGACGAAGGTCGACAACAGTGGAGCTCGGGCTTGCAGAGGCGTCGCAAGGAGGAAGACGAATACGAGGGGGCAAGGGTAAAAAGTGAAGGACCCATGTCCCTATTTATAAGGAAGTGACTAGACTACATGCGCGTGGATCGAGGAGGCCGAAAGATGATTATGCGGCTATATGGATGCCTCAACTTCGGGAGGTCTATTAAGATAAGGATCTGTTGAGATATCCTGGGCTTTGTGCGAAATTAATGCACGTGATATCATGGCGGGTTACCATGGTTCTGTGATGTGACGTCATGGCGGGTTATAGCGAATTAATTGATAATGGAAGACTTTGCAAAGTCAAGTGTTGAAGATTGATTTGAACAAGCTCAAATCAACCTAGGGCCTAATGTTGGGGATATAACTACTGGGTATGACCCGCCCAGGAGGGGCCGGTTCATGCCACTAGCGGCTTAAAAATGAAGAGGCCTGATAAGGTCTAAGAAGATATGAAGATGGCGGTTCATGAAGCAAGCCTATTGAAGGCCCAAGACCCAGAGGCGACTAGAGGCCCAAAGGTATGAGCCGCCGTATGTTTAACTTGTTCTGTAAGGCAAACTTAGTTATAAACCGAGCCGGTCATGTTTGTGTGAGCCGGACGGGACTCTGTAGGCTGTCGAGCATCAACCTATATATAAACGGGTGACCCGACAGCGGGTTAACTCAAGAAACAAGCAATCGAAAGCTAGGTCAAGCGTATCTCGCTCCCTGGTAATCGAAACCCAAGCAATACAATCTAAAGCAGGAGTAGGCTCTTACCACCATCGCAAGGGGCCAAACCTAGGTAATTCTTGTGTCCTTTGTCCCGTTCAACCCCTTCAAACTAACCTAGTTGCGATGGCTCCACACCTAAGTCCTTTTACTAGGACATCTGACGTGACAAAACCATGACAGATTTGCAATGAATTAAATGCAAGGAATGCAGAAAATAACAGAGAAAAGAAAAGATATCAAGATGAAGTTTTGTTGAAAGGGGAACAAGCATGCAAGAGACAAATGTAAGAACACATAGAAACACTAGAGAACTTCATCTAGAATTGGTCGGCGACAAAGTCACCTATGTTAGAGTATATTAACTTAGGAGTCAAGTGAAGTCACTTGATCATAGGTCATACTTAAGCATTTTGATGTGCTCACATCTTGTTGAGCTGCTTTGACCCATGACTTGGGGTAAAGCTTCTCTAAGATGGAATAACATACCTTGGTGGTGGTGTTGATCTTGATCATGTAGTTGAACTTGTGCAAGATGCTCAAGGTTGATGTAGTTCATCAAGAGTTTGGAGCACCTCTTGTAGTTTGAGTTCATCTTCCTAGATGGGTTAGTTTTGCAAGGAAGAGCACTTGTGTATCCAAAATTAATATATATATATATATATAAATTGTCAAAGGATATATTGAAAGGATGTGTGCTTCCTTGTCTTCAACCGCCACATTGTAGAGACTTGGTGATGTAGAGACTGCTTAGGTTGTGAGTGAGTTGCAATCTCATAGAAGTGAGCTTATCCAAGTACCTACAAGGGTTAGATAACATGCAAGGGTACAAGTATATCCAAGACACATGATCATCATCATAAGAGAAATATCAAGGATTAGTCATATAAAGGCTCACGCCTTGCATGCATCCAAATGGAGTTTCTACTCCAAGTTTGAGGCATCAATGATGTTCAATTCACCTCTCAAACGGCAAAATACTTTCTCATCAAGTGGTTTGGTGAATATATCCGCCAATTGCTTATCGGTACGAACATGTTTAAGATCGATATATCCTTTAGCAACATGATCTCGAATGAAATGATGACGAACTCCAATATGCTTAGTTCGAGAATGTTGCACGGGATTGTGAGCAATCTTAATAGCACATTCATTGTCACAAAGCAATGGAACATGTTTCACATGTATCCCATAATCTTTAAGAGTTTGGGTCATCCAAAGGAATTGAGCACAACATGAATCGGCGGCAATGTATTCCGCTTCGGCGATGCATAAGGATATCGAGTTTTGTTTCTTGGAGGACCAAGACACAAGAGATCTACCAAGAAATTGACAAGTTCCCAAGGTGGACTTTCTATCAACCTTGTCACCGGCATAGTCCGAATCAGGGTGGCCAACAAGATCAAAAGAAGACCTCTTAGGATACCAAATGCCAAAGTTTGGTGTATGAATTAAGTATCTCACTATCTTTTTTACAACCTTAAGATGACATTATTTGGGGGCCGCTTGATATCGGGCACACATGCACACACTTAGCATAATATTGGGGCGGGAGGCACATAGATATAACAATGAACCAATCATAGAGCGGTAAACCTTTTGGTCGACCGGTTCGCCATCCTTTGTCAAGTCAAGATGTCCACTAGTAGGCATGGGTGTATTCATACCTTTGCATTCTTGCATGTTGAACTTCTTGAATAAGTCTTTGGTATACTTTGTTTGGGAAACAAAGGTACCCTCCTTTGTTTGCTTGATTTGCAAACCAAGGAAGAACTTGAGTTCAGTCATCATAGACATCTCAAACTTCTCCGACATTAGCCTTCCAAACTTTTCACTAAAATGAGGGTTAGTTGAACCAAATATGATATCATCCACATAAATTTGGCACACATATAATTCGCCATTAACCCTTTTAGTAAAAAGTGTAGAATCATTTTTTCCAATCTCAAAACCTTTTTCAATAAGGAACTTAGTTAAGCATTTATACCACGCTCTAGGAGCTTGTTTAAGACCATAAAAAGGTTTGTGAGGTTTGTAAACATGATCAGTTTCTTGGGATTAACAAAGCCGGGAGGTTGTTTAACATAAACTTCCTCCTCAATTTCACCATTAAGAAATGCACTTTTAATGTCCATTTGATATAAAGTGATATCATGATGATTGGCATAAGCAAGTAAGATGCAAATGGATTCAAGTCTGGCAACGGGGGCATTGTCTCACCATAGTCCATACCTTCGACTTGAGTGTAGCCTTGAGCGACAAGACGAGCCTTGTTGCATACAACTTGTCCATCTTCATCTTGCTTATTCCGAAACACCCATTTGGTTCCAATGACATTGTGCTTCTCATCGGGCTTTTCAACCAATGTCCACACTTGGTTCCTCTCGAAATTGTGTAGCTCTTCACGCATGGTGTTCACCCAATCCGGATCATTAAGATCATCTTCAACCTTCATAGGTTCGATACTAGAAATGAATGAGTAATGTTCACAAAAGTTAGCCAAACGAGTTTTAGAGCGAGTAATTCTCCCGGTTTGAATATCATTGAAGATTTGTTCGACAGGATGATCTATTGAGACTCTTGCTCGAACTCATCAGAGCTTTTATTTGGGTCGAGGTGGAACATTCTCTTCATTGTCTTGTTCTTCTTCTTGTCTCTCTTCATTGCCATTGGTGTTGTTGTTCTCTCGTGGAGGTGGAGAAGGAGTTCGATGAGGTTCATCTTGTTGTACATCCTCGTTTCCATCATCTTGATGCGTTCCACTTGTGGATGCCTCCAAGTCAACTTGTGGTTCACCTTGGCGTGAAGTTGAGGCTTCCACTTGGACGGACGAGGTACTCTCCTTCACCTCCGTTGGGCGAATCTTGCCAATAGACAAGTCTTGTATTTCTTCTGAAGGATCTTTGTCACCTACATCAATTGGCAATTGCTCTGCTTGCGAGCCGTTAGATTCATCAAACTTCACATCTACTGTCTCTTCAACCTTTCGGGTGAAATTCTTGTAGACACGATAAGTGTGAGAGTTTGAACCATAACCGAGTAGGAAACCTTCATGAGATTTAGGAGCAAACTTCGAACGATGATGCTTATCAAGAATTTAGCACTTTGAGCCCAATACCCGAAAGTATCCAAATTGGGGTTTGTTACCGGTGAGAAGCTCGTATGCCGTCTTGCTGGGTAGCTTGTGAAGATATATATGATTTGTTGCATGACAAGCTGTTTTGTACTAATCAAGCATCGTTCTCGCCATCTCGATAAGAGTCCGGTTCTTCCTCTCAACAACTCCATTTTGTTGAGGCGTGTACGTAGCCGAGAACTCATGTAAATTCCTTCTTCATCAAGAAAGGTGTCCACATTGGTGTTCTTGAACTCCGTTCTGTTGTTGATGCGAACCTTCTTGATTTTCACTTCAAATTGATTTTGGGCCTTCCTAGCGATCTTGAAGAGCTTTTGGACCTGCGATTTATCATCAAGAAAGAACACCCATGTAAATCTTGAAAAATCATCAACGATGACCAATCCGAATGAGTTACCACCGAGACTCTTGTAGGCATTGGGACCAAAAAGATCCATGTGAAGTAGCTCGAGTGGTCTTCTCGTGGTCATGATGTTCTTCATGGGATGACTTCCTCCAACTTGTTTTCCTGCTTGGCAAGCACTACAAAGTCTATCCTTGTCAAATATAACATCTTTAATACCAAGGATATCAACTTTAATAAGCTTATCAAGATTTCGCATGCCCACATGACCTATGTAGCGACCATACCTCAAAAAGTCTGATCTCTGTGCATCAGTGTCATCCCTGGATCGGTAATGCTGACACGCACAGTACTCGAAGGATTTATAACAGAGTAGCAATCACACACTTATTACATCAAATGTCTCCAAAGAGAACTAATTACAAATAAATATGGCTTAAGGCCATCTAAATAACAATAACGGCGGAAGGCTTCGAAGATAAGCGAGTCCATCAACTCCAATGACATCACTGAGTATAAGATCACGACCTAAGGCACCTTACTAAATAAATGCGAAAAGTCTCGCAACATGAGCGTTGCAGCCAAAACGGTCGATTACATGGAATATCTTTGGCAATGTAACACATAGAGACTAATGAACAGAATAATGCTATACTACATGCATATATGGCTGGTGGAAAGCTCTATGGTTACAGTTTTGCATAAAGCCAATTTTTCCCTACTGCAAAGTAATAAATTTTATTTAACTATCATGGTGGTTGTTAAACATTGAGAAGGGTACTCTAACTCAATCCCAATTAAGCATCATCATTAACCCAACAAAATTAATTTAAAGTAACATGATGAGATTCACATGATAATCCAGGTACTAGATACTCAAAACATCCATAACCGGGGACACGGCTAACCATGGTTAGTTTATCCACTCTGCAGAGGTTTGCGCACTTTTGCCCACAAGACTTGATCTCCTCCGTTGGATATCTCGCACTACAGGGTGTTTGAGAAACGAATGACCGAGACACATTCTTTCAGAAGCATAAACTCCCTACTCCGGGTAGACAGTTACACCTAGTTTCCCCTACATCTTCTAGTCTACCTCTTCAAGAGTTCACACAACTTAATCAACTATGCTAGAGCCCATAATAGCTTGTGGCTGCACACGGAAGTTTCTAGCATGAATAAACTCATGATCCCTTTGAGCCTGGGTGGCGGTCCATAGGAGAATCACACGGTACCCCAGGATTTCCAAAAAAATACAGACAACACTGGGTTCCCTAGGTGCCTCAATCCACCCAGATGTGAGTTTAAATTTGCCACCTTAAGTAAACCATTAAATACAATCTCACATCTGTCATGAATGCACTCACCCAATCCACGTCTACTAGCATAGCATAGCAACATAAGCAAACGTAGAAGTAACTCCCAAAGGTTTGATAATAAAACGGGTAATAGGTACTACCTCATCTACATCCCAGAACCCACATGTTAATCAGATCCTAATCATGCATTTGTTTGAGGATTTATCTAATGCAATAAAACTGGGTAGTAAAAGAGGTATGATCAAAGTGTTACTTGCCTTGCTGATGATCCGTGAAACCTAGAGATTCGAAGTAGCAAGCGGCGCACTCCGGGTACTCTATTGCAAACAAACAAGCATACAATAAGCACTCATCTAATGCACAGGTAAAACTCAAATAAGAGATCTAACCAGAAAGTTCAACTTAAGAACTCCGGTTTGCAAAAAGAATCAAATCAAACGAAGCAACGAAAATCAAACAGCGAAAGAAACAAGCTTCGTTTACTAATCTGGACCTAAGTCAAATTTTACAGTAGCAAAAACTTGTTTGAGTAGGTTAAACGGAAAGAGGGTTTCGAGATGAAACGCTAGGCGCTTGAATCGCCTGATTCCGATAAACGAGCGAAAAGTTATACTAAAACGAAAATCGCGATCAGAAATAATCGCGGAAAATCCGAGAAAAAGAAAAACGGACAAACAGACTAACGAACGAACGTTCGATGTCTGCGGTTAAACGACAAAAACCGTTCGTTAAAACGAACGAACGAACGGGTGTTCGCTAAATAACTAAAACGAAGAAAAAATAAACCGATCTATAAAAATAAATCGGCTTCCTAAAAAACCCGACGGTTTTCTCTCGAAAACCGCCACGGCGACGGGGACTACCTCCGGCGGTCAACAGAGGCGGCGGCGGGTCAACGGGCGGCGGCGGCGGTCGGCTCGGGAGGCGGGTGGCTCGCGTGAGGTCCGCGGCGGCGGCAGAATGGGCGGCGGCGGCGGTGCGGATCATGGGTGCGGCGTGAAATTTGAAATTTGGGGGTGGCGGTGGGCTTCGGGGTCAGGGGGCCCCCGCTTATAAAGCCTCCCCAGGCGGTGTCCCGCTCGGGTACGGCCCGGAGTCGGTTTCATTTTTTAAAAAAAACATTATGCGCAGAAAACCAAATAAAAGAATTACTAAACGGACTTCAAAAATCCCGAAATAAATTTTCCCCGACTTCTAAAATCAAGCCGGACAAGATGAAATATTTATTTGGGGCCTAAATGCAATTTTGAAAAATGCGCATTTCTCCTAAATTCAAATAAAATAGCAATAAACTCCAAAATAAAATCTTATTTGATTTTATTATCAAATCCTCAATACTTCTTTATTTTGGGAAAGTCATTTTATTCCCTCTCTCTTATTTTATAATAGAAATAATTGAAGATAAAATAAATAAAATCAAATGATCCCATTTTCAAAATTTGAGAAAACTCAAATATGAAAATAACAAAATCCCCAACTCTCTCCGTGGGTCCTTGAGTTGTGTTGAATTTCTAGGATCGAGCCAAAATTCAATAAAATATGATATGCAATTGATGATCTATGCAGAACATTCCAAATTGAAAATTTGGGATGTTACAACCTAACCGTCTATGCCACAACCAACCTTTAGAAGATTTAGCAATTAAGCAAGTTCTAGGTTGAGCCTTTTTAGTGAAATCAACAATGTATAAGACCATATTATGATTATCTCTTTGAAACACTTGGCAATCTACTTTAGTAAATAGGACATTGAAACCGAAATAGGCATCTAGATACAGAAAGTAAATTATAGGCAAGAGATTCAACGAGCATAACATTTTGTATGGAGTTGTCATGTGAGATGGCCACCTTACCCTTTGAGTTGTCACCAAAAGTGGCATACTTTCGATGGTCGTCATTTTCAGCAATCTCACGAAACATATCCTTGTCTCTGGTCATGTGATCGGTACATCCACTATCAAGAACCCATTCCTTTCCTCCAGCCATGTAGCCGTAGAGGTTAGCCATAAGACCAAAGTGTCTCATAGACTCATCGAGATCAGAGTCACAATTATCATCCTCATTATAGTATCCATGTTCAACATTGTCTTGTGATTGATCATTACCTAGGGAGAGTGATTCATTATATATATGATCATGACAATGTGCATCTTTATGAATTCTAATGACTTCAGAGATGATGTTACTAATGATTCCAACATCTCCTTTGGCACGCATAAGGTCACGAAGCTCAAATAGACAATCACCGAACTTAGGATCATTAGGACTCGTCTTATTTAAAGCAATGGACTTGTGAAGAATCTCATCTAATTTTTCAAGGAATAGTCTGGAAATTGTTCCTCAAGATATCTCCATATAGTGTAAGCACATTCAAGAGTTGGCAAGCAAGTAATCAAATTTCTAGGCAATCCTCTAGTGATAAGATTGATAGTTCTGAGATTGCGAATCATGTCAAGAGAATCATCGGGGGTAGGATGCAATGGATCAACAATGGGTGCACAAGGGCTAGTACTTGTTCAATTGATATTCATTGAAAACCTCAAGCATCTCATTTTTTCAAGCATTATAGAACTCTCCATCAAGTATAGGCGCTCTACATCTAATACTCCCAATCGTAGACTCATCCATATTCCTCCAATGGTGATTAAACCAAAGCAATGGAGACCAATGCTCTGATACCAATTGAAAGGAACAAGAATAGGTGTCTAGAGGGGGGGTGATTAGACCTTTAATAAGTAAAGGTAGCAGTTTTTAAGTTTTTCAAGTTGAGGTTGGAGATTAGCACAATTTCAAACATTCACAATACGTTTCAAGCAAGCATGGTAAGAGTATATGAGTAGCGGAAAGTAAAGCATGCAATTTGCAAGAAAGTAAAGTGATGGGATTGGAGTATGCAAACACAATTGGAGACACAGAGATTTTGGCGTGGTTCCGACAGGTGGTGCTATCGTACATCCATGTTGGTGGAGACTTCAACCCACGAAGGGTAATGGTTGCGTGAGTCCACAGAGGGCTCTACCCATGAAGGGTCCACGAAGAAGCAACCTTGTCTATCCCACCATGGCCATCACCCATGAAGGACTTGCCTCACTTGGGTAGATCTTCACGAAGTAGGCAGTCTCCTTGCCCTTACAAACTCCTTGGTTCAACTCCACAATCCTGACGGAGGCTCCCAAGTGACACCTAACCTATCTAGGAGACACCACGCTCCAAAAGGTAATAGATGGTGTATTGATGATGAACTCCTTGCTCTTGTGCTTCAAATGATAGTCTCCCCAACACTCAACTCTCTCTCCCAGATTTGGATATGGTGGAAAGATGATTTGAGTGGAAAGCAACTTGGGGAAGGCTAGAAATCAAGATTCTTGTGGTAGGATTGGAATGTCTTGGTCTCAACACATGAGTAGGTGGTTCTCTCTTAGAAAATGAGTAGTGGAAGTGTAGGCACGTTTTGATGGCTCTCTCACAAATGGAGAAGGGGGTGGACGGGTATATATAGCCTCCACACAAAATCTAGCCGTTACACACAATTTACCAAACTTGGTGGGACCGAATAGTGAAACTCGGTCGGACCAATCTGGTTCAAAATGTGAATGTTAGAGTTTTTGATGGGACCGACAAGGTCAACTCGGTGGGACCGATTTGCTAGGGTTAGGGCAAAACCTTATCTCGGTGAGACCAATCGCATGAACTCAGTGAGACCGATTTCAACAATAAGCAAACAGAGACTTGGTCAAGTAAACTCTATGGGACTGGCTGCACATCTCGGTGAGACTGAAATAAATGCAATAGGCAACAAGAGTTTGCAAGGCCATCTCGGTGAGACCGATGTCGGATATCGGGTTTCGGCAAAACCCTTAAGGTTCGAACTCTGGGGTGCGCGCGAAGATCTTCCCCCTACCGATCCACGTCTGAACGCCTCGTTGAGAATCTAAGCTAAAACAATGAACAACATGAGGGACACAAGATTTATACTGGTTCGGGCCACCGTTGTGGTGTAATACCCTACACCAGTGTGTGGTATGGTGGATTGCCTCAGGGGATGATGATGAATAGTACAAGGGAAGAATAGCCTCGCGAGAGGTGTTCTTGAGGTAGCTGCTTGAGAGGGATTCTCTAAGCTCTCGATGGTTCTAGGTTAGATCGAATCTCTCTCCTACTGTGGTGGCTAGCCCTATTTATAGAGGCCCTGGTCCTCTTCCCAAATATTGAGCGGGAAGGGTGCCAACAATGGCCATTTTGAAGGGGAACATCTAGTACAAGTTATCCTGACTAAAGTTGGTCTTCGACTGCCAAAGGCACTGGCAATGACGCCGTTTTGGGCTCCATGGTGACCTCTGTCCTGCCGCTCTGCTGGTCTTGGTCTCGTTGCACCGAAACGATAACCTTTGCCTGATGCCTCGGTACTCCGCGCCTGTGCTTGCCCCCTTTGCACCAAAGAGGAAACAAGGACACTGCACGGGCCGGCGCCCGCCTGGTCTTGATCGTCATGGCTTGCATCACAAGCACCTCGCGAGATACCCTTGCCTTGATCTCTCCGCCTCCTCGCGAGCCTGCCTGGTGAGGTCGCTCCTGAGGAAGCCTTGCGTCGTCTGCTCGCGAGGCTTGGCCCCTCGCGAGGGTCTTGAGCTTGAGTTGATGAAGATGGGCCATACTGGGCCACCACTTGAGCCACGCCGCAGGCCGCGGGCAGGCAAGTCTAGGGACCCTCATTCCCAGAACGCCAACAGTAGCCCCCGGGCCCAAGGCGCGCTCGGACTTGGCTTAGCAGGGAAGCGAAAGGGCAAGTGCGGAGCGCCGCTGGCCCCAACAGCCTGCAGCCTTGGGCGCCACGTGGCGGTTGATTGGACATGGGCGTCTCCGCTTCCCCACGCTGCCTCGGCAACTGCACGATTTGACGAGTCCCTGCATGCAGAAATGAGTAATGATTACTTGCGATCGTGGAGGCCGACGGTTGGCTCCTCTGGACTATAAGTACGGAGGGGCGTGAGCCCTTGCAGTCCATCTCTTCTTGCTCCGCTCCTTCTTCCTCGCTCCTCCTCCATCTTGACGCCAATGGCGCCGATCCGCCGGCTCGCAACCGAGGAGAAAGGAAAGGCCCCCCGAGAGGGGCCCAACCCGCTCCCGCTGAAGAAGCGGCCGGTCCCCGGTCGCCATGACGAGGTCGCTCGGCAGGAGACGTCGAGGCCTTGGTACGAGCGGCCACCACCTGGGTTTCCGCTACCCTTGTACGCCCGGGCTGAGGGCCCTAGGGAAGAAGACGCCAAGCAGCGCCGCCCGTGCCGCCGGCGACGCTGACGAATCACGGGGGTGCGCGTCATCACCCCTGGAGTCCATGCCATGGACTCCTCTCGCGAGCTCGTGCTTCACGCCGCCATGCCTCCAAGCTCCTGGATTCACTTTCCTCCTTCTTTTGCCTTCGAGATGCCGCTGAGGGGGCCTCTCTAGCTCTGGCTACAGCACACCGACTGTAGCACCCCCATGACTGGAGCGGAGGTTGAGGTTGTCGCTCCGGGCAAGGTCTACATGACCCGAGGCTGGGGCGAGATCGCCCGGGTCTGCAGGATAGGGTGTGCCTTCGTGATCCATTTCGAATACGATGGCGCCTCCTTGATGTTCTTCAAGGTCTTCGACGCGGAAGGACGCCGACTGGAGTGCTGCCCCAGGGAAGGCAGCCGAGGCATCGAAGTGGCGAGGGCTAGGGCCGCCACCCGCTTCCTCAGCAGCTCCTCTGGCAGCAGCGGAGACGCCGGAGGGACCAGCGACTCTCCCGAGATTCTCGTGACTCCGGAGACAAGCGACGACAGCTATGAGCCCCCGAGCTCGCGTCGCGCCTGGAGCAGAGTTGCTGCGTCAGGCAGCCGGCGCGGCTGATCTGGATGGGGTTGGCGCTGCCCCCTATGGCCCACTGTTAATGATGACGTCGGCCACAGAGGCGCCTATAGTTAGGGCTCCTTAGGATTCACACCTTTTGTTCCCTGCGAGGAATCAAGGAAATACCCCGTGCGGGCATGTAAAGCGTCTGCTATGTCTTTTGTTGATATTATCCTTATCGTGAAGTGGTGCGAGATGCTTGTCCTGTCTTGGCTCAGTTCCCCCTTTCTAACCTCATGAGGGCTCGGTACTCTACGCTGACAGGTCCCGGTCCCCAAGCAGGCTTCAGCCCTCGCTGGTATGCCAGGTCGCGATGCCGTGGTCAAGGCCAGGAGGTGAGCGGCCCGAGGTCCAGTAAGAGCCCCTAAGGCGCGATGCTCAAGAGGTCCCCTTTAGCACTCAAGCAGCCACCACTGGGCGAGAAAGGAAGGCAACGTCACTGTCACAGAGCGGCATTAAGTGAGGGTTTGGTGTCGCGTTGATTAGCTGTTCCAGGAGCGTGACTTATCTCGGGAGCTTGGAGCCGTTCCTTAGCGAGTCTTTGGACCTGCGTGTCGGCACCTGGGATGTTGCTGGGTCAGGCCTTCGTGAGCTTCTCCTCTCTTCCCCGCACTTTCCTCGTGCTCTACGTCCTCAGGTCCCGGCCCTCGAGCGAGCTCAGCCGCCGCTAGTATGCCAGGTCACGATGCCGTGGACAAGGCCAGGGGGTGAGGGCTGGAGAGCCAGTAAGAGCTCCTGAGTCGCGATGCTCAGGAGCCCACTTTCAACGTGTGAGCGGATCGCACGGGTAAGAGAGAGAGAGAGAGAGAGAGAGAGAGAGAGAGAGAGAGAGAGAGAGCTCGTGACGCCCACCACGTTATTCCTTAGGTGGACCCTGTAAACCAACACGAGGAAAACAGAGATTGTCATTATGATTGCCGGCCAGTCATTGGTTGCTCCGAGGGGGTGATGAGGGCACTGAGGGCCTGGTGAGGTAGTGCCTTGCGGGGCTGCCACGGCCAGAGCTCGACCACTCAGATTTGTCGACGTTGCAGGGACGGACCCATGCACAAGCGTCGTGCCAGAGCGAGCGGCTCCAAAGGTAGGTGTCAATCAAGCAGGCGATTATCACAGGCAGGTTAAGCATGAAAAGGCAATCCAACTTAGATAGATGCAGGAAAGACACATGCCACTGGGTTAGGCCCGAGCGGCTTGGGGATGATGCAGCCCGAGGGGCGCCCCCAACAAGGTAAGCTAAAGACATAAGCAAAACGGATACATGTCGCAGGGACAGACCCGCGTGCCCTGGGAATGATGCAGCCCTGAGGGCGCTCCCAGCTGAAATGAAACTCGAAAGATGTCACCTGATATCATTGTAGAGCGAGTGTTGGAGTAGCTGGTGACGTGTGGTGAAGAAGCCAATCCTCACGAGCCTTCGGAGCCCTGAGCCTCGGGAGGCTCTGGAGCTCCGGGCAGCTCGGCAAGGTCCATCTCCGTCTCCTCCAGGAACGCATGGTGCCTGGCCACCTGAGCCTCCAGAATGCTCCTCATCAGGCGCTGGTGAGCAGCAGCCGTGTTCGGCAGGCCGAAAGGCATGCGAACGTAGATGTGAGGTGGACCCTTGCAGCGTCCCGCGCGTGAAGGCCAGAAACGCTCCTGAGATGCGACTCAGTTGAGCTCTGGGTAGTCGATGCAGACGCGCAGCCCGCCATCCTCGCCTGGATGGGGAGCTACGCTGGGTAGGCAGCGGTTGCCGCGCATGACTCTCGACTCCTGCATCTCCTGAGTGACCTTGGTGATGAACTCCTGAGGGTTGGGCCCTCCTTGCCTCATGCCTTCCTGAGGAAAACGTGCCGCGAAGCACGCCTCCAAGTGGTGACCGAGCGTCTCCCTTGTGATCTTGGCAAAGTCAGTGGCCCTCCAAGAGAGAGCCCCCGAGCCTTGCCCGAGGAGGGCGCCGAGCGCGCCTTCCTATGCGGCGGAGGGAGGCGCCCCTTGGACGGGCGCAGATCCTGGTGCGGTGCCTCCGGAGGTGCCTGCCTCCTGAGGCCTTGAGCTGGGTGATGTCTTCTTCTTCTTGGGAGCTACCTCAGGAGGGTTCCCACTCTTGCTGTCTGGGTCCTCAATTGATGTGGCTTGGAGGCACGCTCGAGATAGCACACCGCATCCTTCTCTTCACAGGGGACTGTGATGACTCCGCCGCTTCCCGGCATCTTGAGGACATTGTATCCATGGTGTGTCACTGCCATGAACTTGGCCAGTGCTGGATACCAGAGGATGGCATTGTACGGCAGGCGAATGTGGGCAACGTCGAAGTCGATGAGCTCGGTACGGTAGTTCTTGCGCTGTCCAAAGGTGACAGGGAGGCGGACCTGCCCTATCAGAGTGGTGGAACCATCAGTGACTCCTGAGAAAGGCTTGGTTGGCTGAAGCTGATCATATGGCACTTGGAGATTGTTGAACGTCTCGACGGACAGAACATTGAGTCCTACACTGCCATCGATGAGGGTCCTGGTGACTTGCACATTGTTGATGACTGGGGAATAGAGCATTGGGAGGACACCGGCTGTTGCCGCACACTTGAGCTGATTCGCTGAGCTGAACGTGATGGCGCACATGGACCACCAGAGAGGGCACGTGGCCTCGAGCTTGGGGAGGACTGCATTCACCTCGCGAGCAAACTGCTTGAAGACACATTGAGAGGCTGGGGCCTGGGCACCACCCAAGATGCAAGAGATAGCACGTGGCTCCTGGAAGCCCCCAGCCCCCTAGTCCTGATGATGGTCGTCATTTCTTCTTGGCGGTGGCGGCAGAGGAGGAAGGCCTGCGTTGCCTTGCGGGCGATCCTCACGAGGTTGGTCCCTCCAAGCCCCCTCGCGAGGCTGGTCCTGCCAGCGGTCCTCGCGAGGCCGGTCACGCCACCCTTGGCGAGGGCCACGGTCATCCCATCGTCCTCCACATCTTCCTCCTCCTCGGCCATAGCCCCGATCGCTGCGCTCGAGGCGTCGACCGACACGTCCTTCTCGCACAGCCCTGAGCTCTTGGCATTCGTTGGTGTTGTGGGTGTGGAGGTCGTGGTACACGCAGTACCGGCTGCCCTTGGACGACTCCGGCTGGTCCCTGCCATGCTTCGTATCTAGCTCTGCTGCGAGCACAGCTGCTCCTTTGCACTTCACGTCCTTGGCCTTGGCTTTCTTCTCTTCTGGGTCAGCAGCTGGGAGCTCGAGAAGGGAGAGGCGTCCCTCCTCGGCCCTTGCACACTTGGTCGCCAGGTTGAACAGCTCTAGAGACGTGCACAGATCTTCGTGGATCGCCAGTTCCTCCTTCATCTTGATGTCGCGGGCGCCGTCGAAGAACGCTGAGATGATGGCCTCCTCAGTTACCTTGGGAATCTTGAGGTGAAACCTTGTTGAAGTCTTTGGATGTACTTCTGAGGTCTCTCCGGTTCTTTGCTGATGCGCGCAGTCACCCTAACCGGAGGGCGGCCACGAAGTGCCACAGAAGTTGGCGATGAAGTGGGTGCGCATCTCGTCCCAGGAGGAGATTGTGCCGGGAGGCAGGTTCAGGAGCTAGGTGTGGGCACCGTCTTTTAGCGCCATGGGAAACCAATTTGCCATGACCTTTTCGTCTCTATTGGCCGCTTCGATGCCCAGCTCATAGAGCTGCAGGAACTCCGCGGGGTCGGTAGTGCCGTCGTAGCGAGGAGGCAGATCCGGCTTGAACTTGCCCAGCCAGGCGACACTGTGCAGCTCGGTGGTGAAGGCGCGGCCGCCTGCGGTGGCCACCGGAGCTCTTCTTCGACGCTGGGCTTGCTCTGAGGGATTCCAGCGCGCCGCCGAAGCCAACGCAGCGTCTTGCGTGCAGCGAGGATGCGGTCATGGCGTGTCGGTCACGAAGCACGCGAGCACCTTCTTGGGGACGAGGATTTCTTGGCAGCTCCTTTCTTGTCGCGGGCGCTGGACGCGGTGGGTCCCGTACAGGGGCCGCGCGCCTTGGAGCCAGGGCGCCTTCTTGGGGAGGAGGTGGTGGAGGCACCTCCCGAGCTGCATTTCCCATGCAGGACGGAGGGCGAGGTAGTGAGAGGGACGGTGCAGGGGAGCCCCCTGCAGCGCTAACGTGCTCAGTGATGCGAGCGAGCCACTCCTCGTAGAGGTCATCGACAGGACGGTAGTGTAGGAGCTTACGCGCCAGGAGCAACGCGGCATGCGCGTCCGTGGGAGCGCGACGGGCGTGCGACGACGAACCAGCTGGAGTCAGCGATGGAGTGGCGGTGCGGCCTTCCCGCCGCACCGAGGTATGCAGCGATGATGCCTGCTGCTCGTTCCCCGCCGGGCTGGTGGCGGCGTGGGCAGCAGGCGACGGGGAACGACGGGGAAGCCCACCGACGAGAGCCGTCTGGGCGACGTGGGTGGCAAGAGCAGCCCGACGCTCAGCGCAAGCTCGGCAAGCGTCAGCCATGGACACGACGAACGATCGAACGCGGAACCACGGAAGAAAGATTCCGGTGCACCCCTACCTGGCGCGCCAAATGTCGGATATCGGGTTCTGGCAAAACCCTTAAGGTTCGAACTCTAGGGTGCGCGCGAAGATCTTCCCCCTACCGATCCACGTCCGAACGCCTCGCTGAGAATCTAAGCTAAAATGATGAACAACACGAGGGACACAAGATTTATACTTGTTTGGGCCACCGTTGTGGTGTAATACCCTACTCCAGTGTGTGGTGTGGTGGATTGCGTCAGGGGCTGATGATGAACAGTACAAGGGAAGAACAGCCTCGCGAGAGGTGTTCATGCGGTAGCTGCTTGAGAGGGATTCTCTAAGCTCTCGATGGTTCTAGGTCAGATCGGATCTCTCTCGTACTGTGGTGGCTAGCCCTATTTATAGAGGCCCTGGTCCTCTTCCCAAATATTGAGTGGGAAGGGCGCCAACAACGGCCATTTTGAAGGGGACCATCCAGTACAAGTTATCCTGACTAAAGTTGGTCTTCGGCTGCCAAAGGCACTGGCGATGACGTCGTCTTGGGCTCCACGGTACCTCCGTCATGCCGCTCTGCTGGTCTTGGTCTCGTTGCACCGAAACAGTAACCTTTGCCTGATGCCTCGGTACACTCCACGCCTGTGCTTGCCCCCTTTGCACCAAAGAGGAAACAAGGACACTACACGGGTCGGCCTGGTGAGGCCGCTCCTGAGGAAGCCTTGCGTCGTCCGCCCATGAATCTCAGCCCTCGCGAGGTCTTGAGCTTGAGTTTATGAAGATGGGCGTCTTGGGCCACCACTTTGCCACGCCGCAGGAGGGCATGGCGAGCAAGTCTGGGACCCCGTTCCCAGAACGCCGACAACCGAGATCCCATCGGTGAGATCGAACTGATTAGGGTTTCTCGTAGTGGCTATGTCAAGGAACTCGGTGACGCCGGATAGATCAAATCAGTGGGGCCGAGTTTGACTTTAGGTTTAGGACATATGTGTAAATGAGAAAGTGGTTGAGGGCTTTGGACCATATCACTAAGCACTTTGAGCAAGCAAACCATTAAGCAACACCTCATCCCCTTTTAATAGAATTGGCTTTTCCTACGGACTCATTGTTATCTTGGATCACTTAAATAGAAAATGAAGAGTCTTGAGCTTTTGTCAATGTTTGTCCTTAGTATCTTGAAGGGGTTCCACATCCTCTTGTCCTGCCACTCCACTGTTGAACTCATCTGAAATATACTAGATAAAAGTATTAGTCCAACAAGAGATATGTTGACATTAATTATCAAAATCACCCAGGGAGCATTTGTGCTTTCAAGTCGCCATGCCTGCCATGAGAAGTGTGAGATTGAAGAGTTCCATGTCACAAAAGCCAAGTCCGCCCAGATACTTGGGCCTCGTCATTACTTCCCAGGATACCCAAGCTAGCTTCCTTTGTCCTTGTTTACAGCCGCACCAGCACTTACGTAATTGAGTTAATGTTTTTGCACAATCCTCTTGGTAGCTTAAAATAGGACATAGAGTAGACTCGAATAGCTTGGGCAGCTGATTTAATCTAGACATCCTTGGCCCCCGCAGATAAAAGTTTAGTCATCCACCCTTTTACTTGCTCCCACACACGGTTACTTATATACTTGAAAGTGCCCATCTTCGAGTGACCTACATCAGTCGCCATACCCAAGTATTTATCGCTCAAAGATTCATTCAGTACATGTAGGTGGCCTTTAACTGCATCTCAAACTATCTGCGGGCACTCCTTACTGAAGAAGATAGTTGATTTATCTCTATTAATTCTCTGTCCAGAAGCTGCACAGTAGGTTTCAAGTAGGTTTGATACCTCCTCTGCTCCATTAACACTTGCCCTGAAAAACAACAGGCTGTCATCTACGAATAAAAGGTGGTTCCCTGGCGGGGCCAATGGTGCCACCTTGATTTCACTGAGCTGAGATGACTAATGTTCGGATTTTAAGAGGCACGAAAGGCCCTCTGCTGCTAACAAGAAAAGGTATGGAGAGATTGGATCTCCCTGTCGGATACCCCTAGTTGGTTTGAACTCCTCTGATTTTGATCCATTGAACATGATTGGAAAAAAAACCGAGCTTACCAAGTGCACGACAATATTGACCCATGGTCTTGCAAAGCCAAGTTTCTCCATAATCGCTCTTAGATAGCTCCATTCAACCCTATCATATGCCTTCATCATGTCCAGTTTGAGCGCACAATAGCTGTTATTTTTTGACTTACTCCTCTTGATAAAATGCAAACATTCATACGCCGATATAATATTATTAATAATTAGTCTTTCCTGGGACAAAGGTATGGAGAGATTGGATCTCCCTGTCGGATACCCCTAGTTAGTTTGAACTCCTCTGATTTTGATCCATTGAACATGATTGGAAAAAAAAACCGAGCTTACCAAGTGCACGACAATATTGACCCATGGTCTTGCAAAGCCAAGTTTCTCCATAATCGCTCTTAGATAGCTCCATTCAATCCTATCATATGCCTTCATCATGTCCAGTTTGAGCGCACAATAGCTGTTATTTTTTGACTTACTCCTCTTGATAAAATGCAAACATTCATACGCCGATATAATAATATTAGTAATTAGTCTTTCCTGGGACAAAGGCAGATTGCTCTTCGGAAATTACCCCACGCTGAACAAGTTTCAGGCGATTAAAAACCACTTGGCGCAAATAGGCGCAGCTTCGTTGAAGGGAGAGCCCCTAGCTGACGCTCGCGTGCGTCAAGAAGACGAGCATTCGCGCAGGGCGCGATTGGATGGGCCGGCCCGTTTCTTGGCGTTACAGCGAGCCAATGCTAAAAATACAAAAAAAAAAATGATGTGCGTAGGAATCGAACCAGCCAACACAACGATAGAGAGTTAGCGTTCCTTACCAATTGAGCTGCTGCATCATTGCAATCAAAACGCTGCGTGACTACCTAAGAACTATGTACTGACTGATCCAAAAATAGAAAAATTGAGCATTGAACATTTTTTCATATACATTGAACATTTTCGTAATATACGATGAACATTTCTCAAATACCCATTGAACCTTTTTTGTGATATATGCTGAACAATTTGAAAATACATATTTAACATTTTTTGTGATATAACCTGAACAATTTAAAAATACACATTGAACATTTTCCTTCGGAGGGCAATTCCATACGATGAAAACTTTTGAAAAAATGAATATACTCGCTGAACAATTGTCGGATACGCACTGAACATTTGTGTAATATACAGTGAACAAAATTAAGAAACGTAGTGAACATTTGTATATTCGTTGAAAAAACAAAACCAAAAGAGAAAAACAAAAAACCAAAAGAGTAAAACAGGACAAAAACCAAAAACCAGAACAGAAACAGGAGAAGAAACGTAAACAAAACTAGAAGAAGAAAACCGGAACAAAACCAGAAGAAAAAACGAGAAAACCAAGCGTGGAAGAAAAAAAAACTAACGAAAGAAACATCAGCGAACCAAAAAAGAAGCACGCGAACCCCCGTAGTGGGCCGGCCCAACATGCACGCGAACGAAACAGCTGCGAGCGTTCCCTCGACAGCTTGCCGCCCGCGCGCGTCAAATAGGAATTGCCCGTTGAAGGCGCCCCACCCAACGCCCCGTTATGGGCCGTCCACAGTCAGGTTTCACTGTTCCGTCACCCTTTTTGTTTTGGTTTCTTTTTTCATTTCTGTTTCCTTTTTTCCTATCCTTTTTGGGCTGTGTGTATCACAAAAATGTTAATCGTATACTAAAAAATTTCATGGTACACTACGAAAAAAATTCATCGTATATTAAGAACTTTTTCAACAAATAGTACAAATGTTCATTGTGTATTTGAATTTTGTTCAACATATATTACACAGGTGTTCGGTGTGTATTCAAAAATTGGTCGACATACATTACAAAATGTTCAATGCAAATACAATTTTTTTTCAGCATATATATTCATATTGTCAAAATGTTCGAAAATAAAGACCGAGCAAAAAAAAGGCCCACTATAGTGTTTCTGCATTACATTTTTTATGTTTTATTATGTTCATGGTACTTTATTCGCCAATAAAAATGTAATGCAGAAACACGGATGTTGAAGACGAAATCACAAATTGAGAAGTACTCCTTCCAAAGATCACTTTCACCTTCCCAGATTGCGATAAGTGGTACACATTCTCTTTTTACTTAGATCCGTTTATTCAAAACATTTTATCTCCTAAACCGTGCGTCCAAATCTCAAACCGTGTTCACCGTTGGATCCCTTGCGTCGGGATGTACAAAACTAAATCCCATGTTGATAGGTTTTGATGAACTTAAAAAAATTGGAGAAAAAAAACGTGTCTCTCGTGGAAGAAAAATAATAACAGAAAACATATTTTTTCGTCTCCGGGGGGCATGACCGTGCCTCTCATGGGAAAAAAGGAAAACACGTTCCTTTTGTTTTCGAGAGGCATGGCCGTGCCTCTCGTTGAAACAAAATTGTGCCTCTTGGGAAAGGAAAAAAGAAGAGAAAACGTGTTTTTTCCATTTTCGGAAGGCACGGCCATGCCTCTCGCGGAAGCAAAATCGTGCCTCTCATGAAAAAAAACATGCCTTTTTTAGTTTCCGAGAGGAACGGCTGTGCCTTTCGCAGAAGCAAAACCGTGCCTCTTGTGAAAGCAAAATGGTGCCTCCGACGGAAGGAAAAAATAAATCATTTTTTCCATTTTCAAGAGGCAGCCGTGCCTCTCGCGGAATGAAAAAAACGCATTTTTCGCGGAAAAATAAATAAAAATGTATTTTTTGTCCAAAAGCTAAGAAAGACCGGTGAAAAACTTAAAACCCGAAAAAACTAAAAAAAAACCCGTCTAAAAAGCCGAGAGCGCATGCAGAAAAATATAAAAAAATCCGGAGGGAGCGTCCAGAGCGCGACACGTGGCGACACGCTCTCAGCCCACACCCAAGTGATCGTTGGGAGGCTCCCGAAGGAGCTCTCGTAAACTAGTTGCTCTCTCTTGAAGGACTCATGTTTGTGCATTCTGTTTTTTCATTGAACTGCAAATGGGCCGGTCCAGTTGGTGGTTGGTGTGCTTGCTACTCGAACTGTATGGTCTTGGATGATACTCTATGGGCTATTCGAACTGTCTGTGGCCCCAGTTTAAGACGAAACTTGTCCAGGCATAGGGAGCCTATATATGGCGCTTCAAGCGCCCGCCCGACCGTGTGTGGAAGTAGGGCTCATCTAGCCACAAAATTAGGGCATTCCCTAAATGGTGCCCGTTGCGCCCGTTACAGGCAACGGCGCAAACAGGAGCACATCCCTCGCTCTTTCATGGGCCAGCCCATTCTTACTGACTGTGAAATTAAAAAAAAAAGATCGACACCACGGATCAAACTCAAGACAACTTCTCTAGTGGACAGAGACATTAACAACTAGGACTACTCCTCGATTGTGACCATTTCCTGCGTTTCCGTCATATTATTCTTTATTCAGTTCATGGGATCATTTTTTTGTTTTTTCCTGATTAGTTTTTGTTTTTTTTTCTTTTTCCTTTCTTTACATTTATTAATTATTTTTTCAAAGAACGGTGAACTTTTCTCAAAATTGATGAACTTTTTTTTGCTGAAATCGATGAACTTTTTTCTAATTCGATGAACTTTTTTCAAATTTGATGAACCTTTTTCCAAAATTGCGAACTTTTTTTAAAAATTGATGGACTTTTTTTTCAAAATCGGTGAATTTTTTGCAGTTTAGGAACTTCTTTCAAAATCGATGAACTTTTTAAAAAAAAATCAATGAACTTTTTTGAAAATCAATGAACTTAAATATTCAAATTTTCTTCACATTTCTTTGCAAAAGAAATCTCAGTTTCTACATAGCGCAGGTAACGTTTAGTTCTTAAATATTTTCGTATTGAAACCTTTCAGAAGGACTTAATAGGTCTAGTTGTTAGCGGAACAAGCGGTGGAGCGAACTGATGCAGGATCGATTCAGAACAACCTTTTGGGATTGATGATTTTTCATGCGATAAATACTTTTTTTCACTTCCGTGCGTGTTTCGATGGGCCGGCCCACTATCGTGCTGCAGTCGGCTCCAGTTTTGTCTACGGGCGCCATGCACCCTACAGGAGCTCCCCAAAATTAGGCTGGCCAACGCGCGCATCGCTCGCTCGGCATTACCGGTTTCACTTTGAAGGAAAATAAAAAATAAAATAAAATAAAAGATAAAAAAACTCGTGAATTCAAAAAAGTTCATGTATTCATAAAGTTCAGATATTTTTTAAAAATTACATCGAATTTGAAAAAAAAGTTCATCAAGTTGGGACAAAATAACTTATTGGTTTTGAAAATAGTTCACAAATTTTTAAAAAAGATCATCGAAATGGAAGAAAACTTCATCGATTTTGAAAAAGAGTTCACAAAAATTCAGAAAATGATCATCAATTTTGAAAAAAGATCACAAATTTGAAAAAGTTCATTAACTCTAAAAAAAATTCTTCGATTTTGGGAAAAAATTCAAGAAAGTTAATCGCTTTTGAAAAAAAGTTCACGAAATTAGAAAAATGTTTACCTTATTTGAAGGAAATTTCACAAAAATTCAAAAAAGTTTATCGATTTTGAAAAAGGTTCATGTATTTGAAAAAATCAGGAAAAAAGAAAACGGGAAAAGAAAAATGAAAAAAAACGAAAAGGGAAATGGAAAAAAGGTAAATGAAAAGCCATGAACCCAGAAAAGGAAAAAAGAGAGGGAAAAAAGCAACTGCTTTGCAAACGGGTGGCATAGCCTACTTGTTGTACGCTTGCTTTCTAACCCAGAGGTTATGTGTTCGAAGCCGGTTGTGTGCATATTTTTTGAGAGTCTATGGAAAATAGAATTACTATGGGCCTGCCCATGTAAGAGCGCCTTCAAAGTCAGTTAACAACTGCACGCTCAAAGGCGCCTAATAGGAAACACCCTAGCAATTGTCAAAACAAAAAAAGGAAACCCATAGCATATACTCTGAGCGTAAAGAAAACTCAAATCCAGTGTTAAAAAAGCTACATTCGTGAGACGAAAAAATGGAAATAAAATTTACTTCGTTTGAGTTGGCAAAAAAGCAAAAATTAAAAGTAGGAGTAAATAATCTATTGGATCATTGGAAATAGATGCTCCGTGCCGGGGATACGGTATCAGCGATGCAGTGCATCACGCACAAACGTCCAAGCTCATCATTGGTTCATTATACAGTTTATTATTTAGTATTACTTCCTCCGTCCGAAAATACTTGTCATCAAAATAGATAAAAATGGATGTATCTAGAACTAAAATACGTCTAAATACATCTTTTATCCATTTTGATGACAAGTATTTCCGGACCGAGGGAGTAGTATTTTTAGGGTTGGGCCACTTTTTTTGGTTCTAAATGTTTCAAATGTAATGAAAATATTCGAAATGTAATGAATTTTGTTTGATTTTTGTCAAAATCCGCCGTGTTTTCACGAATTTCTTCCAGTTAGTTTAAACAGTGATTGAAATGTATGCGGGTAGAGTTGGATGGTCACCTCCGGCATCACTGTCCGCGGACTGGTCCCACCTGCCTGTGGACGGATGGCAGAGCAAATTTAGAGGTCAGCGTTCCAAGACAGACCCCCAAACCTCCCGCAACCGTCTGAACTACGCTGTCCGGACCGACGCGGTCCTGTATTGGTCCGCAGGGCGATCCGGACACGATTTCTCCCGCAAACCGGAGACAAACGTGGGGGAGGTTTGCGGGAGTCCGGACCGATCAAAGGCTCGCTTCTAACCGCCCTGGCCCACCAAAACCCCTCCTCCCACACCCGTGTGCATTCTCGCCCGGCCCCAACTGTGCGCATTCATGCCGCTGTAAAGCGCGCCACTTAACATGAAGACGGCTCAGGGCGGGTGCTACCACTCACTGCCTCCGCCAACGGCACGTCGGTCGAGGGCGCTGCCCGCAACGCGTCTCCGGTGTCCGCGTCTGTTCAATGTCGGAGATGTGTGACTTAACGGGACGTGACGGATATCTACCACGCCCGTGCAATGGCGTTGTCCGTTCGTATGCCACCATTAAGTAGTCTCGCCGATCGAGAAACCTACTCCAGCGCCGCGCATTGACACACCAGGACGCCTCACCGGAATCGGCTATGTAAAGGCAGACATGCCCAGCTAAATCCACACCACAACACAAGCCCCTCCGCATCCTCCTCCCTTGCACTGCATCTGCCATGACCGCCAGCGGGAAAGCACTGTGGGATAGTCTGTCGCCGGAGATGAAGCACACAATGGCCGCCCTTGCCGCTGCCTGGCATAGCCATCGTGCCACGCGGATCGAGGCCGGCTTGCCGGCCAGCTCGCCCGAGGTCTCCAACGACGAGGATGCCACCACGATGGAGACGGGCTCCGGCGGCTCCGCCCCGGCTCCCGCGCCTCATGTGCACGCTGGCTTCACCATGGAGCAAGCGCATGCGCATTTCAACGCCGCCATGGCAGAGGTGCAGCCTGCGCCGGCGTCTTTGTCGGGGTTCCAGCAGGCGTAGGAGGAACAACGACACAACCTGTTCTTCCTGTAGCAGCATCGGCTGGCGAAGGGTCAGATCTAGAGTGAGCGCGGGAGCAAGGTGCGGACTCCTCCGAGGATGAGTAGGCCACGTGAGGTGGCAGGGCCTGGTTCCCATGTGGGCCGGTCCGCCTCCGGTATTCTACTCTTCCTCGCCGGAGAACGCACCTTCGCTTCATCGGTCTTTCGCGAGTGCTCATCGAGACGACAAAAGGAGGACGACACATGCTTGAACGTCGGGCGCCGCCGCCATAGGATAGGTTTTGGTGCGGGTCTTTTTCTCTTCTAAATTTTCGAATTGTAATTAAATTTACCGTGTTTGTACGAAATCCGACCATGTTTGCATGAATTTTATCCGGTTTGCTGAAAAAGAGTTTGAAATGTATGCGGCTAGCGTGGGATGACGTCCTCCCGCATCCGTGTCCGCGGACTGGCCCCCCTATCTGTGGACGGACACGGGAGAATTTTTGCGGGTTGCCGTTGAAGATGCCCTTACGTCCCAATGTAGATGTTTTTCTTCAGTTTGTGTGAAAATCATCCGGTTTGCATGTAATTCGTCTGATTAGCTAAAACCCAGTTTGAAATAATGCGGCTAGCTTTGATTGCCACCTCTCGCATCCGTCTCCGTGTCCACGTCCGGGGACCGGTCCCCTATTTGTGGACGGGTGCGGTGTCCAGTCTGTGGGTCAGCATTGGAGATGCCCTATTGTGTGTTTCAAATTTGAATCTAAAATTACTACATGTTTTACAAACATCTCTTGTGAACATTCACACACAAAAAAAAAATCATAACTTTTGAAAACATTTAAATGTGCTTCGTTTTCAAAGTCAGGACTGCAGTCCCGCAAACAGAAAAAAAAGGAAAAGTCAGGACTGTAGGACCATAGAAACATCACTTTGCTACCGAACCTATTTTGTCCTGTCTGTATGTAGCTGAGGCACCGTGGCGCGCACGACCGAGGGACGGGCGAATCTCCACATCGGGCACCACGTGCCAGCGCCGATCACGGATGGACGCAACGCAGCTGCACGTGGGTGGGCCCCAGCCCCACGCCAAGAGGGTCTCGACCGATCGGGGCTCGAGGCCGACGAAGCGTGCACTGTACCGAGCTGCCCCCCGGGCCCCGGGCTACACGTTCGTACGACTGGCTTTGACCGCCGAGCCAGGCCGTACCGTACGAAGGAGAGCAACTTGTACAGCCCCTAGCCGTAGTGGCTCGCAACCAACAGCCCGCACGCACGAGTGCGTCGCGTACTGTATCGGCAATCTCCCGGCCTGCGCGTGCACTTGTGGCCGAAGCAAACCGAGTACCGTATGTAGCGTGCGTTCGTGGCACACCGCGCAGACATGTCCTCCCTACGTGTATTTCTCGCTTACATATTTCTCGTTTAATTCCTCCCGTCAGGCTGTTGGTGGAGCATCATAGTCCGTCCCATTCGCGTGGCGTGGCTCTTCAAAATATCTGACGTGCGTTTAAAAAAAATTAAAAAAAATCTGACGTGCAGTTGAATTAGTAACAAAAACTCGAACCATGCATTCCCGTCAGCTACGTGATACTCCATACGTGTATGTATCCATCAGTCGCACTCCTTGCCATTAGTAGAGGTAGAACCGTCAGTCGCGTGTCCCTAATTAAGCGCACGTGCGAGATAAAACCTATGATATGCCGGATACTACAGTTAGGAGTGAAGACTGTATCAATAAGTCGATCATCCCTTGATCCGAGTGCAGCGCTATCACGAGGAAGATCACGCAGAAAAGCAGCGCGGATGGCCCAGTAAACTAATGACTCAAGATACTATCTACTCTACTTACTGCACGTAGTACAGACCAGGCCAGGACGGTCGTAGTAGCATAACTTTCTTTTAGGGAAGTAGCTAGCTTAATTAAGAAAACTAATGGTACAATCAACCAGCTGCGCAGCTGGTGCGCGCAAAGCAGAGTATATCTCGATCTTGCGATGATCCTGCGACTGGGATCGATGTGGTGATCGACTTTGTAGTTGTTATATGAGATCCCGCCGGATTTGGCGCTGAAATGTCACTGTGTCTCGGTCATTGCAGCACAGTATTCTTCTTGCTTTCTCCCATTCCCACTTTCATCCCGTGAGACGGCCTCTGGTGAAATTAGTTAAACAAGTACACTCCTTCTGTCAAAGCAGTTCATTGGCTGGTGGCCTACTGCCGATTATCATCGATCCTGGAGCCGCTTGTTGGAATCTTGTGCACAACTCCCGTGTCACATCGTAGAGGTCATTTTAGACATTATTAGAGCATCTCCGGATGTTCGACGCTCCCAGGACTGAAATAGCTTCGCCTGGGGCTGTCCGACGAATTTTTCATCGCGGGGCGCTCGAGTTCTGAACCGCCGTTCTAAGTTGGCCCCCAGACGCCATTTTCGAAGTTGAATTGTGCCCAAATATAAACAAAATAACTCGATTTTTGACAAAATTTAGACGTTTCATTCATATTTGTACAAATTTAAAGAAATACATAAAAAACATAAAAAAACTACACCGCTGCCGCCCCGAGCCTACTTCATGCCAAGGAGTTGGTAGAAGCAGTACCCCGCAAAAAAAAAGAGTTGGTAGAAGCAGTGTAGTCGCCGCCGTCGCTGTCGTCCCGCACGCCGTCGTCCTTGCTACAGCCCTGGCCTGGATCGCCGCTGCGGACGAGGTTTGTCGGTGCCGGCGCCTCTTCCCCGCTGTCGGAGAGGACGAGGACGCCGCCCTCGTCGCGGCCGCGGCGCCGCGCGGCAATCTCCTCAAGAGCGCGGCGCTGGCGCTCCATCTCCTCCCGCATGTAGTCGTCCCGTAACCACTTCAGCCGGTGTCGAGGTCGGCGGCCATCTCGACGTGCTCCTGCTTGACGACCACGGGCGTCACCGGCTCGTCTTAGGCCTGACCAGACGAAGGTGGCCGCGGGGAGGAGGTGAAGGTTGGCGGCGGCCCACGTTTATGACGAGGTTGCGGTCGCGGCGGTGCTGGCGCTCCGGCATCTCCAGGGGCTCAGGCTTGATGGCGGCGAGCAACGTCGTGCCAGAGGAGCGGGAACTGGAGGAAGAGGAGGATGATCCTGACATGCGCCTCGGCAGCCATGAGCTGCCGCTCCAGCGCGAGAACGAGGGCACTGGATACTCCAACGGCGGCTCATTGCCGCCCTCAATGTGCTCGAGGATGGCGTGGAGCATGTGCCCGCGGACACCCCACCAGCCACCATTGACGTCGTCCGTCGGAGTTGTGGCGCTCCCTTGGCGCCGGAGCGACGTTGGTGGACGCGAACTGGTTGGCATGGCGGCGCTGGAAGTACGCCGTCCACAGAATGTGGTTGTCGGGGCGTACTTCGGCTGCTGACGTGCTTCCTCCGGCAAGGACGCCCGGATCCGCGCAATCTCCCCGCGGCGTTCGGTATCGGTGGGCGGCGGGGGCACGGGGACGCCACCGACGCTGAGCCTCCATGCGCCCGGCACGCGCATGTCGGGCGGCGCCGGGTAGTTCGCCTCGTGGAGGGCACATGCCTTCCACTCGTCGTGGCGACCGCGGTTGCCGTTAGCCGCCGCTCGCCGCCGGAGTCGTTCGCCATCTCGGGGTGGTGGGGGGGGGGGGGCGAGAGGGAGGGAGGTCTCCAGCGATGAGGGTTCCGGCGATGCGTCCGTGTGGCGAGCGGTGGCGAAGCACAACTTTTATAGCCAGGGAAGGGCGGGAGCGGTGCTGCCACGCGGTGGGAAAGGGCGGGATGCGCGGCGGCTCGCCATCACTGCGCCGCCAGACCATGGAAACCGGTGCATTGAACCGGCACGGGAGCCGAGGCGATGACGATGAGGTTCTCGGCGTCGCCCAGTCGATGACTCGGCGGGTCCACGCGGGAGGAATTTGTTTTCGTGCCAAATTCCTTTCCCCCGGCGCCCCCGGGCACCCCCATCGCACTGGGTTCGGCCTAGGTCCGTCAGTGCCAATTTCGGCCCTAACCTGCGAAATTTGGGCTCCTGGGGGCGCGCCTGGGCAATTTTTTTCAGCCGGCAATAACAAAGGGGCCTGGAGGGCCTATTGGGGGGCGGTTGGAGATGCTCTTAGTCCTATAATGCTAAATGCTTGCAAAAATAAACCAGATTTTTTTGAAGTGAAATTGCTTCACGGACAACACTTGCCGCACAGCATGGGAACGGTACTTCCTCCTCAACAGTTCTAAGCATCGAAAAAAATAATTGCCTCCTGTGCACTGTTGGCGCTGCCACGTACGATCGTCCATGCATCGGCCACAACTTTGCCGTGTGTATAGCAACACTCTTTCTAAAGTACAATCGTCCATCCATCGGCCACAACTTTATCGTGTGTATAGCAACACTCTTTCTAAAGCACCATTGTCTGTTTCCACGAGAGACACTTAATTAGACGTCTACCTTCCACAAATAAGCACTGATGCTTAAAGAAAGACTGCTTACTTCTCTAAGCACCTCCCTTAACCGTCCTGCATTGTACAAGGCCTTAATAGTTTTCTTTTGTGGATGACATTATTAATAGCTAGTTGCTACTTGAACTTTTTCCCTCCAAAAAGAGCTTATTCATTTGTTTACCTCATGTTTGTGTCATGTGCCAAAATTTACCTATTCGAAAAAATATACAATAATTTACCACCTTATTATCTTTGCTGACGTGATGGATTGGTCCACTTGTCAGAATGACATGGCGGCTAATTGGCCTAATAACTCAACCACATACTATGCAACACATTGTACGTCAAGACTCGCCCTCACGTATGGCTCCCTCGAGCCTAAACATGGACTGAAAGTGGGCTACAATTTAATTGCGCCAGCCGGGTCTTGAACTCAAGACCCCTTGGCTCTAATACCATGTAGAAGTGCATGCTCTAGCCAATGCAACCAAAAGACCGATCTGATGGAAAAGACTAGGCAACACATTATACGTCAACACTGAGTATCATGATTATTAGGAAAGCTAGGATAGCGTATGATATTATTCTACCTTACCTTGTGCTTCAAGATGATCATGTACTCCTATATATATGGCCATGAGGCTCAAGCAATACAACAACTATTCCACCAATCCCTCTCGTCCTTTTAACATGGTATCAGTTTTCGGGTTCTAAACCTCCTCCGCCGCTTTCGCACCCGCGCGCCGCCCCCGGGGCGGTCGGCCTCCATGACCGTCGCCGGGGGCCGCGCCGCCCATACCTAGGGTTCGTCCGCCGGTCGTGTTGGCCGGCTGCCCTAGAGAGTCTTTTTTCCAAGTCCTTGCTTCGGGTTTTTTCGCTATCTCGCCGGTCATTTTGAACGGCGTTTTTCTTTTTGGTTTTACGATCTATGTGTAACGCCCTCGATGCGGCTATATCTCCCACGTGTCGAAGCACGACTTAGAGGCATAACCGCATTGAAAGCAATGTCGCAAGTGAGGTAATCTTCACACAACCCATGTAATACATAAGGGAAAGAGATACATAGTTGGCTTACAATCGCCACTTCACACAAATACATGAATAAAGCATTACATCATCCAGATACAATCAAGGTCCGACTACGGAACCAAAATAAAAGAAGAACCCCAAATCGACATAAAGGTCCCCAATCGACCCCAACTGGGCTCCACTACCGATCAACTAGAACGAAACAACACAAAGGGCAAGATCTTCATCGAGCTCCTCCTTGAGCTTGGTTGCGTCACCTGCTCGATAACATAGGCACCTGCAAACTGATTTTGGAAGTATCTGGTGAGCCACGAGGACTCAGCAATCCCATTACCATGGGTATCAAGACTAGCAAAGCTTAATGGGAAAGGAAAGGGTAAAGTGGTGAGGTTGCAACAACGACTAAGCATGATATGGTGGCTAACATACGCAAATGAGAGCGAGAAGAGAAACAAAGGAACGGTCGTGAACTAGCAATGATCAAGAGGTGATCCTGAACACCTACTTACGTCAATCATAACTCAGAAACCGTGTTCACTTCTCGGACTCCGCCGAGAAGAGACCATCACGGCTACACACTCGGTTGATGCGTTTTAATTCGGATCTGGTGTCAAGTTATCTACAACCGGACATTAAAAAATTCCCATCTGCCACATAACCGCGGGCACGGCTCTCGAAAGTTTATACCCTGCAGGGGTGTCCCAACTTAGCCCATGACAAGCTCTCGCGATCAACGAAGAATAGACCTTCTCCGGAAGACCCGATCAGTCTCGGAATCCGGTACATCAAGACATTTCGACAATGGTAAAACAAGACCAGCAAAGCCGCTCGATCGCCGACAATCCCGATAGGAGCTGCACATATCTCGTTCTCGAGGCAACACCGGATGAGACATCCTCTGAGTAAAACGACCTCGAGTTGCCCGAGGGGCCCATGATCTAATCGGTTCGGACCAGCACTTAGACAAGCACGGCCCGGGGGCTAAAATAAAGATGACCCTCGAGAGAGCGACTCCCAAGGGAAAAGGTATAGGTGGTGGTGAGGCAAATGGTAAAACCAAGGTTGGGCCTTCTTTGGACAAGTTTTATTCAAAGCGAACTGTCGGGGGTCCCATAAATCACCCGACCGCGTTAGGAGCGAAAAATCCGGGAACATAACACGGTATGGCGGAAACTAGGGCGGCAAGAGTGGAACAAAACACCAGGCATAAGGCCGAGCCTTCCACCCTTTACCAAGTATATAGATGCATTAATAATATAAGAGATATTGTGATATCCCAACAAAACCCTGTCCACCATGGAGAAATCTTCAACTTCACCTGCAACTAGCAACGCTATAAGAGGGGCTGAGCAAAAGCGGTAACATAGCCAAACAACGGTTTGCATAGGAAAAGTGTCAAAGGTTAGAGGTTCATGGCAATATGGGATGGCTTGATAAACATGTAATAGGTAGCGCAGCATAGCGATAGAACGAAGCAACTAGCATGGCAATGATAGTAATGAGATCCAGGGTAGCGGTCATCTTGCCTGAAATCCCGCAGGAAGAAGAACGAGTCCATGAAGAAGATGAACGGATGAAGCCGAACCAACCGTAGACGAACGAATCCTCACGATCGCAACGAAACAGGAACTAACAAGAAGAAGCACACAACATAGGTAAACACACCACACATGAACAAGGCATGATGCACAACAAGCATGATGCATGACCAAGCTACATGAAGCTACTCATGGCAAGAGATGATGCAAACAAGAACAACACCTCAAAGCAAGTTTAAATGAGGCCGGAAACAACGTATAACAATTCCGGTAAGTCCTCATATGCAAATTTCGAAATTGGTCCAGAACTGAATAAACATTATGTTCAAGTTGTTAAACAGCAAGTTAAGATGCACCAAGATGATCTACACGAAATTCTAGTCAAGTTACATATAAAGTTCATTAGATTCGGAGCTACGGCCTAGAAGATATGAGCAAAACAAGTCAAACATGGCATTGATGCAAAATGCACCCAAACATCAAGCAAACACACCAAACAAGGATGCAACATGATAATATGAAGCTACATGCAAAATCAAGCAAGTTTCATATAGAGCACACTCCAAACGGAGCAACGGGGCAACACACACACAATATACAAGTCATAGCAACAATCTATCCATAACAGCAACTAGGCATATTGCAAGCATCAAAACAACATGCTACAGCACCCCAACATAATAACAAAAGGCATGGGCATGAAGTACATGTAAAGCATAACAAAACATGAACACTGAGCTATCTCCAGAAACAACTAGAACATGCTCAAAAACACATGGAGATATTGCAAATAATAACAGTTTCAGACTTTAGCAAAAATAACATCAGGTTGCAATGTTTAGAGCAAGCAAACAACATGTTACAGGAACTTAACATGGCAAACAAAGGCATGGCATGAATCTACTAATGGCATAGATCAAAAGTCCCTTACTGACCATAAGCCAAAAGGGCACCGAAAATATGGTGGCACCCATGTAAACATGGCAAGTTATATAACAGATTCATACATGGCAGGAACAACAATAAGTAGGCACGTTCGTGAGCTTGAACCACTCACTAAAGAGCAATACATGGCATGGCAAGGCAACCAACAGTAAGAAGGCATGTTTATGAAGCTAAGAATGGCAAGAGCAAGTTCATAGGGTACATGGATCACTAGGAAAACACATGGGAACAAGTAACTTAATGTAAACAGGCTGACAGCAACATTTTCAAGCAACTTTAGAGCAAGATATGAACATGTTCCAGCTGGCTAAAATTGCAACCAAGGGCATGAATGGATAGAGCATGACATGTAGATCAAAACATGTTTATAGTACATCTCCAGATTATGCATAGAATGATTAGTGGAAGCATGTTAACATAGCAACAAAATATAACAGAATCTGTCAGGAAAACAGCAACAGCAACTACCCTACTTAACAAGCTTGATGCACTCAGCACACAACTCACAAAAATACATGGTTGGCACCCCTGTAAAGATGGCATGGCGTAGATCAACATTCATGTAGAGCTCAACCTCATAGGATGCACACATCAATCATGGCGAAAATGATAAAAGAGCAAGTTATAACAGTTTCAGCAGATTAACATCAACATGCCCTCTTCCAACAGCATTTCGGGCATCAAGATGAGCTCAAATGAAAATGATGCAATGGAATGAAAATGATGCCCTCTTCCAACAGCATTTCGAGGCGAACAATTTGACATATTACACGCACGAAACGGATGCAGAGATGTGATGCGATGAACATGGCATGATGATGACAAAATAAACGGGGACTTAGTGGAAAAAAACCACCTCGGGGGAAAGTCAACCCGGCGGCGCGGATGACGAGGCTCGCCGGGATCTCGCCGGAGACGGAGAGGAGGTGGCCGAAGGAGGAGGGAGAGGCCGGGAGGAGGGGGGCCGGCGAGGGCGGCGCCGGATCCGGCCTCCCCGCTGGCGGATCTGGCCGGGCGGCGCTGGCTGGTCTGGCGGCGCCGGGCGGAATCTCGCCTGCGGGCGAGGGCGACGGAGGCCCAGTCAGGCGCCGGCAGCGCGAGAGGCCGGCCCGGGCGCTGGCAGAGACGCGCGACGCTGGCAAGCAAGCAGCGGCGGCTGCGGCAGTGGCGGTGCTCCAGCGGGCGAGGGCAGCCTTGGCCAGACGGGCAGCGGGAGGAGCCCGCCGGGCGGCGGCGCTGGAGCGAGCGGACGGGCCTGGGCTGGGGCATGGCGGCGGGCGGTTTGGGCTTCGGGGCTTCGCGAGGCCTTGAGGCTGGCGGGCGTGGTGTGGGCGGCGACGCCACGTGGCGGCTCCGGATTGGCTGAAGCGGCGGTTGCCGACGTGGTGTGGCGCTATTGGCCGGGCGCTGATGTGTCCGCGGACACGTCCGTATGACGGACATGTCGTGGCATGCGCAGGGAAGAGGCTAGGGTTTGATCTGCGAAAATTCGGGAGGTCTAGTTTTATAGGTAGGGGAGCTAGGAGAGTCCAAATGAGGTGCGGTTTTCGGCCACGCGATCGTGATCGAACGACCGAGAGCATGGAGGGGGGTTTGCTGGGCTTTGGGCCACTTTGGAAGGGGTGTTGGGCTGCAAACAAAAGAGGCTTCTACGGTTACCCGGTTAACCGTTGGAGTACCAAACGACCTCCAAATGGCACGAAACTTGACAGGCGGTCTACCGGTGCTATACCATGGCCGCTTGGCAAACCTGGGGCCATTCCGAGAAAGTTTAACACCCGCCACAAAGAGAGAGAAGAAGGGACGCCGGAGGACATAGGAGTGCGGATTGCAAAAGCGGACAACGGGAAAATGCTCGGATGCATGAGACGAACACGTATGCAAAATGAAATGCACATGATGACATGATATGAAATGCAAATGATGACATGGCAAAGTGCAACACGCAAGTAAATGACATGGCAACAACGACGAATAACTGGCGGACACCTGGCGCTTCGAATCCGGGGCGTTACAACACTCCACCACTACGAGAGGATCTCGTCCCGAGATCTAGGATGGCACCGGAGGGAAAACGGAAGAGGAAGAGAAGAGGTAAAACTAAGTTGCTTCTTTGTGAGCAGTGAAAACCATGAACCTTGAGAGGTTGAGCAAAATGAAATGAAGAAAACAACGAAGATGAGCAAAGTTGAAAACACTCCATTAGAAAAGAGGAGCAAGGGATACAACGAGAACCAAGAGGTTTAGTGATAAGATAGATATTGAAACCACTCCAGTTAAAACTAGATAGAGAAGGGGTAAGATTGATATAATTTGGGCAGCACTCCGACTGAAAGAAGAAGGAAAACTTGATAGGATGAGTTGATATTGTGGAGATGATACAACACTCCGGTTGGAATTGGAGGAATAGAATTTGAACTTGGCAAAATGAACGCACTTGGATGAGACTCCGGTTAAAAGAGGAATGATAGACACAACACTCCGGTTAAATAGATAACCAAGGAAAAAGGAACATGATCTTGGCAAAACGAGACTATAGGACGAAGGGAGCAACTTCACAATGCCTCCGGGACGGATGAATAGAAGATAGATCATCAGAATAAGAGAACGGAGAAGGAAATGCCAACTTCTGCCACGAATGAGCTTGGAAAGCACCCTTTCAAGAAGATTAGAACGGAGTTGTTGGAAAAAAAAACCAACAACGAAAAGAATAAGCTTGATATGGTCTTAAGGAATGCATCTCAAATTATGAGGTGACAACCTGCCAAGCACGGGAAAAGAATTTCATTGATCTGAACAAGGAGGAGAAAGCTATATCACGGGAGGATAAAGAAGAACTTGGGTCATTTATAAGCACCATAAATAGCAACAATCCTAAGGGAAAGCTTTAGGTGAAATATAACCCAAGATAACTCCAACAAAGGGATTGATGGATTTAAAATACCTCATTCTTGACAACATATGAATCATGAAACAAGAAGGAAATTGTCAAGAGTGACATAACACCACCTCAAAAGATAAGGTAGAAAAAATTGCACTTTGGAATGCAAGATGAAGAATACTTGAGCTCCTCAAAACAAAACATGTGTTGAACACCATGTTTATTTTAGAGTATAGCTTGGGGGATCATAACTTCAAGAGAAATCTTGAAGAACAATTGAAGAATGAAAAGAATCCTTGACGAATCACCATGTAGAGCCTCCATGAAGAGCTCCGGTAGTAAAAGGATGATAAAAAGAAAGAGAAGTTGAAAACACAAGGTGAAGCCTTGCAATGATTTAGATGGAGCTTCACGACGAGATAATTGAGAGAGCTTGGAACTCCGAAAAGAAAGATGAAGCCTCTCGAACCGAGAATGTGATATGATGACCAACTCCGGAAAGAAAGATGAATCACTTGTAATCAAGAATTTATTCATCATGAATAATCTCCGGAAGAGAATGAATCACCTCGCGGAAATAAGAATAAGATTTATTGTATGCTTATCCTTCATCAAATTAAATTGATGGCAAGCAATGGATTTTGCATATTACTTATTCTCATAGAAAAGATTAAGAGGGATATAGCGTAAACTTGAAGAAGTCTTCGACGAATCACCGAGAGGATTGGGAAGGACGAATGAAATGATATGGTAATAAAGGGAGAGGAATCTTGAACGGACCACAGTAAAAATTGAAAAAGAGAGTAGCAAGGGCACAATTCACCGGAAAGAATTGGAAAACGAATGAAGATACTTGAGGGAATTTAGATACATGAGAACGAAGAGATCATGAACTGATTAGAGGATATTTGAACGATGCACTGGAAGGATTCGAGAACGAGAGTTGAAAGCTGAGAATGAGTAATATTCAGAAATGATGGCCTTCAGATGATCGAGAAAGGAAGCAACCCTTGAAATGCGTCGGATGGTTGAAAATAATTCTCACAATCGAAAACAATTATGAGGATAGCATGAAGCTAGAACCATGAATATTCAAGAGAATGGACCAAGATTTAAGAGAAATCCTTCTTCAGTCTTCAAATGATGAGAATGACAACGAGAAACACCACCAATAATTATTGAGGCACACCGGAAGAATCAAAAGCGAAGAGGTTGAGCCAACTATGAAAAGAATTTGAAAGATCTTGGAGAAAAGCATTTGACTGATGATAACTCATTCTTACGTCAAACTTGGAGAAGAATTTAGGATAGCTCTGGGAAAATAGAAGAGTCAGGTAAGATCTTGGGAAAAGACCTGTGGGTTAGGGCCCACTCAAAAGAAAACACCGTTGGAAAAGATTTTAAGGAGAAATTGCACCGGTTGAATTAAATGGCTTGAATGAGATAACAACCTCGAAATATCTTGAAGGGATTGAGAATGGAAACATAAGTCTTGTGAGATATCTTGACACTCGAACAAATGAATAGGAAGAAGTGAATGATTAAGAGGTGCATCGGTATGAGAAAGCATTAGAAACGAGGAAAGGAATATGATGAATATCGAAAGCTTGAATTGGAACCACCGGAGAAGAAACAACAATGAAGGATGATGAACTTGAAGCTGTTGAGCATCTTCATGGAAATCACCGGATAAGAACATTGATTGAAAAGAATGAAGAGACTTCACATGAATAAATGGATACTTGATTAAGAAATCTGTGTCCTTGAAGAAAAAGGGTGGGAGGCGGAAAACAAAGGCAACTTGGGACGGATGAAACAAACACCGTTGAGAAAACTTAGATTTGATCTTGCGGATGGGAAAAATGATGGGATCCACTTGAAAAGAAGCACACCGGTTGGAAAGGAGTTGACATGACAAAATCAATGATCAAAAGGATTAGTATTCACATAGCAATATGAGAACACCGTTTAGGAAAGGTATGGATTCAACATTTGACTTGAAGCAACTCGAATACCACAAATAAAACAAAACAAAGGATTTGGCTTGCGAATAAGCGGAACAAATACATATGATAGAGATTTACCCAATCCCGTATCATGCATCATCGGAAAGATATACTAGGAGCTACTTGAATTCCCACCTATAAAACTCCGAAACTTTACGGTTATGCAATCTGGTGTTGGGGATACAGGGAAGCAATATATCTCACCCAAACTAACAATACCTACATCCAAGCTGTATCCATCCGTCAACACATAACCAAGAAACCTTCGAAATCGTGTACCTCAACCTTGAAAAGCATCCGTTATCTGAGTCATGGCAATACTCCGTACTCACCTCGATCTTTGGGTTATCGGGTTATCTCACCAACAAGCGCATAAAAGAGATTTTCGATGTCGGCGTAATAAACTCGGTATTCGAGCTGCAACGATAAAGTTATGATGACAACACCTCGAGCTCAACTCCGGGACACTTCCACTAAACCCCGACGGGAGGCACCAAGACAATGTTCTCATCATAAAACCATCGAGCGATTCCAAGATACCGCATGATCCTAAATTTTTTAGTGAAATTTGAGAAGAGAAGAGTCAAAACTCTCGTCGGGATGCCTTACAGAGCGATGAAGAGGCTGGGAGTAAAAAGAATTCCTAACTCTCCGATATATATAATCCTAAATGACTCAAAATATTTTCTAGACACAACTCGGCCGCTAAAAGCGATCAATCGGTGGGGCTCCTAAGGTCGGGAAGGCTCGATTACCAACTTGTAGCGCCCTCGACGCGGCTATATCCCCCGTGTCGAAGCACGACTTAAAGGCATAACCGCATTGAAAGCAATGTCGCAAGTGAGGTAATCTTGAGACAACCCATGTAATACATAAGGAAAGAGATACATAGTTGGCTTACAATCGCCACTTCACACAAATACATGAATAAAGCATTACATCATCCAGATACAATCAAGGTCCGACTACGGAACCAAAATAAAAGAAGAACCCCAAATCGACAAAGGTCCCGATCGACCCCAACTGGGCTCCACTCTTGATCAACTAGAAAGAAACAACACAAAGGGCAAGATCTTCATCGAGCTCCTCCTTGAGCTTAGTTGCGTCACCACCTTTCGGTAACATAGGCACCGCAAACTGGTTTTGGAAGTATCGATGAGCCACGAGGACTCAGCAATCCCATTACCATGGGTATCAAGACTAGCAAAGCTTAATGGGAAAGGAAAGGGTAAAGTGGTGAGGTTGCAGCAGCGACTAAGCATGATATGGTGGCTAACATACGCAAATGAGGCGAGAAGAGAAACAAAAGGCGGTCGTGAACTAGCAATGATCAAGAGGTGATCTGAACACCTACTTACGTCAATCATAACTCGAAACCGTGTTCACTTCTCGGACTCCGAGAAGAGACCATCACGGACTACACACTCGATTGATGCGTTTTAATTCGGATCGGTGTCAAGTTATCTACAACCGGACATTAACAAATTCCCATCTACCACATAACCGCAGCACGGCTCTCGAAATTTTATACCTGCGGGGTGTCCCAACAGCCCATGACAAGCTCTCGCGATCAACGAAGAATAGACCTTCTCCCGGGAAGACCCGATCAGTCTCGGAATCCGGTACATCAAGACATTTCGACAATGGTAAAACAAGACCAGCAAAGCCGCCCGATCTGTGAAACAATCCCGATAGGAGCTGCACATATCTCGTTCTCGTGGCAACACCGGATGAGACATCCTACGAGTAAAACCAGACCTCGAGTTGCCCCGAGGGGGCCCCGCAGTCTACTCGGTTCAGACCAGCACTTAGACAAGCACTGGCCCGGGGGGGCTAAAATAAAGATGACCCTCGAGAGAGCGACTCCCAAGGGAAAAGGTATAGGTGGTGGTGAGGCAAATGGTAAAACCAAGGTTGGGCCTTGCTGGACAAGTTTTATTCAAAGCGAACTGTCAGGGGGGTCCCATAAATCACCCGACCGCGTTAGGAACGAAAAAATCCGGGAACATAACACCGGTATGACAGAAACTAGGGCGGCAAGAGTGGAACAAAACACCAGGCATACGGCCGAGCCTTCCACCCTTTACCAAATATATAGATGCATTAATAATATAAGAGATATTGTGATATCCCAACAAAACCCTGTCCACCATGGAGAAATCTTCAACTTCACCTGCAACTAGCAACACTATAAGAGGGGCTGAGCAAAAGCAGTAACATAGCCAAACAACGGTTTGCATAGGAAAAGTGTCAAAGGTTAGAGGTTCATGGCAATATGGGATGGCTTGATAAACAGGTAATAGGTAGCACATCATAGCGATAGAACGAAGCAACTAGCATGGCAATGATAGTAATGAGATCCAGGGTAACGGTCATCTTGCCTGAAATCCCGCAGTAAGAAGAACGAGTCCATGAAGAAGACGAACGGATGAAGCCGAACCAACCGTAGACGAACGAATCCTCACGATCGCAACGAAACAGGAACTAACAAGAAGAAGCACACAACATAGGTAAACACACCACACATGAACAAGGCATGATGCACAACAAGCATGATGCATGACCAAGCTACATGAAGCTACTCATGGCAAGAGATGATGCAAACAAGAACAACACCTCAAAGCAAGTTTAAATGAGGCCGGAAACAACATATAACAATTCCGGTAAGTCCTCATATGCAAATTTCGAAATTGGTCCAGAACTGAATAAACATTATGTTCATGTTGTTAAACAGCAAGTGAAGATGCACCAAGATGATCTACACAAAATTCTAGTCAAGTTACATATAAAGTTCATTAGATTCGGAGCTACGGCCTAGAAGATATGAGCAAAACAAGTCAAACATGGCATTGATGCAAAATGCACCCAAACATCAAGCAAACACACCAAACAAAGATGCAACATGATAATATGAAGCTACATGCAAAATCAAGCAAGTTTCATATAGAGCACACTCCAAACGGAGCAACGGGGCAACACACACACAATATACAAGTCATAGCAACAATCCGTCCATAACAGCAACTAGGCATATTGCAAGCATCAAAACAACATGCTACAGCACCCCAACATAATAACAAAAGGCATGGGCATGAAGTACACGTAAAGCATAACAAAACATGAACACTGAGCTATCTCCAGAAACAACTAGAACATGCTCAAAAACACATGAAGATATTGCAAATAATAACAGTTTCAGACTTTAGCAGAAATAACATCAGGTTGCAATGTTTAGAGCAAGCAAACAACATGTTACAGGAACTTAACATGGCAAAAAAGGCATGGCATGAATCTACTAATGGCATAGATCAAAAGTCCCTTACTGACCATAAGCCAAAAGGGCACAGAAAATATGATGGCACCCATGTAAACACGGCAAGTTATATAACAGATTCATACATGGCAGGAACAACAATAAGTAGGCATATTCGTGAGCTTGAACCACTCACTACAGAGCAATACATGGCATGGCAAGGCAACCAACAGTAAGAAGGCATGTTTATGAAGCTAAGCATGGCAAGAGCAAGTTCATAGGGTACATGGATCACTAGGAAAACACATGGGAACAAGTGAACTTAATGTAAACAGGCTGACAGCAACATTTTCAAGCAACTTTAGAGCAAGATATGAACATGTTCCAGCAGGCTAAAATTGCAACCAAGGGCATGAATGGATAGAGCATGACATGTATATCAAAACATGTTTATAGTACATCTCCAGATTATGCATAGAATGATTAGTGGAAGCATGTTAACATAGCAACAAAATATAACAGAATCTGTCAGGAAAACAGCAACAACAACTACCCTACTTAACAAGCTTGATGCACTCAGCACACAACTCACAAAAATACATGGTTGGCACCCCTGGAAAGATGGCATGTCATAGATCAACATTCATGTAGAGCTCAACCTCATAGGATGCACACATCAATCATGGCAAAAATGATAAAAGAGCAAGTTATAACAGTTTCAGCAGATTAACATCAACATGCACTCTTCCAACAGCATTTCGGGCATCAAGATGAGCTTAAATAGAAATGATGCAATGGAATGAAATTACCTACTTGTCGAGACGAACAATTTGACATATTATACGCACGAAACGGACATACGGATGCAGAGATGTGATGCGATAAACATGGCATGATGATGACAAAATAAACGGGGACTTAGTGAAAAAAAAACCACCTCGGGGGAAAGTCAACCCGGCGGCGCGGATGACGAGGCTCGTCGGGATCTCGCCGGAGACGGAGAGGAGGTGGCCGAAGGATGAGGGAGAGGCCGGGAGGAGGGGGGCCGGCGAGGGCGGCGCTGACGGAACTCGCCATGGCGGGCGCGAGGGAGGCGATCAGGTCGCAGCGGGCGGCGGGCGCGGAGGCGCGCCGGCGCTTGACGAGAGACAGACGCGGCGACAGCGGGCGAAAGCAGCAGACGGCGACGAGGGCGGCGCCGGTGCTCCGCCGGCGAGGGCAAGCAGCGCTGCGGACGGCGGGGAGGAGCCGGCGGCGGCGCGTGTGTGAGCAGGCGGGGCGGGCGGTTCTGCTGGGCCTTGGCGGCCATGGGCGGCTTTCAGGCAGGCGGGCCCCATGAGGGAGCATGGGCGGGCGGGCGCTTGGTGTGCGACGCCACGCTGGCGGTTGGCGACGTGGCGTCTGTGGCGCTATTGGCGGCGTATGATGTGTCCGCGGACACATCCGTATGAACGGACATGTCCGTGTGTGAGGGAAGAGGCTAGGGTTTGATCTGCGCGAAAATTCGGTGGGAGGTCTAGTTTTATAGGTAGGGGGAGCTAGGAGAGTCCAAATGAGGTGCGGTTTTTGGTCACGCGATCGTGATCGAACGACCGAGAGCATGGAGGGGGGTTTGCTGGGCTTTGGGCCACTTTGGAAGGGGTGTTGGGCTGCAAACAAAAGAGGCTTCTGCGGTTACCCGGTTAACCATTGGAGTACCAAACGACCTCCAAATGGCACGAAATTTGACAGGCGGTCTACCGGTGCTATACCAAGGCCGCTTGGCAAACCTCGGGCCATTCCGAGAAATTTTAACACCCGCTCACAACAGGAGAGAAGAAGGGGACGCCGGAGGACATAGGAGTGCCGGATTGCAAAACTGAAACGGGGAAAATGCTCGGATGCATGAGACGAACACGTATGCAAAATGAAATGCACATGATGACATGATATGAAATGCAAATGATGACATGGCAAAGTGCAGCACGCAAGTAAATGACATGGCAACAACGACGAATAACTGGCGGACACCTGGCGCATCGAATCCGGGGCGTTACACTATGCTTGATCAGTTTGCGTTGCCCGCCGCCGCGGCCGACCCCCGTGCGCCTCTACTCCAACACCGGCACGACCGGCCGACTTCTTCCTCGACCGGCGGCCTCGCATGACAGGTGGCCTCTTACAGCCGTCGTCCGCGCATCGGCCCGCTCGTCGTTCTACGCCAGCCATCACCGCCCTGAGGTCTTCCCCACCGTTGCCCCGACCTACTTGCGCGATTCGTCGCCCCCCTTCGGTCGTATGTAGCTGGTATGATCCACCGCCGTCCCAGCGTTGACTTCCACGTGATATGTGCCACGCCGTCTTCCTTGGCGCGGGAACGCCACCGTTCGCGCCGGTCTTCATCACGCTGTCGGGTTCATTATCGCCTACTTCGAGCACCACCGCCGCGCCCCTTCTCTAGCCGCCACCGCCGCTTCCTTAGGCCACCGCCGCCGCTGCTCTTCTTCCGCGGCTCCACAACGACTACCTCGACACCGGCGACCCTCGACTCAACACCGACCAAAACGTCCTTCGCACGACTACCTCGACTACGGCTACACCACCTACGCTCTCGGCTACCTCAACAAACGGCATAAAGGGCTACCATATTGCTTAAGCAACCTCGTCGGTTTCCACTCCAGCCACGACTCCGCGATGCATCGACCATTACGACTGTGTGTGTGTGTGTGTGTGTGTGTGGGAGGGGGGGGGTCATTGGCTTACCTTCAGATTATTCTCCAGTCTCACCGTCTGCGTCGCTACCATTGTGACTGCGGGGGGATGTTGAGTATCATGATTATTAGGAAAGCTAGGATAGCGTAGGATATTATTCTACCTTGCCTTGTATATATGCCCATGAGGCTCAAGCAATACAACAACTATTCCACCAATCCTTCTCGTCCTTCTGACACTCATATGCATCATCAATGACTGCTTCTTCTTTGCTGGACCAGAACCATTCGGATATGAGGCTGTTGTGGAGGTTATTTGTGCGGGTGGACCTTTTCCTAAGGTTTGATGGGGCGGTCGTGTGCATTTCTTTGAAAGTTTGCTCCTTCAACCGGGTCGAAGCCAGTGATGATGGGCTGACGGCGCCCATGAGTGTTGGTTTTTTTCTTGGAGGCATCCCCCTCTCCTCCGCCCCTCCGTCCTTCTCCCCGCCGCTTGGCGAGTCCATGAGCCCTGCCCGCTGGCCCGGCGCCAGCAGGCTATTCTTTCCCCTTGCACGCGCATGGGGGGCGCGGGGGCCTCCGATGGCGCGGTGCAGCCCGCCAGCAGCGGTGCGGCTCGGCGGCGGGCTTCGGGGTCCTCGGTGCGGTGGCGCGGCTGTTGGTCGCGGGGCGACGTGGCGGTGCTGGTGGCCGGTGGTGCCCGGGCGGCCCAGATCTGAGCCCTTTTGGGCTCCATCTGGGCTAGGGCGGGCCGACGGCTCGGAGCATGGCAACGCTGCTCCTTGGTGGTTGTGGCGAGAAGGCGGCGGTCTGCGAGCGGTGGCGGCTTCGTCGGCCGGCGAGCTACAGCGCGACGGCAGGGGCTGTCCAGACCCTTTTGGGTCAGGCCGGGCCTCGGCGCCTGGTAGGCCCCTTGTCCGTGCGTCCGGTATGCTCCGCGGCGGCGACGGTAGATGTCCCCCCATGTTGGCTGTGTTGCGGATGCCCCCGAGCCCACTACCTCTTCTCTTGTCCTCCAGGTCTCGTGTCGGCGGCCTCAGGGAGACGACGGAGTTGGTTCGGCGACTGTGGTGGCACATGTTGGTGGGCGGTGTGCTGGGCAGTGCACTATGGACCATCTGGGGTGGTGGTGGGGGTTTGGGTTGGGAGAAACCCCTGACGGCTCGTCCGGCCCCGACGCGGCGACGCCTGCGGGTGCCGCCGAACCTTCCTGAAGGGCGTCGGGTACACCCCTCCCCCACTGCCCCCCGCGTACCAGGGGAAACCCTAAGACTAGTCCGGGCAACAGCGGCTCGTCGTCGCCTCCTTGTTGAAGGTGTTGCTTGGTACGCGACGCTTTGGAGTGTTGGGTGCGTGGTGGTACTTCTCCGGAGGGTACAACGGGTTGCCAACCATCTTCATTTTGTTGATCTGTCGTTGTTGGCATTTATTTTTCTTTCTTTTTCTCTCTTTTTCCTTTGGGCTTGTTTGTGATGCGGCCCCAACGAGCTGGCTGTATCGGATGATGCTTTATCTATAAAGCGGGGAAAACCCTTTATCGTAAATGCGCGAAAATATTTTAAAATATCCGTTCTTCTATGTGATGGTAAATTTTCATCAACAAACAATATTTCCTTCAAGAGAAGAAAACACAAACTTTTGTTCCCTAAAAGGGGTAAGAGGGGTGCAAACCTCATAATTTTCCTTGTTTTTTTGCAAGCACACAAAGGACGCACACACGCATATATTTTGTTTCAGATTTTTGGGGCATTTGGAAATTTACCTTTCAGAACCTAAAGTTGATTAACTCTAAATCTTAAATATATTTACAAAAATATACTACTATATTAAGTAATATCAACATACTATCAAAGATGTTGGTGTGTCATCTACTCCTCCGTTCCAAAATAGATGACTCAAGAACAATCTAATCTTATATAGTACTCCATTTCCTACAAGCTAGTACATCAGATAATATATACTCCATCCGTCCTTCTTATATAGTACTCCATTTCCTACAAGCTAGTACATCAGATAATATATACTCCATCCGTCCTACTCCCTCTGTAAACAAATATAAAATCATTTAGAACATTATTTTAATGATTTAAATGCTCTTATATTTTTTACGAGGGAGTATAATATAAAATGTTATTACAACATCGGAGGGAGGGAATATTATATTTCAAACTGGCCTAAAGTCCTCCGTTGAGGTGGCAAATGAGCGTATCAGACGCTGTAGGATCAAATGACTCAATGACAGTACATCCCTAACACCAAGGATCAAGTCTGGAAAACAGTGCATTTGAGTCTGGAAGACGGAACCCATGAGCCTATGTCACGACAAGTGGATGTCAAACAGTTTTTCTTTTATTCTTAACGAGGCAGCGATCGATCACATGTGTGCGGGTTCCAATAGCTGGCAAAATACTCCAAGGCATGAAAGTCGGCGTTGTACTTGTCTTGAACAATTGTTCTCCGGCGGAACCCAACAAACAATCCATAAACCTCCCTTGAAGCAACAAGAAAGAAGAAGAAAAAACAAGGATCAAGTGGACGTCCGTGTGCATACGTACGTACGTAGGTATCCAACCCCGATGGAAGCTCATGATTAGTCTGCCCGTGCAATGTATGCAATCTAGGTGCATCACGTACGGTTGCACCTAATCCCGCTACCGATCGAGCTGGGCTAATGCATTGACCTGATCGAGCTGCAAATGGCAGATGATTTCTTACAACCAACTCGATTGGCCTGCGATCGCACGCGTAGTACAGCGCACGCACGGTGGCGCGTACGTGTATATACAATTTAGTACTACCAGGTGTGTACAACTGTACGTACGTTACGTACGTGCAAACATGATTATTTCTGAAGCTGAAAAACTCGAGAGCGAACTTGTTGAGGTATCGGGCTTACCTTACCGCGCGACACACGAGTCGTCGAGCCACGATAGAGGCGCCAGGGGAGGAAGAACTAGAAAGAAAGCTTCCATGACAACCGGGCGGAGCTTGCCTTCATGCATGCTCGTATGAAGCGCCTCGTGTTAGATTGATCTCTCCAAGCAAGGCTGGTGGGCCTCTGTCACGTAGTACTATATAGAGAAGGTGGGGACCATGGCACAAGGTACGAGATTCGCCGCCGCCACTGTTCCCCATTTCTAACCCTAGTCTGATCGAGAGGGAGGCGCTGAAGCGATGGAAAGCCCACCGACGCCACGACCACCACTCCATCCACTCTCTGCCATCACCATCCCACCATTGCCACCGGCGGCAGCTCCTCAGGCCAAGGAGAAGGTAATACCTATCACCACTACCGAAATCCCCATGCCCACTGGATCAACAAACTCTATCAATGGTATCAGTTCAGGTTGGCGTTTAGGATTTTCGGTAGCAACAGAAATCCCTCCCCTCCTGAAAGAACCCTAGCAGGGCAGAGAAAAGCAAACCAAAGAACAACACAAAAGTTCACCGAAGAAGGCCTTCGGCTGCCGGCAAAGTGCGCCACCACTCCGGCCGCGCCTGTTCCTCTCGATCCCCACATGCATCGTCAAGCCGAGGTGCAGGGACGAAGAACCAACCCCACACGGGGCAAAGGGCACCGCAGCCAAGCCATTCAACGGCGGCACGCTTACCGCAAGGGAAAACGTGCTACCGGCGAATGGGATGACCACGGCGCCTCCGTAGAGTGCTCTGCCGTCATCGAAAACGAAGGGGAGCAGAGGGGCCAAGTAGCATCTCTCTCTCTCTCTCTCTCTCTCTCTCTCAGGAGGACTGGGGAGGGCGGGGAGGAAGGGGGGCTTGGCGGCGCTGCGCCGTCGCGCCGCCCCCGGCGACCGGCCGCAGCCTTGTGTGTGGCAGCGGCGGCGTGGCCCTAACCCGCCGCATCTCTCACTCTCTCGCGAGCAGGAGAAAGGAGAAAGAAGGGGAAAGGAAAGGGGCTCGCGCGGAGCAGAGGGGAAGGGGAAAGACGCTGGCTGGCACGGTGGTTCGTCGCCGTCGCCGGCGGCCGGCGAAAAGCCCGAACCCCCCGTTGCGAGACAGAGACGAGACAGTCGAGAGAGAGAGAGAGAGAGAGAGAGAGAGAGAGAGAGAGAGAGAGAGAGAGAGAGAGAGAGAGAAAAGGATTAGGGTTTCCCCGATCGGTGCCGTGGGCTGGTTTTGATCCAGCGAGGAGAGCGGGTCACTGTCGGATCAAAGCGGACGGCCGAGATCGAAACCCTAGATCGATCTTTGAGCCTTTGGGCGAAAAGAATAAAGAGGCGGCTCGTGTCTGGCGCTGGGTTGCTGTTGGACGAAAGGAGGCCACACCACGCCACTGGCGGGGCAGCATGGCTGGCTGGGCGAGGCCGCAGAGTGGCTGAGGCGACGTTTTTTCTTTTCTATTTTGTTTTTTTACTAGTTTTTGGGACAAATTTCATATAGTTTTTCTATTCAAATTAATCCAACGATATATTTGTCTAGAAAATAGAAAAGTAAAAGAAATACTTCTGAAAAGTAAAATGTTCATGAATTTTTATTCATGTTTTCTGCTGCAAATAAAAATAAAATTGCTATTTTAAAAGTGAATAGAACTAAAGTAAAATATTAAATTGTTGCTTCTCTAATGCAATTTTGAACAAACCGGTTAAAATTGCTTAGAGAGTAAAATAGTACAGAATTGTTTCTGAATAGAATATTGCGAAGTTTCCGCTGCACGGTAAAAGTTTTATCCTCCAATTAAATTGGAACCAACGGGAAAATTTAATTGGGAGAACTGTTCTTAGTAATGTTTTTTTCCCGTGGTGAAATCAGATTCAGATAGTTTCCCGTATGACAAAAGAAAGATGTTTGTTTTAAAGTTAAAATATGGTATTATTATTTTTTGACCAACGTTGATGATAACAGTACTATAATTCTATGAGTCTTATGTTCAAAGCTTAAATCACTGATAAATTTTGTATCAAAGTGATCAATTTTCCAGAGAACAGATAAAGATCAAGAAATGCTCTTGAACTAGAGAAATGTATATTTCTTGTTCCCGTAGCAATAAAGTTGATGATGATGATTATTCCTTAGCAAAGTTGTTTAATAGAAATACTATCATCACATTGTTTGTGAGTTATATGCATTATTTCCCTTTCCAGCCCACGGTGATATGGAATTAATGTAGATGGATGATGTTTTATTCTAATTCTGCCCAATGGTGATTTAGAATATAAAAGAAAGTTTTAAAAGTATAATGTGCATTTTTTTAACCAGGCCAACATAGGGTTATTTTTATGGTCATTATTGTTGGTTATTGGCTAATTTTTCTCAGACTAAAAGTTTTCCATGCTTTCATTCGTGAAAGCGAATGGCTGGGTACTTGTGACCCGAAAGATGATCAAGAAAGGTCATAACATGAGGGAGTATGTTCTCTCTAAACAATGGCTTTTCATGAGATAGATCATTGAAAGTCTTGGTTGACAAATGTCTTTCATGTACTCTCCATGAAGAAAAAATTTTAGTCAACATAATTTGGATGAAACAAGCAACATGCATGTTTAATTTGACCAACATCAGATCAAGCATGTGTGTCAAAGAGCATTCATATTTATTTCTAAATTTGATGATTGAATATGCAGTCAAAAGAGCCAATTCTGGCATTTATGTCCATTACAGGGAATTACCTGCATGGTGGGAAAAGATGATTATGATAAAACCCGCATGGCAGGAGAAGTCTGGGAAAATCCCTACGTAACCCGTACGGCGACATAAATTTTCCCAGACTTATCCTGTATGATAGGAGAAATACATGATGACTCATGTGTTTTTAATGTGTCCCACTCTCGGAGAAAAGTATGGAGTAGCTATTATGTGTTCCTAGTATCGACCGTACACCCTATGTGTAACGGTCATTAAGTACTCAATAAATCCAAAGAGAATAAAAGTTACAGATGAACCTAAAGATAAGAATGATATGAAAGTGTGACTTGCAAAAGTACTAATGCTAACGAACTCTGTTGAGTTTCTGAAATAGAATGAGGAAAAAGTACTCCCATACCAGTTAACGGATAACTTCATTACGTATGGAGTGATCAGATAGATGAAGTAGATAATCGAAGTTTCCTCAATTCACAAGATTGATGAATGGTTTTTCGAAATTGTGCCAGAAAGTTCTTGCCACATTTCGAGGGGGGAAAGGAATATGAGATAAATAAAGAATGATGAAATTCCCTATATTTTAGAAAATGTGATGCACATTACACATCTAAAGTGATCCATTAATGAAGAATGAGATCGTTTGGGGGAGTACGACAGTCATAAAAATACCCCTAAAGAAAAGAAATAGTTGTATTCCTGGATATTTTACAGTTTTCGAAAGCAGACTAAGGAATACTAAGATGGTGCTTAAAGTGCCATAAAAAAGTTTTAACATAATAAACCCAAATAATAAAGTTTAAAGATATGCCTTTTTTAGTGAAGATGGCGTAATCTGGGGGAGCATGGTATGAAAATACCTAAGACTCGAATAGATTGTATCTGGGGGAGCATGTTGTATGACCTATACAACACCTGTTGTTAGCTCTATAAAGGAGGAATTAGTAACCATGGATCTTGTGATAAAGGTCCCTCTAAAACGTATTGCCTCTTGGAAATGAAAGATTATACAATTAATTTGCCTCTTGGCAATGACAGAGCAACCACAATCCCATATGAAAGAAGTGCCAGTACCTGAGACACAGATGCTATCAAGGAATGAGAAAATCAGATACTTCTGATTACTATAAAGTCTATGTTAATGGAGGTTGATCCCACCTCATTTAAAGCGCTCAATCGAGCTTTGAGAAGTGTTAGTTTGTCGAAATGATAAGAGACTATGTGAGATGAAATAAAATTGGTGAATCCCGACGATGTTTGGGACTCATAGGTAATTTCCAATGGAGCCAAAACAGTAGGCTGTAAAGGGTCTACAAGGTCAATGTGACTCCAAAGGAAATATGTAAAGGTGTAAAGCGTGACTTAAATCGAAAGATTTTGTGCAAAGAGAATGAATAGATTACAATGAGTGTTAGTGGCACATTATGATCTGAGTTACATCATATGAAAGTAAGAACACAAGGGATGCTGCTTCTAGAAGTATTTTATGGACTAGAGAAAGTCTCTAGACAGTCTCATTTAAAGTTAGAAGAATCAGATGTTATTTTGGGTTAAAGAAAATGAGAGGACCATTGTATTCATGCAAAGTTATAGAATAGGAAATTCATTCTAATTGTGCATGTGGATGACGTCCTACTTGCTAGTGGTCATGTCAATCTACTACAGGAGGAGAAAAGAATTTCTTGTCCTCAAAGTTCTAAAGAATGTTCTCGGTAGAGTGTCTCTCGTTATAATTATTGAGATTCACCAAGAAAAGAATAAAAGAGGGTATTAGGAATGTTGCATGGACATGCTAAGAAAGGTCTCTAAAGTATGCATGCGAGAAAACCTATGCCTGTTCTTATAGTCAAGGGTAATGGAACTGGAAACTTTGGTGTTCCAAAAGTTGATGAGAAAAGATTGAAAAATGGATATGGTGCCATATGCTTCAGTTGTTGGAAGCTCAATATATTACACAGTTCACATATCCAAGTTGTTTTGGCAATGTCTAGTTCATATATAGATCACCATAATGGAGTCAAAGATATCGACTTCATGCTGAAATAAATAAGTTCTCTCAAAAGATTGTGAGTATAAAGATAAGACTTGTGAAATGTATAGCGAAATCCACAATTGTTGCTAACTTTCACACTTGGAGTTCTGGTGTGGAAAAGCTCCAAAGAATGAAACAATTATCATCAATGTGATGCAAAAACATGTTATAACTTGATATGAGGCTGAGGGACAGGCAAAATGGTTAAGGATACCTGTACCTGGAGTTGATAATGGTTGACAACAACGATAACCATTTTAAGTTCTTCACTCCTATGACAACGAGTCAAGTATGCCAAACACACTGACACATAGTTATGCGTTGTAAAGGAGAAAGTCCGGAATTATGTAGAAATGCTTGAAGCATAATAGCAACAAACAAGTGTTTGCAGATCTGCTTATTGAAGGCTTACCGCCGAGTGTATTCAAAGAACACATAGTCGACATGGGTTTTATGGTATAGTCTAAGATTTCTGGACGATTAAACGGCCCAAGGTTAAAGAATTTGTTTCAAAATAGAGGAGTGTGTTGTAGGTGTTGATTCTATCGGGGATGGACCGTGATGATGAGACATGCTCTACATGCAAATCTGTGATGGAAGGAGTACTTTGAAAAGAGTTATTTCAAAGTATAAAGTTAAAAGTATATGATGAGATCAAGGGGGAGAATGTTAGATTGATCTCTCCACCAATGGGCCCAACGGCTCATTGGGCCCTTGAGTCACGCCCTGATCAAGGGCGTCCAGCTAAAGCAAGGTTGGTGGGCCCCTGTCGCGCAGTGCCATATAGAGGAGGTGGGGACCACGACACAAGGTACGAGGCTCGCTGCCGCCACCATTCCCCACTCCTAACCCTAGTCCCATCGACAGGGAGGCACTGAAGCGATGGGAAGCCCACTGACGCCACGACCACCAGTGCGTCCACTCTCTGCCATCACCGCCATCACCATCCCACCATGGCCACCAACGGCAGCTCCTCAGGCCAAGGAGAAGGTAATACCTATCACCACTATCGGAATCCCCATGTCCACTGGATCAACAGACTCTATCACCTCGGGCATGGGGTCTTGGTGTCGATGTCATTAGCTCTGGCCAAGACGTACGCACCAGTAGCGATCTCCTCGGCCGCTTGCATGGGCAGCTCGGCAACAATGGATGCCTCCAAAAAAAATTATAGTATTTTTTCTATATTTTACTATTCATGTTGAGATCATATGAGGTCAAACTGAAATAGAGACTTCCAACACTACTGTCATGAATGCAAATGACATGCACATATAGGTGGTGTTTCTCCAAACATTATCTGATTTGAATTTTTCTAAGTTAGTATGAATTTATGATGAAGTTTTTAAAGTGACGATCAAATGGTCAAAGGGAAAAAGCATAAGAGACGCAAACTGGCTTGGGCAGAATCGAGGTTCTTGAAAACTAGGAATAAAACTGCTAGTGTGACCCAACTAGGGACATAAAATTAAATATCCCATAATAAAACCCACCGTGGACATTCATTTGCGCTATGCTTTTCTGTTTTCTCCTCTCCTTTCTCATTGCATGTACCATCAAGACCTAGCACAATAAGGCAAAAAACCATCTATATCTTTGTTATTGGCCCACCTAGAGATCGATGTGTGCAACAACGAAGACACGATCACTGTCGTTGAGAATGCTCATCCAAGTAGTCAAAAATAACGCCACGGAGGCAGCACGTCTTTGCCAGAGAAAATTTCATGAACGACAACTCCCTGCCGAGCACCTCTTCATGCTACGTCTGCTCGGCGGTGAAGAGGAGCAACATGACCCGACCTTGCAATGAACACATATGGTACGTGTTAAGAGAAGGTCAACGACATGCTAGTGGGGAAAGAGATCGATCATGCATCATTCATCATGTTCTTGTGTTAGTGCCTCGTGTCTACTATTGGTAAGGGAGCTCATGATCGCATTTTTTGCCCCATTATGCATGTTTGCCTTAGGTAAAGCATAAGAGAATTGCACTGTCGGATTAAGGGATCCGCAAACCCTTGAGAGGTTCGAACTCTGGGGTGCGTGCGGAGATCTCAACCTACCCTGCATGCCTACTCGCGATCCTCCTAAGCCTAGCGCGTCGAACTCAAAGAGACAAAGAGACACATCAATTTATCCTGGTTCGGTCCACCTTGTGGTGTAATACCCTACTCCAGCATTTTGCTGGATTGCCTCGGAGGGATGAGGATGAACTAGTAGAGTGGATGAACTGGCCTCAGGAGGTGAGGTGTTCTTGAGCTCAAGGGAGCTGGTGTGGTGTGAGCTAGTTCAAATTGTCTTCCTCCCCCTGTTCTATGGTGGTGGCTAGTCATATTTATAGTGGCCTTGGTCCTCTTCCCAAATGTTGGCGGGAAGGGATCCCACAACGGCTGGATTTGAAAGGGGACAAGTAGTACAACTTATCCTGACAAAAGTAGTCTTCGCCTGCGAAAAGCCTCTGGTCGTGACGCTGCGGTGGGCTCGTCGATGACCTCCGTCCTGGCGGTCTTGGTCTTGTTGCACCATAATGGAAACCTTTGGCTGATTCCTCGGGACTCCCCGCCTGTAGGTTGCTGATAACCCACAAGTATAGGGGATCGCAACAGTTTTCGAGGGTAGAGTATTCAACCCAAACTTATTGATTCGACACAAGGGGAGCCAAAGAATATTCTCAAGTATTAGCAGTTGAGTTGTCAATTCAACCACACCTAGAAAACTTAATATCTGCAGCAAAGTATTTAGTAGCAAAGTGATATGGAAATAACGGTGATATGATGGCAAAAATGTGATGGCAGTTTTGTAGTAATTGCAACAGTGGCAACGGTAAAGTAACTAAGCAAAGATCAATATGTGAAAAGCTCGTAGGCAATGGATCAATGATGGATAATTATGTCGGATGCGATTCCTCATGCAATAGTTATAACATAGGGTGACACAGAACTATCTCCAGTTCGTCAATGTAATGTAAGCTTGTATTCCGAATATAGTCATACGTGCTTATGGAAAAGAACTTGCATGCCATCTTTTGTCCTACCCTCCCCTGGCAGCGGGGTCCTATTGGAAACTAAGGGATATTAAGGCCTCCTTTTAATAGAGTATCAGACCAAAGCATTAACACTTAGTGAATACATGAACTCCTCAAACTACGGTCATCACCAGGAGTGGTCCCGATTATTGTCACTTCGGGGTTACCGGATCATAACACATAGTAGGTGACTATTGACTTGCAAGATAGGATCAAGAACTCACATATATTCATGAAAACATAATAGGTTCAGATCTGAAATCATGGCACTCGGGCCCTAGTGACAAGCATTAAGCATAGCAAAGTCATAACAACATCAATCTTAGAACATAATGGATACTAGGGATCAAACCCTAACAAAACTAACTCGGTTACATGGTAAATCTCATCTAACCCATCACAGTCCAACAAGCCTACGATGGAATTACTCACGCACGGTGGTGAGCATCATGAAATTGGTGATGGAGGATGGTTGATGATGACGACGACGACGAATTCCCCTCTCCGGAGCCCCGAACGGACTCCAGATCAGCCCTCCGGAGAGAGATTAGGGCTTGGCGGCGGCTCCGTATCTTAAAATGCGATGAATCCTTCTCTCTGATTTTTTTCTCCCCGAACGTGAATATATGGAGTTGGAGTTGAGGTCGGTGGAGCATCAGGGGGCCCACGAGGCAGGGGGGTGCGCCCCCACCCTCGTGGATAGGGTGTGGGCCCCCTGGTCTTGATTCTTTTGCCAGTATTTTTTATTAATTCCAAAAATATTCTCCTTGAAGTTTCAAGTCATTCCGAGAACTTCTATTTCTGCACAAAAATAACACCATGGCAATTCTGCTGAAAACAACGTCAGTCCGGGTTAGTTCCATTCAAATCATGCAAGTTAGAGTCCTAAACAAGGGCAAAAGTGTTTGGAAAAGTAGATACGATGGAGACGTATCAACTCCCCCAAGCTTAAACCTTTGCTTGTCCACAAGCAATTTAGTTGACAAACTGAAAGTGATAAAGAAAAACTTTTACAAACTCTGTTTGCTCTTGTTGTTGCAAATATGTAAAACCAGCATTCAAGTTTTCAGCAAAGATTATGAACTAACCATATTCACAATACCAATTAGGTCTCATGTTTACTCATATCAATGGCATAATCAACTAGCAAGCAATAATAATAAATCTCGGATGACACCACTTTCCCAAAACAATCATAATATGACATAACAAGCTGGTATCTCGCTAGCCCTTTCTGAGACAGCAAAACATAAATGCAGAGCACCTCTTAAGATCAAGGACTGACTGGACATTGTAATTCATGGTAAAAGAGATCCAGTCATAGTCATACTCAATATAAATTAATAGTAATGGATGCAAATGACAGCGGTGCTCTCCAACTGGTGCTTTTTAATAAGAGGATGATGACTCAACATAAAAGTAAATAGATAGGCCCTTCACAGAGGGAAGCAGACATTTGTAGAGGTGCCAGAGCTCGAGTTTCGAAACAGAGATAAATAATATTTTGGGTGGCATACTTTCATTGTCAACATAAAAACCAAGAGATCTCGATATCTTCCATGCTACACACATTATAGGCGGCTCCCAAACAGAATGGTAAAGTTTATACTCCCCCACCACCAACAAGCATCAATCCATGGCTTGCCCGAAACAACGGGTGCCTCCAACTAACAACAATGATGGGGGAGTTTTGTTTGCAATTATTTTGATTTGAGCATGGGACTGGGCATCCCGGTTACCGGCCATTTTCTCGTGAGTGAGGAGCGGAGTCCACTCCTCGTGAGAATAACCTACCTAGCATGGAAGATATAGACACCCCTAGTTGATACATGAGCTGTTCGAGCATACAAAACAGAATTTCATTTGAAGGTTTAGAGTTTGGCACATACAAATTTACTTGGAACGCCAGGTAGATACCGCATATAGGAAGGTATGGTGGACTCATATGGAATAACTTTGGGGTTTATGGATTTTGGATGCACAAGCAGTATTCCCGCTTAGTACAAGTGAAGGCTAGAAAGAGAATGGGAAGCGACCAACTAGAGAGCGACAACAGTCATGAACATGCATTAAGATTAATCAACACTGAGTGCTAGCAAGAGTAGGATATAAATCACCATGAACATAAATATCATGGAGGCTATGTTGATTTTGCTTCAACTACATGCGTGAACATGTGCCAAGTCAAGCCACTCGAATCATTCAAAGGAGGATACCACCCTATCATACCACATCACAACCATTTTAATAGCATGTTGGCACACAAGTTAAACCATTATAAACTCCTAGCTAATTAAGCATGGAATGAGCAATTATAATCTCTAATTTTCATTGCAAATATGTTTCATTCATAATAGGCTGGATCAGGAACGATGAACTAATCATATTTACAAAAACAAGATACGTCGAGTTCATACCAGCTTCTCTCATCTCAATCAGTCCATCATATATCGTCATTATTGCCTTTCACTTGCACGACCGAACAGTGTGGATAATAATAGTGCACGTGCATTGGACTAAGCTGGAATCTGCAAGCATTCAATTCAAGGGAGAAGACAAGGTAATATGGGCTCTTGGTTAAATCAATAATAATGCATATGAGAGCCACTCAACATTTTCATCATGGTCCTCTCCTCTCGACCCCCAAAGGAAAGAAATAAAACTATTTACACGGGAAAGCTGCCAACAAGCAAAAGAAGAACAAAAAAAATCTTTTTGAGTTTTATTTTAATTACTACTACTACAGGCATGGAAAGTAAACTAGCTAAAAGCTATAACTAATTTTTTTGGTTTTTCTTAAGGTTTTTCAAACAAGAAAATAAAATAAACTAGCATGGATAGTACAATGAAAAAGTATGAGCACCGACAACTAGAATGAGTGTGTGAACATGAATGTAATGTCGGTGAGAAATACGTACTCCCCCAAGCTTAGGCTTTTGGCCTAAGTTGGTCTATAGCCACTGCCAGCCTGGCGGATATCCAAAGTCGTAGTTGGGGTTGTACTGAGATGCAACAGCTACTGCCTCAGGAGCTGCAGCTCTGAGGCAAGCTGTCTCCGTCCTCCTCTCGTATTCGTTCGCCTCTCCCTAGTTATAACATATCTCCTTTTTGCCTGAAAGTCAAAGAAAGCAGGAGCAGGAAGGGCAACATGGATAGTGCGCTGTCTGTCAAAGATTAGTCGGTATTGGATGGACTGTTTATTCCTCTCAAGAAACTGATGGCGAACCATAGCACTATAATCTAGATAGGCAGGAGGTAACTCTATATCATTTTCATGTATGTGTACATCAAGATAAGTAGCTACACGAGTTGCATAAATTCGACCAAACAAATCTCCACTTATACCATTGAGATGCAACCTTCGTGCAACAATGGCCCCCAAGTTATATTGTTTATCACCTAATACCGCACTCTTGAGGACACTAAGATCTGGAACGCACATATGACAAGCTTCATCTTTACCGTTAATGCATCTACCTATAAAGAGAGCAAAATAATGTATGGAAGGGAAATGAATGCTCCCTATGGTAGCTTGTGTGATTTCTCTAGATTCCCCCACAGTGATACTAGCAAGAAAGTCTTTATATTCAGATTTGTGAGGTTCACTAACATTGCCCCACTGCGGGAGTTTACAAGCAGTATTAAAATCTTCCAAGTCCATGGTATATGATTTATCATAAAGATCAAATAAAACAGTGTGAGAATTGCGCGAGGATGTAAATTTAAACCTTCTCACAACGGAATCAGTTAGGTGGTAGTATTGGGAGCACTTATCTGACACGAAGTCCTCAAGATCAGCATTATGCACATATGCGTCAAATTCATCTTTAATGCCTGCCTGGACCATAAACTCCTCTAACGGCCATTCACAAGGCCGCAATTGAGCTTCCCTCGGTGGTTCATAGTCCGGCTCACATATCGCGAGCCTTGGTCCTTGCTTTCTCGAGGAACCACCTTGGTACGTTTTCCTATGCATTTTTCTTTCTCTGAAAAATTCTGAAATTTTAGTGACTCAAAATAGAAGTGAACTAAACTCAAGAAAATTGATAGCAACTACTCCCACAAGTGCCTAGAGACTATATCATGCATTAAAACTACTTTGCACCATATAAATTTGACATGCAAGCTCAAGAACAGGGTCACCTTAGCAGCAAAAATTTGCAATGAATAAAGCACTAGAACAAAAACTAATTGGACCATTGGAGGGGTCACATACCAAAGAACAACCCCCCAAAGCAATTTTGTGAGTGGAGCTTTGAGCAAGGAGATTGAAAACGGCAACAAGATGAGCTAGAACTCGAGTTTGAGTTGTGTGGTGATTTTTTAGAGGAAGACGAAGTGTGTGGGTGCTGGAATAAGTGGAGAGGGGACACGTGGGGACCACGGGGCAGGGGGGCGCGCCCTGGACCCTCGTGGCCAGGTGGTTGCGCCCTCTGGTGAGTTCTTAGTGCCAATAATTCTTAAATATTCTAGAAAAATTCATATTTCATTTTCAGGACATTTGGAGAACTTTTATTTTTAGGGTATTTTTTTATTGCTAGGATAAATCAGAAAACAAACAGAAACTACTATTTTTGCTTTATTTAATCTAAATAACAAAAAGTAAAAGGAGGGTACAGAAGGTTGTGCTTTCTAACTTCATCCATCTCATGCTCATCAAAAGGAATCCACTAACAAGGTTGATCAAGTCTTGTTAACAAACTCTTTTCGAATAACATGGAACCGGAGAAATTTCGAATAACACTAGGTTACCTCAATGGGGATATGCACATCCCCTACAATAAGAATATCACATTCTTCTTGACATTAGGAATAGGAAATTCAAAACCTCCAATAGTAATCGTTGAATTTTTTTCCAATACAATTGATACTGTGGACTTGAGGTTGTTTCCTCGGAAAGTGTACCGTATGCTCATTACCATTTACATGAAAAGTGACATTGCCTTTGTTGAAATCAATAACAGCCCCTGCAGTATTCAAAAAGGGTCTATCAAGGATAATCGACATACTATCGTCCTTGGGAATATCAAGAATAACAAAGTCCGTTAAAATAGTAACGTTTGCAACCACAACAGGCACATCCTCACAAATACTGACAGGTATAGCAGTTGATTATCGGCCATTTGCAAAGATATTTCAGTAGGTGTCAACTTATTCAAATCAAGTCTACGATATAAAGAGAGAAGCATAGCACTAACACCGGCTCCAAGATCACATAAAGCAGTTTTAACATAGTATCTTTTAATGGAGCATGGTATAGTTGGTACCCCTGGATCTCCTAGTTTCTTTGGTATTCCACCCTTAAAAGTATAATTAGCAAGCATGGTGGAAATTTCAGCTTTTGGTATCTTTCTTTTATTTGTAACAATATCTTTCATGTACTTAGCATAAGGATTCATTTTAAGCATATCAGTCAAACGCATAAAGATAGGTCTAATCATTTCAGCAAAGCGCTCAAAATCCTCAGCATCCTTTTTCTTGGATGGCTTATAAGGAGTAAAAGGCATGGGTTTCTAAACCCATGGTTCTCTTTCTTTACCGTACTTCCTAGCAACAAAGTCTCTCTTATCATAACGTTGATTCTTTGATTGTGGGTTATCAAGATCAACAGCAGGTTCAACCTCTACATCATTATTATTGCTAGGTTGAGCATCAACATGAACATCATCATTAACATCATCACTGGGTTCATGTTCATTACTAGATTGTGCTTCAACATCAGAAATAGAAATATCACTGGGATTCTCAGGTGTGTCAATAACAGGTTCACTAAAAGCATGCAAAGTCCTATCATTTTTCTTCTTCTTCTTTTTAGAAGGACTAGGTGCATCAACATTACTTCTCTGAGAATCTTGATCCATTCTCTTAGGGTGGCCCTCAGGATATAAAGGTTCCCGAGTCATTTTACCCCCTCTAGTCATAACTCTAATAGCATTATAATTTTTCTTATTATTTAATTCATTGAGCAAATCATTTTGTGCTTTAAGCACTTGTTCTGCTTGAGTGGTAACCATGGAAGCATGTTTACTAATAATTTTAAGTTCACCTTTAACTCTAGACATATAATCACTCAAGTGTTCAATCATATAAGCATTGCGTTTCAATTGTCTACCAACATAAGCATTGAAGTTTTCTTGTTTAACAATAAAATCATCAAACTCATCTAAGCATTGGCTAGCAGACTTATTACGAGGAATATCACCTTCATCAATTCTATAGAGAGAATTTACCTTTACTACCTGTGTCAGGTTATCAAGACCATGTATTTCTTCAATAGGTGGTAAATTCTTAACATCTTCAGCTTTAATACCCTTTTCTTTCATGGATTTCTTTGCCTCTTGCATATCTTCAGGACTGAGAAATAGAATACCCCTTTTCTTCAGAGTTGGCTTAGGAGTTGGTTCCCGAAGTGTCCAATTGTTTTCATTAGTCAACATATTATTCAATAACAATTCAGCTTGATCAACAGTTTCCCTGAAAACACAACCAGCACAACTATCCAGGTGGTCTCTGGAAGCATCGGTTAGTCCATTATAAAATATATCAAGTATTTCATTTTTCTTGAGAGGATGATCAGGCAAAGCATTAAGTAATCACAGAAGCCTCCCCCAAGCTTTTGGGAGACTCTCTTCTTCGATTTTCACAAAATTATATATTTCCCTTAACGCAGCTTGTTTCTTATGAGCAGGGAAATATTTAGCAGAAAAGTAATAAATCATATCATGGGGACTACGGACACAAACAGGATCAAGAGAATTAAACCATATTTTAGCATCACCCTTTAATGAGAATGGAAATATCTTAAGGATATAGTAGTAACAGATTTTTTCCTCATGAGTGAATAGGGTGGCTATATCATTCAATTTAGTAAGATGTGCCACAACAGTTTCAGATTCATAGCCATAAAAAGGACTAGATTCAACCAAAGTAATTATCTTAGGATCGATAGAGAAATCATAATCCTTATCAATAATACAGATAGGTGAAGTAGCAAAAGCAGGGCCATATTTCATTCTAGCATTCAGAGACTTCTCTTTCAGCTAAGCTAACAATTTCTTAAGATCAGATCTATCATTGCAAGCAAGAAAATCTCTAGCAGTTTCTCATCCATAACATAACCCTCAGGCACAACATGCAATTCATATCTAGGGGGAGAATCTTCATCATCACTTTCATCAATATTATCAGTTTCAATAATTTCATTCTCTCTTGCCCTAGCAAGTTGTTCATCAAGAAATTCACCTAATGGCACGGTATTATCAAGCATAGAAGTAGTTTCATCATAAGCATCATGCATAGCAGAAGTGGCATCATCTATAACATGCGACATATCAGAATTAATAGCAGAAGCAAGTTTAGGTGTCGCAAGTTTACTCAAAACAGAAGGAGAATCAAGTGCAAAGCTAGATGGCAGTTCCTTACTTCCCCTCGTAGTTGAGGGATAAATCTTGGTTTTCTCGTCTTTCAAGTTCCTCATAGTGATCAGAAGATATAAATCCCAAGTGACTCAAAGAATAGAGCTATGCTCCCCGGCAACGGCGCCAGAAAATAGTCTTGATAACCCACAAGTATAGGGGATCGCAACAGTTTTTGAGGGTAGAGTATTCAACCCAAATTTATTGATTCGACACAAGGGGAGCCAAAGAATATTCTCAACTATTAGCAGTTGAGTTGTCAATTCAACCACACCTGGAAAACTTAATATCTGCAGCAAAGTATTTAGTAGCAAAGTGATATGGAAGTAACAGTAACATGGAAAAGTAACAGTAGCAGTTTTGTAGTAATTGTAACAGTGGCAACGGTAAAGTAACTAAGCAAAGATCAATATGTGAAAAGCTCGTAGGCAATGGATCAATGATGGATAATTATGTTTGATGCGATTCCTCATGCTACAGTTATAATATAGGGTGATACAGAACTAGCTCCAGTTCATCAATGTAATGTAGGCATGTATTCCGAATATAGTCATACGTGCTTATGGAAAAGAACTTGCATGACATCTTTTGTCATACCCTCCCGTGGCAGCGGGGTCCTATTGGAAACTAAGGGATATTAAGGCCTCCTTTTAATAGAGTACCGGACCAAAGCATTAACACTTAGTGAATACATGAACTCCTCAAACTACGGTCATCACCAGGAGTGGTCCCGATTATTGTCACTTCGGGGTTACCGGATCATAACACATAGTAGGTGACTATTGACTTGCAAGATAGGATCAAGAACTCACATGTATTCATGAAAACATAATTGGTTCAGATCTGAAATCATGGCACTCGGGCCCTAGTGACAAGCATTAAGCATAGCAAAGTCATAGCAAATCAATCTTAGAACATAATGGATACTAGGGATCAAACCCTAACAAAACTAACTCGATTACATGGTAAATCTCATCCAACCCATCACCGTGTAGCAAGCCTATGATGGAATTACTCACGCACGACGGTGAGCATCATGAAATTGGTGATGGAGGATGGTTGATGATGACGACGGCGACGGATTCCCCTCTTCGAAGAACCGAACAGACTCCAGATCAGCCCTCTCAAGAGAGATTAGGGCTGGGTGGCAGCTTTGTATCGTAAAACGTGATGAATCCTTGTCTCTGATTTTTTCTCCCCGAACATGAACATATGGAGTAGGAGTTGAGGTTGGTGGAGCATCGGGGGCCCACGAGGCAGGGGGACACGCCCAGGGGGGTAGGGCGCGCCCCCACCCTCGTGTACAGGGTGTGGGCCCCCTGGTCTTGATTCTTTCGCCAGTATTTTTTATTAATTCCAAAAATATTCTCCGTGAAGTTTCAGGTCATTCCAAGAACTTTTATTTCTGCACAAAAATAACACCATGACAATTCTGCTGAAAACAATGTCAGTCCGGGTTAGTTCCATTCAATCATGCAAGTTAGAGTCCAAAACAAGGGCAAAAGTGTTTGGAAAAGTAGATACGATGGAGATGTATCAGTTGCCACTGCTGCGCCAGAGCCTACTGACAACACTTTCTTCCCTTTCTTCCTGCACAACATCTATTCGGGGCTGGTGCCCCCATTCTCCCGCTTCTTCTTCACCGTTCTTCACCACTCTGGCCTCCACGCGCTCCACATTCACGCCAACTCCATCTTCCTCCTGTCCATCTTCGCCTTCTACTGTGAGGCGTTTGGATGCCTTCCGTCGCCATGCTCCGCCACTTCTTCTTCCTTTGCATGACTGGCGAAAATCCGGTTGGGTGCTTCTGCTCCATCGCGGTGTGGGGTGGTAATGCAATCTCCTGCGTCGGGAAGAAGGTGGAGGATGCCGTGAAGAGGTGGGTTCTGATGGATGCCAAGTGCTCCCAGAGCTCGTTGGAGCCGCCGACCAAACTCCCCGTCTCCGAGAATGGGTGGTATTCTGAGAAGATCACCAACCCTTCCCTGACGTCGTTGGTGAAGAAGATGGAAAAGGACCTAAGGAGCGAGAAGCTGACGTGGGCCATGTTCATTAAGGAGTTCTTGAGGCAGCGCATAGCGCCGCTCCAAGATCACTCCCTCCCCCTGTGGACGCTTGGGGGCGTGGATGACAAGATTCGCCTGCGCCAGGACGCCCTTCCCGAGGAGGAGCTGAGCAAGGTGTTGTTCTACTTGACGGGGAAGGACCCGAGCGATCTTCCAGAAGATTGGCTCCCACTGTACTACCTGGACGACGGAGAGGAGGTTGCTGCTGCTATACCGGTCTTTGATGAGTTTGGGCTTGTGCTAGCGAGGCCTCCCCCCGCCTCCATCCTTGGTGGATCTGTCCTCCGAAGATCATTCCTCCAAGGCCACCGTGGACGAGATGGTGGAGGAATCCTCTGCCCCGCGGCCGAGGGAGATCCTCCGCAACTTCCCTGATGATGATGATGATGACGCGCCTCCGGTGGTGGAGGTGCCTCGCCCTTCTGGAGTCACCATGAGGTCCGGGGTGTCCTCTTCGAAGCAGCCCAAGCGGACGGCCACGAAGAAAGGTAGGACCGCTCTGATTCCTCCGGGCAGTGTTTGATGACCCACAAGTATAGGGGATCTATCGTAGTCCTTTCGATAAGTAAGAGTGTCGAATCCAACGAGGAGCAGAAGGAAATGATAAGCGGTTTTCAGCAAGGTATTCTCTGCAAGTACTGAAATAAGTGTAATAGATAGTTTTGTGATAAGATAAAAGGTAACGAGCAACAAGTAACAAAAGTAAATAAAGTGCAGCAAGGTGGCCCAATCCTTTTTGTAGCAAAGGACAAGCCTGGACAAACTCTTATAATAGGAAAAGCGCTCCCGAGGACACATGGGAATATCCTCAAGCTAGTTTTCATCATGCTCATATGATTCACGTTCGGTACTTTGATAATTTGATATGTGGGTGGACCGGTGCTTGGGTACTACCTTTACTTGGACAAGCATCCCACTTATGATTAACCTCTATTGCAGCATCCGCAACTACAACAAAAGTATTAAGGTAAACCTAACCATAGCATGTAACATATGGATCCAAATCAGCCCCTTACGAAGCAACGCATAAACTAGGGTTTAATCTTCTGTCACTCTAGCAACCCATCATCTACTTATTACTTCCCAATGCCTTCCTCTAGGCCCAAATAATGGTGAAGTTTTATGTAGTCGACGTTCACATAACACCACTAGAGGTTAGACAACATACATCTTATCAAAATATCGAACGAATACCAAATTCACATGACTACTAATAGCAAGACTTCTCCCTTGTCCTCAGGAACAAACGTAACTACTCACAAAGCATATTCATGTTCATAATCAGAGGGGATATAATATGCCTAAAGGATCTGAACATATGATCTTCCACCAAATAAACCAACTAGCATCAACTACAAGGAGTAATCAACACTACTAGCAACCTACTAGCACCAATCCCGGACTTGGAGACAAGAATTGGATACAAGAGATGAACTAGGGTTTGGAGATGAGATGGTGCTGGTGAAGATGTTGATGGAGGTTGCCCTCTCCCGATGAGAGGAGCGTTGGTGATGATGATGGTGATGATTTCCCCCTCCCGGAGGGAAGTGTCCCCAGCAGAATAGCTCTGCCGAAGCCCTAGATTGGTTCCGCCAAGGTTCCGCCTCGTGGCGGCGGAGTCTCGTCCCGAAAGGTTGCTTCTTATTTTTTTCTCATCGAAAGACTTCATATAGGAGAAGATGGGCGTCGGAGAGCCACCAGGGGGCCCACGAGGTAGGGGGCGCCCGAGGGGAGGCGCCCCACCCTCGTGAGCGAGTGTGGGACCCTGGCCTTCATCTTTGGCGACGATTTTTCTTTATTTCTTTTAAGATATTCTGTGGAGTTTCAGGACTTTTGGAGTTGTGCAGAATAGGTCTCCAATATTTGCTCCTTTTCCAGCCAGAATTCCAAATGCCGGCATTCCCCCTCTTCATGGTAAGCCTTGTAAAATAAGAGAGAATAGCTATGATATATCATGAAATAACAGCCCATAATGCGATAAATATCGATATAAAAGCATGATGCAAAATGGACGTATCAACTCCCCCAAGCTTAGACCTCGCTTGTCCTCAAGCGAAAAACCGATAACAATAAATATGTCCTCATGTTTAGAAGTAGAGGCGTCGATAAAAATAAAATACGATCATGAAGGCATCATGATTATTTTCATAACAGTAACATATATAGATTTGTCATATGATTACTTATGTTCAAGTGATGATCTTTTCATAAAGCCAAAGTATGAATCATAAACCTTATTGAGCACCAACAAATTATACCCTCAGTCATTGAAGCAATTGCAATTTATCATAACATCGGAAAGAGTCTATTTCAGAGCTTAAAAGCAAGCCCACATACTCAACTATCACTTAGTCCTTCATAATTGCTAACACTCACGCGATACTTGTGGTTACGGAGTTTTAATCGGACACAGAGAAAGATAGGGGCTTATAGTTTTGCCCCACAACCTTTTTACCTCAAGGGTAATGTCAACAATAATAATTCATGCTCCCCCACACCCAATTAGATATATATATATCATGTTCTTTCGAACATGCTGAGCTTGCCAAAGGATAAAATGAAAAAAAAGGAAAGGTGAAGATCATCGTGACACTTGCATAAGGTAGAAGATAATAATAAAAGATAGGCCCTTCGCAGAGGGAAGCAGAGGTTGCCATGCGCTTTTTTGGTTGGATGCACAAAATCTTAATGCAAAAGAACGTCACTTTACATTGCCCCTTGTATGTGAACCTTTATTATGCAGTCCGTCCCTTTTATTGCGTCCACAACAAGTTCGTGCAAAGTTTATTTTCTCCGCACTAATAAGTCGTGCATATTTAGAGAGCAATTTTTATTGCTTGCACCGATGACAACTTACTTGAAGGATCTTACTCAATCCATAGGTAGATATGGTGGACTCTCATGGCAAAACTGGTTTAAGGGTATTTGGAAGCACAAGTAGTATTTCTACTTAGTGCTGAGAATTTGGCTAGCATGAGGGGGAAGGGAAGCTCAACACGGTGGAGGAACCATGACAATATACCTTATCTCAGATGTAAGAAAACATAACTCATTATGTTGTCTTCCTTGTCCAACATCAACTCTTTAGAATGTCATATTTTAATGAGTGCTCCCAATCATAAAAGATGTCAATGATAATATATCTATATGTGAAACCTCTCTCTCCTTATTACTTCCTATTAATTGCAGCGATGACCAAAGCTATATTTGCCAACTCCCAACAACTTTTAATCATCATACTCTTTCTATGTGGAGTTATTACTTTCACTAAGATCAATATGAACTCTTTGTTTCCTTTTTATTCTTTTCTTTATTCACCCAAGATCATGGCAAAGTAATCAAGCCCTTGACTCAACACTAATCTTTATTATATATAGCTCACGGACTCGATTGCATAGAGGGACCATAAAGCAAAACTCAAAACTATATCGTGCCATGAATTTATTCTACTAAATCAAGATACTACTAATAGGGTCGAACTAAGAAAAAGGGTAAAGATAGGAGTTGTGATGGTGATACGATACTGGGGCACCTCCCCCAAGCTTGGCAGTTGCCAAGGGGAGTGCCCATACCCATGTGATTATATCTCCTTCTTTGTTGTTGGCGGTGGAGGTGTTGTTGATGATGGAAGCTTATCGTCCACCTTCCATGGCATAGACTCACCCTCATAGAAGGATGATCGAGTCTCCGGAATCCTCAAATCTGCAACGGAAACAGCTCGAAACGAAAACAGAGGATATTTGCGTGATACGGTCGTCAAAACCTTCGGGAGAATATATAATGAATTTTTACCGACCAAAATATGTATCGTGCAAGAAAACGGAGCCCGGAGGGCACACGAGGTGCTCACGACGTAGGGGGGCGTGCCCTCCACCCTCGTGGAGGCCTCGTGTCCTCCCCGGACTGCTACTTATTTTTCTATTTTTCTAAATATTCCAAAACAGAGAAATATTGCTTTAAAAATTGTTTTGGGGTCGGTTTACTTACCATACCACATACCTATTCCTTTTCGGAGCCTGGAACGTTCTGGAAAGTGTCCCTTATGTATTCCTCCGGGGTTACGGTTTCAATAATATTGGTTTCAACATTTATGGGATTACCTGAGATATAATGTTTGATTCTTTGACCGTTTACCACCTTGGATTTGTGCTGTGAAGTTGTTGATTTTATGGCACCGAACGATAGACCTCCTCGATAACGTAAGGACCTTCCCATTTGGAGAGAAGTTTTCCTGCAAAAAATCTTAAGCGAGAGTTGTATAGTAATACATAATCACCTACGTTAAACTCACGCTTTTGTATCCTTTTGTCATGCCATCTTTTAACTTTTTCTTTAAATAACTTGGCATTTTCATAGGCTTGGGTTCTCCATTCATTTAGTGAGCTAATATCAAATAACCTCTTCTCACCGGCAAGTTTGAAATCATAGTTGAGCTCTTTAATAGCCCAATATGCCTTATGTTCTAATTCGAGAGGTAAGTGACATGCTTTTCCATAAACCATTTTATACGGAGACATACCCATAGGATTTTTGTACGCAGTTCTATAGGCCCATAATGCATCATTCAGTTTTTTGGACCAATTCTTTCTAGACCTATTGACAGTCTTTTGCAAAATTAATTTGAGCTCTCCATTGCTAAATTCTACCTGACCACTAGACTGCGGGTGATAAGGAGATGCAATTCTATGATTAACATCGTATTTAGCGAGCATCTTACGGAAAGCACCATGAATAAAGTGTGAACCACCATCAGTCATTAAATATCTAGGGACTCCAAACCTCGGAAAAATAACTTCCTTAAGCATTTTAATAGAAGTGTTATGATTAGCACTGCTAGTTGGAATAGCTTCTACCCACTTAGTAACGTAATCAACAACAACTAAAATATGAGTGTAACCATTAGAGGCAGGAAAAGGTCCCATATAATCAAAGCCCCAAACATCAAATGGCTCAATAACAAGTGAATAATTCATAGGCATTTCTTGACGTCTACTGATATTACCAATTCTTTGACATTCATCGCAAGATAAAACAAACTTACGGGCATCCTTGAAGGGAGTAGGCCAATAAAAACCGGATTGCAATACCTTATGTGCAGTTCTATATCCAGCGTGGTGTCCTCCATAAGCTTCGGAGTGACACTTGTGTAGGATCTGTTCCTATTCATGCTCAGGTACACAACGTCTAATAACACCATCTACTCCTTCTTTATAAAGATGTGGATCATCCCAAAAGTAATGTCTCAAATCATAAAAGAACTTTTTCTTTTGTTGGTATGTGAAGCTAGGTGGTATAAATTTAGCAACAATATAATTAGCATAATCGGCATACCACGGAGTGCTACGAGAAGTACTTATGACATTTAATTGCTCCTCAGGAAAGCTATCATCAATAGGTAGTGGGTCATCAAGAACATTCTCTAGCCTAGACAAGTTGTCTGCAACGGGGTTCTCAGCTCCTTTTCTATCAACAATATGTAAATCAAATTCTTGAAGCAAGATAACCCATCTATGAGTCTAGGTTTTGCATCTTTCTTTTCCATAAGATATTAATAGCAGCATGATCGGTATGAATAGTTACTCTAGAATCAACAATATAAGGTCTGAATTTATCACAAGCAAATACAACCGCTAAGAGTTCCTTTTCAGTAGTAGCATAATTTCTTTGAGCATTGTCTAGAGTCTTACTAGCATAATGGATAACATTTAATTTCTTATCAACTCTTTGCCCTAGAACAGCACCTACAACATAATCACTAGCATCACACATAATTTCAAAGGGTAAATTCCAATCAGGTGGCTGAACAATAGGTGCAAAGACTAATGCTTTCTTAAGTATTTCAAATGCTTCTACACAATCATCATCAAAGATAAATGGTACATCTTTTTGTAATAAACTAGTCAGAGGCCGAGAAATTTTCGAGAAGTCCTTAATGAACCTCCTATAAAATCCGGCGTGACCAAGGAAACTTCTTATACCTTTGATATCCTTGGGACATGGCATCTTTTCAATAGCGTCAACCTTGGCTTTATCAACTTCAATACCTCTTTCAGAAACTTTGTGCCCCAAGACAATACCTTCATTAACCATAAAGTGGCACTTTTCCCAATTCAAGACAAGATTAGTTTCTTCATATCTCTGCAAAACTCGTTCAAGATTGCTCAAGCAATCATCAAAAGAGGAACCATAGACAGAAAAGTCATCCATGAAAACCTCACAAATCTTTTCACAAAAATCCGAGAATATAGCCATCATGCATCTTTGAAAGGTAGCAGGTGCATTACGTAAACCAAAAGGCATACGTCTATAAGCAAAAGTACCAAAAGGGCATGTAAAAGTAGTCTTTGATTGATCTTTAGCCGACACAGGTATTTGAGAGAAACCAGAATAACCATCTAGAAAGCAATAATGTGTATGTTTGCATAATCTTTCTAGCATTTGATCAATAAAAGGTAAGGGGTAATGGTCTTTCTTAGTAGCTTTATTTAATTTGCAGAAATCAATTACCATCCTATAACCTGTGATAATTCTTTGCGGAATCAATTCATCTTTATCATTAGGGACAACGATAATACCTCCTTCTTAGGGACACAATGGACATGACTTACCCATGACTATCGACAGCGGGATAAATTATACCTGCCTCCGAAGCTTGAGTATTTCTTTTCTTACCACTTCTTTCATTTTAGGATTCAAACGTCGTTGAGGATCACGGACTGGTTTGGCATCCACTTCCAAATTTATTTTATGTTGACATAGAGTGGGACTAATGCCCTTAAGATCATCAAGAGTATATCCAAAAGCGGCACGGTGCTTATTCAGAGTTTTCAATAATCTTTCTTCTTCATGCTCTGAAAGGTTAGCACTAATAATAACAGGATATATTTTCTTTTCATCAAGATAAGCATACTTAAGATTATCAGGCAACGGTTTAAGCTCAAACACGGGATCACCCTTGGGTGGAGGAGGATCCCCTAAAATTTCAACAAGCAAATTGTGTTTCAGAATAGGTTTCTGTTCAAAGAATACTTCATCTATTTCCCTTCTTTCATTCATGAACATCTCATTTTCATGGTCTAGTAAATAGTGTTCTAAAGGATCACTAGGAGGTACGGCAATAGAAGCAAGACCAGTAATTTCATCCTTACTAGGCAATTCTTCCTCACGATGTTGTTTACTAAATTTAGAGAAATTAAACTCATGAACCATATTATCCAAGCCAATAGTAACAACATCCTTTTACATGATCTATCTTAGCATTAACAGTATTCAAGAAGGGTCTACCAAATATAATGGGGCAAAAGCTATCTTGTGGAGAACTAAGAACAAGAAAATCAGCGGGATATTTAGTTTTCCCACACAAGACTTCAACATCTCTAACAATTCCCACTGGTGAAATAGTATCTCTATTGGCAAGTTTAATTGTAACATCAATATCTTCTAACTCAGCAGGTGCAATCTCATGCTTAATTTCTTTATATAAATCATAAGGTATAACACTAGCACTAGCACCCATATCACATAAGCCATGAGAACAATGATCTCCTATTTTAACAGAAATAACAGGCATGCCTACCACGTGTCTATGTTTATCTCTATCACAGGGTTTAGCAATTCTAGCAGTTTCACCAGAGAATTCAATGGCATGCCCATCAATATTATCGGACAAGAGATCTTTAACAATAGCAATATTAGGTTCTACTTTGACTTGCTCAGGAGGTGTATAAGTTCTAGTATTGCTTTTACGAACAACAGTTGAAGCTTTAGCATGATCCTTTACTCTAGCAGGGAAAGGTGGTTTCTCAACATAAGAGGTAGGAACAATAGGATCATTATAAGTGATGGTTTCTTCTTCAACTTTAATAGGTGCAGCTACTTTTACTTCTATGGGAGGATGATATTTAAACCACTTCTCCTTGGGGAGATCAACATAAGTAGCAAAAGATTCACAGAAAGAAGCTACTATCTCAGAGTCAAGTCCATATTTAGTGCTACACTTACGGAAAATATCGGTATCCATAAAAGCTTTAACACAATCAAACTTAGGCGTCATACCCGACTCCTTACCTTAGTCGAGGTCCTAATCTTCAGAGTTCCGTTTAATTCTATCCAATAAATTCCATCTGAATTCAATAGGCTTCATCATAAAAGAGCCAGCACAAGAAGTATCGAGCATGGTTTTATTATTATCAGAGAGCCGAGCATAAAAGTTCTGAAGAATTGTCAATTTTGAGAGCTCATGATTGGGGCATGAATATAACATGGATTTAAGCCTCCCCCAAGCTTGAGCGATGCTTTATCCTTCGCGAGGCCAAAAATTATATATATAATTGCGATCATGATGAACAAGATGCATAGGGTAATACTTTTGATGAAATTCCAATTTCATTCTTTTATAGTTCCGTGATCTCGTATCATCACATAGCCTATACCATGTCGATGCGTCTCCCTTCAAAGATAAAGGGAAAGCCTTCTTCTTAACAACATCATCGGGTATACCTGCAAGCCTAAATAATCCACAAATATCATCCAAATAGCGTAGATGCTCGTCAGGATGCTTTGTTCCATCTCCTGTAAAAGTATTAGCCAGCAGTTTTTCCATAATACCCGAAGGAAATTCAAAAGGAGTTTCATTTTCAATAGGTTCAGTAGGTTGAGGAGCAAATCTTTGCTCTACTAGACGGGGTGAAGATACCCCTAACAAGCCCCTCGGAGATTCACTTTCCATAGTAACAAGTGACAGAAAATTTCAGCACACTATATAAAATTTTCCTTACCAAATTCAACTTACCAAAGGCGCTACACTCCCCGGCAACGGCACCAGAAAAGAGTCTTGATGACCCACAAGTATAGGGGATCTATCATAGTCCTCTCGATAAGTAAGAGTGTTGAACCCAACGAGGAGCAGAAGGAAATGATAAGCGGTTTTCAGCAAGGTATTCTCTGCAAGTACTGAAATAAGTGTAACAGATAGTTTTGTGATGAGATAAAAGGTAACGAGCAACAAGTAACAAAAGTAAATAAAGTGCAGCAAGGTGGCCCAATCCTTTTTGTAGCAAAGGACAAGCCTGGACAAACTCTTATAATAGGAAAAGCGCTCCCGAGGACACATGGGAATATCGTCAAGCTAGTTTTCATCACGCTCATATGATTCACGTTCGGTACTTTGATAATTTCATATGTGGGTGGATCGGTGCTTGGGTACTGCCCTTACTTGGACAAGCATCCCACTTATGATTAACCCCTATTGCAAGCATCCGCAACTACAACAAAAGTATTAAGGTAAACCTAACCATAGCATGAAACATATGGATCCAAATCAGCCCCTTACGAAGCAACGCATAAACTAGGGTTTAAGCTTCTGTCACTCTAGCAACCCATCATCTACTTATTACTTCCCAATGCCTTCCTCTAGGCTCAAATAATGGTGAAGTGTTATGTAGTCGACGTTCACATAACACCACTAGAGGTTAGACAACATACATCTTATCAAAATATCAAGCGAATACCAAATTCACATGACTACTAATAGCAAGACTTCTCCCTTGTCCTCGGGAACAAAGCGTAACTACTCACAAAGCATATTCATGTTCATAATCAGAGGGATATAATGTGCATAAAGGATCTGAACATATGATCTTCCACCAAATAAACCAACTAGCATCAACTACAAGGAGTAATCAACACTACTAGCAACCTACTAGCACCAATCCGGACTTGGAGACAAGAATTGGATACAAGAGATGAACTAGGGTTTGGAGATGAGATGGTCTTTGGTGAAGATGTTTATGGAGATTGCCCTCTCCCGATGAGAGGAGGCGTTGGTGATGACGATGGTGATGATTTCCCCCTCCGGAGGGAAGTGTCCCAGCAGAACAGCTCTGCGGAGCCCTAGATTGGTTCCGCCAAGGTTCCGCCTCGTGGCGTGAGTCTCGTCGAAAGGTTGCTTCTTATTTTTTTCTCATCGAAAGACTTCATATAGGAGAAGATGGGTGTCAGAGAGCCACCAAGGGGCCCACGAGGTAGGGGGGCGCGCCCAGGGGGAGGGGCGCGCCCCCCACCCTCGTGAGCAGGGTGTGGGACCCCTGGCCTTCATCTTTGGCGACGATTTTTCTTTATTTCTTTTAAGATATTCTATGGAGTTTCAGAACTTTTGGAGTTGCGAAGAATAGGTCTCCAATATTTGCTCCGTTTCCAGCAAGAATTCCAGCTGCCGGCATTCCCCCTCTTCATGGTAAGCCTTGTAAAATAAGAGAGAATAGCCATAAGTATTGTGACATATCGTGAAATAACAGCCCATAGTGCGATAAATGTCGATATAAAAGCATGATGCAAAATGGACGTATCAGTGTTCCGCCCTCGCCGATGGTGCCCCGAGCGGCACCAACCACGAGCTCTCCTGCTCCCAGGAGTTCAGCACCAGCTGCCCCGCCTCAGTGCCCGCTGCTGAGCCTGAAGAGGAACTATGTCTTTGCCGGCCAGTCAGTCTTTTCCTTAGACTTGTTTGTTGATTCTTGAAGCGATGCTTAGCGCCTTCACCTGTAATTAGGCAGCAGCCATCGAAGAAGCAGAAGGCAGGCACGGAGGTTGCCATGGCTGCAGGCGCTGAAGTGGCCGCCGCAACCCTGGCAAAGGAGAATGCCACGGCCCCCGCAGCTCCAGTGGTGATGTCGTCTCCCAAGGGCATGGAAGCCCATCCTCAGGAGGTGTCGGCGCCTCTGGCAGTGCTGACCCCGCCGGCGCCTGCCTTTGCTGTGGCTGCTGAGGTCGACCAGCCTCCGGAGCCCCCGGTCCTTCCTGAGGCTGAGGTTTCTTCTGTCTTGGCGCCTAGGGCGTCTTCTCCCCTGCCCAGCGTGTGGCCGAGCCGCAGCGCACCTGCCATTTCCAGGGCCATGTAGGAGGCAAGGGCAGCGCTGGACCTCCTCCAGGGTGAACTTCAGGGCCCGGATCGTCGCTCAGCGCAGGGACGCCTAGGGCTGATTTCTGGTTGGCTCGGTGGCGTCTGTCATGTGGCCGGGGGGCTCTGGAGAAGCCGAAGGTGCTCGAAGTGGTCTCCACCGAGCGCAACCTGCGCCGAAGGAGGCCGCAGAAGCTGAGGATCGATGCCGCGTGGTGGAGGCTGAACTGAAGGCTCTTCAGGATCAGCAGGCTGCCTAGGCCAGCCAACTGCAGGGGCGTGAGGAGAAGCTGAAGTCCTAGGAGGCTGCCATCACTGATCGAGACGCCGAGGTGAAGAAGGCAGCCTTGGAGCAGGTTGCAGAGCGCGACCGCCTGACGAAGCTGAAGGATGAGGTGGAGGCAGCCGAAGCGGCCCTTGCCGAGGCCAAGAAGGTGGCCGCCATGGAGTGCAGCACCCTTGCCTCCTTCAAGGCGTGTTTCCACAAGGCTCAGAAGTCGCTCTTTGGGGATGATTCCTCAAAGAAGGTGGTGGCGACGACCCTGAGGGAGAGCCCTGCTGCTTTGCTTCCAGAAGTCTTGGCGGTGCTCGAAGATGCTGTCGACGGGTTTGCCTCCTTGGTGGAAAGCGAGGCGCGCTCACTTTCTTCCTCGGCTCTTACTTGCGTCTTCAGCCATATTTATCTCCAGGACACTGGCTTCGACCTCTCCTCCTTCCTTACTCCGGTGGACTCCGACTCCCAGGACGCTGCCGCCACCGCCGTGAAAGCTCCGTGGATGCTATGAGTAAGTTCCTGGTCGTCGGTCCTCTAACCGAGGTCGATGGAACCGGCGACGCGCCTGGCAACGAGGCTCCATTAGCGGGCGATGGTGACGCCCAGGTTTGAAGAGGTGGCTTGGCGACTCTGCTTTTCCCTGTTCGTCATGTATCATGTAGCATGCCTCAGGGAGGCGTTTAAAACTATTTGCTTGGAACAATATGTTTTCTAATAATTAGATTATGTTCCCTTGACTTTTCCATTTTCTTTGTTGTTCTGCGTCGGCAGAGCCCGGCCCCGCGCATACCTCAGCCGCCGTTGGGTCGTCCGAATCGCCAGGACGAGACCAAGGGGTGAGGGGCTACGTGACCAGTTAGGCTCCTGAGATGCGATGCTCAGGAGTCCTCCTTGACGTGCGAACAGCTTAGGAAAAGGTGCAGGAGCAAGCCTTGGTGTTCTGCATCGGCAGGGCCCGGCCCCGTGCGTGCCCTACCGCCGTTGGGTCGTCCGTATCACTAGGACGAGCCCAAGGGGTGAGGGGCTATGTGGCCAGTTAGGCTCCTGAAGCGCGATGCTCAGGAGTCCCCCTTGACGTACGAACGGCTTGAAAGGAAAGGGTGAAAGTTAGGTCCTGGTGTTCTGCGTCGGCAGGGCCCGGCCCCGCGCATGCCTCAGCCGCTGTTGGGTTGTCCGGATCACCAGGACGAGCCCAAGGGGTGAGGGGCTACATGGCTAGTTAGGCTCCTGAGACGCGATGCTCAAGAGTCCCCCTTGACGTACGAACCGACCATCATACCTTTCCCTCGTAGAGCTCTCGCTTGGGAGGGGTGCACGAATACTAGGCCCGTGAGGCCTGGTGAGGTGGAGTACGCCAGGCGTGACTTGAGCGTAGCTCCCTTGCCCAGCCCCCTCGCACTACCCTCCCGAGGGAGAACAACATAGTGAGGCTGGTCATTGAGCCCGGAAGCTCACTGAGGTTAATGCAGTCGCGAGGCCACCCCCAGTTGTTTATCACCAGTGCGAAGCATAGTGCTTCCGCTCTCGCACGGGCATAGCCGCTCCATGGCAGTGTCGACGGCCAACGTGGAGCATGGTGCTTCCACTGGTGCGTGGGAGGGGGCTCCCTCTGAGGAGAGCCCCTGGGGCGTGTACAACCCCGCCCTGACACGTGGCTTGCACGGCAGGGCTGGAGGAGGTGTGTATGGGCACTCGTGAGCCAGAGCGGGACTCACGAGGCCCTACCTCAAGGCGGGTTGCGCCTGGTCTTGATTGGGGATGCTTGTGTTAATCCTGCGAGATGGTTAGGCGGCCTGCACCGAATGAGTCTCCTGAGGTTATTGCATGAGAAAGCCAAACACTAACGACCCCAGGAGGTGTCGTGAATGGGGCCGGCCCGCCAGACAGAGCTCAGTCATTGGGTTCATCGACGTTGTAGGGACGGACCCGAGCACAGACGTCCTGCCCAGTCTTCTCATGCAAAGATCCTGAAGAAATACAACCGGCGCGCGGTTCCCGTGGCCACGGGGGCACAAGGTCGCGCGCCCTCACTTGTCCACCCGCGATTAGCTCATGCGAGAACAATGCACCAAGGGCCATGGGAGGTAACGTACACGGGGACTGGACCGTGAGCCAGAGCTCAGCCTCTTGGATCTAGCGACGTTACAGGGACGGACCCAAGCACAGACACCGTGCCAGTCCTTAATCATGAGGCGGTCGCAGGAGGGCTTGCAAGGGCGTGAGATGTTCTTAGCGACGAAGCGCCGATCGGGCAGTTAATAATTTGAAAGTAGCTTGCGAAGGATTGTAAACTAGCTCTGATAGATGCAGAAGGGATACATGTTGTAGGGACGGACCCACACGACCTGGGGATGATGCAGCCCGAGGGGTGCCCCCAGACTGAACAAACTAGAGAGATGCCACTTGGTACCGTCGTTGAAGAGGTGTTGAAGTAGCAAAAAACGTGCGCTGCTGGAGTCCTTCCTCACGAGTCGCTCTGGTGCTGAGCCTCGGGAGGCTCAGAGGGCCTGGGAGGCTCCTGAAGGTGCTCCTCCATCTCCGCCAGGATCGCCTGATGTCTGGCCTCGCAAGCCATTAGGGTGTCCCTTATGCAGCGCTGGAATGCTTCATCCCCGCCGGGCAGGTCGAAGGGCATGCAGACGTAGCTGTGAGGTGGACCCTCGCACCGGCCGACACGAGACGGCCACATGAGCTGCCGAGACACGGCCCTGTTGAGCCCGGGTATGTTAATGCAGACGCGGAACTCCTTATCCTCGCCAGGGCAGTGAGCTGCACTGCGCGGCAGGCGGCGATCGCCTTGTAGAACCCTTGCTTATTGAATCTCCTCGATTGCCTTGCTGATGAACTCTTGAACGCCTGGTGCCTCACACCTGCTGCCTTCTCTTGGGAAGCGTGCTCTGAAGAGCGCCTCCACATGGTGCCTGAGCGCCTCCCTCGTGACCATGGCTAGGTCTGAGGCCCTCCTGAGGAGTGCCCCCGAGCCCAGCCTGAGAGGGGCGCCGGGTGCGCCTTCCTATGCGATGGGTGAAGGTGCCGCATCCGGAGACACGAGGCTCAGTGCAGCGTCCTCAAGCGATGCTCCTTCATGAGACCCCTGTCCCAGCTGCAACTTCTTCGTCTTGGGGGCGACCTCAGGAGGGAGGGCACCGTCTTCGTCTTCAGGGTTCTTGACCTCTGCAGCCTGGAAGGCGCGCTCGAGGGAGCGCACCGCATCCTTCTCTTGGCACGCGACCGTGATGATGCCGCCGCTACCTGGCATCTTGAGGACGTTGTAGCCGTGGTGTGTAGCTGCCATGAACTTGGCCAGCGCTGGGTACCCTAGGATGGCGTTTAGGGCAGGCGGATGTCGGTGACGTCGAAGTCGATGAGCTCAGTGTGGTAGTTGTTGCGCTCACCCAAGGTGACAGGGAGGCGAACCGTCGGTCACTCCTAAAATGGCTTGGTTGGGTGAAGCTGGCAGTATGGCACTTGAAGCCTGTCGAACGTCTGAACATACAGAACATTGAGCCCTGCTCCGTCATCGATGAGAGTCTTGGTGACGACCACATTGCTAATGACGGGGGAGCAGACCATGGGGAGCGCGCTAGCGGTGGCCGCGCACTTGAGCTAGTCTGAGGAGTTGAAGGTGATGGCGCACTTGGATCACCTGAGAGGACGAGTTTCTTCGGGCTTGGGGAGTGCCGCGTTCACCTCACGCGCGAAATGCTTAAAGATGCGGTGGGAAGCTGGGGCATGTGAGCCGCCCAAGATGCAGACGATGGCTCGAGGCTCCTGGAAGCCCCCGGCCCCCTCGTCCTGGTGGTGATCCCCGTTCCTTCTTGGCGGTGGAGGCAGAGGAGGCAGAGCTGCGTTGCCCTGAGGGGGCTCCTCACGAGGCTGCTCCCTGATACGTCCCCGTCGTATCTACATTTTTTGATTGTTCCATGCCAATATTATTCAACTTTCATATACTTTTGGCAGCTTTCTACACTATTTCTTGTCAGCGTTGCAGGGCAGGGGTCCCAGACTTATGCACTGCGGCTGCTGGCGTGGCTCAAAGGGGGCCCAGCACGTCCCATCTTCATCAACACAAGCTAAAGACCCTCGCGAGGGGCCAAGCCTCGCGGGGCGGATGACAAGGAGCTTCCTCAGGCACGGCCTCATCAGGCTGGCTCACGAGGAGGCGGAGAGTTCAAGGCGGGGTACCTCGCGAGGTGCCCATGACGCAAGCCATGACGACCAAGGGTGCCAGTCGGGCGCCAGCCCGCGTAGTGTCCTCCTTTCCTCTTTGGTGCAAAGGGAGCAAGCGCAGGCGAGAGCATCAAGCAAAGGCATCCATTTCGGTGCAACAAGACCAAGACCAGCCCAACGGCAGGGAGGAAGTCATTATGGAGCCCAAGCAGGCGTCACCACCAGAGCCTTTGACAGGCGAGGACCAACTTTAGTCAGGATAAGTGTACCCGCTGTTCCCCTTCAAAATGGCAAATTGTTGGCGCCCTTCCCGCTCAATATTTAGGAAGAGGCCCAGGGCCTTTGCCTATAAATAGGACTAGCCACCCCCAGGGCAGAGGCATCTAGAGAGGCATGGGGATCTGCACCTGAATCAAGAGAGAGAGAAAGAGTGAGAAGGGCGACTGAACTCCTCCTAGCAGTTCATCGTCCTAGCCAAGAACAGACCCTCGCGAGGCTGTTCTTCCTTGTATTGTTCATCATCATCCCAAGAGGCAATCCACATCACACACTAGAGTAGGGTATTACACCACAATGGTAGCCTGAACCAGTATGAACTCTGTGTCTCTTGTGTTGTTCCTTTTGTAGCTTAGATCTCGGCGAGCCGGTGAGGAACAGGTAGGTAGAGGGCGAAATCTCCGTGCGCACCCCAGTGTTCGAACCTCAAGGGTCTGCCGGAACCCGAAATCCGACATTTGGCGCTCCAGGTAGGGGTGCGCCGGAATTCGTCTTCCGTCGCCCTGTTCTTCTCCGACCATCGCATCCACGTCCAACGCTCGTTGAGCCCGCGCCGGGCGCCGGGCCGCCATCACTTCCGGTGCCGCCCAGACGGCTCCCGTTGGCGGGCGCCCTTGTCGTTCCCCGCCACCTGCCGTCAACGCCGCCACCGGCCCGACGTGGAACAAGCAGCAAGCATCGCCCCAGCATCACTCCGTGGCCTCTTGGGAAGAGCTGCGCGGCCTCTTCCTCGCCCGCCATGCCGCGGCGGCCTCCCCGGTCGTCGCGGCCCCCCTGGGCGGCTCGCAGGCGCCGCCCTCCAGTCACCACATCAAGCCGTTCGTCCGCCGGGTCGGCGCCGCCTCCACACGGCAGGGGGCTCCCCCGGACCGGTTGGAGCCACAGGCCAGGCTGGCCTTCAGCTTGGAGGACCACCCCTCCAACTCACCGGAGGGCTGGTTAGGTATCTCTTGAGATCTTGGAACGCCTTGTCGGCCTCTTCAGTCCATTCAAAGGGCCCCTTTTTCTTCATCAGCTGGAAGAAAGGTAGCGCTCGCTCCCCTAACCTGGAGATGAAGTGCCCTAGCACAGTCACGCGCCCAGTGAGCTTCTACATCTCTGTGAGGGTCTTTGGCGGGCTCATGTCCTTGAGAGCCCTTGGTGCTCTACCTTGCCGCCACTCCCTACTCCGCCAGTGCAGCTCTGGTGGCGGTTAGAGAGGAGCGTCGGACCAAGGCCACGACAGCTACCCGTGTCAAGGCAAAGTAGGACCAAGAAGGACTCATAGAGATCACTACCACAGCTGAGAAGGATCAGCCGCCGTAGGGGAGTGCACCGGGAATGGAAGAGGCCCTTCCCCCAGGCAACCAGCTTCTAGAGGCTCCACCGCCTCAGGAGGCGCAACAGCCTCCGGAGGACGCCACCAGCACCGACGCTCCAAGCCTCATCGAGCACCTAGTGTACTTCGTCAGCACGGTGTTGCGGGATGCAAGGGCACAGTATCCCATGCCTCAGAAACTCCTCCTCGTGCTACTGGTGGCCTCGCGCAAGCTGCGGCACTACTTTCAGGGTTACTAAGGGAGTCCTGGACTAGGGGGTGTCCGGATAGCTGGACTATCATCGTCCGCCGGACTCCAAGACTATGAAGACACAAGATTGAAGACTTCGTCCCGTGTCCGGATGGGACTTTCCTTGGCGTGGAAGGCAAGCTTGGCAATACGGATATGTAGATCTCCTACCATTGTAACCGACTCTGTGTAACCCTAGCCCTCTCCGGTGTCTATATAAACCGGAGGGTTTTAGTCCGTAGGACGAACAACCATTACAACAATCATACCATAGGCTAGCTTCTAGGGTTTAGCCTCCTTGATCTCGTGGTAGATCCACTCTTGTACTACCCATATCATCAATATCAATCAAGCGGGAGTAGGGTTTTACCTCCATCGAGAGGGCCCGAACACAGGTAAAACATTGTGTCCCTTGTCTCCTGTTACCATCCGCCTAGATGCACAGATTCGGAACCCCTACCGAGATCCGCCGTTTTGACACCGACATTGGTGCTTTCATTGAGAGTTCCTCTGCGTCGTCACCGATAGGCTTGATGGCTTCTTCAATCAACAACAACACCGCATGTGGTGAGACTTTTCTCCCGGACAGATCTTCAGATTCGGGCGGCTTCGCTGCGGGCAATTCACTTGGCCATCCGAGCAGATCGAAGCTACGCCCTGGCCGTCAGTCGATTTGGAAGCCTAAACTTCACGGCGGATATCCACGGAGACTTGATCTTCGATGGATCCGAGCCGCAGCTGAGCGTGCCGCACTGTCACGATGGGCATGATCTAACTCTGCCGCCGGACAGTACCTTGGAGGCCGCACACGAATCCGCACCGACCCATAATTCGGAGCCGATCGCGCAGATCGATGACGGGTGGCTGGACACCGCCTCGGGAGCTGCAACTTCCATGGCGATGGAGCCGAACACTGACCTCGTCCCTTATGAAGCTCGTGACTCCGAGGTGCCGGACTTCCTGCCGGACTCCGAAACTCCTGCGCCCCTGCCAATCGAATCCGATTGGGTGCCGACCATGGAGTTCACCGCCGCGGACATCTTTCAGCACTCACCCTTTGGCGACATCCTAAATTCGCTAAAACATCTCTCGCTATTCGGAGAGCCCTAGATGGACTACGGCCAGGATGGTTGGGATGTGGACGACGAAGAAATTCAAAGCCCACCCACCACCCACTTTGTAGCCACTGTCGATGACCTAACCAACATGCTAGATTACGACTCCGAAGACATCGACGGTATGGACGACGATGCCGGAGACGATCAAGAACTAGCGCTCACCGAGCACTGGAAGGCCACCCCAACCCATGATGTATATATGGTGGACACCCCAAAAGGAAGCGATAACGAGGACCAACGGGGCGCGGCAAAGGATAATCCCGCCGACAAACAACCAAAACAGCGACGCAGACGCCGCCCTAAGTCCCGCCTCGACAAAAACAGCGCTCCTAATGACCCAGCAATAGAGCAGGGCAAACCAGTGGACGACGAACATGCAACCAAGCAACCGTCCGAACAGGACGAATCGGATAATCAATCCATGCCCGGCGAAACCAACAGTCCAGACGACCTCACGCCGGACACACCGCCGGAGCATAAGAACCTTCACAAAAGACTCGTCGCCACTGCAAGAAGTTTGAAGAAGGAAAAACGGAAGCTCAAAACAGCGGAAGACATACTCAGAATAAGGTGGAGCAAAGTGCTCAAAACCGCAGACAAATACGGCAATGGCCATCAATCAAAGAGCTACCCGAAGTGCAAGCTGCTGCCAGAATTTGACGAGGAAGCCATAGAGCCACCACAGTCAAAAATTAAAGAAGCCGCCTGGCCGGATAGATGACCAGATGACAAGCCAAAAGCGACAAGTGGCACCGCGCACAAGCCGACTCATGATCCTCGGAAAACAAATGGCCCGGTCAGGTCCATTTACGGGCCAAAAAAGAAGGCCCCAGGAAGCAACACAACACGCCAAGTGTTCGAAGACAGTGGTACACCGAAATCTGAGCGCCAGACACCCACTATGTTTCACCAACGAGGTCTTTGGATCATGAATTTCAGCAGGATTTAAACCCATAAACATAGAGGCTTACGACGGAACAACGGACCACAGAGTGCGGATAGAGGATTATATACTACACATACACATGGCTAGATGAGATGATCTCCACGCCATAAAATATCTACCCTCAAGCTCAAAGGGCCAGCTCGGCATTGGCTCAAAAGCCTCCCGAGAAAACTTGTTGGAAGTTGGGAAGAGCTCGAGGACGCATTTAGAGCAAATTTTCAAGGGACTTATGTCCGCCCTCCGGATGCAGACGATCTAAGTCATATAACTCAACAGCCCGGAGAGTCAGCTCGCAAATTCTGGAACAGGTTCCTTACCAAAAAGAACCAAATAGTCGACTGTCCGGACGCTGAAGCCTTAGCAGCTTTTAAACATAACGTCCGAGACGAATGGCTCGCTAGAAACCTCGGCCAAGAGAAGCCGAGGACAATGGCCGCGCTAACAAGCCTCATGACCCGCTTTTGCGCGGGGGAAGACAGCTGGCTAGCAAGACGCAGCACCAGCGACCCGAGTACATCCGAGATCAGAGATGGAAACGGAAAATCACGGCGCCGAAAGGATCAGCGTAGGAATAAAGAAAAAAGCCCAAAGAACACAGCGGTCAACGCCGGATTCAAAAGCTCGCGGCCAAACAACAAAACACTGCCTCTTAAGGACAACAGTGATGAGCTATCCAACTTAAACAAAATTTTGGATCGGATATGTCAAATCCACAATTACCTCCGGAAGGCACGCAAACCACACCCACCGAGATTGTTGGGTTTTCAAACAGTCCGGCCGACTCAACGCCGAACACAAGGGGCTCGACGCACCAAGCGAGGATGATGATGAACCCCACCAGCAGAGCACCGGAAAACAAAAGACTTTCCCACAAGAAGTTAAAACAGTAAACTCACTTCATGTGATATTACGGAAAAACAATGCGGCACCCGCTAAAATAAGTGCCGCACGGTCCACCCCAACGGAACCTCGAAGTTGGATGTCAAAACCAATCACTTTTGACCACCTGGATTATTCCAGAAGCATTCGAAACGCAGGATGGACTGCTCTGATATTGGATCCTATAATCGACGGACTACAATTTACACAAGTCCTGATGGACGGCGGCAGCGATTTAAACCTGCTATATCCGAACACAATCCGCAAGTTGGGGATAGACCTTACTAAAATTCGACACAGCCGCACTTCCTTTAATGGAGTGACGCCAGCCCTTACGCCAAGTGCATGTGCTCCTTATTACTAGAAGTTGTGTTGGTCACGGACAACCGACGCAAAAGCTAATATTTCATGTCACCCCATTCAAAAGTAGCTATCAAGCACTATTGGGACATGAAGCTTTTGTCCGCTTTAACGCAATACCACATTACGCGTCTCTTACACTCAAAATGCCCGGTCCACGTGGCATCATTTCATTAAGAGGGTCATTCAAAGACCCCAGACACGGCTAGACCAGTCCGGCATAAATAAGCTAGGGGCTCCCTAGCCGCACACCCCTTCACAAGGGGCTGTGCATATAAGCAACAATGAGCTAATATAGGCTCAGCTTTATTAATTTATTAATATTTCAATTTTTTATGCACTTTTATACGATTTCTTTTCAAACTAAGTTCCTCTCTTTTTATAGATGAACAACATGCACACCCGTCGGGATAACGGCACGCGGAGACACGAGCTCGGGCGTGCAAGAGGGACCCGTTGCAAGGATTCTTTTGATTAAGACCTGCGTAAACCTTTTTTCTCGTCTCTTGTTGCTATAATCCCTGGTTTTCATGATAACCAGAGAGGAGACTAACGTTTGGCATCGGCGCGTCGGAGGACCTCGCCTGCACACGGACACAAGGGGCTTAGGGCATTGTTCCGCCCGTTATTATAAAGACCGAACACCTCGTGGAGTGTTGGCGTCTCGAGATTAGGCCTTATATGCATCAACTCGAATCATGTCTTTGGTCAAATGTTGGGTTTGCCCGGCTCTCGTGTTTTGCTGCCTTACGTTCAGTATCATCGGCTAACGCGGCACCGGAGAACTCTGTGATTGTGCCCTAGTTCGCCGGGCGAGCACCTCGATGAAAGCAAAACCGATCATCATGATCTGAGAGACTGGTCAACCACTCGATCGACCGCCGGAATGTTTTGAATTCCTCCGCTTTGACGAAGGACCGTTTCGGCCAGCACATATCGCCCGAATTCGAGAGCGCGGTGCCCCGTGGGCTATATCATAGTCCCACCTCGAACTCAATGGCTAAGTGAAAGTGATAAAGCATTATAGTCCAGTTGCCTCGTTTGCTACGCTACCACCTCCTTAACAGGACCGAGACGTCGGATTAAGTGTGAAAATGCGCTATTTTTGCGAACACCCCCGCACCTTGTGTGTGGGAGCTGAAGCCGACGACTGCCATCTTTCAGGTTATACATACGTATACATAAACAGCCGCACATGAGATATTTCAATACTTGAACGCACAAGTACAAAAAGCGCCTATATCCTAAACATTGTTTTATAAAATTAAACGTTCATTTGAACGTGACATTTTTTGAGAACTGCGACTCTATTACACGAGCACCACGCAGAACTTCCCCAAAATAGTGCTCGGCGGGTAACCGGCTCTCGTCCGAACCCCGGGTCGCAACAGCGGTGGCATCCATCTCCGTCCAATGTGTCTTCACACGGGCGAGTGCCATCCGTGTACCCTCTATGCAGGCCGACTGCTTCATCGCCTTGATATGCGGCACCGCCCCAAGAAATTGCTGCAATAAACCAAAATAGCTCTTAGGCTTGGGCCTATCCGGCCAGACATGAGTCACGATATCAGTCATGGCAAGTCCGGACAGCCTATTCAGCTCAGCCCATTCAGCCAACCGATCGGTCAGCGGAAGTGAACGATCCGGACTATGGAATTGAGACCAAAACAGCTCTTCCATCTTGTGATCCTTCTGACTTTGGAAGTGCACAACGGCATCCGCTGCACTCGCCGCTAAGTCCATATAAGGATCCTCCGGACCCCACAGCTGGCCAAGCTGAGCATACTTTGGATCCGTAAACCTGCGGCGCAGCAGAAAAGGCTTGCCAGCCACAATGTCTCCGACTGGCGCAGCTCCTCCTTTATAGCCCGCATTGCGAAGCGGGCATCCTTGGCTTCGCGGTGGCCTTCCCTGTGTCTTCTCGCTCCGATAGGCGCTCCTTTTCAAGAGCCTCATTGTGGTCGGTAGCATCCTTCAACTTAACGGCCATTTCGGCCATCTCTTCCCTGCTTCGGCAGTGTGCAGCCCTTTCGGCTTCTAACTCCTCGGCCGCCCTCGAGGCAGCCGCATCACTCCTTCTGGCTTGCTCCTTGGCTTGAGCAATTTCTGCCCGAAGGCTCTCCACAGCAGCGGCACCATCTGCGTCAAGCACAAATATTGTAAGAGGTGGGCTTTGGCTCCCTTAATAGGTGACTGCGGAGAAACAACTTACCTTGCGACTCGTCAAGTCGGTTGTTGACTAGCGCGATGTTCGCATCCGCAACATCGAGTTGCCGCTTTAATTCAACAACTCCATCAGTCCAGCTAGCCCCCGAACTATCCGCCACTTGCATAGGAAGGGCGACACTCAATACCTGCGATTTTGATCCTCGGCACGCTATCGCTTTCGACAACCTACCGAGTCCCAGGGGCTACTATCTATACAGGGCGCACTTTATGTGCAAAACTGTCAAAAAGGGGTGTCATTTTTACATACCTCAAACCCCGCCAGCAAACTCCTGACGACATTATGCAATCCGCTTTCGGCGGATGAAATCCTTCCAATCACCATGCTCATCAATGCACGGTGATCTTCTGAGATGGACGCCCTCTCAAGTAGATCCTTTAGCTCCCCCGGCTGAACCCTAGTCGGCGCCGAACTCTTCGGCTCGGCTGGGCTCGGGGATACCCTCCGTGATGACACTTCAGGCTCGTCCGCCCTATCCGACGGCACAGCAGACGGAGGCGTCTTGCTCTCCACCATCTCCGGACGAAGGTCCCCCGAAGACGAGCTCATCTGAGAAGGTCGGAGATCCGAACTACAAGGTAAAAGTTTCGGTTATCCTTAGAAGCACAAATAGGGATGTCTCTTATTACCGAACTCCCTTTTTTCTACTCACGGCTTGCTGGAGGGCTGATTCTTTAGGGGAGACTGTGTGGCCGGGACCTCCCCGGACGCAGGACCCTCTGGTGAAGATTTCTTCCCCCGCTTAGGGGCTTTGGCCTCCAGGTCTCCGGAGGCGGTCCTCTTCTCCCCCTGGAGGGAGGGATTCTCGATCTCCCCTTCTTCAAGCACCTCCTTGGGCGAGGCGGTAGCTCCCCTATTTTCCCCTTCGCCTTCTTCTGAAGACGCAACCTCCAGCATCCTGACCAGCACGGGATCCGGCGCGGTCTCTGGGAGGTGGGCCAGACACCGTATCAGCTTTGCTTGCGCTATCCACTCCGGTTAAGGGGCAGCGGGTTAAAAGGTGAATCATAGAAGGGCAAACAAACGGTATGTCCGGACTCGGAGCTACTTACTTGTGTATCCGGGTGATTGCAGCTCAGGCCGGCGTGCTCGGTCAATTCCGGACACGCCTCTCGTGATCCGAAGAATAATTTGTACATCTCCACGGGTGTCATACCCATGAAGTGTTGAAGAATCTGTGGTCCCTCCGGATTAAACTCCCACAGCCGGAGAGGGCGGCGTTTGCAGGGCAGGAGACGCCTAATCAGCATGACCTGCATTACCACAACCAGATCGATCTCCCTCGCTTGGAGGTCTCAAATCCGTCCCTGTAGTAGGGGCACATCCTTTGGCGGCCCCCAATTGAGCCCTTGGTTGACCCACGACATCAACCGTCGTGGAGGTCCTGAGCGGAATAGGGGCAGTGGTTTCTGCCTGCTGCCCTTCGGAGCGGTGATATAGAACCACTCCTGCTGCCACAAGCCGAGCTCCTCTTGGAAGGAGCCCTCGGGCCACGGGGCATCGGCCCTCCTGCTTACGGCCGCCCCGCCGCACTCTGCTTGACGCCCCCGATCATCTTCGGCTCCACATTGAAGGTCTTCAGCCACAGGCCGAAGTGGGGGGTGACGCGGAGGAAGGCTTCGCAGACGACAATAAATGCGGAAATATGGAGGATGGACTCCGGAGCCAAGTCGTGGAAATCCAACCCATAGTAGAACATGAGCCCTCTCACGAAAGGATCCGTCGGGAAGCCTAAACCCCGACGGAGGTGGGATACAAAGACGATGTACTCGCCAGGCTCGTGGGTGGGTATGGCCTGCCCTTCGGCGGGCAGCCTGTGCGAAATCTCGTAAGACAGGTACTTGGCCTCTCGCAGCTTTAGCACGTCCTCCTCCGTGACGGAGGAGGGCATCCACCGGCCCTGAAGGTCGGAGCCGGACATTATTGAAGGTCCGAAGCGCTCGAATCTGGGGCTCTGGGTGCTGGAACTTGGAGCAAGGATAAGATTCGATGGGAGATTGAAGAAAAGAAACGAGCCTTGGTCCCATTATAAAGAGGGAGAATACCAAGAGCCGTCTCCGTGACCGTTCGGGACTCGCCTTCGATAGAGGGGGCGTGGCGATGGGCGCGTTGGGTTACCACGTTCGTATTGATGAGAATCCCGGGATAAGGGGAACACGATCTCTGCTTCGACAAGACGTGCAAAGGAAACCGCTTCGCTAAACGCACTGAGGTGGTATAATAAAAAACGATTCAAGTAAAGGCTTGGTAGTGGCGTGACGTCATGCCACGAAATACATCAGCAGATTGAACTTGTGTACATATTATTCTCTCTACGGTGGAATGTGGAATTTATTTTGCAGAGCCGGACACTGTCCTGATGTTCACAATCTTCTATGGATTATTCGGAGGAGGAACCCGCCTTGCAATGCCGAACATTATGCGCGCGGACTCATCGTCATTGAAGCCGAGTTCAGGGGCTACTAAGGAGTCTGGACTAGGGGTGTCCGGATAGCGGACTATCATCGTCCGCCGGACTCCAAGACTATGAAGACACAAGATTGAAGACTTCGCCCCGTGTCCGGATGGGACTTTCCTTGGCGTGGAAGGCAAACTTGGCGATACGGATATGTAGATCTCCTACCATTGTAACCGACTACGTGTAACCCTAGCCCTCTCCGGTGTCTATATAAAGCTGGAGGGTTTTAGTCCGTGGGACTAACAACCATTACAAAAATCATACCATAGGCTAGCTTCTAGGGTTTAGCCTCCTTGATCTCGTGGTAGATCCACTCTTGTACTACCCTTATCATCAATATCAATCAAGCAGAGTAGGGTTTACCTCCATCGAGAGGGCCGAACACAGGTAAAAACATTGTGTCCCTTGTCTCCTGTTACCATCCGCCTAGACGCACAGTTCGGGACCCCCTACCCGAGATCCGCCGGTTTTGACACCGACAGTCACCCTATCAAGGTTGTCTCAGCGTACCCCTTGGAAAGGGTGCTCAGGAGCTCTAACTCAGCCGGAAGGGTCGCCGAGTGGAACATTGAACTGCAAGCATTTCAGCTCGAATTCAGCATGACCAGAGTCATCAATAGGGCTAGCGGATTTCGTGGCCGAATGGATGGAGGCACCGGGCCTCAAGGCCGGCGAGGATCGATCCCTCTCCCCGGGAAGCGAGGCGCCAGAAGGCTGGGTCATGTACTTCGACGAGGCGTTCTCCAGGCATGGCTCTGGGGCTGGCGCGGTTCTCATATCTCCCACTCAGGACAAGCTCTATTACGCTGTGCAGCTCTGTTTCCAGCAAGGCGAAAAGGTCTCCAACAACATAGCGGAGTATGAAGGTCTAATAGCAGGCTTGAAGGCCGCGACTGCCCTTGGGGTAAAGCGCCTTACCATCAAGGGCGATTCACAGCTCCTCGTCAATTTCTCCAACAAAGTGTACGAGCCAAAATATGAGCACATGGAGGCCTACCTTGCGGAGGTCCGCAGGATGGAAAAATAGTTCTGGGGGTTGGAGTTGCAGCATGTGCCCCGTGGCACCAATCACGAGGCCGATGACATCGCCAAACGAGCATCCAGGCGGTTACCTCAGGAGCCTGGTGTCTTCGAGGAGTGGCTCTTCAAGCCCTCGGCCATGCCATCACTGTCAAACACGGCGCAGCCTCGGGAGGAGCTCCCCCAGCCACCTGCCTCCGGGGCTCCGGTCTGTGGTCCAGCCTCAGGAGCGCGCCTGCTCCTGACAATGGAGCCTCAGGAGGGGTGCTGGGTCACAGAGCTCCGGAGTTACTTGGTGCAAGGGACCCTGCCGGAGAAGGAGGAAGCGGAGCGTGTGGCGCGGCAAGCCACAGCATACTGTATCAGGGATGGAGAACTCTACCAGAAGTAACCAAATGATGTATCCCTACGCTGCATATCCAGGGAGCAAGGGAAAGAGCTGCTGGCGGATATACACGGTGGATACTGTGGGCACCACTCGTCATCACGGACCCTCGTGGGCAAGGCACTCCACAGCGGCTTCTATTGGCCTACTGCACTCATTGATGCTATCGAACTAGTGAAGGCCTGCGAAGCCTGCCAATTCCATGAAAAGCAGATCCATCAGCCGGTAGGAGGTCTGCAGACTATACCCCTCTTGTTGCCATTCGCAGTCTGGGGGCTGGATATCCTTGGCCCGTTCCCTCGGGTGCCGGGGGCTATCGCTACCTCTACGTTGCCGTGGACAAGTTCACCAAGTGGGCCGAAGTGGAAGCCGTCCGCACCATCCTAGCGGGTTCTACAGTCAAGTTCATCAAGGGCATCGTGAGCCGGTTCGGGGTGCCGAACAACATCATCACCGACAACGGTTCGCAGTTCACCAGTAACCTCTTCAAAACATACTGTGCTAACCTTGAACGCAGATATGCTACGCTTGATGGCGCACTTCAAGCAATGGCTAGGTCGGCGGGTTAACGCGGAGGTCCCGAGGGGCCTCAAGACCGTAACATTCAAGAAGAAGCCGAAGCTCGCGCGAGGTTGGTACGATGAGCTTCAGTTCGTGTTGTGGTCCATCCGCACGACCGCAACCAAGCCGACTGGGGAGACCCCGTTCTTCCTGGTCTATGGAGCCGAAGCGGTCCTCCCTCATGAGGTCAGACGTCGTTCCGCACGGGTCCTGGCGTTCGACGAGGCACAGCAGGACGCCATGCGGGGGATGGACCTCGTGCTGGGGGAGGAACGTCGCTGAGAAGCCGCATTGCGAGCGGCGAGATACCAACAAGCACTGCAGTGATACCACTGCCGCAACATCCGCCCCAGGACTCTTGAGGTAGGGGACCTCGTGCTCAGGCGGGTTCTCTCCAGGGAGGGACTGCATAAGCTCTCTCCCATGTGGGAGGGCCCGTTCAAGGTTGTTCATGTTTCCAGGCCCGGCTCCGCGCCCTTGGAGACTCAGGAGGGGGTGCCAGTCCAGAATGCGTGGAACATCCGGCACTTCCGGAGGTTTTACCCTTAAAAGGCCCAGAGCCTGTGAAGATCATCTTTTTGAAAAGGCCCAGAGCCTGTGAAGAAGGCGAATGCCTGTGAAGATTATCTTTTTGGAAAAGGCCCAGAGCCTGTGAAGAAGGCCAATGCCTGTAAAGATTATCTTTTTGGAAAAGGCCCAGAGCCTGTGAAGAAGGGGAATGCCTGTGAAGATTATCTTTTGGAAAAGGCCCAGAGCCTGTGAAGAAGGCGAATGCCTGTGAAGATTATCTTTTTGGAAAAGGCCCAGAGCCTGTGAAGAAGGCAAACGCCTGTGAAGCTGTCGCATTTTGGAAAAGGCCCGGAGCCTGTGAAGAGGGCCAATGCCCGTGAAGCTTGCTTCCCCCAAGAAAGGCCCGGAGCCTGTGAAGAAGGCCAACGCCTATGAAGCTGGCCGCCCGTGACACTCTCACGTAATAATGAGTTGGGGCTGTACATGCCCTGGAGTCTCAGGAGCGCCGGCCTCAGGCCCTGGGGCTCCCTCCCACGCTCAGTGGCAGCACTTTGCTCCGCGTTGGTGAGAAGACGTCGAAGACTAGACTAGGTGCCGGACGCGGATTTTTCATTTGCTTTCTGCAGTTGGCTAGTTCATTCTCATTTGAAGTTTTGTTGAACTATCGCCGTCTTTTGACTTATAGCTCTTCGACTTTTCGCCCTCCTGCCTCGATTTCTCTTGCGCAAGGTCTCGCGAGGGGGCAGCCCGAGCGCCCTCGCGGGTGTTTCTGTCCTTATCATTCAAGGTTTCACAACCCGGGTCCACTACAGGAGCACCCCTCCAGTCCGTGCCTCACGGGCACCGCGACACGAATACAGGACCTGGCTCGGTCGCCCCCACGGCTGAGGCTGGGAATTACCTACGCGCAGGCGTGCGGCTGGAAGGAACAATACGAAAATAACAGAAATGGTACGATGATTAACAACGGTAACCCAAACACGCCCCCACGGGGCCCCACAGTACTGTCTTTTTGCGCAGGAAAAGGGAAAAGAAAGGACAAATCAGGCGAAGCTCGCCCTACGCAGGCCCTCAGGGAAGACTCGGGCCGCCTCCGGAACTCAGGCAGACTCCCTCTCGCGCTTGGGCGGGGGAGAGGCAGGCTCAACCTGGCGGGCCTTTCCCTTCTCTGTGGCCGAGAACTTCCTTGACGGAGCCATGGAGAAGAAGGAGAAGCAAGAGGGGATAAACTGGAAGGGCACACGACGTGCCGTACTTAAAGCCAGGGGAGGCAAACCGCCGACCTCCACGATCGCAGGTAATCATGACTCGCTCTGCATGGAGGGACTTGTCAATTCACGCAGTTGCTGAGGCGTCATGGGGAAGTGGAAATGCCCGCGTCCAATCAACCGCCACGCGGCGCCCAAGGCCGCAGGCTATTAGGGCCCGCGGCGCTTCGCACTTGCCCTTTCGCCTCTCCGCTCGGCCAAATCCGGGCGCGCCTTGGGCCCGGGGGCTACTGTCGGCGTTCTGGGAACGGGGGTCCCCAGACTTGCCTGCCTGCGGCCTGCGGCGTGGCTCAAAGGGGGCCCAACACGGCCCATCTTCATCAACACAAGCTCAAGACCCTCGCAAGGGGCCAAGCTTCACGGGGCGGATGACAAGGAGCTTCCTCAGGCACGGCCTCATCAGGCTGGCTCACGAGGAGGCGGAGAGTTCAAGGCAGGGTACCTCGCGAGGTGCCCATGATGCAAGCCATGACGACCAAGGGTGCTGGTCGAGGCGCCAGCCCGCAAGATGTCCTCCTTTCCTCTTTGGTGCAAAGGAGTAAGCGCAGGCGAGAGCATCAAGCAAAGGCATCCATTTCGGTGCAACAAGACCAAGACCAGCCCAACGGCAGGGAGGAAGTCATTGTGGAGCCCAAGCAGGCGTCACCACCAGAGCCTTTGACAGGCGAGGACCAACTTTAGTCAGGATAAGTGTACCCGCCGTTCCCCTTCAAAATGGCCAATTGTTGGCGCCCTTCCCTCTCAATATTTGGGAAGAGGCCCAGGGCCTTTGCCTATAAATAGGACTAGCCACCCCCAGGGCAGAGGCATCTAGAGAGGCATGGGGATCTGCACCTGAATCAAGAGAGATAGAAAGAGTGAGAAGGGCGGCTGAACTCCTCCTAGCAGTTCATCGTCCCAGCCAAGAACAGACCCTCGCGAGGCTGTTCTTCCTTGTATTGTTCATCATTAGCCCAAGAGGCAATCCACACCACACACTGGAGTAGGGTATTACACCACAATGGTGGCCTGAACCAGTATAAACTTTGTGTCTCTTGTGTTGTTCCTTTCGTAGCTTACATCTCGGCGAGCCGGTGAGGAACAGGTAGGTAGAGGGCGAAATCTTCGCGCGCACCCGAGTGTTCGAACCTCAAGGGTCGGCCGGAACCCGAAATCCGACATTTCTGGGACTAACATATTGATCCAGTGCCCACTGTTAGTTCCTGTTTGTTGCATGTTTTATGTTTCGCAGAAACCCCATATCAAACGGAGTCCAAACGGGATAAAAACGGACGGAGAATATTTTTGGAATATTTATGATTTTTGCGAAGAAAAATCAACTCGAGATGGTGCCCGAGGGAGCCATGAGGCAGGGGGCGCTGTGGGGACCCCGACTCATAAGTCGTGATCACCGAATGCACATGTACAGTGATCCCAGAGATCAATGCTCACTGAACACACAGAAGCTGAATAACAAGAGTCTTACATCCATACATACCATATTACACACGTAGGACCATTATGGTCAAGTCTCGAGTATATCATCGTAGCGGAAATCTTCGTCGATAACTTGGACCCATGCCATCTGTCTTAACCCTACAGGCATTCTGACTGGGAAGCGTCGTAGCTCGCATGTTCGTCATCGAAGTATTCCTCATCATATCCTGTTCTTTCATGCCTGGTCAATGAAATAACCAGTGGCAAGCCAATGAGTACTTTGAATGTACTACAAGCAACCCATGATTTGGTTCAAGGTACAATAATGCATGACATAGGTAAAGTTTTGCATAAAGCTAGTTTTGAGTGCAAGGACATGTTCAACAACCTATAAAGCATGCATCAAGAGAATTCAAGTAACCATGAGATCTGGTCACGATATCAACATAAATAGAATGGGCACCAACCCATTTATCATAAGCAGTGGGCTCCAACCCATCTCAATCGTGTCAAGTCCTTTGACTTGATCCAAGACATCTCCATCATCTCACACACTTTGGGTTTGAAAACAAGTGGGCGTAGCCCAAGAGCGGTTACCCAACTGTCCATGACCGTGGACACGGCTATTCAATAGTTTTACACTCTGCAGAGGTTGCACACTTTACCCACTAGATCCGGGAACTTCCGTGTCATCCACGACCCGCGGTACCTCAAGTACCCGGGGTAAGCACCCGATCACTACCTTTCCCTAGACGACACTAACATGGAGTCCACTCGATTGGCAGTAACCCCCGTGCCCAACATTTCACATAACATTCTCGTGGAGCCTTGCTCCCATATTCATCACATACCACTGGCACGGGGTACCAACGGTGTGTCTGGTGCCCCATAAAGATGGTCATGGCCGCCCTACCAGGCACGACCCCGTCCCAAGAGAGAGCACCAACTCTCCCCCGTCACTAGTAATGCGGGCTCCAAGCTAGTATCGGACTAGGTACTCAATAATGCCCTTTCCCGTATAAGGGTAGAGTGGTTGCGCATGTAAGGTTGGAATAACGGTCGCAACTCCGACCAATCCGTTTTGAAAACAACACACCCTTTGCTTGGCACACCACTTCGTCATCAAGTGGTCACCCATTTCGTCATCTCCCTCGGGCATAAGTGGCACCTGACGGGGTTTTCGAAAAGACTTTTGGAAATACTTTTCCTCCTTCACCATGCATATACCCGTCCCTTTTTGCGTAGCAACTACTTAGCATCCTATCTACTCCCACCGGCATAACCCTCATAAGAAGGTAGGGCCATGCACAATGTAAGTATCAACGAGGAATTAACGGTGGCAACCCATCAACGTGGGTACCACCTCATCATGTTTCCGATGCAACAACGATAAGGTACTATATGACATGCATAAAAAGGTTTCATAGACATGGTCAAAGGGCTGCTTGCCTGGTTCATCAGAGTCTTGAAATCTTCTGGTCCTTCTCCAAGTACTCCGTCTACTTCGTCAACTAACGTCGGAAACAAACACAATAAGCAACACAACAAGGCAAGAATAAATGTGCTCTAAAAATGATAGTTGGACTTTTCTGGGATACCTCTGGTCATATGAGGGATGACCAAAGTGGTTTCATTAGGATTGGATAAGTGGATATCTCTGAACATTTTGATATGATGGAATCAGGGGGTTTATGGATTTGTAAGAAGTGTACAGAAATATATTTTTGAAAAATGAGCAAAGGCACCCTTTTAACAAAGGATGATTTTAGAAGCATCTAGGAATTGGTTTCACTGGATTTGGAGTTCAAATGAGTTCCCTATGAATTTGCAAAGTTGACAAATATGAAGAAAGGGCTCATTATATTGTGGGGCCCAGAAAGTATTAATATAAATGTTCATAAACTAACTTATGAACTTAGAATCACCTAGGAATTTGAATCATGGCATTTGGATCAAGTTTGAGCTCTCTGTGATTTTATAAAGTTTATCACAGAGATAGGAAAAATAGGATTTGCTAATTATTTGTGAAAGAAATATTTCTGTAAAAATGTGCAAGTAGCACCATGTGATAGGGAATGAATTTAGAAACTACTAGAAATTTGAATCATCAAATTTGGAGTCCATCTGAATTTACTAGAGATTTTACAGTATTTATAAAAAGAAAAAGGAAGAAAGGGAGTCAACCTTATAAAGCGCCTTGGAAGCCGGCCTAAACAGCGCCTCTTGGGCTCGGCCCGATGGCTCGGCCAGCCATGAGGAGGAGGTGACGCCAAGGCGTACTCAGGTAATCACGCTTACGGCAAGGGAAGACGACTTCCTGTGAAACCGTTTCCACTTAAACTTGCGGGCCCAGTCCACAGGGTCGCCGACACGCGGGTCCCACGCCATCTCTCTCTCTCTTCCCGCCTCCTCCTTCCTCCAGACGGGCAGAGGGCGGACGCCGCGCTCGCCGGTGATGGTTCCGGCCGCTCCCCTGCACCCGAGGCCAGGGCGGTGGTTTGGGAGAATGCCCCGCTCCACTCCGCGCCCAAAGACGGTCATGTTGGACGAGGGAGCGGCAAAGTCAAAGCGAGCATCGGCCATGGCGGAGTCCGGCGACGGCGGAGATGGGCATGACGACACGGCGAGAATGGGAAGGAAGGGATCCCGGGGTGGATCGGAGGTGGTTATAGTAGGGCGCTGGAGGGGCTAGGGATGAGAAAGAGGAGCTGAGGCGGCCGAATCTAGGCGGAGGCCGACGGCAATGCTCCGTCCATGGAGGTGGATAGAGGGCACGAGGGGGAAAGAGGCTTGGTCCAGGAGGTAGCTAGGAGTGAGTGAGTGTGGATGGAGGCGAGCGAGAGGCCTGGGAAGGGGTGTATGTAGGAGGGCGACTAGGTGCACAGCGAGCCATGCGCCGGCGAGGCCGTAGCTATCGCTGGAGGCCACTAAGCTTCGTGGGCGTGTGCAGGGCGTTTGTGGGCGTGGACTACACCTGTGGGGAGAAGAGAGGAGCGGAACGCGGCAAAGCGGGCCCTGCCATGGCCAGGATCGACGCGCTCGGGCGGCGCCTCTGTCGCCGCGAGGAGAGCCGGAGAGGGAGAGAGAGGAGGGGGACGACAGCGTAGCGTGCTGCAGACGTCGAGGTGACCTCGGGGGACACGAGGGGGAGGCCCTAGGTGGCCGGAGGCGGTTGGAAGAGGCGGCTACGGTCTTGAGGCAAGATCAGAAGGCTGGCCTCAGAAGCTGAAGCTGCACGCCATGGCATAAAATATATGCCATGGGCGTGTCCACTTTTGTCTAGGAGCACTGGGGGAGTGTAAACAAAGGGTAGGTGGCCTTGGATGCCCTGGTGAACCACTAGAATGAGGAGGGAGGTGAGAAAGGAGAAGGATGCCGCTGTCCAGAGAAGGAAATGAGAGTTTTCACCCCCCAATAATTGAGCCATGGATTTGCCATTGCTACTGGAGGTGAAAGGGGGCTAGGAGGAGCTGTGGTAAAAATTTGAGCTCTCCAAGAATAGTGAAAGGGTGAAAACAGTGGTTTTTGCAAAATGTCAGAAGGTGTTTGATAGAGTTTTGAGCAAGCAAATGGATTCCAATTGCCATGATACTTAACAGGATGGAAAGGCACTTAGAAATAGGGTGTGCCACCAAATTTGAGCTTATTTTGGAAAAGTTGCCAATGTAACTTTGGTAAACCCTAGAAATCAGCAGAAATGGGTTTGCCAAGATTTAGTCATGCAAATCTATTCTCCTTGATTCACCACTTGGTGTAGTGTCATCATTTGAGGATTTGAACATGTCCACAAAAATTCAGATCAAAAGGACACACTTGGCAATGTAGAGTTGTCCAAATTTGGTTCTGGACAGAAAGGGTTTTGAGGCACTTTCATCAACATAACGTTCTCTCCAACTTGATCCATTTGGTCTAGATGCATTATTAGACCATTTGAGAATGTTCACAAGGTTTGAGAACATTTGGACATGTTTGGCAATGTAAAGTTGCTCAAACTTCAAAATGGGCAGAAGTGGTTTTGAGGGGATTTGATGATGTTATCTTGTTCTCCAAGACATGAGACTTGGCAAGATCACCAAATATGTCATATGTGACAAGATAGAATTTTCTTGGAATTTTTGGAGAATATTTCCTTTGTAAATATTTCAAAAGCTTGAAATATCCAGAAAGGGTTTTTGAGGTATTTGACCAATATTTTGAACATGACCATGTGTTGAAACTCTTATATGTGGACAATATGTGTCCACTGAGTTTCCCTGATTTTTGTCAAATATTTTTAAAACAATAAAATAATTTTTCCCTATTAAAGACCATTTCTGGCCTTAAGAAAAAGCTTTTAACTAAAATAGGAAAATAACTTTTAAAATTATATTTTTGTGGTTTCTGGGTACCCTATATCTATTAGGAGTCAAATATATTTTTAGAAAGATTTTTACTGCCCTTAATTAAGTACTTGCAGTGCAAACCTCAATTCAGGGGTTTTTGAAAAAAACTAATTTTTGAAAATACTATTTGGCCAAATTATTTTTGTAAGAAAATATTTTTATGTCCTATACACATGGCATGATCATTGGTTCAAGAGTTTGGAGCAAGGAGATGAAGTGTAGGAGTTGGAGGATTTATTTTATTTTTAGAGCACTTGCAAACAACAGACAAACATTCAATCAAAGCAAAGACAAAACACTCAAAAGTTTTTGTCAAACCACATTTTATCATGATTTATTAGCTTAAGTGTTGTGGCATGAAAATCAGGGTGTGACAGACCTACCCCTTACAAGAATCTCGCCCCGAGATTCCCTGACTAGGCGCGAAAGGAGTATGGAAACTTGGATTCGGGGTAGTCTTCACGTCCTCATCTTTATCGCTTCTGTGTAATGCTCCATTGAGCTTGAAGTACTTGCTGGTGTGGCTCCGTGTATGACGCTCTTCTTGACCCGGTTGCTAATGGGTAGCTTGCGATAGGTTAGATTGGGCTAGGGGTCGATGGCTTGGTGGTCAATGCCCTTGTAGAGATCGGGCAAGTTAGGAAGTTGGAAACACTTCCGGGGTTGTGATGCATGGAAAGTGTTGTGGACATCCGTAACTCGGTGGCAACTCCGGTGGTGCTGTCTTCTCTGCATCTCGTAGTGATCTTAGAAGGGGTTGTTTAAATCTTGGAGTGATCTCGAAGGGGGCCGATGAATCTTGGTGTGGGTCTCCTTGTCATGGAAATGCTTGGTTCCTTAGAGAGAAGTGGTTTTTAGATATGCACGGTCTTCAACGCGGAGGTTTACTTCTTGACGACGATGGTTGGTGTAGTCCTTCCTCCTGGACATGGCGATCTTCAGATGTTCCCTTGACCAGCTCAGTGATTCTTCTTCCGTCTTCGGGTGGACAAGTAGGTCACCAAAGAAAGATGACAACTATCTTGTCTAAGTACTCCATGAAGTCTATGGGGTACGTAAAGTGGGCTGAGGCATTGGTGGTGGTCATGGTTGCGTATCGGCCAAGGTCTTATGATCTAGAACCAAAGCATGTGGTCATGATCTGACCATGTTATGGCTTGGTAGGGCTTAAGGGTTTCAAGGATTCTAGTGTGCGAGTGAACATTTATCATCTTTATCCTTAAGCACGGTTCCTGAGATGCCAATTGTTCTATCTACTCCTTTAAACAAATAACCTTATACCACCGAAAGCATCAACTCTTGTAGGTCAGCTCCAATCATCACTCATGCTATTATTATCCTCATGACTCCCAAGAGGAGGTCTAACAAAATCATATATGTCTACAATGCCCAAACTCATATGTATGTCTACCCCTAAAAATCCATCGGTAGAACATACAAGCTACTAAGCCTCAATTAAACATGATGATCCAAGTGCTCAGCCCATTCTTCCAAGGTCCAAGGTAGTGCATCTCTATCCTAAGGAAACACGTCGTAAGCCACTCCAAGATCTTGTTTCCTTCCTATGAATCAACTCGAACAACCTGTTAACTTCCATTAATCACTGCATAGTCCATTAATTCTACAAATCCAACGCCTAAGCTGGTGTTCCACATGATATTCTAAAGTCTTTATAATCCCCGAATACATGAAAAGGCTATCGCTACTATAGTCAGTCCACCAATTTCCATTATTGTGATCTAGTAATACTCCAAGGTCAAGCTCACAAAGACTCCTAAATAAACTCCGACAATTAGTCCAATCTCCTAGTTTATCGTCCACCCAGAAACATGGTGTCATGATCAAGATCATCAGTCTAAATCCAATTTACTCCGAACCATGTAGACATACTTAGCAACTATATTCAACTAGAATCACCTACTTAGATCCAAGTCTCATGTCCAACGAGAATTTCTACACTTTCCCCCAAGTCATTATCGTAATATCAACTATCGCCTATCAATATCCCCTGCCTAAGACAAATCCAAATACTTCCAAGAATTTCAGCTTGCGGTCATAATTGTCCTATAAATCCAATTCACCCATGGGTAGTGAAAGCTATGCTACTCTATAATCATGATCCCACCAAGTTCATCCACCAACATGAAAGCCTTATAATCCACCAAAGAGTCTTAGTTAGTTCCTCAAAGTCACCGATATAAACCCATCAAGTCATTTGTCCTCTATTCCTATATCCTTAAATTGGTCCGCCCTATAGCATCGTCAGTCATGAGCTATATTAGGATGATAATGTGCTTGTTCACTCTGTCCACTAGTTCCATAATGAACCCAGTGTTGTGTGAGGTTTACAGAGGCTTAACCGGTTCTCTTGCAATACTGTGGGTTAAGCACATGGTTAAGGTTTCGAGCTGGGGTATCTCGTGAAGTCTCGAAAGGTCTAGGAATGGGTTTCTAGTCTTGAGGGTTAAACATAATTCTACGGGTTCACTTGGTCGAGGAGGCTGCGACAAAAGTCTTCATTGCTAGTTGGTTGCCGAAGCAGATTCCTTGGTGCATCTTGTCTTGCTGGTCTTCAGTTGAGGAAAGAGATGAGAGGGAAAAGTAGCATAGAGAAGGGGGATGCCTAAAGGGGGTTCTATAGTGCAAGTGCAAACGATCAGGTGAAAAAGGGGCCAAACACAAACAACAAAATAAGGCAGGTGATATAGTCGCGTGCTTGTTGCCTAGGGCAAAAAGGGCGACTGATATCAAAACACAACAAGTAAAAACAAGCAACACACAATCATGGTTCTACTCGAACCATCATACGGACTTGACTGCGCATAGGGGGGTACACGACTCATCCTACCCTAGGGGTTCTCGGACTCCATAGTCGTGCCTTGTGCCTCATGCAGTCTTCTGAGTTTCCCTCAGGTGTTGCTACGTCTCTTGTAGTTGTTCAATGAAACGATCCTGGTTGAGCTTGAAGAGTCTTCAACAACTTCTCGCCTGTTGGAGTGATGGGGTGAAGGTGGCCCCTCGTAACTGGCATTGACTTGGTCTTCTCTTGTCTTCTTAATCATGGCGGTCCCTTTTTCCTTCTAAGCCGTCGATGGTACCAGGTAGGTAATCCTTTATGCAATGACATTAACAAGGCATAATAGAGGCCCAATCTGTCAGACACATTGTTGACAATATCGTCACCGAGAGCGGGGGATGAAGAGAACCGTTTTCCTGCTCACTATAGTGAGGCGGACCAAATGGCTAGGTTCTCATCCACCGGTGGTTGCCGATACAACAACGGTAGTGACAGGGTTACCCTATTAGCGATGTATATCATGATCTTGCATAACCTATGCCCTGATCGTCGTATGTTAAGGTTGCTTCATCTTGGGGCAGTGTCAAGGGTGTCACCATCTCCTGGGTCTTCAGGTCATCATTCCTCGAGGATGCATCTTCTGTTGGTATCGTCTTGTTGTGATGTCGCCACTCTTGTGGTCAGGAGATGTGGGTGAATGTCTGGCAAGGCATCTTCCTTCTTGATTATCCACGAGGATTACAAAGAGCCCAGTGGTTAGGGGCATAAGGGTTCTAGCGACCATTAAATTTTGAAGGGGAAGAGGAAAGTATATCTTAGTTTTCGAAAAACTCAGAAGGGGAAGAGAAGTATAGATAGTTTTGAAAACTAGTAGTAGTTTTGGAAATAGTTTTACCCTAACTAACGACCATGCTAACTAAGGTTTCCTATAGTCAGGATGGCTCTGATACCAGCTCTGTGGGGACCCCGACTCATAAGTCGTGATCATCGAATGCACGTGTCTGATGATCCCGAGATCAATGCTCACTTGAACACATAGAAGCTGAATAACAAGAGTCTTACATCCATACATACCGTATTACACACGTAGGACCATTATGGTCAAGTCTCGAGTATATCATCGCAGCGGAAATCTTCGTCGACAACTTGGACCCATGCCATCTGTCTTAACCCTACAGGCATTCTGACTGGGAAGCGTCATAGCTCGCATGTTCGTCATCGAAGTATTCCTCATCATATCCTGTTCTTTCATGCCTGGTCAATGAAATAACCAGTGGCAAGCCAATGAGTACTTTGAATGTACTCGCAAGCAACCCATGATTTGGTTCAAGGTACAGTAATGCATGACATAGGTAAAGTTTTGCATAAAGCTAGTTTTGAGTGCAAGGACATGTTCAACAACCTATAAAGCATGCATCAAGAGAATTCAAGTAACCATGAGATCTGGTCACAGATATCAACATAAATAGAATGGGCACCAACCCATTTATCATAAACAGAGTGGGCTCCAACCCATCTAATCGTGTCAAGTCCTTTGACTTGATCCAAGACATCTCCATCATCTCACACACACTGGGTTTGAAAACAAGTGGACGTAGCCCAAGAGCGGTTACCCAACTGTCCATGACCGTGGACACGGCTATTCGAATAGTTTTACACTCTGCAGAGGTTGCACACTTTACCCACTAGATCCGGGGAACTTCCGTGTCATCCACGACCCGCGGTACCTCAAGTACCCGGGGTAAGCACCGATCACTACCTTTCCCTAGACGACACTAACATGGAGTCCACTCGATTAGCGATAACCCCCGTGCCCAACATTTCACATAACATTCTCGTGGAGCCTTGCTCCCATATTCATCACATACCACTGGCACGGGGTACCAACGGTGTGTCTGGTGCCCCATAAAGATGGTCATGGCCGCCCTACCTGGCACGACCCCGTCCCAAGAGAGAGCACCAACTCTCCCCCGTCACTAGTAATGCGGGCTCCAAGCTAGTATCGGACTAGTACTCAATAATGCCCTTTCCCATATAAGGGTAGAGTGGTTGCACATGTAAGGTTGGAATAACGGTCGCAACTCCGACCAATCCGTTTTGAAAACAACACACCCTTTGCTTGGCACACCACTTCGTCATCAAGTGGTCACCCATTTCGTCATCTCCCTCGGGCATAAGTGGCACCTGACGGGGTTTTTGAAAAGACTTTTGGAAATACTTTGCCTCCTTCACCATGCATATACCCGTCCCTTTTTGCGTAGCAACTACTTAGCATCCTATCTACTCCCACCGGCATAACCCTCATAAGAAGGTAGGGCCATGCACAATGCAAGTATCAACGAGGAATTAACGATGGCAACCCATCAACGTGGGTACCACCTCATCATGATTCCGATGCAACAACGATAAGGTACTATATGACATGCATAAAAAGGTTTCATAGAGATGGTCAAAGGGCTGCTTGCCTGGTTCATCAAAGTCTTGAAATCTTCTGGTCCTTCTCCAAGTACTCCGTCTACTTCGTCAACTAACGTCGGAAACAAACACAATAAGCAACACAACAAGGCGAGAATAAATGTGCTCTAAAAATGATAGTTGGACTTTTCTGGGATACCTCTGGTCATATGAGGGATGACCAAAGTGGTTTCATTAGGATTGGATAAGTGGATATCTCTGAACATTTTGATATGATGGAATCAGGGGGTTTATGGATTTGTAAGAAGTGTACAGAAATATATTTTTGAAAAATGAGCAAAGGCACCCTTTTAACAAAGGATGATTTTAGAAGCATCTAGGAATTGGTTTCACTGGATTTGGAGTTCAAATGAGTTCCCTATGAATTTGCAAAGTTGACAAATATGAAGAAAGGGCTCATTATATTGTGGGGCACAGAAAGTATTAATATAAATGTTCATAAACTAACTTATGAACTTAGAATCACCTAGGAATTTGAATCATGGCATTTGGATCAAGTTTGAGCTCTCTGTGATTTTCTAAAGTTTATCACAGAGATAGGAAAAATAGGATTTGCTAATTATTTGTGAAAGAAATATTTCTGTAAAAATGTGCAAGTAGCACCATGTGATAGGGAATGAATTTAGAAACTACTAGAAATTTGAATCATCAAATTTGGAGTCCATCTGAATTTACTAGAGATTTTACAGTATTTATAAAAAGAAAAAGGAAGAAAGGGAGTCAACCTTATAAAGCGCCTTGGCAAAGCCAGCTAAACAGCAGCGCCTCTTGGGCTCGGCCCAATGGCTCACCGCCATGAGGAGGAGGTGGCCGCCAAGGCGTACTCAGGTAGTATGTTTACGGTGCGGGAAGACGACTTCCTGTGAAACCGTTTCCACTTAAACTTGCGGGCCCAGTCCACAGGGTCGCCGACACGCGGGTCCCACGCCATCTCTCTCTCTCTTCCCGCCTCCTCCTTCTTCCTCCAGACAAGCAGAGGGCGGACGCCGCGCTCGCCGGTGATGGTTCCGGCCGCTCCCCTGCACCCGAGGCCAGGGCGGTGGTCTGGGAGAATGCCCCGCTCCACTCCGCGCCCAAAGACGGTCGCGCTGGACGAGGGGAGCGGCAAAGTCAGGCGGAGCATCGGCCATGGCGGAGTCCGGCGACGGCGGAGATGGGCATGACGACACGGCGAGAATGGGAAGGAAGGGATCCCGGGGTGGATCGGAGGTGGTTATAGTAGGGCGCTGGAGGGGCTAGGGATGAGAAAGAGGAGCTGAGGCGGCCGAATCTAGGCGGAGGCCGACGGCAATGCTCCATCCATGGAGGTGGACAGAGGGCACGAGGGGGAAAGAGGCTTGGTCCAGGAGGTAGCTAGGAGTGAGTGAGTGTGGATGGAGGCGAGCGAGAGGCCCGGGAGGGTGTATGTAGGAGGCGACTAGGTGCACAGCGAGCCATGCGCCGGCGAGGCCGTAGCCATCGCTGGAGGCCACGGAAGCTCGTGGGCGCGTGTTTGGGGCGTTTGTGGGCGTGGACTACACCCAGGGGGAGAAGAGAGGGAGAGGGAAACGCGGCAAAGCGGGCCCCTGCCGTGGCCAGCGACTGACGCGCTCGGGCGGCACTCTGTCCGCACGCGAGGAGAGCCGGAGAGGGAGAGAGAGGAGGGGGACGACAGCGTAGCGTGCTGCAGACGTCGAGGTGACCTCGGGGGACACGAGGGGGAGGCCCTAGGTGGCCGGAGGCGGTTGGAAGAGGCGGCTACAGTCTTGGGCGATCAGAAGGCAGCCTCAGCTTGAGCTCTGCACGCCATGGCATAAAATATATGCCATGGGCGTGTCCACTTTGTCTAGGAGCACTGGGGAGTGTAAACAAAGGGTAGGTGGCCTTGGATGCCTGGTGAACCACTAGAATGAGGAGGAGGTGAGAAAGGAGAAGGATGCCGCTGTCCGGAGGCGGAATGAGAGTTTTCACCCCCAATAATTGAGCCATGGATTTGCCATTGCTTTGGAGGTGAAAGGGGCTAGGAGGAGCTGTGGTAAAATTTGAGCTCTCCAAGAATAGTGAAAGGGATGAAAACAGTGGTTTTTGCAAAATGTCAGAAGGTGTTTGATAGAGTTTTGAGCAAGCAAATGGATTCCAATTGCCATGATACTTAACAGGATGGAAAGGCACTTAGAAATAGGGTGTGCCACCAAATTTGAGCTTATTTTGGAAAAGTTGCCAATGTAACTTTGGTAAACCCTAGAAATCAGCAGAAATGGCTTTGCCAAGATTTAGTCATGCAAATCTATTCTCCTTGATTCACCACTTGGTGTAGTGTCATCATTTGAGGATTTGAACATGTCCACAAAAATTCAGATCAAAAGGACACACTTGGCAATGTAGAGTTGTCCAAATTTGGTTCTGGAAAGAAAGGGTTTTGAGGCACTTTCATCAACATAACATTCTCTCCAACTTGATCCATTTGGTCTAGATGCATTATTAGACCATTTGAGAATGTTCACAAGGTTTGAGAACATTTGGACATGTTTGGCAATGTAAAGTTGCTCAAACTTCAAAATGGGCAGAAGTGGTTTTGAGGGGATTTGATGATGTTATCTTGTTCTCCAAGACATGAGACTTGGCAAGATCACCAAATATGTCATATGTGACAAGATAGAATTTTCTTGGAATTTTTGGAGAATATTTCCTTTGTAAATATTTCAAAAGCTTGAAATATCCAGAAAGGGTTTTTGAGGTATTTGACCAATATTTTGAACATGACCATGTGTTGAAACTCTTATATGTGGACAATATGTGTCCACTGAGTTTCCCTGATTTTTGTCAAATATTTTTAAAACAATAAAATAATTTTTCCCTATTAAAGACCATTTCTGGCCTTAAGAAAAAGCTTTTAACTAAAATAGGAAAATAACTTTTAAAATTATATTTTTGTGGTTTCTGGGTACCCTATATCTATTAGGAGTCAAATATATTTTTAGAATGATTTTTACTACCCTTAATTAAGTACTTGCAGTGCAAACCTCAATTCAGGGGTTTTTGAAAAAAACTAATTTTTGAAAATACTATTTGGCCAAATTATTTTTGTAAGAAAATATTTTTATGTCCTATACACATGGCATGATCATTGGTTCAAGAGTTTGGAGCAAGGAGATGAAGTATAGGAGTTGGAGGATTTATTTTATTTTTAGAGCACTTGCAAACAGCAGACAAACATTCAATCAAAGCAAAGACAAAACACTCAAAAGTTTTTGTCAAACCACATTTTATCATGATTTATTAGCTTAAGTGTTGTGGCATGAAAATCAGGGTGTGACAGGCGCGCACTAGGGGGCAGGCGCGCCCCTGACCCTTGTGGGCACCCCGTAAGGCGGTTGCTGCTCTTCTTTGGCCGCAAGAAATCTAATTTTCGGAAAAAAAAATCATGGCGAAGGTTTCAATCCAATCGGAGTTACGGATCTCCAGATATATAAGAACCGGTGAAGGAGCAGAATCCGAGAATGCAGAAACAGAGAGACAAAGAGACAGATCCAATCTCGGAGGGGCTCTCGCTCCTCCCACGCCATGGAGACCATGGACTAGAGGTGAAACCCTTTTCCCATCTAGGGAGAAGGTCAAGGAAGTAGAAGAAGAAGGGGGCTCTCTCCCCCTCGCTTCTGGTGGTGCCGGAACACCGCCGGGGGCCATCATCATCACCGCGATCTACACCAACACCACCGTCATCTTCACCAAAAAATCGATCACCTTCCCCCCTTCTATATTCAGCGGTCCACTCTCCCGCAACTCACTGTACCCTCTACTTGAACATGGTGCTTTATGCTTCATATTATTATCCGATGATGTGTTGCCATCCTATGATGTCTGAGTAGATTTTCTTTGTCCTATCGGTAATTGGTGAATTGCTATGATTGGTTTAATTTGCTTGTGGTTATGTTATTGTCCTATCGTGTCCTCTGTGTCGCACAAGCGTGAGGGATTCCCGTTGTAGGGTGTTGCAATACGTTTATGATTCGCTTATAGTGGGTTGCTTGAGTGACAGAAGCATAAAACCGAGTAAGGGGGTTGTGGCGTTAGGGATAAAGAGGACTTGATACTTTAATGCTATGGTTGGGTTTTACATTAATGATCTTTAGTAGTTGCGGATTCTTGCTAGAGTTCCAATCATAAGTGCATATGATCCAAGAAAAGAAAGTATGTTAGCTTATGCCTCTCCCACATAAAACTTGCTACCGGTCTAGTAAAGTAGTCAATTGCTTAGGGACAATTTCACAACTCCTACCACCACTTTTCCACACTCGCTATATTTACTTTATTGCTTCTTTATCTAAACAGCCCATACTTTTTATTTACGTGTTCTTTATTATCTTGCAAACCTAGCCTACAACATCTACAAAGTATTTCTAGTTTCATACTTGTTCTAGGTAAAGCGAATGTCAAGCGTGCGTAGAGTTGTATCGGTGGTCGATAGAATTTGAGGGAATATTTGGTCTACCTTTCGCTCCTTGTTGGGTTTGACACTCTTACTTATTGAAAGAGGCTACAATTGATCCCCTATACTTGTGGGTTATCAAGACCTTTTTCTGGCGCTGTTGCCGGGGAGTCATAGCATGGGGTGAATATTCTCGTGTGTGCTTGTTTGCTTTATCACTAAGTAATTTTTATTTGCTATTCTAAGTTGTTCTCTATCTTTAGTTATGGATATGGACCACGAAATACCAAAAAAATTAGGTGTACTTTCTACTCATGGAGATGGGTGTCGGTGTCAAAACCGGCAGACCTCGGGTAGGGGGTCCCAATCTGTGCGTCTTAGGCTAATGGTAACAGGAGGCAAGGGACACAATGTTTACCCAAGTTCGGGCCCTCTCGATGGAGGTAAAACCCTACTTCCTGCTTGATTGATATTGATGATATGAGTTGTACAAGAGTATATCTACCATGAGATCCTAGAGGCTAAAACCCTTGGAGCTAGCCTACGATGATTATGATTGTGATCGTCCCTCTAAGGACTAAACTCTCCGGTTTATATAGACACCGGAGAGGGCTAGGGTTTACATGGAGTCGGTTACAAAGAACGAAATATAATATCCGGATCACCAAGCTTGTCTTCCACGCAAAGGAGAGTCCCATCCGGACACGGGACGAAGTCTTGAGTCTTGTATCTTCACGCTCCAATAGTCCGGACAAAGTATATAGTCCGGCTGTCCGGATACCCCCTAATCCAGGACTCCCTCAATGGGGAACCTCCTAAAATCCTTGATGTTAGTTATGTGAAAAATATTATGTACTACTTTAATAATCCTGTGAAAACCCCATTCAATTATGTAATGGGAGACACATTGGATCAACGTGAATACTTCAGGGATTATCGCTTGACTCAAAAAGGGAAATTATTATGGGATCAAATTCATATGTTTCATTGGTATGCTCGGGAACAATGCCTAGGATATGATTATACTTGCTGCTCTAGGATGAAGGCTCCACACCTTCCCTTTTCATGCAAATTTAATGATGATAAAACCTTGGCTTCTTATGCTAATGGTATATATGATTACTATGATGTGGAACAAATAGAAGAATTCATTGCTTTTATGGGTGCTTATGAAATTGAATCTTTGTTTAAAGAGTGTGAAGATTTTGATGATTCAGTTTATAGACCTGAAAATTTTGCTATACTTAAATATTATTATGAGAATTATGAATACAATTCCGATATTGATGCATTTATTGAGAAATTCTCCGCTGTCCAAGAAGAGACTAATATTTTACAGGAGTCTATGGAAGAAGGAACTGATGAAACTGTTAGCTCATTGGATGAAAAAGATGAGGATGAGAGCAAAGAACAAAAGGAGGAAGAGTGGATTAGCTACCGTTGCCCACCTTCTAATGAGAGTAACTCTTCAACTCATACATTGTTTAATTTCCCTTCGTGCTTACCGAATGATGATTGCTATGATGATTGTTATGATCCCGTTGATTCTCTTGAAATATCCCTTTTTGATGATGCTTGCTATGCCTGTGGCCAAGATGCCAATATGAATTATACTTATGGAGATGAACTTGCTATAGTTCCTTATGTTAAACATGAAATTGTTGCTATTGCACCCACACATGATAGTCCTATTATCTTTTTGAATTCTCCAAACTACACTATAACGGAGAAGTTTGTGCTTATTAAGGATTATATTGATGGGTTGCCTTTTACTACTACACATGATGATTTTGATAGACATAATATGCATGTGCTTTCTGCTCCAACTTGCAATTATTATGAGAGAGGAACTATATCTCCACCTCTCTATGTTTCCCACACTATGAAATTGCAAGAAACTGTTTATACTATGCATTGGCCCTTACTTTGTGTGCATGAATTGTTATTTTATGACATGCCGATGCATAGGAAGAGAGTTAGACTTCGTTATTGCTTTATATATGTTACTTTGTGCTCACTACTAAATTACAAATCATTGTTAATTAAAATTGGCATTGATATACCTTGGGATCCGGGTGGATCCATTACTTGAGCACTTTATGGCTAGCTTAATGGCTCTAAAGAAAGTGCTGCCAGGGAGACAACCCGGAAGTTTTAGAGAGTCATTTATTTCTGTTGAGTGTTTTTATATAGTCTAAAAACAAAAAAATAAAGAGGGGAACCCAAAGCTTTTCAAAAAGGAAAGTGAAAGTGAGAGAGACAAGCATTGTTGTAGTGGGGGAGCTCGTTGAACTTTGTTCATGCTCACAGAAACTTTGTGAATCTTAATTACAGAAACTTTTCAACAAAAATAATTATTCCCTTGTACAATTCCATTGTATTATAAAAATAATGTGCCAAGGTTTGCCTTTAGGATGTTTACAATGCTTGTTGGTTTGTGCGGTGCAGGACGGAAATCTTGGCTGTAGTGCACAATTTTGCATTTTTTACTGGAACGTCAAACGGTTCTGAAACTTTTTGCACTGTCTTTCTGTACAAATTTTTTATTTGTCCTAATTTTGGTAGAATTGTTTGGGTACCAGAAGTATGGTGAATGTTCATATTGCTACAGACTGTTCTGTTTTTGACAGATTCTGTTTTTGATGCATAGTTTACTTGTTTTGATGAAACTATCAATTCCTATCAGTGGATTAAGCCATGGAAAAGTTATATTACATTAGCTACAATGCAAAAAGAAAATATGAATTGTTTTGAAACAATACTTAGAGTAGTGATTTGCTTTATTATACTAATGGATCTTACCGAGTTTTCTGCTGAAGTTCTGTGTGGATGAAGTGTTTGATCGAGAAGGTCTCGATATGAGGAAAAGGAGGAGAGGCAAGAGCTCAAGCTTGGGGATGCCCAAGGCACCCCAAGTAAATATTCAAGGATACTCAAGCGTCTAAGCTTGGGGATGCCCCAGAAGGCATCCCCTCTTTCTTCAACAAGTATCGGTATGTTTTCGGATTCGTTTTGTTCATGCGATATGTGCAAATCTTGGAGCGTCTTTTGCATTTAGTTTTCACTTTTCTTTTATGCACCGTGCTAGTATGAGATAGACCTTGGTTGATTTATAGAATGCTCATTGCACTTCACTTATATCTTTTGAGTATGGCTTTATAGAATGCTTCATTTGCTTCACTTATATCATTTGAAGTTTGGATTGCCTGTTTCTCTTCACATAGAAAACCGCCATTTGTAGAATGCTATTTTGCTTCACTTATATTTGTTAGAGCGAGGGCATATCTTTTGTAGAAAGAATTAAACTCTCTTGCTTCACTTATATCAATTTAGAGAGATGACAGGAATTGGTCATTCACATGGTTAGTCATAAAAGCCTACATAAAACTTGTAGATCGGTGAATATGATATGTTTGATTCCTTGCAATAGTTTTGCGATAAAAAGGTGGTGATATTAGAGTCATGCTAGTGGGTGACTATGGATTAGTAGAAATACTTGTGTTGAGGTTTGTGATTCCCTAAGCATGTACGTATGGTGAACCGTTATGTAACGAAGTTGGAGCATGAGATATTTATTGATTGTCATCCTTTGTGTGGAGGTCGGGATCGCACGATGGTTAACTCCTACCAACCCTTCCCCTAGGAGCATGCGTGTAGTACTTTTTTTGATGGCTAATAAATTTTTGCAATAAGTATGTGAGTTCTTTATGACTAATGTTGAGTCCATGGATTATATGCACTTTCACCCTTCCATCATTGCTAGCCTCTTCGGTACCGTGCATTGCCCTTTCTCACCTTGAGAGTTGGTGCAAACTTCGCCGGTGCATCCATACCCCGTGAAACGATAAGCTCTATCACACATAAGCCTCCTTATATCTTCCTCAAAACAGCCACCATACCTACCTATCATGGCATTTCCATAGCCATTCCGAGATATATTGCCATGCAACTTCCATCATCATCATATACATGACTTGAGCATTTACTGTCATGTTGCTTTGCATGATCGTAAGAAAGCTAGCATGATGTTTTCATGGCTTGTCCGTTTTTTGATGTCATTGCTATGCTCGATCATTGCACATCCCGATACACCATCGGAGGCATTCATATAGAGTCATATCTTTGTTCTAGATATCGAGTTGTAATATTGAGTTATAAGTAAATAAAGTGTGATGATCATCATTATTAGAGCATTGCCCCAGTGAGGAAAAGGATGATGGAGACTATGATTCCCCCACAAGTCGGGATGAGACTCCGGACTTTATGAAAAATAAAAGAGGCCAAAGAGCCCAAATAAAAAAGAGGCCAAAGAAGCCCACCAAAATAAAAAAATAAAAAAGAGAAAATATAAAAAATGAGAGAAAAAGAGAAAGGGGCAATGCTACTGTCCTTTTACCACACTTGTGCTTCAAAGTAGCACCATGTTCTTCATAGAGAGAGTCTCCTATGCTTTCACTTTCATATACTAGTGGGGATTTTCATTATAGAACTTGGCTTGTATATTCTGATGATGGGCTTCCTCAAATGCCCGAGGTCTTCATGAGCTAGCAAGTTGGATGCACACCCACTTAGTTTCGAGTTTGAGCTTTCATACACTTATAGCTCTTGGTGCATCCGTTGCATGGCAATCCCTACTCCTCACATTGGCATCAATTTATGGGCATCTCCATAGCCCGTTGATTAGCCACGTCGATGTGAGACTTTCTCCTTTTTGTCTTCTCCACATAACCCCCACCATCATATTCTATTCCACCCATAGTGCTATATCCATGGCTCACGCTCATGTATTGCGCGAAAGTTGAAAAGGTTTGAGAATACTAAAGTATGAAACAATTGATTGGCTAAAACCGGGGTTGTGCATGATTTAAATACTTTGTTGGTGAAGATGGGGCATAGCCAGACTATATGATTTTGTAGGGATAACTTTCTTTGGCCATGTTGTTTTGAAAAGACACGATTGCTTTATTAGTACACTTGAAGTATTATCGTCTTAATGTCAAATGATAGAATATTGCTTTGAATAATTCATGTCTTAATAATCATGCCATGATTAGATATATGATCAAGATTATGCTAGGTAGCATTCCACATCAAAAATTATCTTTTTTATCATTTACCTACTCGAGGATGAGCAGGAATTAAGCTTGGGGATGCTGATACGTCTCCGTCATATCTATAATTTTTGATTGTTCCATGCCAATATTATTCAAATTTCATATACTTTTGGCAACTTTTTAAACTATTTTTGGGACTAACATATTGATCCAGTGCCCAGTGCCAGTTCCTGTTTGTTGCATGTTTTATGTTTCACAGAAACCCCATATCAAACGGAGTCCAAACGGGATAAAAACGGACGGAGAATATTTTTGGAATATTTATGATTTTTGGGAAGAAATATCAACGCGAGACGGTGCCTGAGGGGGCCACGAGGCAGGGGGCATGCCCCTGACCCTCGTGGGCACCCCGTAAGGCGGTTGCTGCTCTTCTTTGGCCGCAAGAAAGGTAATTTTCGGAAAAAAATCATGGCGAAGGTTTCAATGCAATCGGATTTACGGATCTCCGGATATATAAGAAACGGTGAAAGGGCAGAATCCGAGAACGCAGAAACAAAGCGACAGATCCAATCTCGGAGGGGCTCTCGCCCCTCCCACACCTTGGAGACCATGGACCAGAGGGGAAACCCTTTTCCCATCTAGGGAGAAGGTCAAGGAAAAAGAAGAAGAAGAAGGGGGGCTCTCTTCCCCTCGCTTCTGGTGGCGCCGGAACGCCGCCGGGGGCCATCATCATCACCGCGATCTACACCAACACCGCCGTCATCTTCACCAACATCTCCATCACCTTCCCCCCTTCTATATTCAGCGGTCCACTCCCCCTCAACCCGTTGTACCCTCTACTTGAACATGGTGCTTTATGCTTCATATTATTATCCAATGATGTGTTGCCATCCTATGATGTCTGAGTAGATTTTCATTGTCCTATCGGTAATTGGTGAATTGCTATGATTGGTTTAATTTGCTTGTGGTTATGTTGCTGTCCTATCGTGCCATCCGTGTCACGCAAGTGTGAGGGATTCCCTCTGTAGGGTGTTGCAATACGTTCATGATTCGCTTATAGTGGGTTGCTTGATTGACAGAAGCATAAACCCGAGAAAGGGGGTTGTGGCATATGGGATAAAGAGGACTTGATACTTCAATGCTACGGTTGGGTTTTACCTTAGTGATCTTTAGTAGTTGTGGATGCTTGCTAGAGTTCCAATCATAAGTGCATATGATCCAAGAAGAGAAAGTATGTTAGCTTATGCCTCTCCCACATAAAACTTGTTATCGGTCAAGTAAAGTAGTCAATTGCTTAGGGACAATTTCACTACTCCTACCCCCACTTTTCCACACTCGCTATATTTACTTTATTGCTTCTTTATCTAAACAGCTCCTACTTTTTATTTACGTGTTATTTATTATCTTGCAAACCTATCCTACAACACCTACAAAGTACTTCTAGTTTCATACTTGTTCTAGGTAAAGCGAACGTCATGCATGCATAGAGTTGTACCAGTGGTCGATAGAACTTGAGGGAATATTTGTTCTACCTCTAGCTCCTCGTTGGGTTCAACACTCTTACTTATCGAAAGAGGCTACAATTGATCCCCTATACTTGTGGGTTATCACTCCCTCTAGGCGCCTTCACGAGGCTGGCCCTGCCAGCTGTCCTCACGAGGCTGGTCGCGCCACTCCTGACGATGGTTGCATCCGTCTCAGCGTCCTCCACCTTGGCCGCCTCCATGACCGTAGCCTCGATTGTTGCACTCGGGGCGTGAACCGAAGCGCCCATCACGGAGGACCCTGAGCTCCTAGCAGTCGTTGGTGTTGTGGCTGTCAACGTTGTGGAAGATGCAGAACGGCCGGTTGCTCTTGGATGTCTCGCGGTGGTCGTAGCCGCGCTTCGTCTCTGGTTCGGCCGCAAGCACGACCGTCCCCTTGCGCTTCACGTCCTTGGTCTTGGTATTCTTGTCTTCTGGATCAGCATCGGGGAGCTCGAGGAGGGAGAGGCGTCCCTCCTTAGCCCTTGCGCACTTGTTCGCCATGTTGAACATCTCCAGAGCGGTGCAGAGATCCTCATGGATGGCGAGCTCCTCCTTCATCTTGACATCACGGACGCCATCAGTGAATGCTGAAATGATGGCCTCGTCCGACACCTTGGGGATCTTGAGGCGAACGTTGTTGAAGCGCTGGATATACTTCTGCAGGGTTTCTCTAGGTTGCTGCTTGATGCGATGAAGGTCACTCGCGGCCGGCGGACAGTTGCACATGCCCTGGAAGTTGGCGATGAAGTGGCCGCGCATCTCCTCCCAGGAAGAAACCAACCCCCCAGGAAGGTTTAGGAGCCAAGAACGCGCGTCATCCTTGAGGGCCATCGGGAACCAGTTCGCCATGATCTTCTCGTCGCCACTGGCCGCTTTGATGCTCAGCTCATAGAGCTGCAGGAACTCCGTGGGGTCGGCGGTGCCATCGTAGCGTGGAGGCAGGTCAGGCTTGAACTTGCTCGACCATACAATGTTACGGAGCTTCGGAGTGAACGTGCGGCATCCTGCCATGGCCACCGGAGGTCTTCGAGTGTGTGGAAACTGGTCCTGGTGCACGCGCACCACCACCTCCTGCGGCGGTACGTGGGCTTGGTGTTGGGGTGCTGGAAGCACGCGCGCTTCTCCTTGTGGTTGCTGCAACACCTGGCAGCTCACTTCCTCCCGAGCTGGTGCAGGGCGAGGCGGGTTGCGCCGTGGCGCCACACGCCTTGGCTCGATGTGGACACCCTGGGCCGGAGGTGGTGGAGGAGCCCCGTGCGCCACGTCGCCCGCTGTAGGTGGTTGCTGAGGCAGCGAACGAGCCGGCTCGGCGGAGCCCCCATGCGCAACACTGACGAGCTCAGCGATCCGCTCGAGCCACTCCTCATAGAGGTCACCAACCGGGCGGTACCAAAGGAGCTCCCGCGCCATGAGCAGAGTGGCCTGCGCTTCCGCTTGGCCGCGGCGCGCGTGGGATGACGAAGCTGCTGGGGTTAGTGACGGAGTAGCGGTGTGCCCGTCGCGATGCACCGACGGGTGCAGCGATGAAGCTTGCTGTTCGTGGCCAGCAGGGCCCGTGGCGGCGTTGGCCACCGGAGACGGAGCACGACGGGCACAACCATCGCCCGCCGAAGCTGTCTGAGGAACGCGGGTGGCGACTGCGGCCCGACGCTCGGCGCGAGCTTGGCGTGCATCGGCCATGGTGGTGTTGGAGTGGTGGTGGATCGATCGACGGAAGAGAAGATGCGACACACCCATACCTGGTGCGCCAAATGTCAGACTAAGGGATCCGCAAACCCTTGAGAGGTTCAAACTCTAGGGTGCGTGCGGAGATCTCAACTTACCCAGCCTGCCTACTCGTGATCGTCCTAAGCCTAGCGCGTCAAGCTCAAAGAGACAAAGAGACATAGCAGTTTATCCTGGTTCGGGCCACCTTGCTGTGTAATACCCTACTCCAGCGTTTTGCTGGATTGCCTCGGAGGGCTGAGGATGAACTAGTACAGTGGATGACCTGGCCTCAGGAGGTGAGGTGTTCTTGAGCTCAAGGGAGCTGGTGTGGTGTGAGCTAGTTCGACTTGTCTTCCTCCCCCCGTTCTATGCTGGTGGCTAGTCCTATTTATAGTGGCCTTGGTCCTCTTCCCAAATGTTGGCGGGTAGGGATCCCACAACGGCCGGATTTGAAAGGGGACAAGTAGTACATCTTATCCTGACAAAAGTAGTCTGCGCCTGCGAAAAGCCTCTGGTCGTGATGCTGCGGTGGGCTCGTCGATGACCTCCATCCTGCCATCCTTGCGGTCTTGGTCTCGTTGCACCAGAATGGAAACATTTGGCTGATTCCTCAGGACTCCGCACCTGTGGCTTGCCTCCTTTGCACCAAAGAGGAAACCTGCGCTCTGCCCCGCCTGGAGCCCACCTGGCCTTGGTCGTCATGGCTCACGTCAGCTGAGCCTCGTGAGGTAAACCTTGCATAGAAATCTCCGCCCCTTGGGAGCCAGCCTGAGGAGGCCGATCCCCACGGGGGTCTTGGCGTCGTCCGGCTCGCGAGGCTTGTCCCCTCGCGACGGTCTTGCATTGTTGATGCTGAAGCTGGGCCGTACCAGGCTGTTGATGGAGCCACGTGGTGGGCTGCAGACAGGCAGGGTTGGATACCCCCATATCCAGGACGCTGACATGCACATCGTGCCATTAAGAATGATGCAGAGGCACAGTGGCGGTTGAAGCACAGGCCTAACCAACAGCCACCAAGTTCAGGTACAGAAAAACTAGATAGCTACTCACCTATGCCTAACACGCTTGAGATGCCATGCGAGCAACCACAACCTCCACTCATAGTACATGTTCACCATTATCACATTAGCCGACACTGATATGTTATCAAAGACTCACCGGTTTCCGCTCCTTCCATAGGGAGTGCATGGTCAAAGTGACAAGGGTGTTATGAACCTTCCCATCGGCCCGAGGGATGACACGACTAGCCTCCATCTACCTTTCCACCTACTCATTGAGAGGATAAGGTGTGAGAGTGTCCCAACCCCTGACCCGCAGCATGGCGAACCAAGCTAACCGAGCATAGGAGCATTGGATAAGCAGGTAGGAGGTGGTTTCAGACTCCTGAAGACAAAGCGGGTAGCAAGGCTGGTGAGACAGAACCCTCTTGAGAAGCCACTCTAAGGTCCAACATCAATTATTGACCACCAGCCAAGCAAAGAACTTAAGCTCAATGGGGCACGAGAGCCCCATGCTTCCTCCGCATCATGAATGCTTGTCAACCCTAGGAAGAAAGCACGATAGGCCGAGCTTGCGGAATAGATACCCGAGATGACCGAATCCACCTAACGGAGTCAAGCCCGTCCAACCAAAAACTTTCCTGTCTCTGAACCCTTAACCACAATGAACAAATTCAGATAATCATGGCTAGAGAGAACGACCCTTTGGTATGTCGAATCCACCTGCTTAGAAGAAGCCCATCATGCGTCGAACACAATGAGCGTACATCGAGTGGCACCGCTTGCTCGATGTCTGGAGCAATCTTAACAACACTGAAATATTGTGGATGTCACCTAGAGGGGGGGGGGGTGAATAGGCACTTTAAAAGAATTATGGATTAGGCTTGAACAAATGCGGAATAAAACTAGCATTTAATTTTTCAAGCACAAAACCTAAATCAACTAGGCTCACCTATGTGCACCAACAACTTATGCTAAGCAAGATAAACAACTAAGCGACAGTAAGATATATAACATGAAACACAAAGGCTATCACAAAGTAAAGTGCACAAGTAAAGGTCTCGGATAAGAGATAACCGAGGCACGTGGAGACGATGATGTATCCCGAAGTTCACACCCTTGTGGATGCTAATCTCCATTCGGAGTGGTGTGGAGGAGCAATGCTCCCCAAAATGCCACTAGGGCCACCGTAATATCCGCACACCCTCGCACAATGCAAGATGCTTTGATTCTACTAAGGGACCCCTGAGGGCGGTCATCGAACCCATACAAATGGCAGCCCTTGGGGGCGGTCACCAGAACCCGTACAAATTGCTCGGGGCAATCTCCAAAACTTAATTGGAGATCCCGACGCTTGACCGGAGCTTTACACCACAATGGTTGAGCTTCATGACACCACCAACCGTCTAGGGCGCCTAAGCACCCAAGAGGAACAAGCTTTAGGGTACCAAGCACCCAAGACTAATAAGCTACTCAAACTTCACTTCCACGTATCACCGTGGAGAACTGAAAACTATGCACCAAATGTAATGCCAAGGGCAGACGGAGTGCCCAGGTCCTTCTCTCCCAAATCCCACCACAACAACTAATGCTATGGAGGAATATGAGAGGAAGAACACAATAGGACAACACTAAGAACTCCAAAATTTAGATCTGAAGGGTTCCCCTCACTTAGAGGAGAAAGTGATTGGTCGAAGAATAGATCTAGATCTCCTCTCTCTTTTCCCTCAAGAAAGAGCAAGAATCATTGGAGGGATAGGGTGAGAGCTAGCTCAAAGAAGTTCAATAATGGAGGGGAAACACAAGCTCAAAGGAATAAGGACCATTGGGGAAGAAGACCCCCTTAAATAGGTCCCTCCGAATCCAACCATTATGCCCATTAGTCGTGCTCAAGCGGAATTGATGCTTGGGGGAGCGGTAACGCAACCCATCGAGTACAAAAGTACAAGAATGGTAGTTTTGCCAGGGCAGTACTACCGCTTGGGGGCGCAGTACTACCACTCTATTACCACTTAAGTAGATTGGGCAACAGAAGCACCAAAGTAAGCGGAAGTGGTTGCGGTAGAAGGAAGCGGAAGTACCGCACAAGCGGTACTACCGCTTATAAAATAGGAACTCATAGAAGCTAAAAAACAAGGAGAAGTAGGAGTAGCACTGGTTTGCAAAAGTACCGCCTAAGCAGTACTACCGCCTGGAAGCTGTAAAACTCCCAAGCAAAATAGATGGATGCAAGTAAGGCCAAAACTGCCACAACTGCTACAAATGAACTCTGATTTCAATGAACTCAAGCTTAATAGAAAGCTAACGACAAGAGTTGCCAAATCATGAAGTGGCAAGGGAAGTATGCCCATGATATAGAGGCGTGATATCTTAAGAAGTGGCAAGAGAAGTATGCATATGATATAGAGGTGTGAAACCTCCACAAGTGAAGAACCTACATAAACTCCAACATCGAAGACATACTAGATGATGCATACGAAATCCATTCTCAAAGAACTTGAGATTGTCATGAAGATGACCACAAACTCCAAAACTCGCAAAGAGAAAAAACAAATAAGAACCAAGAAAGATGATGCCAATGATGCAATGGTTTAAGCACTCCATGGACGATATAATCAAGCTACTCACTTGAGAGCACCCCGTGATAGTACGACAATCAATCCTATAACCCAGTGTCCCCACTGACAACATGAGACTAGTAAAATAGAAAACCAATCAAGGTAAAACCTTTTCCTTGCGCATAGTCCACTTGAGCTCGATCATGATGATCTTGTCCTCCTTAAGTTGGACCACCTTTCTAGATTGCACTGGCTCGATCAAGACTAGTAGGTTGCTCCTCCATATTCCACTATGGGCGAGCCTCCCTTCGGCACATCTTCACATGTCCATTATCACCAAATGGACGGTAAACTTCAAGCGTGTTATCCTTTCATGATGCTCCACTTGAACTTGCCCAACACACCTTGATGAGGCCACTTGATGTCATCCTCCATGGGTATGAGATATTTCTTTTGATGCAAGCCCATCACAACATGCCTAACCCCACAAAGAAACCTCACAAATTAAGGTCATGGGTCAGTACACAAAGAGCAATGGGCAATGCTAACCATACCATGAGATCACTTGATCCCACTCGGTACATCTTCTATGCATTATGTGTTGATCAACTTGAATCCACTCTTTGTACTTAGTCTTGATCAACCTTGTATCTTATCTTCTCTCTTCATAAAGGTCATGTCTTGAAGGTAAACATGAATGTTCACACAATCTTCTTCTTCAAGACATGCTTGCAATAGGATCAACCCTCACATGACGAATCTTTGGATAACTCCTTGAATAACACCTTGGTCAACACATAATCTCCTTATAACCTTGAAACCAACAAATGGTCTTCAAGCCATGCCTATGAACAAACCCTTCAAATAAAAATCAAGGCAACCATTAGTCCATAGGGATTGTCATCGGTTACCAAAAGCAAACATGGGGGCACTATGCTCTTTCAAGCAGTCACACCTTTGATCGATCTGTCCACCCAGAAAATCACTCGCCGATGCTCGAAGCAATCAACGGTAGTCGCATTTTCATGCCTCGTCTAGCTACGCATGTGAATGGTTTTCCTTACCTTTTGTGCTTCCTTTTCTCATCTTAGAAAAAATAAGAAACAGAAGAGATGGTACAAAAAAAATCCTTCCAACCCAATTGGCTAAGCGGGAGCGATCTGAAAAACCCCTCCGAATCGCAGGACCATCAGAGTTGTGAAACATATATGACATGCATATTTAGGATAGTATAACCGATCCTAAATGGTGCTTCCTCACGCATCCATGCTTCTAGCCATTGGATTTCCTGTCCTAATCATTTTTGGCTGTTGATTGATCCTTCCTGGTTGTCTAGTGCGCCTCTCCTCGCGCATGGGCCAATCATGGGCCAGTTGTCCTAAAGGGGCGCTATTCCCAAAACTATTTCTGAACCCTCTCATTCATCCATACGACTTGTTGTCTGATCCCGAAGGAACGACTATGATCCTGCTTTCGTCCACAAGCTTGGCTCGCATTGCTGCCCGTCCCAGGTTCCCAGCGACACAACAATGCCATCCGCTGCTCCAGAACAGGTCCATCGGCGGCTCTAAGATCCTGCTCGGCACACGTCCACTCCGACCTTTGGCCCAACATCCTGTTTGTGGCTGCTTTCCTGCCCTCGACGTTGTCTACTCTACGGTTGTGTTATGCATGGAGGACGACCACGATGTTGTCTACCCTGACACACCACTCGCTCTCACCTAGCCCATCATCTCCTTCATCTATTGTGATGGTTGATCTTGTGCTCGTGGGATGATCTTGTTGTTCCAGTGGATTTTTACATTCGAATTTAGAGTGTTATGATAGGTTGGGCCTCACCATCTAATAACCCAAAAGTATAGGGGATCACAATGGTTTTCGAGGATAGAGTATTCAACCCAAATTTATAGATTCGACACAAGGGGAGCCAAAGAATATTTCAAGGTATTAGCAACTGAGTTGGCAATTCAACCACACCTGCAGATTAATTATCTGCAGCAAAGTGATTAGTAGTACAGTAGTATGATAGTTTTGATGATAGCGGCGAAGTAATGTAATATGAATGATGGTAGCAAGTGATATTGTAGCGATAACGATAGCGAGGGTAGCAGATAGTAACTTAGCAAGAACAATATAAGAGAAATATGTAGGCATTGGATCAGTGACTTGTTGGATGATATTCATCATGTGACAGTTATAACCTAGGGCGATACGACACTAGCTCCAGTTCATTGATATAATGTAGGCATGTATTCCGTAAATAGTCATACGTGCTTTATTAAAAGAACTTGCATGGCATCTTTTGTTCTACCCTCCCGTGGCAGCGGGGTCCATATTGGAAACTAAGGGATATTAAGGCCTCCTTTTAATAGAGAACCGGAACAAAGCATTAACACATAGTGAGTACATGAACTCCTCAAACTACGGTCATCACCGAGAGTGGGCCCGGTTGTTTTCACTTCAGGGTTGTTGGATCATAACCGTAGTATGTGACTATAACTTGCAAGATCGGATCTAAAACATGGATATAATGATGAATTCATAAACGGTTCAGATCTGAGTTCATGACACCCGGGCCCAAAGTGACAAGCATTAAGCATAACAAAGTCATAGCAACATCAATCTAAGAATATAGTGGATACTAGGGATCAGGCTCTAACAAAACTAACTCGATTACATGATGAATCTCATCCAACTCCTCATCGACCAGCGAGCCTAAGAAGGAATTACTCACTCCCAATGGGGAGCATCATGGAATTGGCGATGGAGATGGGTTGGTGATGACGAAGAACGAAGACCCCCCACTCTGGAGCCCGAAACGGACTCCAGATATGCCCTCCCAAGGAAGAACAGGGCTTGGCGGCGGCTCAGTCTTGTGGATCGCGATAATTCTTTCTCCTTGATTTTTTTTGGAAATATGTGATTTTATAGTATCAGGGGGGTCGTCTCCGGGGCCACCAGGTGGGTACAACCCACCTAGGCGCGCTAGGAGAGGCGGGCGCGCCCTGGTGGGTTGTGCCCACCCAGGAGCCCCTCTCCTGCAGGTCTTGGCTCCAGAAATTCTTATTATTGATATAAAAAATCCTCGCAAAGTTTCGTTCCATTTCGAGAAATTTTATTTCTGCACAAAAACAATAGCATGGTAGTTCTGCTGAAAATAGCGTCAGCCCGGGGTTAGTTTCATTCAAATCATGCAAATTAGAGTCCAAAACAAGAGGAAAAGCGTGAGAAAAAGTAGATACGTTGGAGACGTATTAACCCCCCCAAGCTTAAACCTTTGCTTGTCCTCAAAAAATTCAGTTGATATACTGAAAGTGAGAAAGAAAAACTTTTACGAACTCTTTTGCTCTTGTTTGCATAAATAAACTTAAACAGCACCCAGGTTTTCAGCCAACATTATAACTAACCATGTCAACAATAACATTTAAAGATTATAATGACTCATATCAATGACATAATCAGCTAGCGAGCAATAATAAAATATCTCAAACAGCAACACGTTGTCAAAACAACCATGATATAATATGACAATAGCGGTATCTCGCCCTTTCTGAGACCGCAAAACATAAATGCAGAGCACCTCCAAAGTTCAAGCAACGACTAAACATTGTAATTCATGGTAGAAAAGATCCAGTCATGATGCACCCAACATTAGCTACACATAATGCATAAATCATGACAATTGTGCTCTACTTAGTTTCTAGCACTTGTATTAGAAGGTGGTGACACAACATAAAAGTAAATAGATAGTCCCTTCCCAGAGGGAAGCAGTGATTTGCAGAGGTGCTAGAGCTCAATTTTTAAAACAGAGATAAATGATATTTTGAGACATTCACCCTTCTTATTCACTTCACGACCATCGGTTATCAATATCTTCCATGCTAAGCACGCTAGTGGTGGTTCCCAAGCAATAAAAGTAAAGGTTTACTCCCCCTCCACCATCAATCACACTCCACGGCTTGTCCGAAACAACGGGTGCCGTCCATACCAACATCAGCCCCGGGGAGTTTTGTTCAATTATTTGCAATTTGAGTTCGGGACTGGGAATCCCTATTACCGCCCATTTTCTCGTGCGATGGCGAGTGAATAAACACTCGACCTGAGAATAACGCGCTTAGCATGGAAGATACTGACCACCTCCTGTCGTTCCATGAACGATCCAGGCACACAAAAAGGATATTTTTTTAGAAGTTTTTAGAGGTGGCACATGCAAATTTACTTAGGACTGCAGGGTAATACCACATATAGGTAGGTATGGTGGACTCATCTGGAATAACTTTGGGTTCAAGGTTTTTGATGTACAAGCAGAATTCCCACTTAGTACAGGCGAAGACTAGCAATTTAGATTGAGAAGCGTCCAGCTAGAGAGCAACAACGATCATAACCATGCATTATGCATAAGTAACATTGGACACTATCATGAGTAGGATATGGACACCATGAACATAAATATCATTGAGGCTATGTTGGTTTTGATTCAACTACATGCATGAACATGTGACAAGTCAAGCCACTCGAACATTCAGAGGAGGATACCATATAATCATACTACATCACAATCATTTTAATGCAATGTTGATATCCAGGATAAATAATTATCAACTCCCAGCTACTTATGCATGGCATGAGAAACTATAATCTCTAATTGTCATTGCAAACATGTTTAATCATAATGGGCTGAATCATGGATACTAGGTTAAACATATTACAAAAACAAAACAAGTCGAGTTCATACCATTTTCTCTTTGCCACGGCCAGTTCATCGAATATCGTCATTATTGCCTTTCACTTGCACGACCGAATGATATGAAAATAATAATAGTGCAAGAGTGCCATGGACTAAGCTGGAATCTACAAGACATTTTATTCAACAGGAGAAGACAAGGTAAAATGGGCTCTTTTTAGTTCAACAATTATTCGTATGAGAGCCACTCAACATTTTCATCGTGGTCTTCTCCTTGGTAAGACTCGAATAAAAAGAAAAAAAATTCAGAGAAACACACTGAAATATTTTTTGAGTTTTCATTTTCTAGAACGGGCAAATAAAAGGGAAAAGCAAAAACGAGAAAAACTATTTACACGGGAAAGCTCCCAACAAGCAAAAGAAGAACAAGGAAATCTTTTTGGATTTTCTTTTTTAATACTACTACTAAGCATGCCTAGAAAGTAAATTACTACAACTATTTTTTTTGGTTTTTCTAAAGTTTTTCAAACACACAAGTAGAAAGCAAATATATGAATCTATGCATGGACAATACAATGAAAAAGTGTGAACACCGACGAATAGAATGATATGCATGAACATGAATATAATGTCGGTGAGAAACACATACTCCCCCAAGCTTAGGCTTTTGGCCTAAGTTGGTAGTAGATCAGTAGCCTGGAGGGTAGTAGTATGTGTGGTAGCTCACAGAGGCTCTCGGTGTGGATGCCTCGGCACGCCGTGCTGCCACCACTGCTGCGTTATGAGCTCGGGCGTCGCTCTCAAGAACAAAATATCTCCCCTTGGTGTGATAATCTAAAAGAGCAGGCACATGCAAATATGTGTCCACAATAGTTTTTTGGTTAAACAGTAGATTGTAAGTGATATTATCAACCTTCCCCTTAAGGATCTTATGTTCTTTTAAAGTGTGAAAATCTAAATAACGCGTGGGTAGGATAGGATCAAAGGGCAAAGGTGAAACACCCAGCTCTTGTGCCAAACGTGTGGCATAAATTCCACCATAGAACCAGCCACTGTTAGCATTATGCTGAAGTCTACATGCAACAATCGCTCCAAGGTTATAATTCCTTTCACCAGTGAGAGCGGTGTGAATGAGGCTCAAGTCTGGCGCACAAAGTATTCTACAGTCTTGCTTGCCTACTATGCATTTCCCGTTAAATAATGCAAAATACTGAATTGCGGGAAAGTGAATGCTCTTTATTCTTCCTTGTCTTACTCCCCTATTTTCACCGTAACAAAGGCTAGTCAAGAAAGACTCATACTCAGCCTTCAGTGGTTCATCAAGCGAACCCGAAAATGGCAGTTTGCAATGGTAAGAAAAATTCTCCAGTGGGATAGTAAATGGTTTATCATAAAGCATAAAAGACACCCTAGACTCACGAGGGAAAATGTAAATCCTTTGACAAATGACTCAGTGAGAAGTTGGCATTGTTCACACTTATCTGAAAGGTAGGGACCGAGGCCAACATTGTGAACATATTACTCGAATTCCTCCTTAATGCCCACACGCACCATATATTCATCACAAGGCCATAAGCATGTTTTGGTGGTGGCATCACGCGTGGAACTTTCACTTGGTTCAACATGAGACCGGCGAGCAGAACTGTCACTAGAAGATTCTCCCGAGGATCGTCTCCTCGAAGAGCTCCTTCCAAATTGGTTTATTGTGTCCACATACAATTTTCTGACAATAAATTTTTTGGGGTGACAAGAATTTGTCAACAAAACTTTATATAATTGATAACAGCTACCCATAGGGATACTTAGAGGCCATAGCAAGCATTCAAACTACTTAGAACACTAAGAATTCAAAATGAAAGCTCATCTACGGCAGCACCAAGAGTAGCTAATTATTCAAAGTATAAACCACTAAAACAAAAACTAATTGGACAAATGGTGGAGTCACATAGCAAGCAACAATCCCTAGAAACAGTTTCGAAAACGGAGCTTTGAGCTACAAGATCGACATCCGCGGGTATGAGCTCAAGAACACGGGAGAGAGAGCAATGTATATTTTCTTCTGGAGGTAAGTGATGATGTGGGCTAAAGAGATAAGTGAGGGGGCCCACGTGGGGACCACAACCCACCAGGGCGCGCCTGGGGGTCCTGGCGCGCCAGTTGGGTTGTGCCCACCTGCTGCGCCTCCCTTTGGTATTATTTGCACCAGAAATTTAGAAATATTCAGAATAAAATTGTGTATAATTTTCAGGGCATTTTGAGAACTTTTATTTTTGGGTCATTTTTATTGCACGGGAAATTTAGAAAACAGACAAAACATGGCATTATATTTTATTTAACTAATAAAAACAGAAAACAAAAGGTAGGGACAGAAGGTACTGCTTACTAAATTCATCAACTTCATACCGTTCAAAAAAGATTCATTAATAAGGTTGATCAGGTCTTATTAACAACCACTTTCGATTAGCATGAAACCGAAGAACTTTCGTAAATCACTAAGTTACCTCAATGGGGATATGCATTTCCCCAACAATAAGCATTTCATATTTCTTTTTTACAGTAGGTAGAGGTATTTGAAAACTTCCAATAGTGATTGTCAGAGATTTTTCAATAACATTAATACCATTCACTTGGAATTATTTCTTCAGAAAGTGCATCGTATGCTCATTACCATTAATATGAAAAGTGACCTTGCTTTTATTGCAATCAATAACAGCGCGTGCAGTATTCAAGAAGGGTCTACCAAGGATAATCGACATGTTGTCGTCCTCGGGCATCTCAAGTATAACAAAGTCAGTCAAAATACTAACATTAGCAACAACAACGGGCACATCCTCACAGATACTGATAGGTATGGCAGTTGATTTGTCAGCCATTTGCACAGATATTTCAGTAGGTGTGAGTTTATTCAAGTCAAGTCTTTTATATAAAGAGAAAGACATAACACTAACACCAGCTCCTAAATCACACAAAGCAGTTTTGACATAATTCTTTTTGATAGAGCAAGGTGTAGTTGGTATACCCGGATCTCCAAGTTTTTTAGGTACTCCATCTTTAAAAGTATAGTTAGCAAGCATAGTGGAGATTTCAGCTTCCGGTATTTTTCTCTTATTTGTGATGATGTCTTTCATATACTTTGCATAGGGAGGCATTTTAAGGATATCAGTCAATCGAGTACGCAATAAGACTGGCCTCAGCATTTCAGCAGAGCATTCAAATTCTTCATCATCTTTCTTTTTAGTTGACTTGGGTGGAAAAGGCATAGGTTTTTGAACCCACGGTTCTCTTTCTTTATTGTGTTTTCTAGCAACAAAGTCTCTTTTATCATATCTTTTATTCTTAGGTTGTGGGTTATCAAGATCAACAGGTGGTTCTATCTCAACATCATTATCTGGTTCCTTATCATTATTTGGTTGAGTGTCTTCATGAACCTCATCATTGTCTTTTTCATTATCACTAGGTGGATGTTCATTACCAGATTGAGTTTCAGCATCAGAGATAGAAGTTTCATTTTCATTATCAGGAGGTTTGTCTATTTCAGGCTCACTAGAAGCATGCAAAGTCCTATCATTTTTCTTTTTCTTTTTCTTATTAGAAGGACTAGGTGCACTATTATTAATTCTTTGCGAATCTTGTTCAACTCTTTTTTGGTGTCCCTTAGGATAAAGTGGTTCTTGAGTCATTTTACCTCCTCTAGTTGCAACTCTAACAGCAAAGTCATGTATGCTATGATTCATTTCATCAAGTAATTCTCTTTGTGATTTAGCAACTTGTTCTAACTGGGTTTGAACCATAGAAGCACGTTTCCGACACCTCTAACATCATTTGAGATTCTAAATAACAAGTCACTTAAGTGAGCAATCATATTAGAACTATATTTCAATTGTTTCATAACATTTGCATTGAAGTGGTCTTGTTTCCTAATGTAATTATCAAACTCATAAAGGCATTGACTTGGATGTTTATTATGAGGATCATCACTTTCATTGAATTCATTAAAGATTTTTACCTCTACCACCTTGGGTAGTGGTGGTGCTTCAAGCCCATGTATTTCTTCTATAGGTGGTAAATTTTTAACATCCTCGGCCTTAATACCTTTTTCCTCATAGATTTCTTTGACTCTTGCATATCTTCAGGACTAAGATATAAGATACCCCTTGAGGGAGTCCTGGACTAGGGGGTGTCCGGACAGCCGGACTATCATTATCCGCCGGACTCCAAGACTACGAAGATACAAGATTGAAGACTCCGTCCTGTGTCCAGATGGGACTTTCCTTGGCGTGGAAGGCAAGCTTGGCAATACGGATATGTAGATCTCCTACCATTGTAACCGACTCTGTGTAACCCTAGCCTCCTCCGGTGTCTATATAAACCGGAGGGCTTTAGTCCGTAGGACAACATACATTACAACAATCATACCATAGGCTAGCTTCTAGGGTTTAGCCTCATTGATCTCGTGGTAGATCCACTCTTGTACTACCCATATCATCAATATTAATCAAGCGGGGCGAGGGTTTTACCTCCATCGAGAGGGCCGAACACAGGTAAAACATCGTGTCCCTCGTCTCCTGTTACCATCCGCCTAGACGCACGATTCGGGACCCCCTACCGAGATCCGCGGTTTTGACACCGACATTGGTGCTTTCATTGAGAGTTCCTCGTGTCGTCACCGATAGGCTGATGGCATCTTCAACCAACGACGCTGTCCGGTGAGACTTTTCTCCCGGACAGATCTTCAGATTCGGCGGCCGCGCTGCGGGCAATTCACTTGGCCATCCGGAGCAGATCGAAGCTTCGCCCCTGGCCGGCAGTCGATTCGAAGCTTGAACTTCACGGCCGATGTCGCGGAGACTTGATCTTCGACGGACTCGAGCCACACCAAGCGCTGCTGACTGTGATGATGGGCATGATCTAGCTCGCCGCGAGCGGTGCCTTTGGTGGCGACACGGATCCGCTTCGCCATTAGCACGAGCCGATCGCCCGGATCGAGGGCGGTGGATAGACGCCGCCTGGGGCTTCAACATCCACGGCGATGGAGCCGAACACTGATCTTGTCCCCTGCGGAACTCGTGATTCCGAGGCGCCGGACTCCTCGCCGGACTCCGAACCTCCCGCGCCCCTACCAATCGATCCGGATTGGGCACCGGTTATGGAATTCACCGCCGCGGACATCTTTCAACACTCGCCTTCTGGCGATATCCTGAATTCACTAAAACATCTCTCGTTATCAGGAGAGTCCTGGCCGGACTATGGCCAGGATGGTTGGAGTATGGACGACGAAGAAATTCAGAGCCCACCCACCACCCACTTTGTAGCCACTGTCGACAACCTAACCGACATGCTAGATTACGACTCCGAAGACATCGACGGAATGGACGACGATGCCGGAGACGAACAAAAAATAGAGCATATAAAGCACGGGAGGACCACCTCGTCACATGACATATATATGGTGGACACCCCAAAGGAGAGCGATAACGAGGACCAACGGGCCGCGGCAGAAGATGACCCCGCCGATAAACGACCAAAACGGCGGCGCAGACGTCGCCCTAAATCTCGCCTCGATGACAACAACGCTCCCAAGGAGCCCGCAATACGGCAGGGCTCACAAGTGGACGACGAACATGCAAATAAGCAACCGTCCGAACATGACGAGTCAGATAATCAGTCCAGGCCCGGTGAATATAACAGTCCGGACGACCTCATGCCGGACACGCCGCCGGAGAGCAAGAACATTCGGAAAAGACTCGTCGATCTGCAAGAAGCTCAAGAAGGAAAAGCGAGGCTCAAAACAGCGGAAGACACACTCAGAACGAGATGGAGCAAAGTGCTCAAAACCGCAGATAAGTACGGCAATGGCCACCAATCAAAGAGCTACCCGAAGCGCAAGCTGCTACCGGAATTCGACGAGGAGGCCATAGAGCCTCCACCATAAAAAAAATAAAGGGGCCGCCTGGTTGGATATACGGCCAGATGACAGGCCAAATTATGACAGCGGCGCCACACATAAATCCACCAACGAACTTGGAAGGATAGATGGCCCAGCCAGGTCCTTTTACGGGCCAAAGGAGAAGGCCCCAAGAAGAAAGGAAACACGTCAAGTGTCCGATGATAGCGGCACACACAAATCTGGGCGCCAGACACCCACTATGTTTCACCGATGAGGTTTGGACCATGAATTCCCAGCAGGATTTAAACCCATCAACATAGAGGTCTACGATGGAACAATAGACCCTGGAGTCTGGATAGAAGATTATATACTACATATACATATGGCTAGAGGAGACGATCTCCACGCCATAAAATACCTACCCCTCAAGCTCAAAGGGCCAGCCCGTCATTGGCTTAAAAGCCTCCCAGAAAACACTGTTGGAAGTTGGGAAGAGCTCGAGGATGCGTTTAGAGAAAATTTTCAAGGGACTTATGTCCGTTCTCCGGATGCAGATGATCTAAGTCAAATAACTCAACAGCCCGGAGAGTCAGCGCGGAAATTCTAGAACAGGTTCCTTACGAAAAAGAACCAAATAGTCGACTGTCCGGACGCTGAAGCCTTAGCAGCTTTCAAGCACAATGTCCGAGACGAATGGCTCGCCAGGCACCTCGGTCAAGAGAAACCGAGGACAATGTCCGCACTAACAAGCCTCATGACCCGCTTCTGTGCGGGAGAGGATAGCTGGTTAGCAAGATGCAGCACCAGCGACCCAAGTACATCCGTGATAAGAGATGGAAACGGAAAATCACGGCACAGAAAAGAGCAGCGCCGGAATAAAGAGAAAAGCCCAAAGAGCACGACAGTCAACGCCGGATTCAAAAGCTCGCGGCCCAATAATAAAACACAGCCTCTTAAGGATGAGAGTGACGAATTGTCCAACTTAAACAAGATTTTGGGTCGGATATGTCAAATCCACAGTACCCCCGGAAGGCCTGCAAATCACACCGACAGGGATTGTTGGGTTTTTAAACAGTCCGGCCGACTAAATGCCGAACACAAGGGGCTCGACGCGTCAAGCGAAGAAGATTAACCCCACCAGCAGAGCACCGGAAAACAAAAGACTTTCCCACAAGGGGTCAAAGCAGTAAACTCACTTCATGTGATAATACGGAAAAATAGTGCGACACTTTCTGAAAAGAGCTTCGCACGGTCCAACCCAGCAGACCGTAGAGATTGGATATCAAAACCAATCACTTTCGACCACCTGGACTATTCCAGAAGCATTCGAAATGCGGGACGGACTCCCCTAATATCGAATCCCATAATAGACGGATTACAATTTACTAATGTCCTAATGGACGGAGGCAGCGACTTAAACCTGCTGTATTCAAAAACAATCCGTAGGATGGTGATAAACCCTGCTAAAATCCGACACAGCCGCACTTCCTTCAAAGGAGTGACGCCAGGCCCTTACGCCAAGTGCACAGGCTCCATATTACTAGAAGTCTTGTTCGGATCGCCGAACAATTTTCGACGAGAAAAATTAATTTTTCATATCGTCCCATTTGAAAGTGAATATCAAGCACTCTTGGGACGAAAGGCTTTTGTCCGCTTCAACGCCATACCGCATTACGCGTCTCTTACACTCAAGATGCCGGTCGCGTGGCGTCATTTTAGTCGAGGGTCACTTAAAGACCCCGGACTCGGATAAACGAATCCGGCTTGAGAGGGCTATGGGATCCCTAGCCGCATACCCCTTCTGTGGGCTGCGGCGCTAAACAACCGCGGGTTCATACAAACCCTGCTTTAATTATTTATATTTCTTATTTTACACATATTTTTCGCACGAATTGTTTTTAAAACTAAACGTTCCTCTCTTTCTACAGATGAACAACGTGCATACCCGTCCAGATAATGGCGCCGCGGAGACTGGTAGCAGCGCAAGAGGGACCCGTTGTGAGGATTCTTTTCAGATTAAGACCCTGCGTAAACCTTTTTTACGGTCTCTTGTTGTTATTCTCCCTTGGTTTCTTCCTATAGCCAAAGCGCAGCCTGACGCTTTGGCATCGGCGCGTCGAAGACCATGCCCCGCACGGACACTAGGGCTTAGGGCATCGTTCGCCCATTATTATAAAGACCGAACACCTTAGGGAGTGTTCGGCGTCTCGAGTTAGCCATTATATGCATCAGCTCGAATCATGTCTTTGGTCAAATGTTGGGTTTGCTCGGCTCCGTGTTTTGCTGCCTTACGTTCAGTATCATCGGCTAACGCGGCACCGGAGAACTATCTGCGATTGTGCCCCGATTCGCTGGGCGAGCACCTTAGTAGAGAAAGCGGCTGATCGTCATGATACTGCGAGATCGGTCAACCACTCGATCGACTATCGGAATGTTTAGAATTCCCCGCTTTGACGAAGGACCGTTTCCCGGTCAGGCACATACGCGCTCTGACTTCGGAGAAGGGCGATGCCACCAGGGGCTATATCGTAGCCCCACCCTCGAGCTCCACTGGTTAAGTGAAAGTGATAAAGCATTATAGTCCGGATTGCCTCGTTCGCTACGCTACCACCTCCTTATAACAGGACCGAGACGTCGGATTAAAGTGTGAAAACGCGTTATTTTTGTGAACACCCCGCACCTTGTGCGTGGGGGCTGAAGCCGAAGACTGCCATCTTTCAAGTTATACAAAAGTATACGTAAACGGCCGCACAGGAGAAGTTTTACTACTTGGGACGCACAAGTATAAAAAGCAGTTATAACATAATCATCGATTTACAAGCTAATCGTTCATTTGAGCGTGATATTTTCGAGCACTGCGACTCTATTACCGAGCGCCACGCATAACTTCCCAGTAGTGCTCGGCGAGGAGCCGCTTTCATCCGAACCCTGGCGGCAACAGCGGTGGCATCCATCTCCGGACAATGCGCCTTCACACGGCAAGAGCCATCCGCGCGCCCTCGCAGGCCGACCGCTTCATCTCCTTTATATGCGGCACCGCCCAAGGAATTGCTGCGATGGCGAAGTAGCTCGTCGCCTTGGACCTCTCGGCGGACATGGGCCACGATGTCAGTCATGGCAAGTCCGGACAATCTATTTAGCTCGGCCCATTCGGCCAACCGGTCTGTCAACGGAAGTGAGCGATCCGGACTGTGGAATTGAGACCAATATAGCTCTTCCATCTCGTGATCCTCCTGGCTCCGGAAGTGCTTAACGGCATCGGCCGCACTTGCAGCTAAGTCCATATACGGATCCTCCGGACTCCACAGCCGCTCAAATTGAGCATACTTTCCATCCATAAACCGGCGACGCAGCAGAAAAGGCTTGCCAGCCACGATATCTCCGGCCTGGCGCAGTTCCTCCTTCATAGCCCGCATTGCAGAGCGGGCATCCTCGGCTTCGGCGGTGGCCTTCTTTAGGTCTTCCCGCTCCGATAAGCGCTCCTTTTCAAGAGCCTCATTGCGGTCGGCAGCATCCTTTACTTTCATGGCCAATTCGGCCACCTCTGCCCTGCTTAGGCAGTGCGCAGCCCTTTCGGCTTTCAACTCCTCGGCTGCCCTCGAGGCAGCCGCGTCACTCCTTCGGGCTTGCTCCTTAGCTAGAGCAAGTTCGGCCCGAAGGCTCTCCACAGCAGCAGCACCGTCTGTACAACAGCATATAATTTATCAGAGGAGGGCTTCGACCCCCTTAACAAAGCGACTGCGGAGAACTCTTTTACCATGCGACTCGTCAAGTCGCCTGTTGACAAGTGCGATGTCCGCATCTGCCAAGTCAAGTTGCTGATTTAATGCGGCAAACTCACTAGTCCGGCTAGCCCCCGGACTATCCGCCACCTGCATAGGAATGACGGAATTCATTACTTTAGATTTCGATCCTCGTTATGCTGTCGTTCCCGACAACCTACTGAGTCTCAGGGGCTACTATCTATACAGGGCGAATTTTATGTGCGAAACTGTTAAAAGACAAAAGGGTGCGTCATTCTCGCATACCTCAAATCCCGCCAGAAAACTCATGGCGGCATTGCGCAATCCGCTCTCGGCGGACGAAATCCTTCCAATCACCATACGCATCAACGCACGGTGATCTTCTGAAACGGACGCCCTCTCAAGCAGATTCTTCAGTTCCCCCGGTCGGATACTAGTGGGTGCCGAACTCTCTGGCCCCTCCGGACTCGGGGATACCCTCCATGACGATACTTCAGGCTCGCCCGCCTTATCTGACGACGCTGCAGACGGAGGCGTTTCGCTCTCCATCATCTCCGGAAGAAGGTCCCTCGAAGATGAATTCACCTGAGAAGGCTGCAGATCCGAACTGCAGTATAAATATTTCGGTTACCCACAGAAGCACAAATGAAGGTATTTCCTTACTAATTAACTCCCTCTTTCATACTCACGGCTCGCTGGAGGGCTGATCCTTTGGCGATGATTGTGCGTCCGGATTCTCTCCGGACGCAGGACCCCCCGGTGAAGATCTCTTCCCACGCTTAGGGGCTTTGGCCTCCGGATCTTCGGAGGCGGTCCTGTTCTCCCCCTGAAGGGAGGGGTTCTTGGTTCCCCCCTCTTCAGTCGCCCCTTTGGGCGAAATATTAGCTCCTCTATTTTCCCCGTCGCCCCCTTCTGTGGGCGCGACCTCCAACATTCTGACCAGCACGGGCTCCGGTCACGGTCTCTCGGGGGGGCCGGACACCTTATCAGCCTTGATCGCGCCACCCATTCCTGTAAAGAACAAGGGGTCAGGAGGCGAACTCTAGAAAGGCATATAAACAGAATGTCCGGACTCTGAGCTATTTACCTGAGTATCCGAGCGATCGCGCCTTAGGCCTGCGTCCTCGGCTAAATCCGGACACGCCACCTTCGTTCCGAAGAACAACTTGTACATCTCCACGGGTGTCACACCCATAAAGTGTTGGAGAATCCGAGGTCCCTCCGGGTTGAACTCCCATAGACGGAGAGGACGGCGTTTGGAGCGCAGAAGATGCTTGATTAGCATAACCTGCATCACCTTGATCAGGTCGATCTCCCTCGCTTGGAGGTCTCGAATCCGGCCCTACAGTGAGGGCACGTCTTCGGACGGCCCCCAATTGAGCCCTTGGTTGACCCACGACATTAGTTGGCGTGGAGGTCCCGGGCGGAATGAAGGCGGCGGCTTTTGCCTGCTGCCCTTCGGAGCGGTGATGTAGAACCACTCCTGCTGCCACAGTCCGAGTTCCTCTTGGAAGGAACCATCGGGCCACGGGGCATCGGCCTTTTTGCTTATGGCCGCCCCGCCGCACTCCGCTTGACACCCCCCGATTATCTTCGGCTCCACCTTGAAGGTCTTGAGCCACAGGCCGAAGTGGGGAGTGACGCGGAGGAAGGCTTCACAGATGATAATGAATGCGGAGATATGGAGGATGGACTCCGGAGCCAAGTCGTGAAAGTCCAGCCCATAGTAGAACAGGAGCCCTCTCACGAAGGGGTCCGTCGGGAAGCCTAAACCCCGACGGAGGTGGGATCTGAGACAGCGTATTCACGGGCTCGGGCGGGCACGGCCTACCCTTGGGCAGGCAACCTGTCTGCGAAACCTCGTGAGGCAGTGCTTGGCTTCACGTAACTTCAATATGTCCTCCTCCGTGGACGGAGGAGGGCATCCACCAGCCCCGGAGGTCGGAGCGGACATGGTTGAGGATCCAAGTGCTCGAATCGAGGCTCGGGTGTTGGGCGGGAGCGGGAAGAGATTCGATGCGAGATTGAAGAACAAGGACGAGCCTTGGTCCTCTTATAAAGGGACGAAATACCAAGGGCCGTCTCCGCAACCGCTTGGGATTCGCCGATAGAGGCGTGGCGGCGACGGAACGGTTGGGTTACCCACGCACGTATTGATGGGAATCCGGAATAAGGGAACACGATCTACGCTTCGACAAGGCGTGCTAAGGAAACCGCTTCTCTAAGCGTCTGAGGTGGTATAGTAAAAAGATTCAAACAAAGGCTTGGTGGCGGTGTGATGTCACGCCGCATAATACGCCGGCAGATTAAGCTAAGTGTACATTTTATTCTCTCTGCGGTGGAATGTGGAAATTACTTTTGCGAGCGGACACTATCCCGGTGTTCATGATCTTCTCGGATTATTCGAGGAGGAACCCGCCTTGCAATGCCGAACATTATGCACGCCGGACTTATCGTCATTGAAGCCTGGTTCAGAGGCTCTTGAGGAGTCTGGACTAGGGGTGTCCGCACAACGGACTATCATTATCCGCCGGACTCCAAGACTACGAAGATACAAGATTGAAGACTCCGCCCCGTGTCCGGATGGGACTTTCCTTGGCGTGGAAGGCAAGCTTGGCAATACGGATATGTAGATCTCCTACCATTGTAACCGACTCTGTAACCTAGCCTCCTCCGGTGTCTATATAAACCGGAGGGCTTTAGTCCGTAGGACAACATACATTACAACAATCGTACCATAGGCTAGCTTCTAGGGTTTAGCCTCCTTGATCTCGTGGTAGATCCACTCTTGTACTACCCATATCATCAATATTAATCAAGCAGGACGTAGGGTTTTACCTCCATCGAGAGGGCCCGAACCTGGGTAAAAACATCGTGTCCCTCGTCTCCTGTTACCATCCGCCTAGACGCACAGTTCGGGACCCCCTACCCGAGATCCGCCGGTTTTGACACCGACACCCCTCTTTTTCAGAGAGGGTTTAGGCGGTGGTTCAGGAATAGTCCAAAACATAATTTTTCAATATGTTTTTCAATAATTCTTCAGCTTGAGCAATAGTTCGTTCCCTGAAAACACAACTAGCACAACTATCTAGGAAGTAACTATTCACACTAATCACGCTGCTATTAAATATCATCTGGAAACAAAAGATGCTAAACCTAGACTTATTAGATGGGTTCTCTTTCTGCAAGAATTTTATTTGCATATTAATGATAGAAAGGGGGTTGAGAACCCCGTTGCAGACAACTTGTCTAGGTTAGAAAATGTTCTTGATGACCCACTACCTATTGATGATAGTTTTCCTGATGAGCAATTGCCTGTCTTATATGCTTCTAGTAATACTCCATGGTATGATGATTATGCTAGTTACATTGTTGCTAAATTTATACCACCTAGTTTCACATACCAGCAAAAGGAAATGTTTTTCTATGATTTAAGGCATTACTTTTGGGATGACCCACACCTTTATAAAGAAGGAGTAGATTGATGACCCGCAAGTATAGGGGATCTATCGTAGTCCTTTTGATAAGTAAGAGTGTCGAACCTAACGAGGAGCAGAAGGAAATGACAAGCAGTTTCCAGTAAGGTATTCTCTGCAAGTACTGAAATTATCTGTAACAGATAGTTTTGTGATAAGGTAATTCGTAACGGATGACAAGTAACAAAAGTAAACAAGGTGTAGCAAGGTGGCCCAATCCTTTTTGCAGCAAAGGACAAGCCTGGACGAACTCTTATATAAAGCAAAGTGCTCCCGAGGACACATGGGAATTGCTGTCAAGCTAGTTTTCATCATGCTCATATGATTCACGTTCGTTACTTTGATAATTTGATATGTGGGTGGACAGGAGCATGGGTGCTGTCCTTACTTGGACAAGCCTCCCACTTATGATTAACCCATCACGCAAGCATCCGCAACTACGCAAGAAGAATTAAGGTAAACCTAACCTTATCATGAAACATACGGATCCATATCAGCCCCGTACGCGGCAACACATAAACTAGGGTTTAAGCTTCGGTCACTCTGGCAACCCATCATCTACTTTTTATTTCCCAATGCCTTCCCCTAGGCCCAAATCATGGTGAAGTGTCATGTAGTCGACGTTCACATAACACCAGCAGAGGAGAGACAACATACATCTCATCAAAATATCGAACGAATACCAAATTCACATGATTACTTATAACAAGACTTCTCCCGTGTCCTCAGGAACAAACATAATTACTCACCAATCATATTCACGTTCATAATCAGAGGGGTATTGTATATCATTAAGGATTGCTACCACTTGAGCATGCGTTGGTTTTCCCTTGAAAAGGAAAGGGTGATGCAGCAAAGTAGTGTAAGTATTTCCCTCAGTTTTTTAGAACCAAGGTATCAATCCAGTAGGAGGCTACATGCAAATCCCTCGTACCTGCACAAAAAAATAAGAACCTTGCAACCAACGCGATAAAGGGGTTGTCAATCCCTTCACGGCCACTTGGAAAAGTGAGATCTGATAGAGATAATAAATATTTTTGGTATTTTTATGATATAGATTGGAAAGTAAAGATTGCAAAATAAAGTAGATTGGAAACTTTTTATGATGGAAAATAGACCCGGGGGCCATAGGTTTCACTAGTGGCTTCTCTCAAGATAGCATAAGTATTACAGTGGGTGAACAAATTATTGTCGAGCAATTGATCAAAAAGTGCATAGCTATGATAATATCTAGGCATGATCATGTATATAGGCATCACGTCCGCGACAAGTAGATCAAAATGATTCTGCATCTACTACTATTACTTCACACATCGACCGCTATCCAGCATGCATCTAGAGTATTAAGTTCATAAGAACAGAGTAACGCATTAGGCAAGATGACATGATGTAGAGGGATAAACTCAAGCAATATGATATAAACCCCATCTTTTTATCCTCGATGGCAACAATACAATACATGCCTTGCTTCCCTAACATCCTTTGGGAAAGGACACCGCAAGATTGAACCCAAAGCTAAGCACTTCTCCCATTGCAAGAAAGATCAATCTAGTAGGCCAAGCCAAACTGATAATTCGAAGAGACCTGCAAAGATAACAAATCATACATAAAAGAATTCAGAGGGGATTCAAATATTGTTCATAGATAATCTTGATAATAAACCCACAATTCATCGGATCTCGACAAACACACCGCAAAAAGAATTACATCGAATAGATCTCCAAGAAGATTGAGGAAACCTTTGTATTGAGATCCAAAGAGAGAGAGAAGAAGCCATCTAGCTAATAACTATGGACCCAAAGGTCTGAGATAAACTACTCACACTTCATTGGAGAGGCTATGGTGTTGATGTAGAAGCCCTCCATGATCAATTCCACCTCCGACGGAGCGCCGGAAAAGGCCCCAAGATGGGATCTCACGGGTACAGAAGGTTGCGGCGGTGGAAATAGGGTTTCGTGGTGCTCCTGGATGTTTTCAGGGTATATGAGTATATATAGGCGAAAGAAGTCGGTAAGGGGAGCCACGTGGGGCCCACGAGGGTGGGGGGCATGCCTACCCCCCTAGGTGTGCCTCCCTGCCTCGTGGCCTCCTCGTTTATTTCTTGACGTCCACTCCAAGTCTCCTGGATTGCGTTTGTTCCAAAAATGACTCTCCCGAAGGTTTCATTCCGTTTGGACTATATTTGATATTCCTTTTCTGCGAAACACTGAAATAGGCAAAAAAAACAACAATTTGGACTAGGCCTCCGGTTAATAGGTTAGTCCCAAAAATAATATAAAAGTGCATAGTAAAGCCCATTAAACATCCTAAACAGGTAATATAATAGCATGGAACAATACAAAAATTATAGATACGTTGGAGACGTATCAAGCATCCCCAAGCTTAATTCCTGCCCGTCCTCGAGTAGGTAAATGATAAAAACAAATTTTTTGATGTGGAATGCTATCTAACATAATTCTCAATGTAATTTTCTTTATTGTGGCATGAATGTTCAGATCCAAAAGATTCAAAATAAAAGTTTAATATTGACATAAAATTAGTAATACTTCAAGCATGATAACCGAGCAGTTTATGTCTTATCGAAATAACGTAGCCAAACAAAGCTTATCCCTACAAAATCATATAGTTTGGCCATGCTTCATTTTCGTCACACAAATTGCTCCCATCATGCACAACCCCGATTTCAGCCAAGCAATTGGTTCATACTTTTTAACGCGCTTCAGCCTTTTCAACCCTCACACAATACATGGGTGGAGTAGAGTATGATGATAGGGATTATGTGAGAAAACAAAAAAGGAGAATGTCTCATATTGATGCGGCTAATCAACGGGCTATGGTGATGCCCATCAATTGATGTCAATACGAGAAGTAGGGATTGCCATGCAACGGATGCACTAGAGCTACAAATGTATGAAAGCTCATCAAAGAAACTAAGTGGGTGTGCATCCAACTTTCTTGCTCATGAAGACCTAGGGCATTTTGAGGAAGCCCATCATTGCAATATACAAGCCAAGTTCTATAATGAAAAATTCCCACTAGTATATGAAAGTGATAAAATAAGAAACTCTCTATCATGAAGATCATGGTGCTATTTTGAAGCACAAGTGTGGAAAAAGAATAGTAACATTGTCCATTCTCTCTTTTTCTCTCATTTTTTCTCTTTTTTTTGTTTGGGCTTCTTTGGCCTCTTTTTTTATTTGGGCTTCTTTGGCCTCTTTTATTTTTCATAAAGTCCGGTGTCGCATCCCGACTTGTGGGGGAATCATAGTCTCCATCATCCTTTCCTCACATGGGGCAATGCTCTAATAATGGAAATCATGACACTTCTATTTATTTACAACTCAATACTTAGGACAAAATATGACTCTATGTGTATGCCTCCGGCGGTGTACCGGGATATGCAATGAATCAAGAGCGACATGTATGAAAGAATTACAAAGGTGGCTTTGCCACAAATACGATGTCAACTACATGATCATGCAAAGAAATATGACAATGATGGAGCGTGCCAAAATAAACGGAACGGTGGAAAGTTGCATGGCAATATATCTCGGAATGGCTATGGAAATGCCATAATAGGTAGGTATGGTGGCTGTTTTGAGAAAGATATAAGGAGGTTTATGTGTGATAGGGCGTATCGTATCACGGGGTTTGGATGCACCGGAAAAGTTTGCACCAACTCTCAAGGTGAGAAAGGGCAATGCACGGTACCGTAGAGGCTAGAAAATTGCGGAAGAGTAAGAGTGTGTATAATCCGTGGACTCACATTAGTCATAAAGAACTCATATACATATTGCAAAAGTTTATTAGCCCTCGAAGCAAAGTACTACTATGCATGCTCCTAGGGGAAGGGTTGGTAGGAGTTAACCATCGCGCGATCCCAACCTCCACTCATAAGGAAGGCAATCAAAGAACACCCCATGCTTGAAATTTGTCACACAACGTTCACCATACATGCATGCTATGGGACTTGACAACTTTAACACAAGTATTTCTCAATTTCATAATTACCCAACTAGCATGACTCTAACATTACCACCTTTATATCTCAAAACAATTATCAAGTATCCAATTTATCATAGTATTTAATGCACTCTATATGAAAGTTTTTATTATACCCAACTTGGATGCACGTCATATTAGGACTAATTTTATAACCAAAGCAAATTACCATGCTGTTCTAAAGGACTCTCAAAATAATATAAGTGAAGAATGAGAGATCAATAATTTATATAAAATAAAACCTCCGCCGTGCTCTAAAAATATATAAGTGAAGTACTAGAGCAAAATTATCTAGCTCAAAAGATACAAGTGAAGCACATAGAGTATTCTAATAAATTCCAATTCACGTGTGTCTCTCCCAAAAGGTGTGTACAGCAAGGATTATTGTAGTAAAGTAGAAGCAAAGACTCAAATCATACAAGACGCTCCAAGCAAAACACATATCATGTGGTGAATGAAAACATATCATCAAGTAAAGTTAACGATGGACGAGGATGAAAGAGGGGATGCCTACCGGGGCATCCCCAAGCTTAGGCCTTTGGTTGTCCTTGAATTTTACCTTGGTGTGCCTTGGGAATCCCCAAGCTTAAGCTCTTGTGTAACGCCCCGGTTTCGTTACGCCAGATGTCCGCCAGTTATTCGCCGTTGTTGCCTTGTCATTTGCTTGCGGGTTGCATTTTATCATGTCATCATGTGCATTTCATTTTGCATACGTGTTCGTCTCATGCATCCGAGCTTTTTCCCCGTTGTCCATTTTGCAATCCGGCACTCCTATGCCCTCCGACGTTCCCCTTTTGCCTCTTTGCTTGTGCGAGTGTTAAACATTCTCGGAATGGACCAAGTCTTTCCAAGCGGCCATGGAATAGCACCGGTAGACCGCCTGTCAAGTTTCGTGCCATTTGGAGGTCGTTTGATACTCCAACGGTTAACCGCGTAGCCCGCAAACCCCCTCTCTCTTTGCAGCCCAACACCCCTTCAAAACTGGCCCAAAACCCAGCAAACTCCCCTCCATGCTCTCGGTCGTTCGATCACGATCGTGTGGGCGAAAACCGCACCTCATTTGGACTCTCCTAGCTCCTTCTACCTATATATATGTGCCCCTCCGTGAAATTTCGGATCCAACCCTAGTCTTCTTCCACCTCCCGCCGCCGGACGTGTCCGCCCCACGCCCGGACATGTCCACCCGCCGTCCCGGCGAATCCCACCTCGCCACGTCAGCGCCGCCGCTTCTCTCTCCTCGCGCCCGCAGCGAGGCCTGGGCCCAGCCGCTCGGCCCTCCCGGCCGGCCGCCGTGCCGCCGCCTGGCCAGCCTGCGCCATCGCCAGCCAGCCGCCGTGATCCGCTCCCATGAGTCACCTACGCCCGGCGGCATGCGCTCGCCGCGCCGCCGCGCCGTGCTCCTCCGCCGCCCGGCAGCGGCGCGCGCGCTTAAGCCCCCAGCTCGCCGCGCCGCCGGGAGCTCCCGCCGAACTCCGCCGCCCCGCGTCCGGCCTCCTCCGCCGCCGTCCCGCGCCGGATCCGGCCAGATCCGGCGAGGCCCGCCTCCTCGCCTCCTCCCCAACTCCGGCAGAATCCTCGACGAACCTCGGGTTCCGCGCCCCGGATCTGGATCTGAGATCCCGAAGGTTGACTTTCCCCCTCCGAAAATTCCACCGTCCCGAAATATTTTGCATAATTATGCCATGTTCATCGCATCATAACTTGCTGCATACTGCTCCGTTTCGTGCGTGTAATATGTCAAATTGTTCGTCTCAACGAGTACATCATTTCATCTCATTGCATCATTTTAATTTGAGCTCATCTTGATGCCCGAAATGCTGTTGGAAGAGGGCTATGTGATGTTAATCTGCTGAAACTATTATAACATGCTCATTTGTCATTTTTGCCATGTTTGATGTGTGCATCCTATGAGGTTGATGTCTACATGTGTTTTGATCTATGATATGCCATATTTCCAGTGGTGCTATCCATGTATTTTTGTGATTCTTGTACCGAGTGCATCGAGCTTGTTAAGTAGGGTACTTGCTGTTGCTGTTTTCCTGACTGATTCTATTATATTTTGTTGCTATGTAAACCTGCTGCTACTAGACATTCTATGCATATTCTGGAGATGTTCACTAAGGATGAATTGTTATACATGTCTTGCTCTATCCATTCATGCCCCTGGTTGCATTTATAGCCTGATGTAACTTGTTGTAATCTTGCTCCAAACTTGCTAAATAATGTTGCTGTCTGCCTGTTAACATTAAGTTCAGTTTTGGCCATGTGCTTTTCTAGTGATCCATGCACCTTATGAACTTGTTCTTGCCATGCTTAGCTTCTCAAACATGTCTTCTTACTGGTGGTAACCTTGCCATGCCATGTATTGCTCTGTGGTGAGTGGTGCAAACTCACCAACATGCCTACTTATTGTTGTTCCTGCCATGTATGAATCTGTCATATCTTTTGCCATGTTTACGTGGGTGCCATCATATCTTCTGATCCTTTTTGGCTCATGGTCAGTAAGGGACTTTTGTTCTATGAAATTAGTAGATTCATGCCATGCCTTTTTTTTGCCATGATAAGTTCCTGTAGAATGTTGTTTGATAGCTATAAACATTGCAACTTGATGTTGTTTCCTGATAAGTCTGAAACTGTTAATATTTGCAATCTTCCCATGTCCTTTTAAGCATGTTCTAGTGATTTCTGGAGATAGCTCAGTGTTCATGTTTTGTCATGCTTTACCCGTACTTCATGCCCATGCCTTTTGTTATTACGTTGAGATGTTGTAGCATATTGTTTTGATGCTTGCAAGATGCCTAGTTGCTGTTATGGACAGATTGTTGTTATGCCTTGTATAGAGTGTATGTGTTGAACCGTTGCTCCGTTTTGAGTGTGCTCTATATGAAACTTGCTTAGATTTGCATGTAGTTTCATATTATCATGTTGCATCATTGTTTTGAGGTGTTTGCTTGATGTTTGTATGCATTTTGCATCAATGTCATGTTTAACTTGTTTTGCTCATATCTTCTAGGCCGTAGCTCCAAATATAATGAACTTTATATGTAACTTGACTAGAATCTCGTGTAGATCATCTTGGTGCATCTTAACTTGCTGTTTAACAACTTGAACATAAGGTTTATTCAGATCTGGACCAACTTTGATACTTGCATATGAGGACTTACCGGAATTGTTACATGTTGTTTCCGGCCTCATTTAAACTTGCTTTGATGTGTTGTTCTTGTTTGCATCATCTCTTGCCATGAGTAGCTTGATGTAGCTTTGTCATGCATCATGCTTGTTGTGCATCATGTCTTGTTTATGTGTGGTGTGTTTACCTTGTTGTGTGATTCTTCTCGATAGTTCCTGTTTCGTCGCGATCGTGAGGATTCGTTCGTCTACGCTTGGTTCGTCTTCGTGGCTTCATCTTCTTCATGGACTCGTTCTTCTTCCTAGCGGGATTTCAGGCAAGATGACCGCTACCCTGGATCTCACTACTATCATTGCTATGCTAGTTGCTTCGTTCTATCGCTATGCTGCGTTACCTATCATTTGTTCTTCAAGCCTCCCAACTTGCCATGAACCTCTAACCTTTGACACCCTTCCTAGCAAACCGTTGTTTGGCTATGTTACCGCTTTGCTCAGCCCCTCTTATAGCATTGTTAGTTGCAGGTGAAGTTGAAGATTTCCCCATGATGGACAGGGTTATGTTGGGATATCACAATATCTCTTATACTATTAATGCATCTATATATTTGGTAAAGGGTGGAAGGCTCGGCCTTATGCCTGGTGTTTTGTTCCACTCTTGCCGCCCTAGTTTCCGTCATACCGGTGTTATGTTCCCGAATTTTGCGTTCCTTACGCGGTCGGGTGATTTATGGGACCCCCTCGACAGTTCGCTTTGAATAAAACTCCTCCAGCAAGGCCCAACCTTGGTTTTACCATTTGCCTCACCACCACCTACTTTTCCCTTGGGAGTCGCTCTCTCGAGGGTCTTCTTTATTCAGCCCCCCCGGGCCAATGCTTGTCTAAGTGTTGGTCCAAACTAGAGCCACTTGCAGCGCCACCTCGGGGAAACTTGAGGTCTGGTTTTAGTTGTACGTAGTGTTCATCCGTTGTTGCCCTGAGAACGAGATATGTGCAGCTCCTATCGGGATGTCGGCGCATCGGGCGGTCTTGCTGGACTTGTTTTACCATTGTCGAAATGTCTTGTAAACCGGGATTCCGAGACTAATCGGGTCTTCCTGGGAGAAGGAATATCCTTCGTTGATCGCGAGAGCTTATCATGGGATAAGTTGGTACACCCCTACAGGGTATAAACTTTCGAGAGCCGTGCCCGCGGTTATGTGGAAGATGGGAATTTGTTAATGTCCGGTTGTAGATAACTTGACACCAGATCCGAACTAAAACGCATCAACCGCGTGTGTAGCCATGATGGTCTCTTCTCGGCGGAGTCCGGGAAGTGAACACGGTCTTTGGGTTATGTTTGACGTAAGTTGGAGTTCAGGATCACCTCTTGATCATTGCTAGCTTCACGACCGTTCCTTTGTTTCTCTTCTCGCTCTCATTTGCGTATGTTAGCCACCATATCATGCTTAGTCGCTGTTGCAACCTCACCACTTTACCCCTTCCATCCCATTAAGCTTTGCTAGTCTTGATACCCATGGTAGTGGGATTGCTGAGTCCTCGCGGCTCACTGATTACTACAACAACAGTTGCAGGTACAGGTTATGCGATGATCATGACGCGAGAGCGATGCTTGCTTGCGTTGAGTTCTTCTTCTGCTTCTTCTTCAATCAGGGGATAGGTTCCAGGTCGGCAGCCTGGGCTAGCAGGGTGGATGTCGTTTGAGTTTCTGTTTGTGTTTCATCCGTAGTCGTATGGTGCTCTCATGTATGATGATGTTGTATTGGTGTGGCATTGTATGCCTCTTGTATGTATCCCCATCTATTATGTAAAGTTGATGTAATGATATCCACCTTGCAAAAGCGTTTCAATATGCGGGTCTATCCTTGGTGGGACCTTCGAGTTCCTTTTGGATAGGGTCGCATATTAAGCGTGAAAAGTTGGTATCAGAGCCTCGACCGACCCTAGGAGCCCCCTTGATTGATCGTGTAGTTTGGCCGTTGTTGAGTCTAGAAGAAAACTGTTTTCGGAGTCTAGTTATATCGGAGAGTAGGAATTCGTTTTACTCCTCAGCCCCTTCATCGCTCTGGTGAGGAATCTTGACGTAGGTGTTTTGTATTACTCCTCTTCCCATTCAAATTTTTCTTTAGGTTCACGTAGTTGGTTTTCCGATCATTGTTCCTCAGCTCTTTTCATCCGGTGCATTTCTCGTCAAGTTGACTCGAGCCTCTTCATCTTTGCCAAGTTCAATCCTCAGTTGTTTTATTTTCCCACCCGCCCTCCCCTTTTTCTCCTTGGAACTGGAGTCCGTAATCAAGTATCCTTCCTACTCGTGCGAAGTCTTTGCTTTCTTTCCTCAATGATTTCAACCGGTGTTTTTCTCTTCAAGATATTCGTCGGTTTCCCCTTCCAAGTTGCCTTTGTTTTTCCCGCCCTCCCACCCTCTTCTTCCCGGAGTCTGAGTCTCTTTCGACCATCAATTTCATTGGCGCGGAGCCTCTTCAGTCTTCCATCAATCATTTCAACCGGTGAATTCTCGTCTCGTTTGACATTCATCATCTCTTTTTCTTCTCCGGCGGATTCAATTCAAGTTTTTTTTCTGGGTTGATCACATTCTTTTCCTTGGATCAAGTGTTCTTCTTGCTTGTTTGCCTCTCATCAGTTTATCCTTCCGGAGTGTTCAAGACATCTCAGGAGATTCGCCTGTGTTCGAATTAATTCGAGGTGGTCACCTCATTCAAATATTTCAATTGTTCCGGTGCAACATCTATCTCTTCAACAATCTTTTCCAATGGTGTTTTCTTTTCAGTGGGCCCTAACCCACAGGTCTTTTCCCAGGATCTTACCTGACTCTTCTAATTTCCCGGAGTTATTCTCAAATCCTTTTCGAAGTTTGACGTAAGTATGAATTTCATCAGTCAGATCTTTTCCAAGATCGATTTCAAATCATTTTCATTGTTGGCTCAACCTTTTCGGTTTTCATTCTCCCGGAGTATATCAGTAATTTTGGTGGTGTTTTCCGTCGTCATTTGAAGACCGAAGAAGAGATTTTACTCTAAATTCTGTCCATTCTCCCAGAGATTCGCGGTGCTAGCTCGATGTTATCCTATCAAATTGTTTCAAGTCATGCAAATTCTTTTCATCCATCCGGAGCATTTCAGGAGTTGCTTTCTCTCTCGATCATCCGGAGGCCATCTTTTCGGAAGATTTCTTCATTCTAAGTTTTCAGATTCGTTCTCCAATTATTCTATATCTGTGCCCTTTCGTTCGTCTCAATATTCTTCCGGTGCTTCGTTCAAGTGTTCTTTAATCAGCTCATGATCTCTTTGTTCTTTTGCATCTAAATCCCCTCAAGCATATTTGTTCTTCTAATTCTTCCCGGTGATTCATTCTTTTTCATCAGTCATTTCCGAATTCTAACGGTGGTTCTTTCAGATTCTTTTTCCTTGATTATATTTTTAATCCATTCTTTCTTTCAATCCTACCGGTGGTTCATGAAGACCTTCTCAAGTTTGCGATATGTCACTTCTCAATCCTTTTCAAGAAGAATAAGTAGTATGAAAAATCCATTGCTTGTCATCAATTTAATTTGATGAAGGATAAGCATACAATAAATCTTATTCTTATTTCCTCGTAGTGATTAATCCTTTTCTTCGGAGTTTGTTCTTGGTGAATAATCTCTCGGTTCCAAGTGTTTTCATCTTTTCTTTTCCGGAGTTCAAATTTTTCCTTGACCATCTCGTCGGAAACCCCATCTAAATCATCGCATGCTTTAATCTTATTCTTTCATCCTTCAATTTTATCTCGTCATTATTTTGTTACCGGAGTTCATGGCGTTCTTCATGATTTAATTCATTCCTCAAGTGTTCATCAAGATTCTTGTTCAAGGAGTTCTAGTATCTTTTGCTCTTGCATCTCGAGGTGCAATTAATTCTCCGTATTCCAATTCTTTCGTTGTTGATTTTCTCAACAACTCCGTTTAAATCTTCCTTCTAAAGATGCTTTCAATTTCATTCGTGGCACAAGTTGTCATTTTCTTCTCCGTTCTTTTCTTTCAACTCTTTCAATTCTTTCTGGAGGTTTGTGTCATGTCATCATCAAGTGCCATCCCATCTTGTGAAATTCATGTTCTTTTCCTTCCATTTTCAGCCGGAGAGCACACGAGGTGGCCACGAGGCATGGGGGCGCGCCCAGGGGGTAGGGCACGCCCTCCACCCTCATGAATGCCTGGTTTCTCTTTTCGACTAATTTTAATTTTCCTAATTTTTTAAATATTCCAAAACGGAGAAAATTGATGTTTGAACAGTTTTGGAGTCGGTTTACTTACCGTACCTCATACCTATTCCTTTTCAGAGTCTGAAACGTTCTGGAAAGTGTCCCTTATTTACTCCTTCGGGTTTACAGTGTTAATAACATTGGTTTCAACATTTATGGGATTACCTGAGATATAATGTTTGATTCTTTGACCGTTTACCACCTTCGGATTTGTGCCTTCGGCGTTGTTGATTTTTATGGCACCAGAACGATAGACTCCTCGATAATGTAAGGACCTTCCCATTAAGAGAGAAGTTCTCCTACAAAAAAGCATAAACGAGAGTTGTATAGCAAAAAAAATAATCACCTACACTAAACTCACACTTTTGTATCCTTTTGTCATGCCATCTTTTAACTTTTTCTTTAAACAACTTGGCATTCTCATAGGCTTGGGTTCTCCATTCATCAAGCGAGCTAATGTCAAATAACCTCTTCTCACCGGCAAGTTTGAAATCATAATTGAGCTCTTTAATAGTCCAATATGCCTTATGTTCTAGTTCGAGAGGTAAGTTACATGCTTTTCCATAAACCATTTTATACGGAGACATACCCATAGGATTTTTATAGCAGTTCTATAAGCCCATAATGCATCATCAAGTTTCTTGGACCAATTCTTTCTAGATCTATTAACAATCTTTTGCAAAATCAATTTAATCTCTCTATCACTCAATTCTACTTGACCACTAGACTGAGGATGGTATGGAGATGCAAATCTATGATTAACATCATACTTAGCAAGCATTTTACGAAAAGCACCATGAATAAAATGTGAACCACCATCAGTCATTAAATATCTAGGGACTCCAAACCTCGGAAAATAACTTCTTTAAGCATCTTAATAGAGGTGCTATGATGAGCACTACTAGTTGGAATATCTTCTACCCACTTAGTAGCGTAATCAACAGCAACTAAAATATGTGTATACCCGTTAGAGGAAGGAAAAGGTCCCATATAATCAAAGCCCCAAACATAAAATGGTTCAATAACAAGTGAATAATTCATGGGCATATCTTGCCATCTACTAATATTACCAATTCTCTGGTATTCATCACAAGAGAAGACAAACTTACGGGCATCTTTGAAAAGAGTAGGCCAATAAAAACCGGATTGCAATACCATATGTGCAGTTCTATCTCCAGCGTGATATCCTCTGTAAGCCTTGGAGTGACACTTGCGTAGGATCTGTTCCTGTTCATGCTCAGGTACACAACGTCTAATAACACCATCTACTCCTTCTTTATAAAGATGTGGATCATCCCAAAAGTAATGTCTCAAATCATAAAAGAACTTTTTCTTTTGTTGGTATGTGAAGCTAGGTGGTATAAATTTAGCAACAATATAATTAGCATAATCGGCATACCATGGCGGAGTACGAGATGCATTTATGATAGCTAATTGTTCATCAGGAAAGCTATCATCAATAGGTACTGGGTCATCAAGAACATGCTCTAACCTAGATAAGTTGTCTGCAACGGGGTTCTCAACTCCCTTTCTATCAACAATATGCAAATCAAATTCTTGTAGCAAGAGAACCCATCTAATAAGTCTAGGTTTAGCATATTTCTTTTTCATAAGGTATTTAATAGCAGCATGAGCAGTGTGAACAGTTACTTTGGAATCAACGATATAAGGTCTAAACTTATCACAAGCAAATACAACTGTTGAAAATTCTTTTTCAGTACTAGCATAATTTCTCTGGGCACTATCTAGAGTTTTACTAGCATATTGGATAACATTTAATTTCTTATCAACTCTTTGTCCTAGAACAGCATCAACAACATAATCACTAGCATCTCACATAATTTCAAAGGGTAAATTCCAATTAGGAGGCTGAACAATAGGTGCAGAAATCAAGGCTTTCTTAAGTATTTCAAATGCTTCTACACAATCATCATCAAAGACAAAAGGAACATCTTTTTGCAAGAGATTAGTGAGAGGCCTACAAATTTTAGAGAAGTCTTTAATGAACCACCTATAGAAATCAGCATGACCAAGGAAACTTCTTAGACCTTTGATATCTTTAGGGCACGACATATTTTCAATAGCATCAACTTTATCTTTATCAACTTCAATACCTCTTTCGAAAATTTTATGCCCCAAGACAATACCTTCATTAACCATAAACTGGCACTTCTCCCAATTCAAGATAAGATTAGTTTCTTCACACATCTGTAAAACTCGATCAAGGTTGCTTAAGCAATCATCAAAAGAAGTTCCATAAATGGAGAAGTCATCCATGAAAACCTCAACAATCTTTTCACAAAAGTCGAAGAATATAACAGTCATACATCTTTGAAAGGTAGCGGTTGCATTGCATAAACCAAAAGGCATATGTCAATAAGCAAAAGTACCGAAAGGGCAAGTAGAAGTGGTCTTTTCCTGATCCTCTTTAGACATAGGTATTTGAGAGAAACCAAAATAACCATCTGGAAAGCAAAAAATGTGTATGTTTCGATAGTCTTTCTAGCATTTGATCGATAAAAGGCAGAGGGTAATGATCTTTTCTAGTAGATTTATTTAACTTGCGGAAATCATTACCATTCTTTAACCTATAACAATTCTTTGTGGGATCAATTCATCCATATCATTAGGAACAACAGTAATACCTCCCTTCTTAGGGACACAATGAACGAGACTTACCCACTGACTATCAGCAATAGGATAAATTATACCTGCCTCCAGAAGCTTTTGTATTTCATTTCTTACCACTTTCTTTCATCTTAGAATTTAACCGTCGTTGGTGATCAACAACTGGTTTAGCATCTTTCTCCAAGTTTTATTTTGTGCTGACATAGAGTGGGACTAATGCCCTTAAGATCATCAAGAGTATATCCAATAGCAGCACGATGCTTCTTCAGAGTTTTCAATAATTTCTCTTCTTCATGCTCTGAAATGTTAGCACTAATAACAACAAGATATATCTTCTTTTCATCAATATAAGCATATTTCAAAGTATCAGGTAATTGTTTAAGCTCAAACACAGGATCACCCTTGGGTGGAGGAGGATCTCCGAGAATCTCCACAGGCAAGTTGTGTTTCAAAATAGGTCCTTGCTTAAAGAATACTATATCTATTTCCCTTCTTTCTTTCATAAACATATCATTTTCATGGTCGAGCAAATATTGTTCTCAAGGATCATTAGGAGGCATGATAATAGAAGCAAGACCAAAATTTCATCTTTACTAGGCAATTCTTTATCATGGGGTTGTCTACAAAATTTAGCAAAATTAAAATCATGAGACATATCCCCTAAACCAACAGTAACAATATCCTTTTCACAGTCTATCTTAGCATTAACAATATTCAAGAAGGGTCTACCAAATATAATGGGACAAAAGTCATCTTGTGGGGAACCAAGAACAAGAAAATCAGTAGGGTATTTAATTTTCGAACACAAGACTTCAACATCTCGAACAATCCCAATTGGTGAAATTGTGTCTCTATTTTCAAGCTTAATATTAACATCAATATCTTCTATCTCACCAGGTGCAATATCAAGCATAATTTCTTTGTATAAGGAATGAGGTATTGCACTCACACTAGCACCCATATCACATAAGCCATGATAACAATGATCTCCTATTTTAACAGAAACAACAGGCATGCCAACAAAAAGTCTATGTTTATTTTTAGTATCAGGTTTAGCAATTCTAGCAGCTTCATTACAGAACTAAATAGCATGCCCATCAATATTATCGACCAAGAGATATTTGATCATATCAATACTAGGTTCAACTCTAATTTGTTCAGGGGGTGCGGGTGTTCTAGTATTACTATTACAAACCACAGTTGAAGCTTTAGCATGATCCTTTATTCTAACAGGGAAATGTGGTTTCTCAATATAAGCAGTAGGAATAATAGGATCAACATTATAAGTACTAGTTTCTTCTTCAACTTTAATAGGTTCTACTACCTTTATTTCAATGGGAGGATGATATTTAAACCACTTATCCTTAGGGAGATCAACATGAGTAGCAAATGATTCACAGAAAGAAGCTACTATCTCAGAGTCAAGTCCATATTTAGTGCTAAATTCTCGAAAAGCATCGGTATCCATGAAGGATTTAACATAATCAAACTTAGGGGTTATGCCTGACTCCTTACCTTCCTCGAGTTCCCAACCTTTTGGTGTTGTGTTTAATTCTTTCAAATAAATCCCATTTGAATTCAATAGTCTTCATCATAAAAGAACCAGTACAAGAAGTATGGAGCATGGAGTGATCATTATGAGAAAGCCAAGCATACATTTTTTGAATAATAATTTCTATTGAGAGATCATGATTGGGGCATGAATATAACATTGACTTAAGCCTCCCCAAGCTTGAGCGATATTTTCTCCTTCACAAGGCCAAAATTATATATATATATATATATATATATATATATATATATATATATATATATATATATATAAAATTACGATCACGATGAACCAGATGCATAGGATAAAACTTCTGATGAAATTCCAATTTCAATCGGTTGTAGTTCCATGATCCAATGTCAACACATAGCCTATACCATGTCAATGCCTTTACATTCAAAGATAAAGGGAAGACCTTCTTCTTGACAACATCCTCGAGCATACCTGCAAGCTTAAATAATCCAAAAACTTCATCCACATAGATTAGGTGCATATCGAGATGTAATGTTCCATCTCCTGTATAAGGATTAGCTAGCAGTTTCTCTATCATACTCGAAGGAATTCCAAAGTAAATATTTTCAGTAGGTTCAGTAGGTTGAGCAGCAACTCTCTGCTCTTCTGTTCGGAGTGAAAATACCCTCAACAAGCCCCTCAAAGGATTATTTTCCATAGTAGCAAGAGACAGTAAATTTCAGCACACTATATAAATGTTTCCTTACCAAATTCCACTTACCAAAGGCGCTTCACTCCCTGGCAATGGCGCCAGAAAAGAGTCTTGATGGCCCACAAGTATAGGGGATTTGTCGTAGTTCTTTCGATAAGTAAGAGTGTCGAACCCAACGAGGAGCAGAAGGAAATGACAAGCGGTTTTCAGTAAGGTATTCTCTGCAAGCACTGAAATTATTGGTAACAGATAGTTTTGTGATAAGGTAATTCGTAACGGGTAAAAAGTAACAAAAGTAAAAAAAAGGTATAGCAAGGTGGCCCAATCCTTTTTGTAGCAAAGGAAAAGCCTGGACGAACTCTTATATAAAGCAAAATGCTCCCGAGGACACATGGGAATTATTTTAAAGCTACTTTTCATCATACTAATATGATTCACGTTCGTTACTTTGATAATTTGATATGTGGGTGGACCGGTGCTTGGGTGATGTCCTTACTTGGATAATCCTCCCACTTACGGTTAACCCCTCTTGCAAGCATCTGCAACTACGAAAGAAGAATTAAGGTAAACCTAACCATAGCATGAAACATATGGATCCAAATCAGCCCCTTACGAAGCAACGCATAAACTAGGGTTTAAGCTTCTATCACTCTAGCAACCCATCACCTACTTATTACTTCCCAATGCCTTACCCTAGGCCAAAATCATGGTGAAGTGTCATGTAGTCGACGTTCACATAACACAAGTAGAGGAGAGACAACATACATCTCATCAAAATATCGAATGAATACCAAATTCACATGATTACTTATAACAAGAGTTCTCCCATGTCCTCAGGGTCAAACGTAACTACTCACAAAGCATATTCATGTTCATAATCAAAGGGGTATTGAATAGCATTAAGGATATGAACATATGATCTTCCACCAAATAAACCAACTAGCATCAACTACAAGGAGTAACCAACACTACTAGCAACCCACAGGTACCAATCTGAGGTTTTGAGACAAAGATCGGATACAAGAGATGAACTAGGATTTGAGAGGAGATGGTGCTGGTGAAGATGTGGATGGAGATTGACCCCCTCTCGATGATAGGATCGATGGTGTTGATAATGGCGGTGATTTCCCCCTCCCGGAGGGATGTTTCCCCGGCAGAACAGCTCCGCCAGAGCCCTAGATTGGTCCTGCCCAGGTTCCGCCTTGAGATGGCGGTGCTTCCTCCCGACAGCTTCCTTATGATTTTTTCAAGGGCAAAAGACACCATATAGCAGAAGATGGGAGTCAGGGGCCTGCCAGGTGGCCCACGAGACAGGGGGCATGCCCAGGGGAGTAGGCGCGCCCTACACCCTCGTGGCTGACTGGTGGCCCCCCTCTGGTGCTTTTTTCACCCAATATTTTTAATATATTCCAAAACTGATCTTCGTGGAGTTTCAGGACTTTTGGAGTTGTGCAGAATAGGTCTCTAATATTTGCTCCATTTCCGGTCCAGAATTCCTGCTGCCGGCATTCTCCCTCTTCATGTAAACCTTATAAAATAAGAGAGAAAAGGCATAAGTATTGTGATATAACGTTTACTAACAACCCATAATGCAATAAATATTGATATAAAAGAATGATGCAAAATGGACGTATCATAGATGGTGTTATTAAATGTTGTGTACCTGAGCATGAACAAGAACAGATCCTACGCAAGTGCCACTCTGAGGCCTACGGAGGACACCATGCTGGAGACAGAACTGCACACAAGGTGTTGCAATCTGGTTTTTATTGGCCTACTCTCTTCAAGGATGCTTGTAAGTTTGTCTTGTGATGAATGTTAAAGAATTGGTAATATTAGTAGACGTCAGGAAATGCCTATGAACTATTCACTTGTTAGTGAACCATTTGATGTTTGGGGATTTGATTATATGGGACCTTTTCCTTCCTCTAATGGGTATACACATATTTTAGTTGTTGTTGATTACGTTACTAAGTTGGTAGAAGCTACTCCAGCTAGTAGTGCTGATCATAATACTTCTATTAAAATGCTTAAAGACGTTATTTTTCCTAGGTTTGGAGTCCCTAGATATTTAATGACTGATGGTGGTTCACACTTTATTCATGGTGCTTTCTGTAAATTGCTTGCTAAATATGATGTCAACCATAGAATCGTGTCTCCATATCATCCTCAGTCTAATGGTCAAGTTTAATTGAGCAATAGAGTGATTAAATAGATTTTGCAAAAGACTGTTAATAGATCTAGAAAGAATTGGTCTAAGAAACTTTATGATGTATTATGGGCTTATAGAACTCCTTATAAAAACACTTTGGGTATATCTCCATATAAAATGGTTTATGGAAAGGCTTGTCACTTACCTCTTGAACTAGAACACAGAGCTTATTGGGCAATAAAAGAGCTCAACTATGATTTCAAACTTGCCGGTGAGAATAGGTTATATGACATTAGCTTGCTTGATGAATGGAGAACCCAAGCCTATTAGAATGCCAAGTTGTTTAAAGAAAAAGTTAAAAGATGGCATGACAAAAGGATACAAAGTTATGAGTTTAATGTATGTGATCATGTTTTGCTATACAACTCTCATTTAAGATTTTTTTTTCAGGAAAGCTTCTCTCTAAATGGGAAGGTCCTTACATTATCGAGAAGGTCTATCATTCTGGTGCCATCAAGATCAACAACACCAAAGGCACAAATCCGAAGGTGCTAAACGATCAAAGAATCAAACATTATATTGCAGGTACTCCCTGATACGTCTCCAACGTATCTATAATTTATGAAGTATTCATGCCATGTTTACAATAGTTTTATATGATTTTGGTATGATTTTATTAGAACGCAACCGGACTGACGCTGTTTTCAGCAGAACTATTGTGGTGTTGTTTTTGTGAGAAATAAAAGTTCTCGAAATGCGCTGAAAATCAACGGAGATTTTTTGGAAAATATAAAAAATACTGGAACGAAAATCTACCGGAGGGGAGTCCCGAGGGCACCACGAGGGTGGAGGGCACCCCCACCCCCTGGGGCATGCCCCCTACCTCGTGGACTCTCCGTGGGGCTCTTTGACTTGTTCTCGACGCCAACCTCTCCTATAAATCCCCAAACCTCTAGAAAATAACCTAGATCAGAAGTTCCACCGCCGCAAGCCTCTGTAGCCACGAGAAATAAATCTAGGCCCTCTCTGGCACCCTACCGGAGGGGGCCATCATCACCGGAGGCCATGGGGAAGTATCTCGGAGGGGGCCATCATCACCGGAGGCCATGGGGAAGGATCTCATAGGGGCCATCATCACCGTGAAGGCCAAGAACCAGAGGGGGAACCTCTCGCCATCCAGGAGGGAGGCCATGGAAGAGGAAGCACAAGGGGGAGAACCTTTCCTCCTCTCTCTCGGTGGCGCCGGAGTGCCATCGGGAGGGGAATCATCGCAGCGGTGATCGTCTTCATCAACATCACCATCATCATCACCATCCTCATCTCTTTTACGCGGTCCATTCTCCCGCACCCCTCTGTAATCCCTACTTGAACATGGTGCTTTATGCCACATATTATGATCCAATGATGTGTTGCCATCCTATGATGTTTCAGTAGATATCCTTTGTCTTTGGGTTGATTAATGATCTAGATTGGTATGAGTTGTATGTTTTATTTTGTTGCTGTCCTATTGTGCCCTCTGTGTCATGCAAGCGTGAGGGATTCCCGCTGTACGGTGTTGCAATACGTTCCTGGTTCACTTATAGTGGGTTTGTTGAGTGATAGAAGCATAAACCCGAGTAAGGGGGTTGTTGCGTAAGGGATAAAGGGGGCTTGATATGTTAATGCTATGGTTGGGTTTTACCTTAATGATCTTTAGTAGTTGCGGATGCTTGATAGAGTTCTAATCATAAGTGAATATGATCCAAGAAGAGAAATTATGTTAGCTTATGCCTCTCCCTCATATGAAATTGCAATAGTGATTACCGGTCTTGTTAACAATTGCCTAGGATAATTTCGTACACCGACCCATCATTATTCCACACTTGCTATTTATAATATTTAGTAATATATTCTAACTTTATGATAACAGCACCTACTTTTATATTTTAGCTCTCCGATATCATGCAAAGTTATCCTCTTCATGCCCACAACGTAGTTTTATTTCTTGTTTCTAGTTGGAAGCAAATGTTCGCTGTACGTAGAGTCGTATCAGTGGCAGCTAAGCCTTGAGAGAATATTGATCTTCACTTTAGCTCCTTGTGCGTTTGACACTCCATACTTATCACTTCCACCTTTGGGAATTGCTACGATGATTCCATGCACTTGGGGATTATCAAGCTCTTTTCTGGCACCGTTGCTGAGGAGCAATAGCGTGGGGTTGATATTCTCCTGTGTGCTTGTTTGCTTTCTTCACTAAGTAGTTTTTCTTTTCCCTTTTTGTTTTGCTTAGTTGTGGGTGAAGCATACAAAAAAAATATAATCAAAATACAAAAAAAATTCACTTGCCTCATTGGCCTAAAAAGTTTTTCAAAAAGAGAAGTGATTGGGAAGTTATGCATTGTATAAGTGAGGGTCGACCTTGAACACTTGTGTTCATGCTCATGGAAACAATGTAGAATTTTTCATGGAAGTTTCTTTGAAAATAATATCCCCTTGTATATATATATTGTATTATAAAAATAATGTGCCAAGATTTGGTTTTAGGATGATTAGATTGCTTATTTACTTTGTGCAGTACAAAAACAGAAACTTTGGTCGTAGCACGTGAATTTACATTTTTACTGGAAAGTCAAATGGGTCTAAAACATTTTGCAAATTACTTATGTACAATTTTTTAAAAAATTTCATACTTTTTTAGATTTTTGGAGTTACAGAAGTTTACTAAATTTCCAGATTACTACAAACTGTCATGTTTTTGATAGATTCAGTTTTCTATGTGTTGTTCGCTTATTTTGATGAATCTATGGGTAGTATTGGGGGATATGAACCATGGTGAAGTTGAAATACATTATATAAAGTGCTAATATTAAATTGGAATGAGTTTGCAACAGTACCTAAAGGTAGTGATTTGCTTTATTATACTAACGGATCTCACAAAGTTTTTGTTAAGTTTTGTGTGGATGAAGTGTTCGAAGAACGAGGAGTTACCGATGTAAGAAGAATAAATAGAGGCAAGAGTTCAAGCTTGGGGATGTCCAAGGCACCCCAAGTAAATATTTCAAGAATAATCAAGCATCTAAGCTTGGGGATGCCCCGGTTGGCATCCCATCTTTCTTCTTCAACAATTATCAGTGTACCTCGGTTTTTGTTTTGTTCACATGATTTGTGTCCTTTGTGTTTTTTGTTTTTCTTTAAGAACCATGATAGTATTAGATAGCCCTTACTTGATTAATATAATGCTTCATGTGCTTCACTTATATCTTTTGAGTATGATCTTATAGAATGCTCTTTGTGCTTCACTTAAATCTTTTGAGTATGGTTTTATAGAATGCTTCATGTGCTTCACTTATGTATTTTGAGCTTGGATATTTATTAGTGTATATTAATTGTAGAATGCTCCATGAACTTCACTTATATCTTTTGGAGTAAGAATAAGACTATCATCGAAAGTGGGTGACTTTAGTTAGTAATGATTCCACTATTTCGGAAGAGGTTCCAATTGATTATGAGAACTAAGTTGCTATCTATGATGATTATTGTGATGACATGTATGCCATAAAGAATAATGTTAACCATGAAACTTGTCATCACGATTTTAATTTTCAATTGGATTATGCCTCACATGACAGTTATTTTGTTGAGTTTGCTCCCACTATTCCGAATGAGAAGAATTTTTGATTATGTGGAGAGTACTAAAATTTTATGCTTGTAGATCATGAAAAGAATGCTTTATGTGATGGTTGTACTGTTAAAATCATTCATGATGCTACTGAAAATTACTATGAGGGAGGAATAGATGCTTGTAGGAAGTTGCAATAATATCAAGTTTCCTCTCTATGTGCTTAAAGTTTTGAAGTTATACTTGTTTTGCCTTCCAATGCTAGTTCATTCTTTTTCCTATAAATTGTGTGCTCACAAAATCCCTAGGCATAGGAAGTGGGTTAGGTTTAAATGTGCTAGTCATATTCTTCATGATGCTCTCTTTATGTTTCAATTCTTATCTTTTATGTGAGCATCATTGAAATCATCATGCCTAGCTAAAAGGCATTAAAGAAAAGCACTTGTTGGGAGAAAACCAATATTTACCCTTAATTTTGTGTGTGTTCACATGATTAAGCTACTGTAGTAATAATGTTTTATAGCTTTTGTTTCAATATAGTGCCAAGTAAGACCTTTGGAAAGACTTGGGTGAAAGTTAGTGTGATCTTGCTGTAAAAAACAGAAACTTTGCGCTAATGAGATTAGCTATAAGTTTTTAAAGAAGAGTGATTTTGAGTTTATTATTCTTGAAGAAGATTAATAGAAAAATTCCTCACGTCCACCAATTTATTTCATAATTTCTGGAGTAGCATAAGTACGGTTTCTGTTCAGATCATCACAGACTGTTCTGTTTCTGACAGATTCTGTTCTCATTGCATAGTTTGCTTGTTTTCTAGTTTCTATGGCTTATATTTCTCAATATAAATTGTAGAAATGATATGGTACAGTAGGCATTGTGTAATAATAATTATGAATCTTGTCTTTTACAGTACCAAAGTGAATGGTTTACTCTTTATCATACTAACCCATCTCACGAAGTTCCATTAAGTTTTGTGTGATTGAAGTTCTCAAGCTTTGGGTGAGATATCAATATGAGGAGAATAAGGAGTGGAAAGACCCTAAGCTTGGGGATGCCCAAGGCACCCCAAGGTAATATTCAAGGAAGACTCAAGCGCCTAAGCTTGGGGACGCCCCAAAAGGCATCCCCTCTTTTGTCTTCAAAACTATCGGTATACCTTACTCGGAGCTATATTTTTATTCGTCACATGATATGTGTTTTGCTTGGAGCGTATTTTCAATTTTACTTGCTGTTTGAATAAAATCATTGGATCTGAAATCTTGAATGAAAAAGAATCCTCCCATGGCTAGTAAATTTTTTGACGACTTAGTGTTCTTCACATATCTTTTTGGAGTAGTTTGTCATTTACTCACGTGCTTCACGTATATCCTATGAGTAAATGGTTGAATGAATTGAATATCATAAATTTGAATTTATATATATGTTTCATATGCTTATAACATGGGGAGTAATGACTTCACACATAATAAGTATTGTCGGATTTCGGGTTCCGGCAGACCCTTGAGGTTCGAACACTGGGGTGCGCGCGGAGATTCAACCCTCTACCGGCTCGCTCCTTGCCGAACCGCTAGGACCTAAACTACCAAACTGAACAGCACAAGAGACACAAGATTTATAATGGTTCAGGCCACCATCGCGGTGTAATACCCTACTCCAGTGTGTGGTGTGGTGGATTGCCTCTTGGGCGGATGATGAACAATACAAGGCAGAACAGCCTCACGAGGGTCTGTTCTTGGCTGGTGCGACGAACTGCTGGGAGGAGTTCAATCGCTCTATCTACTGGTTTCTTGGTGAGGATCCCCATTGCTAGGTCAGGTCCCGATTCAGATGCCTCTACCCTGTGGGTGGCTAGTCCTATTTATAGGCAAATGCCCTGGGCCTCTTCCCAAATATTGAGCGGGAAGGGTGCCAAAAATTGGCCATTTTGAAGGGGAACAGCGGGTACACTTATCCTGACTAAAGTTGGTCCTCGCCTGTCAAAGGCTCTGTGTCTTGGCCTTGGCTTGGGCTCCACAATGACTTCCTTCCGGCCGTTGGGCTGGTCTTGGTCTTGTTGCACCGAAATGGATGCCTTTGCTTGATGCTCTCGCTGCGCTTGCTCCCTTTGCACCAAAGAGGAAAGGAGGACATCTGCGGTGTGGCGCCGACCGCGCCCTTGGTCGTCATGGCTTGCGTCATGGGCACCTCGTGAGGTACCCGCCTTGAACTCTCCGCCTCCTCGTGAGCCAGCCTGATGAGGCCGTGCCTGAGGAAGCTCCTTGTCGTCCGCCCCGCGAGGCTTGGCCCCTCGCGAGGGTCTTGAGCTTGTGTTGATGAAGATGGGCTGTGCTGGGCCTCCTTTGAGCCACGCCGCAGGCCGCAGGCAGGCAAGTCTGGGGACCCCCATTCCCAGAACGCCGACAGTAGCCCCCGGGCCCATGGCGCGCCCGAACTTGGCCGAGCAGAGAGGCGAAAGGGCAAGTGCGAAGCGTCGCGGGCCCTAACAGCCTGCGGCCTTGGGCGCCGCGTGGCGGTTGATTGGACGTGGGCGCCTCTGCTTCCCCACGACGCCTTGGTAACCGCACGGATTCGACAAGTCCCTACATGCAAAGCGGGTCATGATTACCTGTGATCGTGGAGGTCGATGGTTGGCCTTCGCCGGCTATAAGTACGGAACAGCGCGCGCCCTTCCGGTCTATCCCTCTGCTTCTCCTCCTTCCTAGACCTTGCTCCGTCTTGCTGCAATGGCTCCGATCCGCCGGTTCTCCGCGGAAGAGAAGGGAAAAGCTCCCCAAGAGGATCTTGAACCGCTTCCCCCGAAGAAGCGGCCTGCCCTCTGGTGTCAGGGCAAGGGGACTCGCTAGGAAGCGTCAAGGCCTTGGTGTGAGCAGCCACCACCAGGGTTCCCTCTTCCCTTGTACGCGCACATTGGCGGCTCTGAAGGAGTCGACGCCGAACGCCCCGAGCGGCGCCGCCGACGACGCCGGCGGGTCACGAAGGTGTGCATCTTCCCCCCTGGAGTCCACGCCGAGAGCTCCTACCGAGAGTTCGTGCTTCACGCCGCCACGCCTCCTAAGTCTTGGATTCGTCTCCCCTCTTTCTTCGCCTCTGTGATCCGACAGGGGGAACCCCTCGGGCTTTGGCTACAGCACGCCGGCTGCGGCACCCTCGCGACCGGGGCAGAGGTCTCGGTCGTTGCCCCGGGCGAGGTCTTCATGACTCGAGGCTGGGGTGAGGTCGCCCGGGTCTGCAGGACGAGGGGCGCCCTCACGATCCATCTGGAGTACGATGGTGCTTCGGTGATGTCCTTCAAGGTCTTGATCACGGAGGGTCGCGGCTGGAGTGCTGCCCGGAGAGGCGGTCGGGACCCTGCTGCGGCGAGACAAAGGCCGACCGACCGCTCCCTTGGCCGCTCCTCAGGCGACGGAGGCGCCGGAGGATCCAGTGACTCCGCCGAGCTCTTCGCAACTCCAGAGACGAGCGACGACAGCTACGAGCCCCCGAGCCTGCGCCGTTCCCGGAGCAGGGTGGGCTCGTCAGGCCGTCGCTGCCTCTGATCTGGATGGGGCTGGCGTTGGTGCTGGGCAGCCCACTGTTGATGATGGCGTTTGCCGTGATGCCCCCTGTAGTTAGGACTCCTTAGGATTCGTGCCTTTTGTTCCTACGAGGGGCCAAGAATACACCCCACAGGGGTTTGTAAGATGTTTGTAGCTCCGTCTGTCAATATGATCCTTATTGTGAAGCGGTGCGAGATGCTTATTCTGTTTTAGCTTAGTTTCCTCCTTTCAAACCTCGCGAGGGCTTGGTGCTCTGCGCCGACAGGACCCAGTCCTAAGGCGGCTTCAGCCGTCGCTGGTATGCCAGGTCGCGATGCCGTGGTCAAGGCCAGGAGGTGAGCGGCCCGAGGTCCAGTAAGATCCCCTGAGTCGCGATGCTCAGGAGGTCCCCCTTAGCGCTCAAGCAGCCATCATTCGGTGAGAAAGGAGAGGGACGTTGCTAACACGGGATTGCACTTGGTGCGGGGGTGGTGCTGCGATAACCAATGCTTCCAGAAAGTGACTTATCTCGAGGGTCAGAAAAATGCTTCCTGGTGCGGCGCTAGATCCGTGGCTTGGCCGATGTGAGGTTGCTTGGCGACACTCCTTGGAGGGACCCTGCAAGCTCATCACAGAAGGAATGAGGGTTTGTCGCGACAATCGACATCCAGCCGTTAGTTGCTGTGGAGGGGCTGTTGGGGAACGTAGTAATTTCAAAAAATTTCCTACGCACTCGCAAGATCATGGTGATGATATAGCAACGAGGGGAGAGTGTTGTCTCGCACCCTCGTGACCAAGCGAAGCGTTGACGCAACGTAGAGGAAGTAGTCGTCGTCCTCCGGTCCGACCGATCCAAGCACCATTACTCCGGCACCTCCGAGTTCTTGACACGCGTACAGCTCGATGACGCACCCTCGTTCTCCAATCCAGTAGAGGCGCCGAGGGGAGTTCCGTCAAGACGACGGCGTGGTGGCGATCTTGATGTTCTCTGTCGCAGGCTTCGCCTAAGCACCGCTACAATATGACCGAGGTGTAATATCGTGGAGGGGGGCACCGCACACGGCTAAGGAACGATCAATGATCAACTTGTGTGTTCTAGGGTGCCCCCTACCCCCGTATATAAAGGAGGGAGGGAGAAGGTGGCCGTCCCTAGGGGGGCGCGCCATAGGGAGGAGGAAACCTACTCCAAGTAGGTTTCCCCTCTTTTTCCTAATACATGTTGGAGGGGGAAGGAAGGAGTACTAGTAGTAGGAAGGAAGAGGGGGAAGGAGAAAGGAAAGGGGGGGCGCGCCCCCCTCCTTTTCTCCTTCTCCCTTCCTCCCACTTGGGCCCAATAAGGCCCATATACTTACCGGGGGGTTCCGGTAACCTCCCGGAGCTCCGGTATTTTCCCAAACTCTCTCGGAACCTTTCCGGTGTCCAAATATATCTGTCCAATATATCAATCTTTATGTCTCGACCATTTCGAGACTCCTCGCCATGTCCGTGATCACATCCGGGACTCCGAACAACCTTCGGTACATCAAAATACATAAACTCATAATATAACCATCATCGAAACCTTAAGCGTGCGGACCCTACGGTTCAAGAACAATGTAGACATGACCGAGACCGTCTCGGTCAATAACCAATAGCGGACCTGGATGTCCATATTGGTTCCTACATATTCTACTGAAGATCTTTATCGGTCAAACCGCATAACAACATACTTTGTTCCCTTTGTCATCGGTATGTTACTTGCCCGAGATTTGATCGTCGGTATCCAATACCTAGTTCAATCTCGTTACCGGCAAGTCTCTTTACTCGTTCTGTAATATGTCATCTCATAACTAACTCATTAGTTACATGCTTGCAAGGCTTAAGTGATGAGTATTACCGAGAGGGCCCAGAGATACCTCTCTAACAATCAGAGTGACAAATCCTAATCTCGAATTATGCCAACTCAACATGAACCTTCGGAAACACCTGTAGAGCACCTTTATAATCACCCAGTTACGTTGTGACGTTTGGTAGCACACAAAGTGTTCTTCTGGTACACGGAAGTTGCACAATCTCATAGTTGCAGGAACTTTGTATAAGTCATGAAGAAAGCAATAGCAGTATACTAAACGATCAAGTGCTAGGCTAACGGAATGGGTCATGTCAATCAGATCATTCAACTAATGATGTGATCCCGTTAATCAAATAACAACTCTTTGTCCATGGTTAGGAAACATAACCATCTTTGATTAACAAGCTAGTCAAGTAGAGGCATACTAGTGACACTCTGTTTGTCTATATATTCACACATGTATTATGTTTCCGGTTAATACAATTCTAGCATGAATAATAAACATTTATCATGATATAAGGAAATAAATAATAACTTTATTATTGCCTCTAGGGCATATTTCCTTCAGTCTCCCACTTGCACTAGAGTCAATAATCTAGATCACATCACCATGTGATTCACATAGATAGTTCACATCATCATGTGATTAACACCCATAGTTCACATCGCCATGTGACCAACATCCAAAGGGTTTACTAGATTCAGTAATCTAGTTCACATCGCTATGTGATTAACACCCAAAGAGTACTTAGGTGTGATCATGTTTTGCTTGTGAGAGAATCTTAGTCAACGGGTCTTTCACATTCAGATCCGTTATGTATTTTGCATTTTTTTTATGTCTACAATGCTCTGCACGGAGCTACTCTAGCTAATTGCTCCCACTTTCAATATGTATCTAGATCGAGACTTAGAGTCATCGGATCGGTGTCAAAACTTGCATCGGCGTAACCCTTTACGTATTTAACCTTTGTCACTTCCATAATCGAGAAACATATCCTTATTCCACTAAGGATAATTTTGACCGCTGTCCAGTGATCTACTCCTAGATCACTATTGTACTCCCTTGCCAAACTTAGTGCAGGGTATGCAATAGATCTGGTACAGAGCATGGCATACTTTATAGAACCTATGGCCAAGGCATAGGGAATGACTTTCATTCTCTTTCTATCTTCTGCCGTGGTCGGGTTTTGAGTCTTACTCAATTTCACACCTTGTAACACAGGCAAGAACTCTTTCTTTGACTGTTCCATTTTGAACTACTTCAAAATCTTGTCATGGTATGTACTCATTGAAAAAACTTATCAAGCGTTTTGATCTATCTCTATAGATCTTGATGCTCAATATGTAAGCAGCTTCACCGAGGTCTTTCTTTGAAAAACTCCTTTCAAACACTCCTTTATGCTTTGCAGAATAATTCTACATTATTTCCGATCTACAATATGTCATTCACATATACTTATCAGAAATGTTGTAGTGCTCCCACTCACTTTCTAGTAAATACAGGCTTCACTGCAAGTCTGTATAAACTATATGCTTTGATCAACTTATCAAAGTGTATATTCCAACTCCGAGATGCTTGCACCAGTCCATAGATGCACATTTTGTTAACACCTTTGGGATCGACAAAACCTCTTGGTTGCATCACATACAACTCTTCTTTAATAACTCCATTAAGGAATGCAGTTTTGTTTATCCATTTGCCAGATTTCATAAACTGCGGCAATTGCTAACATGATTCGGACAGACTTTTTAGCATCGATACGAGTGAGAAAATCTCATTGTATTCAACATCTTGAACTTTGTCAAAAACCTTTTTCGACAAGTCTAGCTTTGTAGATAGTAACACTACTATCAGCGTCCGTCTTCCTCTTGAAGATCCATTTATTTTCTATGGTTTGCCGATCATCGGGCAACTCCACCAAAGTTCACACTTTGTTCTCATACATGGATCTCATCTCAGATTTCATGGCCTCAAGCCATTTTGCGGAATCTGGGCTCATCATCGCTTCCTCATAGTTTGTAGGTTCATCATGGCTAGTTACATGACTTCCAGAATAGGATTACCGTACCACTCTGGTGCGGATCTCACTCTGGTTTACCTACGAGATTCGGTAGTAACTTGATCTGAAGTTACATGATCATCATCATTAGCTTCCTCACTAATTGGTGTAGTAGTCACAGGAACAGATTTACGTGATGAACTACTTTCAATAAGGGAGAAGGTACAATTACCTCATCAAGTTCTACTTTCCTCCCACTCACTTCTTTCGAGAGAAACTCCTTCTCTAGAAAGGATCCATTTATTAGCAACGAATGTTTTGCCTTCGAATCTGTGATAGAAGGTGTACCCAACAATTTCCTTTGGGTATTCTATGAAGACGCACTTCTCCGATTTGGGTTTGAGCTTATCAGGATGAAACTCTTTCACATAAGCATCGCAGCCCCAAACTTTAAGAAACGACAACTTTGGTTTCTTGCTAAACCACAGTTCATATAGTGTCGTCTCAACGGATTTAGATGGTGCCCTATTTAACATGAATGCAGTTGTCTCTAATGCATGATCCCAAAATGATATTGGTAAATCGGTAATAAACATCATAGATTGTACTATATCCAATAAAGTACGGTTATGACATCGGACACACCATGATGTGGTGTTCCAGGTGGCATGAATTTGTGAAACTATTCCACATTGTTTTAATTGAAGACCAAACTCGTAACTCAAATATTTGTCTCCGCGATCAGATCGTAGAAACTTTATTTTTCTTGTTACGATGATTTTTCCACTTCACTCTGAAATTCTTTGAACCTTTCAACTATTTCAGACTTATGTTTCATCAAGTAGATATACCCATATCTGCTCAAATCATCTTGTGAAGGTCAGAAAATAACGATATCCACCACGAGCCTCAACATTCATCGGACCACATACATCTGTATGTATGATTTCCAACAAATCTATTGCTCTCTCCATAGTACCGAAGAACGGCGTTTTAGTCATCTTGCCCATGAGGCACGGTTCGCAAGTACCAAGTGATTCATAATCAAGTGGTTCCAAAAGACCATCAGTATGGAGCTTCTTCATGCGCTTTACACCGATATGACCTAAACGGCAGTGCCACAAATAAGTTGCACTATCATTATTAACTTTGCATCTTTTGGTTTCAATATTATGAATATGTGTCACTACGATCGAGATCCAATGAACCATTTTCATTGGGTGTGTAACCATATAAGGTTTTATTCATGTAAACAGAAAAACATTTTGTTCTCTTACTTAAATGAATAACCGTATTGCAATAAACACGATCAAATCATATTCATGCTCAACGCAAACACCAAATAACATTTATTTAGGTTCAACACTAATCCCGAAAGTATAGGGAGTGTGCGATGTTGATCATATCAATCTTGAAACTACTTTCAACACACATCGTCACTTCACCCTTAACTAGTTTCTGTCTATTCTGCAACTCCCGTTTCGAGTTACTACTCTTAGCAACTGAACTAGTACCAAATACCGAGGGGTTTCTATAAACACTAGTAAAGTAAACATCAATAACATGTATATCAAATATACCTTTGTTCACTTTGCCATCCTTCTTATCCGCCAAATACTTGGGGTAGTTTCGCTCAAATGACCAGTCCGTTGCGGTAGAAGCACTTAGTCTCGTGCTTAGGTCCAGACTTGGGCTTCTTTACTTGAGCAACAACTTGTTTGCCGTTCTTCTTGAAGTTCCTTCTATCCCTTTGCCCTTTTCTTGAAACTAGTGGTCTTGTTAACCATCAACACTTGATGTTCTTTCTTGATTTCTACCTTCATTGATTTCATCATCATGAAAAACTTGGGAATCGTTTTCATCATCCCTTGCATACTATAGTTCATCACGAAGTTCTACTAACTTGGTGATGGTGACTAGAGAATTCATCAATCACTATCTTATCGGAAGATTAACTCCCACTTGATTCAAGCGATTGTAGTTCCTGGACCATCTGAGCACATGCTCACTAGTTGAGCGATTCTCCTCCATCTTTTAGCTATAGAACTTGTTGGAGACTTCATATCTCTCAACTCGGGTATTTGCTTGAAATATTAACTTCAACTCCTGGAACATCTCATATGGTCCATGACGTTCAAAACGTCTTTGAAGTCCCGATTCTAAGCCGTTAAGCATGGTGCACTAAACTATCAAGTAGTCATCATATTGAGCTAGTCAAACGTTCATAACGTCTGCATCTGCTCCTGCAACAGGTCTGTCACCTAGCGGTGCATTAAGGACATAATTCTTGTGTGCAGCAATGAGGATAAACCTCAGATCACGGATCCAATCCGCATCATTGCTACTAACATCTTTCAACACAGTTTTCTCTAGGAACATATTAAAATAAACATATGAAAGCAACAACGCGAGCTATTGATATGCAACATAATTTGCAAAATACTACCAGGGCTAAGTTCATGATAAATTTAAGTTCAATTAATCATATTACTTAAGAACTCCCACTTAGACAGACATCTCTCTAGTCATCTAAGTGATCACGTGATCCAAATCAACTAAACCATAACCGATCATCACGTGAGATGGAGTAGTATTCAATGGTGAACATCACTATGTTGATCATATCTACTATATGATTTACGCTCAACCTTTCGGTCTCCGTGTTCCGAGGCCATTTTGCATATGCTAGGCTCGTCAAGTTCAACCTGAGTATTTCGCGTGTGCAAAACTGGCTTGCACCCGTTGTAGATGGACGTAGAGCTTATCACACCCGATCATCACGTGGTGTCTGGGCACGACGAACTTTGGCAACGGTGCATACTCAGGGAGAACACTTCTTGATAATTAGTGAGAGATCATCTTAAAATGCTACCGTCAATCAAAGCAAGAATAAGATGTATAATAGATAAACATCACATGCAATCAAAATATGTGACATGATATGGCCATCATCATCTTGTGCCTTTGATCTCCATCTCCAAAGCATCGTCATGATTTCCATCGTCACCGGCATGACACCATGATCTCCATCATCTTGATCTATATCAATGTGTCGTCACATGGTCGTCTCGCCAACAATTGCTCTTGCAACTATTGCTATCGTATAGCGATAAAGTAAAGCAATTATTTGGCACTTGCATCTTATGCAACAAAGAGACATCCATAGGGCTTCTGCCAGTTGCCGATAACTTCAACAAAACATGATCATCTCATACAACAACTTATATCTTATCACGTCTTGACCATATCACATCACAACATGCCCTGCAAAAACAAGTTAGACGTCCTCTACTTTGTTGTTGCAAGTTTTTCGTGGCTGCTACGGGCTTAGCAAGAACCGTTCTTACCTACGCATCAAAACCACAACGATAGTTCGTCAAGTTGGTGCTGTTTTAACCTTCGCAAGGACCGGGCGTAGCCACACTCGGTTCAACTAAAGTTGGAGAAACTAACACCCGCTAGCCACCTGTGTGCAAAGCACGGCGGTAGAACCAGTCTCGCGTAAGCGTACGCGTAATGTCGGTCCGGGCCGCTTCATCCAACAATACCGCCGAACCAAAGTATGACATGCTGGTAAGCAGTATGACTTATATCGCCCACAACTCACTTGTGTTCTACTCGTGCATATAACATCAAACCATAAAACCTAGGCTCGGATGCCACTGTTGGGGAACGTAGTAATTTCAAAAAATTCCTACGCACACGCAAGATCATGGTGATGCATAGCAACGAGAGGGGAGAGTGTTGTCTACGTACCCTCGTAGACCGAAGCGGAAGCGTTGACGCAACGTAGAGGAAGTAGTCGTACGTCTTCCCGGTCCAACCGATCCAAGCACCGTTACTCCGGCACCTCCGAGTTCTTGACACACGTACAGCTCGATGACTCACCCCGAACTCCGATCCAGCAGAGACACGGGGAGGAGTTCCGTCAGCACGACGGCGTGGTGACGATCTTGATGTTCAACTGTCGCAGGGCTTCGCCTAAGCACCGCTACAATATGACCGAGGTGTAATATCGTGGAGGGGGCACGCGACACAGCTAAGGAACGATCACGATGATCAACTTGTGTGTCCATGGGGTGCCCCCTGCCCCCGTATATAAAGGAGTGGAGGAGAGGAGGGCCGGCCTTCTCTATGGCGCGCCCTAGGGGAGTCCTACTCCCACCGGGAGTAGGATTCCCCCTTTCCTAGTCCTACTAGGAGTCCTTCCATGTATTAGGAGTAGGAGACAAGGAAGGGGAAGAGAGAAGGAAGGAAGGAGGGGTGCGGCCTCCCCTAGTCAATTCGGACTAGGCCATGGGGCGCGCGGCCTGCCCTAGGCAGCCCTCTCTCTTTCCGCAGGGCCCAATAAGGCCCAATACTTCTCCCGGCGAATTCCGTAACTCTCGGTACTCGAAAAATACCGAATCACTCGGAACCTTTCCGAACTCCGAATATAGTCGTCCAATATATCGATCTTTACGTCTTGACCATTTCGAGACTCCTCATCATGTCCCCGATCTCATCCGGGACTCGAACTCCTTGGTACATCAAAACTCATAAACTCATAATAAAACCGCCATCGAAACCTTAAGCGTGCGGACCCTACGGTTCGAGAACAATGTAGACATGACCGAGACCGTCTCCGGTCAATAACCAATCGCGGGACCTGGATGCCCATATTGGTTCCTACATATTCTCGAAGATCTTTATCGGTCGACCGCATAACAACATACGTTGTTCCTTTGTCATCGGTATGTTACTTGCCCGAGATTCGATCGTCGGTATCCAATACCTAGTTCAATCTCGTTACCGCAAGTCTCTTTACTCGTCGTAATACATCATCTCACAACTAACTCATTAGTTGCAATGCTTGCAAGGCTTAAGTGATGTGCATTACCGAGAGGGCCCAGAGAAACCTCTCCGACATTCGGATGACAAATCCTAATCTCGAAATCGCCAACTCAACAAGTACCTTTGGAGACACCTGTAGAGCACCTTTATAATCACCCGATTCGTTGTGACGTTTGGTAGCACACAAAGTGTTCCTCCGTAAGCGGAGTTGCATAATCTCATAGTCATAGGAACATGTATAAGTCATGAAGGAAGCAATAGCAACATACTAAACGATCGGGTGCTAAGCTAACGGAATGGGTCATGTCAATCAGATCATTCAACTAATGATGTGATCCCGTTAATCAAATAACAACTCTTTGTCCATGGTTAAGAAACATAACCATCTTTGATTAACAAGCTAGTCAAGTAGAGGCATACTAGTGACACTCTGTTTGTCTATATATTCACACATGTATTATGTTTCCGGTTAATACAATTCTAGCATGAATAATAAACATTTATCATGATATAAGGAAATAAATAATAACTTTATTATTGCCTCTAGGGCATATTTCCTTCAGCACTTGGTCGCCAAGTTGAACAGCTCCAAGGAGGTGCACATGTCTTCATGCATCGCCAGCTCCTCCTTCATCTTGACGTCGCGCACGCCGTCGGAGAAGGCTGAGATGATGGCCTCCTCCGTCACCCTGGGGATCTTGAGGCGCGCATTGTTGAAGCGCTGGTCTTCTGCAGGGTTTCCCCTAGTTGCTGCTTGATACGGCGCATGTCGCTCACGGCTGGTGGCCGGTCGCGAGTACCCTGGAAGTTGGCGATGAAGCGGGTGCGCATCTCGTCGAGAGGAGATCGTGCACAGGGCGGATTCAGAGAGCAGTGCGGGCTCCGTCCTTCAGCGCCATGGGAAACCAGTTCGCCATGACCTTTTTGTCCCCGTTGGCAGCCTCGATGCCCAACTCGTAGAGTTGGAGGAACTCTGCAGGGTCAGCCGTGCCGTTGTAGCGAGGAGGCAGGTCTGGCTTGAACTTGCCGGGCCACGCGACGCTGCGCAGCTCAGAGGTGAAGGCGCGGTAGCCTGCCGTGGCCACAGGGGGCCTTGGGCGACGGAGAGCTTGGTCCTGCGGGTCCCCATGCGCCCCGTCTGGGGGCAACACCGGGTCTTGACGTCCTGGAGCAGGGAGCACTCGGGCAGCTTCTCGAGGGCGAGGGACTTCTTGGCAGCTCTGCTCTTGCCGCGCTGGCGCCTGACGGAGTGGGTTCCGCCCAGGGGCCGCGCGCCTTGGGGCGGCGCCTTCAGAGGAGGCGGCGGTGGCGCCCAGAGCTTCATTGCCGCAGAGGGCGGGTGCGATCTGGCGAGAAGGACATCGCGAGGCGCCCGTGGCGCGGACGAGCTCGGCGACTCGGTTGAGCCATTCTTCGTAGATGTCATCGATGGGGCGATAGCGCAGGAGCTCGTTTGCTGCGATGAGCGCAGCTCGAGCCTCCATGGCGCGCGAAGCGCGCGGATTAAGAACCAGCGGGGTGGCGAGGCGTGGCGAAGGCGGCCGTCCCGCCTCATGGATGGATGCTGGGACGATGCTTGCTGTTCGTTCCCCGCCGGGCCGGTGGCGGCATTGATGGCAGGTGACGGGGAACGACGAGGGCGCCCGCCAACGGGAGCCGTCTGGGAGACATGGGAAGCGAGGGCGGCTCGGCGCTCGGTGCGAGCTCGACGAGCGTCAGACATGGATGTGGTGGTCGGAGAAGAACGAGACGACAGAAGGTAAATTCTGGCGCATCCCTACCTCGCGCGCCAAATGTCGGATTTCGGGTTCCGGCAGACCCTTGAGGTTCGAACACTGGGGTGCGCGCGGAGATTCAACCCTCTACCGGCTCGCTCCTCGCCGAACCGCTAGGACCTAAACTACCAAACTGAACAGCACAAGAGACACAAGATTTATACTGGTTCAGGCCACCATCGAGGTGTAATACCCTACTCCAGTGTGTGATGTGGTGGATTGCCTCTTGGGCGGATGATGAACAATACAAGGCAGAACAGCCTCGCGAGGGTCTGTTCTTGGCTGGTGCGACGAACTGTTGGGAGGAGTTCAATCGCTCTATCTACTGGTTTCTTGGTGAGGATCCCGATTGCTAGGTCAGGTCCCGATTCAGATGCATCTACCCTAGTGGTGGCTAGTCCTATTTATAGGCAAAGGCCCTGGGCCTCTTCCCAAATATTGAGCGGGAAGGGCGCCAACAATTGGCCATTTTGAAGGGGAACAGCGGGTACACTTATCCTGACTAAAGTTGGTCCTCGCCTGTCAAAGGCTCTGGTGCTGACGCGAGCTTGGGCTCCACAATGACTTCCTTCCGGCCGTTGGGCTGGTCTTGGTCTTGTTGCACCGAAATGGATGCCTTTGCTTGATGCTCTCGCCTGCGCTTGCTCCCTTTGCACCAAAGAGTAAAGGAAGACACTGCGCGGGCTGGCGCCGACCGGGCGCCCTATGTAAATCATGGCTTGCGTCATGGGCACCTCGTGAGGTACCCGCCTTGAACTCTCCGCCTCCTCATGAGCCAGCCTGATGAGGCCGTGCTCGAGAAGCTCCTTGTTGTCCGCCTGCAATCTCAGCCCCTCGCGAGGTCTTGAGCTTGTGTTGATGAAGATGGGCTATCTTTGGGCCTCCTTTGAGCCACGCCAGCAGGCATGAGCGAGCAAGTCTGGGGACCCCCGTTCCCAGAACACCGACAAGTATAGGTAGTAAACTTATTGAAAGTTACCAAACGCAGAATTGGTCACTTGAACAATTCATGAAAGAATATTGAAGGAAGAGAGATTTCACATATAAATATTAGTATCTTGGACATCTTTTGTAATTGTGAGCACTCATTAAAATATGACATGCTAAAAAATTGATGTTGGACAAGGAAGACAACTTAATGGGTTATGTTTTCCTATATCCAAATAGAAATTATATTGTCTTGGATCATCCAACATGTTGAGCTTGCCTTTCCCTCTCATGCTAGCCAAATTCTTTGCACCAAGTAGAGATATTACTTATGCTTCCAAGCACCCCTTAAACCCATTTTTGCAATGAGAATCCACCATACCTACCTACGGATTGAGTAAGATCCTTCAAGTAAGTTGTCATCGGTGCATGCAATAAAAATTGCTCTTTAAATATGTATGATCTATTAGTGTGAAGAAAATAAGCTTTATACGAACTTGTGATAGGGAAGAAATAAAAGCAACAAACTGCATAATAAAGGTCTTTATCACAAGCGGCAATATAAAGTGACGTTCTGTTGCATTAAGATTTTGTGCATCCAACCATAAAAGTGCATGACAACCTCCGCTTCCCTCTGCGAAGGGCCTATCTTTTACTTTTATCTTCTACCCTTATACAAGAGTCATGGTGATCATCACCTTTCCTTTTTACACTTTTTCCTTTGGCAAGCACTTTGTGTTGGAGCGATCCGAATATATGTCCACTTGGATGTAGGTTTTCATAAATTATTATTGTTGACATTACCCTTGAGGTAAAAGGTTGGGAGGCGAAACTATAGGCCCCTATCTTTCTCTGTGTCTGATTGAAACTTTGAACCCATAAATATCACATGAGTGTTAGAAATTGTGAAAGATTAAATGATAGTTGAGTATGTGGAGTTTGCTGAATCAAAGCTCGTACATAGAACCTTCCCGAAAATAAGATGAATATGTAATTGTTTGATGACTAAGAGCATGGTTTGTTAGTTTTCAAGAAAGTTTATGATCTATACTTTAACATGAGAATAACTTGTTACTTGATCATGAGATGTTTTATGAGTGGATCTACTGTTATGATATATAATGATGCTAGAAAAAGTGATTGAAACTATCATTGATCAAACTTAAGTACCTGATAGCATTCACACTTCATAAATTATTCCTTTTATCATTTACCTACTCGAGGACGAGCAGGAATTAGGCTTGGGGATGCTGATACGTCTCCAACGTATCTACAATTTATGAAGTATTGGGCACTAGTAAAAATATTGGGAGAAAGATGTTTGCTTGGTAAACTAGGAGGTGAGTTTCCTTCCCTAGCACTGACATTTTGCAAGAGTTTATATTGCTAGTGGCATGATGTCATAGTTGGGTGACGGTGCTATCGATTTAAATATACTGATTGTCTATAGGAACATAGAAGCATTCATGTCGAACATTACTTAGAAAATTCCTTAATATATAGGGTTTTTTACATCTGTGCCCCTGGTTCCTTAGCCACGCTCTTAAAGTTTTCTCACTTTTCCCCACTATTTTGTCTAAAACCCTCAGAAATGGTCACAAACGGTCAATGCTTTGACCACTAACTCTGATGAGTGGGGCCACGCTGGACTATGTTGCCCGTTGGACCTCACAATTGGGGCCGCGTCGGAAGGTGGCGCTGTTCGACCATTGGGTCGTGGTTTCTTTAGACTGATGGGCCGCTGCATGAAAGGCATGCGCACGCTGCCACAACAGAAACCTACTATGCATGCACGACATATCCAGCGAGCCTACTATGCATGCACCCAGCTAACCTACCTGCATGCGCCGATGCCTGCTGCCACGATACACTAATTGAGTTCTTTCCTGCACGTGAGCCACCACGGACGCAGCGACGGTCACTGCCGCTGGTTCGTCTCTTCTTGCACGCGTGTCTCCTCAATTTTGAGCATCATTTCAACCTTTTCGATTCACTTGCATCGATTCAGCATGGCAATTAAAACTAGTTGGCAATTAAAGTGGCATATCGATTGATGCGACTTGTTTGAGCATAGCAAATCTAAAGCATGGCAGGTGCCACTCCCCTTATTTAAACCACCCACCCCTGCCCCTTCTCTTCTTCACCCAAAGTTGGAGCACTCTTGAAGCGAGGCGAGGATGCAGTACAACGGCCCCAGCATCCAGCTGCCACTGACCGTGTCGGAGAGGCGGTATCTGATACGTCTCCAACATATCTAAATTTTTTGATTGTTCGATGTTGTTACGTTATCATTCCTGGATGTTTTACAATCATTTTATAGTCATCTTATATCATTTTTTGGTACTAACCTATTGACATAGTGACTAGTGCCAGTTACTGTATTCTGCATGTTTTTTTATATCGTAGAAAATCAATATCAAATGGAGTCCGAACACAGTGAAACTCCTAGAGGATTTTTTTGGGCCAAAAGACATCCATTGGTCCAAGGAAGCACCTGGGGGTGCCTCGAGGGGAGCATCACCCACCAGGGTGCGCCAGGACGGCCAGGCGTGCCCTGGTGGGTTGTGCCCACCTCGGGTGCCCCCTGAACTGCCTCTTTGCTCTATTAATACCCCAATATTCCAGAAACCCTAGGGGAGTCGACGAAAATCAATTCCAGCCGCCGCAGAGTCCAGAACCACCAGATCCAATCTAGACACCATCACGGAGGGGTTCACCACTTCCATTGGTGCCTCTCCGATGATGCGTGAGTAGTTCTTCGTAGACCTACGGATCTGTAGTTAGTAACTAGATGGCTTCCTCTCTCTCTCTCTCTTTATTATTAATACAATGGTCTCTTGGAGATCCATATGATGTAAGCCTTTTTGCGGTGTGTTTGTTGGTATCAGATGAACTTTGAGTTTATGATCAGATCTATGTTTTTATCCATGAAAGTTATTTGAGTCTTCTTTGATCTCTTATATGCATGATTGCTTATAGACTTGTATTTCTTCTCCGATATTTGGGTTTTGTTTGGCCAACTTGATCTATTTATCTTGCAATGGGAAGAGGTGCTTTGTACTGGGTTCGATCTTACGGTGCTTGATCCCAGTGACAAAAGGGGAACCGATATGTATGTATCGTTGCTACTAAGGATAACAAATGGGGTCTATATCTAAAGCCAATAGATAAACAAATCTTGTCTACATCATGTCATCGTTCTTATTGCACTACTCCGTTTTTCCATGAACTTAATACACTAGATGCATGCTGGATAGCAGACGATGTGTGGAGTAATAGTAGTAGATGCAGGCAGGAGTCGGTCTACTAATCTTGGACGTGATTCCTATATAATGATCATTGCCTCAATATCGCCATGATTATTTTAAGTTCTCATATTTGCCCAACAGTAATAGTTTTCCCACCGTTTGCTATTTTTCTTGAGAGAAGCCACTAGTGAAACCTACGGCCCCCGAGGCTCTTTTCATCATATTTGCCTTTGCGATCTATTTTCCTTTGCATTTATTTTCAGACCAATTAAACCAAAAATACAAAAATACCTTGCTGCAATTTATTTGTTTCGCAATCTATTTATCCTATCTACCACTTTTACCTCATGTTATTTGCCTATCTTGAGGTGTCATACTCGAAAGGGAGTGACAACCCCTTTAACACGTCGGGTTGCGAGTACTTGTTATTTGTGTGCATGTGTTGTTTACGTGGTGTGAGGAGGTTCTCCTACTGTTTCGATAACCTTGGTCTCATCACGAAGGGAAATACCTACCGTCGCTATATTATACGTCTCCAACGTATCTATAATTTTTGATTGTTCCATGCTATTATATTATCTGTTTTGGATGTTTAATGGGCTTTAATATGCTCTTTTATATTATTTTTGGGACAAACCTATTAACCAAAGGCCAGTGCTAGTTTTAGTTTTTTTTGCCTATTTTAGAGTTTTGCAGAAAAGGAATGCCAAACGGAGTCCAAACGGAATGAAACCTTCGCGATGATCTTTCTTGGACCGAAAGCAAACCAGAAGACTTGGAGATGAAGTCAGAGATGTAATGAGGAGGCCACGAGGCAGGAGGGTGCGCCCAGGGGGGTAGGCGCGCCCCCACCCTCGTGGGCCCCTCGTAGCTCCACCACCTAGTTCTTTCACCTATATATACTCTTATACCCTAAAAACATTAGGGGGATCCACAAAACCACTTTCCCACCGCCGCAACCTTTTGTACACGTGAGATCCCATCTTGGGGCCTTTTCCGACGATCTGCCGGAGGGGGATTCGATCATGGAGGGCTTCTACATCAACACCATTACCTCTCCGATGAAACGTGAGTGGTTTACCACAGACCTTCGGGTCCATAGTTATTAGCTGGATGGTTTCTTTCTCTTTGATTCTCAATACCAAGTTCTCCTCGATGTTCTTGGAGATCTATTCGATGTAATACTCTTTTGCGGTGTGTTTGCCGAGATTCGATGAATTGTGGATTTATGATCAAGATTATCTATGAATATTATTTGCATCTTCTCTGAATTCTTGTATGCATGATTTGATATCTTTGCAAGTCTCTTCGAATTATCGGTTTAGTTTGGCCTACTAGATTGATCTTTCCTGCCATGAGAGAAGTGCTTAGCTTTGGGTCCAATCTTGCGGTGTCCTTTCCCAGTGACAGTAGGGGTAGCAAGGCACGTATTGTATTGTTGCCATCGAGGATAAAAAGATGGGTTTTATATCATATTGCTTGAGTTTATCCCTCTACATCATGTCATCTTGCTTAATGCGTTACTCCGTTCTTTATGAACTTAATACTCTAGATGCATGCTGGATAGCAGTCGATGTGTGGAGTAATAGTAGTAGATGCAGGCAGGAGTCGGTCTACTTGACACGGATGTGATGCCTATGTTCATGATCATTGCCTTAGATGTCATCGTAATTATGCGCTTTTCTATCAGTTGCTCGGCAGTAATGTGTTTACCCACCATAATACATGCTATCTCGAGAGCAGCCACTTGTGAAACCTATGTGTTGGGGATATTACCACTAGGTGTAAACCGGCAAGCTTGGGCCGGGTTAACTCTGCTAGTAGTGTAATCATGTAAAGGCCCAAGGCCTGTAGTTGGCTTAGACCTTGTAGCCGTAAACCGGCCTGATGTGTAACTTGTACTGTAAGTTAGGAATAGAGAGATACCAACCGGGATACGAGTATGAACCGGCTGGGACTCTGCAAACCGACGGGCGTCACCCGTGTATATAAGGGGACGACCCGGCGCGGTTCAAAGACAGACAACAACAGCTCGAGCCTAGGCGAAGCTTATTTGCTCCCTAGCCATCGAGATTACATCAATTCCATCACAACTAGACGTAGGCTTTTACCTTCATCGAAGGGGCCGAACTAGTATAAACCCTCGTGTCTTTGTGTCCGCTTTAACCCCTGCAAGTAAACCCGTTGCGATGGCTCCACGACTAAGTCCTCGTACTAGGACATCTGCCGTGACAAATCCACGACAGTTGGCGCCCACCGTGGGGCTATCGCACGATAGTTTGACGATCTTGGAGGGCAAGCTCAAAGGACTCGAAGGCTACGTTGTGGGCCGGATGACCAAGAGTCGTCGCGGCGGATCTATCGGCGATCTTTGGATGGGGTCGAGGCCGATTCAATCGAGTATGGGTACCGGGTCCCCTTCGGCGGCATACACGTCTTCATCGGCAAGATCGGAGGGCCTGAGCCGGACATCTGCACCGACCTCGTCGAGACGGCTCAGCGCGCGCAACCAGCCCGGGCTAAACCGGCGGTGAAGCATGTCTTCGTTGGAGTTACCCATGGAAGGGAATGTGATACCAGTTCAGAATACGGTAGCGAGACCGTCGTTTATTCCGGCGATGAATCCTCAGCAGGAGAGACAGAGTCATTGTATCAGCTGCAGGATGGTATGATCGGGGGCTGTTCCGACGGTGACAGTATTCCGGACCCCCCAAGCCAGCTGAACCGGATCGGCATATTCATGGCCGGTACGCAGGCCGCAACCCTTTCGTCGACCGCAGCAGCGATACTTTCCGGTTCAGCAGCGGCAGCAGGGGCAGGAGGCCCGGTGCGTCCGCCGGTTCAAGTTTTGTCAGATCTGTTTGATGCAGCGGCGCTCATGGCGGAGGATAATCCGGCAGATCAAGAGGCTCATAATGCGAGATTACAAAGGTGAGAAGCAGATCACGCGAGCCAAAGCGGATCTAGCGGCAGAGAAGGAGCGCATGGCCTCAGGCGGGCGCTTTAGATGCGCAAGCTTACAGACTCATGCTCGACGAGCACGTCGCGAGAGGTGTTAAGCGGAAATACGATCGCGCTTTGCCATCCGGATTTGACCCTAGAAACCTCTTTCGACACACGGGCGGACCCAGCAACCCGCCCAAAGCCAGGAGGTAAACCGGATCGAGCGCCAGAGAAGCGGAGCGGCGGTCCAGCCACGCCAGATGGAGCCCCGCAGCAGAATACGGTGATGCCTCCGCCGTCTGAGCGCCTCCGGGGCATTACTCTAACCCTATGGACAACCTTGTTGCGGCTGCGATGCGATTGAGGCAATCCCGGTTGAAGGAGATTCCCGCAAGCAATTGAGACACGCCGGGTTAAGGAGCTTCTCGGACTGCACTAACCCGATGGGAAGCATATTCATATAGCCGCGATCGGATTCACTCTACACCCCGTCCAAGCCGGAGCTACAGTAGGCGCATGGATGAACCGGCCCTGTCAAGTAACGCGCGGGACCGAGAAGCGGCCCGAGGCAACAACCCGATAGGCAGCGCTCGTAATGCTCAGGAGGTAGTAGATCGGGCCCGGGCTCGCAGGGAGGCCGAGTTAGCAGCACAGGGTGATGTGGTTCAGCACACGCCGGTTCGCCCTACCTCCTTCACAGGACCAGGAGTTTCCTCCGCTTTGGGAGTGCCCTGTTTAACCCCCGCTTTGCGCAATGTGCGTTTGCCTAAGGATTTTAAAGGCCCACGTAAGGTGCCGAATTACACTGCCGATCTATCCCCTGAGGCGTGGGTTGAGAGTTATGAGATGGCCATGGAGATGCTTGATGTTGATGAAGCGGCATGTGCAAAATACTTCACCATGATGATGGAGGTACAGCCGTACTTGGTTGAAAAGCCCGCCGCCCAATTCGATCGAGTTCATGGGGTCGATTCACGGGCCCGGTTTATCCGAATTTCAAAGATACATGTAAACGGCGAAGTCCATAGTGGACTTGGCGGCTTGCGTTCAGAAGAAGGAGTCCACAACCCGCTGGGTGCGCCGTGTGTGCGAGATTTTACACTCCTCGACCGGATCAGCGCCGACTCGGCGATCATCACGCTAGAAAGCAACTGCCGGTTTGAACCTCTGAAACTGAAGCTGGGACGTATGAAGCGGTTCTCCAACGATACAGGCACCCTCATGACCGCTTTGGTAAAATATGCCGATTCAGACAGTACCAAGGATCCTGAGATAGATGAAGACGAAGCAGGGAAGGGAAAGAAGAATGGCAACTCCAAGCAGCAGCATGTCAAACCGGCAGGTCATGGAAACTGGGGCAAGCGCAAGGCTGATGATTTTGTAGCTAACACTAGTGCACAGGACAGAGGCCCGCGGCGTAGAGGCAAAGCGAATCGGGGTCCAAATACTGGTGCAGACCGTTTAAATTACTTGCTGAATCAGCCCTGTCCCAAACACGGGACGAAAGAAAACCCATCGAATCATCTTTGGAAGGACTGTTCTATTATGCAAGCGTTCAAAAACTCTGATGCTTTCCGATATGATCAAGGATCAGGTGGCGGTTCAGGTTCCGGTTTTCATGGGCGGGTCAAGGCGGAGCTTCGGTTGAGGCACAACGAGCAATTTCAACAACGGAACAATCAAGGTAGCAGCAGCAGCAGCAGTCGAGCTATCGAGCCAGCCAAAGCAGTTGAACGGCGGGCAATATCATGTTTTCACGACCAGTTTGGACAAGCGGGATAGAAAGCTTCACAAACGGGCAGTAAATTCTGTTGAACCGGCTGTGCCACGGTATCTACGTTGGTCAGAACAGCCGATCACATGGAGCAGAGAGGACCATCCCCCCCGGGTTGATAATCCGGGTCAGCTGGCTTTGGTGGTGGACCCCCAAGTTGGGGGCTATAAGTTTACTAAGGTACTTATGGATGGAGGAAGCAGCATCAATATATTGTATTATGACACTTTCCGTCGCATGGGTCTCACAGATAAAGATCTCAGACCATCCAACACGGTGTTCCATGGTGTAGTGCCAGGCAAATCTGCGTATCCCATTGGCAAGATAGCCTTGGATGTGGCCTTTGGAGACGAGCATGATTCTCGATGCGAAAAGCTAACCTTTGAAGTGGTAAAGATTGGAGCCCATATCATGCCTGTTTGGGCGGCGGCTTATGCCAAGTTCATGGCGCGACCTTGTTATATCTACTTGCAGCTTAAAATGCGGGTTACAAAGGAACAATAACGGTGCATGGAAGTCGCCGAATCGCTTTGGAATGTGAGGAAGGAGATGCAGCTACGCTGAAGCGATGCGTGCTCTGAGAGGAGTTAAAATTCTATAAGGATAATGTTGATCCGCGGACATGACCCTCTGAAGAAGCCTACTACGGAGCATGACTCAGATCTGAAATTTAAATCGGCGGCTGAAACCAAGCTTGTTGACTTTGTACCAGGCGATTCATCTAAGCAATTCACCATCAGTGCCAACCTGGATCCCAAATAGGAAGGCGCGCTCATCGAGTTCATCCGTGAGAACCGGGACATTTTTGCATGGAAGCCTTCTGACATGCCAGGTGTACCGAGGGAACTCGCTGAGCACACACTTAATGTGGATCCTAAGTATAAACCGGTGAAACAGTTCCTCCGCCGGTTTAATGAGGAAAGGCGCAAGGCCATTGGAGAAAAGTAGCGAGGCTTACGGCGGTGGCTTTATCATCGAGTGTTTCATCGAGTGGCTCGCTAATCCGGTGCTAGTCCTTAAGAAAAGCGGCACTGGCGTATGTGTGTGGACTACGAGATCTTAACAAAGCTTGTCCGGCGGATCCGTTTGCTCTCCCGCATTGATCGGATTATCGATGCCACGGCGAGATGTGGCGTTTAAGTTTCTTGGGCGCATACTCGGATATCATCAAATCAAGATGGCGATTAAGGACCAGGAGAAAGCGGCGTTTATAACTCCCTTTGGAGCCTTACGCTATGTATCTATGCCTTTTGGGCTCAAAGCGCCCAAGCCACGTATCGGCGTGTGTGCGCGAATTGTTTGCATACACAGATTGGCGCAATGTGCATGCCTATGTGGATGACATTGTGGTAAAATCAAAACAGAAGGAGACGTTGGTGGACGATTTGAAGGAGACCTTCGACAACCTGCGTATTTATAAGATGATGCTTAATCCGGCCAAATGTGTTTTTGGTGTCCCGGCTGGCAAGCTATTGGGGTTCTGGTATCCAACAGAGGATCAAGCCAACCGGAGAAAATTAAAGCGATCACCTCCTTGGCTAAACCAAAGTGTATCAACGACGTTCAACGCTTGGCAGGCGGATTGCGCCCCGAGCGGTTTATCGGCCGACTTGGAGAAGGCTATTCCTTTATACCGATCTTTGAGGAAGACGGATCGGTTTATGCGAGAGTCGGTGCGGAAGAAGCTTTCGAGGACCTAAAGCGGCAATTGGCCAATCCGCCCGATCCTTGCAGCGCCGATTGACAACGAACCGTTGTTCTTATATGTGGCAGCCAATGCGCGGCGGTGGCGTGGCTATTGTGGTCGGCGTAAGGAGGCGGAAAGGAATATCCGGTTCAACGGCCGGTTTATTATATCAGTGAGGTACTTATTGAATCCAAACAGAGGTATCCGCATTGGCAGAAGTTAGTCTATGGTGTTTTTATGGCCAGCCGGAAGCTGAAACAATATTTCCAAGGGCATCCTATTACAGTGGTTAGTTCAGCTCCCTTGGGTGATATCATACAAAACCGGGAGGCGACTGGCCGGATTGCAAAATGGGCCATCGAGCTTGGGCCGCACGGGCTCAAATATATACCCACGCGGCGGTGAAATCCTGGCGCTTGTTGACTTCATTAATGATTGGGCCGGAGTTGCAAGCTCGGAGGAGAAGCCGGATCATACATCTTGGACTATCCACTTGATGGGTCGAGCAATTGGAAGGCTCGGGGTGGAGTCGTGTTAACTTCCCCACGAGGTGATAAGTTTTATTCGTTCTCCGTCTAATGTTCCCTTGTACTAATAATGCAGCTGAGTCTGACTTTACTCCATGGTCTCCGGATGGCTAAGAAATGAACTTGAGCGGGTCAAGTGTTTTGGTGACTCGGACTGGTGGCGCAGCAAGTATCCGTACTTGGGATTCTAAGGACCCCTCATGGCTGCCTATCGGCGAGAGGTGGATAATATTGCAGGGTGCTTCAAGGGATATCAAGTAGATCATGTGGATCGCCGGAAGAACGAAGCGGCAGAGCGCTTTAAGCCGGCTGGGTTCTCGGCGTAAACGGTTCCCCTAATGTTTTCCTCGACATCTTGCACAAACCGTCGGTTCAGCTCCTGGTGAAGCGGTTGGCAATTCGACCGGAGGCCCGGATGGTGGCAACATTACGCTATTCGGATTGGGCGGTGCCTTATCTTGCATATATGACTCGAGGAGAATTGCGGATGATGAGATTCGGCGAGCGGGTAACCGGCGTTCCAAGTCCATGACGATTATCAATGGTGAGTTGCATCATCGCAGCGTTTCAGGGGCATTTCAACGCTGTGTTTCCCCTGAGGAAGGTGGCGAAATTTTACGAGAAATCCACGAAGGGGATTGCGGGCACCATGCCGGTTCAAAGTCCTTGGTGGCGAAAGCGTTCCGTCACGGGTTCTACTGGTTAACGGCTCATGCTGATGCGGAGGATTTGGTCAAGCACTGTGATGGGTGTCAGAAATTCTCCAGGCGTGCCCATATACCGGCACAGGAGTTGAGGATGATCCCGATAACATGGCCGTTTGCGACATGGGGGCTGGATATGGTCGGGCCTTTTAAGAGATCCAAAGATAAGAAGACCCATCTGTTGGTGGCAGTGGACAAGTTCACCAAGTGGATTGAAGCGGAGCCTGTCAGTAAGTGTGATGCGGCAACAGCGGTGCAGTTTATCAAAAAGGTGATTTTCCGGTTTGGTTTTCCACACAGTATCATCACTGACAATGGCACCAATCTGTCCAAGGGAGCTATGAAAGAATTTTGTGACCGCGAGCATATCCGGCTGGACGTATCGTCAGTGGCGCACCCCCAATCCAACGGGCAGGCAGAGCGTGCTAATCAGGAAATATTGCGAGGCATCAAACCGCGACTTCTGGTCCCATTACAAAGGACGCCAGGGTGCTGGGTTGAAGAGCTCCCATCGGTGCTATGGAGTATCAATACTACGCCAAACCGGTCTACTGGTTACACGCCCTTTTTCATGGTTTATGGGCGAGCGGTTCTCCCAGCGATATTCGCACGACTACGCCCGTGTAGCGGCTTATGTTGAAGCGGACAATGAAGCGGCGCGACGGGGCGCTTTGGATCTCTTTGGATGAGGGCGTGATGTAGCAGCCGCTCGATCAGCGATTTACCAGCAAGACCTTCGTCGTTATCACAGCCGCCGGGTTAAAACCAGAGCTTTTCAGGAAGGCGATTTGGTGCTTCGTCTCATCCAAGATCAGACAGACATGCACAAGCTATCCCCACCTTGGGAAGGGCCCTTTGTGGTCAGCAAGAATCTGCATAACGGCTCCTATTATCTGGTTGATATTCGAGAGCATAAAGACTCACGTACGTCAGAGGAGGAGACCAACAGGCCGTGGAATGTAGCTCATCTTCGACCTTACTACACATGAGTCATCGGCTCAGTTTATGTACATAGCATAACAATGTATATATTATCTTTTGATATAATAAAAATCAGGGCCTCAGCCAAAGCGGGGTCTCTGTCTTTCTTTTCATGCGTGGTTACACGGGGCGTTTCTGTTTTTCAAAGCGACCTCCGGTTTACCCCTTGACAATTATATTTATCACTTGGGGGCTTGGTCGTATCCGAACCAGTGCTACACCTCTTGATAGGCGAAAGCCACTAGATCATTTGGGGACACGGTCATGTCTGAACCGGTCACGCCTCTTGGTCGGCCACTAGGGCCAGCGCCACTTGGGGGCTTGGTCGAACCCGAACCAATGTCACGCCACTTGGCCGGCGTACTCGCCACGAGTCTTTTGGGGACCTGGCTGACTAGCACCATCGCTACACCTTCGGGGGGCTTGGTAGCATCTGACCATGGTAATGCCATCTGACCAGCTCCAAGCAGCTCTCCTTTTTTACAAAGTGTTATTGCCTTTGTTGCCATATTTGGTATTTGATTTTTGTTGCGTTTCCAACATGATGAATATTTTCTCCGGTTTAGCTGTCAGTACCAAGCTGATAAGCGCACGGTCCGATATTTCCAACAGTTTTTACTTTTTCCGGTTTACCATTTTCCGGTTCATCTTTATGGAGAAACTCGGAGGCTTGTGCTCATTCAGCACGCCTATATGGGAGTTATTGCTTCCCAAGACGGTTATGGTTTTTAACAAGAAAGCCTCCGCTTCAAGATTGGCTATGCCAGCTTTATGCCCAGATATGGCAGGTATTTATATCACATAGTAATTAATTTTCAATACATAAGCACATATTGGCTGCCATAAACCGGTGGGCGGTCTCACCGCCACCGAAGTTTACTCTTTTGGTTGCAGGAACTGTGAATCAAACAAGGTTTACTCGATGCGAAGGCATACCCAGCAATAAAGTTTGGCTAAAGCTATTACAAGGCAACACGATTGCCCAAATGATCATTGTTAAACCGGCTACGGTTCAAGACTATTCTTCGTCCTCCCCGCTTGACATCCTCTTCCCTACCCATTGGTGGAAATCCACGAAGTCGATCGATGCCCATCGATCTTGAAAACAGCTTCTTCATGAATCAAAGTTGGCGGTTCAATGTCGGGGCGTAAGTGTGCTTACGGATTGGAGGGATCAAATTTTTCGGCTCAAAAGTTGGGCGGACACACGCTTGTTACGATCATTGTATTGGGCTTGATAGTGCTCCAAATCGGCTTCTTCCGCCAATTGACACGCAAGTGGGCGTACTGCACGATTTATTGCACGCAAGTCCTCTTCATTAAAGTCTGAGCCATCTTCCTTCACACTGGGATAACCCTGGGCTGCTTCCACTGGATCAAAATCCGGCACCCAGGCTTTGGCCCGGATCAAGGCGTTGATCGCTCCGGTTCGTGCAGCAGATTTCTTTACCTCTTCAATCCGGGAAGGCAGGATGGATAGCCGGGTCAAGGTATCTTGGATCAAAGACGGCGCCGGGTTATTGTGTGACATTGTGGTAATCACACGTTGGGCTCCGGTATACAGCTGTTCTACTAAGGTGTATACAGCTTTGAGTTTCTTCCGCACGTCATTCCCCAAGTGTCCAATGCGTGTGCCTGCATTTCATAAACAGGACAGTTTAAACCGGAGTGCTGGAGATACACGACAAGTACAATTACACTTATCTACAGGAGGTGTACCGAAGATGGCTGCCGTCATAGAATGCACTTGCCGCTTCACGGCTGTCAAATCATCTACCACCGGTTTAAGGGCGGCTTCAGCATTTTCCGCCCGCTTGAGCAAGTTGGCCTTCTCCGTAGCCCAGACAGCCTGTTCCTTCTTCATTTTGTCCTTTGTTTCTTCTGCAGCAGCCAGGGCAATCGTCAGCTCCTTCTTGGCCTTGTCTGTCTCAGCCTGCTGGGTCTCCAATGCTGTCTGTAAATCGGCAATCCGTCCATCCTTGATCGCCACATCAGCCTGCACATTGATAGCATCGTCAGCCAGCAATTAAAGTGCAAGTATCAACCACACAACATTGTTATATGCTTGACACTTGGGGGCTAATGTACCTTCAATTTTTTCTACTACTAATACATGGACAAGTCCCAAGTTCAATACGCGTATTCAACTCGGCACTTGGGGGCTAATGGCTATTTGATTTTACTAAAAGTGTTGATAAGCAGTTTTTGGAGTACCGGTTTAGGTTTGCATACTTAAACCGGCCTTGGCGGTTATCAAGGAAGATTGCAAAGTGTCAAAGAAAGTTATCAAGTACCAGTTTGATCAAAGATTGCAAACCGGCCCTTGGGGGCTACAGGGATCATTATATCGATATGAAGGAAAGGAGCGTTACCTCAAACTTGTCTCTCATCAGTTTCACCAAGCCAGCTTCATAATCACGGCTACTGTAAAGCCGGTTCAGATATCCGGAATGAAGGTCTTGGGCGCTCATAGCGGCGTATGTTTCCAGCTCTACATTCCATTTTCCTTTCTTAAAGGCAGCAGAGTCCTCTTTCACAGTGTGCCGGGTTAAGGTGGCGGCATTGCCGGTTGAGTGGCCTATCGATAATTACCACGTCGTCATCTTTCGATTCGACGGATTGAGTAGGCACGGTGGTTTTGGCAGGGCTAGGAGGCTTTGCAGCTGGATGGTGCTGGCAAGCGGATCAACAGACATTGAAGCATCTGTAGGCCTCTCCTCTGGTATCACATCTTCTTGAACCGGGGGATTGTTTGGAATATCTTCAAAGGCGATATTGTCCTGATCCGGTGCCTGCTCATGATCGGAGGTGGCAGCTTCCTCGGTGGTTTTTCCAAGCGAGCTTTCTTCTTTGGGTTTCGGTTTGGTCTGAAGAAACGAAATAAGACACGTACATTGCGAAGAAATTTACAAGTATATGGTCATGTTGGATTACCCGACGGCTATCTTCAGCGGCGGCAGTTGAGTGGCTGACGATTCACGGAGGACGAATGAGAAGTGACCGATAATGGTCAGACGGATTAAGAGGTTGTGGAATAAACCCGCTTTGGAATTCGACATAATAAAATGGTTGGAAACCTCGGTGCGGCGTTTTCGAGCGGGCTGTTCGATAAACGGCGAAGTAACTACATCCTTTTCTTGCCGGGTTGTGCGGCGAGCCTCGTCTTCTGCGTCTTCATAAGTTGGGGATCCAAGTGAGCAAGAGGATGAGAAAAGCTAACTTTCCGGTTTGCCCGGCGAAATTTTGGGGAAGGTAAGCTTGTTGAATCGGAAGTAAGAATGATTACCTCGGCAAATCCAGCGTTGCTGGCTTCATCGTCATCCTGACAAGCATCGTCATCAATAAGACGTGTAAAAAACAAGCCAAGAGAATCAAGTTCCGGATTACCCACATCATCATCGATGGCCGGATCAGACGAAGCCGTGGTTTTCCTCTTATGGGCAGGCTTCTTGACAACTTTCGTTTTGGGCCGGTTTTGCCGCCCGGCCTTGTCCGCTTTGTCTTGCGAGAGCTTCTTGCTCCAGAATGGATCATCGCCCTGGATCGGAAATAATTGAGAATTGCAAGCATGAAAGTAATGGCAAAAATTAAAATGGCGGCACAGTCAGGAGCTTACCGCAGGAGGTGTGTTGAGAGTGCGATGAGGGCCAAGCCGGTTTGGGCACGAGGTGCTCGGTTAGATTCAGCATTTTCCTCACTGAATCTGTAACTTCGTCTTCAGACAGTTCTAATTTGGTGTGTCGGAGTGGGTCATCGACACTACCGGTGTACTGACACATCAAACCGGAACGCCGGCTTAAAGGCAGTATGCCCCAAGATAACCAGCAGCGTGCCAGATCGATCCCAGTCAAACCGTTGGCCATAAAGGCCGGAGCTTGGGCAGTTGGGGGCGAATCTACTTCTCTCTTTGCGGTCAATCGTTGCGGAAAGGGATGTGTGTTCTTGAGCCGCTCTGGCGGAAACCAGGTAAAGGATTTTCACCTTCAGGGGAGGTGTCTCTGCAATAGAACCAAGTTGCGTTCCATTCTTTGGGGTGAGAGTGGAGTTTCACATGAGGATAAGTGATTTCTTTCCTCTTACGGATAGCCATACCGCCTTGATTCGATATTTGGGCCATCGATGAATTCGGTGCGGCGGTTTAGGTGGAAAAGATCCGGAATAACTTCGTGAAGGCTCCTCTTGCAGATAAGCGGACAGACTTGAAAATGACATAAGTTGGTGGCAGGTGGGGCCGATATCTTGGGGCGTAATTGAAAGTTGGCCATTACGTCCGGTAAAACTTTGACCAGGCGGTTTGAAGCCCGGAATAAGTGATCTGCGAAAACTATGACTTCACCTTCCTGGGGAGTGGGAGGACATTCCTCACCAGGAACCCTCCAATGGATGGTGTTTTGGTTATCCAAAGCGCCAATGGATACTAGCTCGTTCAGCTGCGTCTCAGAGACGCGGGAAGGAACCCAGTTGCACTCGTATACCTGTTTGGCCATCATGAGGTCTACAAAGAGAAGAATCCGGTTTGAGAAAATACTCATCGCAGAACAATTGATCCGAGATATGACAAACCGGAAGATGATCCGATGCATCAGATCGATACGGTATGATGTCAGATATATATTGGCGGTTCAACATAGGGACTAATGGTGTACCAAAGCCGGTTTAGCAATTTTTGTTTCTATGATGAGTTAAACCGCCTAGTCTTGGCTTCAGAGGAAATCGACAGAAACAAGTTTCACAAGAGTTCATGTTTATCATGGATCGAACGCGGGTTTTCAGAAAACAGGGACGGCGTTGCGAAAGAACAGAAGAGGCAGGAAACATACTATGAGGTATACAAATATATACGACAAGATCTATGGGATTCAGATAAGAGAGTGCAGCGGATAAGCAGGAGTTTTCATCTGATACAGAACAGCATTCATGGCATGGTTCAAAAGCTAGAAAAGGGAAAGCACGCGAAGAACATGGTATGAAGCTTGAACCCTAGAAATAGATCTAGAATGACGAAACAGATTGATAAGGGTAATAGAGTTACGAAGCGGAGGAGATGCGGAGAAAGACCGCAATATTCTCGATCCGAACGAGGTTGATCAGCGGCCAAGGTTGAAGCAGAGCGTTGACGGCGACGGAGCTCAAAAAAGCGGCGCGAGGAAGAAGAAGAGGAAGCGAAGGGGAAACCGAATGACCCTTCGGTCCTATTTATAAGGAAGTAAGGTTAGGTCAAGTCGTGAATCGAGGACGGTCATTAAAGAAGGCGATAAGCCGGGATAGCGTCATGCCGGTTTATGATGATCAGAAGAAATGATGTCATGCCGGTTTACAGTGATCAGAAGCAATGATGATGTGATGGTTTATTAAGCAAAGAAGATGTCCAAGATGCAAGTTTATTGAAGGATTGACATGAACCAGTTCAAACCAATCTGGGGCCTAATGTTGGGGATATTACCACTAGGTGTAAACCGGCAAGCTTGGGCCGGGTTAACTCTGCTAGTAGTGTAATCATGTAAAGGCCCAAGGCCTGTAGTTGGCTTAGACCTTGTAGCCGTAAACCGGCCTGATGTGTAACTTGTACTGTAAGTTAGGAATAGAGAGATACCAACCGGGATACGAGTATGAACCGGTTGGGACTCTGCAAACCGACGGGCGTCACCCGTGTATATAAGGGGACGACCCGGCGGCGGTTCAAGAGGGGACAACAACATCTCGAGCCTAGGCGAAGCTTATTTGCTCCCTAGCCATCGAGATTACATCAATTCCATCACAACTAGACGTAGGCTTTTACCTTCATCGAAGGGGCCGAACTAGTATAAACCCTCGTGTCTTTGTGTCCGCTTTAACCCCTGCAAGTAAACCCGTTGCGATGGCTCCACGACTAAGTCCTCGTACTAGGACATCTGCCGTGACAAATCCACGACACTATGGCCCCCGTGTCTCTTTTCCATCATATTAAGTCTCTTTTCCATATTATTAAATCTTGTTTACATCTTGCTAGTTTCGGTCTACTATTTTGCAATCTTTACTTTCCAATCTTTACTTTCCAATCTATACTTTCCAATCTTGAGAGAAGCCACTAGTGAAACCTATGGCCCCCGGGTCTATCTTTTATCATATAAGCTTTCAATCTAATTTTATTTGCATCTTTACTTTTCGCATCTATATTATAAAATACCAAAAATATATTTATGTTATCATTTTATCTCTATTAGATCTCACTTTCGCAAGTGGCCGTGAAGGGATTGACAACCCCTTTATTGCGTTGGTTGCGAGTTCTTTGTTTGTTTGTGTAGGTGCGTGGGACTTCTGAGGAGCCTCCTACTGGATTGATACGTTGGTTCTCAAAAACTGAGGGAAATACTTACGCTACTTTGCTGCATCACCCTTTCCTATTCAAGGAAAACCAACGCAAGCTCAAGACGTAGCAAGAAGGATTTCTGGCGCCGTTGCCGGGAAGGTATTCGCTCAAGTCAAGACATACCAAGTACCCATCACAAACTCATCTCCCTCGCATTTACATTATTTGTCATTTGCCTCTCGTTTTCCTCTCCCCCACTTCACCCTTGCCGTTTTATTTGCCCTCTCTTTCCCAATCTCCTCCTCTCTTTTTCGCTTGCCCTTTTCTGTTTGCTTGTGTGTTGGATTACTTGTTGCCATGGCGCAAGATAATACCAAATTGTGTGATTTCTCCAATACCAATGATAATGATTTCCTTAGTACTTTGATTGCTCCTCTTAATGATGTTGAGTCTTGTGAAATCAATACTGCTTTGCTGAATCTTGTTATGAAAGATCAATTCGCCGGCCTTCCTATCGAATATGTCGCTACCCGTCTAAACTACTTTGTTGATTTGCGTGATATGCAAAGGAAGAAAGATACGGATAACAATATTGTTAAATTGAAGTTATTTCCATTTTCACTTAGAGATCGTGCTAAAGTTTGGTTTTCATCTTTGCCTACAAATAGTATTGATTCTTGGAACAAGTGCAAAGATGCTTTTATCTCTAAATATTTTCCTCCCGCTAAGATTATCACTCTTAGCAACGACATTATGAATTTTAAACAACTTGATCATGAGCATGTTGCCCAAATCTTGGGAAAGAATGAAATTGATGATTCGCAATTGCCCTACTCATGGTTTGAATTTATGGATGATCATACAAAAATTTTATGCCGGTTTGAACTTTGCTTCTAGAAATCTTTTAGATTTGGCCGCGGGAGGCACATTTATGGAAATCATGTTAGGAGATGCTACAAAACTTCTTGATAATATTATGGCTAATTATTCTCAATGGCACACCGAAAGATCCTCTAGTAAAAAAGTGCATGCTATAGAAGAAATCAATGTTTTGAGTGGAAAGATGGATGAACTTATGAAATTATTTGCTACTAAGAGTACTCCTTTTGATCCTAATGATATGCCTTTGTCTACTTTGATTGAGAATTATAATGAATCTATGGATGTGAATTTTGTTGGTAGGAATAGTTTTGGAAACAATGCTTATAGAGGAAACTTTAATTATAGACCATTCCCTAGTAATTCCTATAATAATTATGGAAATTACTACAATAATTCTTATGGTAATTTCAATAAGATGCCCTCTGATTTTGAGAATAGTAGGAAAGAATTTATGATTTCTCTAAATAATTTTAATGCTTTGCTTGAAGAAAAATTGCTCAAAGTTGATGATTTGGCTAGGAACGTTGATAGACTTCCGCTTGATGTTGATTCTGTTAAACTTAGATCTACTCCTCCTAAGCATGATATCAATGAGTCTCTCAAATCCATGAGAATTCCCATTGATGAGTGCAAGGAAAGAACTGCTAGATTGTGTGCTAAGAAAGATTGCTTTGTAAAGGCGTGTTCTTCTAGTTTCAATGAAAATAATGATGAAGATCTTAAAGTTATTGATGTGTCCCCTATTAGATCTTTGTTTTGCAATATGAATCTTGATAATAATGGGACTAGAGATGAGTCAACTTTAGTTAGAAGGCGTCCCAATAATTCGGAGTTTTTAGATCTTGATGCTAAATTTGGTAAAAGTGGGATTGGAGAGGTCATGACTTTAAATAGTATTGAACCCACTATCTTGGATTTCAAGGAATTTGATTATGATAATTGTTCTTTAGAAGGTTGTATTTCCTTGTTGCAATCCGTTGTTAATTCTCCTCGTGCTTATAGTTAAAATAAAGCTTTTACCAAACATATCATTGATGCCTTGATGCAATCTTATGATGAAAAAATTAATTTGGAAGTTTCTATACCAAGAAAACTTAATGATGAGTGGGAACCTACTATAAAGATTAAAATTAAATATCATGAGTGTTTAGCTTTGCGTGATTTGGGTGCTAGTGTATCCATGATTCCGAAAACTTTATGTGATATTCTAGGTTTCCATGATCTTGGTGATTGCTCTTTAAATTTGCACCTTGCGGATTCCACCATTAAAAAGCCAATGGGAAGGATCAATGATGTTCTCGTTGTTGCAAATAGAAATTTGGAGCTCGTAGATTTTATCGTTCTTGATATTGATTGCAATCTTTCTTGCCCTATTATTCTTGGTAGACCTTTCCTTACAACGATTGGCGCGATTATTGATATGAAGGAAGGGAATATTAGATTCCAATTTCCATTAAGGAAAGGCATGGAGCACTTTCCAAGAAATAAAATTAAATTACCTTATGAATCTATCATGTGGGCTACTTATGAATTGAGTAGCAAAGATGGCACTAGTTAGATCTATCTTCGCTTTTATGCCTAGCTAGGGGCATTAAACGATAGCGCTAGTTGGGAGGCAACCCAATTTTATTTGTGTTTTTCATTTTTGTTTATGTTTATTAATAAATTTTTGCATCTACCTTATGTTTAGATGTGTTTTTATGTTTAAATTAGTGTTTGTGCCAAGTAGAACCTATAGGATAACTTATGGTGATAGTTAATTTGATTCTAATGAAAAACAGAAACTTTGCGCGCATGCAATTAGTTTTGTTAAATCACGAAAACGTGCTTTTGCATTGATTCTTTTTTATGCTGATCAATATACAAATTAACAGGACTTCCTATTTTGGTAGGATTTTTAAAGTTCCAGAAGTTTGCGTTAGTTACAGATTGCTACAGACTGTTCTATTTTTGACAGATTCTGTTTTTCTTGTGTTGTTTGCTTATTTTGATGCATCTATGGCTAGTATTATGTGGTATGAACCATAGAGAACTTGGAATACAGTAGGTTTAACACCAAAATAAATAAATAATGAGTTAATTACAGTACCTTATGTGGTGGTTTTGTTTTCTTTCACTAACGGAGCCTTATGAGATTTCTGTTGAGTTTTGTGTTGTGAAGTTTTCAAGTTTTGGGTAAAGATTTGATGGACTATGGAATAAGGAGTGGCAAAAGCCTAAGCTTGGGGATGCCCATGGAACCCCAAGATATTCAATAGTAGCCAAAAGCCTAAACTTGGGGATGCCCCGGGAAGGCATCCAATCTTTCGTCTTCGTTCATTGGTAACTTTACTTGGAGCTATATTTTTATTCGCCACATGATATGTGTTTTGCTTGGAGTGTCATGTATGATATTAGTCTTTGTTTTTTAGTTTACCACAATCATACTTGATGTACACACCTTTTGGGAGAATCCTACTTGATTAGAATTTATTAGAATACTCTATGTGCTTCATTTATATCTTTTGAGCTTGATAGTTTTTGCTCTAGTGCTTCACTTATATCTTTTAGAGCACGGCGGTGGCTTAATTTTGTAAAAATTGCTAGTCTATCATGCTTCACTTATATTATTTTGGGAGTCTCTTAGAACAGCATGGTATTTGCTATGGTTATAAATTGGTCCTAGAATGGTAGGCATCCAAGTTGGGTATAATAAAAACTATCATAGGAAGTGAATTGGATGCTATGATCAATTTGATACTTGATAATTGTTTTGAGATATGGAGGTAGTGATATTAAAGTCATGCTAGTTGGGTGATTATGAATTTAAAGAATGCTTGTGTTGAAGTTAGCAAGTCCCGTAGCATGCACGTATGGTTAAAGTTGTGTAACAAATTTGAAACATGAAGTGTACTTGGATTGTGCATCCTTATGAGTGGCGGTCGGGGACGAGCGATGGTCTTTTCCTACCAATCTATCCCTCTAGGAGCATGCGCGTAGTGCTTGGTTTTTGATGACTTCTAAATTTTTGCAATAAGTATATGAGTTCTTTTGACTAATGTTGAGTCCATGGATTATACGCACTTTTACCTTTCCACCATTGCTAGCCTCTTCGGTACCGTGCATTTCCCTTTCTCACCTTGAGATTTGGTGCAAACTTTGCCGGTGCATCCAAACCCCGTGATACGATATGCTCTATCACACATAAACCTCCTTATATATTCCTCAAAACAGCCACCATACCTACCTATTATGGCATTTCCATAGCCATTCCGAGATATATTGCCATGCAACTTTCCACCGTTCCATTCATCATCATGACATACATTACTTTTGTCATATTGCCAATGCATGATCATGTAGTTGACATCGTATTTGTGGCAAAGCCACCATGCATAATTTTCATACATGTCACTCTTGATTCATTGCACCATCCCGGTACACTGCCGGAGGCATTCATATAGAGTCGTATCTTGTTCTAGTTTCGAGTTGTAATTCATATGTTGTAATCAATAAAAGTGTGATGATCACCATTATTAGAGCATTGTCCCAAAGAAAAAAAAAGAAAAAAAAGAAAGGCCAAAAGAAAGAAAAAGAAAAAAAGAAAGGCCAAAGAAAAAAAGAAAATAAAAGAAAATAAATAAAAAGGGGCAATGTTACTATCTCTTTTTCCACACTTGTGCTTCAAAGTAGCACCATGTCCTCCATATAGCGAGTCTCATATATTGTGCTTCAAAGTAGCACCATGTTTTTTCATATAGTGAGTCTCATATGTTGTCACTTTCATATACTAGTGGGAATTTTTCATTATAGAACTTGGCTTGTATATTCCTACGATGGGCTTCCTCAAATGCCCTAGGTCTTCGTGAGCAAGCAAGTTGCATGCACACCCACTAGTTTTCTTTTGTTGAGCATCCATTTATAGCTCTAGTGCATCGGTTGCATGGCAATCCCTACTCCTCATGTTGACATCAATTGATGGGCATCTCCATAGCCCGTTGATTATCCTCGTCAATGTGAGACTTTCTCCTTTTTTGTCTTCTCCACACAATCCCCATCATCATATTCTATTCCACCCATAGTGCTATATCCATGGCTCACGCTCATGTATTGCGAGAATATTGAAAAAGTTTGAGATTATTTAAGTACAAAACAATTGCTTGGCTTGTCATCGGGGGTGTAGAATTTGGGAACATTTTTGTGTGACGAAAATGAAGCATAGCCTACCTATATGATTTTGTAGGGATGAACTTTCTTTAGCCATGTTATTTTGAGAAGACATGATTGCTTTGATTAGTATGCTTGAAGTGTTACTATTTCTTATGTCAATATGAACTTTTATTTTGAATCATTTGGATCTGAACATTCATGCCACAATAAAGAAAATTACATTGAGAATTATGCTAGGTAGCATTCCACATCAAAAATTTTGTTTTTATCATTTACCTACTCGAGGACGAGCAGGAATTAAGCTTGGGGATGCTTGATACGTCTCCAACGTATCTATAATTTTTTATTGTTCCATGCTATTATATTACCCCTTTTGGATGTTTATGGGCTTTATTTTACACATTTATATCATTTTTCGGACTAACCTACTAACCGGAGGCCCAACCCGTATTGCTGTTTTTTTTTTGCCTATTTTAGTATTTCAAAGAAAAGGAATATCAAACGGATTCCAAACGGAATGAAACCTTCGGGGGGCTGATTTTTGGAAAGAACGTGATCCAGAGGACTTGGAGTGCAAGTCAAGAAACAATCGAGGCAGCCAGGAGATAGGAGGGCGCGCCCACCCCCTCTGGGCGTGCCCCTGTCTCCTGGGCCCCTCAGGCGGCCACCGACGTAATTCTTCCTCCTATATATACCCATGTACCCCGAAAACATCCAGGGATCCAACGAAAAACAATTTCCACAGCCGTAACCTTCTGTATCTGCGAGATCCCATCTTGGAGCCTTCGCCGGCACTCCGCCGGAGGGGGAATCGACCACGGAGGGCTTCTACATCAACACCATAGCCCCTCCGATGAGTTGTGAGTAGTGTACCACAGACCTTCGGGTCCATAGTTATTAGCTAGATGGCTTCTTCTCTCTTTTTGGATCTCAATACCATGTTCTCCCCCTCTCTTGTGGAGATCTATTTGATGTAACTCTTTTTGCGGTGTGTTTGTCGAGATCAAGTTTATCTATGAGAAATATTTGAATCTCCTCTGAATTCTTTTATGTGTGATTGAGTTATCTTTGCAAGTCTCTTTGAATTATCAGTTTGGTTTGGCCTACTAGATTGATCTTTCTTGCAATGGGAGAAGTGCTTAGCTTTGGGTTCATTCTTGCGGTGTCCTTACCCAGTGACAGAAAGGGTTGCAAGGCACGTATTGCATTGTTGCCATTGAGGATAAAAAGATGGGGTTTATATCATATTGCTTGAGTTTATCCCTCTACATCATGTCATCTTTCTTAATGCGTTACTCTGTTCTTATGAACTTAATACTCTAGATGCATGCTGGATAGCGGTCGATGTGTGGAGTAATAGTAGTAAATGCAGGCAGGAGTCGGTCTACTTGTCACGGACGTGATGCCTATATACATGATCATGCCTAGATAATCTCATAATTATTCGCTTTTCTATCAATTGCTCGACAATAATTTGTTCACCCACCGTAATACTTATGCTATCTTGAGAGAAGCCACTAGTGAAACCTATGGCCCCCAGGGTCTATCTTTTATCATATAAGTTTTCAATCTACTTTTATTTGCATCTTTACTTTTCGCATCTATATTACAAAATACCAAAAATATATTTAACTTATCATTTTATCTATCAGATCTCACTTTCGCAAGTGGCCGTGAAGGGATTGACAACCCCTTTATTGCGTTGGTTGCGAGTTCTTTGTTTGATTGTGTAGGTGCGTGGGACTTCTGAGGAGCCTCCTACTGGATTGATAACTTGGTTCTCAAAAACTAAGGAAAATACTTATGCTACTTTGCTGCATCACCCTTTCCTCTTCAAGGAAAACCAACGCAAGCTCAAGACGTAGCAGCCACCAACAATTCATAAAATTTAGCTTCTTTTTCTTCTTCTTTTCAACATCAACATGTCTCATTTTTCTAGCTTTAGTTTCCTTTTTGACACCTCAACTAGTCCATTAGCCGCCCATGCCAAAACTTGGAACCAATAAAACCTAAAATATAAGGGCCAAAATATTTTCATCATGCCAAATGGCCACAAACTATTCAGAAATTAGCTTCTTTTTGTTTATACAACATAGGGAATAGGGCCACGAACAATTCAAAAAAAATTAGCTTTTTTCCTTCTTCTTTTCAATATCAACATGGCTCATTTTTCTAGCTTTAGTTTCCTTTTTGACACCTCAACTAGTCCATTAGCCGCGCGTGCCAAAACTTGACCCAAAAATATAAGGGCCAAAATACAAATATTACAAAACATGAATATAACAAGGGCTACCCTCCAACCATTTTTACAAGTCTAACCCCAAATCTTGGAGGGAGTGACATTTTTTCATTTTTTTACAACTTTTTTTAATATCCAACGCTTGCTGGCTTTCATTAAGGGATACCCTTTTATTGATTTAGCAGAAGGAGAGGTTACAAATAGGGGTATGTTGGAAGAGAGTTTACATGTAGCCGTCTAGGTCTCGGCTACGACACCATATCCATCTAGAGATATCTCATGTCAAATAATGGTACAACCAATGACATATAAAAGTAGCAAGCAAAACACAGATAACCAACGACATATCAAATAAAAGTAGCAAACATAACATAGTTCTTACATAAAACATGATATGGTTCCCAACATGATATAACACGACAGAGATAAAAAGTTCACGGTACAACCAACGACATAATTAAGATAGAAACATATAAAAGCCCTAACACCCTAGGGCAAGACAAGCTTCATGAGATCGGGCCTTCACCACCATCTTTAGTGCGCCTCCTGTTCATTTCTCCTCTTCATTGCTCCTCCTCCATGCCGTCCTCGCCGAGGTAGTAGGGGAGGTTGTGCATACCGTTACGGGTGGGGATGATGTGTTGTTGAAGTCCATGAAGATGTTGTAGGTGGTGAATGCGATGAACTCGCACCCACACCAAAATACCTTGCCGAGGATGTAGTATGCATCAAATCTTTTGGTGAAGTTGGTGATAAGCCCTACCGCCGGAGTGCTGGAGTTTGGACACATTTCCTCTAGTCTTAACATCACCAGCGAGCCCGCCGAGATGTGGGCGAAGCCCGCACCAAGGAACCACTGGGAAAACTCCTTTGCACCCCTCCAGCGTGAGAACACCCACACGCGGAGCGTCGTCTCCACGATGACGCCTGTGGGATACTGATGTCTACTAGAACTACGTCGGTATTTCCCCAAAGATGAAGGGATGATGCAGTATAGTGCTACCTCTTGAGCTTGTGTTGGTTTTCCCTTGAAGAGGAAAGGGTGATGCAGCAAAGTAGCGTAAGTATTTCCCTCGGTTTTGAGAACCAAGGTATCAATCCAGTAGGAGATGACGCACAATTCACCCAATACCTACACAAACAATCAAGAACTTGCAACCAACGCGATAAAGGGGTTGTCATCCCTTCATGGCCACTCACAAAAGTGAGATCTAATAGAGATAATAAAGTAAATATTTTTGGTGTTTTTGATGTATAGATTGGAAAGTAAAGATTGCAAAATAGTAGATCGGAAGCTAGCAAGATGTAAATGAGATTTAATAATATGGAAAAGAGACTTAATATGATGGAAAAGAGACCTGGGGGCCATAGGTTTCACAAGTGGCTTCTCTCGAGATAGCATGTATTACGGTGGGTGAACACATTATTGCCGAGCAATTGATAGAAAAGCGCATAATTATGATGACATCTAAGGCAATGATCATGAACATATGCATCACGCCCATGTCAAGTAGACCGACTCCTGCCTGCATCTACTACTATTACTCCACACATCGACCGCTATCCAGCATGCATCTAGAGTATTAAGTTCATAAAGAACGGAGTAACACATTAAGCAAGATGACATGATGTAGAGGGATAAACTCAAGCAATATGATATAAACCCCATCTTTTTATCCTCAATGGCAACAATACAATACGTGCGTTGCTGCCCCTACTGTCACTAGGAAAGGTCACCATAAGATTGAACCCAAAGCTAAGCACTTCTCTCATGGCAAGAAAGATTCATCTAGTAGGCCAAACTAAACCGATAATTTGAAGAGACTTGCAAAGATATCAAATCATGCATATAAGAATTCATAGAAGATCCAAATAATATTCATAGATAATCTTGATCATAAATCCACAATTCATCGAATCTCGGCAAACACACCGCAAAAGAGTATTACATCAAATAGATCTCCAAGAACATCGATGAGAACTTGGTATTGAGAATCAAAGAGAGAGAAGAAGCCATCCAGCTAGTAAATATGGACCCGAAGGTCTGTGGTAAACTACTCACGCTTCATCGGAGAGGTAATGGTGTTGATGTAGAAGCCCTCCATGATCGAATCCCCCTCCGACAGATCACCGGGAAAGGCCCCAAGATGGGATATCATGGGTACAAAAGGTTGCGGCGGTGGAAAAGTGGTTTCATGGTTCTCCCTAATGTTTTCAGGGTATAAGAGTATATATATAGGCTTGTGGCCCCCTCGAAGACCCCCTGACTTCCTACCTTGGCCTATAAATTCAGAAATATTCCAGAAACCCTAAAAGCATCCACCAGGATACTTTTCTGTCGCCGCAGGTCTCTGACCTCGTGAGATCCCATCTGGAGGCCTTTTTCGGTACTCTGCCGGAGGGGGATTCGATCATGGGGGGCTTCTACATCAACCTTATTGCCCTTACGATGAAGCGTGAGTAGTTTACCTCAGACCTATGGGTCCATTGCTAGTAGCTAGATGGCTTCTTCTCTCTCTTTGATCTTCAATACAATGTTTTCCTCGATGTTCTTGTAGTTCTATCCGATGTAATCTTCTTTTGCGGTGTGTTTGTCGAGATCCGATGAATTGTGGATTTCTGATCAGATTATCTATGAATATTATTTGAATCTTCTCTGAATTCTTATATGCATGATTTGATATCTTTGTATTTCTCTTTGAATTATCAGTTTGGTTTGGCCAACTAGATTGGTATTTCTTGCAATGGGAGATGTGCTTAGTTTTGGGCTCAATATTGCGGTGTCCTCACCCAGTGACAAAGTAGGGGTAGCGAGGCCCGTATTGTATTGTTGCCATCAAGGATAAAAAGATGGGGTTTATATCATATTGCTTGAGTTTATCCCTCTACATCATGTCATCTTGCTTAAAGCGTTGCTCTGTTCTTATGAACATAATACTCTAGATGCAGGAAGGAGTCGGTCGATGTGTGGAGTAATAGTAGTAGATGCAAAATCGTTTCGGCCTACTTGACACGGACGTGATGCCTATATTCATGATCATTGCCTTAGATATCATCATAACTTTGCGCTTTTCTATCAATTGCTCGACAGTAATTTGTTCACCCACGGTATTATTTTCTTTCAAGAGAGAAGCCTCTAGTGAAACCTATGGCCCCCGGGTCTATTTTCCATATATTATTTTCGGATCTATAAACCAAAAAACCCAAAAAATACTTCACTGAGTTTTATTTACTTTTATTTTGTTTTACATTTTAGTATTATTTTATATCTATCTTTATCAGATCTCACCTTTGCAAGTGACCGTGAATGGATTCACAACCCCTTTATCACGTTGGGTGCAAGTGTTTGATTGTTTGTGTAGGTGCATAAATTGGGGACTTGCGTGTTTCTCTTACTGGATTGATACCTTTGTTCTTAACTGAGGGAAATACTTATCTCTACTATGCTACATCACCCTTTCCTCTTTAAGGTAAAAACCAACGCATGCTCAAGAAGTAGCGCATATATAGTCGCCGGAGAAGAAGCAGATGAATGGCTCCTCTGGTCGTTGTAGAAGAAGAAGAAGCACAAGAAAGGGGACGCAATGTTGGGCGAGCACAACCAACCTCACATGGATCGCCTCGCGTTGATTTCCCAAGGATCCAATGATGTGGAGCCGTCAATGTGATCCAACGGCGCGGAGCCTGCACGCAGCCTGGCCTCGGAATTCCTTCTAGAAGACCATATCCGAGGGTTGTCACTTGGCGCTAGGGTATGATCGGACGGCTGATGTTCGGAGCTAGGGTTAGGCAAAACCCCGCGGGGTTTAGAGGGGTTTAGAGTTGGTCAATGGGGTTATCTAGGGTTTGACCTATATTCAACTGAGCATAACTAATTTAAAAAATCCAAAAAAAACATGAAACCTTCATCGTTCATCGTTTTATAAGACACACTAACGAGGAAAAATACTAAACTTGGTCTACTGTCATTTTCAAAAAAAAAACTAGCTGGCATGATCATGGTCAAATGAGCACCATTAATTTACAAAAATTGAAAAAATATAAAACATGCGCATAATATTGTCTTATGTGACATGTTACCAACAAAAACATGAACTTGTTCTGTGGACATTTTCATGAAAAAACCTTCACACATATGAGCTATCACATACAACATTGCAGAGAGTTCAAGGAGAGGAGGTAGGGTTTAGATTTTTGAAAAATAAAATAAAAATCAAAAAAATCACCAAAGCTGTGAATAAGAAGGATTTGAACTTAGTTTTCCCTTTTCATGTCTTAAACATGTTTTTGATGGTTTTCTATTAAAGCACATTTAATTTTTTTTGTAAAAATAATAAGATTAATTCAATAAATAGCGAGACTTCGAATCTACACTATATAGATTGAATAGGTGTTAATAAAAAATATTTGGCTCATTTAGAGTAGGTCCAAAAAAAACTTGATTACAAATGGGGTTGTTTACCCTAGCTTCGGAGCACATTTGGAGCACATTTCACATGACTATAAGTTTTACCACGCAAAAGAGATTGGATTGATCACCTAACATTTATAGTAGTTCAGCAAACATTGCAGCATCACACCACAAGGCAATAGAGTTCAAGTGTTGGTTCAAATTCAAATTTTGCCTAAAATTCAAATTCTGCCTCAAATTCAAATTCTGTCTAAATTTCAATTCAAAGTACGAATAGCATTATTAAACCTTACAATTTTTCACCATTGTTCAAATTGACAATAGAAACCTTAGTACAAATGCTTAAAGTTTACAACTTGCATTCAACATTCGAAGTTCACATCTTTGCCTTGCTCCTTGTGTTCCAAGACGGCTTGACAGCCTTGCTCCTGGTTTACCTAGGTGGGATATCCACCTTTTTCTTCTTCCTTTTGATCTTCACTTTTGGGTGGTGGCTGTCGAGGTGCTGTCGGAGAACTTGCACTGGCCAATTGACGGGGTTCAAAACCTTCATAAGCCATGGCTTCATATTCCCTTCTCTCTTGGCCTTTTCTCTCCTTTTCCTCTAACTTTCCTAGATCTAGGTCAAATAGAAAAAATATTATAAGCCATCGATAAAAAGATAAGAAATTCACAAAAAAGGGAAGGTTGTTGCACATGCCAAGCTACTAGTAGTGCTAATTCCGTTGCTTCATTCTCCTCTGAATTAGTTGTAATCTGCTTTGCTGCCTCATTCTCCTCTGTATTAGCTTCAATCTGCTCTAATGCTGCATTCTCCTCTGCATTTGTTGCTGCCCATTGTTCCTCTTCTCCAAATGAAGCATCCACTGGATTGGTACATAGCCTAGCAATGTGCCCTAGTGTTCCACATTTTTTGCACTTACGCTGTCTTTTTACATGACCCTCTTCACCTCTTCTGATCATGTTCTTCCTTGGTCTTCCTGGTGGTCTAGTCAGTACAGGAGAATGTAGTTTGAACCCTGGATCTACTACGTTCCATTGTTCTTTTCCCAAGAGTGCAATCACATTGGAAGCATAAGCAGCCCTGAATTTGGCAACAGAAAAATATTCAGAGATGTATTCATCAACTTCACCATCTTCACCACCTATAACAGTCATCAGATGTAGGGCATGTATGCATGGCTTCCCACGGAGCTTCCATTGCTTACAACTGCATTCCCTAGTTGCTAGGTTAATTGGATGTCTACATTCCTAGTTTTTACTGTTAGTATATGTTACCTCAGCCTCGTGTGTCACCGCTCGAATGCATTTCATGTTCAGTCCTCTTGCCTTGGCATGCAATGCCTTAATAAGAGAAGGGAGCATAAGATGGCCAACATATTCTGTTTCTATAATTCTTTTGCGAAGAGCCATCTTTATGATTATCATCTACCGAATCTTATCAAATATTTTCCATACCAGAAGCCCTTTCAACGACTTGATCTTTGCATTGAACACTTTGCCAGGCTACTGGTCACATTGTCTACTTTACAGATTTCACTGAATTTGCTTCTTGAACACAACTTTCCATGATGTGCATCTAGGTACTCCTTCACCAGAGGATTGTGAGAATACAATGCTCTCAAATGATGCTCATGCTTGCTCTAACTGCATGTGTATGATGCTGGCCATAAGTTTTCATCATAAACTTTACCTTTGAATTTGTTTTTGAAATTCTTCGCTAGGTGTCGCATACATTCCCTATGCTCCACTCCAGGGAATACAGTTTCCACAGCACTTTCCAAACCCTTGCAAGCATCTGTGTGTATAGCTAAACCTAGGGGTGTACCTATAAGGTTGCGCAACTGCTGCAGAAACCAGACCCAACTTTCCTCAAACTCTGCCTCCACCACACCAAATGCAACTGGGAATGGCCAGTTGTGTCCATCAACTACAGAAGCTGCCACTAGTGGTCCTCTCCACCTTCCATTCAAAGCAGTTGCATCAATGGCCAAATAGGGCCTGCAACCATCAAGAAACCCCTACCACCAAGAATTGAAACAAACAAAATCCCTCCTGAAGCACACCTTCTAAAATGACTTCCCTTTTATTTTGTATATAATTGTATGCTTATCAATCTCTACAACACTTCATGGACTAGCAGCTTCCACTCCAGATTTAAATGTGTAGAGCAACTGAAAGCTCTCATTCCGAAGACCATTAATCCTGTCATGAGCCATTTCCTTAATCCTCATGTAAGTTATATCAATCTTGTACTTCTCAAATAGCTTCCCATGGAGTGTTGTTGGACCAATTGTTGGTGTATCTCTCAACCAATCCAAAATTGCATCTGCCACCCACCTAGTCTTTGCTAGCTTTGTTTTACCCTTCCCTCCCCCCTCCAGGTGGACAAGTGTGCTGGTGTGGGTTCTTTTTTATCTGAAACAAAATGGGACCCAGACAAAATATAGTTAAGAAAACATTACACAATGATCTGAAAATAAAATGAGTCGGTATAAACTGAAATACACAAACCTGAATGAACTTGCTCCTCAACATATGTGATGCATGCAACCTCGATATACACATATCATATGGGCAATGAATAGTGAACCTTGTTGGCTCACTCCTATCAATCACATATGTATTTTCAGTGAGAATGCAATATGTAGTCATTGCATTACGATAGTCCACCATCGACTGGAATATGGTGCCGACAGCTAGCTGAGGATCTTCCCTATTCCACTCAATTGTTGGCATGTCCTCACCATCATATTCATCTAAAACTAAGTTGTCGATGTCTCTTGCCTCTCTTCAGCGTCAGTGTCACCAAATCTAGCACGGGTGATAGGTTCCTCCTGATATTCATCTTCCATTGCTTGTTTACAGACAGTACCTACAAGATCAGGGAACATATTCTCATCCTCATCATCATTTTGAGGCACCTCTTCGTCTGGCTCTACATCTTGCTCTACATTGGTTGCAACAACTAAAGGAGAAGCGGCAGCAGACATATTGTGACTTTCAGAACCACTAGCTCTGCTTGATTTTGACCTACAAGGAGTGCCGGGGCCCTCACTATTGTTGGGGAATGTTGCAGAAAATAAAAAAATTCTACGCTTCACCAAGATCAATCTATGGAGTCATCTAGCAACGAGATAGAGGAGTGCATCTACATACCCTTGTAGATCGTGCGGAAGCGTTCAAGAGAACGGGGTTGAGGGAGTCGTACTCGTCGTGATCCAAATCACCGATGATCCTAGTGCCGAACGGAGGGCACCTCCGCATTCAACACACGTACGGTTGGGGAAGACGTCTCCTCCTTCTTGATCCAGCAAGGGGGAGGGAGAGGTTGATGGAGATCCAGCAGCACGACGGCGTTGTGGTGGAAGCAGCGGCAATCTCGGCAGGGCTTCGCCAAGCTTTAGGAGAGGGAGAGGTGTTGCAGAGGGAGGCGCCAGGGACTTGGGTGTGGCTGCCCTCCCTCCCCCCTCTTTATATAGGGGCAAGGGGGGGGGCTCCGGCCCCCTAGAGATGGGATCTCAAGGGGGGCGGCGTCCAAGGGGGGTGGCTTGCCCCCCAAGCCAAGTGGGTTGCCCCCCACCCCTAGGGTTTCCAACCCTAGGCGCAGGGGGGCCAAGGGGGGGCGCACCAGCCCACCAGGGGCTCGTTCCCCTCCCACTTCAGCCCATGGGGCCCTCCGGGACAGGTGGCCCCACCCAGTGGACCCCCGGGACCCTTCCGGTGGTCCCGGTACAATACCGGTGAGCGCCGAAACTTTCCCGATGGCCGAAACTGGACTTCCCATATATAATTCTTCACCTCCGGACCATTCCGGAACTCCTCGTGATGTCCGGGATCTCATCCGGGACTCCGAACAACTTTCGGGTTACCGCATACTAGCATCTCTACAACCCTAGCGTCACCGAACCTTAAGTTTGTAGACCCTACGGGTTCGGGAGACATGCAAACATGACCGAGATGACTCTCCGGCCAATAACCAACAACGGGATCTGGATACCCATGTTGGCTCCCACATGTTCCACGATGATCTCATCGAATGAACCACGATGTCGAGGATTCAAGTAATCCTGTATACAATTCCCTTTGTCAGTCGGTACGTTACTTGCCCGAGATTCGATCGTCGGTATCCTAATACCTCGTTCAATCTCGTTACCGGCAAGTCACTTTACTCGTACCTTAATGCATGATCCCGTGACCAACCACTTAGTCACTTCGAGCTCATTGTGATGATGCATTATCGGGTGGGCCCAGAGATACCTCTCCATCATACGGAGTGACAAATCCCAGTCTCGATCCGTGTCAACCCAACAGAAACTTTCGGGGATACAGTAGTATACCTTTATAGTCACCAGTTATGTTGTGGCGTTTGGTACACCAAAGCACTCCTCGGCATCCGGGAGTTACGATCTCATGGTCTAAGGAAATGATACTTGACATTGGAAAAGCTCTAGCAAACGAACTACACGATCTTGTGCTATGCTTAGGATTGGGTCTTGTCCATCACATCGTTCTCCCAATGATGTGATCCTGTTATCAATGACATCCAATGTCCATGGTTAGGAAACCGTGACCATCTATTGATAAATGAGCTAGTCAACTAGAGGCTTACTAGGGACATGTTGTGGTCTATGTATTCACACATGTATTACGATTTCCGGATAACACAATTATAGCATGAATAAAAGACAATTATCATGAACGAGGAAATATAATAATAACCATTTTATTATTGCCTCTAGGGCATATTTCCAACAGTCTCCCACTTGCACTAGAGTCAATAATCTAGTTACATTGTGATGTATCGAACACCCATAGAGTTTTGGTGTTGATCATGTTTTGCTCGCGGAAGAGGTTTAGTCAACGGATCTGCGACATTTAGATCCGTATGCACTTTGCAAATATCTATGTCTCCATCTTGAACATTTTCACGAATGGAGTTGAAGCGATGCTTGATGTGCCTGGTCTTCTTGTGAAACCTGGGCTCCTTGGCAAGGGCAATAGCTCTAGTGTTGTCACAGAAGAGTGTTATCGGCCCCGACGCATTAGGTATGACTCCTAGGTCGGTGATGAACTCCTTCACCCATATTGCTTCATGCGCTACCTCCGAGGGTGCCATGTACTCCGCTTCACATGTAGATCCCGCCACCACGCTTTTCTTGCAACTGCACCAGCTAACTGCCCCACCATTCAAAATATACACATATCCGGTTTGTGACGTAACCCTTTACGACGAGCTCTTCGTCACCTCCATATACGAAAACATGTCCTTAGTCCTTTTCAGGTACTTCAGGATATTCTTGACCGTTGTCCAGTGTTCCATGCCGGGATTACTTTGTTACCTTCCTACCAAACTTACGGCAAGGTTTACATCAGGTATGGTACATGTCATGGCATACATGATAGACCCTATGGCTGAGGCATAGGGGACGACACTCATCTTTTCTCTATCTTCTGCCGTGGTCGGACATTGAGCCGAGCTCAATTTCACACCTTGCAACACAGGCAAGAACCCCTTCTTGGGCTGATCCATATTGAACTTCTTCAATATCTTATCAAGGTATGTGCTTTGTGAAAGACCTATGAGGCGTCTCGATCTATCTCTATAGATCTTGATGCCTAATATGTAAGCGGCGTCTCCAAGGTCCTTCATTGAAAAACACTTATTCAAGTAGGCTTTAATGCTGTCCAAAAGTTCTATATCATTTCCCATCAAAAGTATGTCATCCACATATAATATGAGAAATGCTCTGAGCTCCCACTCACTTTCTTGTAAACGAGGCTTCTCCATAAGTCGCATAAACCAAACGCTTTGATCATTTCGTTAAGCGAATGTTCCAACTCGAGATGGTTGCACCAGCCCATAGATGGAACCTTTGGAGCTTGCATACCTTGTTAGCATTCTTAGGATCGACAAAACCCTCGGCTGCATCATATCTGAGTTCTTCCTTAAGATGGCCGTTAAGGAATGCCGTTTTGACGTCCATTTGCCATATCTCATAATCATAGTATGCGGCAATTGCTAACATGATTCGGACGGACTTCAGCTTCTCTATGGGAGAGAAAGTCTCATCGTAGTCAACCCCTTGAACTTGTCGATAACCCTTAGCGACAAGTCGAGCTTTATAGATGGTAACATTACCATCCGCGTCCGTGTTCTTCTTAATGATCCATTTGTTTTCTATCGCTCGCCGATCATCAGGCAAGTTTGTCAAAGTCCACACTTTGTTTTCATACATGGATCCTATCTCGGATTGCATGGCTTTAAGCCATTTGTTGGAATCTGGGCCCGCCATTGCTTCTTCATAGTTCGAAGGTTCACCATTGTCTAACAACATGATTTCCAGGACAGGGTTGCCATACCACTCTGGTGTGGAATGTGTCCTCGTGGACCTACGAAGTTCAGTAGTAACTTGATCCGAAGTACCTTGATCATCATCATTAGTTTCCTCTCTAGTCAGTGTAGGCACCATAGGAACATCTTCCTGAGCTGCGCTACTTTCAAGAGGTAGTACTTCATCAAGTTCCGCTTTCCTCCCACTTACTTATTTCGAGAGAAACTCTTTCTCCAGAAAGGACCCGTTCTTGGCAACAAAGATCTTGCCTTCGGATCCGAGGTAGAAGGTATACCCAATGGTTTCCTTAAGGTATCCTATGAAGATGCATTTCTCCGACTTGGGTTCAAGCTTTTCAGGTTGAAGTTTCTTGACATAATCATCGCATCCCCAAACTTTTAGAAACGACAGCTTAGGTTTCTTCCCAAACCATAATTCATACGGTGTCGTCTCAACGGATTTAGACGGTGCCCTATTTAAAGTGAATGTAGATGTCTCTAGAGTGTATCCCCAAAATGATAGCGGTAAATCGGTGAGTGACATCATAGATCGCACCATATCCAATAGAGTGCGATTATGACATTCGGACACACCGTTACGCTGAGGTGTTCCAAGCGGCGTGAGTTGTGAAACGATTCCACATTTCCTTAAGTGCGTACCAAATTCATGACTTAAATATTCTCCCCCATGATCTGATCGTAAGAACTTTATCTTTCGGTCAGGTTGATTCTCTACCTCATTCTGAAATTCCTTGAACTTTTCAAAGGTCTCAGACTTGTGTTTCATCAAGTAGACATACCCATATCTACTCAAGTCGTCGGTGAGTGAGAACATAACGATATCCTCCATGAGCCTCAACGCTCATTGGACCGCACACATCGGTATGTATGATTTCCAATAAGTTGGTTGCTCGCTCCATTGTTCCGGAAGCGGAGTCTTGGTCATTTGCCCATAAGGCATGGTTACATGCGTGTCAAATGATTCGTAATCAAGAGACTCCAAAAGTCCATCAGCATGGAGCTTCTTCATGCGTTTGACACCAATGTGACCAAGGCGGCAGTGCCACAAGTATGTGGGACTACCGTTATCAACTTTACATCTTTTGGTATTCACACTATGAATATGTGTAACATCAAGTTCGAGATTCATTAAGAATAAACCATTGACCAGCGGGGCATGACCATAAAACATATCTCTCATATAAATAGAACAACCATTATTCTCGCATTTAAATGAGTAGCCATCTCGCATTAAACGAGATCCAGATACAATGTTCGTGCTCAAAGCTGGCACTAAATAAGAATTATTGAGGTTTAAAACTAATCCCGTAGGTAACTGTAGATGTAGCGTCCGACGGCGATCACATCGACCTTGGAACCATTCGGCGCATCGTCACCTCGTCCTTCGCCAGTCTCCGCTTATTCCGCAGCTCTGCTTTGAGTTACAAATATGAGCAACCGCACGGTATCAAATACCGGGAGCTACTACGAGTGCGGTAAGGTACACATCAATTACATGTATATCACATATACCTTTAGTGTTGCCGGCCTTCTTGTCCGCTAAGTATTTGGGGCAGTTCCGCTTCGGTGTCCCTTTCCTTGCAATAAAAGCACTCGATCTCGAGCTTGGGTCCATTCTTTGGCTTCTTCGGCAGCTGGCTTACGGTAGCGGCAACTCCTTGCCGTCCTTCTTGAAGTTCTTCTTACCCTTGCCTTTCTTGAAACTAGTGGTTTTATTGACCATCAACACTTGATGTTCCTTTTTGATTTCTACCTCTGCTGATTTCAGCATTGAAAATACTTCAAGAATAGTTTTCACCATCCCCTGCATATTGTAGTTTATCACAAAGCTCTTGTAGCTAGGTGGGAGCGACTGAAGGATTCTGTCAATGACCGCCTCGTCCGGGAGGTTAATCTCCAGATGGGATAAGTGGTTGTGCAACCCAGACATTTTGAGTATGTGCTCACTGACAGAACTATTTTCCTCCATGTTACAACTGTAGAACTTGTCGGAGACATCATATCTCTCGACCCGGGCATGAGCTTGGAAAACCATTTTCAGCTCTTTGAACATCTCATATGCTCCGTGTTGCTCAAAACGCTTTTGGAGCCCTGGTTCTAAGTTGTAAAGCATGCCGCACTGAACGAGGGAGTAATCATCAGCACGTGATCGCCAAGCGTTCATAACGTCTTGGTTCTCTGGGATGGGAGCTTCACCAAGCGGTCCTTCAAGGACATATGCTTTCTTGGCATCTATGAGGATGATCCTCAGGTTCCGGACCCAGTCCGAATAGTTGTTGCCATCATCTTTCAGCTTGGTTTTCTCTAGGAACGCGTTGAAGTTGAGGTTGACATGAGCGTTGGCCATTTGATCTACAAGACATTTTGCAATGGTTTTTACACAAAGTTCATGATAATTAAGTTCATCTAATCAAATTATTTAATGAACTCCCACTCAGATTAGACATCCCTCTAGTCATCTAAGTGATACATGATCCGACTAAACTAGACCGTGTCCGATCATCACGTGAGACGGACTAGTCATCATCGGTGAACATCTCCATGTTGATCGTATCTTCCATACGACTCATGTTCGACCTTTCGGTCTCTTGTGTTCCGAGGCCATGTCTGTACATGCTAGCCTCGTCAAGTAAACCTAAGTGTTTTGCATGTGTAAATCTGTCTTACACCCGTTGTATGTGAACGTTAGAATCTATCACACCCGATCATCACGTGGTGCTTCGAAACAACGAACTTTCGCAACGGCACACAGTTAGGGGGAGCACTTTCTTGAAATTATTATAAGGGATCATCTTATTTACTACCGTCATACTAAGCAAATAAGAAGCAAAACATGATAAACATCACATGCAATCAAATAGTGACATGATATGGCCAATATCATATTGCTCCTTTGATCTCCATCTTCGGGGCGCCATGATCATCTTCGTCACCGGCATGACACCGTGATCTCCATCATCATGATCTCCATCATCGTGTCTCATGAAGTTGTCATGCCAACGATTACTTCTACTTCTATGGCTAGCGTGTTTAGCAATAAAGTAAAGTAATTTACATGGCGCTATTCAATGACACGCAGGTCATACAAAAAATAAAGACAACTCCTATGGCTCCTGCCGGTTGTCATACTCATCGACTTGCAAGTCGTGATTCCTATTACAAGAACATGATCAATCTCATACATCACATATATCATTCATCACATCATTTTGGCCATATCACATCACAAGGCGTATGCTGCAAAAACAAGTTAGATGTCCTCTAATTGTTATTGCATGTTTTTATGTGGCTTCTATAGGTTTCTAGCAAGAATGTTTCTTACCTACATAAAAACCACAACGTGATATGCCAATTTCTGTTTACCCTTCATAAGGACCCTTTTCATCAAATCCGCTCCAACTAAAGTGGGAGAGACAGACACCCGCTAGCCACCTTATGCAACTAGTGCATGTCAGTCGGTGGAACCTGTCTCACGTAAGCGTACGTGTAAGGTCGGTCCGGGCCGCTTCATCCCACGATGCCGCCGAAGCAAGATAAGACTAGTAGTGGCAAGAAAATTGACAACATCTACGCCCACAACAAGTTTGTGTTCTACTTGTGCATAGAAACTACGCATAGACCTAGCTCATGATGCCACTGTTGGGGAACGTTGCAGAAAATAAAAAAATTCTACCCTTCACCAAGATCAATCTATGGAGTCATCTAGCAACGAGATAGAGGAGTGCATCTACATACCCTTGTAGATCGCGCGAAAGCGTTCAAGAGAACGGGGTTGAGGGAGTCGTACTCGTCGTGATCCAAATCACCGATGATCCTAGTGCCGAACGAATGGCACCTCCATGTTCAACACACGTACGGTTGGGGAAGACGTCTCCTCCTTCTTGATCCAGCAAGGGGGAGGGAGAGGTTGATAGAGATCCAGCAGCACGACGGCGTGGTGGTGGAAGTAGCGGCGATCTCGGCAGGGCTTCGCCAAGCTCTACGAGAGGGAGAGGTGTTGCAGAGGGAGAGGGAGGCGCCAGGGACTTGGGTACGGCTGCCCTCCCTCCCCCCTCTTTATATAGGGACAAGGGGGGGTCGGCCCCCTGGAGATGGGATCTCAAGGGGGAGGCGGCGGCCAAGGGGGGTGGCTTGCCCCCCAAGCCAAGTGGGTTGCCCCCCACCCCTAGGGTTTCCAACCCTAGGCGCAGGGGGGGCCCAAGGAGGGGCGCACCAGCCCACCAGAGGCTGGTTCCCCTCCCACTTCAGCCCGTGGGGCCCTCCGGGATAGGTGGCCCCACCCGGTGGACCCCCGGGACCCTTCCGGTGGTCCCGGTACAATACCGGTGACCCCCGAATCTTTCCTGATGGCCGAAACTGGGCTTCCCATATATAATTCTTCACCTCCGGACCATTCCGGCACTTCTCATGACGTCCGGGATCTCATCCGGGACTCCGAACAACTTTCGGATTACCTCATACTAGCATCTCTACAACCCTAGCATCACCGAACCTTAAGTGTGTAGACCCTACGGGTTCGGTAGACATGCAGACATGAACGAGACAACTCTCCGGCCAATAACCAACAGCTAGATCTAGATATCCATGTTGGCTCCCACATGTTCCACGATGATCTCATCAAATGAACCACGATGTCGAGGTTTCAAGTAATCCCGTATACAATTCCCTTTGTCAATTCGTACGTTACTTGCCCGAGATTCGATCGTCGGTATCCTAATACCTCGTTCAATCTCGTTACCGGCAAGTCACTTTACTCATACCATAATGCATGATCCCGTGACCAACCACTTAGTCACTTCGAGCTCATTATGATGATCTTGGGGAACGTAGCAGAAATTCAATATTTTCTACGCATCACCAAGATCAAAATATGGAGTAATCTAGCAACGAAGGGAAGGGGAGTGCATCTACATACCCTTGTAGATCGCTAAGCGGAAGCGTTTCAAGAACGCGGATGATGGAGTCGTACTCGCAGTGATTCAAATCACGGAAGATCCGATCTAGCGCCGAACGGACAGCGCCAACGCGTTAAACACACGTACAGCCCGGGGACGTCTCCTCCTTCTTGATCCAGCAAGGGGAGAGGAGAAGTTGAGGGAGAACTCCGACAACACGACGGCGTGGTGGTGGTGGAGCTCGTGGTTCTCCAGCAGGGCTTCGCCAAGCACTACGGAGGAGGAGGAGGTGTTGGAGGAGGGAGAGGGCTGCACCAAGGGAAGGGTGTGCGGATGCCCTATCTCTCCCTCACTATATATAGGGGTAAGGGGGGTGGAGGAGGCGCCCTAGGGTTCCCTAGGGGAGGGGCGGCGGCCACAGGGGAAACCCTAGATGGGTTTGGGCGCCCCATCCTTGAAACTGCCCCCAAGCCGGGAGGGTTGCCCTAGAGGCGCCCCACCTCTCCTGGTTACGTGAGAGGGGCTAGGAGGCGCACCACCCCTTAGTGGGCTGGTTTGCCCCTTCCCTTGACCCATGGGGCCCTCCAACACTGCGGGGCTCCAGAAACACCTTTCGGTCATCTTGGCCATAGCACAGTACCCGGAACAATTCGGACTCCAATACCCTTAGTCCAATATATCGATCTTCACCGCGGACCATTCCGGAACTCCTCGTGATGTCGGCATCACATCCGGGACTCCGAACAACCTTAGGTAACCACATACTATTTCCCATAACAACTCTAGCATCACCGAACCTTAAGTGTGTAGACCCTACGGGTTGGGAATCATCTGAACATGACCGAGACAACTCTCTGGTCAATAACCAACAGCGGGATCTGGATACCCATGTTGGCTCCCACATGTTCCACGATGATCTCATCGGATGAACCACGATGTCAAGGATTCAAGCAATCCCGTTGTCGGTGTCAAAACTGGCGGATCTCGGGTAGGGGGTCCCGAACTGTGCATCTAGGCGAATGGTAATAGGAGACGAGGAACACGATGTTTATCCAGGTTCGGGCCCTCTTGATGGAGGTAAAACCCTACGTCCTGCTTGATTAATATTGATGATGTGTATTACAAGAGTGGATCTACCACGAGATCAAGGAGGCTAAACCCTAGAAGCTAGCCTACGGTATGATTGTTGTAATGGATGTTGTGTCCTACGGACTAAAGCCCTCCGGTTTATATAGACACCGGAGAGGGCTAGGGTTACACAGAGTCGGTTACAATGGCAGGAGATCTACATATCCGTATCGCCAAGCTTGCCTTCCACGCCACGGAAAGTCCCATCCGGACACGGGACGAAGTCTTCAATCTTGTATCTTCATAGTCTTGGAGTCCGGCGGACGATGATAGTCCGGCTGTCCGGACACCCCCTAGTCTAGGACTCCCTCAGTAGCCCCCGAACCAGGCTTCAATGATGATAAGTCCAACGCGTATGTAGTCTTCGGCGTTGCAAGGCGGGTTCTCCTCTAAGTTCCATGTACCTGTCGAACAGTGTCCGGCTTCCTTATCAATGTTGCGCTTCTTGGCTTCCACGCCCAATAATGGCCTTCTTCCACGCGTCGCACGAATGCGAAAAGCGAGGTACCTTTATGTTTTACCCCTAGCTGCGCAAATAATCGCCTATAAGAGGCAAGAATCTGATCCAAATCACACCATCTTCCTTCGCGAATACTCATCGAACGCCGACCAAGAATCTATTCCATCATGGACCGTCGACGCGGCTCCTCTTCTCGCTCCAGCCCTCTGCCGGGAGATTGGAGGAGATGCTCTGTTCCGCACAACGAGTGGTGAAGCTCAAGCGGAGGATATCTCCTCCGGCCTTCATGGTTCGGTTCGAGCGGGCTGGCCACCTACAAGGTGGGAAGCAAGTGGAGGCCACCCCAGTCCCAACAAAGGGGAGCGGTATGCTTCGTCCCCTATCGATAAGGGGCTCGGATTTCTGTACATCCGTTCCTCCGCGGGCTCTGAGTTCTCGGTCTCGGCTCCATCACCTCACGCCGCCTCTATCCTGCATATTGCGGGTTCGTAGCTCTTCGAGCTATTTCGGCGTCGAGCCCCATTTCATGTTGTGGAAGAGGTTATTCATCTTGTACCCGCTCTCACGAGGGTCCATATATCAAGTGGGTGGCGCCGAAATTTGGCGCATTGCCGGGACGGATATCCATCCGGAACCCCTAAGAAAGCGCCCAAGCGGCCTTCGAATGGTTTACATAGAAGGCGCTCGCTGCGGACCTGTTGGATCGGCCTCCGGAGTTGATAATGCTCCTCTGAAAAACGCCTTAGTTGGTGCCCGGAGCCCCAAACTGGAGGAAGACAAGAGCGTCCATTATTTGATGGGCCGGATAAGGTTACTGGCCCATTCCGGGTTGACAATGATTGGAGTCATGGCAACATGCATTATCTTGGGGTGCAGCCTTCGCAATCTGAGGCCACCCATGTGGGATTTCAACAGGGAGGACGATGCCACCCATCATGGCCGCAAAGGGCCGGGTTCGGCCGAAGACCTGGTGAATATCCTGTCCGGCATGTACAAGGGGGAGAAGGAGAATTTCCTCTGGACGAACCCGTTGAGTGGGTTCTCCATGAATAATCCCCGGCCTTGGGTAAGCGAACACTCTGCGTGTCCGACCCATGCTTTCGAAGTTTAAGTTTCTTATATTGTGTTTTCGACGCAGGAGCTGCGTCGGGTCGTGGGGGGCATGCTTAACCCAGCTCCGCAACCTGAGGATCCGGAGAGATCCCAGGATCCGGATTCCGAAGAGGATCCGGACATAAAGGTGGAACTAATCGACGGGGTGTTCCACTAGCTCAGCATGGATAATGCTTTAGTCGCCATTACGGCTGACTACCCCGGACTATATCGGGCTTCCCAGGTGATTGTGACCGAAGTCCTGACACCGTTATTCCTTCCTTGCTCATTTCTGACCACCGTATATGATGGCGCTGTGCAGGAGGCGCCTTCAGGGCAGGAAGCCGAGCCCGCGGCGGCTGACCAACAGGGGTCAGTTCGGCCTAGTAGGCGGAAGAGGAGCGCGGCGCGGATTGAAACCTCGCCGCAAAGGTATAGCTCACGGTCCATTATTCAGAGCAACGTTCCTAGGAAGCGTTTGAATACTCATAACTTTTGTAGGAGAAAAAGCGCCCGCCGGACTGCGGGCATAGAGGTTGCCAACCCAACCTCTACCAGCCAGGCTCCAGCACCTGGTCTGGAGGGGGAGGCAAGCGCAAGGCGCGAGCCGGACACTCCTCCAACGGAGGATGCCGACAGACTGTCCGCCACCAAGTCAGAGGTGGAGAGCGCCATGAAGCACAGGCGCCGCCGAGCAGTATTTCGTGACGCGTGCTTCTCCCCTGAGGCGTTGAATGCCTTTAACGCGGGGGACGCGCACCTCCGTGCTGCTCAAGATGGTTTTACCAGAGCCACGGAGCAGTATGTAAAAGACATACGGGTAAGAGAATATAATAGTTATATATGCTAGTAGCCCCCGAGACTTAAAGTAGTTATATTAACTGATTTAAGGATCATTTGAAACGCAGGATCTTACCAAGAAGAATACCAAACTGTCTCAGGAGCTACAAGAGTGCAAGGCCCAACTTGAGGCCACACTTGCTGCCGCAGGAGGAAACACAGAGACCCCTCCTGGTAACACATTATTTTTTAAAATATATATATATATATATATATATATATAAGCGCTGTCTGGCGTCTTGTATAAGTCCAATAATGACATTCTTTGGTGCTGCCGGACAAGATCCGGACAGTAAGAACATCGCGCCGGTGAAGGTCGACGAGAGGGTGCTGAATAGGGTGCAGCAAGAAAGGAACAAGCTCCAAGATGCCCACGCCCAGCTTGGAGAAGAGCTGAAAGGCGTTCGGGCCGAGCTGTCCGGCTCCGTTAAGGAGAATCAGCGGCCGTCGCGGCATCTATAGTAAGTGCTTGGCGAACTCCTTTGAAAAGAAGAGTTGGCGAGGAAGTCAATTGACGAGATATGTGCGTAGGTATACTCACATGTCGTCCTGCGGAGGAGATGCCCGTGTCGACGGGTGATCAACTTCGAAGTTGTTGCACTGCTCGAACGAGTTCGGCAGGCAATGAGCGGCGTCGTCCAGGCTTTATGGCCAGCCCTCTCCCTACCCGAAGGCCTTGGGGAGCTTGCAGAGAAGCTTCAGGGAGTGCAGCAGCGCTTCCGTTTATGGAAGATTTCGGCCTGCCACCAAGGTGCCAGGGAGGCCTGGGCCATGGTGAAGATGCGGTACAAGAAGGCGGATCCCAACCATATGGCCGAGGTCGGACCTGTGGGGCCCGACGGGAAGGAGATCCCTGTGAGTTTAGTATACGGCCAAGTAGCATTGGCCACCAAATTTTCCCAACGGGCTGTAAATTAGACAGCCTGTTAGACGGGATTGAGGAAGAATACAGTCAGTCGATTTGACAATGTATTTTAAAATGACATGTAAAATGCCTTCTAGCCGGATTGTAGATCGTTTGTCTTTGCCGACCTTTTCGCTTCAACCTCGGGACCCTAGAGTCCGGAGTGTGTCCGAATACCTTCTCGGTTAAGAAACAACCGGGGCATGCATGGAGACCAGGCGTAGGGGTCATTAGTGCTTTATTAGACAAGTTCCCAACTAGTTATGTTATATTACATGGTTAGTAAGAAACATCTTCCAGGGAGAATAGTTCCGTTAAGGGTTCCTTTCCACAGGAGGCATGCCCTAAAGTGCATGTCCGGACTGCGAAAAGAGCAGAAAAACATCCGGGGCAGATAAATAAGTAGGTAAAAATCATCTTTCAAGTCACCGACCGAATATCCCTTAAGAACGCTAGCTTTCGGCTTCACCCGATCTGAGGTACACAACCGGTGACCGGCGATAACAATCGCATAGGTGCTCCTTTACCTCCTAGCTGAACAATCGGGAGCGAGGGGTAAGCACAGAGCCGAGCAACCCAGCTTGGCCAAAACTTAAGTCATATCGATGCATATAATGGTGAATAAAAGGTACATGTGGAAGCTTGACACATGTCTTTGGGCATAAAGCCCTTATAATTAAGCTTCGGTAAAGAAGCCCCCAGGTATAATGAGTGCGGATGGCACATCAAGTGTGTGTGAACAATGCGCAAGTATGCCCTTAAGGGCTTTTTAGTAAAAGGGTTAAGAGAAGAAAGAGAAACGAAAGACAGCTGAAGTGTAAAAATTTGAACGGGGGAAGGGGACGAACACTTAGTCCGGCGCTAGGCGTAGAATCTTCGGAGGCGGGCTGTGTTCCATGGGTTCGGCTCAAGTCGGTTGTCAAGCGCATTTAAGTAGACGATGCGCTCCGCCGGTCAGGACTTGATCGATAATGAAGGGCCCTCCCATTTGGGCTTGAGCTTGTCATTTTTCTTGTCCGCGCAGCGTAGAACTAGTTCGCCAACATTGTAAGTCTTGGCCCGTACTTCTGCTTTGATATCTTGAGCCTGCTGGCGATAGAATGCGGAGCGAGCCTTGGTGACGTCGCGTTCTTCCTCCAATCGTCCAAGCTGTCCTGCCGATCCAGCTCGGCTTCTCTTTCTTCGTACATGCGCTTTCGAGGTGAGTCATGAATGATGTCGCAGGCGAACGCCTCTGCGCCGTATACCATAAAAATGGTGTGAATCCGGTAGTACGGTTGGGCGTTGTCCGCAGCCCCAGTCTGGTCGAGCTCCTCTACCCAAAGGCGTGTCGATTTCGTAAGTGACCGCACTAGTCTGGGTTTGATGCCGCTCATTATTAGACCATTTGCTCGTTCCACTTGACCGTTGGTTTGAGGATGATAGACTGAAGCGTAATCGAGCTTAATGCCCATATTCTTGCACCATGATTTAACCTTGTCGGCCATGAAATTTGTGCCGTTATCGGTGATGATGCTATGGGGGACACCAAAACGGTGTACTACCCCGGAGATAAAGTCTATCACTGGTCCGGACTCTGCCGTTTTGACTGGCTTGGCCTCTATCCATTTGGTGAATTTGTCCACCATGACCAATAGGTACCTTTGCTTGTGGGTTCCTCCTTTAAGGGGTCCAACCATGTCAAGCCCCCAGACCGCGAACAGCCAGGTAATGGGTATAATTTTGAGGGCGGTGGGTGGCATGTGGCTCTGATTAGCAAAGAGCTGACAACCGACGCATCTTTGGACTAAGTCCTGAGCATCTGCCCGGGCCGTCGGCCAATAAAATCCTGTATGGAATGCCTTTCCTACAAGGGCCCGAGCTGCGGCATGGTGTCCGCCTAGTCCAGCATGAATTTCAGCCAGAAGGTTTTGCCCTTCCTCTTCGGAGATACACCTTTGAAGGGCTCCGGTTGTGCTTTTCTTATAAAGTTCTCCCTCATGGACCTTGTAGGCTTTAGATCGCCGGACAATACTGGCGGGCCTCATTTTGGTCTTCGGAAGTTCCTGCCTAAGCAAGTAGGCTAGGAATGGTTACATCCCAGGCGATTACTGCCATTATGTCGTGGGCTGAAGGTGTTATGTCATCGGCTGAATCGTCGGTTGGTGCGGCTCTTTCCGGTTTGTTATTTCGGACTCCTCTTCCCATAATACGGATGGCTTGAAGAGCCGTTCGGGAAGATGTTTGGAGGATAGCGTCACGTTTTGCGCCCGATCGTGCGATCGTCGGCTGCTTGGTTATTATCCCGGGCTACATGATGGAATTCAAGTCCTTCAAACCGAGCTGACATTTTTAGGACAGCATTGCGATACGCTTCCATTTTCGGATCCTTGGCGTCAAAGTCTCCATTTATTTGGGATATTGCAAGGTTTGAATCCCCGCGCACCTCTAGGCGTTGAATGCCCATGGAGATTGCCATCCCGAGGCCATGTAAAAGGGCCTCATATTCGGCTACGTTGTTGGAGTCCGTGTGCATTATCTGAAGTATGTATTGGATTGTGTCCCCGGTTGGGGACGTCAATACGACGCCAGCCCCCAATCCGGCCAACATTTTAGAGCCGTCGAAGTGCATAATCCAGTTGGAGTATGCGCCGTACCCTTTAGGGAGTTCGGCTTTGGTCCATTCAGCGACAAAGTCAGCCAAAACTTGTGACTTTATAGCTCGCCGAGGTTTGTAAGTTATATCGAATGGTAAGAGCTCAATGGCCCATTTTGCAATCCTGCCCGTCGCGTCGTGGTTGTTTATAATGTCGTTGAGTGGTACTTCGGAGGCCACTGTTATCGAACACTCTTGAAAGTAGTGTCGGAGCTTCCGAGATGCCATGAACACCGCGTACGCTATCTTTTGAGTGCGGGTAACGGGACTTGCAGGGGGTTAACACAATGGATACGTAGTACACTGGTTTTTGAAGAGGGAATTTATGCCCTTCTGTCTCTCGTTCGACGACGAGTACCGCGCTTACAACTTGATGTGTTGCCGCGATGTATAACAACATTGGTTCGCCCAAGGTTGGGCGCAGCCAGACCGGTTGTTGCCAATATGGCTTTTATTTCTTGAGTCGGCGGTGGCAGCATCCGTCCACTCGAAGTGTTGGTGCGCCCAAGGAGGCGATAGAGGGCAATGCTTTTTCTCCTAGGCGGAGATAAAGCGGCTTAAAGCCGCCACGCATCCGATCAATTTTGTATTTGTTTGAGGTCTTTTGGGATATCTAGCTGTGACATAGCTCGGATCTTGGCTGGGTTTGCTTCAATTCCTCTACGGATACAATGAAGCCCGTAGCTTTCCGGCTGATGCCAAAACGCATTTTACGGATTCACTTGATGTCATATGCTCTAAGGTTGTCGAATGTGAGCCTCAAATCGTCTACTAGAGTTTCGACGTGTTTGGTTTTGACGACTACGTCGTCTACGTATGCCTCTACTGTTTTGCCAATCTGGGTTGCCAGACATATTTGAATCATGCGCTGATATGTTGCGCTGGTGTTTTTAAGTCCAAAGGGCATCGTGTTGAAGCAGAATGGTCCATATGGAGTGATGAATGCTGTTGCGGCTTGGTCCGCTTCCGCCATCTTGATTTGATGGTAGCCGGAGTATGCGTCAAGGAAGCACAATGAATCGTGTCTTGCAGTAGCATCGATTATATGGTCGATGCGGGAGGGGAAGGATCCTTTAGGCAGGCCTTGTTGAGGTCTTTAAAATCGACACATAGGCGCCAGATTTGTCCTTCTTTGGTACCATTACAAGGTTTGCTAGCCAATCCGGATGTTTGATATCTCTGATGAATCGGGCTTCCAATAGTTTGGCTAGCTCTTCTCCCATTGCCTATCTTTTGGGTTCGGAAAATCGTCGAAGAGCCTGTTTGACTGGCTTGAATCCTTTTAGGATGTTTAGGCTGTGTTCGGCCAATCTGCGTGGGATTCCGGGCATATCCAAAGGTTGCCAGGCGAAAATGTCCCAATTTTCCCGAAGGAATTCTCATGATCTGGCGTCGTCGTCGGTTCAACTGTGCCCGATGGAAGCCATCTTTGTCGGGTCCGTTGGATGGACCTGGAATTTTACTATTTAAATCGCTGGTTTAAAGGAGGTGGACTTGGATCTCTTATCGAGTATCACATCGTCCCTATTCACTGATGAGCGCAGTGTGGTGAGTTCTTCTCGCCGCTAGGGCTTGGATAGTGCCTCGTGGCTAATTATTTGTCTTGTTTTCGGTAGCGGAGTGCTATGTCCGGATCACTAACGAGAGTGATTATTCCGCGGGCCTGCATTTTGAGCTTCATGTACCCGTAATGGGGTACAGCTTGAAAAATTGTGAATGCCTCTCGTCCTAATATAGCGTGATATCCGTTGTTGAGCGGGGCCACTTGGGCGTGACTTCTTGGATTTGTAATTGTCCGTGAGCGAACACCACATCGAGTGTGATTTTTCCGGTGCAGCGCGCTTCCCGGCTAGGGATTATTCCTTTGAAGGTTGTGCTGCTTCGCTCAATGCGGCTCCAGTCTATTTCCATTTTTTGAAGAGTTTCCTCGTAGATGAGGTTTAGTCCGCTGCCTCCGTCCATGAGGACCTTTGTAAGTCGAAAGTCGTCCACTATTGGACTAAGTACCAGTGTGGCTGGTGCTCGGGCTGTTCGGAATTTAGGTCCGTCGCTGGCATTGAAGGTGATGGCTGTGTCGCTCCATGGATTTGTTGTTGCTACTTGGTAGACTTTGGCGAGGCTGCGGATTGTTCGTTTCTGCATATTATTTGATGCGAAAGTCTCGAAGACTGTTGATACCGTACCGGTATTGTTGGAGTGGTTTTCCGGGGCTAGAAGCTCCTCGCCACTTTTGGCCACCTGCCATAATATCCAACATGCTCGAAGGCTATGTGTTTGGACGGCGCCCTCTGTACTGTGAATTTTACAGGGTCCGCTAAGCCATCCCTCCAGTACGGTTCCGTGCCCTCTATGGGGTTTTGCTTTTGGTTTTTGTATCGGTGCACGAGTGCAATGCACCCTTTTGTTGCGGACTAGGGTTGTATTCGGGGCCGGATTGTCCCAAAACTGATTTTCGGTTTTCCGGAAACTCTCCATCGCACAGTATTTTCGTACTATGGATGCCAGGTCGGTGAAGCGTGTAATTTCACGACGGCTGATGGCGTTCAAGATTCCCTTGTCCATGCAATTATTGCAAAAAGTTGAGATTGCGTTTTCCTCTCGGCAGTCCTTTATCCTGTCCATAACCAGGAGGAATCTGGCCCAGTAGTGATGTACTGTTTCAGCGGGCTCTTGCCGGATTAGAGATAGATCGCATATGTCTGGGCGGGTGGGTGGAATTAAGTCCGGAACCCTACCCATCTCAAGGCTTGAAGGCCGGGAAGTTTCCGAATTTGGAAGCTTGGATTGCTGGACGTTTTCCAACGAGTCCGGTTCGATGCCTGACTTTAAGTTCAGTGCTTGATCGAAGTCCGTCCCTCTGCGGGAATCCGGCATGGAGGGTTTGGGAGCCCGGACATGACTAGTTTTCAATACAGGAGAAGAGTCGCCGCATTGTTCCTCTACCACTGCGACGTGGTGGGTGACCTGGGGAGAGTTAATCTCTCTCAGATTGGTTTTAAGCCCAATCTGATTGTAGTCTGTAGTGACTCCCAAGGCGGCGATGTGATCCAAGAGCTCATTGACAGACAAGAGCTCTATTGGATCCAGCCGCTCGGCAAATTCCGAGCTGATGTGAAGATTGCTTTTGACGACTTGAGAAGTCATTGTCGAAACGGTGGCCGGACAGGCGGTCATAAGAAAACCACCTAGCCGGATAGTTTGGCCGGCAGCCAAGACTCCTCTGGCGAAAATACCGTCCTTGAAGACGGGAGGAGGCATCCTTCCTATTGGTGACGGCACAGAGGAACTCTCAATGAAAGCACCAATGTCGGTGTCAAAACTGGCGGATCTCGGGTAGGGGGTCCCGAACTGTGCGTCTAGGCGGATGGTAACAGGAGACGAGGAACACGATGTTTTACTGAGGTTCGGGCCCTCTTGATGGAGGTAAAACCCTACGTCCTGCTTGATAAATATTGATGATGTGTATTACAAGAGTGGATCTACCACGAGATCAAGGAGGCTAAACCCTAGAAGCTAGCCTACGGTTTGATTGTTGTAATGGATGTTGTGTCCTATGGACTAAAGCCCTCCGGTTTATATAGACACCGGAGAGGGCTAGGGTTACACAGAGTCGGTTACAATGGCAGGAGATCTACATATCCGTATCGCCAAGCTTGCCTTCCACGCCAAGGAAAGTCCCATCCGGACACGGGACGAAGTCTTCAATCTTGTATCTTCATAGTCTTGGAGTCCGGCGGACGATGATAGTCTGGCTGTCCGGACACCCCCTAGTCCAGGACTCCCTCACCCGTATACAATTCCCTTTGTCCAGCGGTATTGTACTTGCCCGAGATTCGATCGTCGGTATGCCAATACCTTGTTCAATCTCGTTACCGGCAAGTCTCTTTACTCATTCCGTAACACATCATCCCGTGATCAACCCCTTGGTCACATTGTGCACATTATGATGATGTCCTACCGAGTGGGCCCAGAGATACCTCTCCGTCACACGGAGTGACAAATCCCAGTCTCGATTCGTGCCAACCCAACAGACACTTTCGGAGATACCCATAGTGCAACTTTATAGACACCCAGTTACGTTGTCATGTTTGATACACCCAAAGCATTCCTACGGTATCCGGGAGTTGCACAATCTCATGGTCTAAGAAAATGATACTTGACATAAGAAAAGCTTTAGCATATGAACTACACGATCTTTGTGCTAGGCTTAGGATTGGGTCTTGTCCATCACATCATTCTCCTAATGATGTGATCCCGTTATCAACAACATCCAATGTCCATGGTCAGGAAACCGTAACCATCTATTGATCAACGAGCTAGTCAACTAGAGGCTTACTAGGGACATGGTGTTGTCTATGTATCCACACATGTATCTAAGTTTCCTATCAATACAATTATAGCATGGATAATAAACGATTATCATGAACAAGGAAATATAATAATAACTAATTTATTATTGCCTCTAGGGCATATTTCCAACAGTCTCCCACTTGCACTAGAGTCAATAATCTAGTTCACGTCGCCATGTGATTAACACTCACAGATCACATCGCCATGTGGCCAACATCCAAAGAGTTTACTAGTGTCACTAAACTAGTTCACAACATCATGTGATTAAGACTCAATGAGTTCTGGGGTTTGATCATGTTTTGCTTGTAAGAGAGGTTTTAGTCAACGGTTCTGCAACATTCAGATCCGTATGTACTTCGCAAATCTCTAGGTCATATTGTAAATGCTGCTTCCACGCTCCACTTGGAGCTAATCCAAATGGTTGCTCCACTATACATATCCGGTTTCTCTACTTAGAGCTATCCGGATAGGTGTTAAGCTTGCATCGACGCAACTCTTTACGTCGAACTCTTTATCACCTCCATAACCGAGAAACATATCCTGATTCCTCTAAGGATAATTTTGACCGCTATCTGGTGATCCACTCCTTGATCACCTTTGTACCCTCTTGCCAGACATGTGGCAAGGCACACATCAGGTGCGGTACACAGCATAGCATACTATGGAGCCTACGTCTAAGCATAGGGGACGACCTTCGTCCTTTCTCTAAATTCTTCCGTGGTCGAGCTTTTAAGTCTTAACTTCGTACCTTACAACTCAGGCAAGAACTCATTCTTTGACTGATCCATCTTGAACACCTTCAAGATCATGTCAAGGTATGTGCTCATTTGAAAGTACTATCAAGCATTTTGATCTATCTTATAGATCTTGATGCTTATTGTCCAAGTAGCCGAATCCAGGTTTTCCATCGAAAAACACTTTTCAAATAACCCTATATGCTTTCTAGAAATTCTACATCATTTCTGATCAACAATATGTTTACAACATATACTTATCAGAAATTCTATAGTGCTCCCACTCACTTCTTTGGAAATACAAGTTTCTCATAAACTTTGTATAAACCAAAAATCTTTGATTATCTTATCAAAATGTATATTCCATCTCCAAGATGCTTACTCCAGTCCTTAGAAGGATTACTAGAGCTTTACATACTTGTTAGCATCTTTCAGGATTGACAAAACCTTCTGGTTGTATCACATACAAACTTTCCTCAAGAAAATCGTCGAGGAAACAATGTTTTGACATCCTATCTGCAAGATTTCATAAATAATGCAGTAACTGCTAATATAATTCCAACAGACTCTTAGCATCGCAACGAGTGAGAAAGTCTCATGTAGTCAACTCCTTGAACTTGTCGGAAAACATCTTAGCGACAAGTCGAGCTTTCTTAATGGTGACACTTACCATCATTGTTTGTCTTCCTTTTAAAATCCATCTGTACTCAACAGCCTTGCGACCATCGAGTAGTTCTTCCAAAGTCTACACTTTGTTTTCATACATGGATCCTCTCTCGGATTTTATGGCCTCGAGCCATTTGTCGGAATCCGGGCCCACCATCGCTTCTTCATAGCTCGTAGGTTCATTGTTGTATAGCAACATGACCCCCAAGACAGGATTACCGTACCACTCTGAAGTAGTACGCGTCCTAGTCATCCTACGAGGTTTGGCATTTACTTGCTCCGAGGCTTCATGATCACTATCATCAGCTTCCACTTCAATTGGTGTAGGTGCCACAGGAACAACTTCCCGTGCCCTGCTACACACTAGTTGTAGTGACGGTTCAATAACCATATCAATTCTCCACCATCCTCCCACTCAATTCTTTCGAGAGAAACTTATCCTCGAGAAAGGACCTGATTCTAGAAACAATCCCTTTTGCTTTCGGAACTGAGACTGGAGGTATAACCAACTGTTTTGGGTGTCCTATGAAGATGCATTTTATCCGCTTTGGGTTCGAGCTTATCAACCTGAAACTTTTTCACATAAGCGTCGCAGCCCCAAACTTTGAAGAAACGACAACTTAGATTTCTCCAAACCATAGTTCAAACGGTGTCGTCTCAACGGAATTATGTGGTGCCCTATTAAAGTGAGTGCGGTTGTCTCTAATGCCTAACCCATGAATGATAGTGGTAATTCGATAAGAGACATCATGGTACGCACCATATCCAATAGGGTGCAACTATGATGTTCGGACACACCATCACACTATGGTGTTCCAGGCAGTATTAATTGTGAAACAATTTCCACAATGTCTTAATTGCGTGCCAAAGCTCGTAACTTAGATACTCATCTCTATGATCATATCATAGACATTTTATCCTCTTGTCACGATGATCTTCAACTTCACTCTGAAATTACTTGAACCATTCAATAATTCAGACTTGTGTTTCATCAATTAAATATACTCAGTATCTACTCAAATCATCCGTGAATTAAGAACATAACGATATCCATTGCGTGCCTCAGCACTCATTGGACTGCACACATCAAAATGTATTACTTCCAACAAGTTGCTTTCTTGTTCCATTTTACTGAAAACGAGGCTTTCAGTCATCTTGCCCATGTGGTATGATTTGCATGTCTCAAGTGATTCAAAATCAAGTGAGCCCAAACGGTCCATTTTCATGGAGTTTCTTCATGCATATACACCAAGACATGGTTCGCATGTCTCAAACTTTTCAAAAACGAGTGAGTCCAAAGATCCATCAACATGGAGCTTCTTCATGCTTTTATACCAATATGACTTACATGGCGATTGCCACAAGTAGGTGGTACTATCATTACTATCTTATATCTTTTGGCATGAACATGTGTATCACTACGATCGAGATTCAATAAACCATTCATTTTAGGTGCAAGACCATTGAAGGTATTATTCAAATTAAAAGAGTAACCATTATTCTCCTTAAATGAATAACCGTATTGCGATAGACATAATCCAATCATGTCTATGCTCAACGCAAACACCAAATAACAATTATTTAGGTTCAACTACAATCTCGATGGTAGAGGGAGCGTGCGATGCTTGATCACATCAAGATTGGAAAAACTTCCAACACATATCGCCAGCTCACCTTTAGCTAGTCTCCGCTTACTCCGCAGCCTTTTATTTCGAGTTACTAAAACTTTAGCAACCGAACCGGTATCTAATACCCTGGTGCTACTAGGAGTACTGGTAAAGTACACATTAACATAATTTATATCCAATATACTTCTATCGACCTTGCCAGCCTTCTCATCTACCAAGTATCTAGGGTAATTCTGCTCCAGTGGCTGTTCCCCTTATTTCAGAAGCACTTAGTCTCGGGTTTGGGTTCAACCTTGGGTTTCTTCACTAGAGCAGCAGCTGATTTGCCGTTTCATGAAGTATCCCTTCTTGCCCTTGCCCTTCTTGAAACTAGTGGTTTCACCAACCATCAACAATTAATTGATGCTCCTTCTTGATTTCTACTTTCGCGATGTCAAACATCGCGAATATCTCAAGGATCATCATATCTATCCCTTATATGTTATAGTTCATCACGAAGCTCTAGCAGCTTGGTGGCAATGACTTTGGAGAAACATCACTATCTCATCTGGAAGATCAACTCCCACTTGATTCAAGTGATTGTTGTACTCAACAATCTGAGCACAAGCTCAACGATTGAGCTTTTCTCCCTTAGTTTGCAGGCTAAGAAAATCGTCGGAGGTCTTATACCTCTTGACATGGGCACGAGCCAGAAATTCCAATTTCAGCCCTCGAAACATCTCATATGTTCTGCGATGTTTTGAAATCGTCTTTGGTGCCTCAACTCTAAACCGTTTAACTGAACTATCACGTAGTTATCAAAACGTCTATGTCAGATGTTCGCAACATCCATAGACGACATTCGAGGTTCAGCACACCGAGCGGTGCATTAAGGACATAAGCTTTCTAAGAAGCAACGAGGACAATCCTCAGTTTACGGACCTAGTCCGCATAATCGCTATTATCAACTTTCTACTGAATTTTCTCTAGGAACATATCTAAACAGTAGAACTAAAGCGCGAGCTTACGACATAATTTGCAAAGATCTTTTGACTATGTTCAGGATAATTAAGTTCATCTTATGAACTCCCACTCAGATAGACATCCCTCTAGTCATCTAAGTGATTACATGATCCGAGTCAACTAGGCTGTGTCCGATCATCACGTGAGATGGACTAGTCATCACCGGTGAACATCTTCATGTTGATCGTATCTACCATACGACTCATGCTCGACCTTTCGATCTCTTGTGTTCTGAGGCCATGTCCGTACATGCTAGGCTCGTCAAGTTAACCTAAGTGTTTCGCGTGTGTAAATCTGGCTTACACCCGTTGTATGTGAACGTTAGAATCTATCACACCCGATCATCACGTGGTGCTTCGAAACAACGAACTTTCGCAACGGTGCACAGTTAGCGGGAACACTTTCTTGAAATTTTAATGAGGGATCATCGTATTTACTACCGTCGTTCTAAGCAAATAAGATGCATAAACATGATAAACATCACATGCAATCAAAAAGTGACATGATATTGCCAGTATCATTTTGCTCCTTTTGATCTCCATCTTCGGGGCTCCATGATCATCATTGTCACCGGCATGACACCATGATCTCCATCATCGTGTCTCCATGAAGTTGTCTCGCCAACTTTTACTTCTACTACTATGGCTAACGGTTTAGCAAAAAAAGTAAAGCAATTACATGGCGTTGTTCAATGACACGCAGGTCATACAATAAATTAAGACAACTCCTATGGCTCCTGCCGGTTGTCATACTCATTGACATGCAAGTCGTGATTCCTATTGCAAGAACATGATCAGTCTCATACATCACATATCATTCATCATATTATTTTGGCCATATCACATCACATAGCATACCCTGCAAAAACAAGTTAGACGGCCTCTAATTGTTGTTTGCATGTTTTACATGGCTGCTATGGGTTTCTAGCAAAAATGTTTCTAACCTACGCAAAACCATAACGTGATATGTCAATTGCTATTTACCCTTCATAAGGACCCTTTTCATCGAATCCGATCCGACTAAAGTGGGAGAGACTGGCACCAGCTAGCCACCTTATGCAACAAGTGCATGTCAGTCGGTGGAGCCTGTCTCACTTAAGTATACGTGTAAGGTCGGTCCGGGCTGCTTCATCCCACAATACCGTCGAAACAAGATTGGACTAGTAACAGTAAGCATATTGAACAAAGATCAACACCCACAACAACTTGTGTTCTACTTGTGCATTGAAACTACGCATAGACCTAGCTCATGATGCCACTGTTGGGGAACGTAACAGAAATTCAAAATTTTCTACGCATCACCAAGATCAATCTATGGAGATTCTAGCAACAAGAGAGGGAGAGGATGAGCATCTTCATACCCTTGAAGATCTCTAAGCGGAAGTGTTTCAAGAACGCGGATGATGGAGTCGTACTCGCGGCGATTCAAATCGCGGAAGATCCGATCTAGCGCCGAACGGACGGCGCCTCCGTGTTCAACACATGTACAGCCCGGGGACGTCTCCTCCTTCTTGATCCAGCAAGGGGAGAGGAGAAGTTGAGGGAGAACTCTGACAGCACGACGGCGTGGTGGTGGTGGAGCTCGTGGTTCTCTAGCAGGGCTTCGCCAAGCACTACAGAGGAGGAGGAGGTGTTGGAGGAGGGAGAGGGCTACGCCAAGGGAAGGGTGTGCGGCTGCCCTATCTCTCCCTCACTATATATAGGGGTAAGGGGGTGGAGGAGGCGCCCTAGGGTTCCCTAGGGGAGGGGCGGCGGCCCCAGGGGAAACCCTAGATGGGTTTGGGTGCCCCCACCCCCTAGGAAACTTGCCCCCCAAGCCGGGAGGGGGGGCTGCCCTAGGGGAGGCGCCCCCACCTCTCCTGGTTACGTGAGAGGGGCTGGGAGGGGCGCACCACCCTTAGTGGGCTGGTTTGCCCCTTCCCCTTTGGCCCATGAGGCCCTCCAACACTTGGGGCTCCCCAAACACCTTTCGTTCATGTTGGCCATAGCCTGGTACCCCCGGAACACTTCAGGACTCCAATAACCTTCGTCCAATATATCGATCTTCACCGCGGACCATTCCGAACTCCTCGTGGACGTCCGGGATCACATCCGGGACTCCGAACAACCTTCGGTAACCACATACTATTTCCCATAACAACTCTAGCGTCACCGAACCTTAAGTGTGTAGACCCTACGGGTTCGGGAATCATGCAGACATGACCGAGACAACTCTCTGTCCAATAGCCAACAGCGGGATCTGGATACCCATGTTGGCTCCCACAAGTTCCACGATGATCTCATCGGATGAACCACGATATCAAGGATTCAAGCAATCCCGTATACAATTCCCTTTGCCCAGCGGTATTGTACTTGCCCGAGATTCGATCGTCGCTATGCCAATACCTTGTTCAATCTCGTTACCGGCAAGTCTCTTTACTTGTTCCGTAACACCTCGTCCCGTGATCAACCCCTTGGTCACATTGTGCACATTATGATGATGTCCTACCGAGTGGGCCCAGAGATACCTCTCCGTCACACGGAGTGACAAATCCCAGTCTCGATTTGTGCCAACCCAACAAACACTTTAGGAGATACCCGTAGTGCACCTTTATAGCCACCCAGTTACGTTGTGACGTTTGGTACACCCAAAGCATTCCTACGGTATCCGGGAGTTGCACAATCTCATGGTCTAAGGAAATGATACTTGACATTAGAAAAGCTTTAGCATACGAACTACACGATCTTTGAGCTAGGCTTAGGATTGGGTCTTGTCCATCACATCATTCTCCTAATGATGTGATCCCGTTATCAACAACATCCAATGTCCATGGTCAGGAAACCGTAACCATCTATTGATCAACGAGCTAGTCAACTAGAGGCTTACTAGGGACATGGTGTTGTCTATGTATCCACACATGTATCTAAGTTTCCTATCAATACAATTATAGAATGGATAATAAACGATTATCATGAACAAGGAAATATAATAATAAGTAATTTATTATTGCCTCTAGGGCATATTTCCAACAGTCTCCCACTTGCACTAGAGTCAATAATCTAGTTCACATCGCCATGTGATTAACACTCACAGATCACATCGCCATGTGACCAACATCCAAAGAGTTTACTAGTGTCACTAAACTAGTTCACGTCATCATGTGATTAAGACTCAATGAGTTCTGGGGTTTGATCATGTTTTTCTTGTGAGAGAGGTTTTAGTCAACGGGTCTGCAACATTCAGATCCGTATATACTTCGCAAATCTCTAGGTCATATTGTAAATGCTGCTTCCACGCTCCACTTGGAGCTAATCCAAATGGTTGCTCCACTATACGTATCCGGTTTCTCTACTTAGAGATATCCGGATAGGTGTTAAGCTTGCATCAACGTAACCATTTACGCCGAAATCTTTATCACCTCCATAATCGAGAAAACATGTCCTTATTACTCCAAGGACAATTTTGACCGCTGTCCGGTGATCCACTCCTTGATCACCTTTGTACCTTCTTGCCAGACATGTTGCAAGGCACACATCAGGTGCGGTACTCAGCATGGCATACCGAATAGAGCCTATGACAAAAGCATAGGGGACGACCTTCATCCTTCCTCTTTCTTCTGTCGTGGTCGAGCTTTAAGTCTTAACTTCATACCTTACAACTCAGGCAAGAACTCCTTCTTTGACTGATTCATCTTTAACACCTTCAAGATCGTGTCAAGGTACGTGCTCAGTTGAAAGTACCATTAAGTGTTTTTGATCTATCCTCATAGATCTTGATGCTCAATGTTCAAGCAGCTTAATCCAGGTATTCTATTGAAAACACTTTTCAAATAACCCTATATGATTTCCATAAATTCTACATCATTTCTGATCCACAATGTGTCAACAACATATACTCATCAGAAATTCTATAGTGCTCCCACTCACTTCTTTGGAAATACAAGTTTCTCATAAACTTTGTATAAACCCAAAATCCTTTATCATCTTATCAAAGTGTATATTCCAACTCCGAGATGCTTACTCCAGTCCATGGAAGGATCGCTGGAGCCAACATACCTTTTAGCATCCTTAGGATCGACAAAGCCTTTCTGATTGTATCACATACAACCTTTCCTTACGAAAACTGGTAAGGAAACTCGTTTTGACATCCATTTGCCATATTTCATAAATGCAACTAATGCTAACATGATTCCGACATACTTAAGCATCACTACGGATGAGAAAATCTCATCGTAGTCAACTCCTTGAACTTGTGAAAAACTCTTTGTCGGTGTCAAAACCGGCGGATCTCGGGTAGGGGGTCCCGAACTGTGCGTCTAGGCGGATGGTAACAGGAGACAAGGGACACGATGTTTTACCCAGGTTCGGGCCCTCTTGATGGAGGTAAAACCCTACGTCCTGCTTGATTAATATTGATGATATGGGTAGTACAAGAGTGGATCTACCATGAGATCAAGGAGGCTAAACCCTAGAAGCTAGCCTATGGTATGATTGTTGTAATGTATGTTGTCCTAAGGACTAAGGCCCTCCGGTTTATATAGACACCAGTGGAGGCTAGGGTTACACAGAGTCGGTTACAATGGTAGGAGATCTACATATCCGTATTGCCAAGCTTGCCTTCCACGCCAAGGAAAGTCCCATCCGGACACGGGCCGGAGTCTTCAATCTTGTATCTTCGTAGTCTTGGAGTCCGGCGGACAATGATAGTCCGGCTGTCCAGACACCCCTAGTCCAGACTCCTCGGTAGCCCTCGAACCAGTCTTCAATGACGATAAGTCCGCGCGCATAATGTTCGGCATTGCAAGGCGGGTTCCTCCCTTGAATAATCCAGAGAAGATCATGAACACCAGGATAGTGTCCGGCTCTACAAAAATAATTTCCACATTCCACCGTAGAGAGAATAAAATGTACACTAGCTCAATCTGCTGACGTATTATGCGGCGTGACATCACACCGCAACCAAGCCTTTATTTGAATCATTTTTTACTATACCGCCTCAACACGTTTAGCGAAGCGGTTTCCTTGGCACGCCTTGTCGAGCGTAGATCGTGTTCCCCTTATTCCGGGATCCTCATCAATACGGACGTGGGTAACCCAACCGCGCCATTGATGGTGGCGCTTTGGGAGATAAGCGAGTTTTACGGCGGTGGGGACGATAGTTTTCATCCGCCTATATATAAGGGATAAGGATTCACCTTCTCACCCACGCCTTCTTCCTCCTTTGCTTATCCATCTCCGTGCACTCAAGCTCCAACGCCCAAGCTTATGATCTCGCCTCGACCTTCTCCGAATATGTCCGGAGCGGAGGTAAATGGTTAGCCTCCACCGCTAAGGAGGAGGACATCACCAAGCTGCTTGCAGCCGGATACCTTTCCAGCGATATCACGATCGGCTGCCCGATGAGGGGCAGCTCATCCCTACCCCGGGCCTCATGAGAGGGTCGATTCCTCCCCACTTCCTCCGCTGGATTGGGCTTTCCGCTCCATCCATTCGTCCGGGGGCTCATGTTTTACTACGGCCTGGATTTCCATGATCTGGCGCCGAACATCATCCTCAACATCTCGGCGTTTATCGTCGTGTGTGAGGACTTCCTCTGCATCCGGCCCCACTTCGGCCTGTGGCTCAAGACCTTCAACGTCAAGCCGAATGTTGTGAAGGGCACGCAAGCGGAATGCGGAGGCGCCATGTTGGGCAAGTTGCCCAACGTCCCATGGCTCGAAGGGGCCTTTGTGGACTCCTTCAAGGGGTGGCAATCGGGGTGGTTCTACATCACCGAGCCACGCAAGCCAACATGGGCGGCGGCCCCCGAGTTTAGATCTGGCATCCCCACGTAGCTCACCTCCTGGAAAGAGAAGGGCTTGCAGTGGGGCAATCCGGTGGAGGTGACGGGACTCCGAGCCTGCATCAAGAAGATGGTGAGCAATAGGCTCAGGCTTGTCGACGTGGTCCAAGTCATGCTCATCCGGCGGATTCTCCCATGCCAAGAACAGGCATTCAATTTGTGGGAGTTCAATCCGGAACAGCACCAGGTGCTAAGCGGGCTCTTCGATACAACATACGAAGGCGCATGGAGGGTGCTGTTCAAGGGCGCCGAAGCCCCCGCATCCGCGATGGAAGATCGCGGATTCAGCTCGCAGTATCCAACTGACGAGGTAAGTGATTCAACCCCATCACGGGACACTTGTGATAATTAAATTAACTTTTAGTGGGGTTTCATTCTGCCTCTTCCTTTGACAAGAATGGATGGAAAAGGCCAAGCTGCTTATCAGCCCGGCTCCCATGCCAGAAGACCCAGTGGACGCCCGCTTAACACGGCTGCTGGTTCCGGCACCGCACGTGGTGCCAGAGAAGAAGGCCAAGAAGGTGGCCGCGGGAACTCGAAAGAGTTCCGCAATCAGCGCCCGATGACGACGGACTCCTCCTCAAGACGAGGAGGAGGAGTATTCTCTCCGGAGGAGGAGAGAAGAAGAGGAAGGCTTCCCCAATCGGGAGGCGAAGGGTCCAAGAGGGGAGAACTATCCCTCGACAGTTTCGCCAACACCAGGCGTTGGCGAGGATGAGTGGCTCAAGGGCTGCATCCGCAAGATCGTAAGTATCCGGATCCTTGATGTGTAATTTCTTTTATGTCGCGTGGTGTCCTTCTAATGCCGCATTCTGTCCGTAGTCCGGCCGATGATGATCTTCCCGCTTCATCAAGCGGGTCATTGGCCCCGTCGGATGTGGACTCACTTCCGACCGCCACTACCCCCCATGGCGAAGACGCCGAGGTGGGATCCCAGAGAGGGACCCATCAGGAGGAGGCTCCGGAGGCGCCGTCAGGCAGCCTCCCGGACTTTGTGCCGACTCTACATCGAACTGCAGTGGTTCCAGAGTCCGCAAGCGCCCTTCAAAGAAGGGCAGGACTAAGACGCCGGGCGGCCTCCGCCCAACCGAGGCGCCAGATAACTGTTGAGGCGCTTAAAGGCGCCCATCGAGGAAGAACACCGCACTATCATGAGTGCGGTCATTGAGAAGGTCCGGCTCGCTAAGAGCGGGCCGACTGAAGCTCGCAGCAGCCTTCTAACAAAGCTTTGAGGTAAGAAGTTAAAATTATGTAATGTAATACCGCATAGACAAGAGTTTTCGATGCTCGATTCGGTGTTGGAAAGAAAAGCCGACCGAGGATCTAACAAGATATACGCAGGTTGCCTAAAATATGTCAATATGGGTTTGCAGGCTCTTTCTTGACCTCTGCCGCACAAACGGCGGAGGTCGATGTAAAGAAGAAGGATCTCGGCGGTCCGAGCAAGAGCTCGCCATGCCAAGAGGCAGCTCGAGGAAAAAGAAGGTGAGTAACACCAATTTGAATTAGTACCTTACAGAAAAGGATTTCGGTTGCAATAAAATTAACAAGGATAATGCGGGTATTGCAGGGGCCACTAACGAGGTGGCAGCCCTGAAGGAGGTTGTGTCCATGGCCGAACGCAGTGCGGCCGCAGAACGGGCCGAGCGAGAAAAGCAGGAGGCACGGGTGGCGAAAGTACGGCAAGAGCTCCAGGCTCTCATGGAGAAGCATGAGAGTTTGGAGCGTGACTCAAAGACTCGAGAGTCCGAGCTTGCCTCGGCTCTCGAAAGTGCCAAGTCCGCCAAGGCCGAGGCCCATAAGGCCCTTCAGGAGGTTGAGGACATAAAGAAGATAGCGGTCGATAAGGCATTTCTCATGCAAAGCAGGCATGTTAATGTGAACTACCTGACACTTACCCGCATTCGCAGCTCTCCAGGGGCGTTTGCAGATCTGCCGCGTAGTGCATCTGATGCCGCCGCATTCTATCGTGGCGAGGAGGGGAGCTCGATGGAGAAGGTCTTCGGTCTCGATCTGCCGAGGCCGCCATCCGTGCCCCCAAGCGACCAGGTGAAGCGCTGGTCGAACTCCACAAGGTAGCCGAGGAGGCCATGAAGGGCCTCATAGTCCGGTGTGGCTGGACAGGCCATGCCTGGAGCTACTTTGGCCTCATGCGCGGCTGGTGGATGCATGCCCCGGGTGGAGGTCATCAAGCGCTTCCGCTTTGTATTGAAGGCGCTCGTCGGGCCCTTGCCCGCACAAAGGTGCATGGGGCAAGTTGGATGCGGAGAAGCTCACAGACCCACCGCCACCGGCAGGAGTATCGCACCGAGAAGTATTATAAAATTGTCTGAAGGGAGCTGCGATATTGCGGATGAGTGCTCTCGAAATGTAATCTTTGAGTGAACTCGCTATGTATTTATCTGGCGCTGAAAACTTCGCTCATATGCGCCATGAGCAACGCTTGTTTAATTTAAAATATTACCTTACAGGCGGCCGCTTTTAAAATTTGAGAGATGGCAAATCGTTGGCTTCAGCCCCCAAGCCACAAGTTTGGAGTGTTAGGGATAAACTTGAGCACTCTTGTTCCCATTTTGGGTCCATCTAGGAGGCGCCAACACGATTTAACAAGGCAACCGGACTTATAATGCTTGAACACTCTCACTTAGCCATAGAATTCTATAATTTTAAATTTGGTGAAGCCCTGGTATTCGTAAGACCGAATCCGGGCGCTATCCACGCCTTCGTCGGACATTATCCGAACTTCGCTCAAGCGGCGTGAGTCTTTAAGGACCGAAAAAACCTCTCGAACAGCGACCAGTCTCTCGCCTTATCATACTAGTCGGTTTAGCTTTCCATCGAGGCGCCGCCTGCTCAACCGGGCACAATCGCATGGTTCTCCCAAAGGCCACCTTAGCCGGCTGTAACGGAACGTAAGGCACCAAAACGTGGGAGCCGGGCAAACCCAACTATTGACCCAAGACATGATTCGGAGTCGATTCATATAATGCTATAAGTTCGGGGTGCCGCACTTGTGAAAGTGTTGGGACTTTATCACACCATAATTTGGGGAACAGAAGCCCCTGGCGTATTCAGCCGTACCAAAATATACGGGTGCAAGATGTCATGTAATGAACATATATATAAAAGGTAATGCAATTGCAATAAAAAGGTGCTGCATTATTTATGAAAGAGGGTCTGCTAGTAAAGCGGACTGATACAAATAGTGCGGTAAGCAAGGGATTTGGACTAAATAAACATGTCCCCCTCCAGGGATGAGCTGCAGACTTGGTGGATATAATCGAATTTAATGCTCGTAATTGAGACCACCTGAATGTTCGTCGCGGCCTTCTTTAGTCCTTGACTGTTGCATCATGAGTTCGGCGGGTTCGCCACCGGACAGGGCTTCTGCTTAACGGAGTCCTGTGTACACAAAGTAGTAAAGTGAAAAAGAAAAGAAGGGGGGCACACTTGCGAGCCCCTGGTGTGGTCGAGCCGCACTCTGGGTCCATTGTGATCGTGCCCCTTTCCCTGCGCCCATGGTATCTCCAAAGCGTAATCATGTATGCGGAGGGTTATTTTTGCGGTCATGCGTGAGCGAGGGTTGGGGCCGCATTGCTACGTATGCTCTGATCGCGCCAGGTGGTCCTGATTGGCATTGCTCCGGGTGTGTTTCGCTGTATCCGGCCTTTTAACGGCCGGGCTCGAGAATTGCCTTAAGAGGCTGCTCAGATTTCGCCGCGAGAGTCATTGTATGTTCCTCCGCTCGAGGGAGCGTTCCGTATTTCCATTGACCGTGATGACTCCACGAGGGCCTCGCATCTTGAGCTTTAGGAATGCATAATGCGGCACGCGCTGAATTTTGCAAACGTGGTTTGTCCGGCGAGCGTGATAGCCGCGCTAAACGGGACTATGTCGAAGATTAACTCTTCGCCCGAAATTATCCGAGATCCAAGACCACTTCAAAGTGTGGTCGAGCTCTGCATAGCTTGGCTTCGATCCCGGAATGACACCTTTAAAGGTTGTCTTTGTAGGTTTAATCCTTGATGGGTCTATGCCCATTTTGCGACTTGTATCCCGATAAAGCAGGTTCAGCTACGCCGCCGCCCATCAGACTCTCGTGAGGTGAAATCCATCGACGATTGGGTCTAAAACCAATGCGGCGAATCCGCCATGGCGTATGCTGGTCGGATGGTCTCTTCGATCGAAAGTGACCGGACAAGAGGACCATGGATTGAACTTTGGGGCGACTTGCTCCATCGCATAGACGTCCCTTAGTGCGTGTTTCCTCTCCCTCTTGGGTATGTGGGTCGCGTATATCATATTTACCGTCCGCACTTGCGGGGGGAAACCCTTCTGTCCTCTGTTGTTCGGCGGTCGGGTCTCTTCCTCGTCACCGCTGTGTAGCCCCTTGTCATTGTTTTGGGCAATTAACTTGCCGGCCTGCTTGAACACCCAGCAATCTCTATTGGTGTGGTTAGCTGGCTTTTCAGAGGTGCCATGTATCTGGCATAAGCGGTCGAGTATTCAGTCCAGATTGGGACGGACCGGAGTGGTTCTTTTGAATGGCTTCTTCCATCGACCGGTTTAGAGCCTCGGAATCCGCATTGATCGCCAGATCCTCCTTATCGCCGCCGCACGCGGCGCTTGTTTTTGTTTCGACGTGACTCGCCATTGTTGTCCTTGGTATCCGGACTGCTGAATTTTTACGGAGGTTGTTGCTACGGGCTAGCTAGCTGTCCTCTCCCCGCAAAAGCGGTCATTAACGATGTGAGGGCTGCCATGGATTTCGCTTTTCCTGCCCTGTGCCGGGCTAGCCATTCGTCCCGGATGTTATGTTTGAAGGCTGCAAGGGCCTCGTGATCCGGACAATCGACGATTTGGTTTTTCTTTGTCAAGAACCGTGTCCGTAATTGTCCGCCGATTCGTCTGGCTGCTGAATAATGTGGCTTAGGTCATCGGCGCTCGGTGCTCGCACATATGTGCCCTGAAATTGTCGAGGAATGCGGCTTCCAGGTCCTCCCAAAGCACCCAATTGACTCTGCGGGCAAGCTCTTTAGCCAATGCCGAGCTGGTCCTTTAAGCTTGAGTGGGAGATACTTGATGGCATGTAGATCGTCACCGCGGGCCATGTGGATGTGGAGAAGATAGTCTTCGATCCAAACCGCGGGGTCTGTTGTGCCATCGTAAGATTTGATGTTTCTGGGTTTAAACCCTTCGGGATCGATGATCCATTACTTCGTCGATGAAGCATAGAGGGTATGGCGCCCAGATTGAGCAATATCGCGACGTAGCTCGAGAGAGCGCCGTCTCGCTGTGTTCGCCCGCCGCGGTTATTGTATCCGCGCGACGGTATTTGTCGGGTCGAGGGCGCCCACGTGATCCGTAGATGGATCTGGATTGCCTTGCCTTGTCCTCCAATATGTCTCGCAAGTCCAGCGTGTTCCTCTTGGCTTCAGACTTTTGGAGCGATGCCGGGTACGCCTTGGCCGGGGGCTCGATGCCTCTCCGCCACGACCACGGGTGGTCGGTCACCATATCGTCTTGTTGGTGACGGAGGTATGTATGCTTCCTCCTCTAATCGGGGAGCAGCTTGCGCCTTGGGTAACTTTTGAGGGCGCTCGAGTTTATACTCTTCGCCACGAGGACCTCGGTCCATCGATCGCCAGAGGTCTGATCAGCTTGAAGCTGTTGCTGCTTTTAGTTTAGGCTGTTTCTTTGTGGCGATAAGCCTGCGCTTGAAGTGCTCTTGTTCGACCGATCCTCGTGTGCATTTAATTCATCATCGCTGAGGCTTGCTTCATCTTGGAGGGAGGCATATAGTTATGATCCTCAACCTCTTCGCCGCCCTCTCATGAGGGCTTGCTTCGATCCTCCCGCGCTGAGTCTTTGGAGGGGATTGTCTTCGCACTCTCCGAGTATTATTATCTCCGTGCCGGAATCTCCATTCTTGTTGTGGCGGGATTTAGAGCGGCGCCGCTGTCGTCGGCGTTTGGGCTGCTTCTTTAGAGAATCTGCCTCCGCCGCTTCTTCGCCATCCCCGTCCTTTGGGGTGTCCACCATATATATGTCGATGACGAGGTGGTCTTCCAAAGGTTCTGTAGGCGCTGGTTCTGTTAAATCTCCGGCATCGTTGTTGTCGGTGTCAAACCGGCGGATCTCGGTAGGGGTCCCGAACTGTGCGTCTAGGCGGATGGTAACAAGAGACGAGGGACACGATGTTTTTACCTGTGTTGGGCCCTCTCGATGGAGGTAAAACCTACATCCTGCTTGATTAATATTGATGATATGGGAAGTACAAGAGTGGATCTACCACGAGATCAAGGAGGCTAAACCCTAGAAGCTAGCCTATGGTATGATTGTTGTAATGTATGTTGTCCCACGGACTAAAGCCCTCCAGTTTATATAGACAACGGAGGAGGCTAGGGTTACAGTCGGTTACAATGGTAGGAGATCTACATATCCAGATTGCCAAGCTTGCCTTCCACGCCAAGGAAAGTACCATCCGGACACGAGCCGAGTCTTCAATCTTCTATCTTCGTAGTCTTGGAGTTGGCGGATAATGATAGTCCGCTGTCCGGACACCCCTAGTCCAGACTCCTCAAGAGCCCTCGAACCAGTCTTGAATGACGATAAGTCCGGCGCGCATAATGTTCGGCATTGCAAGGCGGGTTCCTCCCTTGAATAATCCAGAGAAGATCATGAACACCAGGATAGTTTCCGGCTCTGCAAAAAATAATTTCCACATTCCACCATAGAGAGAATAAAATATACACTAGCTCAATCTGCTGATGTATCATGCGGCGTGACATCACACCACAACCAAGCCTTTGTTTGAATCGTTTTTTACTACACCACCTCAGCACGTTTAGCGAGGCGGTTTCCTTGGCACGTCTTGTCGAAGCAGAGATCGTGTTCCCCTTATTCCGGGATTCTCATCAATACGGATGTGGGTAACCCAACCGCGCCATTGATGGTGGCGCTTGGGAGATAAGCGAGTTTTATCAGGCCGGTGGGGGACGCATAGTTTTCCTCCGCCTATATATAAGGGATAAGGATTCACCTTCTCACCTACGCCTTCTTCCTCCTTTGCTTATCCATCTCTGCGACTCAAGCTCCAACACCCAAGCTTATGATCTCGCCGACCTTCTCCGAATATGTCCGGAGCGGAGGTAAATGGTTAGCCTCCACCGCTAAGGAGCAGGACATCACCAAGCTGCGCGACGCGGATACCTTTCCAGCGATATCGCAGATCGGCTGCCCGACGAGGGCAGCTCATCCCTACCCCAGGCCTCATGAGAGGGTCGTCTTCCTCCCCACTTCCTCCGCTGGACTGGGCTTTCCGCCCATCCATTCGTCCAGGGGCTCATGTTTTACTACGGCCCGGATTTCCACGATCCGGCGCCAACTTCATCCTCAACATCTCGGCGTTTATCGTCAGGTGTGAGGCCTTCCTCTGCATCCGCCCCACTTCGCCTGTGGCTCAAGACCTTCAACGCAAGTCAAGGTTGTGAAGGGCACGCATAAGCGAATGCGGAGGCGCCATGTTGGGCAAATTGCCCAACGTCCCTTGGCTCAAAGGGACCTTCGTGGACTCCGTCAAGGGGTGGCAATCGGGTGGTTCTACATCACCGAGCCAAGCAAACCCACATGGGCGGCGGCCCCGAGTTTAGATCTGCATCCCCACGCAGCTCACCTCCTGGAAAGAGAAGGGCTTGCAGTGGGGCAATCCGGTGGAGGTGACGGGACTCCGAGCATGTATCAAGAAGATGGTGAGCAATAGGCTCAGGCTCGTCGACGTGGTTTAAGTCATGCTCATCCGGCGGATCCTCCCATGCCAAGAACGGGCATTCAATTTGTGGAGTTCAATCCGAACAGCACCAGCGCTAAGCGGGCTCTTCGATACAACATCTGAAGGCGCTGGAGGGTGCTGTTCTAGGCGCCAAAGCCCGCGTCCATGATCAAGATCATGGATTCAGCTCGCGAGATCGAGCCCGACGAGGTAAGTGATTCAACCCCATTACGGGACACTTGTGATAATTAGATTGACTCTAGTGAGGTTTCATTCTGCCTCTTCCTTTGACAGGAATGGATGGAGAAGGCCAAGCTGCTTATCAGCCCGGCTCCCATGCTAGAAGACCCAGTGGACGCCCGCTTAGCAGGGCTGCTGGTTCCGGCACCGCACGTGGTGCTGTTGAAGAAGGCCAAGAAGGTGGCCGCGGGGACTCGAAAGAGTTCCCGCAATCAGGCGTCTGACGACGATGAGGACTCCTCCACCGAAGAAGAGGAGGAGGAGTATTCTCTCCCGGAGGAGGGAGAGAAGAAGAGGAAGGCTTCCCCAATCGGGGAGGCCGAAGGGTCCAAGAGGGGGAGAACTATCCCCCCGGACAGTTTCGCCAACACCAGCGTTGGCGAGGATGAGTGGCCTCCAAATGCCAAGCGTCCGGCGAGATCGTAAGTATCTGGATCCTTGATGTGTAATTTCTTTTATGTCGCGCAGTATCCTTCTAACGCCGCATTTTGTCCGTAGTCCGGCCAATGATGATCTCCCCGACTCATCAAGCGGGTCATTGGCCTCGTCGGATGTGAATTCCATCCCGACTGCCTCTACCCCACGCGCCGACGAGGACGCCGAGGTGGGATCCCAAAGAGGGACCCATCAGGAGGAGGATCCGGAGGCGCCGTCAGGCAGCTTCCCGGACTTTGTGCCGGACTCTACATCGGAACCCGCAGTGGTTCCAGAGTCCGGCAAGCTGCCCGTTCGAAAGAAGGGCAGGACCGTGACGCCAGTGGCCTCCGTCCAACCGGAGGCGCCGGATAACCTGTTGGAGGCGCTTAAAGGCACTTCCATCAAGGAAGAACACCGCACTATCATGAGTGCGGTGATTGAGAAGGTTCAGCTCGCTAAGAGAGGGCTGACCGAAGCCTGCAGCAGCCTTCTAACATGCTTTGAGGTAAGAAGTTAAAATTATGTAATGTAATACCGCATAGACAGTAGCCCCTGATGCTTAGTTCGGTGTTCGGAAAGAAAAACCGGACTAAGGATCTCAAGATATACGCAGGGTTGCCTAAAATATGTCAATATGGGTTTGCAGGCTACGCTGCTAACCTCTGCCGCACTAACGGCGGAGGTCGACGTGCTGAAGAAGGATCTCGAGCGGTCCGAGCAAGAGCTCGGCCATGCAAAGAAGCAGCTCGAGGAAAAAGAAGGTGAGTAACACCTCTTTGAATAAGTACCTTCTGTAAAAGGATTTTGGTTGCAAATAAAATTAACAAGGATAATATGTGTATTGCAGGGGCCACTAACGAGGTGGCAGCCACGAAGGATCTTGTGTCCGCGTCAACGCAAAGGCGGCCATGAACGGGCTGAGCGAGAAAAGCAAGAGGCACGGGTGGCGGAAGTTCGGCAAGAGCTCCAGGCTCTCATGGAAAAGCATGAGAGTTTGGAGCGTGACTCCAAGACTCGAGAGTCCGAGCTTGCCTTGGCTCTCGAAAGTGCCAAGTCCGCCAAGGCCGAGGCCCATAAGGCCCTTCAGGAAGTTGAGGACATAAAGAAGATAGCGGCGGGTAAGGCATTTTTCATGCAAAGCAGGCATGTTAATGTGAACTACCAGACACTTACCCGAATTCGGAGCTCTCCAAGGGCGTTTGCAGATATGCCGCGTAGTGCGTCTCATGCCGCCGCATTCTATCGTGGCGAGGAGGGGAGCTCGACGGAGAAGGTCTTCGGTCTCAAGACTCGAGGCCGCCATCCAGTGCCCCAAGCGACCGGTGAAGCGCTGGTCGAACTCCACAAGGTAGCCGAGGAGGCCATGAAGGTTCTCATAGTCCGGTGTGGCCTAGACAGGCCATGCCAGGAGCTACTTTGGCCTCGTCGGCGGCTGGTGGATGCATGCCCTGTGCTGGATGTAGTCAAGCGCCTCACTTTGTATTGAAGGCGCTCGTCGGGCCCTTGCCCGCATAAAGGTGCAATGGGGCAAATTGGATGCGGTGAAGCTTCTCACGGACCCACCGCCGCCGGGCAAGGAGTATCGCATGCCGGAGAAGTATTATAAAATTTTCCTGAAGGGAGCCTGCGATATTGCAGATGAGTGCTCTCGAAATGTAATATTTGAGTGAACTCGCTATGTATTTATCCTGTGCGCTGAAGACTTCGTTCATATGCGCCATGAGCAACGCTTGTTTAATTTAAAATATTACCTTCATGCGGCCGTTTGTAAAATCTGGGAGATGGCAAGTCGTTGGCTTCACCCCCAAGCCACAAGTTTGGGGTGTTGGGATAAACTTGAGCACTCTTGTTCCCATTTTGGGTCCATCTAGGAGGCGCTCAACATGACGTAACAAGGCAACCGGACTTATAATGCTTGAACACTCTCACTTAGCCATAGAATTCTATAATTTTAAATTTGGTGAAGCCCCGGTATTCGGAAGACCGAATCGAGGCGCTATCCACGCCTTCGTCGGACATTATTCGAACTTCGCTCAAGCGGCGTGAGTCTTTAAGGACCGAAAAACCTCTCGAACAGCGACCAGTCTCTCGCCTTATCATGCCGATCGTTTTAGCTTTCTCCGAGGCGTTAGCCCGGCTCAACCGGGCGCAATCGCGATGGTTCTCCCAGTGCCACCTTAGCCCGTGAACGGAACGTAAGGCACCAAAGCGTGGGAGCGGGCAAACCCAACTATTGACCCAAGACATGATTCAAGTCGATTCATATAATGCTATAAGTTTGGGGTGCCGACTTGTGAAAGTGTTAGGACTTTATCACACCATAATTTGGGGAGCGAAGCCCTGGCGATTCGGCCGCACCAAAATATACGGGTGCAACATGTCATGTAATGAACATATATATAAAAGATAATGCAATTGCAATAAAAAGGTCCTGCATTATTTATGAAAGAAAGTCTGCTAGTAGAGCGGATTGATACAAACAGTGCGGTAAGCAAGGGATTTGGACTAAATAAACATGTCCCCCTCCAGGGATGAGCTGCAGACTTGGTGTATATAATCGAATTTAATGCTCGTAATTGAGACCACCAGAATGTTCGTCGCGGCCTTCTTTAGTCCCTGACTGTTGCATCATGAGTTCGGCGGGTTCGCCACCGGACAGGGCTTCTGCTTAACGGAGTCCTGTGTACACAAAGTAGTAAAATGAAAAAGAAAAGAAGGGGGGCACACTTGCGAGCCCCTGGTGTGGTCGAGCCACACTCTGGGTCCATCGTGCCCCTTTCCCTGCGCCCATGGTATCTCCAAAGCGTAATGATGTGCGCGGAGTGTTATTCTTGCGATCATGCGCGGGCGAGGGTTGGGGCCGCATTGCTACGCGTGCTCTGATCGCGCCAGGTGGTCTTGGTTGGCATTGCTCCGGGCGCGCTTTGCTGTATCCAGCCTTTTAACTGCCGGACTTGAGAATTGCCTTAGAAGGCTGCTCGTATTACGCCTCGAGCGCTGAATGTTCCTCCGCTCGGAGGAGCGTTCCGTATTCCCATTGACCGTGATGACTCCACGAGGGCTGGCATCTTGAGCTTTAGGTATGCATAATGCGGCACCGCGCTGAATTTTGTAAACGCGTTCGTCCGAGCAGACGTGATAGCCGCGCTAAACGGGACTATGTTGAAGATTAACTCTTCGCTCGGAAATTATCCGAGGATCCAAGACCACTTCGGTGTGGTCGAGCTGCACGGTTGGCTTCCACTCTGGGATGACACCTTTAAAGGTTGTCTTTGTAGGTTTAATCTGATGGGTCTATGCCCATTTTGCGCACCGTATCTCGATAAAGCAGGTTCAGAGCTCTGCCGCCGTCCATCGAGGACTCGTGAGGTGAAATCCATCGACGATTGGGTCTAAAACCAATGCGGCGAATCCGCCATGGCGTATGCTGGTCGGATGGTCTCTTCGATCGAAAGTGATCGACAGAAGACCATGGATTGAACTTTGGGGCGATGGCTCCATCGCATAGACGTCCACGAAAGCGCGTTTCCTCTCCCTCTTTGGTATGTGGGTCGCGTATATCATATTCACCATCCGCACTTGTGGGGGGAAACCCTTCTGTCCTCTGTTGTTCGGCGGTCGGGTCTCTTCCACGTCGTCGCTGTTTAGCCCCTTGTCATTGTTTTCGGCAATTAACTTGCCGGCCTGCTTGAACACCCAACAGTCTCTATTGGTGTGGTTAGCTGGCTTTTCAGAGGTGCCATGTATCTGGCCTAAGCGGTCGAGTATTCGGTCCAGATTGGACGGACCCGGAGTGGTTCTTTTAAATGGCTTCTTCCACTGACCGGGTTTAGAGCCTCGGAATCCGGCATTGACCGTCGTATCCTCCTTATCGCCGCCGTTAACGCGGCGCTTGTTTTGTTTCGGCGTGACTGCCGTTGTTGTCCTTGGTATCCGGACTGCCAGAATTTTTGTGGAGGTTGTTGCTACGGGCTAGCTAGCTGTCCTCTCCCGCAAAAGCGGGTCATTAATGATGTGAGGGCTTCCATGGATTTGGCTTTTCTGTCCCAGTGCGGGCAAGCCATTCGTCCCGGATGTTATGTTTGAAGGCTGCAAGGGCCTCTGCATCCGGACAATCGGCGATTTGGTTTTCTTTGTCAAGAACCGTGTCGTAATTGTTTGGCCAATTCGTCTTCTGCTGAATGATGTGGCTTAGGTCATCGCGTCGGTGGTCGCGCTATACGTGCCACGGAAGTTGTCGAGGAATGCGGCTTCGTGTCTTCCCAAACACCCAATTGACTCTGCGGGCAAGCTGTTTAGCCAATGCCGAGCTGGTCCTTTAAGCTTGAGTGGGAGGTACTTGATGGCATGGAGATCATCACCGCGGGCCATATGAATGTGGAGAAGATAGTCTTCGATCCAAACCGCGGGGTCTGTTGTGCCATCGTAAGATTCGATGTTTACGGGTTTAAACCCTTCGGGGATCTGATGATCCATTACTTCGTCAGTGAAGCATAGAGGGTGTGCGGCGCCTCTGTATTGAGCGATATCGCGACGCAGCTCGAGAGAGCACTGTCTGCTGTGTTTGGCCCGGCCGGGGTTATTGTATTCGGTGCGACGGTATTCGTCGTGGGTCGTAGGGCACCCACGTGATCCGTAGATGGATCTGGATTGCCTTGCCTTGTACTGCAATATGTCTCGCAAGTCCGGTGCGTTCCCTCTTGGCTTCGTACTTTTGGAGCGATGCTGGGGTATGGTCTTGGCTGGGGGCCTGGATGCCTCTCTGTCATGACCACGGGGTGGTCGGTCAGCCATATCATGCGCTGGTGATGGAGGTATGTATGCTTCCTCCTCTAATCGGGGGAGCAGCTTGCGTCTTGGGTAACTTTTGGAGGCGTTCGAGTTTATACTCTTGACGCGAGGACCTCGGTCCATCGATCGCCAACAAGTCTTGATCAGCTTGGAGCTGTTGCTGCTTTTTCTTTAGGCTGTTTCTTTGTGGCGATAAGCCGCGCTTGAAGCGCTCTTGTTCGACGGGATCCTCAGTGCAGCGAATTCATCATCGTTGAGGCTTGCTTCGTCTTTGGAGGGAGGCATATAGTTATCATCCTCAACCCCTTAAATGCGCCGCCTCTCGTGGGGGCTTGCTTCTGCGTCTGGCTTGTCTTTGAGTCTTTTTGGAGGGGATTGTCTTCGCACTCTCCGAGTATTATTATCTCTGTGCGGAATCTCCATTCTTCTGTGTGGCGGGATTTAGAGCGGCGCCACGACGTCGGCGTTTGGGCTGTTTCTTTAGAGAGTTTGCCTCCGCTTCTTCGCCATCCCGTCTTTTGGGGTGTCCACCATATATATGTCGATGACGAGGTGGTCTTCGATGCCCTATAGGCGCTGGTTCTGTTAAATCTCCGCATCGCCGTCCATAGCGTCGATGTCATCGGAGTCGTAGTCTAGCATGTCGGTTAGATCATCGACAGTGGCTACAAAGTGGGTGGTGGGTGGGCTCTGAATTTCTTCCTTGTCCGTACCCCAGCCCTCCTGGCCATAGTTCAGCCAGGACTCTCCTGATAACGAGAGATGCTTTAGTGAATTCAGGATATCGCCAAAAGGCGAGTATTGAAAGATGTCCGCGGCGGTGAATTCCATAACGGCGCCCAATCCGGATCGATTGGTAGGGGCACGGGAGGTTGAGTCCGCGAGGAGTCCGCGCGGAATCACGAAGTTCGCAGAGACAAGATCGGTGTTCGGCCCAACGCCGTGGATGTTGAAGCCCCTGTGGCGTCTATCCACCGCCCTCGATATAGGCGATCGGCTCCGGGCTAATGGCCGAGCGAATCCGTGCGCCACCGAGGCTTTGCTCGTGGCGAGCTAGATCATGCCCGTCCACAAGGCGGCGCGCTTGGCTGTGGCTCGAGTCCGTAAAGATCAAGTCTCCGCGGACGTCGGCCGTGAAGTTTAAGCTTCGAATCGACTCGACGGCCAGGGCGTAGCTTCGATCTGCTCCAGATGGCCAAGTGAATCGGCCCGCAGTGCGAAGCCGCCGAATACGAAGATCTGTCCGGGGAGAAAAGTCTCACCTAGGACAGCGTTGTTGGTTGAAGATGCCATCAAGCCTATCGGTGACGACACAGAGGAACTCTCAATGAAAGCACCAATGTCGGTGTCAAAACCGCGGATCTCGGGTAGGGGTCCCGAACTGTGCGTCTAGGCGGATGGTAACAAGAGGCGAGGGACACGATGTTTTTACCAGGTTCGGGCCCTCTCGATGGAGGTAAAACCCTACGCCCTGCTTGATTAATATTGATGATATGGGTAGTACAAGAGTGGATCTACCACGAGATCAAGGAGGCTAAACCCTAGAAGCTAGCCTATGGTATGATTGTTGTAATGTATGTTGTCCCACGGACTAAAGCCCTCCGGTTTATATAGACACCGGAGGAGGCTAGGGTTACATGAGTCGGTTACAATGGTAGGAGATCTACATATCCGTATTGCCAAGCTTGCCTTCCACGCCAAGGAAAGTACCATCGGACACGAGCCGAGTCTTCAATCTTCTATCTTCGTAGTCTTGGAGTCCGGCGGATAATGATAGTCGGCTGTCCGGACACCCCTAGTCCAGGACTCCTCGATCGTCCATAGCGTCGATGTCGTCCGAGTCGTAGTCTAGCATGTCGGTTAGATCATCGATAGTGGCTACAAAGTGGGTGGTGGGTGGGCTCAATTTCTTCGTCGCTCATACCCCAGCCATCCCGGCCATAGTCGCCAGACTCTCCGATAACGAGAGGTGCTTTAGTGAATTCAGGATATCACCAAAAGCGAGTATTGAAAGATGTCATGGCGGTGAATTCCATAACCGCGCCCAATCCGGATCGATTGGTAGGGCGCGGGAGGTTGAGTCCGACGCGAGTCCGGCGCCCGGAATCATGAGTTTCGCGAGGGACAAGATCGGTGTTCGCTCCATCGCCGTGGATGTTGAAGCCCTCAGGGCGGCATCTATCCACCGGCCCTCGATCTGGGCGATCGGCTCCGGGCTAATGGCCGAAGCGGATCCGTGTGCGGCCACCAAGGCACTGTTCGGCGGCAGAGCTAGATCATGCCCATCGTCACAGTGCGGCGCGCTCTGCAGTGGCTCGAGTCCGTCGAAGATCAAGTCTCCGCAGACATCGGCCGTGAAGTTTCAGCTTCCGAATCTAACCCGACGGCCGGGCGTAGCTTCGATCTACTCGGATGGCCAAGTGAATTGCCCGCGAGCGGGCCGCCGAATCTGAAGATCTGTCCGGTGAGAAAAGTCTCACCCGACAGCGTTGTTGGTTGAAGATGCCATCAAGCCTATCGGTGGCGACGGAGGAACTCTCAATGAAAGCACCAATGTCGGTGTCAAAACCGCGGATCTCGGTAGGGGTCCTGAACTATGCGTCTAGGCGGATGGTAACAGGAAACAAGGGACACGATGTTTTACCCGAGTTGGGCCCTCTCGATGGAGGTAAAACCCTACGTCCTGCTTGATTAATATTGATGATATGTTGTAATGTATTACAAGAGTGGATCTACCACGAGATCAAGGAGGCTAAACCCTAGAAGCTAGCCTATGGTATGATTGTTGTAATGTATGTTGTCCCACGGACTAAAGCCCTCCGGTTTATATAGACACCGGAGGAGGCTAGGAATTACAGTCGGTTACAATGGTAGGAGATCTACATATCCGTATTGCCAAGCTTGCCTTCCACGCCAAGGAAAGTCCCATCCGGACACGGGCCGGAGTCTTCAATCTTGTATCTTCGTAGTCTTGGAGTCCGGCGGACAATGATAGTCTGGCTGTCCGGACACCCCCTAGTCCAGGACTCCCTCACTCTTCGTCACAAGTCGAGCTTCATAGATGGTGACATTACCGTCCACGTCTGTCTTTTTCTTAAAGATCCATTTATCTCAATGGCTTGCCGATCATCGGGCAAGTCCACCAAAGTCTTTGCTTTGTTCTGATACATAGATCATATCTCGGATTTCATGGTTTCTAACATTTGTCGAAATATGGGCCCACCATCACTTCTCCATAGCTCGTAGGTTCATTGTTGTCTAGCAACATGACCTTCAAGATAGGATTACTGTACCACTCTGAAGTAGTACGCATCCTTGTCACCCTACGAGGTACGGTAGTGACTTGATCCGAAACTTCATGATCACTATCATAAGCTTCTACTTCAATTGGTGTGGGCGCCACAGGAACAACTTCATGGGCCCTGCTACACACTAGTTGAAGTGACGGTTCAATAACCTCATCAAGTCTCCACCATGCTCCCACTCAACTTTCCGAGACAAACTTTTCCTCGAGAAAGGACCCGATTCAAGAAACAATCCCTATTGCTTTCGGATCTGAATTAGGAGGTATACCCAACTGTTTTGGGTGTCTTATGAAGATGCATTTTATCCACTTTGGGTTCCAGCTTATCAACCTAAAACTTTTTCACGTAAGCGTCGCAGCCCCAAACTTTTAAGAAACGACAACTTAGGTTTCTCCAAACCATAGTTCAAACGGTGTCGTCTCAACGGAATTATGTGGAGCCCTATTAAAGTGAGTGCGGTTGTCTCTAATGCCTAACCCATGAACGATGGTGGTAATTCGATAAGAGACATCATGGTACGCACCATATCCAATAGGGTGCAACTATGATGTTCGGACACACCATCACACTATGGTGTTCCAGGCGGTATTAATTGTGAAACAATTTCCACGAAGTGTCTTAATTGCGTGCCAAAGCTCAGAACTCAGATACTCATCTCTATGATCATATCATAGACATTTTATCCTCTTGTCACGATGATCTTCAACTTCACTCTGAAATTACTTGAACCATTCAAGAATTAGGACTTGTGTTTCATCAATTAAATATACTCAGTATCTACTCAAATCATCCGTGAATTAAGAACATAACGATATCCATTGCGTGCCTCAGCACTCATTGGACTGCACACATCAAAATGTATTACTTCCAACAAGTTGCTTTCTTGTTCCATTTTACTGAAAACGAGGCTTTCAGTCATATTGCCCATGTGGTATGATTTGCATGTCTCAAGTGATTGAAAATCAAGTGAGTCCAAACGGTCCATTTGCATGGAGTTTCTTCATGCATATACACCAATAGACATGGTTCGCATGTCTCAAACTTTTCAAAAAACGAGTGAGTCCAAAGATCCATCAACATGGAGCTTCTTCATGCATTTTATACCAATATGACTTGCATGGCAGTGCCACAAGTAGGTGGTACTATCATTACTATCTTATATCTTTTGGCATGAACATGTGTATCACTACGATCGAGATTCAATAAACCATTCATTTTAGGTGCAAGACCATTGAAGGTATTATTCAAATAAACAGAGTAACCATTATTCTCCTTAAATGAATAACCGTGTTGTGATAGACATAATCCAATCATGTCTATGCTCAATGCAAACACCAAATAACAATGGGACATTTACATCTATGCCCTTAACTCGAACCCACTACTTAGTTTTGCCCCTAATTTTTAGGTATGCTTAGTTTTGCCCCTCCGCCGTTAGTGTCACTTATAGAAATGCCCTTTTGGGTCGTTACCGTCTGGTAAAAGGACTTTGACCACCCAGAAAAAAATAGCAAAAAAATCAAAAAAAAATCTGAAATTTTGTGGGATCGAAGATAGTCATGTCCGCAAGGCGCGTGCAAATTTGTGTGTCATTCGGACACCCTGGGAGCTCGTGGCAAATGTAATCATAAATTTTTTACGCATATGAACTATAAATTCAAAAATATAGAAAAAAATCAAAAAAATATAAGATTTTGTGGGACTGAAGATACTTAGGTGCACAAAATGTGTGCACATTTTTGTTTTGTTTGGACATCGTAGGAGCTCGCGGAGGAAAAAACAAAGTTTAGCTCCTACGAGCTCCTACGGGCTCCTACGATGTCCAAACACAACAAAAATGTGCACACATCTTGTGCACCTAAGTATCTTCAGTCCCCCAAAATTTCATATTTTTTTGATCTTTTTTTCTATTTTTTCGAATTTACTGTTCACATGCGTACAAAATTTATGATTTCCTTTCCCACGAGCTCCCAGGGTGTTCGAACGGCACACAAATTTGCACGTGCCTTGCGGACATGACTATCTTCGATCCCACAAAATTTCCGATTTTTTTGATTTTATTTGCTATTTTTTTCTGGGTTGTCAAAGTCCTTTGACCAGACGGTAACGGCGCAAAAGGGCATTTCTATAAGTGATACTAACGGCGAAGGGGCAAAACTGAGCATACCTAAAAATTAGGGGCAAAACTGAGTAGTGGGTTCGAGTTAAGGGCAGAACTGGAAGGCCCAATAACAATTATTTAGGTTTAACACCAATCTCGACGGTAGAGGGAGCGTGCGATGCTTGATCACATCAAGCTTGGAAAAACTTCCAACACATATCGCCAGATCACCTTTAGCTTGTCTCCATTTACTCCGTAGCTTTTATTTTGAGTTACTAACACTTAGCAACCGAACCGGTATCTAATACCCTGGTGCTACTAGGAGTACTAGTAAAGTACACATTAACATAATGTATATCCAATATACTTCTATCGACCTTGCCAGCCTTCTCATCTACCAAGTATCTAGGGTAATTCTGCTCCAGTGGTTGTTCCCCTTATTACAGAAGCACTTAGTCTCGGGTTTGGGTTCAACCTTGGGTTTCTTCACTAGAGCAGCAGCTGATTTGCCGTTTCATGAAGTATCCCTTCTTGCCCTTGCCCTTCTTGAAACTAGTGGTTTCACCAACCATCAACAATTGATGCTCCTTCTTGATTTCTACTTTCGCGGTGTGAAACATTGCGAATATCTCAAAGATCATCATATCTATCCCTGATATGTTATAGTTCATCACAAAGCTCTAGCAGCTTGGTGGCAATGACTTTGGAGAAACATCACTATCTCATCTGGAAGATCAACTCCCACTCGATTCAAGTGATTGTTGTACTCAGACAATCTGAGCACAAGCTCAACGATTGAGCTTTTCTCCCTTAGTTTGCAGGCTAAGAAAATCGTCGGAGGTCTTATACCTCTTGACGTGGGCACGAGCCTGAAATCCCAATTTCAGCCCTCGAAACATCTCATATGTTTCGCGACGTTTCGAAATCATCTTCGGTGCCTCAACTCTAAACCATTTAACATTACTGAACTATCACGTAGTTATCAAAACGTGCATGTCATATGTTCGCAACATCCACAGACGACGTTCGAGGTTCAGCACACTGAGCGGTGCATTAAGGACATAAGCCTTCTACGAAGCAACGAGGACAATCCTCAGTTTACGGACCTAGTCCGCATAATTGCTACTATCAACTTTCAACTAAAATTTTCTCTAGGAACATATCTTAAATAGTAGAACTAAAGCGCGAGCTTACGACATATTTGCAAAGACCTTTTGACTATGTTCAGGATAATTAAGTTCATCTTATGAACTCCCACTCAGATAGACATCCCTCTAGTTATCTAAGTGATTACATGATCCGAGTCAACTAGGCCGTGTCCGATCATCACGTGAGATGGACTAGTCATCATCGGTGAACATCTTCATGTTGATCGTATCTACCATACAACTCATGCTCGACCTTTCGGTCTCGTGTGTTCCGAGGCCATGTCTGTACATGCTAGGCTCGTCAAGTTAACCTAAGTGTTTTGCGTGTGTAAATCTGGCTTACACCCGTTGTATGTGAACGTTAGAATCTATCACACCCGATCATCACGTGGTGCTTCGAAACAACGAACTTTCGCAGCAAAGGTACAGTTAGGGGAACACTTTCTTGAAATTTTAATGAGGGATCATCTTATTTACTACCGTCGTTCTAAGCAAATAAGATGCATAAACATGATAAACATCACATGCAATCAAAAAGTGACATGATATGGCCAATATCATTTTGCTCCTTTTGATCTCCATCTTCGGGGCTCCATGATCATCATCGTCACCGGCATGACACCATGATCTCCATCATCATGATCTCCATCATCGTGTCTCCATGAAGTTGTCTCGCCAACTATTACTTCTACTACTATGGCTAACGGTTTAGCAAAAAAGTAAAGCAATTACATGGCGTTGTTCAATGACACGCAGGTCATACAATAAATTAAGACAACTCCTATGGCTCCTGCCGGTTGTCATACTCATCAACATGCAAGTCGTGATTCCTATTACAAGAACATGATCAATCTCATACATCACATATCATTCATCACATTCTTTTTGGCATATCACATTACATAGCATACCCTGCAAAAACAAGTTAGACGTCCTCTAATTGTTGTTTGCATGTTTTACATGGCTGCTATGGGTTTCTAGCAAGAATGTTTCTTACCTACGCAAAAACCACAACATGATATGTCAATTGCTATTTACCCTTCATAAGGACCCTTTTCATCGAATCTGATCCGACTAAAGTGGAAGAGACTGGCACCCGCTAGCCACCTTATGCAACAAGTGCATGTCATCGGTGGAACTGTCTCACGAAGTTTACGTAAGGTCGGTCCGGCCGCTTCATCCCACAATACCGTCGAAACAAGATTGGACTAGTAATGGTAAGCATATTGAACAAAATCAATGCCCACAACAACTTGTGTTCTACTCGTGCATAGAAACTACGCATAGACCTAGCTCATGATGCCACTGTTGGGGAACGTAGCAGAAATTCAAAATTTTCTACGCATCACCAAGATCAATCTATGGAGATTCTAGCAACAAGAGAGGGAGAGGATGAGCATCTTCATACCCTTTAAGATCGCTAAGCAGAAGCGTTTCAAGAACGCGGATGATGGAGTCGTACTCGCGGCGATTCAAATCGCGGAAGATCCGATCTAGCGCCGAACGGACGGCGCCTCCGCGTTCAACACACGTACAGCCCGGGGACATCTCCTCCTTCTTGATCCAGCAAGGGGAGAGGAGAAGTTGAGGGAGAACTCCGACAGCACGACAGCGTGGTGGTGGTGGAGCTCGTGGTTCTCCAGCAGGGCTTCGCCAAGCATTACGGAGGAGGAGGAGGTGTTGGAGGAGGGAGAGGGCTGCGCCAAGGGAAGGGTGTGCGGCTGCCCTATCTCTCCCTCACTATATATAGGGGTAAGGGGGGTGGAGGAGGCGCCCTAGGGTTCCCTAGGGGAGGGGCGGCGGCCACAGGGGAAACCCTAGATGGGTTTGGGCGCCCCACCCCTAGGAAACTGCCCCCAAGCCGGAGGGGCTTCCCTAGGGAGGCGCCCCACCTCTCCTGGTTATGTGAGAGGGGTGGGAGGGCGCACCACCCCTTAGTGGGCTGGTTTGCCCCTTCCCTTTGGCCCATGAGGCCCTCCAACACTTGCCGGGCTCCCCAAACACCTTTCGGTCATCTTGCCATAGCACAGTACCCGGAACACTTAGGACTCCAATACCCTTCGTCCAATATATCGATCTTCACCGCCGGACCATTCCGAACTCCTCGTGACGTCCGGGATCATATCCGGGACTCAACAACCTTCGGTAACCACATACTATTTCCCATAACACCTCTAGCGTCACCGAACCTTAAGTGTGTAGACCCTACGGGTTCGGGAATCATGCAGACATGACCGAGACAACTCTCTGGTCAATAGCCAACAGCGGGATCTGGATACCCATGTTGGCTCCCACATGTTCCACGATGATCTCATCGGATGAACCACGATATCAAGGATTCAAGCAATCCCGTATACAATTCCCTTTGCCCAGCGGTATTGTACTTGCCCGAGATTCAATCGTCGGTATGCCGATACCTTGTTCAATCTCGTTACCGGCAAGTCTCTTTACTCGTTCCGTAACACATCATCCCGTGATCAACCCCTTGGTCACATTGTGCACATTATGATGATGTCCTACCGAGTGGGCCCAGAGATACCTCTCCGTCACATGGAGTGACAAATCCGATCTCGATTCGTGCCAACCCAATGACACTTTCGGAGATACCCGTAGTGCACCTTTATAGCCACCCGACACGCGTTGTGACGTTTGGTACACCCAAAGCGTTCCTACGGTATCCGGAGTTGCACAATCTCATGGTCTAAGGAAATGATACTTGACATTAGAAAAGCTTTAGCATACGAACTACACGATCTTTGAGCTAGGCTTAGGATTGGGTCTTGTCCATCACATCATTCTCCTAATGATGTGATCCCGTTATCAACAACATCCAATGTCAATGGTCAGGAAACCGTAACCATCTATTGATCAACGAGCTAGTCAACTAGAGGCTTACTAGGGACATGGTGTTGTCTATGTATCCACACATGTATCTGAGTTTCCTATCAATACAATTATAGCATGGATAATAAACGATTATCATGAACAAGGAAATATAATAATAACTAATTTATTATTGCCTCTAGGGCATATTTCCAACAGTCTCCCACTTGCACTAGAGTCAATAATCTAGTTCGCATCGCCATATGATTAACACTCACAGATCACATCGCCATGTGACCAACATCCAAAGAGTTTACTAGTGTCACTAAACTAGTTCACATCATCATGTGATTAAGACTCAATGAGTTCTGGGGTTTGATCATGTTTTGCTTGTGAGAGAGGTTTTAGTCAACGGGTCTGCAACATTCAGATCCGTATGTACTTCGCAAATCTCTAGGTCATATTGTAAATGCTGCTTCCACGCTCCACTTGGAGCTAATCCAAATGGTTGCTCCACTATACGTATCCGGTTTCTCTACTTAGAGCTATCCGGATAGGTGTTAAGCTTGCATCGACGTAACCCTTTACGCCGAACTCTTTATCACCTCCATAATCGAGAAAACATGTCCTTATTACTCCAAGGACAATTTTGACCGTTGTCCGGTGATCCACTCCTTGATCACCTTTGTACCCTCTTGCCAGACATGTGGCAAGGCACACATCAGGTGCGGTACTCAGCATGGCATACCGTATAGAGCCTATGACAAAAGCATAGGGGACGACCTTCGTCCTTCCTCTTTCTTCTGCCGTGGTCGAGCTTTAAGTCTTAAATTCATACCTTACAACTCAGGCAAGAACTCCTTCTTTGACTGATCCATCTTGAACACCTTCAAGATCATGTCATGGTACATGCTCATTAGGAAGTACCATTAAGCGTTTTTGATCTATCCTCATAGATCTTGATGCTCAATGTTCAAGCAGCTTAATCCAGGTTTTCTATTGAAAAACACTTTTCAAATAACCCTATATGATTTCCATAAATTCTACATCATTTTTGATCCACAATATGTCAACAACATATACTCATCAGAAATTCTATAGTGCTCCCACTCACTTCTTTGGAAATACAAGTTTCTCATAAACTTTGTATAAACCCGAAATCCTTGATCATATTATCAAAGTGTATATTCCAACTCCGAGATGCTTACTCCAGTCCATGGAAGGATCGCTGGAGTCAACATACCTTTTAGCATCCTTAGGATCGACAAAGCCTTTCTGATTGTATCACATACAACCTTTCCTTACGAAAACTGGTAAGGAAACTCGTTTTGACATCCATTTGCCAGATTTCATAAATGCAGCTAATGCTAACATGATTCCGACAGACTTAAGCATCGCTACGGATGAGAAAATCTCATCGTAGTCAACTCCTTGAACTTGTGAAAAACTTTTCACCACAAGTCGCGCTTCATAGACGGTGATACCTCTCCGTCATACGGAGTGACAAATCCCAGTCTCAATCCGTGTCAACCCAACAGAAACTTTCGGAGATACCTGTAGTATACCTTTATAGTCACCCAGTTACGTTGTGACGTTTGGTACACCCAAAGCACTCCTACGGCATCCGTGAGTTACACGATCTCATGGTCTAAGGAAATGATACTTGACATTGGAAAAGCTCTAGAAAACGAACTACACGATCTTGTGCTATGCTTAGGATTGGGTCTTGTCCATCACATCATTCTCCCAATGATGTGATCCCGTTATCAGTGACATCCAATGTCCATGGTCAGGAAACCATGACCATCTATTGATAAACGAGCTAGTCAACTAGAGGCTTACTAGGGACATGTTGTGGTCTATGTATTCACACATGTATTACGATTTCCGGATAACACAATTATAGCATGAATAAAAGATAATTATCATGAACGAGGAAATATAATAATAACCATTTTATTATTGCCTCTAGGGCATATTTCCAACAGCTATTAGCAGAGACAGAAGATTTCCGAACAACCTTCCCCTTGTCACGTTCATGCATGGCTGAACACCCCGATAAGGATTTTACCGAAGCGGCTTTCAGCATTCAAAGTAAAGAGCAATCCAAGATGCCCGTCGCAAGTTTCTAGGAGAAATTCTTGCTTGGTACTGCTGAAAAATTTCAATTCAACAACATCGGCAGGGCTCCACCCATATGGAGAATTTCGGAGCCCCGCGAGCAAATCTTTGAACGACATACTTGTTTCTACCACCTTTGGATAGAAAAATCCAATAATCATATGCGGTTTTATACCGTGCAGCACACTAATTTCCATCCTAACCGCCAGCTGGAAAGCAAGCGCAGGATCAATCCTATTCGATTCAAATAAGGAAAGGTTGCAGTTAGGCCGGGAACAATTCAGCAAAATTTGATCGATTCACGCGACAAGTTGTCAAATAGGGCCGAAATTATAAATCAGCAAATCAGTTAGAGGGGAAACGACGCTTACCTAGGTGTAATCCATGAACTACCCGCCGCCGATTCGACCCAATCCTCTCCATGGTCGATGGGCTTGAGAGCCTACTCCCCCGACATCGCTGCTTAACCTCCCCCTAATCCAGATGGGGATGTGGGGGTATATTTGGCGGAGGGCACGACAGCGGTGGAGGCGGAATGGGGTTAGAGGTTGGAGGGCACGACGACGGCGGAGGCTGCACGACGGTGGCGGAGGCGGAATGGGGGTTAGAAGGTGGAGGGCATGACGACGGTGAAGGGGAATAGGGTTAGAGGGTGGAGGGCATGACGGCGGCGTAGGGGAATAGGATTAGGGGGTGGAGGGCACGGCAGCGGAGGAGACGGAGTGGGGCGGTGCTGTAGTGGCTCGAGCTCGAGGTTTAGACAAGCCCATCTGACGTGTCTCAATGCGGCCCCACACGTCATAACGGTCAAAGGAGGACCCATTCCGACACGACCCCACTCGTCAGTGTTAAAGGTCAAATCATTGACCCGACGGCATCGACCGTTGGGACCATTTATGAGGGTTTCGGACAAATGAGTGGGGAAAAGTGAGCAAAAGTTAAGAGCGTGGGGATGAATGAGTACAACTAAGGAACCAGGGGCATAGGAATAGAAATCCCTAAAATATAGCACCCTGAATTTAGACCAAGGTTTCCATTGATGTAATATATACATAAACTAAACTAGAGTTTCACTCACTATGTTTTGCTGCCTGATTTTGCCGCCACGGACAAGGACAACGGAGCATGAGGATAGTGTAGGGTTGCCAGAGCATCCCGAATTGGGATATGGCGGTGCTACTGACCTTCCTCCTTCAATCTCCATTGCAAAGTGCAACGAAGACCTTCATTGTTGGTGGTGACCGACCCTTGTCCTAGCTCGACTGTCTGCTTGTGCGAGCATGTTCCTCACTTGTGTGGCGCCTCATGTCAAGAGCGTGGTATGCATATAGTTGTTGGCATCACAAAAGGTGGTGGTGACATACAATGACTTCGATTTGGTTAATGCTTCTCAAGCATTGGTCTCGAGCTTTGGGGTGAAAACTTAAGGTCTAACTCTTATTGATTATATCTAGCAATGGTGATGTTTCTTGTGTTGTCACCTTGTTGAAGGCATTGTTCGGATGTGCTCAGACGTGTTATTCAAGGTGAAAACCCAAGATCTAGTCTTTGGTAGTTGGATCTGGCGATGGCGATGGCGATGCTTGAGCATCATTCCCTTCCCGAAGGCCTTGTTGTTGGAGAATTCTTCTCGGTGATGTCAAGAGATGGTTGGTTCGGATATGGTTCCTGGCGTAGATTTTATTATCAATGTTTTGATCTCTTCAGAGTTTTTTTCTTTTCTTTTAACTCCACCAGTGCATAACTTCGGTCTTGTTAGATTTTGCTAGTTGCTGGTGTGATTTTATGTGTGTGCATTTGTGTTAGTTGTCTGCACCTAGCTACACAGAGGCCGAATGTGTGTTCATTTCTTGTTTGTATCTCCTTGATGCTTCATATTTAGTTAATAAAATACATCCTTTGTGAAAAAAGAATTTTACTCACTATACATATACATTTTGATTAAAATTACCACATTAATAAGAATATACAACATGACCATTTTCAGGTGACCTTTACATATTTCAAGGGCGAGTATATTTCTTACATGTATAATTAACGTCTCCCAGGAGACTAATATCTTCAGTTGAAAGGATCGATATGGTTGACTAGAGGGGGGTGAATAGGCAACTAACACTTTTTAACCTTTTCTTTACCAAATTAAACTTTGCAACAAAATAGGTTGTCTAGATGTGCAACTAGGTGAGCAACCTATATGATGCAATAAAGGCTACTACACAAGCAAGCAAGGGATGAAACAATAAGTAAGCTTGCAAGAGTAAAGGCACGAAATAACCAAGAGTGGAGCCGGTGGAGACGAGGATGTGTTACCGGAGTTCCTTCCTTTTAAGGGGAAGTACGTCTCCGTTAGAGCGGTGTGGAGGCACAATGCTCCCCAAGAAGCCACTAGGGCCATCAGATTCTCCTCACGCCCCCACACAATGCGAGATGCCGTGATTCCACTATTGGTGCCCTTGAAGGCGGCAACCGAACCTTTACAAGCAAGGTTGGGGCTATCTCCACAACAATCGGAGGCTCCCAACAACAACAACAACACCACGAAGCTTCACCACGATGGAGTATGGCTTCGAGGTGACCTCAACCGTCTAGGGTGCTCAACACCCAAGAGTAACAAGATCCGCAAGGGATAAGTGGGGAATCAAATTTCTCTTGGTGGAAGTGTAGATCTGGGCCTTCTCAACTAATCCCGAACAAATCAACAAGTTTGATTGGCTAGGAGAGAGATCGGCGAAAATGGAGCTTTGAGCAACAATGGAGCTTTGGGGAAAGAGGTAGGTCAACAAGGAAGAAGAAGACCCTTTATATAGTGGGGAACACATCCAACCGTTACCCCATCGAGCAGCCCCAAGACAGAGCGGTACTACCATCTGGGAAGGGCGGTACTCACCGAGAGCGGTCATCGCTCCTCCTCAGTGGTACTACCGCGCTAAGGGGAAACCAGCCATCGGCCCCAGAGCGGTACTACCGCGGAGTAGGAGCGGTACTACCGCTCAGAGCGGTACTACCGCTTCCACTACCGCTGGTAGTGCCGCAAAACCCGACACGAGAAAACATCGTCCCGAATCGAGGCGGTAGTAGGCGCATATTACGGCGGTACTACGGCCGAGCCCCGAGCGGTACTACCGCTTCTGACGGAGCTTGCCACTGAGAGCGGTACTACCGCTCGGCAGAGCGGTACTACCGCTCGGCAGAGCGGTACTACCGCTGTGGGGCTTCGGCGGTACTACCGCTATAGATCGCGGTACTACCGCTGGCACAGGACGAAGAGAGAACCGGAAGAGAAGAGCAGCTCCAAAGATGCGAAGGAATCTGACGGTGTGAGAGGATGTGTACGTGTTGATTCCACCCAGTCTTACCAAAGCGGATCCCCTCTTAATAGTACGGTGACTCCTACGGAACTAGTCCACCAACAACGAAACGCAGGAGTTACACCGTCTTGAGTAAAAACCCCGAGGGGAGGAAATCGTCTCGTGCCAATGAATGCTTCTCTGAAAGAACTTAACGCTACGATTAGTCCGCAAGCGTTGTCATCAATCACCAAAACCACTGGGAATGAATATGCCCTTACAATCTCCCCTTTTGGTGGATTGATGACAACACAGATTTGCATAGGCATGATATATGTAAGCATACAAACCCCACGGTCCTAAAATGTAGATGGGCTCCCCTAGATGTGTGCTAGTTTAGATAAGTGCTTTGGACTGCATGAACACATACTAGGAGCAAGGCTCCCCCTACATGTTAGAGACCGATAAACTAAGCATGGTGTATGAGAGCAGCATAGATGATATAACAAGATAAGAACGCAACTCATGAGCTAGATAGACATAGATAAAGTTACTGAAAAGGAAGGTAGCATATGTCTTACACCATATGACTTCGAACTTAAGTCTTACTCGAACTTAGGTCTCACAGACAAACCAACCAAAGCAAATGCAAATGCGAGGAAAACACGACAAGACACGGATAAGAGACGACAAAGACACACTCAAGAAATCCTAAACTCTCTCCCCTTTGGCATCGAGACACCGAAAAGGAGAGGGAGTGATGCTCTTGCTCGGTGAGAGCAAAGAGAGGCACACGATCGAGCCCAGCAGAATCATCGGCACCACCGTCGTCGACCGAAGTGCTCGGCCTCGAGAATCAGTCCACAGGCGGTCTTCTGAATCCACTCCTCCTCCTCGAGAAGCTGGTCCTCGATCCACTCTTGATCAGTAGCACCCAACCGACGCATGAGCTCCTTGTGACGACCGCGAGCCTTCTTCTCAGCCACATGAGTCATGTACTGGACGTGAGCCTCCATGCAGAACAGCTTCTTCATCTTAGATTTGAGCTTCTTAGCCCACGAGAGCTCTGCCGCAGAAGGTATGTAGTCATCATCCTCATCATCATCAGCGGCAGGCTCCACCTCTGTCTCCATGGCAGCAGCAGACGAAGGACCTCCAGTCTTAGGGGCCGGAGTGCCCGTGTGATCCTTCTTCCTCAGACGCTTGACATCGTGAGAGATCAACTCTCCACACTCCAGAGGCACCATAGGGTATACATGATCCCAAGCCTTCTCAATGAGTAGCATGATGAACGGGCCATAGATCGGGCACTTACACTCAGATATAGCAGACAGCAGCTCAGACCACATAACATGAGAGATATCCAAAGACTCTCCGGTGGGATTTTCCTTCTCACCTGACAGAACAGAAGCATATCCACAAGATAAGAATTAACCTGGTCCAAATTCCCAATGCGAGGGAAAAGAGTCTCTCTGAAGATGTGGTGAAGGATATCCAGATAGGCAGGCAGCTCATAGGTTTCCTTCTTTGTCTCCGGGTTGACCTTCAGAGTGCAGTAGGGCCAGAGAGCTTGCTTGTGGGTGCAATGGGTGCGGGCGTGAGGTCGAAAGCCAACTGGGGACTCAAGCCCTAGATCTTGCACCCCAATCAGCTGCATGAACGCTTTCCACTTGATAGAAAGCAGCTTGCCATTGGTCATCCAGGTGAGAGTCCTGCCTTCATCAGTCCCAAGGTGAACTGTGGCATAGAATTGGGCCACAATATCAGCATCAAAGTCCTTGTTGAATTTCAGAATCTCAAGAATGTTCAGTTGAGTGCACATCTGAAGTGCTTCACCAAAGTAGTCCGGATCTTGCTCCATATGGTCGGTGTCGATGGAGTGCACGTTGACATAGAAGTTCTTCTTTGCCTTGATGACATCGAAGAAGATAGCAAACTGAAACCTGTTCCAGAACGGACGGTTGACCAAAGTGGGGTCTTGGTCAGCATCATACGGGTTCTTGGCGCGCTTGCCCGTAACTCTTTTGGCGGCATTTCTAGCACTGTCTTGCGGGCTTTGGCTTGACTCCTGGCTTCTTCTGGAGTTGAGGTGGAGGTGGAGGTGGAGGTGGAGCACTTGAGGATCCTCCGGCAGGCTCGGTAGTACGGTAGCGCTTGGACGTTGCACGTCCGGGATTGACACGACGAGCCGGATGCTCAGGAACCTCATCACCTGGAACCACACAGCAGAACACGCAAACAACCAGAAAGCACAAGAATAAGCCACAAAACACGAGCAAAAGATCACCGAAGGCGATGTCTGATGGAACTTGGTGAAGGGCGGTAGTACCGTGATCTGATAGCGGTAGTACCGCCTTGAGCGGTAGTACCGCTCCACTTAGAGCGGTAGTACCGCTCCAAGCGGTAATCTTGCCTGGTGGGCGGTAGTACCGCTTCGAAGGGAAACAGCAGTTTCCTACTACCGTGGTCAGATCCGGCACTACCGTCCAACCAAATTCAAATATACTCCAACCAAACATCAATCCATACTGCCTAGAAGCATTCTCCATCCAACTCAAGCCTAGATTTGACCAAAAATCTAGAGATGCAATCGCTACTGCCCCTAAGATGCTAGATTGGAAACCTAGACAAAAAGAACAAGAGAACAAGGGCAGTACCAGCATCCATGGCAAGAGGACGAGGTGGGGATCGTTTCCACCGAACGGAATGGAGAGGGACGGCCCGGAGAGGGAGATCCGCCGGAGCCCTCCCGCGGCGCCGGTTGCTGCAGAGAGAGAAGAACAGGCGTGGGGGCGAGCGAATGGGTATGGGGGAGAAGAAACTCCCCCTGCCCCGATATAACCCCCCAACCCGCGCCTCTCAGCGGTAGTATACCTTGTTGGCGGTAGTACCGCTTGAGCGGTAGTACCGCTCGCCAACGGCGGTAGTACCGCCAGCAACCGAAAACTGACCCAAAAAAATGCACAAAAGACACGGGTATGCAAAGATCAACAAGACGACAAAAACACGAGTAACGAAACGGAACCCACACCTTCACGGCAACAAAACAAGAGAAAAAAAACGGGCTCTGGCCTCTCTCAAGAGAGGGCGGTGGCCGGAGCCACCTATGTTTGAGTCAATTGGTATGGCACCGCGAAGAATTATCCTTGGGCCCATGACCAAAACTCGTCTTTGAAGCACAAGTACCATCAAAAATGGCTAATGTGAAAGAGTTGATCGTTTTATGCATAATGGGGGGAAGGAGAGTTCATTGAGAGAACAACACTCCCCCTATGTCCATGCCTACATCTAAACTAGACAACAAGTTGAGTGTGGTGGGGGTGCAGGTTCAAGTCTCATTGCTCAAATCGATGATATTTAGCTCATGCCTTAACTCATGAAATCTTGCTTCATCCAATGGCTTCGTGAAAATATCTCGCAAGGTTATCATGAGTGTTGACATACTTGAGCTCGATCTCCCTCGCCTAATGTGATCCCGGATGAAGTGATACCGAATCTCAATGTGCTTTGTCTTGAAGTGTTGCACGGGTTGAGAGAAATCTTGATGGCACTTTCATTATCACACCAAAGAGGCACTTTGTCACAAATGACACCGTACTCCTTTAAAGTTTGCCTCATCCATAGAAGTTGAGCACAACAACTACCGGCCGCCACATACTACTGCTTCGTGGACGAGAGAGACACACAACTTTGCTTCTTGGAAGACCAACTTACCAAAGAGCAACCAAGAAATTGGCACCCTCCGAAGTGGACTTCCTATCCACTTTGTCTCCGCCCAATCGAATCCGTGAAACCTTCAAGCTTGAAGTTTGCTCCTCTTGGGTACCATAAGCCAAAGTTTGGGGTATGAGCCAAATATCGAAAGATTCGCTTGACCGCCACAAAGTGACTTTCCTTTGGTGCGGCTTGAAAACGTGCAAACATCCCCACACTCAACATGATATCCGGTCTAGATGCACAAAGGTAAAGCAAGGAGCCAATCATGGAACGATATACCTTTTGATCCACCGCTTTACCATTGGGATCGATGTCAAGTTGGCACTTGGTAGGCATTGGAGTAGATGCCGGCTTGACATCACTTAGCTTGAATCTTTTAAGCATGTCTTGAGTGTATTTGGCTTGGTTGATGAAGGTTCCTTCTCTTCTTTGTTTGATGTCAAAGCCAAGGAAGAACTTCAACTCTCCCATAGATGACATCTTAAACTTGGAGGTCATGAGAGCGGCAAATTCCTCATTGAAAGCTTTGTTAGGAGAACCAAAGATAATATCATCAACATATAGTTGGCATACAAACAACTCCCCGTTGACCTTCTTAGTAAAAAGAGTGGGATCGATTAGCCCTACTTCAAATCCACGATCTTGTAGCAACTCGGTAAGGTGGTCATACCACGCACGTGGGGCTTGTTTAAGGCCATAGAGTGCCTTATCGAGTTGGTACACATGATCCGGGAAGTAGGGATCCTCGAACCCGGGGGGTTGCTTGACATAACCCAACTCATTAATAGGACCATTAAGAAAAGCACTTTTCACATCCATTTGTTGCAACTTAAAGTTGTGATGAGAAGCATAGGCAATCAACAAACGTATGGATTCAAGATGAGCAACGGGAGCAAAGGTTTCACCGTAGTCGATACCCTCGACTTGGGAGTAGCCTTATGCTACCAATCTTGCCTTGTTGCGAATGATGTTCCCATGAGCATCTTGCTTGTTCTTAAAGATACACTTGGTTCCAATGACATTGTGGTTCCCCGATGGCCTTGGCACCAATCTCCATACTTTGTTGTACTTGAAGTTGTTGAGTTCTTCATGCATGGCATTGAGCCAATCCGAGTCTTCGAGCGCCTCATAGACCTTTTGGGGTTCAACACAAGAGACAAACGCGTGATGTTCACAATAGTTTGCTAATTGTCTACGAGTGCTTACCCCCTTTCTTAGGCTTCCAACTACATTTTCCATGAGATGCCCTTGAGTGGTGAGCTTGAAGCAATCTTGTGGCCTTGACGCTCTAATTCCTCCTCGGATGTGGAGGGAGGAGGGTTGACTTGATCATCTTGGGTGCCGTCTTGAGCTTGTTCTTGATGTTGAGCTTGTACTTGAGCTTGAGTTTGCTCTTGATCTTGAACTTGCTCGAGGGGGAGAACTTGACCTTGGGCATCATCTAGAGGTTCTCCACCATCTTGAGGTTGATCTTGCCCTTGATCTTGTTCACAAGGTTGAGGGCCTTCACTTTGTTCTTGAGCGTGTGGGTCTTGATGAGGTGATGGCTCTACTTGAGTAGAGCATTGTCCTTCTCCTTCGCCACAAGGGGTTCCTCAATGGGTAGGATTTGACCAATACCCATTCTTCTTATGGCTTGGGAGGAATTTCATCACTGCATCACAAGTACCACTTTGCTCCACTTGGGAGCCGTTATTTTCATCAAACTCCACGTTACCGTCTCCTCAATGAGTCCGGTGGACTTGTTGAGGACACGATAAGCATGAGAGTTTGTAGCATAACCAACAAATATGCCCTCATGAGCTGTAGCCTCAAATTTAGACAAACGAACACCTTTCTTGAGAATGAAACACTTACAACTGAACACCCGGAAGTACTTGAGGTTGGGCTTGTTGCGGTGAGTATCTCATAAGGAGTCTTGTTCAAGCCTTTGCGAAGATAGAGCCGATTGGATGCATGACATGCGGTGTTGATGGCTTCGGCCCAAAAGTTGTACGGAGACTTGAACTCCGCCATCATGGTCCTTGCCGCATCCATCAACGTCCGGTTCTTCCTCTCCGCAACACCATTTTGTTGAGGGGTATAAGGTGCCGCATATTGATGCTTGATCCCCTCATCACTAAGAAACTCATCCAAGGTGTAGTTCTTGAACCTCGGTGTCGTTGTCGCTTCTTATTGTCAAGATCTTTGCATCATGTTGACGTTGAGCTTCATTTGCAAAGTTGATGACGGTTTGTTGGGTCTCACTCTTCCTCTTGAAGAAGTATACCCAAGTGTACCTTGAATAATCATCCACAATCACCAAGCAATACTTTCTTCCTCCAAGACTATCAAAGGATGGAGGCCCGAAAAGATCCATGTGAAGGAGCTCCAAGGGTCTCTTTGAGTAGATGATGGTTGAAGGAGGGTGAGCCTTTTCATGAAGCTTTCCTTCGATACAAGCACTGCAAGCACGATCTTTGGCAAAACTAACATTTGTTAGTCCACGGACATGGTCCCCCTTGAGAAGACTTTGCAAAGATCTCATATTGACGTGGGCTAAACGGCGATGCCAAAGCCATCCCACGTCAACTTTAGCCATTAGGCATGTCGCGGTCTTAGTGGGTTGCTCCGAAAAGTTAACCACATAGAGACCGTTCTCGACATGCCCAACGAAGGCTACTTTAAGAGTCTTGCTCCACAAGAGGGCCACGGTATCAATATCAAAGAATGTAGCAAAGCCCATGAGTGCAAGTTGACGAACGGAAAGTAAATTGAATGCAAGGGACTCAACAAGCATGACTTTCTCGATCGTTAGATCATGAGAAATGACAACCTTGCCGAGGCCCAGTACCTTAGAATGCGATGCATCACCCCACTCGACATTGGTGGGCATAGATGGAATCTCTTGCACGTCCACCACCAAGTCCTTGCTCCCGGTCATATGATTTGTTGCTCCACTATCGAGCAACCATGATCCCCCACCGGAAGCAAACACCTACACGAGATCAATGCTTGGTTTTAGGTACCCATTTAGTAATGGGTCCTTTGATGTTAGTAACAAGGGTCTTGGGAACCCAAATACACCATTCAATGTACTCATAAGAAGAACCAAAAAATCTAGCATAAACATGTCCATCACTAGCACGGCATAACACATATGAGGGGTTAAAGTCGCCGGCTTTGTTTGAGGAAATGCTCTTGCCCTTTTGGACATCAACTTCCTTCACTTTCTCCTTCTTCTTCTTAGAAGCACCCTCTCCCTCTTTCACGAATGATTGTTTGAGGGAAGGAGGACGATTGGCCTTGTTGTTATTCTTCTTCTTGCTCTTGGACTTGGGTGCAAACCCAATTCCTTCTTTCCCCACAACTTCCTTTTGATTGCTCAAAAGGTCGTTGAGGTTTTTCTCACCTTGAATGCAAGTCACAAGGCCCTTCTCAAGTTGATCCTTCAACTTGGCATTTTCCTCCACAAGATGCACATGCTCACAACACGGGTTAGTAGCACATGCATTATCAATTAATACCATATGAGGAAAGGTGGCCTTTTCCTTGATTAGCTTAACTTGGAGTTGAGCATGAGACTCTTTGAGGTTGGCATGAGTACCCTTCAAGACCTTGTGGGCCTTGTCAAGTATCTCATACTCCTCTTTGAGTCTAGCATGATCAACCCCAAGTTTAGCCTTCTCGGAGTTTAGCACACGAGACATGACAAGAGCATGATCAAGATCTTTCTTTAACTTAGCGTGGTCATCATTGTGTGACTCCTCAAGAGTCAAACGATGCACATGCTCTTCCTCAAGAGCATTAGAGAGATCCGATATCTCATCGGCGTAGTCACGACTATGACCTTCCATCTTGGAGATGGTTTCTTCGTGAGCCTCGATCATGTCATTGGCCTCACCAAGTTGTTCCAAGAGAGCAACAAAGTGCTTCTTGGACTTTCCTTGAGCTTACTCATAAAGACTCAAATTCATTCACTTCCTCATTAGACTCAACATGTCCATCAATGCAATCCTTCGAGGAGGGATGAGTAATGATGGTGGTTGTGATGTTGGGGTTACCTTGTTTGAAGCTTTAGCCATGAGGCATCTAGCGGTGATGTTTTCGTTGGGTGATTCAAGAGAGACACCGGGAGTAGCAATGGCAATGGACGCCATGGCCGTTGCTTCTTCATCTTCATCATCATCGTCATCCTCTTGGTATTCTTCTTGAACCACCAACCCACGAGTGGGAGTCTTCTTGGCGAAGTTGTTCTCGTTGGGGAAGGACTTGGCTTTGTCTTTCCGAATGAACTTGCCACCATTGTCTTCCCGCTTCTCGTAAGGACAATCCGCAACGAAATGGCTTACATTGCCACAGTTGAAGCAAGTTCTAACTCGTTGCTTGCCCTTGACGCCACTTGAGTTGTTCTTGTTGAAGTTGGGTCTTGAGCTCTTCTTGCTCCAAAATTGTCTCGAAGCAAGGGCCATGTGCTCATGGTAGTCAAACTTGGTGTCTTCGGGGTTGCTTTCTTCATCTTCAACTTCTTCCTCTTCTTCCATAGTAACCTTGGCCTTCAGAGCAAGGTTGGGCTTCTTAGCCCTTTGGGAATGAAGCACCGCATTGTCGGCGGTCTTATCCAAGATGTTCATTGCAATAAACTCATCCAATACTTCGCTAGAGGACATGGAGTGGAAGTCCGGTCTTTGGCGGATGACAGAGGACATGGCCTTGTTGTAAGGCATCATAGCCTTGAGAAACTTGCGCTTGATCCAGTTGTCATCCGTGTCCTTACTCCCATGATCTCAGAGTGCAACCGCAAGTTTGGTCACTCCTCGGAATAGTTCACGAGGTTCTTCATCCTCTTTCATCGCAAACTCATCGGCTTCATCTTGCACCACTTCATAGTTGGAGCGTTGAATGCTAGCACTTCCTCTGTACATACGCTCGACACACTTCCATGCATCTTTAGCCATGGAATGAGGTCGTAGATGAGGAAGATCTTCGGGAAGGATAGCGTCTTGGATGATGAAGAGAGCACTCTCATTGAATTGATTGTCCACTTCTTCTCGAGGGGTGAAGTTGCTCGGGTCATGAGGAAAGAAACCTTCTTCAATGATTCTCCAAAGGTTAGTGTTCACATGTTTTAAATGTCAATTGAAGCGATAAACCCAAGAATCAAAATCTTCATTTTTCACATACTTAGGAGGAGGACCGGCATGATTTAAATGAGTGGAGGGAATCGGTCCTTTATAGATAGGAGGTTCCACATGGGCAAAGATGCCGGTGCCATTTCTACCACTAGTAGAAGGACTCTTTTCATTGTTAGCTTCCCCCTTGTCGGAGATAGCATCCGTCACCTTGTCAGTAGGATCACCCACTTTCATAGGCGCGGTAGATAGTTTAAGTCCCTCTAGAAAATCATTAAACATGCTTTTAACCTCGGCCGTCATGGAGGTTTTCAATGTGTCTAAAGCCACATTGAATTCCTCACGAGAGATCGAGGTTCCCCCTTCGGCCGAAGACGAGATGGGATTCACACCGGAGTGTTCCTCCGCACCATCGTTGGTGTCAACCATACTCTTCGGATGGCAAAGTCCTTAATAAAGAGACAAGGCTCTAATACCAATTGAAAGGATCGATATGGTTGACTAGAGGGGGGGTGAATAGGCAACTAACACTTTTTAACCTTTTCTTTACTAAATTAAACTTTGCAACAAAATAGGTTGTCTAGATGTGCAACTAGGTGAGCAACCTATATGATGCAATAAAGGCTACTACACAAGCAAGCAAGGGATGAAACAATAAGTAAGCTTGCAAGAGTAAAGGCACGAAATAACCAAGAGTGGAGCCGGTGGAGACGAGGATGTGTTACCGGAGTTCCTTCCTTTTAAGGGGAAGTACGTCTCCGTTAGAGCGGTGTGGAGGCACAATGCTCCCCAAGAAGCCACTAGGGCCACCGTATTCTCCTCACGCCCCCACACAATGCGAGATGCCGTGATTCCACTATTGGTGCCCTTGAAGGCGGCAACCGAACCTTTACAAGCAAGGTTGGGGCTATCTCCACAACAATCGGAGGCTCCCAACAACAACAACAACACCACGAAGCTTCACCACGATGGAGTATGGCTTTGAGGTGACCTCAACCGTCTAGGGTGCTCAACACCCAAGAGTAACAAGATCCGCAAGGGATAAGTGGGGGGAATCAAATTTCTCTTGGTGGAAGTGTAGATCTGGGCCTTCTCAACCAATCCCGAACAAATCAACAAGTTTGATTGGCTAGGGAGAGAGATCGGGCGAAAATGGAGCTTTGAGCAACAATGGAGCTTTTGGGGGAAAGAGGTAGGTCAACAAGGAAGAAGAAGACCCTTTATATAGTGGGGAACACATCCAACCGTTACCCATCGAGCAGCCTCAAGACAGAGCGGTACTATCATTGGGGAAGGCGGTACTACCGAGAGGCGATCGCCGCTCCTCCTCAGCGGTACTACCGCTTAAGGGGAAACCAGTGCCATCGGCCCCAGAGCGGTACTATCATGAGTAGGAGCGGTACTACCGCTCGAGCGGTATTACCGCTTCCACTATCTAGTAGTGCCGCAAAACCCGACACGAGAAAACATCGTCCCGAATCGAGGCGGTAGTAGGCGCGTATTACGGCGGTATTACGGCCGAGCCCCGAGCGGTACTACCGCTCTCACGGAGCGGTATCGTTGCCGAGAGCGGTACTACCGCTCGGCGCAGAGCGGTACTACCATTGTGGGGCTTCGGTACTACTATCAGAGATCGCGGTACTACTCACCGCACGCAGACGAAGAGGGAACCGAAGAGAAGAGCAGCTCCAAAGATGCGAAGGGAATACGACGGTGTGAGAGGGATGTACGTGTTGATTCCACCCAGTCTTACCAAAGCGGATCCCTCTTAATAGTACGGTGACTCCTACGGAACTAGTCCACCAACAACGAAACGCAGGAGTTACACCGTCTTGAGTAAAAACCCCGAGGGGAGGAAATCGTCTCGTGCCAATGAATGCTTCTCTGAAAGAACTTAACGCACACGATTAGTCCGCACAAGCGTTGTCATCAATCACCAGAACCACTGGGGAATGAATATGCCCTTACATCAGTGTTCATCCTGTACAGAAGCCCTCCTCCCCTCATTTTTTCCCCTTTATGCCACCAAATAAACTCCAAGAATTATATATAGTGCAATTACAGTAACATTTGTGTGTGATTGAACTATATTCTCCATTGCTCCGACTAGTTAGCCTAACAGTAGTTAGTCAGTTGATTTTTCCTAGACAAGGACTAGCTAGACGTTGTGATATATCTAACACTCCTTTTAATGTAGATTCTAACGCAACAATGGTTAACATAAGCATTTCAAATTCCCATGCCACAATGGAAAGAAGTGCATCCTCCTGTAGATTCCCAACTTCGAGGTTTCTTTGTTCATTTTAGGGTGTACGATGAATTCATTTTCCAAGAAGCGTTTTACGATGTACCATTCCAACTGCCAAGTGTATCCTTTTGGGTAGTGGTGGTCGCATTCTCATATTCATCCAAGCAAGACAATATAATATTCGTGGAAATATCTACTTTTGGCGCATCTTGGCTCTATCCGAGTTACCCACCTCAAATTTAAAATTTAAGATTCATCGTCGTATTTCAGAAGAACTTCGATACATAGCGAGAAGAATAAAGTTGAATTTAATTTCCGGGGTTAAGACGCCCATATTACGTGATAGGGGGAATGCATCTCAATTTCTTGAATTCCATCTTTCTGAATCTCTGTGCCAGTGCGCCATGCAAACAATCTATCAAAAATACCTTTGCATAGGTGTCTTTTACTAAATTAACCTATTTTTTGTAATTGCTCTAAGTAGATTTGTGCTTTTGTTGTTTCTTTTGAGCGATTGTCACAAAATGACAATGTCCTGCAACACCCCAACTAATTTTTCCTTTTCTGCTTCCTCATAATATAAGTGGATGGAGGAAGTGAATTTGAAGTCAAGGGTTTAAGATGAACTATTTGGTGGATGAAGGAAATGCATGCTGATTTTTTGAAGTTTATCTTTTAGGATGTATGGACAATGCAAACAATCTGTCTAAACACTATCTCGTAGCTGTTCTCTCTTCTCCTAATTTTGAAGAAACAATAATTTGCAGGGGATTTTTTTTTGTGGGGGGGGGGGAGGGTAATTTTGAAAAGTATAATTACAGTGCTAGCTGTTTCTTCTAACGAATTATCATGTTAAATAGCTTTGAGCAATTTTTTTTTTGTAGTATCTTTGAGCAATTGCCACAAAACAGGAGTGTCCTGCAAGTTGCAACCAACTTTGCCTTTTCTATTTCTTCGTAATTCTTTGTGCATTTTCTGCGGATCTGGTTTGTATATACAATAGCACACTATGCAAAACCCATACCCCAAGTATCAACACCCATCTACACTGGCTGGTCTACCAACACATGCATTGTTGTGCACCATTCGTTGTGCACAACCAAAACACAGCAATGCAGCGTGGACATGAATGTGCTGTGGGAATAATTGAGGCAAACTAGATGGGAGAGAGAGAACATACATAGCTAGAAAATAAACAAATTGCTCCCATAAATTCCTCTGAACGTGCATGGGGCTGTAGTTCTACTCCCTCCGTTCCTAAATATTTGTCTTTTTAGAGATTTCAAATGGACTACCACATACGGATGTATATAGACATATTTTAGAGTGTAGATTCACTCATTTTGCTCCGTATGTAGTCACTTGTTGAAATCTCTAGAAAAACAAATATTTAGGAACGGAGGGAGTAGTAGTGTTCTACTGCCTCTGTCCTTTGATTAGTACTTTAGATAAGGTTAAAATAGCATCCACATGAGACCATCTTTTGATACCCCCTTGCCCCTAAACTATACACTTCCACACCAAACCATGCACATCATCTTTCCTCCCCAATTTTCATTTCCCCTTTTGCCCTCCAGTGAAGCAACGCAAAGACCATGACAAAAATAAATAAATTTGTATGCTACCTTGGACATATGAAGGAAGGCCACTATATAAGCATTGGTCACCCCACGATGCCAAGGGAGGGAAAGGAAAAGGACTTGCAAGCGAGAGACATCCTCCTCGACCTCAAAGCAGAGAGGTGGCAATCAACCAGCTAGGCTAGTTTTGAACCTCAAAGCAGAGAAAGATTCATAGTAGTATCATATAATGGGCAATAGCTTGAGGTGCTGCCTGGCTTGCGTGCTCCCCTGCGGCGCGCTGGACCTGATCAGGATCGTCCACCTCAGCGGCCGCGTCGAGGAGTACGGCCGGCCGGTGGCCGCCGGCGAGATCCTCTCCGCCAACCCGAACCACGTGCTGAGCAAGCCGTGCTCGCAGGGCGTCGTGCGGAGGATACTCATCGTCTCCCCGGAGTCCGAGCTGGAGCGCGGCCAGATATACTTCCTCATCCCGGCGTCCTCGGTGCCGGCTGAGAGGAAGAAGAAGACCGGCTCCACCGCTGGCTCGCAAGGCGCCGCTGGCGTCGCGCCGTCAAGGACGGCAAACCCTGGCCACGGCGGCAAGGCGCGCAGCCACGTTAAGAGCAAGCCGTCGTCAGATCACGGCAGTGGCCGTGACGTGCAGTCCGAGAAGAGGTCGTTGCACCGGCGGCGAGTGAGCACCGGTGGCCGGACCGCCGTGTGGAGGCCACACCTCGAGTGCATCGTGGAGGGCACTTGACTAGTTCACTACCTAGTTAATTTTTGTTCTTTCTTTTCCTTTTTCTTTGGCATGGGTGTCATTTTCTCTCTCTTGTGCGCATGGTTAATGTGTATGCTTCTTTGTGACCCTTTTTGTAAGTGTACATCCATGTAATGTTTTTCCCTTCCTGGATATATATGATGGACATGGAGAGGGAAGGTTCTGAATTCTTGTTCTAACTACTGCCTTTTTTTCTCCTCTAACTACTACTGTTGTTCCATTCTGTCCTCCGTTTTTGTGGATGAGTGTTTGATTGGCTCAAGGAGGAAGATAACATATGAAAATGGGCATGTGCTTCTTTTTTTCTCAAGAAAATAAAGGAAAGAAAAAAGAATGCCACAACTTGTGTGTATGGAGTTTTAATTTGTTCATCCTTTAAAGGTCAAACTAGTGGTAATGTCAATCAATCCACACTGCTTACCTTCAAATAATCCATGGAGCCAAGCACAAGTTTGGTCTCTTCTCACAACCAAGATACATATCGAAGGTTATATTAGAAACGAAGCCTCAATTTCTAATCATGCCTTAGTTTCTAATCATCATTTGCTAACTAATAGTGGGGGACATACATCATTAGACCATGAATGATTGATGGTTCTTTCTTAAATTTCATGTGGAGGTTGACAAAAAGACACCCTAGCAAGCAGCATTTTTAAGTAAAGCCAGCTATTGGGCCATGGTTTTAGTGCTTATTCTAGCTTTGTAATTGATGCCTCCCCGTTGAAAGTTGAAACCATGCCTTCTGTGCCAGTAGTACTACTCATTGTAGGCATTAGCAAATGCATCTGATTGGTACCCTCAATATAATCATCCAACTCGAGAACAATTACCTATTGAATATGCATAGGAAAATGACACATAATGTCAATGATCACAACCTATGAATTTTCTACAACTTTTTCATAAATATCAGGTACTAACATTTGTGAATATTAGGATGCTACTACACTTTAAAGTAACAGCTTAAGAATGTGTGCTAAAGCATTTTATTTTCCATTTCTAGAGCTGCATGCTTCGGCTGTTCTCTGCTAGAGAATTTTTCACTTTAGGTGCCAATGCCATCAAAATATTCCTGATTAATGTCATTGATTATTGGCGCAAGCAAGTATGCTATGCTGTTGAAAATGAAAAGTTAATTGCTTATCTGAGAACTGAAACTCTGGGAACCTCCAAAAGAAATAAAAGCAATATTCTCCCATTTCGCCAATCCAACAAAATCACTTCAGATAGGACAGAAAGCCACAGTTGTTCAATTGTCACAGTAGAGTGGTCTTCTCACATCAATCACCAGCAACAATAATTGGCCTTGTGATTGGAGAGGGAATCAATCCTCTGCAGAAAACTAGAAGCCTCCCCACTCTTACTCTGACATGATACAAGACACTCCTAGCCTGCACAACAGTCCGTCCGAAATATTTGAAAGCTTCAGTATTCCTATACTCAACGGAATGATAACTCCTTCGCAAAATCACACACATCTGTATGTGCAGTGAGCTGATTAATTCATCTGGTAGGAAAGTTTCCTTTCTCTAGTTAATGTTTCTGAATTTAAAGGCACAAATTCATGCACATTTTTCAGAGCTCATGCATGGTAATTTCATAGTACACATCTTTCAGACATGCCACATTTCCTCACCACTAGGTAGCTGAATCTGACAAATCAAAACATATCAATATTCAGAGCATTTGGCAGGATCGCCATTTTCATTGGTGCATGCATCATCAGTGGTAAATGGGAGAGAACACTTGCATATTTTGTTTGCTTCTACAGCTCATACACAGTTGCAGACTTCGATCTGAATATACTACTTCATATAATAGGCTTGCGTGAGCTCTTGGATCAGGTACCATCACAAGGAGCTGCGATAACAACACATAGTTCGAGCAAAGGAAGAAAACAAATGGGCATACACACATGCTGCTGCACGAATTAAGGTGTGCAGACCAAATCATGCACTGATTCCCATGCTGCCCTGATTTGTTTCCGTTAGTTTACTTCCAAAAGACAGCTAAGGAGGCGAGGAGGAGGAGCTAATGATAATTAGCGTGGGGTTTCAGTATTAGTCAATGATTGGCTTCACCTTGGCCCTGCTAGCCGCAAGAGTTGATTAGTAGTAGTAGGAGCAAAGCATTGGTGTTTTTGCAGACCAGGATGTTTTTGATCTTTTATTGCTCATAATTATTAGGGGGTTAGGCTGGTGGAGTGGTGGTTAGAGACTAAGAGTGCTATGGATTTGTACTATTTATACCTTTTTTGGGGGGTTATACTATATGGGAAGGGAGGGATAGCATGTAGAAATTGAGGTGACAGAAATAAACCATGCATGCATGCAGGATATTTCTTGGAACTTAATTAGCCTATTTCTGTTGCTTGAATGTTATCAGTTTTCTAAGATATATTTTATTAGTTAGAATTTAAATTCCAATTTCTATTTACCATGTACTTTACTTTTGGTGGTAAAAAGGGCACATTGCTTGAACTTATGTAGAGGTAAGCAATTACTTTAGGCTCGTGAGTTTATTTTAGAGCTCATTATAAGCAGGGTTTTTATTTTATCTTCACAAAAAAAAAATAGTTATACTATTCCATGTCTTGTACAATTTCAGATAGTGTATGTCTTGTTTTGACAAACCTAGTCAAGAGGGCAGGGTTCCTGCAATGCCGTTAAGAAGAAGAGAGTTGATCCGTTAATAAGAGAAACCGGATCGGAAATCCATACAAAGCACATTTAACTAAAGAAAACCAGCAAGCACACACACACACCCCTGTAGCTAGACCCAAGATCACCGAATATGCCTCACACTCAACCAAGTCGAGCTCTGCAACCTCAAGAGCACCCTTGCTAGAATTTTCTTCAATCTCATCCGAGCAGCAAATAAGCCTATATTACTAGAATTTTCCCGTGAACTCAACATGTTCAGAGTTTCAGACTACACCAGACCAAACTCTGTTTTAGTTTAGCAGGAATTGACTCTATTATTGCTAGATTTATACTGACAACTGAACATATCCAGAGTTACAAATCACACCAGAGTACACCCCGGGTCCCCGGCTCACTCTCCCAACTGGGGCATGAGCGAGTTGTTTTTTTAGCGCTCGACATAAAAATCCCAAAAGACGTAGTGCGCTAGCTAACTCGTGATCTCATACTCTTGAACTCCCACTGCAAGTCACTAGAAATGAAGGCTGTTGGTTATTGATAGGATGCGCAAAATATTTAAGCACAAACTGCAGCGTCGAGATTTGAAAACGTTTTAATAAAAATTCAAAAGATTTCTTGATTTTTTAGAAATTCATCTTTAAAAAATCCAATTTTTTGAAATATGTGAACGAATTTTGGACTTCCAAACACTTTTTAGAAAACACATTTTTTGGCATGAATAGTTTTTAAAGTGCGACCACTTCATTTCAAACATTTTTTGAAAGATATGAACTACTTTTGAAAACGTGAACTTTTTTTAAGGGAACAAATTTGTAAAGAAGACAAAATTTTAAAATTCCGAACATTTTTTGTATTTTCGAACATGTATTGCAAATTGTGAACAAGATTTTAAATTCCAAACAAAATTTTAATACTTTTTGAAAAACATGATTTTTTTTATATTCTGGACATTTTTTTTTGTTTTTGAACAAAATTTTAGAAGCTAAACATTTTGTGAAAATTTTGTATTTACGAAAAGATAGAAATAGAAAAAACAAGAAAAAAGGTGTAGAAAAAGAAACAAAAAAAATAGAAGAAGAAACTAAACAAAATAAAACTGGATGGCCTCGCACGTATGACAAGTGGGCCTGCCCACTTCGTCGTCCCTTGGGAGTCTTGACTCCTTTTTGCCGCAGCGAGCGGCAAATAGGAGATTCCATACAAAACTTATTCTTTGATTGCATTGTTGCAAATGTACTTGGTTTATTGTGGCTGATATCCTTGTTATACCGTGCTCTTTCAAATCCTTAATTGTCTTCTGGTTGTAGAAGAAGCAGGGTGATGTTATTATTAATTTAGTTACTTTTACTAACTTGTGGAGTTTATGGCTGCTACGTAATGATTTTGTCTTTCGGGCACGAAAATGACAAAACTTAAAATGCATCCAGAGTTTGGTAGAGGCTTTTGTTCGTCAATGAGGCCAACTCCACTGCGCGACCCCATCTTGTCCGGGTGCGTTCATTTGGGGTAAAACGGACGAATAGCGCGACCCAACGCGCGGCCTCAAACGGACAAATGTCCGGAATCCGTCCGTTTTCGACCCATCCCCGGCCCAAAGTTGCGCTTCGATTTGGGATGAACGGACGCCATGACGGCCGCGACAACGCGCCTTGTCCCCGTGGCCGCTTTGTCGGGACACTAGCATCCCTCCTCCCAACGCTTTGACCCTCTCTCTCCGCCCGCCCGCCCGGGCGGCTCGCCGCTATTCTCCGGCCGCCTCCGACTGCAGCCCCGATCGTCCATACCGGATCACGTAGACATGGCGCCACCACGCCGCGCTTCGCCGTAGTTTTGGCCATCGATCGGAGGAGGTTTGGCGTCGCCGTCTTTTGCCGGTGGCGAGGAGGCACGACCGCCGGCGACGCACCACGCCGCCGCGGCAGCTTCAGCGGCTCCAGAGGCGGCGATGGCGGCCGACAACCACCCCTGCTGCGTCGAGGTGACCATCGCGGCCTCTTCGCCACCACGACCGCAAGGTGTTCGACATTTTGCCCACAAAGGTATGGACAGTGGAGACGAGTTCTTCTTCCACCACTTCCTTTGTTCATCGAACGACTCGTCGTCGGATGATGACGATCTTGTGGTGGCTGCACTGGTCGTTCACGACCACATTCAACGGCAGCTTCCTCGGTACAGGTGGTCAGTCCCTAGCCGTGCTCCCAACCTGAACCGCAACAGGGAGAAAGGCCACGCCCTGCTCTATGTCGATTACTTTTCCAACAAACCGCTCTACAAGCCGGATAAATTCCGTCGCCGTTTTCGAATGGCAAGGCATGTGTTCAGTCGTATCCGAGAGGGAGTGGTTGCTCATGACCCATACTTGGAGTGCAAGATGGATGCCCTTGGCAAGCTTGGGTTCTCCTCTTACCAGAAATGCACTGCGGCCATCCGCATGCTTGCGTATGGAATTCCATGCGATCTGGTGGATGAGTATGTGCGTATGAGCGAGACAACATGTCTCGTGTCAATTTACAAGTTCTCGCCAGTTGTGATCGAGGTGTTTGGCCCAGAGTACTTGAGGCGCCAACCGCCGCCGCGTCAGAGAGATTGTTGGCGACCAACGCAGCTAGAGCTTTCGGGCATGCTTGGCAGCATAGATTGTATGCACTGGGAGTGGAAGAACTGCCCATTTGCTTGGCAGGGCCAATACAAGGGGCATGTCAGCGAGTGCACTGTCATATTAGAAGTGGTGGCATCGCAGGATCTTTGGATATGGCATTCTTTCTTCCGCATGCCGAGTTCTCACAATGATATCAACGTCTTTGCAATGTTCTCCGGTCTTAGCGAGGCTTGCGTATAGCCGCTCCCCACTGTCAACTTTGAGATCAACGGCCACCAGTACAACAAAGGATACTATCTAGCTGATGGTATATATCCTCAGTGGTCAACTTTTGTGAAGACAATCTCGAAGCCCCAAGGTGAGAACATAAAGAGATTTGTCCAAATGCAAGAGAATGCTAGAAAGGATGTGGAACGTGCTTTTGGTGTGCTTCAATCCCGATGGGCCATCGTTCGATACCCTGCATTGTCATGGGATGAAAGGAAGCTTTGGGAGGTGATGACTGCTTGTGTGATCATGCACAACATGATCGTCGAGGACGAGCGTGATGATAGTATCTTCGACGAAGGATTTGATTTTCAAGGTGACAATGTTGAGCCCCTGCACCAAGAACCGGCCACGTTTGATTAGTTCTGCCAGTTCCATCGTGAGCTGCATGATTGGCACACTCATAAGGCTCTTCAAAATGACTTGGTTGAGCACGTGTGGGAGCATATTGGCAACCGATAGATGTATTGGTTCGTTTTATGTTCATTCAAGACAATTTCAATTTGGTTGTAAAACTATTTTAATTTTCAAACAATTAATATTTGGACGTGCAAACTTGTTTTCATATGAAAATATGGGCATTTTAGGCCCTGGCGGACGGGATGGGGCAAACGGATGCGGCCGCGCGCTGGGCGCACGGCCACCGCATCCCAGGACAGGCATACACGACCCCTTTGCCCTACCCAAACGGATAGAATTCGGACAAAACAGACGTCCATTTGGGGTCGCGCGGTGGAGTTGGCCTGAGAAGTGTTGTGTACAAATGCCTAGGCTGCTCTGCTCCTCAAATGCCCACGGTTGCTCGATCTTCATCATGGGGAGCTCCTTAGGATCACATGGAGTTGATCTTCTTAATATTTGATAGGTTACTTTGGTAGTAGATTTTGATGCTGCTACTATCTATGTAGGCTACTATTCATTTGTAACCTATTAGATGCCTTTTGAACCCTGCGGGGGATTCCAAAGATTTTAATAGTTCCATCGCAATTTTGGTTGCGGCCGAGAGCTGTTGAGCGTTGAGCGTGGTGGTTGTTGCCTCTGCTTTAGAGCAAGTACAATAAAATGATGTGATGAGACGGTAAAAATTTAAAATAACTAGCAATGTGCCCGTGCGTTGCAACGGATTCAAAGTAGAATAATACATATTCACAATTTGAAAGAAAACAGTCTAGTTTTGATATACATATATTACTAAAAATATATTATGTTTCACTCAAAATATATTTATTGGGCTGTTTTGATGAGGTAAAGGAGGAATGTGGTTGGTTTCAAGATACTAAGGGGTTTTCTGTAAATTGGAATAGAGAAGTGGGATATTGTTGTAAAAATGTCACTACTTACATCACAGTCGTGAGATGCAGATCTAAGATCTAATGGTCAGAAATGATGGATGACAGACACATCATCACCACCAACTGAGTCTTTTATAAGAGTAGCAAAATAATTTATTTGCTAAGTTGGAGCAGAAAGAAGAGGTGAGAGAAGAAAAATGGGTTGCAGATTAATAGGCAGTTGCAATACGGATTTCAAGAAACTTTATGAGAGAAGAAGGTGAACCAAGTTGTGATAAAGTTGTAAATGTCTTTTGCTAACTATTCTACGTGTGGGCTACTAGGTTTGCTATATGTGACCTGACAACTTCACATAGCAGACTCATGACTATATTATTAACCATGCTCTTAATAAAGTGCGGGCGGGGAACCCCTTTTATTAAAAAAATCTACAGGGAGTGCTGACTTAGAGCATGGTTAACAATAGAGCCAACAATCATTTATAAGGAGTTGCCATGTAATTAGAGTCAACCTAATAGCCGACATATACAGTAGTAAGTTTTAAGTGTGTATTACTTTATTAATAGTTGTCCCACCTTACAATCTCGCAAATGACTTGGAGCTTATGTTGCAGCTGGCTACTAATTTACGGCCCGTTTCTATTCTCTCTCTTCCAATTAGCAAAGACTCCATATCAAAATATAAGACGTTTCTGTAAGCTAGTTTAGCCTAAAAAAGTATCTTATATTTTGATACAGAAATAGTAATATTTAAGTCTTTACAGCCTATTTAGGCCATTCTAATTTTTTTTAACACAGTACAGATGCAAGCGCTCATATACACACGCATACACTCACCCCTATGAACGCACACACGCATATCCTGCTCCTATGAGCACCTCCAAAAGGAGGTAGGCACCTCATCGTCGATGGAAACGTTTCCTCCCACTGAATGCGCATCGTCGGAAATCCTGAAATAAATGTGAGCATCATGATTTGAATCCTGGTGGACTGGGATACCACAGTCCCTCTAACCATCCAACCACATGTTGGTTCGCTAGGTCATCCTATTTTACTTTTGCTAGTTAGAGTACTTCGTAGAAAGGGGAAATGTTTTTTTTCGAGGGAAATGGTGGTCCGGCGTACTAAACAAAAGAAGCCCATAAATGACTTTTTTTTGAGGGGCAAAAGGAATTTTATTCATTCATCACATTGTGCGGAATACAAACTATATTGGGTGTAATCCCTAGCCACACGTGGCGCCCGACTGCCAAGGAAGTAGCAGCCTTAACCAAAGCATGAGCCTCATGGTTCGACTCACGAAATTCGAAAGAAAAATTGACAAACTCAAGATCATTCACCCGATCCTTTATCTCATGCAAGATCGGGCCATACACAGGCGCTCCACCCTTGTTGATGTTGTTCACAACCTCCAAGCAGTCCGATGCCACCTGAACTCGCCGCAAATTCAGATCTTTGGCTAACGATAGAGCTTCATTGCATGCTTGTGCTTCCAAACTTGGTGGATCCACTAGGCCATCAAAAACAACTGCAGAAGCTCCCAAAAAAACTCCCGCTTCATCTCTGCATATAACAGCCGCTGCTCCTCGTGCTCCATTCCTCGAGACACCACCATCTACATTCATCTTTGCGTTACCAGTGGCCGGTTTTAGCCATGTGCTAGACCTCTTGGTGCGCGCTGTGGTCGTTGCTTCGTTCCAACCGCGGGCAGAGGCTATATTCAGGTCCTCAAGATATCGGTTTATGAAGCTCATAGTGCTCAAAGGACTCTGAAATTCCCCATCATGAATGGATCGTCTTCGTGCCCACCAAATGGCCCACATGGTTACCAATACCCGAGCTAATTCCTGTTGATTCAGGGCCTCAAACAGCCGGAAAAGCCATAGACGCGCGTCTTGTATCCGGGTTGATATCACATGCTCCAAGGTATCCTCATCTACCAATGCCCAAACACACCTCGCCATCCGGCACTCAAAAAGTGAATGCCTCCATGTATCTTCAGCTGAATTACAAATTGAGCACACATTTGTATCCGCCATCTTCCGTTCATGCCTCGTCGTTCCAGTCGGTAGCGATGTATGTGCCAACCGCCATGTAAACACACGCACCTTGGATGGAACTTTCACCTTCCACAAGTACGACCATGATTTCTTGTCTGCCTCTGGATTGGAATGTCCTGTTCGCTGCTCTAGCCACGCCTCCCGCTGCTCCCGGATGCCGGTAATCATCCTGTATGCCGACCAGACGGAAAACACCCCTCGTTTATCATAATGCCAGGACCAGTAATTGTTCTGTGCACGAGAGCTTAGCGAGATGTTTTTAATGACATCAACATCCGGGCCGACAAAATGATCATACAGCTTCTGAACATTCCATGTCTTCGATGCACTATCGATCAATTCAGACACCAACTGTGGCGGGTTTTGTGATATGGCGCAAAGTGGCCGAAGCTTAAAGTCCCTTGGAAGCCAATTATCATGCCAGATCCACGTCTCCTGCCCCGTGCCAATTCGCTTTATCAAGCCCAAATTTAGCACATCTCTTCCTTCCAGTAAAGATCTCCAAACTTGTGACGGGTTGGAGCCCACGCTTGCTGTTAATATGTCACTATCTGGATGATACCTTGCTTTGATAATTCGAGCACTTAGAGAGTTTGGCTCCTGCATTAATCTCCAGACTTGCCTTGCGAGAAGTGCCAAGTTAAAGAGTTCTATATCCCGAAAACCCATGCCGCCCATATGCTTAGGCGTTGACATCGTCCTCCATGATACCCAAGCCGTCTTCCTCTCCCCCCGTTTACTTCGATGAGGACATCAATACCATTGTTACACCCACAGCCCTCGCTGCTATACATCTTGGACCAATTACTAGAGTCACAAGACGCCAACTAAATTACCGGTACTTTCGTTTCTTGGTAATGATTCTAATGTTCATGAGAATATGATGCTGCCTAAATTGGATACATTTGTTTTGCTTACAAATAAAGGGCCTAGCTTGGAGAAGGATGAACATTGGAGCAAGAACACACATGGAGTTGATGGCATGCACAAGGGGATCAAGAACGGAGTTACAAGTGATGATTTCAGGACTTTGAAGCCACCATAAGGAGTGCATGAAGCCTTGGACGAAATATACAAGATGCCACTTCATAATATTCGTCCATAGGCTATTCTAGGTGTCGTCACCTTATTATTGGGCCAGCCCATGTAATTTCGAAATACATTAGTATAGGCTATTTTTAGAGTCCGTATGTGTGGGGAAACAAGAGATAGGGTTAGTTTCGGACCCCTCCACCAAGGGCCACGAAATTCACCCCCTCTTCCTCCATATATACAGCCCTTAGGGCACCGTTTAGACTTGGGTTTTGTTTAGATCAAAAGTTCGCCATAGCTGCAACTTCGGCGTGCCGTTTGTGTTCAACGACTGCACAAAGCGTCACAGAACCCCACCTTGATCAATAAAGCTTTCATCTTATATTCGCAATATCCAGTTGCAATCTCGGTTTCTTGCTTGTTCTTCGTTTGCTCGCAGGAAATAGACCCTCGTGGTCGTTGATCGTGCTCGGCGTGGTCAATAACCTCTCGGAGTTGGTTTAGCGATTGCTAATAGCGCGACGCCCTCGACTTCAGAGTCGGATCGTCAAAGTCGACTTCCACCAAAGCGAAATCCACCATCTCATCGAAAGACGGGACACCGCCTCTATCAAGTGGTATCAGATTTCCGGGTTGCTCGGTGAGATTTTACAGTTTTAAGTAGTTTAGATCGAGTCGTCTTCATACCTATAGTCCACGAAAAAGCCAAAAAAAAAATAGGGTTAGTTCATCCTATCGAACCGATCGAGCCTTTGCATAATCTTTTTCAGATTTGCATTGTTGAATTTGCGGTTGCATCGCCGTGTCTAGTTCTGGTCTTAGAGTCTAGTCTTTTAGAGTTTGAGTTCGGTCATAAGTTGTCACGCCGCCGCACCATTATCATCGCCCTGCCATCTACCACCACCGCTTATCCGCCACCGCTTCGAATCCGTTGCCATATACCACCACCATATATCCACCACCAATCCGAGTTCCTTGCATATTAGATTTGTTTTCGGGATCCATCTAATTTCCGATTCGTGTTTCCTTGTGCGAGTAGGTTTGGATTCCAGCAATCTTTTGCCGTCCGTAGAAGAGGTTGGTTTCAAAAAAAAAAAAAAAAAGAGTCCGAAACCACCCTCCGCTTAGGCCCAAAATTTTCCAAAATGCACGGATAAAAAATTTCTGGCTATCCTATTTTTAGGTGTTTCTAAGCGTATTGAGCGATCGCCGTTATAGAAAGTTTTTTGACCCGTTTCAGTTTTGGGTCCGGCAAAAAAAAAAAAATTGTCGAAAAATTTCGTGCCCATCTGTCGGTTTGACACGGGAAGAGTTTTGAGACACTCGCCATTATAGTGATTTTTCAAAAAAAAAAAAAAAAAAGAGAAGCGCAAAAAAAAAATCTGCACAAAAAAAAAAAAGAGCGAAAATTTTTTTTTCAGAGTGTGCTTCTCCCTTGTTTACGTGCAGCGCCGTGATTTTGTTAGTGTTCTAGGCTCGCGTCTCTAGCACGGTCTAGCCTAGGACCAAAGACAAGATCTCGTCGTTGAGCGTTTATTCAACTTTGCATCTCTGAATTGATTATTCTTGACCCTTTTGCTACCATATTATAAGCCTTCCCAGCTCCACATACATCTGCGTCGTCGTTGGACTCTCCCTCGTAATCGCTATATCCAAGCTTTGAGAGTTTTGACTACAACGGTTGCCGATCACTTTCTTCTTTGGGTAAGAACTGGTAAGAATTTGAGATTTGCTTGACGGATTTGTGACTGCCCACCACACCACCACCACCACTTCCTAGTAGTCTCAGAGGATCATATTCTTGTGTGTTTCTATTGTTGCTAACCATGGCGGGACCACAAGCCGAGCGAGACTGATTGGGAGAACTCGACGAACAAACAGCTACATGATAAGTTTCAACAAATGATGATTGGACAGTGCAAGACGTGATAAACAGATTTGACGAGGCCATGGAGAAGATAGATGGCATTGAGAAGACGTTTGAAACAAAGCTTGATAGCAAGTTTGATGAATTGCTCGCGTTTTCCACAACCACCGCCGCTGCACCTATCGCACCTCTGAACGACAACAACTACGCCCCTTCCGAATCGGTATGGACGAGCTCGGCGTGTTCCTCTTGAGCCAGACAAAATTCTGGTGCCGCTGCTACTCTTGTTGGTGCTTCTTTGGCTCCTCGCCATCGCTGTTGCTGGTACCGAGGAGGATGATTATGTGGGAGATTACGAGGAGGAGGTTGATCAACATCGTAACTACGTGCAACCACCAGCACCACAACCACCGGTCGTCCACATGCAAATATTGGCAATGCTAGGGCTCCCCCTCAGTGCGAGATCATGACCATCTCCCTAAACTGAAATTGAATATTCCACCATTTGAGGGTAGATATGTTCACGATATATATCTTACTTGGGAGTTAGAAACTGAACAACGATTTACATGTTTACAATATCCCGAGGAGAGACGTGTTCTCGCCATTGTTTGTTCTTTCACTAGCTTTGCATGTGTTTGGTGGTCGAACATTGTAGATTATATCCTGTTCCAGCTACTTGGGCTGCTTTGAAAACTGCTATGCGTACTCGTTGGGTTCCACCATATTATCAACGTGAATTACTTCAAAAATTGCAGCGCTTAAGACAAGGAAAAAATTCTGTAGAAGAATATTATCGGGAATTACAAACCGGCTTGATTAGATGTGGTATTGTTGAGGAGAATGAAGCTATGCTTGCACGTTTTTCGGGTGGATTAAATAGAGAGATTCAGACCATTCTAGACTATAAGGATTATAATAATATCACTCGCTTATTCCATCTTGCTTGTAAAGCTGAACATGAAGTGCAGGATCGATGAGCATTGGCGCGCGCACTAACTTTTCTCGCAGGTCGACCGTCATCATGGACACCACGCGCATCATCTACTTCCACCGCACCATCACCTCCTTGGTGCCACCTCCAACCGTGATACAAGAAAGGTGCACAACCACCACTATCGCCAAGAGCACACTGCCGGGCTCTGACAGAGCCCTTCTTCTTCCATGGCGTCAGCAGGCACACAAGTGATATTATTTGTCGTCGTTGTAAGGGAAGAGGACATTTTGCGAGAGAATGCAAATCTCAGCGTGTGATGATCGCCATCGAGGATGGTGGGTATGAGTCCGCTAGTGACTATGATGAGGAGACTTTGGCTCTTATCACACATGAGGAACACGGTGGAGATGATTCTCGATCATGAGACACAATACATGGCTGTGAAGATCTTGACAGTATGAATGTTTAGTTGCTCAACGTGTTTTGAGTGTGCAGAGTTACACAAGTGAGCAAAATCAGAGGCATAATTTGTTCCATACAAAAGGAGTTGTGAAGGAACGTTCTATTCAGCGTCATCATAGATGGAGGGAGCTGCAACAACTTGGCTAGCATGGAGATGGTGGAGAAGCTATCTCTCACCACAAGACCACATCCACATCCTTACTACATCCAATGGTTCAACAACAATGCAAGGTTAAATTAACACGTCTTGTTCGTGTGCATTTTAGTATCTCTACATATGCTGATTATGTTGATTGTGATGTGGTACCTATGCAAGCATGTTCCTTGTTACTTGGTAGACCATGGCAATTTGATAAAAATTTCAGACACCATGGTAGAAACAATCAAGATACTCTTGTTCATAAGGATAAAATATTACTTTGCTTCCTATGACTCCGAGTCCATTTTGAAAGATGATATTAATAGAGCTAATAAAGCAAAACAGAGAAAAATAAGAGTGAAAATCAGATTGTGGCAAAAGAATTTGAGCAATACATGAAGCCTAATAATAAACCATCTATCGTTGCTTCGAAATTAAATTGAAAAGTGCATGTTTACTTGCCACCAAATCGATATTGATGAGCTAGATTTTAGCAAATCTATTTGCTATGCTTTTGTGTGCAAAGAGGCATTATTTTCATTCGAGGACGTGCCTTCCTCTTTGCCCCTCGCTGTCACTAACATTTTGCAGAGTTCACGACGTCTTTCCACAAGACGTGCCACCGGATTACCACCTATTCGAGGGATTGAGCATCAAATTGACTTAATTCCGGTGCATCATTACCCAACCGTGCACCATACCGCACCAATCCAGAGGAGACGAAGGAGATTATCGTCAAGTACAGAGCTGCTCGACAAAGGTTATATACGCGAATCCCTTAGTCCTTGTGCTGTTCCTATTATTCTAGTGCCGAAAAAGGATGGTACGTCACGTATGTGTGTTGATTGTAGAGGCATCAATAATATTACTATTCGTTATCGCCACCCTATTCCTAGGCTAGATGATATGCTTGATGAATTGAGTGGCTCTACAATATTCTCCAAAGTTGATTTATGTAGTGGATACCATCAAATTCGTATGAAATTGGGAGATGAATGGAAAACAGCATTTAAAACTAAGTTTGGATTATATGAGTGGTTAGTCATGCCTTTTGGGTTAACTAATGCACCTAGTACTTTCATGAGATTAATGAACGAAGTTTTACGTGTTTTCATTGGACGATTTGTGGTAGTCTATTTTGATGATATCTTGATTTATAGCAAATCATTGGAAGAACATTTGGAACATTTACGTGTTGTTTTTAATGCTCTACGTGATGCACGCTTGTTTGGTAACCTTGGGAAGTGCACCTTTTGCACCGACCGAGTATCTTTTCTTGGCTATGTTGTTACTCCACAGGAATTGAAGTTGATAAAGCCAAGATTGAAGCTATTGAGAGTTGGCCGCAGCCCAAAACGGTCACACAAGTGAGGAGTTTCCTTGGCCTCGCTGGTTTCTATAGGCGTTTTGTGAGAGATTTCAGCACCATTGCTGCACCTCTCAACGAGCTTACAAAGAAGGATGTGCCTTTTGTTTGGGGTACCGTGACAGAAGAGGCCTTCACGGTATTGAAAGCTAAGTTGACACATGCTCCTTTACTCCAACTTCCCGATTTTAATAAGACTTTTGAGCTTGAATGTGATGCTAGTGGAATTGGATTAGGAGGTGTGTTATTACAAGATGGCAAACCTGTTGCATACTTTTACGAAAAATTGAGTGGGCCTAGTCTGAATTATTCTACTTATGATAAAGAATTATATGCTCTTGTTCGGACTTTAGAAACATGGCAACATTATTTATGGCCCAAAGAATTTGTTATACATTCTAATCATGAATCTTTGAAACATATTAAAAGTCAAGCTAAACTGAATCGTAGACATGCTAAATGGGTTGAATTCATTGAGACTTTCCCTTATGTCATTAAACACAAGAAGGGTAAAGAAAATGTTATTGCTGATGCATTGTCTCGTTGCTATACTATGCTTTCACAACTTGACTTCAGAATATTTGGTTTGGAGACCATCAAAGATCAATATGTGCATGATGCTGATTTTAAAGATGTATTGCAGAATTGTAAAAAAGGAAGAACATGGAACAAGTTTGTCGTTAATGATGGATTTGTGTTCCGTGCTAACAAGCTATGCATTCCAGCTAGCTCCGTTCGTCTTTTGTTGTTGCAGGAGGCGCATGGAGGAGGACTAATGGGACACTTTGGCGTGAAGAAGACGGAGGACGACTTGCTACACATTTCTTTTGGCCAAAGATGAGACGGATGTTGAGCGTTTTATTGCTCATTGCACTACATGTCAAAAAGCTAAGTCACGACTCAATCCTCATGGTTTATATATGCCTTTGCCTGCACCTAGTGTTCCTTGGGAGGATATATCTATGGACTTTGTTTTAGGTTTACCTAGAACAAAGAAGGGAGGATAGCATATTTGTTGTCGTGGATAGATTCTCGAAAATGGCACACTTTATACCATGTCATAAAAGCGATGATCTTTGTCAATGTTGCTGATTTGTTCTTTTGTGAAATTATTCGCTTGCATGGTGTGCCAAATACTATTGTTTCAGATCGTGATACTAAATTTCTTAGCCACTTTTGGAGATGTTTATGGGCTAAGTTGGGGACTAAATTGCTTTTTAGTACTACTTGTCACCCCAAACCGATGGACAAACTGAAGTAGTCAATAGAACATTGTCTACTATGCTTAGGGCTGTTCTAAAGAAAAATAAGAAAATGTGGGAGGAATGCTTGCCTCATATTGAATTTGCTTATAATCGCTCATTGCATTCTACTACTAAGATGTGCCCTTTTGAAGTTGTGTATGGTTTCCTACCTCGTGCACCAATTGATTTGTTGCCTCTTCCATCTTGGAGAAGGTTAATTTTGATGCTAAAGAACGTGCTGAATTGATTTTAAAAATGCATGAGTTAACTAAGGAAAACATTGAGCGTATGAATGCTAAATATAAACTTCTTTGGAGATAAGGGTAGAAAACATGTTGTGTTTGCACGGAGATCTTGTTTGGTTACATTTGCGTAAGGATAGATTTCTGATTTGCAAATCAAAGCTAATGCCACGTCTGCTGGTCCCTTTAAGGTGTTGGAGAAAGTAAATGATAATGCATATAAACTTGAGCTGCCTGCAGATTTTGGGGTTAGTCCCACTTTTAACATTGCAGATTTGAAGCCATATTTGGGTGAGGAAGATGAGCTGCCGTCGAGGACGACTTCATTTCAAGAAGGGAGGATGATGAGGACATCAATACCATTGTTACACCCACAGCCCCCGCTGCTATACATCTTGGACCAATTACTAGAGCTCACAAGACGCCAACTAAATTACGGTACTTTCGTTTCTTGGTAATGATTCTAATGTTCATGAGAATATGATGCTGCCTAAATTGGATACATTTGTTTTGCTTACAAATAAAGGGCCTAGCTTGGAGAAGGATGAACATTGGAGCAAGAACACACATGGAGTTGATGGCATGCACAAGGGGATCAAGAACGGAGTTACAAGTGATGATTTCAGGACTTTGAAGCCACCATAAGGAGTGCATGAAGCCTTGGACGAAATATACAAGATGCCACTTCATAATATTCGTCCATAGGCTATTCTAGGTGCTGCGTCACCTTATTATTGGGCCAGGCCCATGTAATTTCGAAATACATTAGTATAGGCTATTTTTAGAGTCCGTATGTGTGGGGAAACAAGAGATAGGGTTAGTTTCGGACCCCTCCACCAAGGGCCACGAAATTCACCCCCTCTTCCTCCATATATACAGCCCTTAGGGCACCGTTTAGACTTGGGTTTTGTTTAGATCAAAAGTTCGCCATAGCTGCAACTTCGCAGATTTCGCTTGTGTTCAACGACTGCACAAAGCGCCACAGTAACCCCACCTTGATCAATAAAGCTTTCATCTTATATTCGCAATATCCAGATTGCAATCTCAGTTTCTTGCTTGTTCTTCGTTTGCTCGCAGGAAATAGACCCTCGTGGTCAGGTTGATCGTGCTCCGGCGTGGTCAATAACCTCTCGGAGTTGGTTTAGCGATTGCTAAGGCGCGACGTCCTCGCACGCTCGTAGTCGGATCGTCAAAGTCGACTTCCACCAAAGCGAAATCCACCATCTCATCGAAAGATGGGACACCCCGCCTCTATCACTTCCCCACCAAAATTTCCTCAAAAGACCGTTGATGTGTTCACAAAGTCCATGGGGTAGTTTAAAGCATGACATAGAATAAGTCGGAATGGCTTGGGCTACCGATTTGATCAAAACCTCTTTACCTCCGGCGGACAGGCATTTCTCCATCCACCCCTGGACATGCTTCCACACCCTATCTTTAAGGTATTTGAAACACCCCTCTTTTGATCTTCCAACGTCCGAAGGCAAGCCAAGGTACTTTTCTGACAAAGACTCATTATGAACATTGAGAACATTCTTTACCTTCCCCCGGGTATTCTCCGACACCCCTTTACTGAAAAAGATTGATGATTTATCCGTGTTGATTCTTTGGCCCGATGCATTGCAATATTTGTGCAGCAACTCACTAACCCGGTTTGCTGTCGTGCTATTTGCCTCAAAAATGTAAGACCGTCGTCGTCGTGAACAGTAGATGATTCACTTCCGGCCTGACGGAGCAACTTTGATGCCTCTGACTCCCTCCGTCCCTTTAAGCAAGCACGATAATCCCTCGGCCGCCAACAGGAAAAGATAAGGGCTAATCGGATCTCCTTGTCTGACACCACGGGAAGGCCTGAAAGAATCTAAAACTCCACCATTAAATAGTACTGAAAACGATACCGATGTGACGCACCTCATTACTGTTTCCGTGAAGCGAGGGCTTATGCCAAGTTTGAGCATCACAGCGCTAAGATATGACCACTCCAACCGATCATACGCTTTCATCATGTCCAGTTTCAATGCACAGAATCTGTTTCCCTTAACTCTCTTTGTTTTCATATAGTGTAAACACTCATAGGCAGTTATAAAGTTATCGGTGATGAGCCATCCTGGAACGAACGCCGATTGCTCCTCGGAGATGACCTCAGGAAGAATGAGTTTCAGCCTGTTTGCTAAGACCTTTGAAGCAATACTGAAGATCACATTACAAAGACTTATCGGCCGGAACTGTCCTAAAAGTTTTGGACTTGCTATCTTGGGAATCATCACAATGAACGTACTGTTGATTTCTTCCGGTGAGTCCTCTCCATTCAGCACTCGAATGATCAAACTGGTTACCTCATCACCACAAAGCTCCCAATGTCGCTGGAAAAAATGTGCGGGAAAACCATCAGGCCCCGGGGCTTTGGTGGGAAACATTTGAAACAAAGCATTCTTCACCTCCTCATTGCTATATTCTTTGTTCAAGGCCGCATTCATCGCTCCATCAACCCTTATAGGTATGTGGGAGAGGACCTCTTCCATCCCAATAGTGCCCTCAGATGCATAAAGGTTCGCATAAAAACTGCTGGCCATCTGTGCCATCTCTTCCGGATCACTAGTCAGTGAACCATCCTCCTTCTGAAGCTGTATAATTTTGTTCTTTGCCCTCCTCGCACTTGCTTTTTTCTGAAAAAACTTCGTATTACTATCTCCCTCTGTCAGCCATTGAATCCTGGATCATTGACGCATCATAATTTCCTCCCTAAAAGACATCTCAATTATTCTGTCCTGCACCTGTTTCTCCTCTTGGCCCGGACCAACCCGGGATGGATCGGCCCTCAGAACAGTAAGTTTCAGCCTTAGCGACTTGAGCTCTTGCCTGATAGAACCAAAAGTGTTTCTCCCCCATCTTCGCAGTGCGTTGGCCATCACCGACAGTTTGCCAGCCATCGCTGGGACCGACATGGCTGGCCCTTCTGACATCCATATATCCTCAAGTGCTTCCCCGAACCTACTGTCCGACTCCCATGCAACCTCGTACCTGAACGGCTTCCGCAGATTGTATCGGACTGCAGTATGCTCAATATCATTTGACAGTAGTATAGGGCAATGATCTGACTTAGCCGATGTCAGATGTTCCAAGGAAGCAAATGGAATAGCCGACCACGACGGGGTCGCAAGGGCACGATCCAGCCGCACCCTACAAAAATCACCACCCGCAATTCTCTTCTCAAAGGTCCTTTATACCCAATATCAGCTAGGCCACATAGATCAATCGCTTCTCGGAATCCCGCCATCTGCGAACTATCGCGTTCATTTGGACCCCATTGTTCTTCCGATCGTAATATTTCATTGAAGTCTCCCATGCAGATCCACGGGAGAGTGCTCTCTCCCCTTAGCCTGATCATAGTCTCCCATGTATTATATCGAAGACTCCTGTTTGCCTCCCCATAGAAGCAGGTTAGGCGCCATTGCTGTGAATCAGCACCCGTAACCACTGAGTCAATGTGATATTGTGAAAAGTTCTTTATTTCCAGATTTACATCATTCTTCCAAAATAAGCCTAATCCTCCACTACGCCCTCTACTAGCTACTGCAAACCTACTAGAGTAACCTAGAGTACCCGCCAAACCTTCCACTCGATCTTTTGCAAGCTGAGTTTCAATAATACAAAGGATCGACGGCGCACTAACCTCCACGAGGTCGCGGAGCTCTCGAACCGTCGCGGGGTCGCCAATCCCACGGCAGTTCCAGCACAATGTCCTCATTGGGCTCGGCGGTCCTCCTTGCCGGAGACCGCCTTAGATGTGTACTCCACTCCATCCACAACCATTCCCTCATCCTGCTTCCTCCTTTTCACCAACTGAACTTTTTCGGGCGTTGACATCGGTTCGTTGGCGTTCGAGGGGGTAGCGCCCTCAATACGAAGGACCGTGCCTGCCACTTTGCCCGCTAGATTCGGGACCGATTGGCCCCTTACAGTGACACTGCCATCTGCAGCCACCAGCCGCTTGCGGGCGCCTTTCTCACTACCTTCTTCGCCTTGCTGACCCCTCTGATCAGGAACCATGTCAGCCATCCCCGTATGATGTGAATTAACAGTGTGAACCTCCTCTCCAAAACCCCCTCTACCTCTTCCACCTACCGGAACCCTTCCTCCTTGTCCTCCTCTACCTTCTCTCCCCGCATCCCTCCCTCTTCCTCTTCCTCTCCCATCCCCCCTTCCTCTTCCCCCAAGACCTGGCTCTGTCGGCATCTACGGCTCCCAGAGCAGCCACTCCCCCCATTCAAAAGTCCTCGGGTCATGGATCCCATCTCCACACTCATCAGCTAAATGTCCCATTCTTCCACAAGCAAAACAGAAGTCTGGAAGCTTCTATTGGGGAACGTTGCAGAAAATTAAAAATTTTCCTACGGTTTCACCAAGATCCATCTATGAGTTCATCTAAGCAACGAGTCATGGGAGAGAGTTTGCATCTACATACCACTTGTAGATCGCATGCGGAAGCTTGCAAGGTGATGGTGATGATGGAGTCGTACTCGTCGTGATTCGAATCACCGATGTCCAAGTGCTGAACGGACATCACCTCCGCGTTCAACACACGTACGGAACGGGAGACGTCTCCTCCTTCTTGATCCAGCAAGGGGAAGGAGAGGTTGAGGAAGCTTCGCTCAACGGCAAAGACGATGGCGTGGTGGTGTTGGTGCAAAGAAGATACTCGGCAGGCTTCGCCAAGCGCTTACGGAGGAGGAGAGGTGTTGGGAGGGAGGGCTGCGCCTTAGAGATGGGCTGAAGCCCTCCCCACCCCTCTATTTATAGGGGAAGGGGCAGGGGCCAACCCTCTAGATGGGATCTAGAGGGGGCGCAGGAGGGAGGCTTGCCCCAAGCAAGGGGCGCCACCCTCGTGGTTTCCCCCAACCCTAGGCGCATGGGCCCAAGGTGGGCGCGCCCAACCCTCCAGGCTGGCTCCTCCCCTTATGCCCATGTGGCCCTCCGGGGGGTGGCCCCTCCCGGTGGACCCGAATCCTCCGGTGGTCCCAGACATTACCGATAGACCCCGAAACCTTCGGTGTCCGTATGACAACTTCCCATATATAAAACTTCACCTCCGGACCATTCCAAACTCCTCGTGACGTCCAGGGATCTCATCCGGACTCGAACAACATTCGTAGTCACATACTAGTCTTCCTAATAACCCTAGCGTCACCGAACCTTAAGTGTGTAGACCCTACGGGTTCGGGAGACAAGCAGACATGACCGAGATGACTCTCGGGCAATAACCAACAGCGGGATCTGGATACCCATGTTGGCTCCCACATGCTCCTCGATGATTTCATCGGTTGAACCACGATGTCGAGGATTCGATCAAAAACCGTGTATATAATTCCCTTTGTCAATCGGTACGTTACTTGCCCGAGACTCGATCGTCGATATCCCAATACCTTGTTCAGTCTCGTTACCGGCAAGTCACTTTACTCGTACCGTAATGCATGATCCCGTGGCCAACACCTTGGTCACCTTGAGCTCATTATGATGATGCATTACCGAGTGGGCCCAGAGATACCTCTCCGTCATACGGAGTGACAAATCGATCTCGATCCGTGTCAACCCGCAGACACTTTCGGAGATACCTGTAATGCACCTTTATAGTCACCCGCCACGTTGTGACATTTGATACACCCAAGGCACTCCTACGGTATCCGGAGTTACACGATCTCATGGTCGAAGGAAGAGATACTTGACATTGACAAAGCTCTAGCAAACGAACTACACGATCTTTGTGCTATGCTTAGGATTGGGTCTTGTCCATCACATCATTCTCCTAATGATGTGATCCGTTATCAACAACATCCAATGTCCATAGTCAGAAACCATGACTATCTGTTGATCACAACGAGCTAGTCAACTAGAGGCTCACTAGGGACATATTGTGGTCTATGTGTTCACGTGTATTACGATTTCCGGATAATACAGTTATAGCATGAACAAAAGACAATTATCATGAATAATGAAATATAATAATACTTTTATTATTGCCTCTAGGGCATATTTCCAACATCTCCCACTTGCACTAGAGTCACCAATCTAGTTACATTGTGATGAATCGAACACCCATAGAGTTACGGTGTTGATCATGTTTTGCTTTCATGAGAGAGGTTTAGTCAGCGGATCTGCGACATTCAGATCCGTGTGTACTTTGCAAATATCTATGTCTCCATATTGAACATTTTCACGGATGGAGTTGAAACGACGCTTGATGTGCTGGTCTTCTTGTGAAACCAGGCTCCTTGGCAAGGGCAATAGCTCGGTGTTGTCACAGAAGAGTTTGATCGCCCCGACGCATTGGGTATGACTCCTAGGTCGGTGATGAACTCCTTCACCCAAATCGCTTCATGCGCTGCCTCCGAGGCTGCAATGTACTCCGCTTCACACGTAGATCCCGCCACGACGCTTCGCTTGCTTGTTGCACCACCATCGCTCCACCATTCAACATATACACGTATCCGGTTTGTGACTTAGAGTCATCAGATCTGAGTCGAAGCTAGCATCGACGTAACCCTTTACGACGAGCTCTTCGTCCCTCCATAAACGAGAAACATGTCCTTTGTCCTTTTCGGTACTTCAGATATTCTTGACCGCTGTCCGGTGTTCCTTGCGGGATTACTTTGGTACCTCGCTACCAAACTTACGGCAAGGTTTACATCGGTGCAGTACACAAACATGGCATACATAATAGATCCTATGGCTGAAGCATAGGGGTGACACTCATCTCTTCTTTATCTTTTGTCGTGGTCGGTGGTCGAGCTGAGCTCAATCTCACACCTTGTAACATAGGCAAGAACCCCTTCTTGGACTGATCCATTTTGAACCTCTTCAAAATCTTATCAAGGTATGTGCTTTGTGAAAGACCTATGAGGCGTCTCGATCTATATCTATAGATCTTGATGCTTAATATATAAGCAGCTTCTCCAAGGTCCTTCATTGAAAAACACTTATTCAAGTAGGCCTTAATGATGTCCGAAGTTTTATATCATTTCCCATCAAGAGTATGTCATCTACATATAATATGAGAAATGCTCTGAGCTCCCACTCACTTTCTTGTAAACGCAGCTTCTCCATAAGTGCAAGATAACCCAAACGCTTTGATCATCTCATCAAAGCGAATGTTCCAACTCCGAGATGCTTGCACCAGTCCATAAATGGATCATTGGAGCTTGCATACTTTGTTAGCGTTCTTAGGATCGACAAAACCTTCCGGCTGCATCATATACAGCTCTTCCTTAAGATGTCCGTTAAGGAATGCCGTTTTGACGTCCATCTGCCATATCTCATAATCATAGTATGCGGCAATTGCTAACATGATTCAGACGGACTTCAGCTTCGCTACGGGAGAGAATGTCTCGTCGTAGTCAATCCCTTGAACTTGTCGATAACCCTTAGCGACAAGTCGAGCCTTATAGATGGTGACATTACCATCCGCGTCCGTCTTCTTCTTAAAAATCCATTTATTTTCTATCGCTCGCCGATCATCGGGCAAGTCTGTCAAAGTCCATACTTTGTTTTCATACATGGATTCTATCTCGGATTTCATGGCTTCAAGCCATTTGTTGGAATCCGGGCCCGCCATCGCTTCTTCATAGTTTGAAGGTTCATCGTTGTCTAACAACATGATTTCCGTGACAGGGTTGCCGTACCACTCAGTGCGGAACGTGTCCTTGTGGACCACGGGTTCAAGAGCAACTTGATCCAAGTACCTTGATCATCATCATTGTTTTCCTCTTCATTGGTGTGGGCATCACAGAACAGTTTCTGTCTTTGCACCACTTTCCTTTTGAGAGGTAGTACTTCATCGAGTTCTACTTTCCTCCCACTTACTTCTTTCGAGAAACTCTTTTCCGAAAGCATCCGTTCTTGGCAACAAAGATCTTGCCTTCGGATCTTAAGTAGAAGGTATACACGACGGTTTCCTTAGGGTATCCTATGAATACGCATTTTTCCGACTTGGGTTCGAGCTTTTCAGTTGAAGTTTCTTGACATAAGCATCGCATCCCCAAACTTTTAGAAACGACGACTTAGGTTTCTTCCCGAACCATAATTCATATGGTGTCGTCTCAACGGATTTAGACGGTGCCCTATTTAAAGTGAATGTAGCTGTCTCTAGGCGTATCCCCAAAATGATAGCGGTAAATCGGTAAGAGACATCATAGACCGCACCATATCAAATAGAGTGCGACACGACGTTTGGACACACCGTTCTGTTGAGGTGTTCAGCGGCGTGAGTTGTGAAACGATTCCACATTTCCTTAAGTGTGTACCAAATTCGTGACTTAAATATTCTCCTCCACCATCGATCGAGGAACTTTATCTTTCGGTCACTTTGATTCTCCACCTCATTCTGAAATTCCTTGAACTTTTCAAAGGTCTCGGACTTGTGTTTCATTAAGTAGACATACCCATATCTACTTAAGTCATCGGAGAGTGAGAACATAACGATATCTTCCATGAGCCTCAACGCTCATTGGACCCGCATACATCGGTATGTATGATTTCCAACAAGTTGGTTGCTCGCTCCATTGTTCCGGAAAACGGAGTCTTGGTCATTTTGCCCATGAGGCATGGTTCGCATGTGTCAAACGATTCATAATCAAGAGACTCTAAAAGTCCATCAGCATGGAGCTTCTTCATGTGGTTGACACCAATGTGACCAAGGCGGCAGTGCCACAAGTACGTGGGACTATCGTTATCAACTTTACATCTTTTGGCATCCACACTATGAACATGTGTAATATTATGCTCGAGATTCATTAAGAATAAACTATTGACCATCGGAGCATGACCATAAAACATGTCTCTCATATAAATCGAACAACCATTATTCTTAGACTTAAATGAGTAGCCATCTCGTATTAAACGAGATCCAGATACAATGTTCATGCTCAAACTTGGCACTAAATAACAATTATTAAGGTTCATAACTAATCCCGTGGGTAAATGTAGAGGCAGCGTGCCGACGGCGATCACATCGACTCTGGAACCATTCCCGAGCGCAAGATCGTCACCTCGTCCTTTGCCGGTCTCCGTTTATTCCGCAGCTCTGCTGTGAGTTACAAATATGAGCAACGGCACGGTATCAAATACCCAAGAGTTACTACGAGTAATGGTAAGGTACACATCAATTACATGTATATCAAATATACCTTTGGTGTTGCCGGCCTTCTTGTCCGCTAAGTATTTGGGGCAGTTCCGCTTCAAAGGACCCTTCCCTTGCAATAAAAGCACTCGGTCTCGTGCTTGGGTCCATTCTTTGACTTCTTCACAGCAACAGCTTACAGGCCCAACAACATCTTTGCCGTCCTTCTTGAAGTTCTTCTTACCCTTGCCCTTCTTGAACTCAAGTGGTCTTATTGACCATCAACACTTGATGTTCTTTCTTGATTTCAGCCTCTGCGACTTGAGATCGAGAACACTTCAGAATGGTCTTTACCATCCCCTCGTATGTTGTAGTTCATCACAGCTCTTGTAGCTTGGTGGGAGCGATCGGAGGATTCATCGGCGACCGCCTCATCGGGAGGTTAATGTTCATTTGGGTCATACGGTTGTGCAACCAGACATCTTGAGGATGTGCTCCTTGTGTAACTGTTTTCCTCCATCTTACAACTGTAGAACTTGTCGAAGACATCATATCTCTCGACCGGGCATGAGCTTGGAAAACTAGCTTCAGCTCTTGAACATCTCATATGCTCGTGATGCTCAAAACGCTTTTGGAGCCCGGTTCTAAGTCTGTAAAGCATGCCGCACCGAACGAGGGAGTAATCATCAAGACGAGCTTGCCAAGCGTTCATAACGTCTTGGTTCTCTCAGGGACGGAGCGTCACCTAGCGGTCCTTCTAGGACATATTGCTTCTGGCAGCTATGAGGATGATCCTCGTGTTTAGGACCCGATCCGTATAGTTCTTGCCATCATCTTTCAGCTTGGTTTCTCTAGGAATGCGTTGAAGTTCATGTTGACATTAGCGTTGGCCATTTGATCTACAAGACATATTTGCAAAGGTTTTAGACTAACTTCATGATAATAAAGTTCTAATCAAATTATGAACTCCCACTTAGATTAGACATCCTCTAGTCATCTAAGTGTCACACGATCCGAGTCGACTAGCCCGTGTCCGATCATCACGTGAGACGGACTAGTCATCGTCGGTGAACATCTTCATGTTGATCGTATCTTCCATACGACTCGTGTTCGACCTTTCGGTCTCCGTGTTCGAGGCCATGTCCGTACATGCTAGGCTCGTCAAGTTAACCCTAAGTGTTTTTTGTGTAAAACTGTCTTACACCGTTGTATGTGAGCGTAAGAATCCATCACACCCGATCATCACGTGGTGCTTAGAAGCGTTTACTTAAATGTAGCAACGGTGCACGCTAGGGGAGAACACTTCTTGAAATTTTTTAAGGATCATCTTATTTACTACCGTCGTCCTAAGTAAACAAGATGCAAAACATAATAAACATCACATGCAATTATATAGTTGTGACATGATATGGCCAATATCATATAGCTCCATTGATCTCCATCTTCGGGCTCCATGATCATCTTGTCACCGCTTGACACCATGATCTCCATCATCATGATCTCCATCATCGTGTCTTCATGAAGTTGTCACGCCAACGACTACTTCTACTTCTATGGCTAACACGTTTAGCAATAAAGTAAAGTAGTTTACATGGCGTTCTTCAATGACACGCAGGTCATACAAAAAATAAAGACAACTCCTATGGCTCCTGCCGGTTGTCATACTCATCGACATGCAAGTCGTGAATCCTATTACAAGAACATGATCTCATACATCACAATTCATCATTCATCACAACTTCCGCCATATCACATCACATGATCAATCATTGCAAAAACAAGTTAGACGTCCTCTAATTGTTGTTGCATCTTTTACGTGGCTGCGATTGGGTTCTAGCAAGAACGTTTTCTTACCTACGAATAACCACAACGAGATTTTGTCAACTTCTATTTACCCTTCATAAGGGCCCTTTTCATCGAATCCGCTCCAACTAAAGTGGGAGAGACAGACACCCGCCAGCCACCTTATGCAACTAGTGCATGTCAATCGATGGAACCGGTCTCACGTAAGCGTACGTGTAAGGTTGGTCCGGGCCGCTTCATCCCACAATACCGCTAAAGCAAGAAAAGACTAGTAGAGGCAAGCAAGTTGACAAGATCCACGCCCACAACAAAATTGTGTTCTACTCGTGCATTAGAGAACTACGCATAGACCTAGCTCATGATGCCACTGTTGGGGAACGTTGCAGAAAATTAAAATTTTTCCTACGGTTTCACCAAGATCCATCTATGAGTTCATCTAAGCAACGAGTCATGGGAGAGAGTTTGCATCTAGATACCACTTGTAGATCGCGTGCGGAAGCTTGCAAGGTGATGGTGATGATGGAGTCGTACTCGTCGTGATTCGAATCACCGATGTCCAAGTGCTGAACGGACAGCACCTCCGCGTTCAACACACGTACGGAACGGGAGACGTCTCCTCCTTCTTGATCCAGCAAGGGGGAAGGAGAGGTTGAGGAAGCTCGCCCAACGGCAAAGACGACGCGGCGTGGTGGTGTTGGTGCAAGAAGATCTCGGCAGGCTTCGCCAAGCGCCACGGAGGAGGAGAGGTGTTGGGAGGGAGGGCTGCGCCTTAGAGATGGGTCTGAAGCCCTCCCCACCCCTCTATTTATAGGGGAAGGGCAGGGGCCGACCCTCTAGATGGGATCTAGAGGGGGGCGGCCAGGGAGGAGGCTTACCCCCAAGCAGGCGCCACCCTCGTGGTTTCCCCCAACCCTAGGCGCATGGGTCCAAGGTGGGCGCGCCCAGCCCTCCAGGCTGGCTCCTCCCTTGCGGCCCATGTGGCCCTCCAGAGGGGTGGCCCTCCGGTGGACCCTCGAATCCCTCCGGTGGTCCCAGACATTACCGATAGACCCGAAACCTTCGGTGTCCGTATGACAACTTCCCATATATAAAACTTCACCTCCGGACCATTCCAAACTCCTCGTGACGTCAGGGATCTCATCCGGACTCGAACAACATTCGGTAGTCACATACTAGTCTTCCTAATAACCCTAGCGCCACCGAACCTTAAGTGTGTAGACCCTACGGGTTCGGAGACATCTGAACATGACCGAGACGACTCTCGGGCAATAACCAACAGCGGATCTGGATACCCATGTTGGCTCCCACATGCTCCTCGATGATTTCATCGGTTGAACCACGATGTCGAGGATTCGATCAAAACCACAGATCAGATTCCTTTGTCAATCGATGCGTTACTTGCCCGAGACTCGATCGTCGGTATCCCAATACCTTGTTCGGTCTCGTTCACGGCAAGTCACTTTACTCAGATCGTAATGCATGATCCGTACAACACCTTGGTCACCTTGAGCTCATTATGATGATGCATTACCGAGTGGGCCCAGAGATACCTCTCCGTCATACGGAGTGACAAATCGATCTCGATCCGTGTCAACCCAATGAGCACTTTCGGAGATACCGTAATGCACCTTTATAGTCACCCGATTACGTTGTGACGTTTGATACACCCAAGGCACTCCTACGGTATCCGGAGTTACACGATCTCATGGTCGAAGGAAGAGATACTTGCCATTGGCAAAGCTCTAGCAAACGAACTACACGATCTTTGTGCTATGCTTAGGATTGGGTCTTGTCCATCACATCATTCTCCTAATGATGTGATCCCCGTTATCAACGACATCCAATGTCCATAGTCAGGAAACCATGACTATCTGTTGATCACAACGAGCTAGTCAACTAGAGGCTCACTAGGGACATATTGTGGTCTATGTGTTCACACGTGTATTACGATTTCCGGATAATACAGTTATAACATGAACAAAAGACAATTATCATGAACAATGAAATATAATAATACTTTTATTATTGCCTCTAGGGCATATTTCCAACAGCTTCTCATAGTAGACACTGTATCTCTTGTATTCTTTTAAAGTAATTGGCACAAACCGAACCAATGGAACATTAACATCCACATAAACCCTAACTCGTAGGGTGCTAGCTGGGTTGATCCTTCCCTCGTTCATGATCACATTAAACGGTGGATCCCCCACCTTTGCAGCTACTTTTTCAGCCAACTCTCTCTTCCTCGTGAGGCCATCTGGCAACCCTTTTACTCTAGCCCAAACCGGTATCTTGTTAAGTCTGAATCCCTTGACATCTGAGAAGCCATCATATTCTTGTAGCACGACCGGAGCCCTTCTAAACAGCCACGGTCCCCCGTCCATGATCTTTCTCCAATCACCCAAACAGTGGCATTGGACCAAGAATAAGTTCGGTCCCTTGACGTTAAACGTGACCCCTTGTGCCGCCGCCCACGCATTGCGCATCTGTGGATAAAGAATGCGGCATGGTTGAAAGGCTTTGTAGTGTGTACCCAAACAGAGCCAGACCAACGCCGTCCTTGATTAGTTCATCCACCTCTTCCAAAAATCAAGCTCTTCCTCCTCCCGCCATGCAACTTCATCCCAAATAATTGATCTTCCAGATCCGGATCGAGACCATAGTAGTCGCCAGTAATCCTCGCCAGTTCCTCTGCTCGTTCCGCACATCTTGCGAGTTCTGATCTTGCCTCTCCTTCCTCCTAGTATCCTCCTCTAAACCCCCTCTCGCCTGCCCTGATCCACCCGGCCGCTCCGCCGCTACCATCGCTACTGCCTCCGTCGTCGCTCCCTTCTCCCCCCTTGCTCCTGAGACGTTGGGTCCGCCATGCATGTACGCACACACAGCGGGAGATGATAGATCTCACCGACGACCCAAGGAGATCGGTAGCCGGAGAGATTTTACGTGGACTCCGGCTGGATCGCCGGAGGAAAAGGTGGAACCCTAGACGAAACCCTAGGGGACTACTCTGACTCACGTGCGTGCAGCGGAAAGCCCAGCCCATAAATGACTTATCAGGTAGCTGGTTTTTAGAGCCCAAACCAGGGCCTGATAACAACTGGTGCAACTTGTTTTCACGTGGAGAAGCCCAACCCACCAACCACTCAAAGAGAGGAAAAAAAAAACAAATCCTAACTCTGCAACTGCAACTCACCTTGCTCGTCCCCGTTGCCGGCGGCAGCGTCGCCGCCGCGACCGTATCCCTTCGCCGGCGGGGTGCGAGGCCCTGACCTTTCCCTCCGCGCTGAAGACGTGCGGCTTGGCCGTGCCACCGCGTTCTCGGGAGTTTGGATCTTGGTTGTCCTCGTAGCCGCCCCCGCATCCCTATTGCTCGTGCAGTCTTGCTCCTCCGAATTCGCCGGCTGCCGGTGTCCCGGCTCGGCCACAGCCCGCAGGTATTGGTTTTGAGTGACTATGCTTGCGTAAATGGGGGTTAAGTGAAGCACACATGCCGAATTGCTTTTTGATCTAGGAATTGTTGCGTTCTCGAATGAGGGGTAGATTTGATGGTTTCCTTAAAGTTGATGAGCGTCTGATGCTGCCCATAGATAGAGCAAATTGCACACAACAACAAATTAATTAGGCACTAGTTGCAGCTTATACCGGGTTTGGCAATAATAAACTGTATGTACCAGTTTACACCATGCAGTTGTCGTTTGTGTTTTTTTATGATGGACCAAATATTTCTTAATCATCTTCATATTTCTGTCGCAGACGATTTTTCCAAGTTTGTAATTCAGCACTTTGTCATGTATAATGTCTGGTTTCAGTCTTAGTTAGTACCTTGGTGCCTAATGCTGCAGTTGTTTGTTCAATCGAGTAGGACCATGGTACAAGAACAGAAAGGAGAAACATCCAGTGGCATGTATACTTACAAGCATCATGGTGACAAGGGAGTTGATATCCATGAGATTTTCGTTAAGAAGAGCAGAACCCGTGTTCTGCTGTCATACTGTGGCCTCATTTTACTTCTAGCAATTGTCTGCCGATCATTGCTGGGAAAGGTAAATTCTGTTATAAATCACTACCAGAAATCAGAAGAGGGCTAAGTTAATGAGGAAAGAGCAGTTTAGTCGATATTTCCTGGTTGTTGGTCCTATACTCTTAAGAGTTTGGTTCATCAGACATTGTAGCAAAAGCTTTAAGATGTCCAATTGTGTATTATGTTCTAGGAAGAAAAAACACGTTCAAATATTTTGTTCATTCAGAACAAGTGCCATTTCATGTTTGTATAATTCATGTGAATTTTTTTGAAATAAATCATTAGATTCTTCTGTAATAATCAAAGAATATCATTGCTTAGTTGACCACCCTAGATTCATATAGTTTGACATAACTGGTACATACTGTATTGGTATTGACCTGGTTAAATATTGCAGGAAAAGTTGTGTCTTGAGTCAGTGTGGAGTGTTACCTTTGGAATTCTGGTTGCCAAATGTTTGCAATACAAACCAGTGAAGAAAGGTGAATCCTTCCTCAGAGATAAATTTGTAGGGTCTTTCTGCATATTGTAGACATGGTCTGTTGTTGATTTGCACATTTAGATCGCACCAGCATATGATAACCATTCACAGTCCATACTGAAAAAAGTATCAACAGTATGTTTCTTATCGGGTTTCCCTGTTTCATTGTGTGCAGAGTCAGTAGTGATAATGCCATCTTTTGGGGTTCAGCTAGAAATACATTTTTGGAGGTATTATCAGCCTCCCTGTGCGAAATCACCAATCAATCTTCAATTACGCTCTTTACTATTGCCCATTCTTGTCACAATCGTACCGTACATTTCCGCTGTGAAGTGACAACTGGATCATTGGTGGGAACTATTAGGTTATCTTACATGTGGGTGTAGGATGAACAGTTTAGATAGTCAAAATGGATGACTGCTTTTAGCCTTTCTGTTGTTTGCATTCGCCACCAATTATTCCAGTGTCAACACCCAAATGAATTGGGGAAAATACCTTCTTACTTGGCTGAGTGGATATAGGTAGACTGCTTCTGTTAGATAGCAATTCCTCCCTGAACAAACAATCCTCATGTTGTAGGGGTGATTTGTTTTCGTTTGGTGCGAACAAGATAAATGGCAACAAGTCGATGATTTGTATATTAACTGTTGGTTGCTCCGGATCACATTGATAAATCATATAGGACTAACAATTTGGTGATTGCTCTAGCAATTTGGTGTAGAGCAAAACTCTGTTCCTGGTGGGTAAGAGTTTTTTAGATGTCAGATCAATTAGCTGAGCAGTGATGTCTATGTTTTTGTTTGCGCGTTATGAACTCCTTGCTTGGCTTGAAGTACATCATATCTAGGCTACTAAAAGGCTAATCCAGATGAAGTGAACTAAATCATTTCACTATTAAATCTGCTTCGGCGGTGTCGCAAAATCATACTCCCTCCGTCCCAAAATTCTTGTCTTAGATTTGTCTAGATACGGATGAATCTAATACTAAAACATGACTTGATACATCCGTATTTAGAGAAATCTAAGACAAGAATTTTGAGACGGAGGGAGTAGACAGCATCACTCAAGGATTTTGTCTCAGAGAGATATGTTTCCTGCAACTTTTCTTTGCTTAGGAAATACTCCCTCCGTCCCAAAATTCTTGTCTTAGATTTGTCCAAATACGGATGTATCTAGTTACGTTTTAGTGTTAGATACATCCGTATCTAGACAAATCTAAGACAAGAATTTTGGGACGGAGGGAGCAGTATTCAGGCTACTGTAATAGACGATGCTGAAAAAGGTATCGACAGCGTGTTTCTTATTGGGTTTCCCTGTTTCATTGTGTGCAGAGTCGGTAGTGATAATGCCATCTTTTGGGGTTCAGCTAGAAATACATTTCTGGAGGTATTACCAGCCTCCTTATGAGAAATCACCAATCATCTTCATATTACTCCACTGTATATTCTTACTATTGCCCATTCTTGTCACCATCTTACTGTATATTTCCACTGTGAAGTGACAACTGGATCGTTGGTGGGAACTATTAGGTTATCATACAGGTGGGTGTAGGATGAACACTTTAGATGGCCAAAATGGATGACTGCTTTAGCCTTTAGCTGTTGGATGCATTCGCCATCAATTATTCAAGTATCAACCAACCCAGATGAATTGTGGACTTGTACCTGCGTACTTATCTGAGTGGATATAAGTAGACTGCTGTCGTTAGCTAGCAATGCCTTTCCGAACAAACAATCCTCATGTTGTAGGAGGTAATCCGTTTTCTTTTGGTGCAAACAAGAGAAATGGCAACATCCCATGATTTGTTTATTAACTACTGGTTGCTCTGGATCATGTTGATAAATCATATGAGGGTAGAGTATGCTGTAGGCTCAACGGTTTTCTGAAGGAGATTGTTCTAGCAATATGGTGTAAGACAGTAAGACTTTGTTCCTGGTGGGTACTGGGTAAGACTCTGCTGATGCTGATGTCTATGCTTTTGTTTGCGTTATGAACTCCTTGCTTGGCATGAAGCACTTCGTATCTTAAATACTCAGAAAGATTTAAGATTCAAGCGAACTAAATAATTTCATTATTAAATCTCCTTCTGTGGTGTCACAAAATCATAAACAGTATCACTCAAGGGTTTTGTCTCAGACGGATATGTTTTCTGCAACTTTTCTTTGCTTAGTAGGCTACTGGAAATTTGGTTACAGCTGTTGTTCTCACATTCTTTTAATTTATGATTCTTAGCGGAAGAGTTGATCGTCATTTTGTGCCAATTGGCAAGATTCTAAAGCCACTGCTGAACGAGTGTGTAACACCCGTGACCTGTTACTGGAGCTTGGCGTTGCTTCTGCGTGATGAGGAGGAGCTCAAACTAGTTTTCCAGGTAAAACTTATGTGTTATGCATCTATCACTTAATTGGTCGAACAAAATTTCAGCAATCCAATAGAAATTTACTCGCAGAAATTCCGCCCACCTGTCAAAATGTTGGTCCCTATCTGGAGAGCTCTCTGTGCATTCACAGACTCTGAATGCACAAGCCGGCATTCTGCAGTTTCTAAACCGAATCGTTCAGAAGCGTGACTGTGCTGGCGATCTGTTGTGATTGCGACGTTCGGCAAAGCGGATGCAGCTGAGCTTAGATGCCAAACTGAGCTAGAGGTAGGTCTCACTAGTGTGAGGGCCACTAATTGTTGGGATGAACGCCTGCAGATTTTCAGACGTGGGTGTATAGTGTACTGCACTTAACAGCTATACGGCCGATAGTTCTCAAATAGTACAAAATATCGTCCATGTTTTGAATTGTTCCTTTGGCGACAATGCAGGCCACCATGGGATCTACGCCATCAACCTTTTGATTTTGAAATCTTGACCAGTGGTATAGTTAAAAGTATTTGGTTGTCTATATGAAAATGATTGCCGGATTGTTTCTTATTATAGGCCATGGTTTTGTTTCCTGAGACTTTTTCATAATAATATGTTTCTTTTTCTGATTAGTTTTATGGCATCCTAGTCAAAATCTTGCACTGAGGACAGCTAGAAGTCAAATCTACAGTTGTGGACAGGGGAGTGCAGTAGTACTACCTTGCCATTTCAATGTGGACGCTGCTGTTGTCAAAGACAAACGGTTCACATGATATTTGCCACTGACGTTGTTCTTATATATCACTAGTATAGATCTATCACTAGTATAGATCAAATCAATCGATGTATGGGGAGATGGAAAGGTTTGTTAAAGAATCATCTTTGTCTCCTACGTATGCTACATAAATGAGAAGAGTAGCATGGAAACGAGATGAAATGTGCACAGACAAGCATGTGAGGAGAAGAGAGCCCCATGCATCGCATATGCAAAGATCTCAATATAGTCAAACAAACACACCTCATATGGAGTAGGGTGTATCATGTGCAGTGACACCCCCATTCCTATGCTTGTTGGACTCAGCCAGGGCTTGTGTTTGGAAGACTTGTACACCTTTGGAAATGAGAGCAGTTTAGAAATTACTACTTCCTCCGTTCCGAATTATAAGATGTTTTGAATATTTCAGTATGAAATACATACGGGCTGAAAGGAGTGAACAAACACACTATAACACGTGTCTATACATCCAGTTTAGAAGAAAAAAAAAAGAACATCTTATAATTCGAAACGGAAGGAGTAACTAGGTAGGATATATTGTTCCTCTTTCTGGAGTATAATTTGCTCGCATGAATTTGGATACTATAAAATTTTGCTTGCATGAACTCCCCTGGACGCAAATTAAAGCAAAATAATTTCCAGAAAAAGCCTGTTATTCCAGTATTTTCACAAGGTCTACTACGTGTAGAAAAGAGGCAAACAAAATTAAGTTACATCCAAAGAAGCTCCCAGTTAACGCTAAAGCTAGTACAACGGCCTCAACCAAAATATGGAACATTCTCATGCGTGATGGAGCTGTAGTCCGTGGAGCTCGACGCCGTGGCGTACACCGTGGTTGACGACGACGCGGAAGCCACAGGCCCCACCGCCGGCGCTGCTAGCCCCAGCGACCCAGCCGGCCGGTGGCCTCCGGCGGCGAGGAGCTGGGAGGCGTGCGAGGAAGGGGGCACGTTGGGCACCGCGGCGGCGGCGGCAGGGCGGTACCTGTGCTTGAGGATCTCGGCGCGGACGGCGGCGAGCTCGGCCTCGAGGGCGTGCACCTGCTGCTGCAGGGTGAGGATGGCGCCCATGCAGCCGTAGACGGGATCGCGGAGCCGCAGGTTCGCCTCGTACACCAGGCTGTTGGCCGCGTCGCCGCGCTGGCTCTCGTGCACCTCCTGCATGCACGCGCACCAAGCTACGCGTTAAGTAGTACTCCCTGGAGCACTTCGATCGGTTCAACTTGTGTGGATTTCATTTTCATACGGATAGTTGAACTCAACTTTTATTTGGAAGGATTTGAGCTAACTGATGAAGTCACGCATCTCTCTTTAAATAAAAGTGAAAGGCAAAATGAAACAAAAGGTGCACAAACATTGTACACTATTTGAGCTAACTTGATTTGGGGAGACTTCGATTTGGATTTTGGATTTTGGGAGGCAAACATCGTACACTATTTAAACACTGTTGTTTAGAGATAACTTTTATAGCATTTTTATGAGACGAAAGATGCACAGGCGAGACTCGAAATTATACACAAATCTCTAGTGATTAGTGATTATGCCCCAAACATAATGGGAAAGGAGAGGAGATCCAAGGGAATTTAGGGTTTTGGATCGGCAAGAACAGTCACGGGCTCACGGCTGTCTTGGCTTGTGAGTTGTGACAGTACCACAAAAGAATTTCTCTTGTTAATAAAGGTTTCCAGAAATACCATGTCAACTAATGAAATGCTGCGAGATGTGAGGTATTCACAATAATTATGCTATATCTCATAAAAATCAGTGGCACAAAACCAGTTCATTTCACGAGCTCGGAAGGGATAGAAGTAAGCTATGCTGAAAGTCAAAGAGCAAGCAAAATGGAGGGAAATAAGATTAAATTAGATTACCAGAAGCATCTTGGAGACGTTGCTGGCGCCGAAGACCTTGTGAACGGAGGCGAACTTGTGCGGCTCTAGCGGCGAGAAGAAAGGCGAGAAGGGGCACTCCTGCGCGCACCGTCGCCGGAGCAGCTTGCACGCGGCACATGGGGTCATCGTGTTGAACGACGGTGTCGATCCTGGTCCGGCGCCTGCTGCAGGCAGGCTGCTACTCCTCCGTGCTGCCGCCATCATCCGGTCCGCCTCCGCCGCGGACTCACTCTTGATCTTCTTCCCTACCTCATGGTCTTGCTGCCATTCACTGAAGAAGAAGATGTATATAGCATGAGATCACCAATTCACCATGGCTATAGCTAGGGTTCCAACTAATTCCATTGCCACACACCGCCATGCACCATGGACACAACAAAGCTTGAGCAGAGGATTCTAACTAGAGACGGTGCATGAATTTAGCTATTCCTAAATGATTTTTTTTTTGATGATCTAGCTTGGTATTTCGGAAAAAGTAGTTTTGAGCTTTGAGCATACCTTGCAGTGGACATGAAGGCAAGGGAGAGAGCTGGGGGACAAGGGATGGAAGTGAGGTGCTTTGGAAAAAGTGTCTTCTAGGTTGTGTGTGTCTGCCGCTTAGCTTATGCGAGAGAGAAGAGAGAGAACTTGGGAAAAAACGCTTGTTTTTTTATAACAAAAATAAGTTTGCTGCTGTCAGAGAGATTGTACTGCTAGATGTATGTAGGTATTGCACCATTTGGAAGGTATCCTGGTGTATGTTGACTTGTTGCAATAGTTAATCAGGCGGCTAATTAATAAGAGGTGTGTGCATACGGAATGATGGAATCTTCTTATTGTAAAATAACTCTGTATTAGCCCCCGATTAGGATTAGATTTGGCAATAGCCAAAAGGCAGCAGGTCTTGGAAGTGGTTTGGGAATTGGGTATGAGTTTTGAAAAATGGGTTTTATATCGGACACAACGGGCGTATATTAAGTGAATTTGGTACTAACAAACTTGCATTACATAGCTATTTTTTTGTGAGAGTATTACATAGTTAATTAGCATCCACTAACTTAATTATGCATCACAAATTCTCTTTGACTCATCCATTAGTTATTTGTGGTAATGTAATAGTACGGGCTTTGTTGGAATATCATCCATATGCTTGGCTACAAACCACTCCCTCCGTCCCATAATATAAGATGTTAGTAGAGCCGATATGTGCATATCGGTTGTAATAACATCTTATATTATGGGAGGGATGGAGTATATGTTTGTTCATATCTACCCTTTTTTGGAGTATTTATATGGAGCTATTGGTTTGAAAAATGCCCAAGAGCTATTTGTTGCTTGGTCGGCTAGGTAATATAGTTAAAAATGCTGGTAGCTAGATAAAACATTTTATAGTGTAGAAGCTGTTAATGTTCCAAGGAACAAGGCCCTAAATACTCTCCCCAACATTAGGCACATTTGTAGGGTCGAAGCACCACCTTGTTGATTCTCGTTGTTTTTAACTCTAAATCTACATGTTTTTTCTTTGCCCACTTGGCATTAGCTGTAGAAGGCATATTGGCATGCTTCTGCACATCTAAGATCCCATCTAGAAGAAAATACTTTACATCTCCCCGTCAGAGTTGATTTTAGATAAAACAATATAGCATATCAGTATGTACTTGTCTATAAACATTGATACTAAAGTATGAACTTGACATTAGCATTTCCAATGTTGTTCACTAAAATAAACAAAGGGGTATCACAATCACATTGTTTACAAGGGGTCATAATGTGTCACCCTTCAGCAATAAGTCAATTAGTTTTTCTAGTCAGAAACAAAAATAAAACTGTCTCGGAACTAGTACTAAATCTGCCACCTGAAAAAAAATGTTTATAAACATACTTTTAAAAAAAGTTTATGGATCATGACTAGTAGTCGCCTAGGATCAATGATTCATACAATCTATATCAGTGCATTAATTAGTGTGTATTAGAGCAACTATAATCAAGTAACTATATGGCTCTCTATAGCCAATTTGTTTGGGGCAAACGAAACCTCTTTGGATTGGACTTTCGTAGGATTCCGGTCTTAATGATTTCCATAGATGTCATATAACAAATCGTGTCAAAAACTGAATATAGAGGGGCCCAAACATGTCATATAATGTTAGGGGGGGGGGGGCAAAATCACCTAAATCTAGCTAATTTTGTCTGGCAAATGGAGAATTAGGAGCACATATCGTTGTATTTGTGAGAGCATTGGGAGAGCCAAAGCCCCTGCCAGCACCCCCTACCTCCGCCACTGCCCAAATTCCTATGGACTACCTTTCTCCAAAGCCCCCTCCATAAGACATCCATTATCCAATCCAGTTTCTTCTTTACACTAATTTTCTTAAGATCACTAGTAGAAAACCACCCATTAGACCCGGTTCGTAAGGGCGTTTAGTCCCGGTTCAAGAACCGGGACTAACGGGTCGTTACTAATACCTCCACCCATTAGTCCCGGTTCAAACACGAACCGGGACCAATGTTCCTCCACGTGGCCCGGTTCGCCGAGCCCAGTCAGGGGGCCTTTGGTCCCGGTTGGTGGCACCAACCGGGACCAAAAGGCATCCACGTCTGCATTCGATGGCTGGGTTTTTTTGAAAGGAGGGGTTGGGGGTTTTGGGGGGTTAATTTAGGTGTTTCGTATATTGTGTTAGCTAGCTAATTAATAGAGAGAAGTGTCCTCTCTTATGTCCGTGCTTGGTCGGCGCTTCGTAGTATATATACATAAGTGATCGAGAGAACCATTGATCTGAAGTTCGTCATGCATACCGAGAGAAGATCGATCGACCTCTCCTCCGAGAGATTGGTCGAACAACAAGTTTTTTACTGGCTACATACATGTATAAGATCTCTTAATTACAAACCCCTAGCATTTGAAATCAAGTTCCACATAGTATTCTTGACTTTCTCGATGGCGTGTTCAAGAAAGAATCCGCCAATTCCTCTTGAATTGCTTTCATGCGATCTGGTTCTAGGAGTTCATCCGCATCCGCCACGTCTAATTTGAAGAAGGGGTTAATTAATACATATATATGAATGAAACTCAACAGAAATGATGGTGTAATAAAATGAAATTGTGAATATTATTGCTTACGCACTTCATATTGTCTTCTAGAGTAGCCCGCTTGTTTTTCAAAGTCGCGTTGTGGATGAACTCGCACACGTAGTATCCACGTAAATCATTCCTTCCTCCCGCCACAAGCACTTTACGAGAAATAGAGGTCAATCAAACGATAATGAAGCATTATAAATGGCATTGATGAAAGTATAGCTATAGAATCAGCGGAGATCGCGCAACTAGCTAGCCAAGAGTACTTACTTTCGGGTATGTATATCGCAGCTCCTTGGCAGTCCGGAGCTTGTGCGGTGAACTATTTTCAAATCCTGCAAGACAAAGAAAATAATTATTATTACTTGAGATATCGAAATGAACAAAAGTTGCCGATATGGTGCGATAATGATCGATTGAACTTACTTGCTGAGCATTTCGGTGATGTTCGCATAGTTTTGGGATCTTTCCGTCTCGAGTCTAAAGCGGTTACTAGTCCACGCTCAAGCTTAATCTCCGAAGAATATAGTGGTACTGCGCGCATGCATAACTCATCAATTACATTACTATAACCTCGCTCGAGTAATAAGGGAAACAGAATATGCACACGACAGTAACACTCACGGGCCGTTATAAGGAAAGAGTATGGTATCTTTGTTTTGATTTTTGATCAACGTTTGTAGCAAGTTGTCCTTGGCCTCTTCTGTAACACCCCGGATCCGATGCGCCAGGTGTCTGCCAGTTATTTGCCGTTGTTGCCATGTCACTTGCTTGCGTGTTGCATTTGCCATGTCATCATATGCATTTCATATCATGTCATCATGTGCATTTCATTTTGCATACGTGTTCGTCTTATGCATCCGAGCCTTTTCCCCGTTGTCCGTTTTGCAATCCGGCGCTCCTATGTCATCCGGCGTCCCCTCTTCTCTCTTTTAGGTGTGCGGGTGTTAAACTTTCTCGGAATGGCGAGGTTTGCCAAGCGGCCTTGGTATAGCACCGTGAGACCGCTGTCAAGTTTCGTGCCATTTGGAGGTCGTTTGGTACTCCAACGGTTAACCGGGTAACCGCAGAGCCCTCTTTTGTTTCCAGCCCAACACCCCTTCCAAAGTGGCCCAAAACCCATCTAACTCCTCTCCATGCTCTCGGTCGTTCGATCACGATCGTGTGGGCGAAAACCGCACCTCATTTGGACTCTCCTAGCTCCCTCTACCTATATATATGCCTTCCTCCCCGAAATCCCGGTCTAAACCCTAGCAAATCGCCCTCCGCCGCCACCGGACGCGTCCGACCGCGCCGGACACGTCGCGCCAGCGCCAGAGCTAATCGTGGCTTGCCACGTGTCGCGCCGCCCCTCGCGCCGCCGGCCCTGGAGCCCATCACGGGCCTGCGAAGACCTCAGCGTCGCCGCCGCCCGGCCGGCTCCCTTGGCCGCCGCCCGCCGCCAACCGCCGCCGGCCTCACGCTGGCTCGGCGCTGCCGCCGGCGCCGCCGCGCTGGCGCCCGCGCATCTCCGCCGTTCTCCGCCGTGGCCAGCGACCTCGCCATGCGGCGGCATGGCGCCGCCTCGCCCATATTGGCGCCTCCATGCCGCCGCCTCCTTCTCGCCCGACAGCGCGGCGCCTCGCCCGGTTTCCCCCGCCCGGCCTGCGCCATGGCGCCGTCGCCCGCCAGCGTCTCGCCGCCGCCCAGCCTCCGTGGCGCCCCGCGCCTCCTCCTCCGCCTCCCCTCGCCGGGATCCGGCCGGATCCGGCGAGATCCGGGCCGGATCCGCCTCCCCGCGCCTTCCCCGACCTCCCTCCGGCCGCCCTCCGGCGAACTCCCCGGCGACCTCGAAATCCGTGCGACCCGGAGGTTGACCCCGAATTTTTCCTAAGTCCCAGAATTTTGTCATTTCGTGCATTTTTCATAGCATCACATCTCCGCAACCGTGGCTCCATTTTGGGCGTATAATATGTCAAATTGTTCGCCTCGAAGAGTACATCATTTCATTCCATTGCATCATTTGCATTTGAGCTCATCTTGATGCCCTAAATGCTGTTGCAAGAAGGCTTCAGATCGTTAGTTCCAGTATCTTATCAGCTCGAGCTCTTTTGTCATTTTTGCCATGATTTATGTGTGCATCCTATGAGCATGAGCTCTACATGAATGTTGGACTAGGCCATGCCATCTTTCCAGGGGTGTTGACCTTGTATTTTTGTGAGTTGTGTGCTGAGTGCATTGAGCTTGTAAAGTAGGGTAGTTGCTGTTACTGTTTTCCTGGCAGATTCTGTTATAATTTGATGCTATGTTAACATGCTTCTAGTAATCATTCTATGCATAATCTGGGTATGCTCTATAAACATGATTTGATATACATGTCTTGCTCTATCCATTCATGCCCTTGGTTGCATTTATAGCCTGCTGGAACATGTTCATTTCTTGCTCCAAAGTTGCTTGAAAATGTTTCCTGACAGATTGTTAGCATGAGATTCAATTTTCACGAGGTCGTTGTAGTTGATCCGTGTATGCTATGACCTTGCTCTTGCCATGCTTAGCTTCATAATCATGCCTTCTTACTGTTGGTTGCCTTGCCATGCCATGTATTGCTCTGTAGTGAGTGCATCGAGCTCACGAACATGCCTACTCGTTAACTGTTTTTGCCATGTCCTGATATTTCACTAAGTCTGTGAACCTGATATTTTGAGCACTTTCACCATGCTTGTTTGAACATGTTATGATGTGATTTAGCTGTAGCTCAGTGCTCCTCTGTTGTTAAGCATCTCCTGTAGTTCGTTGCCATATGCTTTGTTTTTATGTTGGGGTGCTGTAGCATAGTTTCTTGTTGCGTGCTAAGTAGCATCGGGCTGTTAAACGCAGATTTGCATCATTCTTGTTTTGCTTGTCATTTGCAAACCGTGCATCCGATTCCGGTGATCTTTATATCGATTTCAACCGAAATCATCTCATCCTTCCAGCGGCATACTTGGTTTGCCAAGTTGATGCCCGGTTCATCATTTTCCTTCCGGAGCACACATATGCATTGCATATCACATCTCGCATAGCATGTCATGTATTGCATCATATTGCTTGTGCATTGTTCCTTGTTTGATTGTGGTTCCGTTGCTTGTGTTCTTGCTTTGGGTAGAGCCGGGAGACGAGTACGTGTACGAGGAACCTGTTGAGAACGCCTACGAGGATCAAGCCTTCGACATCTCTGAGAACCTTTCAGGCAAGATGATCATACCCTCGAAATCACTACTATCTTTGCTTGCTAGTTTGCTCGCTCTTTTGCTATGCCAATGCTACGATGCCTACCATTTGCTTGTCAGCCTCCCAAAATGCCATGTCAAACCTCTAACCTTTGACACCTTTCCTATGCAAACCGTTGTTTGGCTATGTTACCGCTTTGCTCGGCCCTCTTATAGCGTTGTTAGGCTGCGGTGAAGATTGAAGATTGTTCCTTGTTGGAACATGGAGATGTTGTTTCTTGTTGGAACATGGTTACTTGTTGGGATATCACAATATATCTTATTTAATTAATGCATCTATATACTTGGTAAAGGGTGGAAGGCTCGGCCTTATGCAGTGTTTTGTTCCACTCTTGCCGCCCTAGTTTCCGTCATATCGGTGTTATGTTCCCGGATTTTGCGTCCCTTACGGTTGGGCTATAATGGGAACCCCTTGACGATTCGCCTTAAGTAAAGCTTCTCCAGCAATGCCCAACATTGGTTTTACCATTTGCCTCACCTAGCCTTTTCTTTCCCTTGGGTTCTGCAGACTCAAGGGTCATCTTTATTTTAACCCCCGGGCGGTGCTCCTCGAGTGTTGGTCCGAACCGAGCTACATGGGCCACCTCGGGAAACTTGAGGTTGGTTTTACTCGTAGCTAGTCTCATCCGAGTGTGCCACGAGAAAGAGATATGTGCAGCTCCTATCGGGATTTGTCGGCACATTCGGCGGTGTTCTTTGGTTTAGTTTTACCTTTGTCGAAATGTCTTGTTGTACGGGATACCGAGCCTGATCGGAGTGTCTTGGGTGGAGGTCTATTCCTCCGTTGACCGTGAGAGCTTGTCATGGGCTAAGTTGGGACACCCTGCAGGTTTTGATCTTTCAAAGCCGTGCCGCGGTTATGTGGCAGATGGGAATTTGTTAACGTCCGGTTGTAGAAGACCTGAAGTTGACCTTAATTAAAATACATCAACCGTGTGTGTAACCGTGATGGTCTCTTTCCGGCGGAGTCCGGGAAGTGAACACGGTGTTGGAGTTATGCTTGACGCAGGTTGCTATAGGATCACTTCTTGATCATATTTTTATCGACCGTGCTTTGCCTTCTCTTCTCGCTCCCATTTGCGTTTGTTAGCTACCATATATGCTAGTCGCTTGCTGCAGCTCCACCTCATGCCTTTACCTTTCCCATAAGCTTAAATAGTCTTGATCTCGCGGGTTGAGATTGCTGAGTCCTCGTGACTCACCAGATACTTCCAAAACCAGTTTGCAGGTGCCTATGTTGCCGAGCAGGTGACGCAACCAAGCTCAAGGAGGAGCTCGATGAAGATCTTGCCCTTTGTGTTGTTTCGTTCTAGTTGATCAGTAGTGGAGCCCAGTTGGGGTCGATCAGGGTCCTTTGTCGCATTTGGGGTTCTTCTTTTATTTTGGTTCCGTAGTCGGACCTTGATTGTATCTGGATGATGTAATGCTTTATTCATGTAATTGTGTGAAGTGGCGGTTGTAAGCCAACTATGTATCTCTTTCCCTTATGTATTACATGGAGTGTGCGAAGATCACCTCACTTGCGACATTGCTTTCAATGCGGTTATGCCTCTAAGTCGTGCTTCGACACGTGGGAGATATAGCCGCATCGAGGGCGCTAAGTTGGTATCGAGCCATCCCGACTTTAGGAGCCCCCACCGCTTGATCGTTTTTAGTGGCGAGTTGTGTCTAGAAAAAAATGTTTTGAGTCATTTAGGATTATATATATCGGAGAGTTTAGGAATTCTTTTTACTCCCGGTCCTTGACCTTTCGGTGAGGTATCTGACGTAGAGTTTTGACTCTTCTCTTCTTAAATTTCACTAAAATTTTTTTTAGGATCACGCTGGTATCTTGGAATCGTTCGATATTCTTATGGCGAGAACATTGTTCTTGGTGCCTCGACATTTAGGGGTTGTGGCGGTGTCCGGGGAGTTGAGCTCCGAGGTGTTGTCGTCATAATTTTATCGTTGCGATTCGGAATACCGAGTTTAATCGCCGACATCGAAAATCTCTTTTATGCGGTTGTTGGTGAGATAACCCGCTAACTTGATCTTGAGGTGAGTACGGGAGTATTGCCATGACTTGTATAACGGATGCTTTTGAAGGTTGAGGTAGACGATTTCGAAGGTTTCTTGGTTATGTGTTGACGGATGGATACAATTTGGATGTAGGGATTGTTAGTTTGTGTGAGATATTATTGCTCCCTGTATCCCCAACACCAGATTGCATAACCGAAAGTTTGGGAGTTTCATAGGTGGGAATTCAAGTAGCTCTTAGGATATCTTTCCGACGGATGTATGATATGAAATTGGGGTTCGACGTCTAGTGGTCCGCCTATTCACGGTTGGTTTCTGATGGTCTCGTTGTGTCTTAAAGAGTCCTTGGCTATGCCGACTGGGACACTTCGTATGTCATGTGCACTACCTTGTACATGATGGTGCTGACGATTGAGCCCGTGTAGGCCCCACCACGAAAACTTGGACGAAATCTCTATCATATGTTTGTTCCGCTTATTCAGCAAGCCAATCCTTTGTTTTGTGTTATTCGTGGTATTCGAGTTGCTTCAAAGTCAAATGTTGAATCCATACCTTTCCTAAACGGTGTTCTCATATTGCTATGTGAATACTAATCCTTTTTGATCATTGAGGTTGTCATGTTAATCCTTTTCCAACCGGTGCGCTTCTCTTCAAGATGATCCCATCATTCTCCCCATCAGCAAGACCAATTATCATTTCTTCTCAACGGTGTTTGTTCCATCTTCTCCAAGTTGTCTTTGTTTTCCCGCCCTCCCACCCTTTTTCTTCAAGGACACAGATTTCTTAATCAAGTATCCATTTATTCATGTGAAGTTTCTGCATTCTTTTCCGTCAATGTTCTTACCTGGTGGTTCTCAAGAAGATGTTCTACTAGTTCATCATTCTTCGTTCTTTTTTCTTCTCTGATGGATTCAATTCGAGCTTTGTCAATCATATCCTTTCCTCGTTTCAAATGTTTTCTCATACCGGTGCACCTCATTATCATTCTACTTCTCGCTATTTGTTATTCCGGAGTGCTCAAGATATCTCGAAGATTCGTGTTTCCACTCTGCATTCGTTCAAGCTCTTTCGAGATTGCTATCTCATTCAAGTCATTTAATTCAACCGGTGCAATCTCTCTCTTAAAAAATTGTTCAACGGTGTTTTCTTTTGAGTGGGCCCTAACCCACAGGTCTTTTCCCAGGATCTTACCTGACTCTTCTATTTTCCCAGAGCTATCTTAAATTCTTCTCCAAGTTTGACGTAAGAATGAGTTATCATCAGTCAAATGCTCTTCTCCAAGATCTTTCAAATTCTTTTCATAGTTGGCTCAACCTCTTCGCTTTTGATTCTTTCGGTGTGCCTCAATAATTCTTGGTGGTGTTTCTCGTTGTCATTCTCATCATTTCAAGACCGAAGAAGAGTTTCTCTTTAATCTTGCTCTATTCTCTTCAAGATTCATGGTGCTAGCTTGTTGCCATCCTCTCATAATTGTTTTCGATTGTGAGAATCTTTTTCACCCATCAGGAGATATTCAAGAGTCTTCTCGGTTTGTCATCCGAGTCCATCAATTCAGGTTTATGCATTCTCATTGTCGGTTATCATTCTCCTATCTTGCGGTGCATCAATCGAATATCCTCTAATCAGTTTTTGATCTCTTTGTTTCTCATGTATCTAGTTTGTCTCAAGCACCTTCGTTCATTTGCTAATTCTTACCGGTGATGCACCCCACTTCGATCATTTTCAATTCTTACGGTGGTTCTTTCAAGATCTCTCTTCCTTCATTATCATATCAATTCATTTGTTGTTCCAATCCTACCGATGGTTCGTTGAAGGCCTTCTCAAGTTTTGATATATCTCTTTTAATCCTTTCTACGAGAATAAGTAGTATGACAAATCCGTTGATTGTCATCAATTTAATTGGTGAAGGATAAGCATAACATAATTCTTATTCTTGTTCATCCAAGTGATTAATTCTTTTCTTTCGGAGTTTGTTCATGATGAATAAATTCTCGGTTTCATTTGTTTCATCTTCTCTTTTTTCCCGGAGTTCCAAGCTCTAATTATCTCGTCGCGAGGCTCCATCTAAATCATTGCAAGGATTCACCTTGTGTTTTCAATTTCTCTTTCTCTTCATTCCTTTTGTTTACCGGAGTTCTTCATGGAGGTTCTACATGGTGGTTCATCAAGGATTCCTTTCATTCTTCAATTGTTCTTCAGGATTTCTCTTGAAGTTATGATCCGCCAAGCTATACTCTAAAGATAAACATGGTGCTCAACACATGTTTTGTTTTGAGGAGTTCAAGTATTCTTCATCTTGCATTCCAAAGTGCAATTCCTTCTATCTTATCTTTTGAGATGGTGTTATGTCACTCTTGGCAATTTCCTTCATGTTTTTCATGATTCATATTGTTGTCAAGAATGAGGTATTTTAAATCCATTAGTCTCTTCATTGGAGTTATCTTGAGTTATATTTCACCTAAAGCTTTCCCTAAGGATTGTTGCTATTTATGGTGCTTATAAATGACCCAAGTTCTTCATTTGTCCTCCCGGTGAAATAAGCTTCTCGTCTCCTTGTTGATATCAATCCAATCATTTGTTTCCATTGGTGGCAGAAGCTCACCTCATAATTTTGAGATGTTTTCATAAGCCCGCCACAAGCTAATTCTTTTCGTTGTTGGTTTTCCAACTACTCTGTTATAACCTTCTTGGAAGAGTGCTTTCCGAGCTCATTTGTGGCAGAAGTTGCCATTTTCTTCTCCATTCTTTTATTCCAATGATTTATCTTTGTGAGGATCATGTTCTTCATGCTTATCCATTTATCCGGTGTGTCGTGTCCTCCATTCAAGATCTTATCAAGTTTTTCTTCTTCTTTCAGTCGGAGTGCTGCCCAAATTATATCAATCTTATTCCTTCTCTATCTAGTTTTAACCGGAGTGGTTTCAATATCTATCTTATCACTAAACCTCTTGGTTCTCGTTGTATACCTTGTTCCCCTTTTCCAACGGAGTGTTTTCAACTTTGTTCATCTTCGTGGTTTTCTTTCTTTTGTTTTGCTCAACCTCTCAAGGTTCATGGTGTTCACTCGTTCGTCAAAGAAGCAACTTAGTTTTACCTCTTCTCTTTCTCTTCCGTTTTCCCTCCGGTGCCATTCTAGATCTCGGGACGAGATCCTCTCGTAGTGGTGGAGTGTTGTAACACCCCGGATCCGATGCGCCAGGTGTCTGCCAGTTATTTGCCGTTGTTGCCATGTCACTTGCTTGCGTGTTGCATTTGCCATGTCATCATATGCATTTCATATCATGTCATCATGTGCATTTCATTTTGCATACGTGTTCGTCTTATGCATCCGAGCCTTTTCCCCGTTGTCCGTTTTGCAATCCGGCGCTCCTATGTCATCCGGCGTCCCCTCTTCTCTCTTTTCGTGTGCGGGTGTTAAACTTTCTCGGAATGGCCCGAGGTTTGCCAAGCGGCCTTGGTATAGCACCGGTAGACCGCCTGTCAAGTTTCGTGCCATTTGGAGGTCGTTTGGTACTCCAACGGTTAACCGGGTAACCGCAGAGCCCTCTTTTGTTTCCAGCCCAACACCCCTTCCAAAGTGGCCCAAAACCCATCTAACTCCTCTCCATGCTCTCGGTCGTTCGATCATGATCGTGTGGGCGAAAACCGCACCTCATTTGGACTCTCCTAGCTCCCTCTACCTATATATATGCCTTCCTCCCCGAAATCCCGGTCTAAACCCTAGCAAATCGCCCTCGCCGCCACATCGACGCGTCCGACCGCGCCGGACACGTCAGCGCCAGCGCCGCAGCCTAATCGTGGCTTGCCACGTGTCGCGCCGCCGCCCTCCTCGCCGCCCGCCCTGGAGCCATCACGGGCCCTTGCGAACCCTCAGCGTCGCCGCCGCCCGGCCTGGCCGCCTTGCGGCAGCCCGCCGCCGACCGGCCTGGCCTCCCGCCTGCCTGCTCGGCTTTTGCCGGCGCCGCCGCGCTGGCGCCCGGCCATCTCCGCCGTTCTCCGCCGTGGTAAGCGACCTCATGCCATGCCGATCATGCCATGGCGCCGCCTCGCCCGCTGGCGCCTCCGGCCGCCGCCTCCTTCTCGCCCGACGCGCGGCGCCTCGCCCGGTTTCCCCGCCGGCGGCCATGGCCATGGCCGCCGTCGCCCGCCGGCGTCTCGCCGCCGCCCGGCCTCCGTGGCGCCCGCGCGCCTCCTCCGCCTCACCGCGGGATCCGGCCGGATCCGGCGAGATCCGGGCGGATCCGCCTCCCGCGCCTTCCCGACCTCCTCCGGCCGCCCTCCGGCGAACTCCCGGCGACCTCGAAATCCGTGCGACCGGAGGTTGACCCTGAATTTTCCTAAGTCCCAGAATTTTGTCATTTCGTGCATTTTCATAGCATCACATCTCCGCAACCGTGGCTCCGTTTTGGGCGTATAATATGTCAAATTGTTCGCCTCGAAGAGTACATCATTTCATTCCATTGCATCATTTGCATTTGAGCTCATCTTGATGCCCTAAATGCTGTTGCAAGAAGGCTTCAGATCGTTAGTTCCAGTATCTTATCAGCTCGAGCTCTTTTGTCATTTTTGCCATGATTTATGTGTGCATCCTATGAGCATGAGCTCTACATGAATGTTGGACTAGGCCATGCCATCTTTCCAGGGGTGTTGACCTTGTATTTTTGTGAGTTGTGTGCTGAGTGCATTGAGCTTGTAAAGTAGGGTAGTTGCTGTTACTGTTTTCCTGGCAGATTCTGTTATAATTTGATGCTATGTTAACATGCTTCTAGTAATCATTCTATGCATAATCTGGGTATGCTCTATAAACATGATTTGATATACATGTCTTGCTCTATCCATTCATGCCCTTGGTTGCATTTATAGCCTGCTGGAACATGTTCATTTCTTGCTCCAAAGTTGCTTGAAAATGTTTCCTGACAGATTGTTCGCATGAGATTCAATTTTCACGAGGTCGTTGTAGTTGATCCGTGTATGCTATGACCTTGCTCTTGCCATGCTTAGCTTCATAATCATGCCTTCTTACTGTTGGTTGCCTTGCCATGCCATGTATTGCTCTGTAGTGAGTGCATCGAGCTCACGAACATGCCTACTCGTTAACTGTTTTTGCCATGTCCTGATATTTCACTAAGTCTGTGAACCTGATATTTTGAGCACTTTCACCATGCTTGTTTGAACATGTTATGATGTGATTTAGCCGTAGCTCAGTGCTCCTCTGTTGTTAAGCATCTCCTGTAGTTCGTTGCCATATGCTTTGTTTTTATGTTGGGGTGCTGTAGCATAGTTTCTTGTTGCGTGCTAAGTAGCATCGGGCTGTTAAACGCAGATTTGCATCATTCTTGTTTTGCTTGTCATTTGCAAACCGTGCATCCGATTCCGGTGATCTTTATATCGATTTCAACCGAAATCATCTCATCCTTCCAGCGGCATACTTGGTTTGCCAAGTTGATGCCAGTTCATCATTTTCCTTCCGGAGCACACATATGCATTGCATATCACATCTCGCATAGCATGTCATGTATTGCATCATATTGCTTGTGCATTGTTCCTTGTTTGATTGTGGTTCCGTTGCTTGTGTTCTTGCTTTGGGTAGAGCCGGAGGCGAGTGCGTGTACGAGGAACCTGTTGAGAACGCCACGAGGATCAAGCCTTCGACATCTCACGAGAACCTTTCAGGCAAGATGATCATACCCTCGAAATCACTACTATCTTTGCTTGCTAGTTTGCTCGCTCTTTTGCTATGCCAATGCTACGATGCCTACCATTTGCTTGTCAGCCTCCCAAAATGCCATGTCAAACCTCTAACCTTTGACACCTTTCCTATGCAAACCGTTGTTTGGCTATGTTACCGCTTTGCTCAGCCCCTCTTATAGCGTTGTTAGCTGCAGGTGAAGATTGAAGATTGTTCCTTGTTGGAACATGGAGATGTTGTTTCTTGTTGGAACATGGTTACTTGTTGGGATATCACAATATATCTTATTTAATTAATGCATCTATATACTTGGTAAAGGGTGGAAGGCTCGGCCTTATGCCTGGTGTTTTGTTCCACTCTTGCCGCCCTAGTTTCCGTCATATCGGTGTTATGTTCCCGGATTTTGCGTCCCTTACGGTTGGGCTATAATGGGAACCCCTTGACGATTCGCCTTAAGTAAAGCTTCTCCAGCAATGCCCAACATTGGTTTTACCATTTGCCTCACCTAGCCTTTTCTTTCCCTTGGGTTCTGCAGACTCAAGGGTCATCTTTATTTTAACCCCCGGGCGGTGCTCCTCGAGTGTTGGTCCGAACCGAGCTACTGCTGGGGCCACCTCGGGAAACTTGAGGTTGGTTTTACTCGTAGCTAGTCTCATCCGAGTGTGCCCGAGAAAGAGATATGTGCAGCTCCTATCGGGATTTGTCGGCACATTCGGGCGGTGTTCTTTGGTTTAGTTTTACCTTTGTCGAAATGTCTTGTTGTCGGGATACCGAGCTTTGATCGGAGTGTCTTGGGTGGAGGTCTATTCCTCCGTTGACCGTGAGAGCTTGTCATGGGCTAAGTTGGGACACCCTGCAGGGTTTTGATCTTTCAAAGCCGTGCCGCGGTTATGTGGCAGATGGGAATTTGTTAACGTCCGGTTGTAGAAGACCTGAAGTTGACCTTAATTAAAATACATCAACCGTGTGTGTAACCGTGATGGTCTCTTTCCGTGAGTCCGGAAGTGAACACTGATGTTGGAGTTATGCTTGACGAGGTTGCTATAGGATCACTTCTTGATCATATTTTTATCGACCGTGCTTTGCCTTCTCTTCTCGCTCCCATTTGCGTTTGTTAGCTACCATATATGCTAGTCGCTGCTGCAGCTCCACCTCATGCCTTTACCTTTCCCATAAGCTTAAATAGTCTTGATCTCGCGGGTTGAGATTGCTGAGTCCTCGTGACTCACGGATACTTCAAAACCAGTTTGCGGTGCCTATGTTGCCGGCGGTGTGACGCAACCAAGCTCAAGGAGGAGCTCGATGAAGATCTTGCCCTTTGTGTTGTTTCGTTCTAGTTGATCAGTAGTTGGGGTCGATCAGGGTCCTTTGTCGCATTTGGGGTTCTTCTTTTATTTTGGTTCCGTAGTCGGACCTTGATTGTATCTGGATGATGTAATGCTTTATTCATGTAATTGTGTGAAGTGGCGGTTGTAAGCCAACTATGTATCTCTTTCCCTTATGTATTACATGGAGTGTGCGAAGATCACCTCACTTGCGACATTGCTTTCAATGCGGTTATGCCTCTAAGTCGTGCTTCGACACGTGGGAGATATAGCCGCATCGAGGGCGTTACATCTTCGACGTGCTTTTTAACCAGAAATACATCTATGATATTTGTGTTAATGAACCCAATATCATAGATTTCATTTTTTTGCACTCGATGATCTTCAATCTGCATAATATATTGAGGATAATTAATTATAAATACATGCAATGAAAGAGCCGAGCTATATATAGAGACTTAATGACAGAAATAGTACTTACAGGCAGTAGCAAAAGACCATTAATTTATCGAGGGCCTTTTGATTGAAGAACTCGAAGAACTCCTCAAATGGAACACACAACAGATCATTTGAAACGAGGTCGTGCTCATCTTTAATGTTCAGATACAAACTGTTCTTCCCCTCAGACTCTCTGCAGGTTTTCATGTACCAACTATGGAATCTTCGCATCATTGTTGTCGAGATTTTTCATCTTTGACGAGAGGCTTCCGTACTCAGTATCTGAATTCGTCCACCTCCATGAAATCGGGAAGTGCATCGTCGGCGGGTAATCTTCAAGATTGCCATAACCGCCACCGCCCCGGAGGATTAGACACATTGAGCGGGGGGCACGATTGATGTGCTTGTTCGCCGAGCTGGGCAATTTTTTCCCCTTTGCTCATTGTTCTTTTAACCTTTTATCACTGACAGTAGTTCCCGGCTGCTTGGCTTAGAGATATGTCTGTTCAGTAATGCGCTCATAGTTGGTTCTCGGCGGATACTTTGGTGGTTTCCTCAGGGCATCAAGAGTGCGCTTTGCTTTCACCGGATCTACCTTCTCCTCCGGAGGTGGATGTCTCTTTGCTTTCACCCCTTCAAAGAACTCCTTCACGTGGGCCTGCACGATCGTATTGTTTTCCTCCTTGGTCCTCTCGTACGGTATCTTCTCTAGAGGCTTTAGAGGTGGACCGTATCTGAATTGCCTCTCTCCTCTTCTTGTCTTTGCTAGATCCGGAGGCACGGAGGCGGCTGCGGCGTTTGTCTTCTTTCGTGCTTGCTTACGAGGCGGAGAAGAAGGACTGCGACGAGGCGGAGAAGGAGGAGGCGGAGTGCCGCCACGCGCCGGAGAAGGAGGCGGAGTGCCGCCACGCTGCGTGCTCGATCGTCACTCGGAGGAGGAGGCGGTGGAGGAGGCGGAGTGCCGCCACGCGTGCCCTAATCGTCACTCGGAGGAGGAGGCGGAGTGCCCCGACTCACGGAGGAGGAGGAGGCGAGGCGTCGATTCGAGAAGGTTGATGAGCTCCTTCCGCCATAGGCATGGAGTCTTGAGAGAAACCAGCCTAGTCTCCCCTTCACCGGTAGGGTGCTCAAGCACGAGGTCCTCAAATCCTCCGTTATTTCATCCACCATCACCTTAGCAAATCCTACGGAATCGGTGGCGGTGATAAGTTGTGCCGAGTCCACTAGGATAAACTTGGCCAACAACCGCCTTGACCTTCAAATTCATCCATCGCACCATAATGTGGCAATTTTGAGACTCGTGATACCATCCATGGGATAGCTGGCAGAGCCGTCAAGACATGCTCGGTGAAGCAGCTCGGTGGAAGCCACGCTGCTTCTCCGCCGAGATGGCGGGGTAACCGGGAAACTTGGCGGTCGTTTGTTGCGATCTGCGCTTCTCGTTCCTCTAGCCCCATTACCCTTTCGTGCAGCGCCTTCATTTGGTCTGCTCGGTTTCTTCCTCCTCTCGTGGGTTTTGTAACCCCTGCGTCCGGAAAACCAACCTTCCACGGAATGGAGCTGGCGTGCCTCGTGTACATCCGGGGTGCTCGGGATTCCCAAGGGCCATTGTGAGCTCGTCCTTCTCCTGTTTGGAAGGAACGTCCTCATTCTGTTGCATCGATATAGTGTCAAAGGTTCTTGACTGGTGTTTGCGATTGCTCGTCCGCCCATCGACACTTCCTCATTATAGGTCCAAGGTTCCGCCACCCGAAGAACCAAGTCCGGCGGTGCGCCGGCGCATTGTCTCTCGGTTCGATCCCTTTTTCAAGCAGATCATGCTCAGCCTTGGACCACTTAGGCCGGGCTTTGAGGTAGCCACCTAACCCCATGCGATGGTGAAGCTTCTTCTTCGCAGCATTTTGCTTGTTTGTCGCCGACATCTTCTTACTCTTTTCCGATGTCTTGTGGGCCACAAATGCGGGTCAGTGATCTTTGATCTTCTCATATTTCCTGATGAATTTTGGTGTCTTTTTTTTTCTCGACAAACTGGTTCAGCTCTTTCCTCCACCTCCTCATTAGGCTTGCCATCTTCTTAAGAGCACAAGACTTGATTAATTGCTCTTTAAGCGGCTTCTCCGGATCCTCCTCTGGCGGTAGGGTGAAATTTGCCTTCACTCGGTCCAAAGATCTTCTTTACGCATATCATTGACATAAGACACCTCGGGGTCTTCATCCTTGGCGAGCTTATACCATTGTTGGATCTTGATCGGGATCTTGTCCCTAACAAGAACCCCTTGACCGAAGCGAAAATGCCTTCCTTGTCCGGATGGGTTCAATCGGTTTGCCGTCGGGCGTGATTTCTATGATCTCAAACTTTTCATCCGAGCTCAACTTTTTCTTCGGGCCTCGTCTCCTTACCAAAGTTGTGCTCGATCTAGAGGGCTAGAAATTATAAGGAAGAAAGATGACAGTAATTAATATGTGTACATATACCAAAACAATGGATGCATCAATTAACTAGTCAGCACGGGCTTAACTAATATATATACCTGGCCGGACTCGGTTCGGTGACCGGAGCAGTCAGCACGGTCTCCTTCTTGTACCTCCATTGTGTCACCGTGGCCATCATGAACATAGTCCTCTTCTTGTACCGGCATTAATGGGTCGAAGCCATCATGAACATAGCCCTCTTCTTCAACCAGTCCTTCCTGACCATCGGTCTTGTTGAGAAATGACGCAACTTCATCACTTCCTTGTGCGATTATTTCCCCCAACATCGCTTCTGTTTCTTCGTCTCGGGAGTGCTCCATAGTTTTTGCAAGTTTTTACAACATGTCAATTATTATTCAAACATGGTATAGATGGATATATATATATATATATTAGTGGCAAACGTAGAACTAGCTAGCTAATCACAATAAGGAATCATGTTAGTGGCCTCGACACTGCTTCTCTAGGGTTTGGGGTCGCCTCGACACAACGCTTCAAGGGTTTGGGGTGGCCTCGACGGCAACGCTCTTTTAACTTGTGAAAGTGCAACTAATCCCCGGGTGGTTTTGGTAATTAATAACAACATATATATCATTGAACTAATAGTTTCTTGAGAATCATTTCAGAAAGTTCAGTGATATGGGTATGGCAATGACTGAAGAAGTGGACCCCTCAAAATGCTAAGGCAAGCATTGGCAAAAGCTCAAGACTCCATTTTTGGTTTAGTGATCCAAGATCACATTGAGTCCATAGGAAAGCCAATACTATTAAAGGGATGAGGTTATCTTAATGATCTGGTTGCTCAAAGTGCTTAGTGATATATCTCCTAAACTATCGGCAACTCTCACTTCCATAATACACTCATAAGTAATCTCGGTCCCACCGATTTCCTAAACTCAGTCACACCGAGATGAACCACCTCACCATATAGCCAAACCCTAGAAATTTAGGATTTTCCGATTCGAACTCGGTCTCACGAAACTAGTGTTGCCAAGCTTCAGTAACATACATCATCAAATCGGTGTCACCGAGATGATAAAGTCGGTCCCACCGAGATTGGCAAACCCTAGTCTTTGGAAGAATCGGACTCACCGAGATTGTATTTTCGGTCCCACCGAAAATCCCAACGTTCACATGATTTGAACTTTCGGTCTCACCGAGTTGTCAACTTCGGTCCGACCGAGATTGGTCAAATGTGTGTAACAGTTGGATTTTGTGTGGAGGCTATAAATACCCCTCCACCCCCTCTTCATTCGTGGAGAAAGCCATCAGAAAGAACTACCACTCCTACCTTACATTTCTGAGAAGAAAACTACCTACCCTTGTGTTGAGATCAAGTTGCTCCACTCCCACCATATGAAGCTTGATCTCTAGCCTTCCCAAGTTGCTTTCCACTCAATCCTTTCTTCCACCACAGCCAAATCAGTGAGGAGAGTTGAGTGTTGGGGAGATTATCATTTGAAGCACAAGAGCAAGGAGTTCATCATCATCAACACCATCTATTACCTTTTGGAGGGTGGTGCCTCCTAGATTGGTTAGGTGTCGCTTGGGAGCCTCCGTCGAGATGTGGAGTTGAACCAAGAGGTTTGTAAGGGCAAGGAGATCGCCTACTTCGTGAAGATCTACCCCGAGTAAGGCTAGTCCTCCGTGGGCGTATGCCATGATGGCATAGACAAGGTTGCTTCTTCGTGGACCCTTCGTGGGTGGAGCCCTCCGTGGACTCTCGCCGTTACCCTCCGTGGGTTGAAGTCTCCATCAGCGTGGATTGACGATAGCACCACCTATCGGAACCACGAGAAAAAATCTCCGTGTCTCCAAATTGCGTTTGCTCTTCTCCACCTCTCTTTACTACATGTGCAATTTACTTTCCGCTGCCTATACTCTAGAATTGCATGTGTAGGGTGATACTTGACTTGATCATCATTGTGAACTTGCCAAAAACTTGTCTTTATCAAAAGGCTGAATTTTTATATTGTCAAGTAGTCTAATCACCCCCTCTAGACATACTTCGATCCTACAAGTGGTATCGAGCTTTGGTCTCCATTGTATTGGTTTCCATTGCATTGGACTCCATAAGCTTGGTTTCACAACCTAGGAGAGTATGGCGTCTAGTGAGGGTAATTTTCATAGAGGTCCTTACTTTGATGGTTCAAATTTTGATAGTTGGAAGCATAAAATGAAAATGCATATTCTTGGACATAACCCCGCCGCATGGGGCATTATTTGTGTTGGTTTGCAAGGTGAGTTCTTGAGGAAGGAAAAGTTCGGATCGTGAAGCTACAGCGGATGAATTGCGGATGTTGCAAAACAATGCTCAAGCTTGTGACATTCTCTTCAATGCTTTGTGTCGAGGAGTTCAACAAAATCAGCCGTCTTGAGAATGCAAAAGAGATTTGGGATACTTTGGTGAAATGCACGAAGGTACCGAATCCGTGAAGGAATCAAAGCTAGATGTTCTTCAAGGTCAACTTGACAAGTTCAAGATGAAGGAAGGTGAAGAATTCGCTGAAATGTACTCTAGGCTTGCTCTCATCACAAATGAGATTGCCGGCTTAGGAAGCGAAGAAATGACCGACCGATTCATCATCAAGAAGATTCTCAGAGCTTTGGATGGAAAGTATGACACCGTGTGCACTTTGATCCAAATGATGCCAAACTACAAGAATCTCAAGCCAACCAAAGTCATTGGAAGAATTGTTGCTCATGAGATGACACTTAAAGATAAGGAAGAGCTTCACAACAAGTCAAGTGGTGCTTACAAAGCTACATGTGATGCTCCCACAACCTCAAGTGACAAGCTAGTTTCCAATGAAGAGATAAGCCTAATGGTGAAGAACTTCAACAAATTCTACAAGAGTAGAAGCAAGGAAAGAAGCTCAAAGTCTAGATCATATGATGAAAAGAGATCTTCTAGTCGTGATCGAAACTGCTACAATTGTGGAAGATCCGGACACTACTCAAATGAGTGTTCGGCTCCCCACAAGAGAAGAGAAGAATCTCCAAGAAGAAGAAGCTCAAGAGAAGAGTCACCTCGAAAGAGAGAAGGAGTAGAGATGATCGTTATGAGCGAAGACCCTCTCGGAGAAGCAAGGATTCGGAGAGGAAAGACAAGTCATCAAGGAGCTACACAAGAAGAAAACATCAAGCTCATGTAGGTGAATGGGTCTCCGGCTCCGACTCCGACAATCACTCCAAAGAAGCTATCACTCCAACTCCGACTCTGATCAAGATGAAGGTGTTGCGGTCTTGCTCTCGTGTCCTCCAACTCCAACTCCTATGACTTATTTTGATTCACCAAATGAGGGAATTGGAAGATGCTTCATGGCTAAAGGCCCCAAGGTATCACACCTAAATTTATTGACTTTGATAGTGATGAGGATGACTTGCTTGGTGAAGATGAGCTTTTACATGACAAATCTAGTGAGCCTAGTAATGATGAACATGCTAGTAGTCTTTATAGTCGAGAAGAGTCGAATGACAATGCTATGAAGGAGATTGAGCGTCTAACTAAAGAACTAAACACTCTTAAGTTAGCTCATGAAACAACTCAAGAAGATCATAGAGAGCTCCTAAGATCTCATGAGAAGCTACGCTCGAGAAGCTCAATCTAGAGCAAGAACATGAGTTTCTAAAAGCAATCAATGACGATCTTGAAAGAAGAGTTCTTCATATCTTGCCAAACGACTTCTCTTGTCTAATTTCTTGCCACCTATTAAAACTAAGCATGACAAGCATAAGAAAAATTCTTCATCTAGTAGTAACAATAACCATGCTAAATCTAATGTTGTTACTTCTAGTAGTTCTCTTGATTCCACTAACAATGTTTCAAGCCAAGTTACACTTGAGCAAGAAAATAGTTTATTGAAAGGGATTATAGAGAAAGGTGTCTACAAGAGCCTTGCGGAAGCAAGAACTTTGAGGAAATTGTTACAAGCAAGGAAGGCACCGAAAGAATCAAGGAATTGGTTTTGAGCGAAAGTTCAATGCCGAGGGTGTTGAATGGGAAGAAGGTCAATATCCCACTCCAAAGTTTGTTTCTCAAAAGGAGAAGTATGATCCTACTTCTTCCAATGTGGAACAAGCTCAAGATGATCTTCCACCACAAGACCACGAGCTAAAAGGCAAGGACAAGCTTCAAGAGGAGATTGATGCATTTATTGAAGCACCTAAAGCCATGGTCAAGTGGGTTCCCAAGGAAACGTCAAGTTCTACTTCGTCAAGCTCAACTACAACCCCAAGGATTCCCATCAAGATGATGTGGATCCGAAGAAGAAGAACTAGAGAGTTCTTGAGGGTGACTCCGCCAACATACTTCACTCACATTCATTTTGGCAAGAACTTGTGCAATCAACTTCCACATCTTGCACTAGTTCATGGAGTCACAAACCCTCTTGTTGGTAAGTCAAGGGACAAGGTAATCATTGCTTTCATGGACATCATCAATTGTGTACTTCAATCTATGTCCATGGATATCCTTGTTTGTTCCTTGTGGGACTAACCCATGTAGGTATTGAAAGTGCCGAATCCAAAGGATTGCTCCCAACTCTTGATGATCTTCATCAACATTGAGCATCCACATCTTCAACATCTACATGAAGTCTTCTCGACAACCCAAGGTTAGTTTGACCCTTTAAAAGGGTTCTCACATCTAGGGGAGCTTTGCTCTAAAGAATTGAGCTAAAGCATCTTCAAATGATGTGAACACATTAATGCTTTATGTAAAAGTGGTAACCCCACTTGTGCTTAAGCGATGAGTATGACCTATGATCAAATGTTCTCATTTGACTCCTAAGTCAATATACTCATATAAAGATGACCTAGTCATCGACAAATTGTGTGATAGTAGCTAGAGTTTTGATTGTGCATGTTTGACACATATTTCATTTGCTATCTTATTGTGTGAGCATGTTGGATGCATAATTTTATCCATTCGAGGACATCCATTTGTTGTTTTGGTCTTTTTGTTTTTTTTCTGACCAAATGGATGGACAAGAATGCCTAAGTTCCTCCCCTAGCTATCTATGCTTTCTTGTCTCAAATTCTATTCATGCTTATATCACAAACTTTGGACAAGCCATTTTCGGACACACCGAGTGAGGAGCACTCGGAGCCACCGATCCGTCAAGGGCTAAACTTCCAAAACCTTCTAAGTAATTTCGGTCAGACCAACCCACTCAAACTCGGTCGGACCGAAAGCACTAGATTGATCTAGGTTTTCACCTCGGTGAAACCGAGTTGTACTTTTGGCGTGATCGAAGTGTGTAACGCCTGCGATTATCCATCTCGGTGCCACCGAAGTTTTACACCTCGGTCCCACCGACAGCTAAAGGGTATATATACTCCGTGGGTCGCGCGCATTGATTTCTACTTCAAACGCCTCGCCCCACACCCCTTGCTTGCCGTCGCCGTGGTCTCTCGGATCGTCTCCGTAAATCGCACATGCGCCCTCGTCGCGAGTCTCCGTCGCCGTCAGCGGACATTCTCTCCGCGCCGTTGCGCCGAGAGGAACTCCACCAAGTTAGGGTGAGTTTGATCCTCTCGTGCTCCATCTCCGATTCTATGCACGATTGGTTTGCCTAGCATCTTGCCACGTTTGAGATCTTCCTATACACAGATTAGTTCCTTTGAGCGAAATTGAGTAAAAGTTTTAGGGTTAGGTTTCGCGAACACATCTCGGTGAGACCGATTCTACATTCTCGGTATGGTGATTTGGCCTCGGCCATTACCTTTGCACCTTCGGTTCAACCGAAGTTGTGCAAATCGGTGCGACGAAATGAGGATTTAGTGAAACCCTAGTGTTCTCGGCAAGACCGAAACCCACTTCGGTCCCACGAAAGTGGTGTGAATGCTTCTGTTTGAACACTTGGATTCACGAATTTTAGACTCGGTCGACGAAATGCATTACGTGAAAACCTAAAACTGAAATTTGAACTCATTTTTTTTGCAAAATCTTTCGCAGTTTGTGATAACTCTTCTACTCGCCTACACCTAATCTATTCACGGGTTGTCACCATGTCGGATGCCGTGACAGCCGAACAGTCTGAGTCACCAATTGCTGAGATTCGAGCGAGCACTAGTCCCGAGGCCAAGAGCTTTTCAGATGATGGTGAAAGGAGCACACCAAGTGGTTTGCCTCCTGCAGCCACCGAGGGCGAAAGAAGAGGAATTCGATGAAGAAGATTCGATTTTATTCTTGAGGAAGAGATCTCCTCCAAGCCAAAGAGGAAAGTTGTTGCCAAAGAGCATCAATGGCAGCAAACCAAGAAAGGCACCGATAAAGTGAAGAAATCCTTTGTTGCTAAGAAGCTGAGTATGGAAGAGGAAACTTCAAGCAAGGTGAAGAAAACTTCCAAGAGGAAGAGGATTGTGCATGATGAAGCGGCAGATGATGATGATGATGAGGAAGCACCCCACCTCCTCGAAGTCTAAGTTCATGGGTGATGCCATCGAGTGGAGCCCTTCAAAATCCAAGCCATCTGCTCCAGTCAAGGCAGCTCAAGCCAAGCTCGCTTGCCAAGCCCAAGAAGACCTGTCAGAACATTCCAGACTTCAGAGAAGAAGAAAGATAATGTGCCACCGGTGAGTCGGATGATGAGGCACTGTATTCTTGAAACTCGTGTAAACTGCCACTTCACAATGATGCTCATCCTCAAGCTGAGAACATGAAGGAAAGAAAGGATAGAGGTCTCAGGCTATGGAGACAAGCTGATCCATATGTTGTGAGGAGAAGAACTGCTGTAGATCCAAGGTTCCACACCAGAGAGCAGCAAGACTTCTATGAGACTGTGCTAATGGACAAGAAGCCCATAGTTGCAGATACTAGATATGTTGACTGGGCATACATTGACAGTGAAGAGCACAGAGACTTCTTTCCACATGTGCGTGAGAGCTTTACTGCATGTGGTGTTGCAGATTTTGTTGGTCAAAAGTCGATGATTGGAATGATGAGATGATCATGCAATTCTATGCCACTGACTCATTTCTATCCGGATGGAAAGATCACATGGATGATTGAAGGCCAAAGATTCTCTTCAACTGTTGAAGAATGGGCAGCCTCGCTGAATGCTCCAGTCTGAGAGAGGATGATGTTGATGTCTATGGTATTCCCAAGAAGAACCATGAATCTATGAAGAATATGTACAATGAGGTACCAGCTAAGGATGTGGAAATCTGGAAGCTCGGCTCAGTGTATCATCTCCAGGCAGGTCTACCTACCACAAACACAATTCTGAGGCATACCTTGATGCCCAAGTCTGGAGATCATCGCATGATCAGAGGGTATTCTATCAACATGCTGCATATACTTGATCAGAAGGCACCTTTCAAGGTGATGGATTTGATAGTTGAGACTATCAAGAGGACTGCAGCTGACCAGAAGAGGTCGTGTGGATTTGCCCCGCACATTCAGATGCTTATCAATGCCAAGTTTGGCACGGGCACATACTTGTTGGATAGACCACACTTGCCACTGCAGCCTGAGCATGAGGACAATGAAGTTGTGATGGATGAGGAGGACCCAACGTCAGTTGAAGGTCAAGCAAAGAGTGAAGCTGCCAAGAGAGCTAAAGCTGAGAAGGAAGCAGCAGCAGCAGCAGCTAAACCCAAGAGTGTTGGAGAGCAGCTCCTTGAAGCTACCCAGAGGATTGAACAACGCCTGGCCAGCATTGTGCAGTCTCAGGAGAGTCTTGAGAGGATTGTTGAAGACAAGATCCATGCTCTGGATGTGAAGTGGATGAAGTGCAAGTCCTTGTCAACAAGCTTGAGGCGAGATATCGAGGAAGCAAAGAGGAGAAGGAAGAGCTCATGCAGGAGATGCAGGATAACCTAGTCTAGGATGATTATGAACAGCTGCTCCGGTTCCCACAAGACCCGATCATTTGCTATTCGATGTGAGACACGGGACTACAGCCTCGGCACCTCCCACAGCTCCCTCGGTTCCAGCTCCAGCTCGGTGACCACTCCTCCGGCCTGAGACATCGGTGAAGCCTTTGCAGATGCAGCCATCTCAACTCCATCAACCTGCACAGAGCCGCCACAGAGTCCCTAGTGGCGCTTAGCTCTATACTTTTGAACTTTTGGTAACTTGTTGCCAAAGGGGAGAAATTGTATAGATCATAGGACTTCGAGAGAGAGAGTGCTTTGTCTTTGCGCTTTTGCTCTTTCATTCATTTGCGGTCTTTTTTGAGATACTTTTGAGTTTTTCGAGACATTCTGTGTGTTTGATACTACGTTTGCTCTACTTTGATGAGTGCTTGATCGTACTATGCCTTAATGTGTGCTTAATGCTTATCATATGTTATTCATATCTTGTATGACCATTTACTCATGTCTTGGTGATTGGGTGCATGCTATTCATTCTTATCATTTTGTGCGCTCCACCAAGATGTATGTGACATGGAAGGGTGACCCATGATCCTAATCGATTGTGCATTTGCATTCAAGCGCAAATCTTAAATAATGCACAAATTTAGGGGAGCTCTTGCTTATCACATACTTCTCAAAGCGACGATATTATTCATTGATTATATCCTTTGTCGAAGCTTTGATCTATATGTTGTCATCAATTACCAAAAGGGGAGATTGAAAGTGCAACTAATCCCGGGTGGTTTTGGTAATTAATAACAACATATATATCATTGAACTAATAGTTTCTTGAGAATCATTTGAGAAAGTTCGATGATATGGGTATGGCAATGTGAAGAAGTGGACCCTCAAAATGATAAGGCAAGCATTGGCAAAAGCTCAAGACTCCATTTTGGTTTAGTGATCCAAGATCACATTGAGTCCATAGGAAAGCCAATACTATTAAAAGGGATGAGGTTATGTTAATGATCTGGTTGCTCAAAGTGCTTAGTGATATATCTCCTAAACTATCGGCAACTCTCACTTCCATAATACACTCATAAGTAATCTCGGTCCCACCGATTTCCTAAACTCACCACACCGAGATGAACCAGCTCACCATATAGCCAAACCCTAGAAATTTTGGATTTTCCGATTCGAACTCGGTCTCACGAAACTAGTGTTGCCAAGCTTCAGAACATACGTCATCAAATCGGTGTCACCGAGATGATAAAGTCGGTCCCACCGAGATTGGCAAACCCTAGTCTTTGGAAGAATCGGACTCACCGAGATTGTATTTTCGGTCCCACGAAAATCCCAACGTTCACATGATTTGAACTTTCGGTCTCGCCGAGTTGTCAACTTCGGTCCGACCGAGATTGGTCAAATGTGTGTAGCAGTTGGATTTTGTGTGGAGGCTATAAATACCCTCCACCCCTCTTCATTCGTGGAGAGAGCCATCGAAAGAACTACCACTCCTACCTTACATTTCGAGAAGAAAACTACCTACCCTTGTGTTGAGATCAAGTTGCTCCACTCCCACCATATGAAGCTTGATCTCTAGCCTTCCCAAGTTGCTTTCCACTCAATCCTTTCTTCCACCACAGCCAAATCGGTGAGGAGAGTTGAGTGTTGGGGAGATTATCATTTGAAGCACAAGAGCAAGGAGTTCATCATCATCAACACCATCTATTACCTTTTGGAGGGTGGTGCCTCCTAGATTGGTTAGGTGTCGCTTGGGAGCCTCCGTCGAGATGTGGAGTTGAACCAAGAAGTTTGTAAGGGCAAGGAGATCGCCTACTTCGTGAAGATCTACCCCGAGTAAGGCTAGTCCTCCGTGGGCGTATGCCATGATGGCATAGACAAGGTTGCTTCTTCGTGGACCCTTCGTGGGTGGAGCCCTTCGTGGACTCTCGCAGCGGTTACCATCCGTGGGTTGAAGTCTCCATCAACGTGGATTGACGATAGCACCACCTATCGGAACCACGAGAAAAAATCTCCGTGTCTCCAAATTGCGTTTGCTCTTCTCCACCTCTCTTTACTACATGTGCAATTTACTTTCCACTGCCTATACTCTAGAATTGCATGTGTAGGGTGATACTTGACTTGATCATCATTGTGAACTTGCCAAAAACTTGTCTTTATCAAAAGGCTGAATTTTTATATTGTCAAGTAGTCTAATCACCCCCCCCCCTCTAGACATACTTTCGATCCTACAACTTGATAAATTTGGGTGGCCTCGAGAGAGTTATTTTTTCGGGTAGGGGCGCGGCGGGAGGAGGTAGGAGACCAACATCATTTTCTCTCTAGGGTTTGGGTGTCCTCGAGAGTTATCGGAGAGGGGGTATCGGTACCACCCCCTAGCTCGTGTCGAAGTTTCTTCTTTCTCCTCTATTCCTTTCTTTCTTCTTCTCCTCTTCTTTTTCTTCTTCTCCCTCGAGAAAGGAAAATAATGAAGGAAAAGGAAGAAAAGAGAAAGAAGGAAGAAGAAAAAAAAGAAGAAAAAAAAGAGGAGAAGAAGAAAGGAATAGAGGAGAAAGAAGAAAAAATAGAAGAAATTTCTTCTATTTTTTCTTCTTTCTCCTCTATTCCTTTCTTCTTCTCCTCTTCTTATTTATTTCTCCTCTTCTTATTTATTTCTCCTCTTCTTCCTCTCCTCTTTTTCTCCTTTCTTCCTCTTCTTATTTTCCATTTTCCTCTCATTCTTTTAGTATTGCTTGTTTTAAAAAAAATGTTCAAATAGAAAATTTCGAAAAAAAAACAAAGATTTTGCCTAATGCATTGTTCATATGAATATATAAACATTTGCATATTCTACAATAATTAATACCACCAAAAAATCTATGAACAGAAAACAATTTAACTTTTCTAAAATCTATCTTTTGCATATATGAAAACATTAATACACATATGAACAAAAACACATATATGAACAAAAACATACTCGAACAATTTTGAACATCTACATACACATAGCCACAAACATACACATATACATTATATATATATATATATGAACAAAAAATAAACTAATAAAAATGAAAAAAAACAGAGCCGCATATATATATAGCCACATACATACACATATACATTGAACAAAAATTAAACTAATAAAATGAAAAAAAGCAGAGCAGTGCTGTGGCAGCTCACAAAGAACAAGCATGGCGGGCGGCGCAGAAGGCAGGGGCGAGGCGCGAGGCGAGGCGGCGGCGGCAGGCAACTGGCGGCGGCGACAATGCAAGCTTGGCTCGGGAGGACAGCAGGCTCGGGAGAGGCGGCGACGACGACGGCGTGAGCGACGGCGACAGCGACGGCGAAGCGGCAACGGCGGCGTCGGGGCAACTGGCGGCGACGATGTGCTCGGCGTCGTCGGGGGGCAACTGGTGGCGATGAACTCTACAAAACTGCGAAGTGCTACTTATATACAAGGAGCATTGGTCCCGGTTGGTGGCTCCAACCGGGACTAATGCCTTTAGTCGGTTGGTGCCACCAACCGGGACCAAACCTCTTTTCGGCAGCCCAAAGGGCGGAAGTCATGACCTTTAGTCGGTTGGTGCCACCAACCGGGATATCTGCTAGTCGGTTGGTGCCACCAACCGGGACCAAAGGCCCTGTCTTTGCCGCGCCGATCGGGCCAAAGTTTAGTCCCACCTCGCTAGTTGAGAGGGGCGCGCAGTGGTTTATAAGCCCCACTGTCGCACCCCTCTCGAGCTCCTCTCCACTGCAGGCTTACGGGCCTACTTGCTACTGCTTTGCCTAATGGGCCTTCTGGGCTTACTGTGGGCCTGAATCCTGGCCCAAAGTAGGGATTCAAGTCGTATTCAGGCCGTGGGGGCCCAGTAGGGGGCATTTTTTTTGTTTTTTTGTTTTCTTTACTTATTGTTGCTATTTTTATTTTTTTTCCAGTTTTTTTGTTTTGTTTTCTGCATTATTTATTTTCTTTTATCTTTTGCTTTATTTTTTAATTCTTTTTGCTTTTAGTTTTAGGAAAATTATAAACTTTCTGTTAGTGCCATTACTTTTCAAATTTGAAAACACTTTTTTTGTTTTCTTTCTTGCTTTATTTATTTTATTTTGTTTCTACTTACAACAAAATACTTATTGTTGTTTTTTTTGTTTTGTTTTCTGCATTATTTATTTTCTTTTGTTTTTTGCTTTATTTTTTAATTCTTTTTGCTTTTAGTTTTAGGAAAATTATAAACTTTCTGTTAGTGCCATTACTTTTCAAATTTGAAAACACTTTTTTGTTTTTTGTTTTCTTTCTTGCTTTATTTATTTTATTTTGTTTCTACTTACAACAAAATACTTATTGTTGCTATTTTTAATTATTACGAGGGCCGAACCATAAGACATTAAAGCATTTCAAATGAACTCTGAAAAAGTTGAAAGTTGGCATGGTATCATAAATTGACCCACGCATAGCATGTGCATGTACAAAAGCGGACAATGGTATCATACTAAATCGATTACAAAGTTGGCATGGTATCATCATAATAGTTGCGGAGAAAGTCTTCACTTTTTCTTCGCTTGTGTCATTTGCTTATTGCGCAGTAACCATGGATAATCTTCATCGTTTATCGGGATCTTTGGGTCAGCCTTGACTTTAAAGGAGGAATTTCATGAAACTTTTCATAATCTTGAGACATGTCATCTTGTCCTCCACTCCCACGATGTCCCTTTTTCACGAAAGAACTATGTGGCGCTTTGGCTCATCGTATGATGTATTCACTTCCTTATCTTTTCTCTTTCTCGATCGGTAGACATGTCCTTCACATAGATAACCTGTGCCACATCATTGGCTAGGACGAGCGGTTCGTCGGTGTACCCAAGATTTTTCAGATCCTTGTTGTCATTCATCTTGTGGGTCTACACTACCCGCCTCGACAGATTGACCCATTTGCACTTAAACAAAGGGACCTTAAAATCATGTCCGTAGTCAAGTTCCCATATGTCCACTATGTAACCATAATATGTGTCCTTTCCCTCTCGGTTGTTGCATCAAAGCGGACACCGCTGTTTTGGTTGGTGCTCTTTTGATCTTGGTCAATCGTGTAAAATGTATTCCCATTTATCTCAGTATCCTTTCCAAATCAATACAGTCAAAGATGGTCCCTGGATAACAAGTACAGCTCATCACAAGCAGTGTTGTCACCTCGTCGTGCTTCCAACCAAGCTGCTGAAAGTCTGATGTGTTCACATGTAATCCGATCGTCGACTTGCTCCGGTGTTTGGGCGCAGATGTTCTTGTGTTCATCAACATACGGGTCACCAAGGTAGAGTTCGTAGAAGCTGTGTAGCGTGCTTGAGACCAAGAATATCCGTCCTGCATATTATTGAGTCCCTTCCAAGCGTGCCTTTTCGATTAGTCTCCCCTCATACCGCGATTTAGGGAGACCTATCTTCTTAAGGCCAGGAATGAAGTAAACACATAACCCGATGACATCCTCTCGTTTGATGGCCCATGGAGATGCTTCCTTCTAGCCTAAGCGATTCTGGACATATTTCTTTAGGACTCCATGAACCTCTCAAAGGGGTACATATTGTGTAGAAATACGGGCCCGAATGACAATCTTGTCAACTAGATGAACTAGGGCGTGCGTCATGATATTGAAGAAGGATGGTGGGAACACCAGCTCGAAGCCCGACAAGACATTGCACCACATCACTCCTTAGCCTTGGTATGATTTCGGATCGATCACCTTCGAGAGATTGCATTGAGGAATGCACATAGCTTCACAATGGCTAATCGGACATTTTCGGTAGAAGCCCCTCAATGCAACCGAAGGAGCGATTGCGTCATAATCACGTGGCGATCATGAGACTTTAGGTTCGAAAATTTTTCTCTGCCATATTTATTATTCCTTTTATATTCGACGAGAAGCCGTTGGGACCTTCATACTAAGCGAGGCATTCAAAGAAGATTTCCTTCTCTTCTTTGGTAAGAGCATAGCTGGCGGGACCTTCATACTACTTTGGAGGCATGCCGTCTTTTTCTTGCAAGCGTTGCAGGTCCTCCGTGCCTCATTGTATCTTTTGTCTTCCCATACACGCCCAAGAAGCCTAGCAGGTTCACGCAAAGGTTCTTTGTCACGTGCATCACGTCGATCAAGAGCGGACCTCTAGGTCTTTCAAGAGGGTAGGTCCCAAAATATAGATTTCTTCTTCCACATGGGTGCGTGTCCCCAGCGTCACTCGGAATAGCTAGTCCGCGGGACCCTTTCCAAAGATTACGTGTAAATCATTGACCATAGCAAGTGCGTGATCACCGATACGCATGGCGGGCTTCTTCCGGTGATCTGCCTCGCCTTTGAAATGCTTGCCTTTCTTTCGACATTGATGGTTGGTCGGAAGAAATCGGCGATGGCCCAGTACACATTCTTCCCGCAGCTCGCCGGTATATACTATCGGTGTCAAGTAAACAGTGCGTGCATCGTGGTATCCCTTGTTTGGTGTCCCGAAGGTTCTTGAGCGGGCCAATTGTTGATGGTCACGAACAGCAACACCTTTAGGTTAAAGTCCTCCTGTTTGTGCTCATCCCACGTACGTACACCATTTCCATTCCACAGCTGTAAAAGTTCTTCAACTAATGGCCTTAGGTACACATCAATGTCATTGCCGGGTTGCTTAGGGCCTGGGATGAGAACTGGCCTCATAATGAACTTCCGCTTCATGCACATCCAAGGAGGAAGGTTATACATACATAGAGTCACGGGCCAGGTGCTGTGATTGCTGTTCTGCTCCCCGAAAGGATTAATGCCATCCGCGCTTAAAGCAAACCATACGTTCCTTGGCTCACTTGCAAACTCATCCCATACTTTCTCTCGATTTTTCTCCACTGCGACCCGTCGTGGTGCTCTCAACTTCCGTCTTTCTTATGGTCCTCACCGTGCCATCGCATCAACTTGGCATGCTCTCCGTTTACGAGCAGACGTTTCAACCGTGGTATTATAGGAGCATACCACATCACCTTCGTGGGAACCCTCTTCCGGGGGCTCGCTGTCAACATCACCGAGGTCATCTCGTCGATCTTATACCGTAATGCACCGCATACCGGGCATGCGTTCAGATCCTTATACGCACCATGTAGAGGATGAAGTCATTAGGGCATGCATGTATCTTTCGCACCTCAATCCTAGAGGGCATCGACCTTCTTTATTGCGTATGTCTTTGTCGGGCAATTCGTTATCCTTTGGAAGCTTCTTCTTCAATATTTTCAGATAGCTTCTCAAATCCTTTGTCGAGCACAGCATTCTCGCCTTCCATTGCAGCAATTCGATGACGGTACCGAGCTTTGTGTTGACATCTTCGCAATTGGGGTACAACCCTTTTTTGTGGTCCTCTAACATGCGATCGAACTTCAGCTTCTCCTTTTGACTTTCGCATTGCGTCCTTGCATCGACAATGACCCGGCGGAGATCATCATCATCGGGCACATCATCTGGTTCCTCTTGATCTTCAGCAGCTTCGCCCGTTGCAACATCATCGTGCACATCGTCTGGTTCCTCTTGATCTTCAGTAGCATCACTGTATTCAGGGGGCACATAGTTGTCATCGTACTCTTCTTCTTCGCCGTCTTCCATCATAACCCCTATTTCTCCATGCCTAGTCCAAACATTATAGTGTGGCATGAAACCCTTGTAAAGCAGGTGGGTGTGGAGGATTTTCCGGTCAGAGTAAGACTTCGTATTCCCACATATAGGGCATGGACAACACATAAAACCATTCTGCTTGTTTGCCTCGGCCACTTCGAGAAAATCATGCACACCCTTAATGTACTCGGAGGTGTGTCTTGAACCGTACATCCATTGCCGGTTCATCTGTGTGCATTATATATAATTAAGTGTGTCAAAAATCATTACAGAACATCATGAATAGATAATTAAGTGACCAAATTAATAGAAGTTCACCATCACATTAAAACCAAAGTACATACATAGTTCTCATCTAACAACATAAAGCTCTGCAGAACATCTAAATTAATTAAACCATACACTGAAACTATGTAAAACATTTCAATGTGAAAACAAATGCGATCATAATCGCAACCAATGTAACAACTGATCCAACGGCATAATGATACCAAGCCTCGGTATGAATGGCATATTAATCTTCAAGCGCATTGCATCCATCTTGATCTTGTGATCATCGACGACATCCGCAACATGCAACTCCAATATCATCTTCTCCTCCTCAATTTTTCTAATTTTTTCCTTTAACAAATTGTTTTCTTCTTCAACTAAATTTAACCTCTCGACAATAGGGTCGGTTGGAATTTCCGGTTCAACAACCTCCTAGATAAATAAAATCTATGTCACGTTGGTCGGCATAATTGTCATAAACAATAAATGAACCAATAGTTATGAAAAGATAATATATACCACATCCGAATCATAGGCAGGCGAGGGCCGGCGGGCGGATACCAAAACCATCGCACTATAAGATGCAATAATAAAAGTAAGAAAATTATACAAGTATCTATCTAAACATACAAGTAAGAATATTTTTCCTTTCGGAAAGAAGATAAGAACAAGAGGCTCACCACGGTGGTGCCGCCATGAGATCGGTGCGGGTGATCGGCGGCGTTGAAGACAGGGGCCAGGCGTGACGGACCGCTAAACCTAGACAAATATTGAGGAAAATGGAGCTTGGCGGTCGAGCTTGGAGAGGAGAAACCTTAAGTAGTGTGGCTCAGGCATTCCATCGAACACCTCGTGTGCATAGGAGGTGAGCTAGAGCACCACCAAGCCCTCTACCCCTCGGCCAGAAAAAACAGAGCAGTGTGCTCTGCTCTTGCGCGAGGGGGTATATATAGGCACCACCATTGGTCCCGGTTGGTCGCATGAACCGGGACTAAAGGGTTGCCTTTGGTCCCGGTTCGTGCCACCAACCGGGACCAATGGTGGTGGGCTAGGAGCGAGGCCCATTGGTCCCGGTTCGCCCCACCAACCGGGACGAAAAGGTCCAGACGAACCGGGACCAATGGCCCACGTGGCCCGGCCGGCCCCCGGGGCTCACGAACCGGGTCCAATGCCCCCATTGGTCCCGGTTCTGGATTGAACCGGGACTAATGGGCTGGACCGGCCTGGACCATTGCCCCCTTTTCTACTAGTGGATGGACGGTTTTCCCCCTTGTTCCATCCAAACATCTATTTCTATAGTTTTCATGCTCCTTTTGCAATCCTCTGGTTACTACGGCCAAAAGACACCTAACATCGACTTAATCTGAAACTTACAAGTATGCAAGTAGACTACATCGTTAGAAAACCTCTAGCAGTATCATAGTTTCTTTTTGGCTTACAACTCGTAATGTTATAATCCTATTAAAAGAAACAACAAGAGTAGTAAAATATTGCTTTTCTCCCAATAACGAGACAATTATGTACTTATATGTTTATTCACATGTTGATTGCTTTGTATGATCCATCGTTGAGCTCACCACGTGACATATAATATCCTCTTCTCGCAATGTTCTGAGTATGTTCGATGATTTGCCGTGTGGCATTCACACAAAATGAAGATCACATGTAGGTCGTTATAGCCATGCAAAACTACCATTGGTATTAATTAAATAACTAAGAGAAAATTTTCTTCTCCATTGCAGTATAAATTTATGCTTACATTATTGGCTCGATACTTTATATCCATTTCAGTAGGGAAGGATTGAGTTGCTGGTACGACATATATGTTGGGGACGTAGCATACAATTTCAAAAAAATTCTTACGCTCACGCAAGATCTATCGAGGAGATGCATAGTGACGAGAGGGGGAGAGTGTGTCTACGTACGCTTGTAGACCGAAAGCGGAAGTGTTTATCACGCGGTTGATGTAGTCGTACTCTTCGCGATCCGATCACGATCCAACCAATGTAGTGCCGAACAGACGGCACCTCCGAGTTTAGCACATGTGCGGCTCGATGACGTCTCGTCCTTCTTGATCCAGCAAATGGGAGAGGAGAAGTAGATGGGATCACAACCAACACGACGACGTGGTGGTGATGATGGTGGTGGAGCACCGACAACGCTTCACTAAGCGTTGCCAGGACGAGGTGGTGGAACTACGGAGTAACAGAAGAGAGAGGGGCGCCAAGGGCTTGGCAAACAGCCCCTCCAAGCCCTAGGGCGCAGCTATGGGGGAGAGGACTTGGACTCCAAGTCCAATCCTATTCCTACTAGGACTCCTTCCTTTTTTGCCTTCCCTAGCCACATGGGCTTTTAAGGACTTGGTGTGCCTAGCCCAATAAGGCCAGGGCACCTCCCCGCAGCCCATGCTAGACCTTGGGTCGTGGTGAACACACTTGTGGACTTCCGGACCCCTCCGGAGTCCTCTGGAACCTTCTGGAAGCTTCCCGATACAATACCGGAAAAAACTACACCTTTTTCTGGAACCCAAAATATGACTTCCCATATATAAATCTTTACCTCTTGACTATTCAGAGACTCCTCGTGACATCCAGGATCTCATCCGGGACTCTGGACAACATTTGGTTACCACTCCTCAAATATCCCAATACTACTCTAGCGTCAACGAACGTTAAGCGTGCGACCCTACGGGTTCGGGAATTATGTAGTCATGACCGAGACACCTCTCCAGTCGACAACCAATAGCGGGACCTAGATGCCCATATTGATCCCTACATATTCCACAAAGATCTTTATCGGTCGAACCGTTATGACAACAAACATAATTTCCTTTGTCTATCGGTATGTTACTTGCCCGAGATTCGATCGTCGGTATCTTCACACCTAGTTTAATCTCATTACCGTCAAGTCTCTTTACTCGTTCCATAATACATCCTCTCGTGACTAACTCCTTAGTCGTTTTCTTGCAAGCTTATGATGTGTATTACCGAGAGGGCCCAGAGGTACCTCTTTGATACTCGGAGTGACAAATCCTAATCTCGATCTATGCCAACCAAACAAACACCTTTTGAGATACCTGTAGAGCATCTTTATAATCACCCAGTAACGTTGTGACGTTTGATAGCACACAAGGCATTCCTGCGGTATCCAGGAGTTGCATAATCTCATAGTCGAAGGAATATGTATTTGACATGAAGAAAGCAATAGCAACAAAACTGAACTATCATAATGCTAAGCTAACAAATGGGTCTTGTCCATCACATCATTCTCCTAATGATGTGATCCCGTTCATCAAATGACAACACATGTCTATGGTTAGGAAACTTAACCATCTTTGATTAACGAGCTAGTCTAGTAGAGGCTTACTAGGGACATGGTGTTTTGTCTATGTATCCACACATGTATCAAGTTTCCGGTTAATACAATTCTAGCATGAATAGTAAGCATTTATCATGATATAAGGAAATATAAAATAACAACTTTATTATTGCCTCTAGGGCATATTTCGTTTAATATACGCAACTGAGCGGCTGATCAGAGAGGTTTTCACCCGTTATAGATGGATATTTAGAATTTGGATCGATGCTTCTCCAACTTAAAATTTTCCATGTCCTTGGTACTTCTTATGTTGTTAGTTTGAGAACTTCATGTTATTTTGTTGTGTGCATCTACTAAGCGGAGGTTGCATTCTAAACCTAGTTGTGGTTGTATTGGCTTGATGCGATGATAATATTAGCGCAAGCTTACTTTATCATGAGATTATCTTATGATGGTGTGAGAGGATCAAGACGAGTGAAATACTAAGATGTGTACAAAACATGGATCAACTCTATCCATTGCGTGAAGATTATTAAATCCTAACAAAAAAAGCAGAAACCAAGTGTCCATAGGCAGTTAAAGCCCATATTACTTCAAACATGTCATGTTCATGTTTGTGTCACCCTAGCCCCCCTTTGGATTTCCACCGGATGAGACCGATCTAATAATTTGTTTCTGCCCAACCACTGCTATTTTCCCCTTCAACCTCCATTGGACGCCCGCTCTGTAGTTCTGAGGTGGGTAGGTTGTGCAACAAGATCTGTGGCAATACTAGTTTCTCCCTTTGGAAATATCTGTCCGGGACATATGCCTTAGACAGTAGGCACATGTTCATCATCTTCATCCTCGATGCCGGCAATTTGGAACGGCCAACCTTGGTGTCGGTGTCAAAACCGACAAACCTCGGGGTAGGGGGTCCCGAGCTGTGGATCTCGGACAGATGGTAACAGGAACAGAGAGATGATATTTTACCCAGGTTCGGGCCCTCTTGATGGAGGTAAAACCCTACGTCCTGCTCTTGTTTATATTAATGGAGATGTATCGAGTACAGAGTTGATCTACCGCGAGATCGTAAGATGTGGTCTAACTCTGGGGCTAGGTGAATGATATTGCGTTGATGTCCCCCTATGGGCTAAACCCCGTGGCTTATATACACGCCAGGTAGGGTATATAGGGTTACAAGGTTGGTATCTAGGCACAAGGCAGCAGGAGAAATCTTGGAGTATACAAGAAGTCTTCGGTGGAGGAATTTTGATCACGCATCTTGCATACCGCCTCCGGAGTCCATCTTGAATACGAATGAAGGCCCATCAACCCAACCGAGGAGCATGGGCCGACTAGGTTAGAGTACCCTAATCCGGGACACCGTCAGTAGCCCCGAACGGGCCTTCGACGTTGAGGACGACATTACTGGACTTCGGATCCGGAGTCTTTGGCTCGACAGGCGAGTTCCTCTCCAAGTAGTCTTTGGACATCAATGATCCCGCCTAGTGGACCTGGTCTTGACAAGCGTGGCCCCAGTCCACTCGCCTTGGTAACCACACCTTTACGGGGAGCGAGTCGCTTTATGGTGAAACGTCAAAGCGTCGGCCTCTTCCCCCTTTATATTCATGGGCTAGTCATGTTGATTTACCACACAAGCCCAACCCTTCCTCTCTAAGCCAACCACACAGTCATTCTCCTCTCAAACCCATCCTCGAGAGTTCCCCATGGCGAGCGACGCGGGCTCCTTAAGGCCCCCTCATGGCCCTATCAAAGGCGACTAGGGTAGTTGCGCTGTCTCGTGCCTTCATCTGGAGCGACTAGCCAAGCAAGGTTATCTGATAGATTCAGATCTGACAATGACCCGCGCAGGATTGACATCTGTGAGCGGTCAAGTGCACGCAGAGAATCACCAGTCCCTTAAGAGGGCAAGAGGGTATGTTTCATCTCCTTCTTACTACATGTCTTAGGGTTTCACATTCACCCCTTCCTCCGGGGTCTACTAGAGTTCTACGGGCTACAGCTTCATCACCTTACCCCCAATGCTATTTTACATATTGCGGGGTACATTGCCCTTTGTGAGATGCACCTCAGATGCAAGGCACACTTTGAGCTGTGGCGAAGGTATTTCTGCATAATGCCCTGTTCCTCGGCCGAGAAGTTATATGAGATCAGGGCAGCCGAAGTTTGTCGAATCGAGGGGACTGAATACCTGCCAGGCACACCTCGGGAGGATATCGATGTCTGGCTGACCGAGTGGTTTTACGTAGATGACGTCCCCCTCCTGGAGCCAGTTTGGCCCGGACTCCCCTTGTTTTCAATGGAGTCTTTGAAGAGGTGGTATGATAACCCACAAGTATAGGGGATCGCAACAGTTTTTGAGGGTAGAGTAATCAACCCAAATTTATTGATTCGACACAAGGGGAGCCAAAGAATATTCTCAAGTATTAGCAGCTGAGTTGTCAATTCAACCATGCCCGGAGATTAAATATCTGCAACAGAGTGACCAGTAGCACAGTAGTATGGTAGTTTGATAGTGATAGCAATGATAGTAACAGTAACAGTAGCAACAATAGTTTTATAGCAATTGTGACAATAGTAGCAACAGTAGTAACTTAGCAAAGAACAATATGTGAAAAACTCGTACGCATTGGATCGGTGATAACGTTGGATAACATTCGTCATGTAACAGTCATAACTTAGGGCGACGTAGAACTAGCTCCAATTCATCAATGTAATATAGGCATGTATTATGTACATAGTCATACGTGCTTATAGTAAGAACTTGCATGACATCTTTTGTCCTACCCTCCCATGGCAGCGAGGTCCATAAGGAAACTAAGGGATATTAAGGCCTCCTTTTAATAGAGAACCAGAACAAAGCATTAACACATAGTGAATACATGAACTCCTCAAACTACGATAATCACTGGAAAGAATCCCAATTATTGTCATCTTGGGGTATGCGAATCATAACACTTAGTAGGTGCATACAACTTGCAAGATCAGATCAAGAACACAAATATATTCATGAAAACATAAAGGGTTCAGATTTGAAATCATGGCATTCAGGCCCTAGTGGCAAGCATTAAGCATAGCAAAGTCATAGCAACATCAATCTTAGAACATAGTGGATACTAGGGATCAAGCCCTAACAAAGCTAACTCAATTACATGATGAATCTCATCCAACCCATCACCGTCCAGCAAGCCTACAAAGAAATTATTCACTCCTGACGGTGAGCAACACAAAATTGGTGATGGAGGATGGTTGATGATGACGAAGATGGAAGACCCCCCTCTCCATAGCCCCGAACAGACTCTAGATCTGGCCTCCCAATGAAGAACAGGAGGTGGCGACGGCTCTGTATCATAAAACGCGATGAAACTACCTCTCTCATTTTTTTCTCGGAAAATAGGAATTTATAGACTTGAGATTAGGGTCAGCGGAGCCATGTGGGCCCCACAAGCCACCAGGGCACGCCTAGGGGGTGGGCACGCCCTGGTGCCTCGTGGGCACTGGGTGGCCACCTCCAGTGGATCTTTGCTCCACTATTTTTTATTTATTTCATAAAAAATCTCCAAAAAGTTTTGTCCAATTCTAAGAACTTTTACTTTTGCACAAAAACAACACCATGGTAGTTCTGCTGAAAACAACGCCAGTCCGGGTTAGTTTCATTCAGATCATGCAAATTAGAGTCCAAAACAAGAGCAAAGTGTTTGGAAAAATAGTTATGACGGAGACGTATCAACTCCCCAAGCTTAGCTCATTGCTTGTCCTCAAGCAATTCAGTTGACAAACTGAAAGTGATAAATAAAAACTTTTACGAACTCTTTTGTTCTTGTATCTATATATATATGCTTAAATAATACCCAGGTTTTCAGCGAAGATTATAACTAACCATGCTAATGATAACTTTTAGAAACTATATTCACTCATATCAATGGCATAATCAACTAGTGAGCAATAATAAAATATCTCAAGTGCCAACACTTTGTCAAAGCAATCATGATATAATATGAAAACATGGTATCTCGCTAGCCCTTTCTGAGACTGCAAAACATAAATGCAGAGCACCTCCAAAGTTCAAGCGGTGACTAAACATTGTAATTCATGGTAGAGAGATCCAGCCATGATGCACACATCATTAACTATACACAATGCATGAGAATGACAATAGTGCTCTCAGGACTAGTGCTTGTTTGAGAAGGTGATGACTCGATAATAAAAGTAAAATAACATAAAAGTAAATGGATATGCCCTTCGTAGAGGGAAGCAGGGATTTGCATATGTGCCAGAGCTCGAAGCTTAAATCAAAGATAAATATAATTTTGGGAGGTATACCTTTCCTGTCAACGTTACGACCAAGCATTTTCAATATCTTCCATGCTAAACAAATTAGCGATGGTTCCCAAGCAGTAAAAGTAAAGGTTTACTCCCCTGCACCAACAAACACAAGCCATGGCCAGCCTAATCCTGGGGTGCCCTCCATACCAACAACTTTTCAAGGAAGTTTGTTTTATTATTGCAATTTTAATCATAAAATTGGGCATCCCAATCACTGGTACCTCTCGTGCAATAGCGCTCATCATGAGAATAACCCGCTTAGCATGGAAGATACTGACCACCCTCTGTCGCTCCATGAGCAGTACGGGCACGCAAAACAGATGTTCATTTGAATATTTAGAGGTGGCACATGCAAATTTACTTGGAACGACAGAGTAATACCGCACATAGGTAGATATAGTCGACTCATCTGGAATAACTTTGGTTTAAGGATTTTGATGCACAAGCAGTATTCCCGCTTAGTACAAGTGAAGGCCAGCAAATAGGTTGAGAAGCGACCAACTAGACAGCGAAAACGGTCATAATCATGCATTATGAATAATCAACAGTGAATACTAGCATGAGTAGGATATAAGCACCATGAACATAAATATTGTGGAGGCTATGTTGTTTTTGAATCAACTACATGCATGAACATGTGCCAAGTCAAGCCACTTGAAACATTCAAGGAGTATACCATATCATCATACTACATCACAATCATTTTAATGCATGTTGACACCCAAGATAAATCATTATCCACTCCTAGCTACTTAAGCATGGCGTGAGCAACTATTTCTAATTGTCATCATAAGTATGTTTAATCATGATATGCTGAATCATGGATACTGAGTTAAACATATTTACAAAAACAAAAACAAGTTGAGTTCATATCCGCTTTTCCTTGCCACAGTCACTTCATCGAATATCATCATTATTGCCTTTCACTTGCATGACCGAATGATATAAAAATAATAATAGTGCAAGAGTGCCGCGGACTAAGCTAGAATCTGCAAATATTTTATTCAAGGAGAAGACAAAGCAATATTTGCTCTTTGTGAAGGAAATATGCCCTAGAGGCAATAATAAAGTTATTATTTATTTCCTTATTTCATGATAAATGTTTATTATTCATGCTAGAATTGTACTAACCGGAAACATAATACAAGTGTGAATACATAGACAAACATAGTGTCACTAGTATGCCTCTACTTGACTAGCTCGTTTATCAAAGATGGTTATGTTTCCTAGCCATGGACAAAAGAGTTGTCATTTGATTAACAGGATCACATCATTAGGAGAATGATGTGATTGACTTGAACCATTCCGTTAGCTTAGCACTTGATCGTTTAGTATGTTGCTATTGCTTTCTTCATGACTTATACATGTTCCTATGACTATGAGATTATGCAACTTCCATTTACCGGAGGAACACTTTGTGTGCTACCAAGCGTCTAGCAACGAATCGGGTGATTATAAAGGAGCTCTCTGGTGTCTCGAAGGTACATGTTGGGTTGGCGTATTTCGAGATTAGGATTTGTCACTCTGATTGTCGGAGAGGTATCTCCGGGCCCTCTCGGCAATGCACATCACTATAAGCCTTGCAAGCAATGTAACCAATGAGTTAGTTACGGAATGATGCATTACGTAACGAGTAAAGAGACTTGCCGGTAACAAGATTGAACTAGGTATTGGATACCGACGATCGAATCTCGGGCAAGTAACATCTCGATGACAAAGGGAACAACGTATGTTGTTATCTGATTTGACCGGTAAAGATCTTCGTAGAATATGTAGGAGCCAATATGAGCATCCAGGTTCCGCTATTGGTTATTGACCGAGAATAGTTCTAGGTCATGTCTACATAGTTCTCGAACCCGTAGGGTCCGCACGCTTAACATTACGATGACAGTTATATTATGAGTTTATGAGTTTTGATGTACCGAAGGAGTTCGGAGTCCCGGATAAGATTGGGGACATGACGAGGAGTCTTGAAATGGTCGAGAGTAAAGATCGATATATTGGACGACTATATTCGGAGTTCGGAAAGGTTCCGAGTGATTCGGGTATTTTTCGGAGTACCGGAGAGTTACGGGAATTCGTCGGGGAGTATATGGGCCTTATTGGGCCATACAGGAGTAGAGGAGAGAGGCCAAAAGGAAGGAGGCCGCCCCCCCCCCTCTGGTCCGAATTGGACAAGGGGCGCTGCTGGAAATATGCCCTAGAGGCAATAATAAATTAGTTATTATTACTATATTTCCTTGTTCGTGATAATCGTTTATTATCCATGCTATAAGTGTATTGATAGGAAACTCAGATACATGTGTGGATACATAGACAACACCATGTCCCTAGTAAGCCTCTAATTGACTAGCTCGTTGATCAATAGATGGTTACGGTTTCCTGACCATGGACATTGGATGTCGTTGATAACGGGATCACATCATTAGGAGAATGATGTGATGGACAAGACCCAATCCTAAGCCTAGCACAAAGATCGTAGTTCGTATGCTAAAGCTTTTCTAATGTCGAGTATCATTTCCTTAGACCATGAGATTGTGCAACTCCGGATACCGTAGGAATGCTTTGGGTGTACCAAACGCCACAACGAATCGGGTGGCTATAAAGATGCACTCTGGTATCTCCGAAAGTGTCATTGGGTTGGCACGAATCGAGACTGGGATTTGTCACTCCGATAAACGGAGAGGTATCTCTGGGCCCACTCGGTAGGACATCATCATAATGTGCACAATGTGACCAAGGGGTTGATCACGGGATGATGTGTTACGGAACGAGTAAAGAGACTTGCCAGTAACGAGATTGAACAAGGTATCGGTATACCGACGATCGAATCTCGGGCAAGTACTATACCGCTAGACAAAGGGAATTGTATACGGGATTGATTGAGTCCTTGACATCGTGGTTCATTCGATGAGATCATCGTGGAACATGTGGGAGCCAACATGGGTATCCAGATCCCGCTGTTGGTTATTGGCCAGAGAGCTGTCTCGGTCATGTCTGCATGATTCCCGAACCCGTAGGGTCTACACACTTAAGGTTCGGTGACGCTAGAGTTGTTATGGGAATTAGTGTGCAGTTACCGAATGTTGTTTGGAGTCCCGGATGAGATCCCGGACGTCACGAGGAGTTCCGGAATGGTCCGGAGGTAAAGATTTATATATGGGAAGTCCTATTTTGGCCACCGAAAATGTTCGGGATTTTTCGGTATTGTACCGGGAAGGTTCTAGAAGGTTCCGGAGTGGGGCCCACCTACATGAGGGCACCCACATGAACGTGGGTAGTGGGGGCAAGGCCCCACACCCCTGGTCAAGGTACACCAAGATCCCCCCCTTAGAAGGAATAAGATCATATCCCGAAGGGATAAGATCAAGATCCCTAAAAAAGGGGGATAACAATCGATGGGGAAGGAAATGATGGGATTTCTTTCCTCCCACCTTTGCCAATGCCCCAATGGACTTCGAGGGCAAGAAACCAGCCCCCTCCACCCCTATATATACTGGGGAGGCGCATGGGAGCTTCAACCTTGCCCCTGGCGCAGCCCTATCCCTCCCCAACACCTCCTCCTCTGTAGTAGTGCTTGGCGAAGCTCAGCCGGAGAACTGCAAGCTCCACCACCACACCGTCGTGCTGCCGGAGCTCTCCCTCAACTTCTCCTCTCCCCTTGCTGGATCAAGAAGGAGGAGACGTCCCCGGGCTGTACGTGTGTTGAACGCGGAGGTGCCGTCCGTTCGGCACTAGGATCATCGGTGATTTGGATCACGACGAGTACAACTCCATCAACCCCGTTCACTTGAACGCTTCCGCTTAGCAATCTACAAGGGTATGTAGATGCACTCTCCTTCCCCTCTTTGCTGGTTTCTCCATAGATAGATCTTGGTGACATGTAGGAAAATTTTGAATTTCTGCAACGTTCCCCAACAGTGGCATCATGAGCTAGGTCTATTGCGTAGATTCTTTGCACGAGTAGAACACAAAGTAATTGTGGGTGTTGATGTTGTTCAATATGCTTACCGTTACTAGTCCAATCTTGATTCGGCGGCATCGTGGGATGAAGCGGCCCGGACCGACCTTACACGTACTCTTACGTGAGACAGGTTCCACCGATTGACATGCACTTGTTGCATAAGGTGGCTAGCGGGTGCTAGTCTCTCCCACTTTAGTCGGATCGGATTCGATGAGAAGGGTCCTTATGAAAGGTAAATAGCAATTGACATATCATGTTGTGGTTTTTGCGTAGGTAAGAAACGTTCTTGCAAGAAACCCATAGCACCCACGTAAAACATGCAAACAACAATTAGAGGACGTCTAACTTGTTTTTGCAGGGTTTACTATGTGATGTGATATGGCCAAGAAGAATGTGATGAATGATATGTGATGTATGAGATTGATCATGTTCTTGTAATAGGAATCACGACTTGCATGTCGATGAGTATGACAACCGGCAGGAGCCATAGGAGTTGTCTTTATTTATTGTATGACCTGCGTGTCATTGAACAACGCCATGTAATTACTTTACTTTATTGCTAACGGTAGGCATAGTAGTAGAAGTAATAAGTTGGCGAGACAACTTCATGGAGACACGATGATGGAGATCATGGTGTCATGCGGTGACGATGATGATCATGGAGCCTCAAGATGGAGATCAAAGGAGCAATATGATATTGGCCATATCATGTCACTTTTGATTGCATGTGATGTTTATCATGTTTATGCATCTTATTTGCTTAGAACGACGGTAGTAAATAAGATGATCCCTCATTAAAATTTCAAGAAAGTGTTCCCCCTAACTGTGCACCGTTGCAAAAGTTCGTCGTTTCGAAGCACCACGTGATGATCGGGTGTGATAGATTCTTACGTTCACATACAACGGGTGTAAGCCAGATTTACACACGCGAAACACTTAGGTTGACTTGACGAGCCTAGCATGTACAGACATGGCCTCGGAACACAAGAGACCGAAAGGTCGAGCATGAGTCGTATAGTAGATACGATCAACATGAAGATGTTCACCGATGATGACTAGTCCGTCTCACGTGATGATTGGACACGGCCTAGTTGACTCGGATCATGTAATCACTTAGATGACTAGAGGGATGTCTATCTGAGTGGGAGTTCATAAGATGAACTTAATTATCCTGAACATAGTCAAAAGATCTTTGCAAATTGTGTCGTAAGCTCGCGCTTTAGTTCCACTGTTTAGATATGTTCCTGGAGAAAATATAGTTGAAAGTTGTGATGGCGATCATGCGGACGGAGAAAGCTTATGTCCTTAATGCACCACTCGGTGTCTGAACCCCAAACGTCATTTGTGGATGTTGCGAACATCGGACATACACGTTTTGATAACTACGTGATAGTTCAGTTAAACGGTTTAGAGTTGAGGCACCAAAGACGTTTTCGAAACGTCGCGGAACATATGAGATGTTTTTGAGGGCTGGAATTGGGATTTCAGGCTCGTGCCCACGTCAAGAGGTATAAGACCTCCGACAATTTTCTTAGCCTGCAAACTAAGGGAGAAAAGCTCAATCATTGAGCTTGTGCTCAGATTGTCTGAGTGCAACAATCACTTGAATCGAGTGGGAGTTGATCTTCCAGATGAGATAGTGATGTTTCTCCAAAGTCATTGCCACCAAGCTGCTAGAGCTTCGTGATGAACTATAACATATCAGGGATAGATATGATGATCCTTGAGGTATTCACGATGTTTGACACCGCGAAAGTAGAAATCAAGAAGGAGCATCAATTGTTGATGGTTGGTGAAACCACTAGTTTCAAGAAGGGCAAGGGCAAGAAGGATACTTCATGAAGCGGCAAATCAGCTGCTGCTCCAGTGAAGAAACCCAAGGTTGAACCCAAACCGAGACTAAGTGCTTCGTGATAAGGGAATAGGCGGAATTACCCTAGATACTTGGTAGATGAGAAGGCTGGCAAGGTTGATAGAAGTATATTGGATATACATTATGTTAATGTGTACTTTACTAGTACTCCTAGTAGCACAGAGGTATTAGATACGGTTCGGTTGCTAAGTGTTAGTAACTCGAAATAAAAGAGCTACGGAATAAACGGAGACTAGCTAAAGGTGAGCTGACGATATGTGTTGGAAGTATTTCCAAGTTTGATGTGATCAAACATCACACGCTCCCTCTACCATCAAGATTAGTATTAAACCTGAATAATTGTCATTTGGTGTTTGCGTTGAGCATAGACATGATTGGATTATGTCTATCGCAATACGGTTATTCATTTAAGGAGAATAATGGTTACCTGTTTATTTGAATAATACCTTCAATGGTCTTGCACCAAGCGAATGGTTTATTGAATCTCGATCGTAGTGATACACATTTTCATGCCAAAAGATATAAGATAGTAATGATAGTACCACTTACTTGTGGCACTGCCATGTAAAGTCATATTGGTATAAAAGCATGAAGAAGCTCCATGTTGATGGATCTTTGGACTCGCTCGTTTTTTGAAAAGTTTGAGACATGCGAACCATGTCTATTGGTGTATACGCATGAAGAAACTCCATGCAGATGGATCATTTGGACTCACTTGATTTTGAATCACTTGAGATATGCAAATCATACCACATGGGCAAGATGACTGAAAAGCCTCGGTTTCAATAAGATGGAACAAGATAGCAACTTGTTGGAAGTAACACATTTTGATGTGTGCAGTCCAATGAGTGCTGAGGCATGTAGTGAATATCGTTATGTTCTTACTTCACAGATGATTCGAGTAGATGTTGAGTATATTTACTTGATGAAACAAAAGTATGAATTATTGAATGGTTCAAGTAATTTCAGAGTGAAGTTGAAGATCATCGTGACAAGAGGATAAAATGTCTATGATATGATCATAGAGATGAGTATCTGAGTTACTGAGCTTTGCACATAATTAAGACATTGTGGAAATTGTTTCACAATTAGTACCGCCTGGAACACCATAGTGTGATGGTGTGTCCAAACATCATAGTTGCACCCTATTGGATATGGTGCGTACCATGATGTCTCTTATCGAATTACCACTATCGTTCATGGGTTAGGCATTAGAGACAACCGCACTCACTTTAATGGGGCACCACGTAATTCCGTTGAGACGACACCGTTTGAACTGTGGTTTGGAGAAACCTAAGTTGTCGTTTCTTAAAAGTTTGGGGCTGCGACGCTTATGTGAAAAAGTTTTAGGTTGATAAGCTCGAACCCAAAGCGGATAAAATGCATCTTCATAGGACACCCAAAACAGTTGGGTATACCTCCTAATTCAGATCCGAAAGCAGTAGGGATTGTTTCTTGAACCGGGTCCTTTCTCGAGGAAAATTTTGTCTCGAAAGAATTGAGTGGGAGGATGGTGGAGACTTAATGAGGTTATTGAACCATCACTTCAACCAGTATGTAGCAGGGCACAGGAAGTTGTTCATGTGGCACCTACACCAATTGAAGTGGAAGCTGATGATAGTGATCATGATGCTTCAGATCAAGTCACTGTCGGACCTCGTAGGTCGACAAGGACGCATACTACTTTAGAGTGGTACGCACTCCTGTCTTAGAGGTCATGTTGCTAGACAACAATGAACCTACGAGCTATGGAGAAGCAAAGGTGGGCCCAAATTCTGACAAATGGTTAGAAGCCATGAAATCCGAGATAGGATCCATTTATCATAACAAAGCATGGACTTTGGTGCACTTGCCCTATGATCGGCAAGCCATTGAGATAAATGGATCTTTAAGAAGAAGACGGACGTGAATGGTAATGTCACCATCTATGAAGCTCGACTTGTGGCGAAGAGTTTTTCACAAGTTCAAGGAGTTGACTACGATGAGATTTTCTCATCCGTAGCGATGCTTAAAGTCCGTCGGAATCATGTTAGCATTAGCTGCATTTATGAAATCTGGCAGATGGATGTCAAAACGAGTTTCCTTACCAATTTTCGTAAGGAAAGGTTGTATGTGATACAATCAGAAAAGTTTTGTCGATCCTAAGGATGCTAAAAGGTATGCTAGCTCCAGCAATCCTTCCATGGACGAGCAGGCATCTCGGAGTCAGAATATACACTTTGATGAGATGATCAAAGATTTTGGATTTATGCAAAGTTTATGAGAAACTTGTATTTCCAAAGAAGTGAGTGGGAGCACTATAGAATTTTTGATAAGTATATGTTGTAAACATATTGTTGATCAGAAATGATATAGAATTTCTAGAAAGCATATAGGGTTGTTTGAAAAGTGTTTTTCAATAGAAAACCTGGATTAAGCTGCTTGAACATTGAGCATCAAGATCTATGAGGATAGATCAATAGAAAACCTGGATTAAGCTGCTTGAACATTGAGCATCAAGATCTATGAGGATAGATAAAAAATGCTTAATGGTACTTTCAAATGAGCACGTACCTTGACATGATCTTGAAGGTGTTCAAGATGGATCAGTCAAAGAAGGAGTTCTTGCCTAAGTTGTAAGGTATGAAGTTAAAACTTAAAGCTCGACCACGGCAGAAGAAAGAGGAAGGACGAAGGTCGTGCCCTATGCTTTTGTCATAGGCTCTATACTATATGCCATGCTGAGTACCGCACCTGATGTGTGCCTTGCCACATGTCTGGCAAGAGGGTACAAAGGTGATCAAGGAGTGGATCACCAGATGGTGGTCAAAATTATCCTTAGAGGAATAAGGATATGTTTCTCGGTTATGGAGGTGATAAAGAGTTCGACGTAAAGAGTTACGTCGATGCAAGCTTTAACACCTATCCGAATGACTCTGAGTAGCAAACCGGATACATATAGTGGAGCAACCATTTGGAATAGCTTCAAGTGGAGCGTGGAAGCAGCATTTACAATATGACCTAGAGATTTGCGAAGTACATACGGATCTGAATGTTGCGAGACCGTTGACTAAAACCTCTCTTACAAGCAAAACATGATCAAACCCCGAACTCATTGAGTCTTAATCACATGATGATGTGAACTAGTTTAGTGACACTAGTAAACTCTTGGGTGTTGGTCACATGGCGATGTGACTGTGAGTGTTAATCACATGGCGATGTGAACTAGATTATTGACTCTAGTGCAAGTGGGAGATTGTTGGAAATATGCCTAGAGGCAATAATAAATTAGTTATTATTACTATATTTCCTTGTTCATGATAATCGTTTATTATCCATGCTATAATTGTATTGATAGGAAACTCAGATACATGTGTGGATACATAGACAACACCATGTCCCTAGTAAGCCTCTAATTGACTAGCTCGTTGATCAATAGATGGTTACGGTTTCCTGACCATGGACATTGGATGTCGTTGATAACGGGATCACATCATTAGGAGAATGATGTGATGGACAAGACCCAATCCTAAGCCTAGCACAAAGATCGTAGTTCATATGCTAAAGCTTTTCTAATGTCAAGTATCATTTCCTTAGACCATGAGATTGTGCAACTCCCGGATACTGTAGGAATGCTTTGGGTGTACCAAACGTCACAACGTAACTAGGTGGCTATAAAGATGCACTACAGGTATCTCCGAAAGTGTCTGTTGGGTTGGCACGAATCGAGACTGGGATTTGTCACTCCGGTAAACGGAGAGGTATCTCTGGGCCCACTCGGTAGGACATCATCATAATGTGCACAATGTGACCAAGGGGTTGATCACGGGATGATGTGTTATGGAATGAGTAAAGAGACTTGCCAGTAACGAGATTGAACAAGGTATCGGTATACCGACGATCGAATCTCGGGCAAGTACTATACCGCTAGACAAAGGGAATTGTACACGGGATCGATTGAGTCCTTGACATCGTGGTTCATCCGATGAGATCATCGTGGAACATGTGGGAGCCAACATGGGTATCCAGATCCCGCTGTTGGTTATTGGCCAGAGAGCTGTCTCGGTCATGTCTGCATGATTCCCGAACCCGTAGGGTCTACACACTTAAGGTTCGGTGACGCTAGAGTTGTTATGGGAATTAGTGTGCATTTGCCGAATGTTGTTTAGAGTCCCAGATGAGATCCCGGACGTCACGAGGAGTTCCGGAATGGTCCGGAGGTAAAGATTTATATATGGGAAGTCCTATTTTGGCCACCGGAAAATATTCGGGATTTTTCGGTATTGTACCGGGAAGGTTCTAGAAGGTTCCGGAGTGGGGCCCACCTGCATGGGGGGACCCACATGAACGTGGGTAGTGGGGGCAAGGCCCCACACCCCTGGTCAAGGCACACCAAGATCCCCCCTTAGAAGGAATAAGATCATATCCCGAAGGGATAAGATCAAGATCCCCAAAAAAGGGGGATAACAATCAGTGGGGAAGGAAATGATGGGATTTCTTTCCTCCCACCTTTGCCAACGCCCCAATGGACTTGGAGGGCAAGAAACCAGCCCCCTCCACCCCTATATATAGTGGGGAGGCACATGGGAGCTTCACCCTTGCCCCTGGCGCAGCCCTCTCCCTCCCCAACACCTCCTCCTCCTCCGTAGTGCTTGGCAAAGCTCTGCCGGAGAACTGCAAGCTCCACCACCACACCGTCATGCTGCCGGAGTTCTCCCTCAACTTATCCTCTCCCCTTGCTGGATTAAGAAGGAGGAGACGTCCCCGGGCTGTACGTGTGTTGAACGCGGAGGTGCCGTCCATTCGGCACTAGGATCATCGGTGATTTGGATCACGACGAGTACGACTCCATCAACCCTGTTCACTTGAACGCTTCCGCTTAGCGATCTACAAGGGTATGTAGATGCACTCTCCTTCCCCTCGTTGCAGGTTTCTCCATAGATAGATCTTGGTGACACGTAGGAAAATTTTGTATTTCTGCAACGTTCCCAACAGGCGCAGCCCCCTTTTCCTTCTTCCTCTCCCCCTCTTTCCCTTCTCCTACTCCAACAAGGAAGGAGGGAGTCCTACTCCCGGTGGGAGTAGGACTCCCCTTGGCGCGCCCCCTCCTAAGGCCGGCCTCCTCCCCCCTTGATCCTTTATATACGGGGGCAGGGGGGCACCCCATGACACACAAGTTGATCTTCGTGATCGTTCCTTAGCCGTGTGCGGTGCCCCCTCCACCATATTCCACCTCGGTCATATCGTTGCGGTGCTTAGGCGAAGCCCTGCGTCAGTAGAACATCATCATCGTCACCACGCCGTCGTGCTAACGGAACTCATCCCCGACACCCTGCTGGATCGGAGTCCGGGGATCGTCATCGAGCTGAACGTGTGCTGAACTCGGAGGTGCCGTACGTTCGGTACTTGGATTGGTCGGATCGTGAAGACGTACGACTACATCAACCGCGTTGTCATAAAGCTTCCGCTTACGGTCTACGAGGGTACGTGGACAACACTCTCCCCTCTCGTTGCTATGCATCACCATGATCTTGCGTGTGCGTAGGAAATTTTTGAAATTACTACGTTCCCCAACAGTGGCATCCGAGCCTAGGTTTTATGCGTTGATGTTATATGCACGAGTAGAACACAAGTGAGTTGTGGGCGATACAAGTCATGCTGCTTACCAGCATGTCATACTTTGGTTCAGCGGTATTGTTGGATGAAGCGGCTCGGACCGACATTACGCGTACACTTACGCGAGACTGGTTTTACCGCCGTGCTTTGCACACAGGTGACTAGCGGGTGTCTGTTTCTCCAACTTTAGTTGAACCAAGTGTGGCTACGCCCGGTCCTTGCGAAGGTTAAAACAACACTAACTTGACAAACTATCGTTGTGGTTTTGATGCGTAGGTAAGAACGGTTCTTGCTCAGCCCGTAGCAGCCACGTAAAACTTGCAACAACAAAGTAGAGGACGTCTAACTTGTTTTTGCAGGGCATGTTGTGATGTGATATGGTCAAGACATGATGAGATATAAGTTGTTGTATGAGATGATCATGTTTTGTTGAAGTTATCGGCAACTGGCAGAAGCCCTATGGTTGTCTCTTTGTTGCATAAAGATGCAAGTGCCAAATAATTGCTTTACTTTATCACTATGCGATAGCAATAGTTGCAAGAGCAATAGTTGGCGAGACGACCATGTGACGACACATTGATATAGATCAAGATGATGAAGATCATGGTGTCGTGCTGGTGACGATAGAGATCATGATAGTACTTTGGAGATGGAGATCAAAGGTGCAAGATGATCATGGCCATATCATATCTCATATTATGATTGCATATGATGTTTATCTATTATACATCTTATTCTGTTTTGTTTGACGGTAGTATTTTATGATGATCTCTCACTAATTATCAAGAAGTGTTCTCCCTGAGTATGCACCGTTGCGAAAGTTCTTCGTGCTGAGACACCACGTGATGATCGGGTGTGATAGGCTCTACGTTCAAATATAACGGGTGCAAAACAGTTGCACACGCGGAATACTTAGGTTAAACTTGACGAGCCTAGCATATAACAAATATGGCCTCGGAACACGGAGACTGAAAGTTCGAATGTGAATCATATAGTAGATATGATCAACATAGTGATGTTCACCATTGAAAACGACTCCATCTCACGTGATGATCGGACATGGTTTAGTTGATTTGGATCACGTAATCACTTAGATGACTAGAGAGATGTCTATCTAAGTGGGAGTTCTTAAGTAATATGATTAATTGAACTTAAATTTATCATGAACTTAGTCCTGGAAGTGTTTTGCACATTATGTTGTAGATCAATAGCTCACATTGTTGCTTTCATATGTTTATTTTGATATGTTCCTAGAGAAAATAATGTTGAAAGATATTAGTAGCAATGATGCGGATTGGATCCGTGATCTGAGGTTTATCCTCATTGCTGCACAGAAGAATTATGTCCTTAATGCACCGCTAGGTGATGGACCTATTGCAGAGCGGATCGAGGCGTTATGAGCGTTTGGCTAGCTCAATATGATTACTACTTAATAGTTTAGTGCACCATGCTTAACGGCTTAGAATCGGGACTTCAAAGACGTTTTAAACGTCATGGATCATATGAGATGTTCCAGGAGTTGAAGTTAATACCCGAGTTGAGAGATATGAAGTCTCCAACAAGTTCTATAGCTAAAAGATGGAGAAGAATCGCTCAACTAGTGAGCATGTGCTCAGATTATCTGGGTACTTTGATCGCTTGAATCAAGTGGGAGTTAATCTTCCAGATAAGATAGTGATTGACAGAATTCTCTAGTCACCATCACTAAGTTACTAGAACGTCATGATGAACTATAGTATGCAAAGGATGACGAAAACGATTCCCGAGCTCTTCGTGATGTAGAAATCGACGAAGGTAGAAATCAAGAAAGAGCATCAAGTGTTGATGATTGACAAGACCACTAGTTTCAAGAAAAGGACAAAGGGAAAGAAAGGGAAACTTCAAGTAGAATGGCAAACAAGTTGTCACTCCCATGAAGAACACCAAAGCTGGACCAAAGCCTGAAACTGAGTGCTTACACTGCAAAGGAAATGGTCATTGGAAGCGGAAATGCCCTGAATATTTGGTGGATAAGAAGGATGGCAAAGTGAACAAGGGTATATTTGATATACAGGTTATTGATGTGTGCCTTACTAGTGTTTATAGTAGCCCCTGAGTATTTGATACTTGTTCGGTTACTAAAATTAGTAACTCGAAACAGGAGTTACAGAATAAACAGAGACTAGTTGAGGGTGAAGTGATGATGAGTGTTGGAAGTAGTTCCAAGATTGATATGATCATCATCGCACACTCCCTATACTTTCGGGATTAGTGTTAAACCTAAATAAATGTTATTTGGCGTTTGCGTTGAGCATTAATATGATTTGATCATGTTTATTGCGATATGGTTATTCATTTAAAGTTAGAGAATAAATTGTTATTCTGTTTACATGAATAAAACCTTCGATGGTCATACACCCAATGAACATAGTTTGTTGGATCTCGATCGTAGTGATACACATATTCATAATACTGATGTCAAAAGATGCAAAGTTAATAATGATAGTGCAACTTATTTGTGGCACTGCCGTTTGGGTCATATCGGTGTAAAGCGCATGAAGAAACTCCATAAAGATGGATTTTTAGAATCACTTGGTTATGAATCATTTGATGCTTGTGAACCGTGCCTTTTGGGCAAGATGACTAAAACTCCGTTCTTCGGAACAATGGAACGAGCTACTGACTTGTTGGAAATAATACATACTGATATATGGAGACCAATGAGTATGAAGGCTCGTGGCAAGTATCGTTATTTTCTAACCTTCAAAGATGATTTGAGCAGATATGCGTATATCTACTTGATGAAACATAAGTCTGAAATAGTTGAAAAGTTCAAAGAATTTCAGAGTGAAGTGGAGAATCATCGTAACAAGAAAATAAAGTTTCTACGATCTGATCGTGGAGGAGAATATTTGAGTTATGAGTTTGGCCTTCGTATAAAACAATGTGGAATGGTTTCACAGCTCACGCCACCTGGAACAGCACAACGTCATGGTGTGTTCGAACGTCGTAACCGCATTTTATTTGATATGGTGCGATCTATGATGTCTCTTACTGATTTACCACTATTGTTTTGGGGTTATGCATTAGAGACAGCTGCATTCACGTTTAATAGGGCATCATCTAAATCTGTTGAGACGACACCGTATGAGCTATGGTTTAGTAGTAAACCTAAGCTGTCGTTTCTTAAAGTTTGGAGTTGCAATGCTTATATGAAAAAGGTTTTCAACCTGATAAGCTCGAACCCAAATCGGAGAAGTGCGTCTTCATAGAATACCCAAGGGAAACTGTTGGGTACACCTTCTATCACAGATCCGAAGGCAAGATATTCGCTAAAAATGGATCCTTTCTAGAGAAGGAGTTTCTCTCGAAAAAAGTGAGTGGGAGGAAAGTAGAACTTGATGAGGTAACTGTACCTTCTCCCGAATTGGAAAATAGTTCATCACTGAAATTAGTTCCAGTGATTCCTACACCAATTAGTGAGGAAGCTAATGATGATGATCATGAAACTTCAGATCAAGTTACTACAGAACCTCATAGGTCTTCCAGAGTACGGTCCGCACCAGAGTGGTACGGTAATCCTGTTCTGAAAGTCATGTTACTAGACCATGATAAACCTACGAACTATGAGGAGCAATGATGAGCCCAGATTCTGCAAAATGGCTGGAGGCCATGAAATCTGAGATAGGATCCATGTATGAAAACAAAGTGTGGACTTTGGTGGACTTGCCCGATGATCGGCAAACCATAGAAAATAAATGGATCTTCAAGAGGAAGACGGACGTTGATAGTAATGTTACTATCTACAAAGCTCGACTTGTGGCAAAAAGGTTTTTGACAAGTTCAAGGTGTTGGCTACAATGAGATTTTCTCAACTGTAGCGATGCTTAAGTCTGTCTGAATCATGTTAGCAATTGCCACATTTTATGAAATCTGGCAAATGGATGTCAAAACTGCATTCCTTAATGGTTTTCTTAAAGAAGAGTTGTATATGATGCAACCGAAGGTTTTGTCAATCCTAAAGGTGCTAACAAAATGTGCAAGCTCCAAATGATCCATCTATGGACTGGTGCAAGCATCTCGAGTTGGAATATACGCTTTGATAAGTTGATCAAAGCATATAGTTTTATCTGAGACTTACGGTGAAGCTCAGATTTACAAGAAAGTGAGTGGGAGCACTACAACATTTCTAATAAGTATATGTGAATGACATATTGTTGATCGGAAATAATGTAGAACTATTCTGCAAAGCATAAAGGAGTGTTTGAAAGGAGTTCTTTAAAAGAAAGACCTCAGTAAAGCTACTTACATATTGAGCATCAAGATCTATTGAGATAGATCAAGACGCTTGATAAGATTTTCAATGAGTACATACCTTGACAAGTTTTTGAAGTAGTTCAAAATGGAACAGTCAAAGAAAGAGTTCTTGCCTATGTTGCAAAGGTATGAAATTGAGTTAGACTCAAATCCTGACCACAGCAGAAAATAGAAAAGAGAATGAAAGTCATTCCCTATGCCTCAGTCATAGGTTCTATAAAGTATGCTATGCTATGTACCAGACCTATTGTATACCTTGCACTGAATTGGGCAAGGGAGTACAATAGTGATCTAGGAGTAGATCACTGGACATTGGTCAAGAATATCCTTAGTGAGGACTAAGGAAATATTTCTCGATTATGGAGGTGATAAAAGAGCCCGTCGTAAAGAGTTACATCGGTGCAAGCTTTTACACCGATCCAGATGACTCTAAGTCTCAATCTGGATACATATTGAAAGTGGGAGCAATTAGCTAGAGTAGCTCCATGCAGAGCATTGTAGACATAGAATATTTGCAAAATACATACGGCTCTAAATGTGACAGACCCGTTGACAAAGCTTCTCTCACGAGCAAAACATGATCACACCTTAGTACTCTTTGGGTGTTAATCACATAGCGATGTGAACTAGATTATTGACTCTAGTAAACCCTTTGGGTGTTGGTCACATGACGATGTGAACTATGGGTGTTAATCATATACAGATATGAATATTGGTGTTAAATCACATAGCGATGTGAACTAGATTATTGACTCTAGTGCAAGTGGGAGACTGAAGGAAATATGCCCTAGAGGCAATAATAAAGTCATTATTTATTTCCTTATTTCATGATAAATGTTTATTATTCATGCTAGAATTGTATTAACCGGAAACATAATACATGTGTGAATGCATAGACAAACATAGTGTCACTAGTATGCCTCTACTTGACTAGCTCGTTTATCAAAGATGGTTATGTTTCCTAGCCATGGACAAAAGAGTTGTCATTTGATTAACAGGATCACATCATTAGGAGAATGATGTGATTGACTTGACCCATTCCGTTAGCTTAGCACTTGATCATTTAGTATGTTGCTATTGCTTTCTTCATGACTTATACATGTTCCTATGACTATGAGATTATGCAACTCCGTTTACGGAGGAACACTTTGTGTGCTACCAAAGCGTCACAACGAATCGGGTGATTATAAAGGAGCTCTACAGGTGTCTCCGAAGGTACATGTTGGGTTGGCGTATTTCGAGATTAGGATTTGTCACTCCGATTGTCGGAGGGGTATCTCTAGGCCCTCTCGGTAATGCACATCACTATAAACCTTGCAAGCAATGTAACTAATGAGTTAGTTACGGAATGATGCATTAAGTAACGAGTAAAGAGACTTGCTGGTAATGAGATTAAACTAGGTATTGGATACCGACGATCGAATCTCGGGCAAGTAACATACCGATGACAAAGGGAACAACGTATATTGTTATGCGGTTTGACCAATAAAGATCTTCGTAGAATATGTAGGAGCCAATATGAGGATCCAGGTTCCGCTATTGGTTATTGACCGAGAATAGTTCTAGGTCATGTCTACATAGTTCTCGAACCCGTAGGGTCCGCACGCTTAACGTTACGATGACAGTTATATTATGTGTTTATGAGTTTTGATGTACCGAAGGAGTTCGGAGTCTCGGATGAGATCGGGGACATGACGAGGAGTCTTGAAATGGTCGAGATGTAAAGATCGATATATTGGACGACTATATTCGGAGTTCGGAAAGGTTCCAAGTGATTCGGGTATTTTTTGGAGTACCGGAGAGTTACGGGAATTCGCCGGGGAGTATATGGGCCTTATTGGGCCATACGGGAATAGAGGAGAGAGGCCAAAAGGAAGGAGGCCGCGCCCCCCCTCTGGTCCGAATTGAACAAGGGGCGCAGCCCCCTTTTCCTTCTTCCTCTCCCCCTCTTTCGCCTTCTCCTACTCCAACAAGGAAGGAGGGAGTCCTACTCCCGGTGGGAGTAGGACTCCCCTTGGCGCGCCCCCTCCTAGGGCCGGCCTCCTCCCCCCTTGCTCCTTTATATACGGGGGCAGGGGGGCACCCCATGATACACAAGTTGATCTTCGTGATCGTTCCTTAGCCGTGTGCGGTGCCCCCCTCCACCATATTCCACCTCTGTCATATCGTTGCGGTGCTTAGGCGAAGCCCTGCGTCGGTAGAACATCATCATCGTCACCACGCCGTCGTCTTGTGGAACTCATCCCGACACCTGCTGGATCGGAGTCCGGGATCGTCATTGAGCTGAACGTGTGCTGAACTCGGAGGTGCCGTACGTTCGGTACTTGGATCGGTCGGATCGTGAAGACGTACGACTACATCAACCGCGCTGTCATAACGCTTCCGCTTACGGTCTACGAGGGTACATGGACAACACTCTCCCCTCTTGTTGCTATGCATCACCATGATCTTGCGTGTGCGTAGGAAATTTTTGAAATTACTACGTTCCCCAACACTTTGTTAGATCAACAATAATGCATATGAGAGCCACTCAACATTTTCATCGTGATCTTCTCCTCACAATAACTTAACAAAAGAAAAAGAATTTTAGAGAAACACACTGAAATATTTTTGGAGTTTTTAGTTTTTCTTGAAGGAAGCAAATTAATGAGGGAAAAAAACTATTTACACGGGAGAGCTCCCAACAAACGAAAGAAGAAATGGGAAATCTTTTTGGGTTTTCTTTTAATAGTACCATAAATTAAACTAGAAATAAAAACTGAAAAGAAGCGAGAAATATTTTTGAATTTTCTCAAAGTTTTCCAAACACATAAGAAGAAAATGAGAAAATAAAACTAACATGGATTATACAATGAAAAGGGATGAACACCGACAACTGAAATGAAATGTGAACATGAATATAATGTCGGTGAGAAAACGTACTCCCCCAAGCTTAGGCTTTCACCTAGCTTGGTAATCACCATCTATAGTAGCCATCCGGTCCCATATGGAAGTGTTGAGGCGGCAGCACCTGAGCGTCCCAATCCTGGGCCTCCTCCTCTACCGCCGCCAACGCGGTCTGGTAAGCAACGATATCCTTTGGTAGGACGGTGTATCCGTTCCTGGCATGAGAGTCAAACAAAGTAGGTGCAGGCAACAAAATAATATCACGAGTATCCTCACTAAAAACCAAGTTATAATGAATGTGATGCGGTGGCACATGAGCATCAATCATGTGGTGATCCTCCATCGACGAGTGATCTAGATAAACTCTAGGCAACAGGTAATCATGGGGGCGTATCTGAACATTAAAACGTCTCCCCAGGCAAGTAGCATAAATACCACCATGAATTTTGCCCTTAGTCTTGTTAGTGTGCAAGCGGCGTGCAACGATAGCGCCAAGGCTACAAGTGTTGTCGTTGTGAAGTGCACGACATAAAATGGCGAGGTCAGGGGCACATAGTGTGCCACTTTGCTCTCTAGTAGTCAAGCATTTCCCCATTCGGGCGAGGACATCCGCGGTCTGGTTGCTATCCCGGGGTATGTGGTGAAATTCCAGTCCCTCGAACCTGGACGAGATCTTTATGACGGCGTTCCAGTAAGCTGTCATCTTCGGGTCTTTGGCGTAGAACTCGCCGTTTACTTGTGAGATGGCGATGTTGGAATCACCTCGAACCTCCAGGCATTTGACTCCCATGGGACTGCTATCCCGAGTCCGTGCAGGAGGGCTTCATATCCGGCCGCATTGTTGGAGTTCGTGTACATGATTTGTAGCACATATCTAATATTGTCTCCCATGGGTGACATGAGCACGATGCCTACCGCTATGCCGGCAAGCATTTTGGAGCCTTCAAAGTACATGGTCCAATGCGAGTAGGTGTTGTATTCTCGGGGGAGCTTGGCCTCCGTTCATTCGGCCAAGAAATCGGCCAGTACATAGGATTTAATGGCTAGGCCATGGCCTGTAAGTGATTTCAAAGGGTAGGAGCTCTATGGCCCATTTGGCTATATGCCCCATTGCATCCCTATTATTAATTATTTCACTTAACTAGATGTCGGATGCCACGCTCATCAAACACTCTTGAAAGTAGTGCCAAAGTTTTCATGATGCCATGAAGATGGTGTAGGCTGTCTTTTGATAGTGAGGGTATCTGACTTGCACGGAGTTAAGACTTTGGAGACGTAATAAACGGGCCTCTAGACCTGGAATTTGTGACCCTCCATGTCCCGCTTGACCACGAGGACTGTGCTAACCACCTTGTTCGTGGCCGAGATGTATAATATCATTGGTTCACATACGCCTAGTGTTGCCAGGATGGGATTGGTGGCGAGGAGAGTCTTGACGTCTTCCAGGGCCGCCACGGCCTCCTAGGTTCATTTAAATGTTTTTGTTTGCTTTAGTAGCCTATATAGAGGCAGGGCCTTTGAGGGAGTCCTGGACTAGGGGGTGTCCGGACAGCCGGACTATCATTATCCGCCGGACTCCAAGACTACGAAGATACAAGATTGAAGACTCCGGCCCGTGTCCGGATGGGACTTTCCTTGGTGTGGAAGGCAAGCTTGGCAATACGGATATGTAGATCTCCTACCATTGTAACCGACTGTAATTCCTAGCCTCCTCCGGTGTCTATATAAACCGGAGGGCTTTAGTCCGAGGACAACATACATTACAACAATCATACCATAGGCTAGCTTCGTGGTTTAGCCTCCTTGATCTCGTGGTAGATCTACTCTTGTACTACCCATATCATCAATATTAATCAAGCGGGACGAGGGTTTTACCTCCATCGAGAGGGCCCAACACAGGTAAAACATTGTGTCCCTTGTCTCCTGTTACCATCCGCCTAGACGCACAGATTCGGGACCCCTACCGAGATCCGCGGTTTTGACACCGACATTGGTGCTTTCATTGAGAGTTCCTCGTGTCGCCACCGATAGGCTTGATGGCATCTTCAACCAACAACGCTGTCGTGGTGAGACTTTTCTCCCGGACAGAACTTCAGATTCGGGCGGCCGCATGCGGGCCAATTCACTTGGCCAATCGAGCAGATCAAAAGCTACGCCCCGCCGTCAGTCGATTCGAAGCTTAAACTTCACGGCCGATGTCCGCGGAGACTTGATCTTCGACGGACTCGAGCCATCGCCGAGCGCCGAATCGCGGACGATGGGCATGATCTAGCTCGCCGCCAACAGTGCCTTGGTAGCCGCACACGGATCCGCTTCGGCCGTTAGCCCGGAGCCGATCGCCCAGATCGAGGGCCGGTGGATAGACGCCACCCTGGGGGCTTCAACATCCACGGTGATGGAGCCGAACACTGATCTTGTCCCCTGCGAAACTCATGATTCCGAGGCGCGGACTCCTCTTCGACCAACCTCCCGCGCCCCTACCAATCGATCCGGATTGGGCGCCGGTTATGGAATTCACCGCCGCGGACATCTTTCAATACTCGCCTTTTGGCGATATCCTGAATTCACTAAAGCATCTCTCGTTATCAGGAGAGTCCTGGCCGGACTATGGCCAGGATGGTTGGGGTACGGACGACGAAGAAATTCAGAGCCCACCCACCACCCACTTTGTAGCCACTGTCGATGATCTAACCGACATGCTAGACTACGACTCCGACGACATCGACGCTATGGACGCGATTTATGCGAGACGAATCAGAACCAGCGCCCACGTGGCAATCGAAGACCACCTCGTCATACGACATATATATGGTGGACACCCCAAAAGACGGGATGGCGAAGAAGCGCGGAGGCAGATTCTCTAAAGAAGCAGCCCAAATGCCTACGCCGCCGCACCGCCTAAATCCCGCCACAAAGAAGAATGGAGATTCCGCACAGAGATAATAATACTCGAGAGAGTGCTAAAGACAATCCCTCCAAAGAAGACTCAAGCGCAGAGGATCAGAAGCAAGCCCTCATGAGAGGGCGGCATTTAAGAGGTTGAGGATCATAACTATATGCCTCCCTCCAAGACGAAGCAAGCCTCAACGATGATGAATTAAATGCGCACTCGAGGATCCCGTCGAACAAGAGCGCTTCAAGCGCAGGCTTATCGCCATAGCAAACAGCCTAAAGAAAAAGCAGCAACAGCTCCAAGCTGATCAAGACCGCTGGTCGATCGATGGACCGAGGTCCTCGCGTCAAGAGTATAAACTCGAACGCCTCCAAAAGTTACCTAAGACGCAAGCTGCTCCCCGATTAGAGGAGGAAGCATACATACCTCAATCACCAACAAGACGATATGGCTGATCGACCACCCCGTGGTCGTGACGAGAGAGGCATCCAGTGCCCCACCAAGACCGTACCCGGCATCGCTCCAAAAGTATGAAGCCAAGAGGGAACGCTACCGGACTTGCGAGACATATTGAGGACAAGGCAAGGCAATCCAGATCCATCTACGGATCACGTGGGCACCCTACGACCCACGACGAATACCGTCGCGCCGGATACAATAACCCCGGCTGGGCCGAACACAGCAGACAGCGCTCTCACGAGCTGCGCCGCGATATTGCTCAATACTGAGGCGCCAAGACACCTCTATGCTTCATCGATGAAGTAATGGATCATCGATCCTCAAGGGTTTAAACTCAGAACATCGAATCTTACGATGGCACAACAGACCCAGCGGTTTGGATCAAGACTATCTTCTCCACATCCACATGGCCCGCGGTGATGATCTCCATGCCATCAAGTACCTCCCACTCAAGCTTAAAGGACCAGCTCGGCATTGGCTAAACAGCTTGCCCGCAGAGTCAATTGGGTCTTTGGGAGGACACGGAAGCCGCATTCCTCGACAACTTCCAGGCACATATGTGCGACCACCGACGCCGACGACCTAAGCCACATTATTCAGCAGCTGATTTAATCGGCTAGACAATTTCGACACGGTTCTTGACAAAGAAAACCAAATCGCCGACCGTCCGGATGCAGAGGCCCCGCAGCCTTCAAACATAACACCGGATTTAATGGCTAGCCCAAAGACTGGGCAGGAAAAGCCGAAATCCATGGCAGCCCTCACATCATTAATGACCCGCTTTTGCACGGGAGAGGACAGCTGGCTAGCCCGTAGCAACAACCTTCGCAAAAATTCTGGTAGTCCGGATACCAAGGACAACAACGGCAGGTCACGTCGAAACAAAAACAAGCGCCGCATTAACGGCGACGATAAGGAGGATACGGCATCAATGCCGGATTCCAAGGCTCTAAACCCGTCGTGGAAGAAGCCATTCAAAGAACCACTCCGGGTCCATCCAATCTGGACCGAATACTCCACCGCTTATGCGGATACATGGCACTCTAAAGCCAGCTAACCACACCAATAGAGATTCTTTGGGTGTTCAAGCAGGCCGCAAGTTAATTGTCGAAAACAATGACAAGGGGCTAAACAATGACGACGAGGAAGAGACCCGACCGCCCGAACAACAGAGGATGAAGGGTTTCCCCCACAAGTGCGGACGGTGAATATGATATACGCGACCCACATACCCAAGAGGGAGAGAAACGCGCACTAAGGGACGTCTATGTGATGGAGCGATCGCCCAAGTTCAATCCATGGTCTTCTGTCCGATCACTTTCGATCGAAGAGACCATCCGACCAGCATACGCCATGGCGGATTCGCCGCATTGGTTTTAGACCCAATCGCCGATGGATTTCACCTCACGAGAGTCCGATGGACGGCGGCAGAGCTCTGAACCGCTTTATCAGGATACAATGCGCAAAATGGGCATAGACCCATCAAGGATTAAACCTACAAAGACAACCTTTAAAGGTGTCATCCCGTGAGTGGAAGCTAATCGACGAGCTCACCACACCGAAGTGGTCTTCGGATCCCTGGATAATTTCCGGAGCGAAGAGTTAATCTTCGACATAGTCCCGTTTCGCAGCGGCTATCACGCTCTGCTCGAAGGAACCGCGTTTGCAAAATTCAACGCGGTGCCGCATTATGCATACCTAAAGCTCAAGATGCCAGGCCCTCATGGAGTCATCACGGTGAATGGGAATACGGAACGCTCCCTCCGAACAGAGGAACATACAGCGGCTCTCGCGGCAGAAGTACAAAGCAGCCTTCTAAGGCAATTCTCAAGTCCGGCAGTTAAAAGGCCGGATACAGCAAAGCGCGCCCGGAGCAATGCCAACCAAGACCACCTGGCGCGATCAGAGCATCGCCAGAGTAATGCGGCCCCAACCTCGCCCGCGCATGATCGCAAGAATAACACTCCGCGTACATCATTACGCTTTGGAGATACCATGGGCGCAGGGAAAGGGGCACGATCACAATGGACCCAGAGTGCGGCTCGACCACACCAGGGGCTCGCAAGTGTGCCCCCCTTCTTTTCCTTTTCATTTTACTACTTTACGTACAGGACTCCGTTAAGCAGAAGCCCTGTCCGGTGGCGAACCTGCCGAACTCATGATGCAACAGTCAGGGATTAAAGAAGGCCGCGACGAACATTCAGGTGGTCTCAATTACGAGCATTAAATTCGATTATATACACCAAGTCTGCAGCTCATCCCTGGAGGGGGACATGTTTATTTAGTCCAAATCCCTTGCTTACCGCACTATTTGTATCAATCCGCTTTACTAGCAGACCCTCTTTCATAAATAATGCAGCACCTTTTTTATTGCAATTGCATTATCCTTTATATATATGTTCATTACATGACATCTTGCACCCGTATATTTTGGTACGGCCAAATACGCCAGGGGCTTCTGTTCCCCAAATTATGGTGTGATAAAGTCCGAACACTTTCACAAGTGCGGCACCCGAACTTATAGCATTATATGAATCGGCTCAATCATGTCTTGGGTCAATAGTTGGGTTTGCCGGCTCCCACGCTCGGTGCCTTACGCTCCATTCTGTCGGCTAAGGTGGCTTTGGGAGAACCATCGCGATTGCGCCCGGTTGAGCAGGCGGCGCCTCGATCGAAAGCTAAAACTGATCGGCATGATAAGGCGAGAGACTGGTCGCTGTTCGAGAGGTTTTTCGGGTCCTTAAAGACTCACGCCGCTTCGAGCGAAGTTCCGGATAATGTCAGACGAAGGCGTGGATAGCGCCCCGGATTCGGTCTTCCGAATACCAGGGGCTTTGCCGAAATTTAAAATTATAGAATTCTATGGCTAAGTGAGAGTGTTCAAGCATTATAAGTCCGGTTGCCTTGTTCATCGTGTTGAGCGCCTCCCTAGATGGACCCAAAAATGGGAACAAGAGTGCTCAAGTTTATCGAACACCCCAAAGACTTGTGGCTTGGGGGTGAAGCCAACGACTTGCCATCTCTCGATTTTACAAACGGCCGCATGAAGGTAATATTTTAAATTAGACAAGCGTTGCTCATGGCGCATATGAACGAAGTTTTCAGCGCACAGGATAAATACACAGTGAGTTCATTCAAAGATTACATTTCGAGAGCACTCATCTGCAATATCGCAGGCTCCCTTCAGACAGTTTTATAATACTTCTCCGCGGCGATACTCCTTGCCCGGGCGGTGGGTCCGTGAGAAGCTTCCGCATCCAACTTGCCGCATTGCACCTTTATGCGGGCAAGGGCCCGACTAGCGCCTTCAATACAGGCGGAGCGCTTGATTACATCCAGCCAGGGGCATGCATCCACCAGCCGCCGACGAGGCCAAAGTAGCTCCTGTGCATGGCTCGTCCAGCCATACCGGACTATGAGGCCCTTCATGGCCTCCTCGGCTACATTGTGGAGTTCGACCATTTGCTTCACTGGTCGCTTGGGGCACCGGATGGCCGGCCTCGCGTCATCGAGACCGAAGACCTTCTCCGTCGAGCTCCCTCCTCGCCACGATAGAATGCGGCGGCATCGAGACGCACTACGCGGCAGATCCGCAAACGCCTCGAGAGCTCCGAATGCGGGTAAGTATCGGGTATTTTACATTAACATGCTTGCTTTGCATGAAAAATGCCTTACCCGCCGCTATTTTCTTTATATCTTCAACCTCCTGAAGGGCCTTATGGGCCTCGGCCTTGGCGGACTTGGCACTTTCGAGAGCCAAGGCAAGCTCGGACTCTCGAGTCTCGGAGTCACGCTCCAAACTCTCATGCTTTACCATGAGAGCCTGGAGCTCTTGCCGAACTTCCGCCACCCGTGCCTCTTGCTTTTCTCGCTCAGTCCGTTCAGCGTCAAGCCTTGCGTTCGACGCGGACACAAGATCCTTCGTGGCTGCCACCTCGTTAGTGGCCCTGCAATACACATATCATCCTCGTTAATTTTATTGCAACCAAAATCCTTTTCTGTAAGGTACTAATTCAAATTGGTGTTACTCACCTTCTTTTTCCTCGAGCTGCCTCTTGGCATGGCCGAGCTCTTGCTCGGACCGCTCGAGATCCTTCTTCAGCACCTCGACCTCCGCCGTTAGTGCGGCAGAGGTCGAGAGCGCAACCTGCAAACCCATATTGACATATTTTAGGCAACCTGCAGATATCTTGTTAGATCCTCGGTCCGCTTTTCTTTCCGAACACGAACTAAGCATCGGGGGCTCTTGTGTATGCGGTATTACATTACATAATTTTAACTTCTTACCTCAAAGCCCGTTAGAAGGCTGCTGCGAAGCTTGGTCGGCCCGCTCTTAGCGAGTGAACCTTTTCAATCACCGCACTCATGATAGTGCGGTGTTCTTCCTCAATGGAAGCCTTTAAGCGCCTCCAACAAGTTATCCGGCGCCTCCGGTTGGGACGGAGGCCATCTGGCGCCACGGTCCTGCCCTTCTTTTGAAGGGCGCTTGCGGACTCTGGAACCACTGCGGGTTCCGGCGTAGAGTCCCAAGACAGTCCGGAGGCTGCCTGACGGCGCCTCTGGAGCCTCCTCCTGATGGGTCCCTCTCTGGGATCCCACCTTGGCGTCCTCGTCGGCGGGTGGGGTAGAGGCAGTCGGGATGGAATTCACATCCGACGAGGCCAATGACCCGCTCGATGAGTCGGGGAGATCATCATTGGCCGGACTACGGGCGAGAATGCGGCGTTAGAAGGATACTACGCGACATAAAAGAAATTACACATCAAGGATCCGGATACTTACGATCTTGCGGACGCCCGCCCTTGAGGCCACTTATCCTCGCCAACGCTGATGTTGGCGAAACCGTCGAGGATAGTTCTCCCCTCTTGACCCTTGGCCTCCCGATTGGGGAAGCCTTCCTTTCTTCTCTCCTCCTCCGGAGAGAATACTCCTCCTCCTCGTCTTCGGGAGGAGTCCGCGTCATCATCGGGCCTTTGATTATGGAACTATTTGAGTCCCCGCGCCACCTTCTTGGTTTTTCTTCTCGGCACCACGTGCGGTGCCGGAACCAGCAGCCCTGATAGCGGGCGCCCACTGGTCTTCGGCATGGGAGCCGGGCTGATAAGCAGCTTGGCCTTCTCCATCCATTCTGTCAAAGGAAGAGGCGAATGAAACCCCACTAAAAGTTAATTTAATTATCACAAGTGTCCCATGATGGGGTTGAATCACTTACCTCGTCGGTTGATATCTGCGAGCTGAATCCGCGATCTTTTGTCGCGGATGCGGGGCCAGCGCCCTTGAACAGCACCTCCAGCGCCTTCAGTATGTTGTATCAAGAGCACGCTTAGCGCCTGGTGCTGTTCCGGATTGAACTCCCACAAATTGAATGCCCGTTCTTGGCATGGGAGAATCCGCCGGATGAGCATGACTTGGACCACGTCGACGAGCCTGAGCTTATTGCTCACCATCTACTTGATGCAGGCTCGGAGTCCCGTCACCTCCACCGGATTGCCCCACTGCAAGCCCTTCTCTTTCCAGGAGGTGAGCTGCGTGGGGATGCCAGATGTAAACTCGGGGGTCGCCGCCCATGTGGGCTTGCGCGGCTCGGTGATGTAGAACCACCCCGATTGCCACCCCTTGACGGAGTCCACAAAGGTCCCTTCGAGCCATGGGACGTTGGGAAATTTGCCCAACATGGCGCCTCCGCATTCCGCCTGCGTGCCCTTCACAACCTTCGCTTGACGTTGAAGGTCTTGAGCCACTGAGCGAAGTGGGGCCAGATGCGAGGAAGGCCTCACACACGCACGATAAACACCGAGATGTTGAGGATGAAGTTGGCGCCGGATCGTGGAAATCCGGGCCGTAGTAAAACATGAGCCCCGGACGAATGGATGGAGCGGAAAGCCCATCCGCGGAGGAAGTGGGGAGGAAGACGACCTCTCATGAGGCGGGGTAGGGATGAGCTGCCCTCGTCGGGCAGCCGGCGCGCGATATCGCTGGAAAGGTATCCGACTGCGCAGCTTGGTGATGTCCTCCTCCTTAGCGGTGGAGGCTAACCATTTACCTCCGCTCCGGACATATTCGGAGAAGGTCGAGGCGAGATCGCAAGCTTGGGCGTTGGAGCTTGAGTGCGGAGATGGATAAGCAAAGGAGGAAGAAGGCGAGGTGAGAAGGTGAATCCTTATCCCTTATATATAGGCGGACGAAAACTATGCGTCCCCCACCGGCCTGGTAAAACTCGCTTATCTCCCAAGCGCCACCGTCAACGGTGCGGTTGGGTTACCCACGTCCGTATTGATGAGGATCCCAAAATAAGGGGAACACGATCTCTGCTTCGACAAGACGTGCCAAGGAAACCGCTTCGCTAAACGTGCTGAGGTGGTATGGTAAAAAACGATTCAAACAAAGGCTTGGCTGCGGTGTGATGTCACGCCGCATAATACGTCAGCAGATTGAGCTAGTGTATATTTTATTCTCTCTACGGTGGAATGTGGAAATTATTTTTGCAGAGCCGGACACTATCCTGGTGTTCATGATCTTCTTTGGATTATTCAAGGGAGGAACCCGCCTTGCAATGCCGAACATTATGCACGCAGGACTTATCGTCATTGAAGACTGGTTCAGGCTCTTGAGGAGTCCTGGACTAGGGGGTGTCCGGACAGCCGGACTATCATTATCCGCCGGACTCCAAGACTACGAAGATACAAGATTGAAGACTCCGGCCCGTGTCCGGATGGGACTTTCCTTGGCGTGGAAGGCAAGCTTGGCAATACGGATATGTAGATCTCCTACCATTCTAACCGACTCTGTGTAACCCTAGCCTCCTCCGGTGTCTATATAAACCGGAGGGCTTTAGTCCGTAGGACAACATACATTACAACAATCATACCATAGGCTAGCTTCTAGGGTTTAGCCTCCTTGATCTCGTGGTAGATCTACTCTTGTACTACCCATATCATCAATATTAATCAAGCAGGACATAGGGTTTTACCTCCATCGAGAGGGCCCGAACCTGGGTAAAACATTGTGTCCCTTGTCTCCTGTTACCATCCGCCTAGACGCACAGTTCGGGACCCCCTACCCGAGATCCGCCGGTTTTGACACCGACAGCCTTCTCTCCGAGTCATGATATAAAGCGACTTAAAGCTGCCACGCAGAACGCCAATTTTTGTATGTGTTTGAGCTCTATTGGTACCTCCAAATGGTCCAAGGCTCGAATTTTGGTCGGATTGGCTTCAATTCCTCGACTAGATACGATGAAGCTGAGGAGTATGCCAGTCAGGACTCCGAAGACACATTTCTTTGGATTGAGGTTAATTTGATACTCTCGTAAGATGGCGAATGTATAGGAGTTGTCTACTAACTGTTTGACGTGTTTGGTTTTAACAACCACATTGTCTACGTAGGCCTCGATGGTCTTCCCAATGTGTTTTTCCAGGCATGTTTGAATCATACGTTGGTACGTGGCGTCAGCATTCTTTAGTTTGAAGGGCATCGTGTTGAAGCAGAATGGCCCGTAAGGTGTGATGAATGATGTTGATGCCTGGTCAGATTCCTGCATCTTTATTTGATGATATCCCGAGTAAGCGTCTAGGAAGCACAGTGCATCGTGACCTACTGTGGTGTCTACAATTTTGTCGATATGGGGTAGGGGGAAGGAGTCTTTGGGGTAGGATTTATTAAGGTCCTTAAAATCGACACACAAACGCCAAGACCTATCCTTCTTTGCTACCATGACCAAATTGGCCACCCAGCCAGGGTGTTTTATATCTCGGATGAACCCAACCTCCAATAGTTTAGCCAGTTCCTCGCCCATTGCTTGACGCTTGGGCTCAGGAAAACGCCGGAGTGTTTGCTTAATAGGCTTGTAGCCCTTTAATATGTTAAGGTTGTGTTCTTCGAGCCTGTGAGGTATCCCCAGCATGTCGGAAGGGTGCCAGGCGAATATGTCCCAATTCTCCTTGAGGAAAGTGCATAAGGCCTCTCCGATCTCCGGATCGAGGTTCACCCCCATGTACGCCGTTATAGCGGGGTTTGCAGGGTGTACTTGAAATTTGACTATTTCGCCAGCTGGCTTGAATGAAGTAGACCTCTGTCGTTTGTCAAGGATCACATCATCCCGGTCGACTTCAGTGCGTTTAGCTCCTCGATCGCGAGAGCTTCAGACAAAGTTTCGAGGGCAAGTGACGCCGTCTTATTCTCGGCCTTAAGTGCCTTGTCGGGGTCACTTGAGATGGTAATGATCCCTTTTGGGCCTGGCATTTTGAGCTTCATATAGCCGTAGTGCGGCACCACTTGGAATTTAGAGAAAGCGTCCCACCCGAGAAGGGCGTGATATCCACTCTTGAAAGGAGCGATATGAAACGTGACCTCTTCGGAACGGTAGTTATCGGTGTTCTGAAGACCACGTCCAGGGTTAATTTTCCACTCCAGTGCATTTCTCGTCCAAAGACTATACCTTTAAAGGTGGTTCTTCTCTGTTCTTTGTGCGATTTATCGATGTGCATCTTATCCAGAGTGTCTACATATATTAAGTTCAAGCTGCTGCCCCCATCCATAAGGACCTTCTTAAGTCGGCAGCTGTCTTCGATTGGGTTGAGGACCAGCACGGTGGGACACCTGTTTGGGGTTGACATCTGCTAATCATTGTGATCGAAAGTAATCGGTGTGTCTATCCACGCACCCCAAGTCGGCACCCCCGGACGGAATTGATTTCTCTCAGGGCCCGCTTGCGCTGGTTGTTGGACACGAAGGTCTCATAGATCATCAGGACCTTGTCTTCGTCTGAGGTTTGTTCTGTGTGGCAAGGGATGCCCGCCAGGAGCGCGGGTCCCCCTTTGGCCACCTGCCTCAACACCCAACAATCGTGAAGGTTGTGAGTCGGTCAGGAGTTAATCAGAATAGCGTGGATTGGGCATGGTTAATCCAGAAAGCCATCCAGGGTTGTCCCAGGGTGATCGGAGGTCTCCTTCTACTTCCGCAGTCGCTCACCCGGGGTGTTCCGTTTACACAGCTCACGTTGAGGTACTGGTTTGTCGCATTTTGGATAGTCTTCACAGATCGAATCCATGTTTCTCCAGCCAGCTAGGAGTCTTCAATGGTGCAAAATCGAGATACTAGGTCAGATAATTCCAGGAGTGTTTGAACACAGTGACGTGCTAGGGTGTTCGAAATGCCTTTATCCTTGCATCCGCGCTGGAAGGCTGTGATTATGTCAGAGTCCAGGTAATTCTGATATCTTGTCTTTGACAGACGAGAATCCAGCCTGGGATTGTCTGATTGATTCGTCGGGAAGTTGTTGCATGTAGGCCAGATCCGAAACGCCGGGTGGGCCAGAGTTATCCGGGAAATACTCTATGTGGGAGGTGATTGGCCGAGTTTCAATCTCTAAGGATCGTGGGTTCGAAATCCTATTATTCTCATCCGTGTCCGATCTGTGGTCGTCGGGCCGACCGAGATATTTTGAAGATCAACTTCCTCGGCTGCCTCTGGTAGGCCGCTGTCCGACTCACTTTCCAAAAAGTACCTCAACCCTTTGTCCAAAGGGGAGTTCCCGTAGGAGCTGGAGAAGGGTCATGCCTTGCCTCAAATTTATGTGAAGGCAATTTCATGACCGAAGTTTCAGGCGTGGCGATTAGCCCTACAAATTCAGTGACGTTGAACAGCGATCCCATCAATCCTTCTGTCAATCGTACAGCGGAACTCTCAATGAAAGCACCAGTGTCGGTGTCAAAACCGGCGGACATCGGGGTAGGGGGTCCCGATCTGTGGATCTAGGACAGATGGTAATAGGAACAAAGAAACGATGATTTACCCAGGTTCGGGCCCTCTTGATGGAGGTAAAACCCTACGTCCTGCTCTTGTTTATATTAATGGAGATGTATCGAGTAGAGAGTTGATCTACCTCGAGATCGTAAGATGTGGTCTAGCTCTAGGGCTAGGTGAATGATATTGCATTGATGTCCCCCCTATGGGCTAAACCCCATGGCTTATATACACGCCAGATAGGGTATCTAGGGTTACAAGGTCAGTATCTAGGCACAAGAGACGGCAGGAGAAATCTTGGAGTATACGACAAGTCTTCGGTGGAGGCAGTCTTGATCACACCTCTTGCATACCACCTCCAGAGTCCATCTTGAATACGAATGAAGGTCCATCGGCCCAACCGAGGAGCATGGGCCGACTAGGTTAGCACTCCCTAGTCCAAGATGCCGTCACTTGGCTACTAGAGATTAGTGGAAGCCCTCATCTTAGGCTTTGATAGTTGCTCCATGCATCCCTAGAGACAATCCATCTACTAGTGCCTACGCCAAGCCGGGGACAATCATTACCGAAATCCTTGGTCGACTATGTTGGTCACTGGTGGAAGCATTTTCTGTGGTTTGTGCTGCGGTGGCAACTTATTGTGCTTTAGCCGACACATGGAGGCCTGTGCTCCCATGTGTATCTCTAGGGTCAGGTTGTAATTTTCTATACTTTGTGGCCCTTGGTGTAATACAGGTTGTACGGTATTTTTTCTAAGAAATGACACCTAAAGGGCATATCAGATCTCATAATTGTCAAGGAAATTATAGCCCGTATAATGGAAATACAATTGGACGTCGAACGACTAGTAAAAATAAAATAACAATAAAAATCATAATAGCATTCTTCTTCTTTCAATTATACGTCAACCTGCCAGAGATCAAAACATGCACTGAACCAACAAGAAAGGAAAAGGACACCTGCAAGCGTCCTTGCTATACCAAGCTTTAAATTTCGCAACAATCACTCGCCACTTGAAGCAAGATCTCGAAATCGCCGAAGAAACACCGGTTGGAGCATCACCCGCACCCAGTATTGACTTTTAGTCCATCACCGCAGATCTAGAGAGTTGGAGAAACGAGACCATGCCACAAAACAAAATAGAAGAATATGTTGAGGTCGCCTAACCAATAGCCAGCCTATTCCCCTCCTTGATGGACACACCAACTGCAAAGATCCGAAGAGAGCCAACTGATCTGGGGACACAAACTCTCATAGGCCCTTCGCCAACACTGGATTTGACATTGTCGAGGTAGGAAGAGGCAATTCTAGCATGGCACCGCCGTCACCACCTCGTCGATGCTGCCATCGAAATAAAAATTAATAAAAAGAAAAACCAAATTGGCGGATCCCCACTTGTGCCGCCGAAGAGATCAATAGATGGAGGAGAGGAGGGGACCGAAACGGTGTCACGGCGAAGACCTTTGGCGGAGGCGGCTAGGGTTGGGAACAAAAGGGCGTGTGTCTATCACTTGACGCAGTTCTTACAGTGTGGTTATTTGAAAAAGGAAAGTGTTGCTAGGGGATGTGGAGTATCTGCCCACGAGCTTCATGGATGAGTAGTAAATTCAAAATTTGTAAAAAAAAAAATTGTGGCAACAGTAAGGAATGTTTATGGTTGTTGGAAAGTTTCATCATGAAATCACATTCATGAAAGTCATGGCAAAAAAAATTTGATACTTTGAAAATGGTAATTTCGAACGCATTTTGGAGCTCTGGGTTTATTTTTACTATGCACGACTTTCACGAATGTGATTTCATGATAAAACTTTGCAACCACTTCAAACATTCCTTAATGTTTGCCAAAAAAATTTAGAAATGTTTGATTTTGTTCTACTTTTTATTTTACTGTTTGTAACAAGAGAACTTGAGCTCGGTCGATAAGCCCTTCCCAATTGCATGAGCTCTGGTAAAGATGACCGGCGGACGTCGGCACAGAGAAGGACACCTACACACAGTGGTTAGTGTCCGTACGCTACGCACCGTGTGTTTCCTAGCTTGTGACAGAGCTGGCTCGATCATTAGTTAATCATGCTACATGGGGCTACAGTGCATGCGTGCAAGTGCGTGGCTTGCAAGGAGGAGATGCGTTGCACGCCGATCGATCCTGCTCGTACTAATTGTTTGACCCGCACATCGTGCCTAGTACGTCGCTGCGCTGTTCTTTGACCGTGCATGTGTATGTGCACTTGTCCAACCTACACCACACCAGCCACTTGATTTTGACTGCAATACTACATGTATTTCCCATGGCGTTAGACCAACCGCGCCTCGGTTCCCGTGACCTCACTTTATATTCTACTCCTACGTGCATGTCCGGTAATACATTATATATTCACGGTAGGATTCCAGTTATATTTGGTTACTGTTTGAAATGAATAGTGAAACTAGTGAGTTTGACCATAATGGGAGTAATTTTAAGAGTAACATAGGATCCAACTCAGCAAATTTGCTTATTTGACAATAAGTTAATAAGATGAAAGCTAATTTGAGTAACTCATCTAGTTATCATATCATCACATATCTTAATATAATATGAGTATATAACCTAATAAATGAGGTCTTGCATGACACCACACTTATATTATCACCCCTTCGTTTTTATTTAGTCTGCATATTAGCTTTGGTCAAAGTCAAACTTTATAAATTTTGACGCAGTCTATAAAAAAAATGTTAACATATACAATGACAAATCAATAACATTAGATTTATTATTGAATGTACTTTCACATCATATAGATTTGTTATGATAAATGTCTATATTATTTTATATAAATTTGGTTAAACTTTACGAAGTTTGACTTCACTCAACTCTAATATGCAGAATACCCACTATGAAAGACAGTAACATAGCCGGGTCATATGTATGTTGCTCCAGTGTAAGTTTCTCTCCACTATGGCTTTCGCTTGGCGGCGTTTTCCTTATTTTCAGCCGAGCAGAAATAGAGATTTACCACATCAACCAATTATGTTGGTTTCCAGAAAAAGAAATTGGCATTTTTTTATGTGTAATGTCAAGTTTTATTGCTCAAAATTCACATAGAGGGGGTAAAAAAGGATCATGGGCTGGACCAACCAAACGTGTTGCCCCTGACCAAGACAGTGTCGCATGCTAGCTTGGGTGCTGATATGGGAGCTCCTATCTACCGCTCTCTGTGGCAGGTTGTCGCTCGCACGCATAGGGGAGTCTATGACTGGGATGCCTCATGGTGTATCGCACCCTGGATCTCATCCTAGGAGACAAGGCGATACAACCAGCTGAGGCAGCGAGCTTTAGTGACTATATTACAACACAAACTATTAAGAATCAAACCCCAGCGTAGATTTGAAAATATTTCTGAAATTTCAAAAGTAATTTTTTTCTAAGGCAACGCAAATCATTAGAAATTGAAACATTTTCTGAAAATCATGAACAAGTATTTGAAATGGAAATATTTTTGTAATTTCAAAAAAAATCTGGAAAAGCAAAGATTTTTTAAAATCCCGAAGAAAATTAGAAAATACGAACATTTCTTGAATTTCGTGATTTTTTTTAAAAAAACAGGAACATTATTTGGAACTCCTAAAAATGGGAAATGAACATTTTTTAAAGTTTGTGAACAAATTTTCAAAAACTGGTCATTTTTTGAGGTTCAAAATATTTTTCTAATAACCTTCCGAACAATTTCTGAAAAAACACAAACATTTTTTAAATTTGCGAAAAATTTAAGGAATGTGAAGAATTTTTGAAACTCCTAAAAAAATAGGAACATGAACATTTTTTCAAATTTGTGAACTATTTTAGAAACATGTACAATTTTTTAAATTCCAAACAATTTTAGAAAAAGTTGTGAACATGTAATAAAACATTCCGAAAAACTTTCAAAATATGAACAGTTTTTGAAAGTTGCGAACAAGTGTTGAAACATGAACATTTTTTGAACTCCTGAAAAAATTGAACATTCGGGAAAAAATGAAAAGAATATTTTTCTCAAAAAATTGAACAGTTTTGGTAATGGCTACATTTCTTGAAATTCTGAAAATCTTTTGATAAGCTGTGAATATTTTAAACCAAAACATTCCAAACAATTCAGAAAAATACTACAATCTTTTGGAAATCCTGAACATTGTTGTATTTTTGAACAAAATATTAAAACACCACGATGTCTATAAAATTTGAACATTTTTCATAAAGAAAATAATTAAATCAAAGGAAAGAAAAGATTAGAAAAATGGTAAAAAAGTTAAACAGAAAAGGAAAAAATAAAATAAAAAAACATCAGGAGAAGAAAAAGGTAAACGACAAAAGCAGAACAAGACAAAAGACAGTTGTCCCAAAACCGGCTGGCCGTTGGAGAGCTTAAACGGGCTGGCCCAACTCGAACAATCGCTCCATCCCCCTGTTCGAAACAGCGACGCTTTGAGGCTATGTGCATCAAATAGGGATTTCCGGCTGATATGTCTCGATTCACCCGAGAAGAAGGGGCACCCCTATTTCTCGCATTAAGGCTGTGTTCGCTACACAGGATTTTGAAACTTTTCCAGAGGAATGTCCATTCCACGGTTTTATTTCCCTTGGTAGCATTCGGACCAAAGGAAACATCTACAATATCTCGATGGAAAGGTTCGCTCACATTGGTCATTCCAGAAGATTGTCTAAATCTGGTCTGATCTCTTTTTTGGCCGAGGCCCGAGGCAACCACAGTGCAAGTTGAATAAAAAAATTACTTCCACATGGCAGTGAGAGAAGATAAACCGGCATGCAATGAATAATATAATGTATATTGTTGCATTACTAGTACGAACACCTCAGAAAGGTTTCCAATGAACCGAACACCTCTCCTTTTCCAATTCGTCTGTTTTGGGTAATGCATGATTGCACTGTTCAACCAAATCTATTCTTGTACCTTTTTATATTTCTTTGTTTTTCTGACCTGTATACCGAACGGGGCCTAATCGAGACAGCCCACGTGCGCAAGAAACATCAGCCTGTTTTCTGTTTAGTTTTTTTCATACTTTTTTGTTTTCGCTTTTTGCTTTCATTTTTACCTTTGTTTATACTTTAAAATGTTTTACACACACACACACACACACACACACACACACACACACACACACACACACACACACACACACACACACACACACAAACACTCTTTATAAAACATTTGATTACATGTTGAACACGTATTTGAAAAAAAATGTTGAACAAGTATTTGAAAAAAATGTTGAACATGTATTTGAAAAATGTTGAATGAGTGTTTAATTTTTTTTGATGAAATAAGTAATGTTGATCAAGCATTTAAATAATGTTGAGTAAGTGTACGGACAATGTTGAACGTGTATACACAAAACATTGAACACTTATTAAAAAAATATTTTTGCGATACCATAATGTAGAGTGAAAATTAAAAGAATATAAGAAAAACAAAAAATACAAAAAAATGCAAAAGAGAATGAAAATACGGAAAAGAAAGAAGAAAAGGAATGAAAGAAAAGAAAACATAAAAAAATCGGGCAATGGCCTCAAGTAGGCCGTACACCCTAGTATTTACGACAAGAGAGACGTGGTGGAGTAGCTAGCAGCGCGCCTCATCTCTCACTTGCATTCGTCATCTCATTTTTGCTTTAATTATCGAACAAATTGGCTGGCCCAAATACATATAACCTTCAGCGACACTTCTCTACCTCCTCGCCTAAAGCGAGAAATAGTCGTTGCAGAGATGAAGCGAGCGCTCGCTTCAAGCAGGCTCCTCAATGGGCCAGCCCAGCAGGAACCGCGGGCATTCAGCGTTTTCATTTTCTTTCTTTTTTTATTTTTGCTTTTATTTTCATTTGATAATATTTCGAAATATTCTAGTTATATCAATAATAAAATCACTTTACATACAGAATTGGAAAATGTTAAATGTGTGTATAAGAAATGTTTATCACGCATATGAAAGATATATAAAAAAATGTGTATGAAACAATTCGATCATGTATTTAAATCATGTTAATCAAGCATTTGAAAAATTGTTTAACAAGTGTTTGAAAAATATTGATCTGGCATTAGGAAAATGTTAAATACGTACAGAATAAATGTTGACCATGCAATAAGAAATGATGAATTGTTTTTTATCATCTATATAAAATATTAATCAAGCATTTGATAAAATGTTGAACAAGTATTTGAAAAGTATTAATCAAGCATTAGAAAAATGCTTAATGTGTATACAAAAATGTTGACTGTGTCTTAAAAATGATTGAATTTTTTATCTTTTATATGAAAATATTAATCAAGAATTTGACAAAATTTGGAACAATTATTTGAAAAATGTTAATCAAGTATTCAAACATGTTAAATGTGTATAGAAAAAATGTTGACCTTGTAATAAAAAATGATGAATTTTTTATCATGTAGATAAAAATGTTCATCAAGCATTTGAAAAATATCAAGCAAGTATTTGAAAAATGTTGATCATTCATTTAAGTATGCTAAATATGTATAGAAAAAAGGTTAAACATATATTAAGAAAAATATTTAACGTGTATTTAAGAAAAATGAGATCATATATTTGAGAAATGTTTAATGTGTATCAAAAAAAATGTTTCATGTGTGCAACAAAAAATTGTGTACTAAGAAAACATACGTGAGACAAAAGAAAAATAACGAAAACCAAGAGAAAAAAATACAAAGAAACCCCAAGTAAAACTAAGAAAAAGAAAAACAAAGAAAACATTGAAAAAAAGTATAATGAAGAAAACAGATGGAAAAAACAAGCAAAACCAAAGAAAACCGATGAAGAACTAAAGATAATCGAAGAAAAATAAAAGAAAAAGAAAAAGAAAAAACCGAAGCGAAGAACGAGCCAAGGAAACACGAGCGATTGAATGAATAAGCCTTGTCTAGTACTGTAGCAAGCGCGGGGGTGGGGGGTATTCGAACGACTAGTACTTGCAAGCAACGCACTTGCAGCGGAAGAAGAGTCGGCATAGGTCGTACTTGAAGTCCCTCGAACCATTCACGGAAGATCCCATGAACGAAAGACCGAAAACACAACCTCTCCGCAGTTTGCAAGCATACGGTCTTCACGATCTGGTAGCACTTCACCGTCCAGAGCTAGCCGTCGCCAGAGAATTAGAGGGAAAAGATTAAACACATTGGGCTTCTAATTATGAAGGCTAGAGAGAATTTGATCTATCTCTTATTGGATCAACTAGAACTAGAACTAGAGAACTAGAGGAGGCTCCAAAACTTGTGTGTTCAAAAGTGCCCAAAGCCTCTAATATATATATAGGTTGTAGGGAGGGTAGGGGGCACCACAAGAGAGGAGGAGGCCTCCATTCTTGCACTGGGCCTAGGGGAGGAGGAGTCCCCCCATCCACTCCAATTCAGCCTCTCCTTAGCCTCCAAAAGGGCTAAGGGGTCGCCACCTTTGTTATTGGGCCCTAGGATCCAATAACTCTCCAACTTGGCCTTATTGTATTTTCTTAGGCCCAATTGACATTTAAATAATTATAAAAGCCTCCTAATCATTATAATAGCTTTTTATTATTAATTTAACATCACCGGAAACATTTTTCACCTATATACCAATTCTCGGTATTAGCGCAGGTGACCCTGAAACGCTTCCGGTTCCTCTCGAAACTATTTCATAAATATCTCCTCATTACTCATGTCCTACTACCACTCAGTACATCGTGATTACCTTAAGCTTGTAACCCTGCAGGTTCAGTAAAACATGGACATGAACAAAACCCATTTCGTTCAGTGATCGATAATGGAACCATGGACATCCATATTGATCCCTATGAGTACATGAATGACATTCGAGTGAACATTTGGTTATCATATGCTATTCCCTTTGCTTAGCGAACCCGAGGTGAGAAATATCGGTATCCTCTCGAATCATACACATGCTCACTATATCGGTCTCCTCGTTACCGGTTTTGTTCCTCTTTCTCGTTGAGATGTTCTGGCATCCCCGTGACCTAGTCAGCTGTGTCTGGCCAGACGATGACGAATGCCATCACACCGAGAGGGCCCTAAGAATATCTCTCCATCACCGGAGGGGCAAATCCCACTCTTGAGCTGTCTAGCCCCTTGTCAAACTTTCTGATGAACCTGTAACTTGTCGTTATGATCACCGTGTTACTGATGATGTTTGATCAACCCCAAAGTTGAACATATGGTAAAAAGTGACTACGATACTCTCATGGTCTAAGGAACTAAATCACACGTTAACTCTTTGTGTTATAACGATTGCCTAAGATCCGAAAAACATGATCACTAAAAACACTTAGAGCCAGTCTTAGAGACGAGATTAGGAATTAGGTTTTACCATTTATCATTCTACACGTGCATATGAGTTTGCCACTGAATCACACATTCCAGGATAATAGCAGTTATAACATAGAATATAAACTCTTAATTATAAACATGGAAATATAATAATATTATATAATTGCCTTTAGGCCATATTTCCAACAGACTCCCACTTGCACTAGAGTAAATAATCTAGTTAGCACATTTTTCTTTTACACCAATGGCAATCTGTTGTTTGTCCATGCTTCTCTTGTGGTATAGCCTTCATATTGTCAAATCTTACAAGTTCAGATCCAAGTATATATTTGCATCCCTTGCAGGTTTCATGCTTCCACAAAATTCATAATTTGCGTGGAACTAGCTTTCTATGTCTTGAATCACCGGTAGGACCTTTGATACCTTAGACTGAGCTATGGAACCATTATTCATAACAGTGTTCTATTATCACAAACTATCTAAAAACCATACCAGTTCCATAAACGAGCTTTTGATTCATCACCCGGCAATGTTGCTTCCAAAGCAACAACATACATAATCAGCTTATTATTATAGAATTCACCACAGTAGTTTTCTTGGACCAGTTCCAACTTACTGTGCAACCATATATTTTTAAATACAAATTACTTAATTGAAATTGAACATCGCTTGGAGCATTGATGAAGATTTTATCGATGTACTACTTACAACAAACCTGAGGCGAAGGTGTCCCGATGTTTCAATGAGATGGTGGCTATCGTTTTCGGTGGCAGTCAACCTTGACGATCCGATTACGAACGTGCGAGACGCTGTGCCTTAGCAATCGCTAAACCAACTTCCGAGGGGTTATTGACCACGCCGGAGCACGATCAACCTGACCATGAGGGTTTGTTTTCCTGCGAGCAAATGAAGAGCAAGCAAGCAACTGAGATTGCAATCTGGATATTGCGAATATAAGAGGAAAACTTTATTAATGAAAGTGGGGTTCTGTGACACCTTTGCCTGGTCGTTGAACACAAACGAAGTATGCGAAGTTGTAGCTATGGTGAACTTTTAATCTAAACAAAACCCAAAGTCTAAACGACACCCTAAGGGCTGTATATATGGAGGAGTAGGGGGAATTTCGTGGCCCTTGGAAGAGGGGTCCGAAACCAACCCTATCTCTTGCTTCCCCACACATACAGACTCTAAAAACAGCCTACACTTATGTATTTCAAAATTACATGGGCCTGGCCCAATAATAAGGTGACACAACACCTATAATAGCCTCTGGACGAAATTTGTGAAGTGGCATCTTGTATATTTTGTCCAAGCCTTCTTGCACTCATTACGGTGGCTTCATAGTCTTGAAATCATCACTTGAAACTCCATTCTTGTTCCCCTTGCGCATGCCATCATCTCCATGCTTGTTCTTGATCCAATGTTCATCCCTCTCCAAGCTAGGCCGTTCATTTGTAAGACAAACAAATGTATCCAATTTAGGCAGCATCATATTCTCATGAACATTAGAATAATTACCAAAAAACAAAAGTACCTGATAATTTAATTGGCGTGCGCGAGCTCTAGTAATTGGTCCAGTATGTATTGCGGCAAGGGCTGTGGGTGTAACAGTGGTATTGATGTCCTCATCATCCTCCCGTTCTTGAAATGAAGTCGTCCTTGACGGAAGCACATCTTCCTCACCCAAATAAGGCTTCAAATCTGCAATGTTAAAAGTGGGACTAACCTAAAAATCTGCAGGCAGCTCAAGTTTATATGCATTATCATTTATTTTCTCTAACACCTTAAAAGGACCATCAACATGTGGCATTAGCTTTGATTTGCGCAAATCAGGAAATCTATCCTTGCGCAAATGTAACCAAACAAGATCTCCAGGTGCAAACACAACATGTTTTCTACCCTTATCTCCAACAAGTTTACATTTAGCATTCATATGCTCAATGTTTTCCTTAGTTAACTCATGCATTTTAAAGATCAATCCAACACGTTGTTTAGCATCAAAATTAACCTTCTCCGAAGATGGAAGAGGTAACAAATCAATAGGTGCACGAGGTAGGAAACCATACACAATTTCAAAAGGGCACATCTTAGTAGTAGAATGCAATGAACGATTATAAGCAAATTCAATATGAGGCAAGCATTCTTCCCATATTTTCTTATTATTCTTCAAAACAACCCTAAGCATAGTAGATAATGTTCTATTTACTACTTCAGTTTGTCCATCAGTTTGGGGGTGACAAGTAGTACTAAAAAGCAGCCCCAACTTAGCCCATAAACATCTCCAAAAGTGGCTAAGAAATTTAGTATCACGATCTGAAACAATAGTATTTGGCACACCATGCAAGCAAATAATTTCACAAAAGAACAAATCAGCAACATTAATAGCATCATCGCTTTTATGATATGGTATAAAGTGTGCCATTTTCGAGAATCTATCCACGACAACAAATATGCTATCCCTCCCCTTCTTTGTTTGAGGTAAATAATGTTGCCATGTTTCTAAAGTCTGAACAAAAGACGAACAGAGCTAGCTGGAAAGCATAGCTTGATAGCACGAAACACAAATCCATCATTAACGACAAACTTGTTCCATGTTCTTCCTTCTTTACAATTCTACAATACATCTTTAAAATCAGCAGCATGCACATATTGATCTTTGATGGTCTCCAAACCAAATATTTTGAAGTCAAGTTGTCAAAGCATAGTATATCGACGAGACAATGCATCAATAATAACATTTTCTTTACCCTTCTTGTGTTTAATGACATAAGGGAAAGTCTCAATGAATTCAACCCATTTAGAATGTCTATGATTCAATTTAGCTTGACTTTTAATATGTTTCAATGATTCATGATCAGAATGTATAACAAATTCTTTGGGCTATAAATAATGTTGCCATGTTTCTAAAGTCTGAACAATAGCATATAATTCTTTATCACAAGTAGAATAATTTAGACTAGGCCCACTCAGTTTTTCAGAGAAGTCTGCAATAGGTTTGCCATCTTGTAATAACACTCCTCCTAATCCAATTCCACTAGCATCACCATTCAAGCTCAAAAGTCTTATTAAAAGCAGGAAGTTAGAGTAAAGGAGCATGTGTCAACTTATCTTTCAATACTGTGAAGGCGTCTTCCTGTGTGGTACCCCAAACAAAAGGCACACCCTTCTTAGTAAGCTCATTGAGAGGTGCAACAATGGCGCTGAAATCTCTCACAAAACGCCTATAGAATCCAGCGAGGCTGGAAAACTCCTCACTTGTGTGACCATTTTGGGCTGCGACCAACTCTCGATAGCTTCAATCTTGGCTTTATCAACTTCAATTCCCCGTGGAGTAACAACATAGCTAAGAAAAGATACTCGGTCGGTGCAAAAGGTGCACTTCCCGAGGTTACCAAACAAACGTGCATCACGTAGAGCAATAAAAACAACACGTAAATGTTCCTCCAAAGATCTGCTATAAATCAGTATATCATCAAAATATACTACCACAAATCATTCAATGAAAGCACGTAAAACTTCGTTCATTAATCTCATAAAGTACTAGGTGCATTAGTTAACCCAAAAGGCATGACTAACCACTCATATAATCAAAACTTAGTTTTAAAAGTTTTTTTTTCATTCATCTCCCAATTTCATACGAATTTGATGGTATCCACTACGCAAATCAACTTTGGAGAATATTATAGGGCCACTCAATTCATCAAGCATATCATCTAGCCTAGTAATAGGATGACGATAACGAATAGTAATATTATTAATGCCTCTACAATCAACACACATACGCGATGTACCATCCTTTTTTGGCACTAGTATAATAGGAACAACACAAGGACTAAGAGATTCGCGTATATAACCTTTGTCGAGCAGCTCCTATACTTGACGCATTATCTCCTTTGTCTCCTCTGGATTGGCACGGTATGTGGCACGGTTGGGTAGTGATGCACCGGGAATTACGTCAATCTGATGCTCAATCCCTCGAATAGGTGGTAATCCTGGTGGCACGTCTTGTGGAAAGACGTCAGCAAACTCTTGTGGAGAGGCGAAGGTGTCTCGATGTTTTGATGAGATGGTGGCTATCATTTTCCGTGGGAGTTGACCTTGACGATCCGACTACGAACGTGCGAGACGTCGCGCCTTAGCAGTCGCTAAACCAACTTCTGAGGGGTTATTGACCACACCGGAGCACGATCAACCTGACCACGAGGGTCTGTTTTCCTACGAGCATATGAAGAACAAGCAAGAAACTGAGATTGCAATCTGGATATTGCGAATATAAGAGGAAAGCTTTATTGATGAAGGTGGGGTTCTGTGACGCCTTTGTTTGGTCGTTGAACACAAGCGAAGTACGTGAAGTTGCAGCTATGGTGAAGTTTTAATCTAAACAAAACCCAAAGTCTAAACGACGCCCTAAAGGTTGTATATATGGAGGAGTAGGGGGAATTTCGTGACCCTTGGAAGAGGGGTCTGAAACCAACCCTATCTCTTGTTTCCCCACACATACGGACTCTGAAAACAGCCTATACTTATGTATTTCGAAATTACATGGGTCTGGCCCAATAATAACGTGACGCAACACCTATAATAGCCTCTGGATGAAATTTGTGAAGTGGCATCTTGTATATTTCGTCCAAGCCTTGTTGCACTCATTACGATGGCTTCATAGTCCCGAAATCATCACTTGAAACTCCATTCTTGTTCCACTTGCGCATGCTATCATCTCCATGCTTGTTCTTGCTCCAATGTTCATCCCTCTCCAAGTTAGGTCCTTCATTTGTAAGCAAAACAAATGTATCCAATTTAGGCAGCATTATATTCTCATGAACATTAGAATCATTACCAAGAAACAAAAGTACCTGATAATTTAATTGGCGTGCGCGAGCTCTAGTAATTGGTCCAGTATGTATTGCGGCAGCGGCTGTGGGTGTAACAATGGTATTGATGTCCTCATCGCCTGTATTAATGTAATACCTTACAGTAATCTCTTCATTTTCTTTGTATGTGAGAAACATGTCATCTTTGCATTTAACGACATTTTCACTGTTGTCCTATCATCAACACTTTGATCAATCTAGTAAATTTACTCACAACTTACTTGCAGTACTGGACGTATCTGGTTGTTTACATACCATGGAATATGATTAACACAAGTGTGTTTTGCTCACCAGTATTTCAGGATGCCAATTCTTGTTTTAAACTCCTTCCATGCGACTTTCGACAATAAACTCTTCTTGGTGTTTTTCATACTAAACCATTTTAGTATCTTGTCAATATGTATTGGCTAAGCCCTACGAGGCACTACTATCTCCATAGATAATTATGCCTAATACCAAGGCTATATTGCCAAAGTACTTTACTGAAAAATTGGTTTCAATAAAGTCTTATTTCGTGTCAAGAAAATTTATATAATTTCCAATCAACAATGTGTCATGCACACACAATGTTTAGAAATATTATCATGCTCCTACTCACTTTCTTGTAAATACAAGCATCTTTGATTTCCACGATGAAATCAAATTGTTTGACCATTTCATGAGAACGAAAATTCAACTCCACTATGCTTGCTTTAAAGCATTATAGGATCTCTTAAAGTTTGCACACTTACTAGCATCCTCTTGGATAGACAATATTACCTTTGGACCATATCATATATACAACCCTGGCTCTATTTCCATCTCATGGAAATCCTTTTGACATCCAACTATTATATCTCATAACTGAAATATGTATTAATTGCTAGTTTAACCTGAACTAACTTTAAGCATTGTTATGATGAGACAAGCTCGTCATGGTCGATTCCTTGATCTTGTCATAAACTACCTGCAACAGGTCAAGTTTCATAAAACATGTTTATCTTTGTCAGTTTATAGAATCATTAATATACTTTAGACTCTAAGTCTTCTGAAGGGTTTATCAAGTTCTGAACTTGAATTATGTATATGGATACTATCTCAGATTATTTTCGCATGTAGCCAATTCTGGAATCAGAGCCCATCAATGCTTCTTTGTGTATTATGGGTTCATTGTTTGTTCAATAATATCTCGTCTGCACACCATGAAGGTTTGCACGAGTTTTCCCAACCTATATAGTTTAGCTGCAAGTTCGACCGAAGTCTCCACATCTCATGTAAAGGGTTCTATATCAGTCACGGTAGGAATTTCTAGAACCACTTCTAGTGTTTCTTTTCTTTGATCAAATTGACAAAGAATCTATAATCTCATGGAGTTGCATTGTCCTCCACTCACTATTTTGCAGAAAAAAATTTCTTCAAAAATTTACCACACTCCATGGCAAAACACTTTGCCTCTGCGTAGCGATAGAGGAATATTCAACTATTTGGGACAACCTACAAAGTAGCACTTATCTGACTTGGTACATAAACTCGTAAACACTTTTACTTATGGTTTATATTCCCAAATGTTAAGAAAAGACCAAATGGTTTTGGCATACCATTCCAATCTTATATGGTGTTATTTAACAGATTTGATGGCGCTCTTTTCAGTGTAAAAGACACAATCTTTAAAGCATCACGTCAAAAGTATAATAGCAAATTGATTAATGTCATCTTTGATCTCACCATGTCATACATAGTTTGATTACATATACTCAAAAAATTCTACTCTTAGTAATCTTCTGGGAAGTGCAAGCTATAAAAATTCCTTTCACAGCTCATCAGTCATTCACTAAACTTATAACTCAAATATTCTTTCTGCAATCCAATTGTAGAAACATAATTTTCTTGTTACAATATTTATACTTCATTCTGAAAACCTTATGAAACATTTCAAGGATCTAGTTTTATGTATCAAATAATTAAATATAAACATCTAGATGAGTCATCCTTAAAGATAGATAAATCCACTATTTGCGACAACACTTATTGGACTACACACATCAACATGCATGTTTCCAATTATTTTGTTGCTCGTTAAATTATGGCCTGTGAACGGTATTTTAGTTTACTTCGCCATTTGGACAAAAGTTGCAAGTGTCAGATGATTCACAGTCAGATGACTTAGAAATCCATCACTATGGAATTTCTCCATGCGGGTTTGTCATATGTGACTAAATGCAGTGTCATGCATATGTGGTATTCTTTTAGTCTTGCGACACTTAGCGTCAATGTTATGGATGTTGATTTTATTACCAATATTCATAACATACATCCTATTCATAATAAGAGTACGGCCTTTTGTTCATACCATCGAACAACTATTGTTCTCTCCTGAACAACCCCCTTGCAACTTCTATCGAATGGTCTAGAGTGTACAAAACTCTAAAATGAATTATGACAATAAATACAGAGGTAATATGTTGATGAAAAAGTATCATAACTTTTATAAAGTTTCCATCACATATTTTAACCTCATTTTGTTGGTCATTTAGGCCATAGTAGTTCTTGCATCAATTCACAATAACATGCAATCGAGTCAGTATCCCTGTGATCAACTCTTAACCACAATCACAAAAAAATAGTGATCAACAATTTAATCATAATTATCAAGAATTACACTTACTCAACCAACTTTCTTCTACATCTTATAAAATGTATGACATTCATACCTGAGCTGGACATTCCAGTCTTCTTGTATTCTGCCTTTTACTACTCACTCCTACTCATAGAAGAAGCATCTAACTTTAAGAGTGGCATGAGCCCCAAACTTCCTTAGGCATGTAAGTCTCATTAAATCCTTTGGATTTTATCTTTATCTTTCAGTTCTCACCATCAAGTCATGACTGGCGTTCTCTTCCGGATCCTATGTATTCCAGTCTTAAAAATTGTAGAACGCTTCACTAGAACTTGCAAGCAAACACTTCTTTAGATATCACATATCTTTTATCCTTTGTTAGTTTCTAAAAATAGTTTCAGTTCCAAGAATATCACATGACTATCTCAAACATTTTAAAGTTTAGGTTTCTTGGAAACAAGCAGGCTGTAATATGATTTAGACTTTTGGATCGAAGGATGTGGATCTTATCATCCATGACATCTGCAGGAGAGTATTGTAAGTATGCAATAGGACAAAATCCTTCTCGGCACTCTAGAGGACAATCCTCTCATTATGTTTACCGATGGTAAAGATTCAACCAGATAATAAAAATAGCTAATAAATTTCAATAGAAAGGTGGAATCGTGAGCCATAATTCTACAACTATAATGCAAACTACACATAGACATTGTTCATAATTAATTACACTAGTGATTAAACTTAATTAATTCATAATTGAGCTCCCACTCAAATCAATATCTCTCATAATTGATTTTAAGTGATTCAAGACCCACATCTAATTCAATGCTTTTGATGTCAAGATCACTTATGACGTGAACTGCAATCGGCAGGCTACCTTGCCGATCATATCTCCATATGACTCTTACTCATCTTTTGATGTTTTGTTCTGAAAGCTTAGAAAGATACTGCTAGAAATTTAAGATAACCGAGTGTTTCTATAGTGAGGTCTAACCTTCACCCACCTTACACCTCACAATCCGTTTCTCATCATGTGGACATGATGTAGTCCGAATGGCTACTTGTTGTAGACAGTTGCTACACTGGGAAGAGCACTTATAACTTGATATTTTTCTGTGAGAGATCACCCTAATAAAAACGACTATTACACAATCAAAAGGGTGCAAACAACAAAGGGGTGAACATCTCAGGAAATTCATAATAACATGATATGGTATAGCCATTGGCGTTGGGATGACTCCATGACCCTCCAAGGTCTTCATGGAAGTACTCCGAGGTGATTCATAGCCACCACCATGATCTCCTGCACCTAGTGAAGCCACCTTGCTCCAAGGTTCTCCGTAGCAGGTCCGTCACTCCAGTCGATAAAATAAAATAACAAGGTTTGAAACGCAGGTCATAAAAGTGACAATCCTTTAGCCCCTGCCATCATGTCATACTGTGACACGCACGTCACTTAACATTACATCATATAACCATCTCATACATAAACTCATTATCATGACGAAGGCTATACTACATCACATGCATCTTGCAAAACCAAGTTAGACGTCCTCTAATCAATTTGGCAAATTTTAATTACATGGCCTCTAGGGTTTCCGGAGAACTCTAGCTACCTACATCCACCATGGCGATAATTCTTATTGCTAGATTAACTTTCGGGGTGTGCGAGGGAAGAGACTTAATTAGAAAGTCTCTATCCCCACACTAAACTTTGTCAATACACGTGACCCCAGTGAAGATTGAACATCTTCATTGCGCTCCCGTGTTTGTGACAATTCACTATTCTTGACTATGATGAAACCCAAAGAACTGTTAGCAGATCGTCGACAACCAGTGTCAATCGATTGTCAGAACTTTGTATGAAGCTACATCATGCCACCAATGAACTGATCCTAAGCAACACTTGAGGGAAGCAAAACGAGATCATCAAACCCTCCGATGTGTCTCCAACATATCTATAATTTTTATTTGCTCCATGCTGTTATATTATCATTCTTGGATGCTTTATATTCATTTTATAGCAACTTTATATCATTTTTTGGGACTAACCTATTGACATAGTGCCCAATGCTAGTTGATGTTTATTGCTTGTTTTTTACTTCACATTATATCCATATCAAATGGAGTCCAAACGCAGCAAAACTTTTCGGAGATTTTTTTGGACCAGAAGACACCTTGGGGACCAAGAAAGCACCTGGGGGGAGGCCCGTGGGGACCACAACCCACCAGGGCGGCCCAGGAGCCCATACATGCCCAAGGGGATTGCGGGGCCCACGGGGGTCTCCTCCACTGCCTCTCTGCTCAATAAATACCCAAATATTCCAGAAACCCTAGGGGAGTCGATGAAACACAATTCCAGCGGCCGCAAGTTCTAGAACTACGAGATCCAATCTACACCATCACGGAGGGGTTCATCATCCTCATTGGTTCCTCTCGGGTGATGCATGTGTAGTCCACCATAGACCTACGAGTCCGTAGACAGTAGCTAGATGGCTTCCTCTCTCTCTTTTGATTCTCAATACAATGGTCTCTTGGAGATCTAGTTGATGTAATGACTTTTTGCGGTGTGTTTGTTGGGATCCGATGAACTTTGAGTTTATGATCAGATCTATATCCATGAATAATATTTGAGTCTTCTTTGATCTCTTATATGCATGATTATTTATAGCATCGTATTTCTTCTTCAAATCTTTGTTTTAGTTAGGCCAGCTAGATCGATTTTTCTTGCCATGGGAAGAGGTGCTTTGTGATGGGTTCGATCTTGCGGTGTTCTTTCTCAGTGACACAAGAGGCAGCAAGACACACATGTATCATTGCTATTAAAGATAACAAGATGGGCGCTATTCCTACATGAATATGTCTTATCTACATCATGTCATCGTTCTTATTGCATTGCTCCGTTTCTCCATGAACTTAATACACTAGATGCATGCTGGATAGCGGTCGATGTGTGGAGTAATAATAGTAGATGCAAAATCGGTTCGGTCTACTAATCTTGGACGTGATGCCTATATACTGATCATTGCCTTGGATATCGTCATAATTATTCGATCTTCTATCAATTGCCCAATAGTAATTTTTTACCCACCGTGTGCTATTTTCTTGAGAGAAGCCACTAATGAAATCTATGGCCGGCAGGTCAATTTTCCCATCATATACTTTCAGATCTACGTTGCTATTTGCCGTTTTTCTTTATTTGCATCTTTTATTTTCATATCTATATTATCAAAAACCCAAAAGTACCTTGCTGAATTTTATTTGCCATTATTCTATTTGCATCTACCAATCTATCTATTTACCAATCTTTTACCCGAGAGGGATTGACAACCCCTCTTACCCATCGGGTTGCAAGTATTTGTTCTTTGTGTGTAGGTATCGTTTACATAGCCTGGCTTGGTGCTCCTACTTGATTGATACCTTGTTTTCATAACTGAGGGAAATACCTACCGTAGCTGTGCTGCATCATCCCTTCCTCTTTGGGGAAATACCGACACAGTTTCTAGCGACATCAAAAGGAATTTCTGGCACCGTTGCCAGGGAGGTTCAAGTCAAGGGAGTCTCTCGTGCTAATCTCCGGCGTCGGGGAGACATCATCTATCAGGTTCCTAATCATAAATCTCATCTCCTTGCAATGTACATTATTTGCCATTTGCCTCTCATTTTCATCTCCCCCACTTCTAAAACATTTTCAGAAAAACACAAAAATATTTTCCTTTTTATGTGCCTTCTTTCCATTTGCCCTTTTTCTTGTTTGATCTTTTGTTTGCTTGTGTGACCATGTGCCTTTTAGTTGCTTGAATCTTCGCTTGCTAAAAATCTATTGATATGGATCCTCATGCACTTGCTAATATTTTTAAAAGATCCAATTATGATGAACCAATTGCTAATGAATTGATTTCACTAGATTATCTTTGTGAAGTTTTGCTTGAAATTCTTGAATCTAAAAATTGTGATGAAGTGCTAAAAGAAGAAATTTATGAAGTCATTCACGGTAGCTCCTTGAATGAAAAGCATGATTGCAATGGTGTTATTATAAATTCTATTAATGTCAATTGTACTAATAATATACAAAACCCCAAGCTTGGGGATGCTAATTTTGCTATGTACACTACTTATTGTAATGATCATGATTGGGGTGATTCTTCTTGTGATATTGACAATTTATTTAAGCCTCATGATGGATATGATATTGATAATAGTGTTTGCAATAATATTGAAAGTGGATTTGGAAGAGCGTCAACTTTAGGTAAAAATAATCCCACATATTTGGAGAGTGTTCAGTCTCATGAAATTTTGATAAAAGCGGGTTTGGAGAGGTCATGACTTTAGTTGATGTTAATCCCACTATCTTGGAAGATTATAAGACTTTTATGTGGTGGGTGCATGGTATCGGCGAAAATTGCGCGACACAAGAGAGGCTAGCAATGGTGGAAGGGTGAGAGCGCGTATAATCCATGGACTCAACATTAGTCATAAAGAACTCACATACTTATTGCAAAACTCTATTAGTTATCAAAACGAAGTACTACGCGCATGCTCCTAGGGGGATAGATTGGTAGGAAAATACCATCACTCGTCCCCGACCACCACACATAAGAAAGACAATCAATAAATAAATCATGCTCCAACTTCATCACATAACGGTTCACCATACGTGCATGCTACGGGAATCACAAACTTTAACACAAGTATCTCTCAAATTCACAACTACTCTACTAGCATGACTCTAATATCAGCATCTTCATATCTCAAAACAATCATAAAGAATCAAACTTCTCATAGTATTCAATGCACTTCATATGAAAGTTTTTATTATATCCATCTTGGATGCCCATCATATTAGGACTAGTTTTATAACCAAAGCAAATTACCATGATGTTCTAAAAGACTCTCAAAATAATATAAGTGAAGCATGAGAGATCAACAATTTCTATAAAATAAAGCCACTGTCGTGCTCTAAAAAGATATAAGTGAAGTACTAGAGTAATATTGCCTAGCTCAAAAGATATAAGTGAAGCACATAGGGTATACTAATAAATCACGATTCATGCGTGTCTCTCCCAAAAGGTGCGTACAACAAGGATGATTGTGGTAAACTAAAAAGCAAAGACTCAAATCATACTAGACGCTCCAAGCAAAACACATATCATGTGGTGAATAAAAATATAGCCTCAAGTAAAGTTATCGATAGACGAAGACGAAAGAGGGGATGCCTTCCGGGGCATCCCCAAGCTTAGGCTTTTGGTTGTCCTTGAATTTTACCTTGGGGTGCCTTGGGCATCCCCAATCTTAGGCTCTTGCCACTCCTTATTCCACCATCAAATCCTTACCCAAAACTTGAAAACTTCACAACACGAAACTCGACAGAAAATCTCATGAGCTGCGTTAGTATAAGAAAATAAATCACCACTTTAAGGTACTGTTGCAAACTCATTCTTTATTTATATTGGTGTAATATCTACTGTATTCCAACTTCTCCATGGTTCATACCCCCCGATACTACCCATAAATTCATCAAAATAAGCAAACAACACGCGAAAAACAGAATCTGTCAAAAACAGAACAGTCTGTAGTAATTTGTAACTCTTGAATACTTCTATAACTCTAAAAATCCTACCAAATTAGGCAAACCTGAGCAATTTGTGTAGATATGAGTATATTTACTTAATGAAACACAAGTCTAAAACATTTGAAAAGTTCAAGGAATTTCAGAATGAAGTGGAGAATCACCGTGACAAGAAAATAAAGTTCCTACGATCTGATCGTGGAGGTGAATATTCGAGTTACGAGTTTGGCACACATTCAAGACAATGTGGAACTGTTTCACAACTCATGCCACCTGGAACACCAGAGCGTAATGGTGTGTCTGAACGTCATAATCGCACTTTATTGGATATGGTGCATTCTATGATGTCTCTTACTGATTTGCCACTATCTTTTTGGGGTTATGCATTGTAGCCAGCTGCATTGACTTTAAATAGGGCACCATCTAAATCCATTGAGACGACACTATACGAATTGTGGTTTAGCAAGAAACATGTCCCTTCTTAGAATTTGGGGATGCCACACTTATTCTTGATAAGCTCGAACCCAAAGCGAAAAAGTGCATCTTCATGAGATACCCTAAAGCAACAATTGGGTATACCTTATATTACAGATCCGAAGGCAAGTATTTGTTGTCAAGAATGGATCCTTTCCAGAGAAGGAGTTTCTCTGAAATAAGTGAGTGGGAGGAAAGTAGAAACTTGATGAGGTAATCATACCTTCTCTGAAACTGGAAAGTACACATCAGAGAAAGTAGTTCCCGTGATGCCTACACCAACTGGAGAATAAGCTAATGATGATGATCATGAAACTTCGGATCAAGTTACTACGGAACTTCATAGGTCAACCAGGACACACTCCGCGCCAGAGTGGTATGGTAATCCTATCCTAGAAGTCATGTTGTTAGACAACGGCAAACCTACAAACTATGAAGAAGCAATGATGAGCCCGGGTTCCAACAAATGGCTTGAGGCCATGAAATCCAAGATAGGACCCATGTATGATAACAAAGTATGGACTTTGGTGGACTTGCTCGAATGACCGGCAGGCCATTGAGAATAAAAGGATCTTTAAGAAGAACACAAACGCCGATGGTAATGTCACCGTCCATAAAGCTTGACTTGTTGCAAAGGGTTTCCGACAAGTTCAAGGTGTTGACTATGATGAGACTTTTTCACCCGTAGCGATGCTTAAGTCTATTAGAATTATGTTAGCAATTGTCGCATTTTATTATTATGAAATCTGGTAGATGGACGCAAAACAACATTCCTTAACGGGTTTCTTAAGGAAGAGTTGTATATGATACAACCGGAAGGTTTTCTCAATCCTAAGGATGCTAACAAAGTATGCAAGCTCCAGGATCCATCTATGGACTGGTGCAAGCATCTCAGAGTTGGAATATATGCTTTGATGAGGTGATCAAAGCTTTTGGTTTTATACAAACTTACGAAGAAGCTTGTATTTACAAGACAATGAGTGGGAGCTCTATAGCATTTCTCATAAGTATATGTGGACTAAATATTGTTGATTGGAAATGATGAAGAATTTCTGGAAAGTATAAAGGGTTGTTTGAAAGGAGTTTTTCAAAGGAAGACCTATGCAAAGCTGCTTACATATTGGGCATCAAGATCTATAGAGATAGATCAAAATGCCTGATAAGACTTATAGAGCTCATACCTTGACAAGATTTTGAAGGAGTTCAAAATGGATCAGTCAAAGGAGTTCTTTCATGTATTGTAACAGTGTGAAGCTGAGTAAGACTCAAAGCTCGACCATGGCAGAAGAATGAGAAAGGACGAAGGTCGTCCCCTATGCCTCAGCCAGAGGCTCTATAATGTATGCCATGTTGTGTACCATACCTGATGTATGCCTTGCCATGAGTCTGGCAAGGGGGTACAAGAGTGATCCAGGAGTGGATCACTGGACAGCGGTCAAAATTATCCTTAGGTACCTAAATAGGACTAAGGAAATGTTTCACGATTATGGAGGTGATAAAGAGTTCGTCATAAAGGGTTATGTCGATGCAAGCTTTGACACCAATCCGGATGACTCTGAGTCGTAAACCTGATACAAATAGTGGAGCAGTCATTCGGCATAGCTCCAAGTGGATCATGGTAGTAGCATCTATAGTATGACATAAGCGATTTGCAAAGTACACCCGGATCTGAATGTTGTAGACCCGTTGACTAAAACCTCTCTCACAAGCAAAACATGATCAAACCCTAGAACTCATGGGGTGTTAACCACATAGTGATGTGAACTAGAGTATTGGCTCTAGTGCAAGTGGGATACTGTTGGAAATATGCCCTAGAGGCAATAATAAAATGGATATTATCAATATTTCCTGTTCATGATAAATGTTTATTATTCATACTAGAATTGTATTGACCGGAAACTTAGATACATGTGTGAATACATAAATAACATCGTGTCCCTAGTAGGCCTCTACTAGACTAGCTCGTTGATCAAAGATGGTTAAGGTTTCCTAACCATAAACATGAGTTGTCATTTGATAACAGGATCACATCATTAGGAGAATGATGTGATGGACAAGACTCAACCGTAAGCTTAGCATATGATCATATCACTTAAGTTTATTGCTACAACTTTCTTCATGTCAAGTATCTGTTCTTTAGACCATGAGATCGTGCAACTCCCTGACATCGGAAGAATAATTAGTGTGTATCCAAACATCACTTCGTAACTGGGTGATCATAAAGGTGCTCTACAGGTATCTCTGAAGGTGTTTGTTGGGTTGGCACGGATCAAGATCAGGGTTTGTCACTCCGTATGACGGAGAGATATCTTTGGGCCCTCTCGGTAATACAACATCATAAGAAGCTCGCAAGCATGTGACTAATGAGTTTAATCATAGGATCTTGTATCATGGAACAAGTAAAGAGACTAGCCGATAACAAGATTAAACTAGGTATGGAGATACCGACAATCAAATCTCGGGCAAATAACATATCGCTGGACAAAGGGATTTGCATACGGGATTAACTAAATCCTTGACACCATGGTTCACCAGATGAAGATCTTCATGGAATACATTGGAACCAATATAGGCATCCAGGTCCCGTTATTGGTTATTGACCGGAGAGGTGTCTCAGTCATGTCTACATGATTCTTGAACTAGCAGGGTCGCATGCTTAACGTTCAATGACGCTAGAGTAGAATTGGAATATTTGTATTGGTGACTGAAAGTTGTTCGGAGTCCCGGATGAGATCCCGGGCATTAGGAGGAGCTTTGGAATAGTCCAGAGGTAAAGATTTATATATGGAAAGTCATTTTTTGGGATTCCAAAAGAAGCAATTTTTTGGTATTGTACCGGGAAGCATTCCGGAGGGGTCCGGAAGTCCACAAGTGGGTCCACCATGTCCTAGGGGCCAACATGGGCTAATGGGAGGCGCCCTGGCCTCTTTGGGCAGGGCACACCAGCCCCAAAGACCCATGCGGCCAAGGGAGAAAGAGTCCCAACTCCGTACGACGGAAGGGGAGAAGGACTAGGAGTCCAACTCTTCCCCCCTTGGTGTGCCAGCCATATGGGGTGGAGGGGCTGGACTCCTAGCCCTCCCACGCATATAAATAAAGGTGAAGGGGCATAGCAAAGCCCCCCAATAGATTGGACTTGGCTGCTGCCCCGTTTCTCCCTCCCAAAGATAATCCCGTCCCGCTTTTTAGAGAAGCGCCATCGAATCCCACCACTTGATTGTCTTGGTTGTGATCCCATCTACATCTCCGCCCTCGCTTGCTGGATCAAAGAGTCAGAGACAGCACCGAGTCGCACGTGTGCTAAACTCGGAGGTGCCCTCCGTTCGGCGCTAGATCGGTTTGGATCGTGATTGGATCGCGAACAGTATGTCTACACCAACTGTGTTTTATACGCTTTCGCTTCCGGTATACAAGGGTATGTAGACACACTCCCCCCTCGTTGATATGCATCTCCTAGATTAGATCTTGGGTGTTTGTTGGAAAGTTTTTGATTTTCATGAAACGTTACCCAACAGTGCTTGTCGCAGAACCATGTGTCCTAGAACGGCGAGTTGGCGTACCTGGCGTCGCCGAGGAGGTCAGGGGGGTGGGGCAGGAGGGCGCAACGGCGCTGGATCTCTTCGCGACAGGCTCGGCCACCGGCCGGGACCGACAGGATGTGCACGCGGTCGGCCGACAGATGCCAGTTGTTTGGGAGGATGACCCAGCCTCATGATCATGCTTCCCCTTGCAGCCGTTGATCCAATGCCACCCCATCGCTGACGGTGGACGAGGCGGAGGCGAGGAGGAGGTGGATCTCCGGCGGCCGGTGGCTAGGGTTTGGTCGTGTTGGGCTTCGAGGAGGCAGGAGCGGCCGGGAGCTGGAAGTGTGGCCGGTCCATGGCTTCCACATTAAAAAGGACAAGGCCCCACACGGTTGTGAGGCTAACATGCGGGGCCGCCCGCGCGTGCGCAGTTAATTTGGGCGGTGGGAAGTAGGTGAAAGACCGCCACGCGGTTCCGAGATGGACGACGAGCGGGCGCGTGCGTGTCCGTTCGCTGTCCTTGTCGACGCAAACCGAGGCCAATTTTGCACTAAAATGGGACGGGGCTGGACGTCAAACGACAAAAAATACAAATGCGGCCGCGTCTTGATCCGTGTCGTGTGTCCGTTTAGGCCTAAACGGACAAACGCGCAGCGGAAGTGCAGTGGAAGTCACGTGCAAAGCAAGGACATGGTGCCGTGGCATGAATCTTAATTTGTGAACGGGGCGCGTCATTCATTCCCGGCACCGACACCGCGTATCCGGCACATGGTCTTGGGCGCACTGCTCAAGTGATTATTTGGTCTTCTGTGGTTGAGGCAGAGAGAGAGAGGGAGGGGGTGTGTATCCTGTATAGCAAGGGGCACACAGTTATACACGTGATGATATCACTACCATCCATGTGCGTCTGGCGTTGCTCCTAGTCAACATGGTTGGTCAGGACGATCATCATCATGCACGCTCTCTCTAGCTTTTTTTGCCGATTCGATTACCTTTCTTCTCACATGCTTCTTTCACTCGCTCCTGCCCCCTCCTTCTCTCTCGTGTTCCTTCCCAGATCTGGTTGACCGTAAAAAGAAAGAAAGAAGCTGCTCCAGTCCCACACTCTTCTAGGCCCTTGCTCTAGCTGGTTGGTCTCTAAAATGACTCTGGATGCATAACATTGAGTTTTCACTGAAGAATTTAGTAGCCTCAGAACGGAATGTGCTATAAACTACACACCACTTAACTAATTTATTAAAATGTGCTTAGTCAGATAAGGTACATGTTTCCCAAAGTGAGCTCCTGCCGTACTACTACTGCTACTTATTGGAGGTTGTAGGTAAACGACTAAACGGGAAGTATTGCTTTGTCAGATGGCCACTTCTTCCACATGGCCACTTCTTTGTGGTAAAACAGACAAATACTTCAACCTCCTACGATCGATTCACATCCATCTTCCCCAAGAATCTTCCTCTGTTGTTACCTCCGGAATGATTCCATTTTGTTTTTGCATCGAAATGGAAATGTCCTCCAATGTATCGAAGCAGCAGACCTTCATCAGTTCAGGTGTCACAGTTCCACATCTCCTTCTCCTTCATGTCCTGCTCAGGATGGATACAAATGTGTCGCTGCCAAACTTTACAAAAGCAACCTGTGGTGGTCGTTGCCGGTGTAACATCAGGGAGAGTATGTATATCAAGCCACAATGTAACTACAATCAATCCCCTCCTTTTCCCTCAGGAACGCAAAAAATATAACATCCATCAGACCCCTCCTCTTGCTTTGCAGAAGGAATTTGTTGCTAGCTCCGACTGTATTGTCAATTATGAACCATACAATGATTAGTTTCGTAACTGAACTTTTTGGTCCCAGAAAGTAACACATGCATGCATGCTCTGGGTATCTGTGTAAAGATGCGTTAAGCGTATGCCTAGCAGGGACGCGTTGCGTGTTATATATAGGCCACAATGCGGCTAGGGTTTACAAGATTTAGTTGGTTAGGTTGTTGGATTGATCTCCAAGTTAACTATACAAGATAGAGATCAATTCAACATCCTACCAAACCGGGTTACACAAGATAAACAAGCCACACCGGCCCTACAGCGTATATACGGTTTATACTGCACCGTAATACGCATACAAGTATTCTAACACTCCCCCTCAATCATAACTTCACCAAGTTGAGATTGTTCTTAAACTCTTCTAGTTTTCGCCAAGATAAGGCTTTAGTGAAGCCATCTGCAACTTGATCATTGGTGGGAATGAAACGAATATCAAGTAGCTTCTGAGCTACTCTTTCTCGCACAAAATGATAATCCACTTCAATGTGCTTTGTTCTTGCATGAAACACTGGATTCTTTGAAAGATAAGTTGCACCAATATTATCACACCACAGACGTGCAAGCGGAGAATGACTTACGAAGCTCCTTTAGTAAGGTTTGAACCCATATCAATTCTGCCGTAGCATTAGCCAAGGCTTTATATTCAACTTCAGACTCGATCTTGATCTGAAGAGCTTGTTTTCGTGCACTCCATGAGATGAGATTTGGTCCAAAGAAAACAGCAAAGCCCCTGTTGATCTTCTATCATCGGACAACCCGCCTAATCTGCATCGAAAATGCACTCACCAAAGTTGATGTTGATCTTGTGACCTTCAAACCTGTACTCATAGTGCCTCTTAGATATCTCGAACTCTCTTTCTCTTTGTCCGATTGTAACTTGAGGAGTATGCAAGAACTGACATACTTTATTAATAGGAAAAGATATATCGAGGTCTTGTGGCGTTAGATATTGCAAGGCACCTACAACACTTCTATAGTTTGTAGATTCTTGACACTTAGTGGCTCACCTTCTTCTTTTGACAATTTTTGAAGTTGAAAGAGGCATATTTGAAACCTTGCAATTCATCATACCTTTCGTTTTAACACATCGACACATACTTTTCTTGAGTCAAGACTATGCCATCTTTAACCTTCTTTACTTCTATTCCCAAAAAGTAGTGCAAATCACCAAGATCTTTTAGAGCAAAATCTCTTCTTAGATCTTCAAGTAATGCCTTAATTGCATCCTGTGATGAGCTTGCAACAATAATGTCATCAACATATACTAACATGAAAATGGTGATTTTTCCTTTTCTATAGAAGAACAGAGATGTGTCAGCTCTGGATGGCCGAAAACCAAGCCTTTGGAGTTTCTCACTCAGCCTAGAGTACCATGCTCTGGGTGCTTGTTTTAAACCATATAGAGCCTTATCAAGTCTGCAAACATAATTATTCTTATCTTTTACCTCATACCCAGGTGGTTGCTTCATATACACTTCCTCCTCTAGAACGCCATGGAGAAACGCATTCTGCACATCCAATTGATGAAGATGCCGGTTGTTTGATCTTGCAATAGAGAGAACAAGTCCGTGAAGAGCTGCTTTTACAACTGGACTGAAGGTATCTTCATAATCTATCCCATACCTTTGCTTAAAGCCCTTTGCAACTAATCTTGCTTTGTATCTATCTATTTCTCCATTTGCTCTTCTTTTGATTCTATAAACCCATTTGCAATCAATTATATTCCTGCCTTTTGCTGGAGGAACTAAATGCCATGTTCTGTTTTTCATAAGAGCATTGTATTCTTCATCCATAGCATTTTTCCAGTTTTTATTCTCAAAAGCCTCAACTAAATTACTTGGCTCACCTGTGACAGCTAGACCACCAAAACGTGTCTTACCATACCTGACCGTGCCATCTGTCCAAACTTTGGGCTTCAAAACTCCATGCTGTGATCTAGTTCTTACCGGCACAGCATCGGCAGCAGAGGCGCGCTCCACAGAAGATCCAGCGGGATCTGACGCAGCAGCCAATCCAGCAGCATCGGGATCGGGCGCCGCAGACGATCCAGCGGCCGCAGATCCGAGGTTGATCCCCTCGGAGCCAACGCCCGTCGCTTGTTGGGCCACTTGGCGAGCCCCACCAGCCGGCTCGGAAAGGCGCGCCTGGCGCGTGGGTGCGGTTGGCCGGCGCGTGGGTGCGGTTGGCCCACCTGCTCCGCTGGGCCCGCCTTGCGTTGTCGTTATCGCGCCCATGCGGACCGCGGGACGCGTGGTCGTCGCCGGTGGCCCGCTGACTCCGAGGTGGACGCGCCGCCGCTTCTGGCGCGGCGGCGCGGCGGATCCGCACGGGATCGCCGTTGTCATGCTTGCCGAAGACTGAATCCGCCTCGTGCTCGCGCTTGTCCTTTCTTGCTGCATAAAATCATAGTGCAAAACCGAATTTCCTCCAAAATTGATGGCGAATTTTCATCGAATTACCCAAGTGATCACTATATGTTCGTCCCCATGATCAGGAGGTAAGGAGGAGGAATTTTCAGAGAGGAGAAGGACTTCAGAGCGGATAGGCACGCCGGCATTAGGGTTTAACTTGGCGAAGGGAAACACCGTTTCATCAAAGACAACGTCCCGAGAGATGTAAACTCTTCCAGCAGTTATATCTAGACACTTGAAACCTTTATGAAGATTACTATAGCCAAGAAAAACGCATTGTTTGGAACGAAATTCAAGCTTGCGAGCATTGAAAGGGCGAAGGTTGGGGTAGCATGCACACCCAAAAGTACGAAGGGCATGATAGTTGGGTATTTCATGGAATAATTTTTCTAGTGGAGTTTCAAGGTTGATCACCTTGCTTGGGGTGCGATTGATCAAGTATGTGGCAGCTATGAATGCCTCATCCCAAAATTTGAGGGGCATGGACGCATGAGCTAAGAGTGAGAGGCCAACCTCAACAATATGGCGATGTTTTCTTTCGGCAGAGCCGTTTTGTTGATGAGCATGCGGGCAGGAAACATGGTGTGTGATGCCAACTTGGCGAAAAAAAGAATTTAGCCTTTCATACTCACCACCCCAGTCGGTTTGCATGGTGATAATTTTGCGATCAAAGAGTCTTTCTACAAGTGCTTGGAATTCATGAAACACTTTGAAGACCTCGATCTATGCTTAAGAAGGAATATCCATGTAAATTCTTGAAATCATCAATAAAGCTCACATAATAATTCTTTTTATTAATTGAATCACGGGCAGGTCCCCATACATCGAATAAATGAGCTCTAAAGGAGCTTTGAAGAACTCTTGGAATGCGGGTATGGAAGTTGGTGACTTTTGCCTTGTTGGCATGCATCACACACCCCTCTTTATTCAACTCATGAACTGAAAAGGAATTTTGTTCTTGCTAAGAACATCTTGAGCGATTTTCAAAGACGGATGACCTAGTCGATCGTGCCACCTTGACGGAGAAATCTTGGTGGCACCAAAAGCATGCCTGCCGGGCCTAAGGAAGGCGATGATAGGGGTAGAGGCCGGCTCTACACCTGCCGTGGAGGAGGGTGCTCCTCGTTGCCTTGTCCTTAATGAAGAAGAAACGAGGGTGAGTTTCAAGAAACACATTATTGTCTTGAGACAGACGATGAGCGTAAACAAGATTCTTTGTGGCTTTGGGTGAATAAAGGACATCTTTTAGATGAAGATTACGAGTAGGAGTACGAACATAAGCTTGACCAATATGGGTAATTTTCATACTGCTCCGTTTGGCATGTTCACTTGATCATGGCGTTGTATCTCTCCTCATGGTGAGCTTGTCGAGCTCTCCGGTGATGTGATCTGTGGCGCTGTGTCAGCGTACCGGTTGGTGTCGACGCCGAGGAGGAGTTGGACACGGCGCCGCACTTTTCTCCTTGGTGAATGCGATGTCGGCGCTGTAGCACTCTATGGCGGTGTGGTTTGGCTTCTTGCGGATCTGGCAGACACCTCGAAGCTCATCTCGTCCCCACCACCTTAGCCACGCCCACCGTGACCGTTCCACGGCCACCGTTGCCTCCATTGCCACGGCCACCACCGTGACCACGGCCGCCGCCGTTCTGCCGCGGCCTCCACCATGGCGAAGCCGCGACCGCCACGAGAGGCAGCGTTCGCAGAAGAGTGGGGACGACGAGTTGCCGCCCTCGAACATGGCGGCGGCTCTCGGCGATGAGTTGCGCGAGAGCTCGTTGGGCTTGATGGGGGCGGTCTGGCGCAGATGGAGGACACGAAGGACATGTAGTCGAAATCCAAGCCGGCAAGGATATACGACACCATATCATCGTCCGTGGCGGCTTGCCGATGGCAGCCATCTCATCACCGAGGGCCTTCATGCGGCCAAGATACTCAGCGATGGTGAAGTTCCCTTCTTGGTGGTGGAGAGGCGATCCTCGTGTTGGCGATGGCCGCTGCGTGCGGGAGATGAAGATCTCCGTGATTGCGATCCATGCCGCCGACGCCGTAGTGCATGTTGCGATCTGAACCATCACGGAGGTGAGATGGAATTGAAAAGAAAACTCAAAACACGAGAGTCTCGAGCCTTGTCGATCTCGTATGCCGGGTTCGCACATCGGTGACCTTGCCGTCTTTGTCCGACAGCTTGGCGCGGCACCTCCTCTCGGATCGAGGTAGGTTACGGTGGCGCCACGGATCGTGGCCATAACTGCTGGCGCCAGACGTTGAAGTTTGAGCGGTGGAGTTTTTCAGCGATGGGGATGAGCACAGATGGGGCAGCTGCGGCGGAGCTTGAGGAAGACATGGTGGCGCAAGGGTTTTGGCGGCGCAGGGGATGTGCGTAGAGGAGAGGCTCTGAATACCATGTAAAGATGCGTTAAGCGTATGCCTAGCAGGGACGCGTTGCGTGTTATATATAGGCCACAATGCGGCTAGGGTTTACAAGATTTAGTTGGTTAGGTTGTTGGATTGATCTCCAAGTTAACTATACAAGATAGAGATCAATTCAACATCCTACCAAACCGGGTTACACAAGATAAACAAGCCACACCGGCCCTACAGCGTATATACGGTTTATACTGCACCGTAATACGCATACAAGTATTCTAACAATCTGATCAGCAAAGTGTGCTGGTAACTAGGAGGGCGACCTATATACACTGCAACACACGCCACAATCATCCAGCTCTCTGCTCAGTCTTTCACAAGGAAACATAAGCAAGATTCCACTATCTCCCTTCTTCTGATGGAAATGAGACATGAAGTGTTTGGTTAGGTTAAAATGAACGGTGCCAGGTTTGCATCAGTTTCAGTCAGCACCTGCTTGATTTGATCCTTACCAATGCACATTGTATAGATTGATTTGCATCAAGACTCGGATTGCAGAAGTAATACATTGTAAAGCAAAAAACTTTTGGTGCAAAGGAACAGTGAACGCAGCTGAATGATCCCTTTCAGCAAGCAGCATTGTACTTGCGGAATTGCATGGCATGCAAAGCCCGAAAGCAACAACTCCCTGGACTGGACCGATGAAACGACCTTGCAGCTACAAGGTGGGCATCAGAATATTGGAGATTAGGCACGCACCGGGCTGCTGTTAGCGCACACACATCGGTCGCCGATCAATGTCGTTTTGCGCAGTTTTCTGGTAAGCCTGAGCTTTAATCTCGGATCAGCGACCCTGAGCCTCATTATCAGCACTAGGATGCAAAGGACACACTGTGCATATTGTTACAACCTTGACTTCTCTCGTCTATGAATAATATGGCTGCAGATACATTTAGGATCTCTCATTTTCGAAATGGACAAGACAAAAGGGCAAAAACAAATTTGTCAAGTTGCTGCACAAATTTTCTTTGCTGTGATCTGTTGATGACCCTTCAAGCAGGGATTAGGTATAGATGCAGAGTAATTTACACTGAAAGATTACACATGCAACACACCTAACCTAATTCGTTTGACGGAGTCAGAGCTGAGGTACCTCTGAATGATGAAAACTGCTAACTGTTCTACTGTGAACCTTATCACTCCAGACTGGTTCAGTAATGGTTGTAGGGCAGCTGTACAGTTATTTTTGTTGTTTGGCCTCTTCTTCATTGGTCTTCGTTTTTGCCATGGTTTCTGTTTTTGCTCTTTTGTCTTTTGCTTTCATTTGTAATACCGGCGCCATTTCGGTGCTTTCCTTCTTACCAAAATTATGTGCACTTATTAGGTGCATATTCGAGAAGAAAAAAGTAAACATATATCCAAAAGAAGAAACTCAGCCTTCCTCTAACCAACTAAGATGACCTAAATGTCAGGCTTAATTAATATATGATTTGAAAGGCACCTACAAAGAGCAACCTTGCTTATGATCCAGGGCAACGGTTATCTGTCTTAAGCACTCAATGAGCACTTTCTACCAGATTAATTGATTGTTAATTATATAGACGAAGCTTGAAGCATCCACCTAATATTTCTGACCTGCACATTGGTCTCAAGCTACAAACTAAACTGAACTCAGACTAATGAGCACCACACTAAAAAAATTAGTAACACCAGAGTCTGAAATCAGGAAAGCCATGCCCAAGTTTAACTTTTTGCCCACATCTTTGCAACCTTGCTGAACTGAACTGTTCTACAATATTTTCTGAATGAATTATGAGCTTTGCATGGAGTGAATTCTGAACCCTTGGGGGTCCATGCATGTGTTCTTCTTCTTCATCACGCATGATGGGCTAGCTGGTCCTCGAGGAGCAATAACTCCAGTGTCTTTCCCTGCTGTTTCTTCAACAACTTGATGCCCCTCATATGGGGCAATGCAATGCAACCCCGCAGAAATGCATGGCATGGCAGCAATGCGGGCATGGAGCCCCCAGGCCCAGGCCCAGGCCCAGGGGTAGTAGGTAGCTGGCTAGCGAGTGCCCTTGATGGTTGATGCCCCCTCCATCGAGTACCACCTCCGTTTCATCGGGAGAGATCGACTGCAGTACACCGTTTTCATCACTTGCGGAAAATGAATTTGAGCAATGCCATGGATTCATCTGTAAATGCCTGTACTTTTTTGTAGTACGTCCATGTTATAGTTGGATTTGTGTACTTTTTGCTATTCAACCGAAGAATGTACGTGGCACGTAAACCGACTGAAAATGACCGCCCAAGGCCGGAAAGTTGTTAAGTGAGTGACATATCACATGAGAAAATGACCGCATGCATGGGATAACCTTGAACCGGAGGCAAGTCAAATGGCTAGGCCAGCATGACGCAAAAATCGAACTGCCTTGACAGGCACTTGATGCATGGTTAATTAAGATATTACAACCTCAAGAAACGAGCTAGTCTCCTCTAGCTTCTTTGTTTACTCAGAGTTCAAAATGCAAAAGAATCAGCACAACTCAACCACTACTGTCCTCTTTCTTGGCAGCACCATCCAGTGAGTCCAGGGGCATCGGACCGGGTAAACAAGTCAAGCTTCCTTTTCCTCATGACCATTGTCAGAGATAGTTAATGGAGCCCCAGGATAAGCCAAAAATAATATGAGTAACGAGCTTAGATTAATTAGTCCACTCTCGTGTGCCACTGTTTAAGAATAACACGTCAGAGTTCAGAAGCCCGGCCCTTGTCAACTACTGTACATGTGCAAGTTGGGGAGAGCAGACGGCTAAACAAATGCGTTGCGGATTTGTGACACAGATATGAACCATGAGCGCGAGACAGGGGATCCGATCGACCCCTAGATCCGTGCTTAATTTTCTCCTAAGTTCCATTAATGCATGGCGCCGTTGGTTTCCCTATGAAGATTAGGTAGGATTAGAAGATAAAAGATTCAGACACTGACAAATTGCTAGCCACATGCTATGAAGTTTTTCTTGCTGATGACGCGTCTGTTGAAACCCATGGGACGAGCTACTCCCTCCGTTCGTAAATGTAAGTGTTTTAGACATTTTAAATGGACTACAGCATACGGATGCATGTAGACATATCTTAGAGTGTAGATTCACTCATTTTGCTCTATATGTAGTTACTTGTTGAAATCTCTAAAAAGACTTATATATGAGAACCGAGGGAATAGTATGCATGCTTCATTTTAAGCATCCGTCGTACTTCAAAATTCTAAATTTCTCTAAAAATCGTCGTACTATGAATTTTTTTTCTTACTGATGACGCGTCTGTTCAAATCCATGGAACGACCTAATGTGGTGTACGTGTGCATACGTCCTTCAAGTATTCATCGTACTTCGAAATTATATTCCAGTTTTTCTAAAAGTCTTCATTTTGCAATCAGAATTGATCTAAAATGCCCCACAGAAAATAATTAATCTAAAGTTTTGGTATAAACCATTCTCTTTTTTAATTTCTTTTCTGAATGTTCATTCTTTTTTGAATTTCCATTCTTTTTCTGAATTTTCATTCTTTTCTGAGTTTTTACATAAACCATTCTGGTAAAAAAGAATCCATGTATCATGTAAAGTATATAAACTATGTACTCCCTTTGTAAACAAATATACGAGTGTTTAGATCACTACTTTAGTGATCTAAACGCTCTTATATTTGTATACGGAGACAAACAACTCGCGAGGGAATGACAGTCCGTATAAGATGTTTCTACTTTTTTTTCGAATCAAATGTATATAGACGTGTTCTGATGTGTTTGTTCACTCATTTCAATCCATATGTAGTCCATGTTGAAATATCCAAAGCGTTTTATAATAGCGAACGAAGAAAATACTCCCTCCGTCCCGTAATATAAGAGCGTTTTGACACTAATAAATAGAATGTAGATTTTCATTTGCATTACCTCACTCTTCATTAGGCTGGACAACAAAGAACACATATTTGCAGTACACAAGCCTGACACACGACCAAGTAACCGTACACATGCGTGTATATACGGCTGCATATACAAATACACCACCACATAATATTACTCGTTATGTTTACACTTGTCTTCCTTGCCATGCATGACTCGGAAATGACACGTACGTAACGCAGGTCAAGTACATTTACTAGCACAAAAGGCAAACCACACCCCGGGTATTTAGAAAATTAAACATGACACACTGCTACTTTCTGTAGGCAGGACAGGAGAGGGCTCCTCCCTAGGCCGCCGCGCTGGTGGCTCGGCCGCCGGCCTTGTGTCCTACGACGGTGGCCAGCGCGTTCCGGACGGCCACGGCGACGCCGCAGCCCTTCACCACCCTCCTGTCGCACTCTCGGTCCATCCCGAAGCAGCTCGACGGCGGCGCCGCGTCCTCGAAGACGTCGCCGGCCGAGAACGCTCGTCGGTGGGCGCCGCGCGCGGCGGGCGAAGACTGCACCGTGAACACCGGAGACATGGACGACGCGGTGGACGACGAGGACGACCAGGAGATGGAGGAGGAGGAGCATGGCGACGTCCTGCGGCGAGGCCTCCGGAAGAGGGCGATGACGCCGCCGGGCCAGCGCCTGCCGGACCCTGAGGCGCCGCCCCTCTTGGAGCCGCCCTTGCCGCCGGCCGCGTAGTAGGAGGGCGGCGGCGTGAGAGGCGGGAGCGCGGCGGCGGAGGGCGAGCTCTTGGGTGTGCCCGGCTGCGACTCCCAGAGGAAGGGCACGGAGCCTGCCGAGGCGACGCCGTAGTACACCCGGAAGGACGGCACGGCGATGGCCACGTCCTTGGAGAGCATCCTGGAGTAGAGCTTGGTGCCCCCCTGCTGCTGCTGCTTGACGCGCTTGTCCGGCCCCTCCTCCTTGCGCGTGGTGCTCGCCATGGCCGGAAGGAACGACGCTGATCTCTAGCTAGCTAGCTAGCTAGCTGCTTCTTGGCTACTGGAGTACGTACTACCCAATTAGAGGGAGGAAGAGAGAGAGAGAGAGAGAGAGAGAGAGAAGGGGTGTGTAAAGGAAGGGGAGGAAGGAAGGGAAGAAGGTGCGAGCCAGTTGAGGAGAGGCTGCAGTGCAGTGGCACTGGCATCTAGCCAGCTATGGCAATTATATATCGCCGGGGTGGGTAGATCAGCTAGATGCCGGCCATGCTCCGTCCGGGCCCACTGTTTCGGCTTCGACCCTGGAAAAGAACGGTCACGATCGCCAATGGCCTTCGTGTCCACCGTGGTTTATACTGCAAGTCCACACTGTTGCTCTACCTATTATTGTTAAAAAAAAAGTTACACTTTTAGATTAGGATGTTACGATTGATCATTTTCTTTTTCGACCATGTCATGTAAGTTAGGGAAAAACCGTTCACTGCTAGTTCCGGCCCCACCAATTAACCTACCACACTAGGGAGAATATCCGGTGCACTGGACTTAATTCTTCCCATCAACCATTCTTTTCTTTTTGGCCAACGCTAGGCGCCGGTGCGCCGGCCCAAATTTGGGCCGGTCCCACGCTAGCCGTTGACTGTCATGTCCCTCAGCCGTTGGATCTCCTTCTTTCACCTCTCGTTGATCTCTCTGTCGCTGCAAAATACACCCATGGAGACGCTGCCGCCACTTCTCCACTGGCCGCTGCACTCGCCGTCCTCCTCCCCGCCACCCGTCTCTGTCGTCCTCGCCGCCACCCCTCACCGGTCGTCCTCACGAGTGCAAAGAGGCATTTGCGGCTCCTGTGAGACATCTTTTCCGGCATGGATGGTTGCCCTAAATCGCGTTCTATCGACTACAGTGAGCTTGTAGCACTCGGCGCCACAGTTGCCGCTTTCGCCGGACCGGTGGTCATGATTCATAGCTCGGCGATCACGGTTTGCGGCACCTCGGCTTCACCCGTTGTAGCAAATTTTCTTGCGGTTGTAGCACTTTTGGTCGATGGTTGTAGCACACTTGGGGTTGCTGCGCCATGGTGGAGAGAGGGCGCTGGTTCTAGCAAAACACAAAAGGCTGGTTGTAGCAAAACTGGCGATGGGTTGCGGCCGCCATAGCCGGTTGTAGCTTTTCACGTTGTTTGTAGCTTATGTTGCCTCGGTTGAAGCCTTTTACATTGCCGGTTGAAGCTTTTTCCATCAGCGGATGTAGCTTTTTTAGACGCCGGTTGCAGCTTACGTGAGGTTGACCCAGCTTTCGTCGTCCCTCCGGTTGAAGCTTTTTTCTCGCTGGTTGTAACACTGCGGCCGCCTTCACCACTCTGGCGGATCTTGGTTGTAGCACCTTCTTGGTGTGCAGCTCCGCCCATGGAGGCAACCACGGCCACGTCCGTTCTTGTGTCCGGCCGTCCGCAGGCGATAGTAGATGGAGGTGAGAGAGGAATAGAGGAGGACGCTGGCTCGGGGTTGGCCGAGGGTGCTCACGGAGAAGAAGAGAGAGGGGAAGGGGAGATGGCTCACGGAGAAGATCGCCGAGCGGGACTTCCATGGCAGCTAGGATGAGGAAAGAAAAAGACCAGTGAAAGGGAAGGAGAAGGATGCGGGAGATGGGAGGTGGGGAAAAAGATAACGTGGTGGACCCGTCCATCCCAGTTTGATCGTTAGTAGCTCTGGCGGCGCTGGGCCGACCGGCCGAAAGGTTCGGCCGGTGCGCCGGTAGTAAACGTTTCCCTTTCTTTTTTGCGGGTGAACCCATCAACCATTCTAGTTCTAGGTGTAACTTACTCATGAATATGATATGCAATCATTGGAAAAATACTCTTTGGAACATGGTGCTAATTACACCTGATAACTGAAACATTTGAAAAGATTAAAGTGATCCAGGATTAGATCACTGGACATCGGTCAAGAACATTCTGAAGTAGGAGTACCTCAAAAGGACTAAGGAGGATTGTCATAACTGCTCGTCACCCCCCCTCCCCCCCGGGGGGGGGGGGGATGGAGGCGCCCTCTCGGCCCAGATCTGGGCCCTTTCGGGCCCCATCTGGGTCTAGGCGGGCCTGGCTCAACATCGCCTGCAGCGGCTCTGAAGGGGGTAGGGGAGGGCGCAACTTGTGCCGAGGGTTGTGGAGATGGCGGCGTGCCTATTGCAACGCGGCAACGGGCGCTGATGGATTCATGTACTTAGGGTAGGGTCATAGGCCTGACCTAAACGTCCTACCCAAGGGCACTCTTAGAAGAGATCATCTTCCAGTCGACCAAAGAGGAACCCACTCGACTGACTGGAAGGACTCGACCATGGAAGACTCACTCGACCATGAAGATACACTCGACCACCAGAAGGTCAGAAGGCACTCTGCAATGCAACGGCTTGTAATTGAATAGACTTAATGATAGTTAAGGCACTTTATGAGGCGTTACGAACGCCTGTGCTTAATGTACTTTAACCTCTCCATTATGTGGGCTGGCTGGGGTCTTGGCGACTCTATATAAGCCACCCCTCCCCGAGATAGAGGGGTTCGCACTCTTGTAATACCTACACCGAGAATCCACTCGACCGCCTCTGGGCTCCAGAGGCGAGGGCTGTTACTTCCTCGAGAAGGGCTGAACTCGTACATCACTTATGTTCACAACCTCTCCATAGCTAGGACCTTGCCTCTCCATACCTACCCCCACTCTCTTGTCGGACTTAGAACCACGACGGTTGGCGCCCACCGTGGGGCGGTGTTTTAGCGATTTTGTGGAGAAGTTGCGGTACTTCGAGTACTTTCATCATGATGATGCTGGAGTTTTGGTTGAGAGGTGCGAGATCCGTCTCGGCGCTCTCACCTTTGTCGCCAGCGATTCTGCGTGGCTCGTGGAGGCTCCACTCGACATCGAGGCGCTCCCGTCCGCGGGCGGCGACTTCGCGCATGTGTCCGCGGCGTTCTGCTGCGCAACCGTCGACCCCATATCGGTCGACTCCTCTATCGATCGCTCACCCAGTCTCCGCCAGCGCAAAGCTCTGGTCGTCGAGACTCAGCGGTGGGTGAAACACGGTGGCTCGCCAGACAGCCACCGCCCGTGTCGCGCAATTGAGCCCGACGAGTCCCTCTACGCCTGTTCGATCGTCGACCGGCTCAGTAGATCGCATCCGAATGCGATAGCGATGATCCAGCGGCGGAAATTCTCATGGTCGACGGCCCTCGCGATCCTCCGGCCGCCACGGTGGCGGAAGCGATCGGTGGAGGCGACCCAGCGCAAGAGCACGAAGAGTACCAGCCCGAGACACTCGACTCTGCGAGAGAAGAGCCGCCCGCCGAGAACATGGATGCCCTGCATACTCCCATCGCGGAGAAACCCCGAGGCTCGCGCCTTGGAGGAGGCACGTTTAACGTGGCTGAACGCGCCGCTTGGAGAATCTTGGCGAGCACTCGGCAGCAGCTGCAACGAGTCCCCGGCGGTCGGCGTCGACTCTTCCCACCGACTCGGTATACCGCACGCCAATTCAGAATTTAGCGGTGCAACCCGCATAGCGAGTCCATCCAGCCTTCTCGGTCGGAAGCCGGAGAGGCTTGATGCACGATCGTAGATTTACTCGGCGGCAGGAGACGAGAACTCAGCCGTGTCGCGGTCGCGCAGCGAAATTCCACGATCGATCCGTCGCTGCGAATCTTATCGATCGACTCCTGACCCCGATCACCTCCGCGACGAGAGGACATGACAACCGGCGAGATCAATATGGAGACCCGCACAACCGGGATGATAGGCGTCAGTACCCTTTCCCTCCGAGGGAAGGGTCGACGCTCCTCGGCGACAAGATGATGAGACGTCGATTGATCTGGGCGAAGAGTTCGGTCGACCCGTGGAACCCGAGCTTTGACGCGATCCATTATCGTGCAAGGCTTGGTCGGCCGAGCAGAGCCCATCGAGGCGGACCAGAGAGATGCACCCACCAGTGATCGAGTGCATGTTTCGGTCCGGAGTGTTTTAGCAGGCTATCGAGCCGCGATAATTCCCCAATTTCAGATTAGCAACGGAGTCGACAAGTTCCTTTGGGAATCCAAGCACGAAACTTGGTGGAAGATTACCGAGTGGCTGTTCAGATTGGTGGTGGGAATGATGAGGTGGCCATGAAGCATTTGCCCTCATGTTGGAAGGTTACGCGAGCATGGCTGAATCGATTACCTCCTAGCAATATATACACTTGGGAAGATTTGTCCCAGTGTTCGTCGAACTTTTGAAGGAACACGCAAGCGACCGGCTGGCTTGACAGAGCTGCAAGTCTGTGTCTGAAGACCAATGAGACTCTCGAGAGTACATTCAGAGGTGGATCACTCTGCACCATCTTGTGGAAAATGTGTCGGACCATCAGCGGTTTGCGCCTTCAAAGATGGCGTCAAGAAAGAGAATTGAGTCGAAGTTTGGTCGAACCGCGACATGACCTTGAGTCGAATGATGGAGATTGCTACCAAATGCACGTGGCGAGGAAGAAGACCGACTCGAAGTGGCAAGTACAAGCCAAGTCGGTCGGAGAAGGGAAATTCGATCGGAAGCAAGCGGAAAGCCGAGCCGGCAGCTCGGGAGAGGCCCCGCCGTGACTCAAGGGAAGTTCAAGGGAAGCCAAAAGGATCACGGAATCCTAAGAAAGTAAAGGATAAAGAAGGAAATGGCGTGATGGATATGCCATGCCATATTCACACAAAGAAAGATGAAGAGGACAACATCATTTACCCAAAGCACACCACTGCCGATTGTCGACTCTGATCCAGCGGTTTCGGGGAAAGCAGTCTAAGGACAAGGAGAAGGAGCAGACAAGGCGGAGACAAGGAGGGCGGTGAGGAAGAATATCCGCATGTCAACTCCACTCGATGATCTTCAGCGGATGTGGAAAGCAAGAGTCGTTGAAAGTCATTAACCGTGAGGTGAACATGGTTGCCCAGTAAAGCCAAGTTATGTGAAGTGGTCCCAAACACCCATCACATTCGACCAATCGACCATCCGACTCACGTAGCCACCCCGGCGGCAAGCGTTGGTGGTCGATCCATTGTCGAAGGCACTCGTCGGCGAAAGTCTTGATGGATGGTGGTAGTGGGCTGAACTTGTTATATCTGAGATACATTGAAAGGGATGGGCATTCCGATGTCCCGACTGAGTGCCAGCAACATGAGTTTTCACGGAGTTATACCAGGGAAGAAGGCCAACTCACTCGGCCAAATAGCTCTGGACGTGGTTTTTGGTGATTCCAAGCACTTTCACAAGGAAACGTTGACCTTTGAGGTTGTGGATTTTCAGAGTGCATACCACGCCATTTTGGGGAGGCCAGCCTATGCACGACTCATGGCTCGACCATGTTACGTGTACCTCAAACTGAAAATGCCAGGCCCCAAGGGAGTGATCACTGTCACCGGCGATCGGAAGAAGGCAGAAGAGTGCTTTCAGAAGGGCTCGAAGATTGCCGACTCCCAAGTGACAGCGGTTGAATTCGAAGAATACAAGCAAAACGCAGATCCGAGTGATTTATTGCGATCAAAGAAGCCAGCCACAGAATCTGCATTTCAGTCGTCTGGTGAGACGAAGCCAGTTCATATTCACCCGACTGATCCCAATGCAGCCCCGACCCACATCTCCACGACACTCGACCGAAATAGGAAGAAGCGCTCATCCGGTTCCTCCGTGAGAAGCGGGACATTTCGCATGGAAGCCGGTGACATGCGGAGTGTTCTGTGGGTGGTGAGCATCGCCTCCGAGTCGACAAGTCAGCAAAACCAGTCAAAGAGCATCTTGGCGGTCCGCCGCCCGAAGAAGAAAAGCTATTGGTGAAGAATTGGCTCAACTGTTGGCGGCAGGATTTATCGAGAGATATACCACTCCAGTGGCTCGCTAATGTCGTCATGGTTCCCAAGAAGGACAACTCACTCCGCATGTGCATTGACTTTAAGCACATCAATCGGGCCTGCCGAAGGATCATTCCTCTCCCCGCATAGATCAAATTGTTGACTCGACGCGGGATGTGAGATTGTCTTTTCTAGATGCATATTCCGGGTATCATCGAGATCCGTCTGTATGGACCCGATGAAATAAAACAGCTTTCATCACTCCATTGGTGCTTACGCTATATCACCAAGCCATTCGGCCTCAAGAATGCGGAGCCACATTTATGCGAATGATTGAAGTGTCTTCTCACTCAAATCGGTCGGAATGTGGAAGGCGTATATGGACGATATAAATCGTTAAGTCGCGAAAAGGTTCCGACCTGCTCGTGACCTCGCCAAACATTTGCGAACCTCGGAAGATGCGATATCAAGCTCAATCCGTCAAAGTGCACATTCGGAGTTCTGGTGGAAAGTTACTCGGTTTTCGTTTCGGCGAGGATTGATGCTAACCTGGAGAAGATCGGCACTATTCTCCGAATGAAGCATACTGTGCGAGTGCACGATTTCGAGCTTCTTGGATGCTTGGCGCTTTAAGTCGATTCATCTCACGACTCGGTGAAAAGGCTTGCCTCTTTACCGATCGATGAAGAAGGCCGACAAGTTGAGTGGACTCGAAGTGATGCAGCGTTGCCGAGCTAAAAGCTCGCTCTCCACCCAGCCGGTGCTTGCTACTCAATCAGCAAAGATCCTCTGTTGCTTTATATTGCAGCCTTTGGACAAGTCGTCGATCTGATTAACTACGGATCGGCGGGAAGAGGAAGGAAAGGCCTTCAAAGTTCAGCGCCGGTGTATTATTTGTCGAAGTCTTGACTCCATCCAAGCAGCGATATCCGCATTATCGAAGCTTGTGTATGGCATATACATGACCACGAAGAAGGTTGCTCATTATTTCTCGATCATTCTATCACGATCGTCGTGACGCCTTTATCGAGAGATTCGCACTGCAGAGATGCAACGGTCGAGTGGCGAAATGGGCGATTGAACTTCTTCCCTTGATATCAAATTTGAGGCAAAAAAGCCATTAAGTCGAGCTATAGCGGATTTCCTCGCCGAGTGGATTGAGCAATGACAGCGGTGAAGTTCACTCGGAGCATTGGACCATGTTCTTTGACGGCTCTAAAATGTTGAATGGTTCGGTCTTTGGGGTTGTTCTGGTTTCCCCAGAGGAGATAAGCTTAAGTATGTGCTCGATTCACTTTGATTCCTCCAACAATGAGGCAGATCGAGGCCCTCTTATATGGATTGCGCATGGCCATCTCACTCGGCGTCCGTCGCTTTGATGGTCTATGGCGACTCAGATTTAGTGGTCAATCGGTGATGAAAGAGTGGGGCGTGAGAAGCCCGGCTATATTTGGATCTTGCAATGCAAATGAGGAAGCTGGAAAAGAAGTTTGAGGGCTTGGAGCTCCATCACATCCCCCGACTGAAAAATCAAGCAGCAGATGACCTGGCGAAGATAGGTTCCAAAAGAGAAGCCATTCCGAGTGGTGTGTTTTTAGAACATATACACACTCCGTCAGTTAAAGAAGATCCCTTCACAGAGGAAACTCCACAGCCCAAGAGTGCCAAAGACCCGACTGAGGTTGAGGTCCCAGCAGTGGTCGACTTGGTCATGGAAGTTTTGGTGATCACTCCAGACTGGACAATTCCATACATCGCATATATTCTGAGAAAAGAGCTCCCGGAAGATGAGGAAGAGGCTCGACAGATCGTCCGTCGATCCAAGGCCTTTACCGTTATTAAAGGACAATTGTATAGAGAAAGCCATTGGAGTTGGTCGAAATGCATAACGCCGTAAGAAGGTCGATTCATACTCAATGACATCCACTTGGGGACTGTGGTCACCATCGTCCTCTCGGACCATTGTAGCCAAAGCATACCGAGCGGATTTTCTTGGCCTAGGGGCGAATGAGATGGCGAAAGAAATAGTGGACAAGTCACGAAGGATGTCGGTTCTATTCCAATATGTCACACAAACTGCGTCAGCCCGAAGACCATTCCACTCGTCGGCCTTTCGCGGTATGGGGGTTGGACATGGTCGGTCCCTTGCGAACAGGTCGGGCGGTTTCACGCATGTCTTGGTAGCGATCGACAAGTTCACCAAGTGGATTGAAGCTAAACCAATCAAGAGTCTTGACGCTGGTCTCGCTGTTTCCTTCATCGAGCCGGCGTTGAGATATGGGGTCCCGCACGGCATTATCACGGATAATGGGTCGAATTTTGACTCGGAAGAATTCAAAGATTTACGCAGCGCTCAAGGCACGCGAGTCGACTACGCTTGATCGCTCATCCACGATCAAATGGACAGCGAGCAGGCCAACGGATTAATCCTCAAGGGTGCGAAGCCCCGTCGATGCGAGATCTCAAGCATGCGGTGGAGCTTGGGTCGACGAACTCCCTTGATGCTTTGGGGTTTGCGGACCACGCCTAATCGGTCGGCAGGAAGAACTCCATTCTTCTTGGTCTATGGGCTGAAGCAGTCCTACCGAGTGATCTTCTTCACACAGTGCTCCCTAATCGAACTTTACAATGAAGCGAAGGCTGAGCAAAGCGCGTCAAGATGCGATTGACCTCCTAGAAGAGGAAAGGGAGATGGCTCGATCCGCTCGACCATCTACCAGCAAGACTTGCGTCGCCTTTACGCCAGAAATGTGAGAGGTCGAGCCTTCCAGGAAGGAGATCTGGTCCTTCGAGTGGATCAGCAAAAACAACATAAGCTCGCTCCCTCCTGGGAAGGGCCCTTCATCGTCACAAAGGTTCTCCACAACGGGGCATATCGTCTCTACAACGTCGAACACAATACCGAAGAGCCCCGAGCTTGGAATGCGGATCTGCTCCGCCCGTTTACACTTAAAATTTTTCACTCGGATGAGTTGTAATAAAATACTTACATAGTTCATGGGCTTGAAATAATAGTGTCATAATTCCTTCATAGTTTTGTCACTCTTTATTTTTTCGATAAAATTTTCCCCGATGGGTGGCTTAGTCGCGAATCCGTTTAGCCTAAGTTTGTACAAATCCTACCGAGTGGTAAGCCGGACTTCCACTCGGAGGCTTAGCTGCAGCCCAGTGCTCGCCTAAGTTATAAAAATCCTACCGAGTGGTAAGCCAGACTTCCACTCGGAGGCTTAGCTGCAGCCCAGTGCTGCGCCTAAGTTATAAAAATCCTACGGAGTGGTAAGCGAGACTTCCACTCGGAGGCTTAGCTGCAACCAGTGCTGCGCCTAAGTTATAAAAATCCCACCGAGTGGTAAGCCGGACTTCCACTCGGAGGCTTAGCTGCAGCCAGTGCTCGCCTAAGTTATAAAATCCTACCGAGTGGTAAGCGGACTTCCACTCGGAGGCTTAGCTGCAGCCTAGTGCTCGCCTAAGTTATAAAAATCCCACCGAGTGGTAAGCCGGACTTCCACTCGGAGGCTTAGCTGCAGCCAGTGCTCGCCTAAGTTATAAAAATCCCACCGAGTGGTAAGCCGGACTTCCACTCGGGGCTTAAGCTGCAGCCAAGTGCTCGCCTAAGTAACTAAAAATCCTACCGAGTGGCAAGCCGGACTTCCACTCGGAGGCTTAGCTGCAGTCCAAGTACTCGCGTAAGTACAATGTATGCTCAATAAGGAAGGCAGGCGCAGGTCGATGCGACCCTCTCCTCCGAGCTACACCATAAGTAACAAGTGTGCTCGCAAGGAAGGCGAGTGCAGGTCATTGCGGCCCTCTCCTCCGAGCTTAGCCACAAATACAACAGAAATCCTACCGAGTGAAGAGCAAACCTCTCACTCGGGGCTTAGCTGCAGCCAGTGCTGCGCCTAAGGTATAAAAATTCTACCAGTGAAGAGCAAACCTCTCACTGGGGCTTAGCTGCAGCCAGTGCTCGCCTAAGGTATAAAAATCCTACCGAGTGAAGAGCAAACCTCTCACTGGGGCTTAGCTGCAGCCCAGTGCTGCGCCTAAGGTATAAAAAATCCTCCGAGTGAAGAGCAAACCTCTCACTCGAGGGCTTAGCTGCAGCCAGTGCTCGCCTAAGGTATAAAAAATCCTACCGAGTGAAGAGCAAACCTCTCACTGGGGCTTAGCTGCAGCCCAGTGCTCGCCTAAGGTATAAGAAATCCTCACCGAGTGAAGAGCAAACCTCTCACTCGGAGGCTTAGCTGCAGCCAAGTGCTCAAGCAAGGAATAAGTCATTGCGGTAGGCATCATCTTTGTGGACCTGCAAAAGGCGATTCGAGCCAAAAGCAATCATATCCAAACATCCAATCCAAATTTAGGTCGATACCTAAAGGAACCGAGAGTGCTCGGGCACTAAGCACATTAAGGTTTTATCGGTTACAATTTCACTCGACATACCGAGGCAAATTTAAAGTGTAAGACTCAAGGAAAGTTTTTACCCCTCTGTGGAGGGCTGGAAGGAACAACGAACTCGTCGAGGTCAATCCCATCTGCGATCCGTGTAGCAGCAGCGATGAAAGTCTCCATGAAGGACCCAAGTCGTGTTTCTTGGTGTTGGCCACTCGGAGAGCCGCCACTTATCTTCTCGTGCATCCTTGCAATGGACTCGCGCTGCATACAGGCGACATCTGCGCCACACCGAGGCAAGACTTCTTCCACTCCTGCACTCGGTCGGGGCGGCATTGATCGAGCCATCAATGACTCGAGGTCATTTTGGAGGCGTCGCCCGGGCCGAGGGTCGAGTCGATGCGGGGCGTAGCAACCTTCAACTGGCGAGGTAATCCACGCACAGCGCAACACGGACTCGGTCGGAAGGCGTTCATGGCAACTTCATCATTCACCGGAGAATTGACAGGTCAAGGTTCGACTCAACTGGCTGGTTTCTTCTTCAAAGTTGCGGAGAACTCGCAAAGACAAAACCCCAAATCAAGACAATGGTCGAATGAGAACATAACAGTTGGAAGAATTGGTCAAGTATAAAACACTACCTTGAGCATAAGGAACAATTTTTAGCAAGATCACCGAGAAGCCTTCGAGGTCATTCCTCTTCCGAGAAGATCGGCACTATTCTCCGAATGAAACGCATACTGCGCGAGTGCACGATTTCGAGCTTCTTGGATGCTTGGCGCTTTAAGTCGATTCATCTCACGACTCGGTGAAAAGGCACCGCCTCTTTACCGATCGATGAAGAAGGTGACAAGTTCGAGTGGACTCGAAGTCGATGCAGCGCTTGCCGAGCTAAAAGCTCGCTCTCCACCCAGCCGGTGCTTGCTACTCCAATCAGCAAAGATCCTCTGTTGCTTTATATTGCAGCCTTTGGACAAGTCGTCGATCTGATAAAGGCTTACGGTCGAGCGGAAGAGGAAGGAAAGGCCTTCAAAGTTCAGCGCCGGTGTATTATTTGTCCAAGTCTTGACTCCATCCAAGCAGCGATATCCGCATTATCGAAGCTTGTGTATGGCATATACATGACCACGAAGAAGGTTGCTCATTATTTCTCGATCATTCTATCACGATCGTCGTGACGCCCTTTATCGAGATTACGCACAACAGAGATGCAACCGGTCGAGTGGCGAAATGGGCGATTGAACTTCTTCCCTTGATATCAAATTTGAGGCAAAAAAGCCATTAAGTCCCGAAGCTATAGCGGATTTCCTCGCCGAGTGGATTGAGCAACAGACCGATGAAGTTCACTCGGAGCATTGGACCATGTTCTTTGACGGCTCTAAAATGTTGAATGGTTCGGTCTTTGGGGTTGTTCTGGTTTCCCCGGAGGAGATAAGCTTAAGTATGTGCTCCGATTCACTTTGATTCCTCCAACAATGAGGCAGATCTGAGGCCCTCTTATATGGATTACGCATGGCCATCTCACTCGGCGTCCGTCGCCGATGGTCTATGGCGACTCAGATTTAGTGGTCAATCAGTGATGAAAGAGTGGGGCGTGAGAAGCCCAGCTATGATTGGATCTTGCAATGCATGAGGAGGAAGCTGGAAAAGAAGTTTGAGGGCTTGGAGCTCCATCACATCCCCGATTGAAAAATCAAGCAGCAGATGACTGGCGAAGATAGGTTCCAAAAGAGAAGCCATTCGAGTGGTGTGTTTTAGAACATATACACACTCCGTCGATTAAAGAAGATCCTTCACAGAGGAAACTCCACAGCCCAAGAGTGCCAAAGACCCGACCGAGGTTGAGGTCCCAGAAGTGGTCGACTTGGTCATGGAAGTTTTGGTGATCACTCCAGACTGGACAATTCCATACATCGCATATATTCTGAGAAAAGAGCTCCCGGAAGATGAGGAAGAGGCTCGACAGATCGTCCGTCGATCCAAGGCCTTTACCGTTATTAAAGGACAGCTGTATAGAGAAAGCCCGACTGGAGTTGGTCAGAAATGCATAACGCCAGAAGAAGGTCGATTCATACTCAATGACATCCACTTGGGGACCTGTGGTCACCATGCGTCCTCTCGGACCATTGTAGCCAAAGCATACCGAGCCGGATTTCTTGGCCTAGGGCGAATGAGATGGCGAAAGAAATAGTGGACAAGTGCGAAGGATGTCGGTTCTATTCAATATGTCACACAAACTGCGTCGATACGAAGACCATTCCACTCGTCGGCCTTTCGCAGTATGGGGTTGGACATGGTCGGTCCCTTGCGAACAGGTCGGAGCGGTTTCACGCATGTCTTGGTAGCGATCGACAAGTTCACCAAGTGGATTGAAGCTAAACCAATCAAGAGTCTTGGCGCTGGTCTCGCTGTTTCCTTCATCGAGAGCCGACGTTCGAGATATGGGGTCCCGCACGGCATTATCACGGATAATGGGTCGAATTTTGACTCGGAAGAATTCAAAGATTTCTGCAACGCTCAAGGCACGCGAGTCGACTACGCTTCAGTCGCTCATCCACAGTCAAATGGACAGGCAGAACGGGCCAACGGATTAATCCTCAAGGGTCCAAGCCCGATCGATGCGAGATCTCAAGCATGCGGCTGGAGCTTGGGTCGACGAACTCCCTTCAGTGCTTTGGGGTTTGCGGACCACGCCTAATCGGTCGACAGGAAGAACTCCATTCTTCTTGGTCTATGGAGCTGAAGCAGTCCTACCGAGTGATCTTCTTCACAGTGCTCCCCGAATCGAACTTTACAATGAAGCAGAAGCTGAGCAAGCGCGTCAAGATGCAGTTGACCTCCTAGAAGAGGAAAGGGAGATGGCTCTGATCCGCTCGACCATCTACCAGCAAGACTTGCGTCGCCTTTACGCCAGAAATGTGAGAGGTCGAGCCTTCCAGGAAGGAGATCTGGTCCTTCGAGTGGATCAGCAAAAACAACATAAGCTCGCTCCCTCCTGGGAAGGGCCCTTCATCGTCACAAAGGTTCTCCACAACGGGGCATATCGTCTCTACAACGTCGAACACAATACCGAAGAGCCCCGAGCTTGGAATGCGGATCTGCTCCGCCCGTTTTACACTTAAAATTTTTCACTCGGATGAGTTGTAATAAAATACTTCTGTAGTTCATGGGCTTCGAAATAATAGTGTCATAATTCCTTCATAGTTTTTGTCACTCTTTATTTTTGTCCAGTAAAATTTTCCCCCAGTGGGTGGCTTAGTCGCGAATCCGTTTCGCCTAAGTTTGTACAAATCCTACCGAGTGGTAAGCCAGACTTCCACTCGGAGGCTTAGCTGCAGCCCAGTGCTCGCCTAAGTTATAAAAATCCTACCGAGTGGTAAGCCAGACTTCCACTCGGAGGCTTAGCTGCAGCCCAGTGCTCGCCTAAGTTATAAAAATCCTACGGAGTGGTAAGCCAGACTTCCACTCGGAGGCTTAGCTGCAGCCCAGTGCTCGCCTAAGTTATAAAAATCCTACCGAGTGGTAAGCCAGACTTCCACTCGGAGGCTTAGCTGCAGCCAGTGCTCGCCTAAGTTATAAAAATCCTACCGAGTGGTAAGCCAGACTTCCACTCGGAGGCTTAGCTGCAGCCTAGTGCTCGCCTAAGTTATAAAAATCCTACCGAGTGGTAAGCCAGACTTCCACTCGGAGGCTTAGCTGCAGTCCAGTACTCGCCTAAGTTATAAAAATCCTACCGAGTGGTAAGCCAGACTTCCACTCGGGGGCTTAGCTGCAGCCAAGTGCTCGCCTAAGTAACTAAAAATCCTACCGAGTGGCAAGCCGGACTTCCACTCGGAGGCTTAGCTGCAGTCCAAGTACTCGCGTAAGTACAATGTATGCTCGCAAGGAAGACGAGGCGCAGGTCGACTGCGACCCTCTCCTCCGAGCTACACCATAAGTAACAAGTGTGCTCGCAAGGAAGACGAGGTGCAGGTCGACTGCGGCCCTCTCCTCCGAGCTTCGCCACAAATACAACAGAAATCCTACCGAGTGAAGAGCAAACCTCTCACTCGGGGGCTTAGCTGCAGCCCAGTGCTCGCCTAAGGTATAAAAAATTCTACCGAGTGAAGAGCAAACCTCTCACTCGGGGGCTTAGCTGCAGCCAGTGCTGCGCCTAAGGTATAAAAATCCTACCGAGTGAAGAGCAAACCTCTCACTCTGGGGCTTAGCTGCAGCCCAGTGCTCGCCTAAGGTATAAAAAATCCTACCGAGTGAAGAGCAAACCTCTCACTCAGGGCTTAGCTGCAGCCCGTGCTCGCCTAAGGTATAAAAAATCCTACCGAGTGAAGAGCAAACCTCTCACTCGGGGGCTTAGCTGCAGCCCAGTGCTCGCCTAAGGTATAAGAAATCCTACCGAGTGAAGAGCAAACCTCTCACTCGGAGGCTTAGCTGCAGCCCAGTGCTCGCTTAAGGAATAAGTCGACTGCGGTAGGCATCATGCTGTGGACCTGCAAAAGGCAGTTCGAGCCAAAAGCAATCATATCCAAACATCCAATCCAAATTTAGGTCGATACCTAAAGGAACCGAGAGTGCTCGGGCACTAAGCACATTAAGGTTTTATCGGTTACAATTTCACTCGCATACCGAGGCAAATTTAAAGTGTAAGACTCAAGGAAAGTTTTTACCCCTCCTGTGGAGGCTGGAAGGAGCAACGAACTCGCCGAGGTCAATCCCATCTGCGATCCGTGTAGCAGCAGCGATGAAAGTCTCCATGAAGGACTGAAGTCGTGTTTCTTGGTGTTGGCCACTCGGAGAGCCGCCACTTATCTTCTCGTGCATCCTTGCAATGGACTCGCGCCGGACACGTGGCGACATCTCGCGCCACACCGAGTCAAGACTTCTTCCACTCCGCACTCGGTCGGGGCGGCATTGATCGAGCCATCAATGACTCGAGGTCATTTTGGAGCGTCGCCCCGGGCCAGAGGGTCGAGTCGATGCGGGACGTAGCAACCTTCAGCCTGGCGAGGTAATCCACGACAGCGGCAACACGGGACTCCAGTCGGAAGACGTTCATGGCAACTTCATCATTCACCGGAGAATTGACAGGGTCAAGGTTCGACTCCAACTGGCTGGTTTCTTCTTCAAAGTTGCGACAGAACTCTGCAAAGACAAAACCCCAAATCAAGACAATGGTCGAATGAGAACATAACAGTTGGAAGAATTGGTCAAGTATAAAACACTACCTTCGAGCATAAGGAACAATTTTTTAGCAAGATCACCCAGGAAGCCTTCCAGGTCATTCCTCTTCCCAGTCAACTGGTTGATCTTCTCAGTCAGAGTGGTCTTGTCAGCTTTCAGTCGATCAACATCCTTGGTGGCAATGGCCAGAGCAGCCTTCAGATTGGTGTTGTCCTGTTCGAGCTTGGTGACTGAGGCTAGCTTTTCGTCGGCAAGCTTGATCTGCTCAGATAGCTCGAGCTCCTTCTTCCTTTGGGCCTCCTTCACCTTGCCTGTAAATTACAACAAAGTCAAGTTTGAAGCAAATGAGGGGAGAAAAGAGTTGTCGAAGTCTCACCAAACATACCTTTGGTCTCCTCCTTGGTCTTCGTCAGATTCTCCTGCACTAGCTTCAAGTCCAACTCAAGCTGAATATGCTTCTGCTCCAGTTCAGTATAGCGCGCCGCAAGATCACAGGATTTCTACGAAGAATCAATCGACAAAATGTCAAAGATGATTCACTTCCGAGTGAATAGAGAAAATGATCGCTTTAAGACTACGATCGAATGCAAGCATTCGACCGTAGTCTCGGGGACTACACCCAGTGGGTGCACTCAGCATGCCCCCACTGGTCTTATTCAAGATAGAGTCGACCAGTCGACCAGTCGACCAAAAAAAAAAGAGGGTCGACCAGTGGACCAAAGCTTCTTCAGACTGTAATCAACTGCCAGCAGTCGACTACAGTCTCGGGGACTACACCCAGTGGGTGCACTCAGCGTGCCCCCACTGGTTTCAGAAACCCATTCGTCTCAATCAAGGGATGATCAATATTTACTTATAAAGCCTAAGGCCAACTGCGGTGATTGACCTTAGCCTTGGGGATTACACCCGGGTGCACTCAGCGTGCCCCCGCTAACACGGAGTTTTTATCAACACACCCAGTGGGTGACTGCTATGAATTCCAGAAAGAAAAGTTTTGATAGCATATCCTAACAGAACAGGCGGTGGTCGACTAACCTGAACGTTGCTTTGAAGGGCGGAGCTGGCGTCGTAAGCTGCTTGGCCCGCATCCCGAATGATCTTCACCTGCTCCATCATGATCCCTGCTTGACGGATCGCCTCCTTAGCAGCACTAGCTTGGTCCTCCGGGACGTGGTGCGTGGCGAAGAGCAAAGGCTGCCCAGCACTCGACGAAGTGGGTCGAGCACTCGTCAACGGCACCGCGAAGGACACGGTATGTCGAGTGATGGCCTCCCCTTCCGTCGCAACAGTCTCGGGCACCGTCACATCTTGGGCTGCTTTGCCAGTAGATGCCTTCCTGCTCCTCCTATACCTCAATGGTTCCTCATCCTCATCATCGTCATCGGGAAGGGTGATAATGTCATTGGTTGGAGCTTCAGAAAAGAGTCAAAGTTAGAAACTATGAGTCACCGACTAAGAACAGAATTAAGGATCTGATGCAGGATTTGAGGTCGCGCGTCCTCCATCTCATGGTCCTCGGCCTTGCCTGAGGTTTCGGAAGTCGCAGCGCTGAAGTTCCAAAGAATCAGTCGACTGATTCAAGTATCAACCAGAGACAAAACTTATATACAACAGGAAGACTTAAGCAATATGTTTACCCTGAGATGGTGGGGATGGACACCTTCATTTTTGGCACAGGCTTGGTTGTCCTCGACGGGGCTACCTTCGACTACTTCGGCGCCTTCTCAGTCGGCACCGGAGAAGCGGTCCGAGGGCGTTTGGTCGACTGCGAGGCAGTCGCGACTCCCTTGCCGCGTTCAGTCGAAGGGTCATGCACAAGTTTCGACCGCCTTTCCGAGCGCTGTGGTGCAACTTCCTCCTCTTCCTCCTCCTCTTCATCCTCATCATCGTCGTCGTCGTCATCGTCATCCTCAGCAGCGTCTGAATCCCACTCTTCCTGGCTCTCGCCCCCGCTGGCTTCTCCCTCCTCAGTTGGAGCCTGAGCGCCATTGGGCATGGAGTGTAGCTCGGTAAGGGCCTGGAAACGTCAAGACAGAGCTCAATCGACCAAATTACAGAAACACATTCGACAGACATACAATGGAAAGCAGAGCAAATGTACCTTGTCTGGAAAGCTATTATGGTCGAGTGGAGAAATCCTCCGGGATCCGCGAGGGTTGTCCTTGTTCGATGATCGCGCCATCCATCTTTCCACTATGGCGTCGCCGACGCCTCCGGTGGACGCGAATCTCATCTTGGTTCCTTGATACAGCCACATGCAAAGGGCTCCAGAATCAAGAGGCTGGATTCGCCTCAAGAAAAACCTCCAAGAGGTCCATGCCGACCACACCGTCCCGAACCAGCTGTACCACGCGATCCATCAACATCTTAACATCAGCTCTCTCCTCTGGAACCACCTTCGTGGAGGAGGGTCATTCACTCGACTCATGGTGAATGGAGGAAGACCACTGATCGTCTCGGCGTCGACTCATTTCGACAAGAGAACCAGGTCGATCGCCACCTGACCGACTCGGGAAAGACATAGCTGGGAAGGTGCTCTTGTTCCTCACTTGGATTCCTAGGCCCCCGCACATCTGAACTACTTGGGTCTTCTCATCACCGGGACTTGCTTTCTTCACAGTCTGAGAGCGACATGTGAAGATATGCTTGAACAAACCCCAGTGCGGTCGACAGCCCAGGAAGTTTTCGCACATAGACACAAATGCAGCAAGATACGCGATGGAGTTTGGAGTAAAATGGTGGAGCTGGGCTCCAAAGAAATTCAGAAAGCCACGAAAGAAAACACTCGTGGCGGGAAAATCCTCGATCAACATGGGTGGCCAGGAGCACACACTCACCCTCCTCCGGCTGAGGCTGCCACTCTTTGCCAGGAAGCCTTGCGGCGCCGTGGGGGATCAGCCCGTCGTCGACCATATCGAGGAGATCCTTCTCCCTGATGGTCGACTGGATCCAATCTCCCTGGACCCAGCCCTTCGGCAAGCGGGATCTCGACGAGGAACCGCCGCGGCTGGTGGATCTCCCCTTCGCCTTCTCGGCCGCCGACGCCTTCTCCGCCGCCGACGCCTTCTTCGCGCGCTCCAGCACCGCCGTCTTCTCTTTGCCCATAGTCGCCGGCGGAGTGCGCGAGAGAGGGAGTAGCAGGAGAGGCAGCAGTTGCGGTGGGCGGAGACGAAGAGAGCAGAGGGAGAAGAACGGGGTACTGTGCAGAAACCCTCACAAGTTGCATTTATAACATCCCTTCCGAGTGGATGACATGTGGACCCGAGCAATCCAATCATATCCCGAAACAGTTGCACTGCATGATACGTGGCGGAAAAAGCGGCGCGGAGATCGAGGCATCCCTGTCATGTCCGATCCGAGCGCCGTGGTCCGTTCCGCTTCGCACGCTTCCCCAAATTTCAGATCCGCTGAATCCGCAAGCGCGATCGACCGCCAAGTGCGAAATTTCTTACGATCCGTCGCTCGAACAATGAAGTTTAAAAGATCACTCGACTAGAGAAAAGAATGGATCGAGTCGATCAAGAAAAGTTGCTTGTTATCAACAAAGAAGATCTTGATCCGAACAACACATAGCCAAGATGCAAAGACAATCGGAAACAGCGTCAACTCCTTCCTCACTCAAGCCTCAATCCATTCGGGGGCTAATGATGGATTCATGTACTTAGGGTAGGGTCATAGGCCTGACCTAAACGTCCTACCCAAGGGCACTCTTAGAAGATATCATCTTCCAGTCGACCAAAGAGGAACCCACTGATCGTTGGAAGGACTCACCATGGAAGACTCACTCGACCATGAAGATACACTCACCACCGAAGGTCAAGGCACTCTGCAATGCAACGGCTTGTAATTGAATAGACTTAATGATAGTTAAGGCACTTTATGAGGGGCGTTACCAGTAACGCCCCAGGCTTAATGTACTTTAACCTCTCCATTATGTGGGTTGGCTGGGGTCTTGGCGCACTCTATATAAGCCACCCCCCTCCACAGATAGAGGGGTTCGCACTCTTGTAATACCTACACTGAGAATCCACTCGACTGCCTCTGGGCTCCGAGACGTAGGGCTGTTACTTCCTCCGAGAAGGGCCTGAACTCGTACATCACTTGTGTTCACAACCTCTCCATAGCTAGGACCTTGCCTCTCCATACCTACCCCCCACTCTACTGTCAGACTTAGAACCACGACAGGCGCTTCACGAGCCCCTTTTGGGCTCGGCCCGGCCTCGGGGGCCTGGTGTGCTCCTCTCGCCATGTCCGGTCGGTAACCGCCGATGGCGGTGGAGGTTGTCTGTGACGCTCCCGATTCAATCGTACACTAATCATACATGCAAATGTGTACGATCAAGATCAGGGACTCACGGGAAGATATCACAACACAACTCTAGACATAAATTAAAATAATACAAGCTTTATATTACAAGCCAGGGGCTTCGAGGGCTCAAATACATAAGCTCGAATACAAACAAGTCAGCGGAAGCAACATTATTAGAGTACAGACATGCGTTGAACAAGTTTGCCTTAAGAAGGCTAGCACAAAAGCAACATCAATCGAAAAGGCAAGGCCTCCTGCTTGGGAGCCTCCTAACTACTCCTGATCATCGGCGTCCGCCACGTAGTAGTAGGCACCCTCGGGCTAGTAGTAGTCGTCGGCGGTGGCGAGTGGCGCAGGTGGCGACGGTAGTCACGGGCGGCGGTGATGGTTGCGGCGAGGTCAGGGGTGGAGCGGGGGCGCGTGAGGGCAACGGTAGGCGGAGCCGGCTGCAGCTGCCGCCGGCGGTGGGTAGCACGACAGGGCTGCTGCGGCTGCGGGGGCACCAGGCGGGGCGTGGGACGGCGATAGCAACGGCAGCCACGCGAGCGGCCAAAGGCGGGCACATGCGTGTGGGCGCGGGGCACAGCCGGCGAGGGTGGCGGGGGCAGGGGCCAGGGTGCACTGCACGGGCGGAACCAGCAGGCGCAAGGCATGGCTACGCAAAGCCGGTAAGTCGCAGCAGCGTGCACGACAAGCGGGGGAGGGGGGACAGCGGCGGAGGCGGGCCGATGCGGTGGTACTGGCACGACGGGATCGAGGTCTCAGGCTCGGATCCGACGACCAAGATGATCAGGCGGCTCCCTAGGGGCTTCACGAGCACCAAGACTCTGTTAGTTCGTCTCGGGGTTGACTACATCGTCCTCCTTGAGCACATCAGTGACAACCTGGCCACGACAATGGTGCGACAACGTGGATCTCCAGCTACGACGCGAATTCGAGCAACCCAGAGAAGGGGAAGGGGCGGGTGCTCACAGTGGATCCGTTGGTGCGCTTGAGGAGGTCGATGGTGACAGATAGAACGACTGGCTCGCGGTGGCCATAGCAGGGAAGATCGATGCATGCGTCATGGCGGCGGCCTCCCAGCTCCGAGCTGGCGGTGTAGTTGACGAAGACCACCTGGGTGAAGCCGCTGTACACCTTGGCGTGGCTCAGGGTGGCTCCGGTTGAAAGATCGTGGACGTCGCCTAGACGGGAGGGGGGGTGAATAGGCGCTTTAAAATAATTACGGTTTAGGCTTGAACAAATGCGGAATAAACCTAGCAGTTAATTTGCCAAGCACAAAACCTACAACAACTAGGCTTACCTATGTGCACCAACAACTTATGCTAAGCAAGATAAACTACTAGGTGAAAGCAAGATATATGACAAGAAACAATATGGCTATCACAAAGTAAAGTGCATAAGTAAAGAGCTCGGGTAAGAGATAACAGAGGCACGCGGAGACGACGATGTATCCCGAAGTTCACACCCTTGCGGATGCTAATCTCCGTTTGGAGCGGTGTGGAGGCACAATGCTCCCCAAGAAGCCACTAGGGCCACGTGAATCTCCTCACGCCCAAGACAATGCAAGACGCCGCGATTCCACTAAGGGACCCTTGAGGGCGGTCATGAACCTGTATAAATGGCAACCCTTGGGGCGGTCACTGAACCCAGACACTTTGGCAACCCTTGGGGCGGTCATCGGTACCGTCAAATTGCTGGGCGATCTCCACAACCTAATTGAGACCCAGATGCTTGCCCGGAGCTTTACACCACAATGATTGAGCTCCGAACAACACCGACCGTCTAGGGCGCCAAGGCACCCAAGAGGAACAAGCTCTAGGGTGTCCAAACACCCAAGAGTAACAAGCTCAAGGGTACCAAGCACCCAAGAGTAATAAGCTTCTCAACTTGTAACTTCCACGTATCACATGGAGAACTCAAACCGATGCAGCAAATGCAATGGCAAGGGTACACGGAGTGCCGAAATCCTTCTCTCTCAAATCCCACCGAAGCAACTAATGCTAGGGAGGAAGATGAGAGGAAGAACAAGAAGGAGAACACCAAGAACTCCAAGATCTAGATCCAATGGGTTCCCTCACATAGAGGAGAAAGTGATTGATGGAAATGTGGATCTAGATCTCCTCTCTTTCCTCAAAAACTAGCAAGAACTGTGGAGGGATTGAGAGTTAGCAAGCTCAAGAAGGTCAACAATGGGGAAGAACACGAGCTCAAGGATAAGGTTCAATGGGGAAGAAGACCCCCTTTTATAGGTGGGGAAAAATCCAACCGTTATGCTCACAGCCCGCACAGAGCGGTACTACCACTCCAAGGAGCGGTACTACCACTAGGGCGATAGTACCCCTTTGAAAAACAACAACAAGGAGGCAAAAGGCCAGTAGAACCGCCGGAGCGGTACTACCGTTCGTCCTCACGTTACTACCGCTCGACCCCACGGTACTACCGTAAATGGTAGCGGTACTACTGCTTGCAAGCGGTACTAAAAAAATACTTATGTGCCTACCTCCGCTGAGCAAAACACGAGATTTTGGTCCGGAGCGGTACTACCGCTTAGGAGCCACGATAGTACAGCTCTGGAGCGGTACTACTGCTCTGGAGCCGCGGTAGTACCGCTCTAAAAATTTACATCCGCTCTAGTCGCGGTAGTACCGCTGCAGCCTTTAGCAAAACAACCACAACTTTTGCAAACGGACTCCGAATTCAACGAAACCAAGTTTGTTGTAATGCTAACGACATGGGCTAACACAATCTTGATAGAAATATCAATAAGAGAAGCAAATGAGAAAAGGCCCATAAGAAAATGGTGAGAACCCTTCCTCGAATAAGACCGGTAAAACCTCCAACACCGAAAACATCATAGAAGACGCATGCGAACTCCGTTTTCGATGAACTCAAGCTTGTCATCAAGATGAACATAAGCTCTAAGACTCACAAATAGAACCAAACAAGAACCAAGAAACATTATGCAAGGATGCAATGGTTTGAGCTCTCTACTAACGATATGATCAACTACCAACTTGAGAGCCCCCCTTGATAGTACGGCAAATGATCCTATAACCCGGTCTCCCAACTACCACCACGAGACCGGTAAAATAGAAAACCTATCAAGGGCAAACCTTTGCCTTGCACATGGTCCACCTGAGCTAGATGATGACGATCTTGACTCCCTCAAGTTGGACCACCTTTCTTGATTGCGTTGGCTCGATGAAGACTAGATGATTGCTCCCCCATAGTGCACTATGGGTGAGCCACTCTTCGGCACATCTTCACAAGTCCATTGACACCACAATGGTTGGCAAGATTCAAGCACTTGATCTCTTCGTGATGCTCCACTTGAACTTGCACACGGCAATCTTGATGATGATCACCACTTGATGTCATCCTTTCCATGGGTTGTATGATATCTTCCTCTTGACGCAAGCCCATGGACACGTACCTAACCCCACATAGAACTCTCACATAGACCATGGGTTAGTACACAAAGTGCAATGGACAATGCTTAGCATACCATGGGATCACTTGATCCCTCTCGGTACATCTTCTATGCTTTGTGAGTTGATCAACTTGATTCACTCTTGACTTGGTCTTGATCAACCTTGAATCTTTCCAACTCTCTTCATTTGGATGATGTCTTGAAGGTAAACATGAATGATCACACAATATTCTTGTTCAAGACATGCTTGCAATAAGCTCAACACTCACATGACCAATCTTTGGATAATTCCTTAATAGCACCTTGGTCAACTCATAAACTCCTTGAAACCAACACATGGACTTCAAGAAAAGCCTAAGGACAAACCCTTGAAATATAACTCAAGGCAACCATTAGTCCATAGAGATTGTCATTAATTACCAAAACCAAAAATGGGGGCACTGCATGTTCTTTCAATCTCCCCCATTTTGGTAATTGATGACAATCACTTTCAAGAGAGTTTATATAAGGAATAATACATCATCATACCATGCAACAATAATGTATGCGCATGAGATGCACAAGCTTAGGAACAAAACCAAAGCAATAAGATAGGAAACAACTCTCTAAACTTCCTCACACAACTCTCTGAAACTTCTCCCCCATTGGCATCGATTGCCAAAATGGGAGAAAAGCTTAGAAGGCCAATATAAATTGTGTTCCTCTTGTGTATTTCTCAACAAGAGAGTGGAATGCAATACACATATCCAACGGTAAATTCTTGGAGGAACACAAACTATATTGAGGCACGAAGATTGCAAAAGAAGGTATGCCACAAAGACATAATAAGGAGAGACACAAGCAATCAAAAGATACCAATTAAAGCAAGCTATCAAAAGATATCAATTGAACCAACTAGACCAAAGATCCTACAAGCCACAAGAAAAGGATATTATGATATGAGCGAAGGAGTGTTCTAAAGAAACTAGATAAGCTCCCCATGATTTGTCCACACATAAGAATTTTTGTATTTGAATACAAAGTGCACAAAATAGGATCATGGCTCCCCCAAAATCAATATAAACTTACAACAAGTGCAAGTGGACAGGTAGGCAACAAAGCCTAGCACTTGCAACAAACAAATGGTTGAGCAACGTGTAAAAGAGGCAGCTTAAGAATAGGCTCAACCAAAACCGACGTGTGTGAGTCATGGCAAAGCACTTGAGAAGACTAATATACGGATGAGCATTAAGCATCAACGTAGTCTTGGATAGTGGAGATACAAGGTGCATGACATTTCCTCCCCACACACACCAAGCAAAAGGGTTCACAAGCACAGTAAATATGCAAAAAGAAAAACCAACACTTGTGACAACCCATGGTGAAGATAGAAAGCGAAAGCCTCATCAAGACGAGGGATACCAATTAAGATGGCAGCCTCGTCAAGACAAGCATGAGGAAAATGATCTTCACCACACAAGAGTGCATCAAGATGCAACGAGATAAGACATGCACTTAAAGCAAAAGCTTTCACGAAGCCACCAAAGAAATAACATAAGAAAGAAAAGGTGGACGTGAAAGAAAGGATATCATCAAGATATGCAAATTCTCTCAAGTGTATAAGATTCTAGGTAGACGAAATCATGATGATATATATCTACAAAGAAGGATGTACACCTGAAATAGTTACAACACGAAGGAACAAGATATCCAAAAGGAAATCATAAATATACCAATAAGATATTTGCTTGAAGGCATAGCACATGGCTAGATATGGTTTATTGTATATAAATGAGTTCCAACCACACGAGCATCATAGACATCACAACTAGCAACAAGAGATCATTGTTGGGATGCAATGAGAAATGAAACAAATATCACAAGAAAGAATGAATTACATGCCATGATACAACCTACACAAGGTTGATGCAATAAATGTGTGCATGAAGTAGATGAAGATACTTGTTACCGAGATACCATTGGAAGGATGTAGTAGATACCATTTGAAGGTAGATAGTAGTTCATTGATCATCCTAGCTTGACTCCAATAAGCACATGGTGACAACACCTTCCTTGTGAGTGAGCCGAATATCCAATGCATCTCCAATTGTTCCTAGAACAACAACACAAACAAAATGGTACCCAAACTCATTAGGACCAAAGAGTTAGAGAACCAACACTACATAGGACAAACTCCACATAGATATGTGCATATAGATATGAAAATGAATCTCGTGCACATCTCATCCAATTTGAGACTTGGTGGAGTTTCCCCTATATATTGGGTCAAAGAAAGAAAGCATGCCAAAGGAACTACATGAAGTTAAAATGCATGCTCAAGACTTTCAAGAACCGATACCAAAAAATACAAGGAAAAACCAAGTGAAAAGGATACCAAATGGAGAAATCATCACTTGGAAGATATCATTAAAAGATACATCAAGGAATGAGATATCCATTGGAACACACAAAAAAAAGATGTCAAACTCCCAAAGGAGAGGATGGTTCCAAACAAACCAAGCTCTCTACAAAGTTTCATGATGGCACAAAGTACCACAAGAAACGACTTGCCATCCACCAACACACACTTAATATGGATCACAAGATGAATGTTTTATAGAAAATAGGATAGCTCCCCCACGAGTTGTGCATTATAGAGTATTTGCATTTGAATACAAAATGCACAAGGTGGGATCACCACTTTCTCTATATCAAGAAAACACTAGACAAGAACAAGACCACAACAAGATCCTCAAGTGGCACGGAAGGCAATGGGAGTTGACACAATTTAGGCAAGAGATAAAGCAAATAAAAGCAAAGGCCAAAGTAAAGATGATCAATAATTTCTACCACACAAGTGAGTACCAATTGTCAAAAGATAAGAAGTATTTGGAAGTAATTCCCGGTGGTAGATAGCAAGGATATCTGACATCATCTTCACACCAAACACAAGCAAATTGCAACTTGTAGAGCTAACATGCCACCTAGGAACAAGATAATTTACAATATCAATTCTAGGTGACAAAATCTCAAATGTACACATTTTCTAGGCTTGTAGTATGCACATAGCATATTACTCCCCCATAATGTGATACCAATAAAAACTTAACAAGAGGCAACAGAGAATCAACAAGAGATAATTAATGGACCAAATAGAATTTGAATTTCTCATGAGAAGACATACCACATAGAGACTAGATAATCCTGTAATATCAATACTAGATGGTATTCCTCATGTACACACATTTTTAGGATTGTGAGGTGCACAAAGCACATCACTCCCCCAAAATGGGATGTTCCATTAATCTCTCACAAGAGCCAACTAAGATATAAACAAGATGAACAAAGGCTCAACACAGTACACACACATACAAGATGTGCGAACCAACATGCACGTACTTGATTTCTCAAGATAAGCAAATTGGAAGCATACCATATACACGCACATGCCAGGTACAAAACCACAACACGCTAAGGGGCAAGTAACTTTCAATGTAAACAATTTAAGCACGAGTTACCGCAAGGGGGAACATTGGATATAAGATAGAAACTTGATAATCCGAATGACTTGGCTTGAGACAATATGAATGATGAAGACCCCTTAATTCTTCATAATGTAGCCAAGTCTCCAATGACCTCCATCAACACCTATTGATCAAGTTTTAGTTTGTTGGTCCCCAACCAAGTTGGGTCCTAAGAGGTTAGTCGCAATAGGCTTGGCCAACCAAATGTTTCTTTTCTTGACACCACTTTGAGTACCAACAAACTTTGCAAACACATTGCCAACATTATCCTTCCCAAGAGAATAGGCATCATCAATAATAATTGGGTTGGATACGTTACCACTTGTGCATGAAGAAGCGACGCGACCTTTCTCATGACATAAGTAGCAACGTCTACTCTTCATTTTCTTCTCACTTGATTTCTCAACAAGAGAAGCATGAACTTGAGTATTCTTGGGAAGTGGCCTTTCTTCAACTTGTGGTTGAGCATGAGGTTGAACTTGTGGCCGCTTCCCTTGTTGCTTGTCACTAATGGCCTTCTTCTTCAATGGGCAAGATCTCACATGATGCCCTTCAATTTTGCACTTGAAGCAAACAATCTTGGCCAAATTCTTGACTTGTTCTTGGCCCTTCTTCTTGTTCAACTTGGACTCCTTCTTCTTGTTGGAGTTGAATCCAAGTCCACCTTTGTCATTGGGGGATTTTTGCACACTCAAGATATTGTTGAGTGTGGATTTCCCTTCATGACTCTTTTCCAAGTCTTTCTTCAAAGAAGTGACTTGGCCTTGAGCTCTTTGATTTCCTCTACATGGTTAGTCTCAACACAAGTACTAGAGGAAGTATAAGCTTCATCATTAGAGCAACAAGGCAAGGAAAGCAATTCATCACAAGATGTACCAATGTTATGCATAGACGAATTACGAGGACTAGCACAAGGCAATATAGCATTTTGACTAAAAGTAGTGCTAATGTCCACATGAGGCTCACTAGATGTTACCTTAGCAATCATAGACTCATGAGATATTTTTAGCACATTATGGGATACAATAAGATCATCATGAGAGCTAGAAAGCTTTTCATGACTTTCTTCCAATTTCCCATACTTGCTGGATAGCAACTCAAGTTGAGCCCTTAGCTCAACATTGTCCTTTAAAATGGATGCTTCACAAGAAATAGAGTTAGTAGCACAAGCATCATCATTAACAACAAGAGGAGAAGGCAAATTGGCAAGCTTTTTTAAATAAGAAGCGTCAAGTTGAGCATGAGACTCGGTGAGTTTGATGAGCTCACCCTTGATGACCCTTGAACCATTTTCGAGGTGCTCAAAATCCTCAAGGAGTCTAGCATGAGCAACTTCAAGCTTAGCATTTTTAGTTTTGAAATCATTGGCCACCTCAAGTGCTCTATCATGAGATTCCCTCACTCTAGATAATTCTAGAGAAAAAGTCTCCTCAAGAGATTCTTTGGTGGTTTGTTCTAGTTCAAGAGCTTGAGAGAGGTCCGCGATCTCATTTGCGTAATCACGCTCATGAGCTTCCATTTTATCAATGGTGACCTCATGCTCCTCTAGATGAGATTCCAACTCCTCAATGTATTTCTTGCCCTCAATGGCAATAGACATGATTTCCATGAAGTTGGAACGAGCAAGTTTATTTTTGTGAAGAGCTTTAAAAATCATTTCCCCCTTAATTTTGAAGGAAGCAACATTATCATTCTCTTCATCATTATCCTCATAATCATTAGCATTAACATCATCATCAAGTGACATATTGGGGTTCAAAGTAGGAGATACCTTTGACGCCTTAGCCATAAGGCAAAAAGCAATAGATGATGATGTAGGATCCCTTGAGGCACCATTCAAGACCACATCTTGTTCCATGGAGTGTTGGGTTTCCTCTACATTGTTAGCACAACAACTAGAGGAAATACATGCATTTTTATCATGGCAACAAGACATAGCAAGCATATCATCATGAGATTTAGTCAAGCAATTTCTACATGATATGCAAGGACTATCAACACAAGCATGTGAAACATTTGGAGTGCTCGAAGTGTTAAAGTCCAAAGAAGGAGCATTGCAATAAGATAGAGATGAAGAGTCACCAACGATTAGCACACTAACATCATTGCAATGATCAACACTACTCACCATAGCATTACCTTGTGGCAATCCACATGTAGGTGAAGTAGAATAAGTTGAGAATGCAACACGGTCAGAGGTGGAGGGAGAACAATCATCCTTACAAATCTTGGACACGCCATATTTATCTTGAAGCTTTGTCCACAACTCATGAGCATCCCGGAACGGCATGAGTTGAAATATAACTACATTTCTCAAAGCATTGAAAAGAACATTAGAAACTTGAGCATTGAGATAAGAGTTTTTCTCATCCTCTAAAGACAATTTTTGGGGATCCTTTGGAGGGGAAAAACCCATATCTACAATTCACTCTAAATTTGGATCCATGACCCTAAAGAGAATAAGCATGCGAATTACCCAAACATCAAAATTTGTGCCATCGAAACTAAGAGTGTCAGAAAATCCTAATCCCCTAGTCGACATCTTTACTCTCTGGGAGGTTAAGCCTAACAAAGAGAGACGAGGCTCTGATACCAATTGAAAGATCGTGGATGTCGCCTAGAGGGGGTGAATAGGCGCTTTAAAATAATTACATTTTAGGCTTGAACAAATGCGGAATAAACCTAGCGGTTAATTTGCCAAGCACAAAACCTACAACAACAAGGCTTACCTATGTGCACCAACAATTTATGCTAAGCAAGATAAACTACTAGGTGAAAGCAAGATATATGACAAGAAACAATATGGCTATCACAAAGTAAAGTGCATAAGTAAAGAGCTCGGGTAAGAGATAACTGAGGCACACGGAGACAATGATGTATCCCGAAGTTCACACCCTTGCGGACGCTAATCTCCGTTTCGAGCGGTGTGGAGGCACAATGCTCCCCAAGAAGCCACTAGGGCCACCGTAATCTCCTCACGCCCTCGCACAATGCAAGATGACGTGATTGCACTAAGGGACCCTTGAGGGCGCTCATCGAACCCGTACAAGTGGCGACCCTTGGGGGCGGTCACCGAACCCGTACACTTTGGCAACCCTTGGGGCGGTCACCGATACCCGTCAAATTGCTCGAGGCGATCTCCACAACCTAATTGGAGACCCCGACGCTTGCCCGGAGCTATACACCACAATGATTGAGCTCCGAACAACACCGACCGTCTAGGGCGCCAAGGCACCCAAGAGGAACAAGCTCTACGGTGTCCAAACACCCAAGAGTAACAAGCTCAAGGGTACCAAGCACCCAAGAGTAATAAGCTTCTGAACTTGTAACTTCCACGTATCACGTGGAGAACTCAAACCGATGCAGCAAATGCAATGGCAAGGGCACACGGAGTGCCCAAATCCTTCTCTCTCAAATCCCATCGAAGCAACTAATGCTAGGGAGGAAGATGAGAGGAAGAACAAGAAGGAGAACACCAAGAACTCCAAGATCTAGATCCAATGGGTCCCCCTCACATAGAGGAGAAAGTGATTGGTGGAAATGTGGATCTAGATCTCCTCTCTCTTTTCCCTCAAAAACTAGCAAGAATCCATGGAGGGATTGAGAGTTAGCAAGATCGAAGAAGGTCAACAATGGGGAAGTACACGAGCTCGAAGGATAAGGTTCAATGGGGAAGAAGAACCCCTTTTATACGTGGGGAAAAATCCAACCGTTATGCTCACATCCCGCATAGAGCGGTACTACCGCTTGAAGGAGCGGTACTACCGCTAGGGCGGTAGTACCCCTTTGAAAAACAACAACGAGGAGGCAAAAGGCCAGTAGAACCGCCGGAGCGGTACTACCGTTCGTCCTCACGGTACTACCACTCGACCCCGCGGTACTACCGCAAATGGTAGCGGTACTACTACTTGCGAGCGGTACTAAAAAATACTTCCGTGCCTATCTCCGCTGAGCAAAACACGAGATTTTGGTCCGGAGCGGTACTACCGCTCAGGAGCCGCAGTAGTACAGTCTGGAGCAGTACTACCACTCAGGAGCCACGGTAGTACCGCTCTGGAGCGGTAGTAAAAATTTACATCCGCTCTAGTCGCGGTAGTACCGCTGCAGCCTTTACCAAAAGAGCCACAACTTTTGCAAACAAACTCCAAATTCAACGAAACCAAATTTGTTGGAAAGCTAATGACATGGGCTAACACAATATTGATAGAAATATCATTAAGAAGCAAATGATAAAAGGCCCATAAGAAAATGGTGAGAATCCTTCCTCGGATAAGATCGGTAAAACCTCCACCGAAAACATCATAGAAGACGCATGCGAACTCCGTTTTCGATGAACTCAAGCTTGTCATCAAGATGACCATAAGCTCTAAGACTCACAAAGAGAACCAGACAAGAACCAAGAAACATGATGAAAGGATGTAATGGTTTGAGCTCTCTACCAACGATACGATCAAGCTACCAACTTGAGAGCCCCCCATGATAGTACGACAAACGATCCTATAACCCGGTCTCCCAACTACCACCACGAGACCGGTAAAATAGAAAACCTATAAAGGGCAAACCTTTGCCTTGCACATGGTCCACTTGAGCTAGATGATGATTATCTTGACTCCCTCAAGTTGGACCACCTTTCTTGACTGCGTTGGCTTGATGAAGACTAGATGATTGCTCCCCCATAGTCCACTATGGGTGAGCCACTCTTCGGCACATCTTCACAATTCCATTGACACCACAATGGTTGGCAAGATTCAAGCACTTGATCTCTTCGTGATGCTCCACTTGAACTTGCACACGGCAATCTTGATGACGATCACCACTTGATGTCATCCTTTCCATGGGTTGTATGATATCTTCCTCTTGACGCAAGCCCATGGACACGTACCTAACCCCACATAGAACTCTCACATAGACCATGGGTTAGTACACAAAGTGCAATGGACAATGCTTACCATACCATGGGATCACTTGATCCCTCTCGGTTCATCTTCTACGCTTTGTGAGTTGATCTTGATCAACCTTGAATCTTTCCAACTCTCTTCATTTGGATGATGTCTTGAAGGTAAACATGAATGATCACAAAATCTTCTTCTTCAAGACATGCTTGCAATAAGCTCAACACTCACATGACCAATCTTTGGATAATTCCTTAATAGCACCTTGGTCAACTCATAAACTCCTTGAAACCAACACATGGACTTCAAGAAAAGCCTAAGGAAAAACCCTTCAAATATAATTCAAGGCAACCATTAGTCCATAGAGATTGTAATTAATTACCAAAACCAAACATGGGGGCACATAATGGTCTTTCACCGGTGCAAGCGGACGACGACGACACGGTGACGGTGGCATCGGGTGTGGGTGCGGGAGAGAGCAGCGATGCGAGGAGGAGAAAAAGAGGAACTAGGGTTCGTCCATGGGCAGAGGGGGATCGGATGTCATCCTTATCCTCATGGGGGAGACGGGGGATGCTCGGCACACGTCCATCCGAGCAATGGATGAGCACTGTTCGTCTAGCACGCCCTTGTGAATAGAGATGGGAGAAGTTGCAAGGGTGGGCTGGGCCTATGTTGTGCATGTTGGGCCTAAGTGCACAGTGATCCACCTCATCTTTTCTATTTTTTCTGCTTTCAACTGTAGGGCACTGTTTTGCATTTTAATTAAATTCAAAAGAATTTTGTTACACATGAAACTTTTCACATAAATACCTTGCAATGCTTTGGGATCTAACCACAAACTTTAGGGGCATTTTGTAGCGTATAATTAATTCTTTATTTTTGAAAAGACCAATTTATTTGTTGTTGGAACACTTATTAAATTCCTAGGGATTTATCTGTGAGTCAAATGAAGTTGGTTTCCACATGAAAATGATATGGGGAATTTATAGAACTATTCAAACATTTTAGCTTTATAGTTCAAGGAAAAATAATTTGACTTGTCTTTTAAAATTTGAATTTAAGGTCGGTTTGGAACAAAGTGAAGATGAGCAAAATTTAATTATGATGATGTGGCACCATTAACAGGAGTTTACTGTAGCGTGACACCCGGGGTGTTACAAATCTCCTCCAATGCAAGAAATCTCATCCCAAGATTTAGGAGGTGGAGTAAGGGGGGAAGTTCTGGTTACGAAGTTCTACCGAATCTTCTTATTATTGTTTGTTGTTCTCAAAGAAGTTGATCCCTTTCATTGATGCCCTCATTTCTCTGCTTCGGGTCATTATGATGAAGTCATCATCCTTTCTTCGGGAACTCCATTGTAATTACGAAAAGGATAAGGGGTAGCTTCGGAAGAATGGCCCTCTATGAGGTTGTATCTGGTAGATAGCTCAAGGAATGTGGTAGAAAGTATCTCTCGAATTGAACTTAAGAGAATATCGAGATTAAAATAAGAAGGTACCACAAGAAGTTTCGAGTGGGTAGGCAATCACTTGATGCCTAATCAGAAGGCGAAAGGTGTTCAGAGCAATGAAAATAAATATTGCGCCTGATACCAGACTAGATCATCCATAGGATGGTGGCTCGTGAATTTCATATGAAGACAAGTGCAAAGGATACTTCAGAATCAAGGTTGTAAAGGAGAGTCAGGTTTCGATCTTGTGAAACTGTGGGTTATGGGACCACCATGTGGGTTAAAAGTAGAAAGGGCGCTGACATCTTGCACGGTCATGATAGCATGGCATGTTAGAGGATAGCTTGTCAGTTATGTTGGCAACAACGTTGGTACTAAGGACGAGGGACGAAGAGAACCATTTTCCTGCTCGTTGAAACGAGGCGGACCAATAGGCAAAGTTCTCGTCCATCGGTGGATACCAAAATGTCATTAACACTAGTAACAAGGTCTTACTAACAGAGTTGTACATCGAGGTGTTTACTGCTTAGATCATAAAGGTCACAAGTAAGGTTAAACAAAACAATGGAAAGGAAAATGTGATTATTAAGTTAATCAGAACAAGGGAAAGAAAATGTGTTTACCCACAAATATCAGGAGTATAAACTTCCCAAGGACAAGAAGAGGATAATATCCATGCCAGTTTAGTAAGTAGATTACCATTTAGATAAAGGGGAGAGGAAATTCATGACTTTACCCATACAACGGTGTTTTGGATAAGTGATCAAGAAACATTTAGCATCGCGCCTCCAATGTTCTTGATGATGTTCGGAGTACCATAGTCATGCTTCGGGATAGCATTGACATGGTCACCAGGTAAAGGTCGGACCTTGGGAACACAAAGGATCCATCGGAAATTTCTAGAACATCTCATGCAATTTTATCAGGAAACGACGAGGATGTGGCCGATGGGTTCAGCAGCAATCCATCGACATGTCAAAAAGGATGTATTTCCAAAATTATTTGAGGGAGAAGACAAGAATGTTGTCGATGATAACACCAATCGTCGAGGGGCAAGGATGGTATTTCTCATTGGGAACTCAATTGATATCCTGGAAGAGCTGAAATTGTTGATGATGATCACAACACATTTGTCGAGAGAATTCATGAAGATATAATCAATCTGCGATGACATCAAGTCAAAGGAATGATGAAGCGAAGGGTTATTGGAACCACAGGTGTGACACAAACTCGAAATCAAGCTTGCTGTTCAAGGAGAAATGATATGACAAGGAAGATCGACATAAGCTTAGCTCGTCATCGAAAGTTGTGCTCCGGGAAGAAGGACCAGGTAGCATAGTTAAAATTTAGCACGATAATAATATAGCTGATCAGGCTAGGAATGACTTAAAGGATTATTAAACTCATAAGCAACGTAAATTACTTAGAGTTATTCAATCGGAGTGCGGAATCGATTCGCCTATCGGTGTTCTCGGGTGACTAATAACTCAAAACCCGAGGGAAACCTGAAATCGATGAGAAGAAATACTAGAAGAAGACTCATAGGAAGCAACATAGTTCTTTGATATTCTCGAGATGCCGGAGGGTAATACTCGACGGAAGATCAAAATAGGGGTTACTGAGATGTATTGATCTGCGGAAGACAAGTGCTTTAAATGTTCTGGGAAATGGAATCAAAGGGGAACAATCATGGTCAGAACCACGGTTGCAAAGGTTCAGTTATAGATACCAGATGAACTAATCACAAGGGGATTATTATTATAACAAGAAGCTTCCATAGTAAGTTCCACATCGGGTCCATGGGCATGATCACAAAGGTTCAAGGTCAACTCCCACTTCTTCAATGTGTAACCTTCCATTCACTTCTCACTTTCGATGAAGTTGTAGTGTAGAAATTATATCTGGCAAAACACCAGAAGAGTATGACTCGTGAAAACTCTCGGGTTCACACAGATTAGGGAAGGCATAGGTTCAACCCGTAGGGGCATCTTAGGAACATATACCACAAACTTTAAAGAGTAAATAACACAAGCTCGAAGATAGAGCATGGTTGACACAAGGAGAGGATACAATTTGCCAAAGGCATTATGCAACAGGGAAGAACTCACAATGTGATTGAATATGAAGGGCTCTGTCGGATAATAATCCAATCAAGGGTCTGGTGGTCCACAAAGAATCTGATGTGAGTATTGGTACTCAACCATAAGAAGAAAGAATGCGAGGAGATCAGATTATAGAAACAAATACTAATTCAAAGCTCAAATGCAAAGGAATTACGATTTCCAAATCAAGGGATCAGAAGCAAACGCTCTAATTAAGGATGGATAAGTTGAATATACTTAGGGGTACAATCGACGGCAACTTGATTGGTCGAGAACCAGCTAATGTCCGGAGTGACGTCTGAGCCGAAGGGACGAAATCTAGTTTCGACTGAAGTTTGAGACCATTGATACGTCTCCAACGTATCTAATTTTCCAAACACTTTTGCCCTTGTTTTGGACTCTAACTTGCATGATTTGAATGAAACTAACCCGGACTGACACTGTTTTCAGCAGAACTGCCATGATGTTGTTTTATGTGTAGAAAACAAAAGTTCTCGGAATGTCCTGAAAATCCACGGAGGCACTTTTTGGAAAATATAAAAAATACTTGCGAAAGAATCAAGACCAGGGGCCCATACCCTGTCCATGAGGATGCGGGGTGCGCCCTCCCCCTGGGCGCGCCCCCTATCTCGTGGGCCCCCTGAGGCTCCGCCGACCTCAACTCCAACTCCATATATTCCGTCTCGCGGAGAAAAAAATAAGAGAGAAAGTTTCATCGCGTTTTACGACACGGAGCCGCCGCCAAGCCCTAATCTCTCTCGGGAGGGCTGATCTGGAGTCCGTTCGGGGCTCCGGAGAGGGGGATTCATCGCCGTCGTCATCATCAACCATCCTCCATCACCTATTGCATGATGCTCACCGCCGTGCATGAGTAATTCCATCGTAGGCTTGCTGGACGGTGATGGGTTGGATGATATTTACCATGTAATCAAGTTAGTTTTGTTAGGGTTTGATCCCTAGTATCCACTATGTTCTGAGATTGATGTTGCTATGACTTTGCTATGCTTAATGCTTGTCACTAGGGCCCGAGTGCCATGATTTCAGATCTGAACCTATTATGTTTTCATGAATATATGTGTGTTCTTGATCCTATCTTGCAAGTCTATAGTCACATATTATTTGTTATGATCCGACAACCCCGAAGTGACAATAATCGGGATACTTCTCGGTGATGACCATAGTTTGAGGAGTTCATGTATTCACTATGTGCTAATGCTTTGTTCCGGTTCTCTATTAAAAGGAGGCCTTAATATCCCTTAGTTTCCACTAGGACCCCGCTTCCACAGGAGGGTAGGACAAAAGATGTCATGCAAGTTCTTTTCCATAAGCATGTATGACTATTTACGGAATACATGCCTTCATTACATTGATGAACTGGAGCTAGTTCTGTGTCACCCTATGTTATAGCTATTACATGAGGAATCGCATCCGACATAATTTGTTGGGGAACGTAGTAATTTCAAAAATTTTCCTACGCACACGCAAGATCATGGTGATGCATAGCAACGAGAGGGGAGAGTGTTGTCTACATACCCTTGTAGACCCGGGCGAAGCGATCACAACGTAGAGGAAGTAGTCGACGTTCTCCTCGCGATCCGACCGATCCGGCGCCGTTACTCCGACGCCCCGAGTTCTTGACACACGACAGCTCGATGACGTCCCTCGACTCGATCCAGCCGAGTGTCGAGGAGAGTTCCACAAGACGACGGCGCAGGACGATCTTGATGTTTCACGGCGCAGGCTTCGCTTAAGCTTCATGACAGTATAACCGAGGTGGAATATAGTGGAGGGGGCACCGACACGGCTAAGGAACGATCTCACGATCAACTTGTGTGTTCCAAGGTGCCCCCTGCCCCAGATATAAAGGAGCCGGGGGAGGGGGCGGCCAAAGGAGGCGCGCCAGGAGTCCTACTCCCCGGGAGTAGGATTCCCCAATCCTAGTCCAACTAGGATTCCTGAGGGGAAAAGAGAGAGGGGGGCCCCTTCTCCTAGTCCTAATAGGACTAGGGAAGGGGGAGGCGCAGCCCCTAGGGCTGCCCTTCTCCTTTCCACCAAGGCCCATAGAGGCCCATTTACCTCCCGGGGTTCCGGTAACCTCCGGTACTCCAGAATTCCGCTTGCCGGAACCATTCAACTCCAAACATAGGCTTCCAATATATCAATCTTTATGTCTCGACCATTCCGAGACTCCTCGTCATGTCCGTGATCACATCCGGACTCGAACTCCTTCGGTACATCAAAATACATAAACTCATAATAACCGCCATCGAAACCTTAAGCGTGCGGACCCTACGGTTCGAGAACAATGTAGACATGACCTAGAACTATTCACGGTCAATAACCAACAGCGGGACCTGGATGCCCATATTGGTTCCTACATATTCTACGAAGATCTTTATCGGTCGACCGCATAACAACATACGTTGTTCCTTTGTCATCGGTATGTTACTTGCCCGAGATTCGATCGTCGGTATCCAATACCTAGTTCAATCTCGTTATCGGCAAGTCTCTTTACTCGTTCCGTAATACATCATCTCACAACTAGCTCATTAGTTGTAGTGCTTGCAAGGCTTCGATGATGTGCATTACCGAGAGGGCCCAGAGATACCTCTCCGACAATCGGAGTGACAAAACCTAATCTCAAATACGCCAACCCAACATCGCCTTTGGAGACACTGTAGTACTCCTTTATAATCACCCGATTACGTTGTGATGTTTGGTAGCACCCAAAGTGTTCCTCCGCAAACGGAGTTGCATAATCTCATAGTTACAGGAACATGTATATGTCATGGATAAAAGCAGAGCAACATACTAAACGATCGTGTGCTAAGCTAAGGGAATGGGTCATGTCAATCGATCATTCTACTAATGATGTGACCTTGTTAATCAAATAACAACTCCTTGTTCATGGTCGGAAACATAACCATCTTTGATTAACAAGCTAGTCTAGTAGAGGCATACTAGTGACATGTTGTTTGTCTATGCATTCACACATGTATCATGTTTCCTGTTAATACAATTCTAGCATGAATGATAAACATTTATCATGAAATAAGGAAATAAATAATAACTTTATTATTGCCTCTAGGGCATATTTCCTTGAGCCTCCCACTTGCACTAGAGTCAATAATCTAGATTACACAAGAATGATTCTAACACCCATGGAGTCTTGGTGCTGATCATGTTTTGCTCGTGGAAGAGGCTTAGTCAATGGGTCTCGCAACATTCAGATCCGTATGTATCTTGCAAATCTCTATGTCTCGATCCGACTAAGTCCCGGATGGAATTGAAGCGCCTCTTGATGTGCTTGGTCCTCTTGTGAAATCTGGATTCCTTTGCTAAGGCAATTGCTCCAAGATTGTCACGAAGATTTTCATTGGACCCGATGCACTAGGTATGACACCTAGATCGGATATGAACTCCTTCATCCGCACTCCTTCATTAGCTGCTCCGAAGCTGCTATGTATTCCGCTTCACATGTAGATCCCGCCACGACGCTTTGTTTAGAACTGCACCAACCGACAGCTCCTCCGCTTAGTGTAAATACGATCCGGTCTGCGATTTAGAATCGTCGGATCGGTGTCAAAGCTTGCATCAACGTAACGTTCACGATGAGCTCTTTGTCACCTCCATATACGAGAAACATATCCTTCGTCCTTTTCGTGTATTTCAGATGTTCTTGACCGCTGTCCCGATGATCCTCTGGATTACTTTGGTACCTCCTCGCTAGGCTTATAGCAAGGCACACATCAGTGTCCGTACACAAGCATTGCATACATGATAGAGCCTATGGCTGAAGCATAGGAACATCTTTCATTTTCTCTCTATCTTCTGCAGTGGTCGGGCATTGAGTCCGACTCAACTTCACACCTTGTAACACGTGCAAGAACCCTTTCTTTGCTTGATCCATTTTGAACTTCTTCAAAACTTTATCAAGGTATGTACTTTGTGAAAGTCCAATTAAGCGCCTTGATCTATCTCTATAGATCTTAATGCCCAATATGTAAGCAGCTTCACCGAGGTCTTTCATTGAAAAACTCTTATTCAAGTATCCCTTTATGCTATCCAGAATTCTATATCATTTCCGATCAGCAATATGTCATCCACATATAATATCGAAATGCTACAGAGCTCCCACTCACTTTCTTGTAAATACAGGCTTCTCCAAAAGTCTCAGACAAACCCAAATGCTTTGATCACACTATCAAATCGTTTATTCCAACTCCGAGATGCTTGCACCAGTCCATAGATGGATCGCTGGAGCTTGCATACTTTGTTAGCTCCCTTTGGATCGATAAAACCTTCGGTTGCATCATATACAACTCTTCTTCCGTAAATCCATTCAGAATGCGTCTTTACATCCATTTGCCAAATTTCATAATCATAAAATGCGGCAATCGCTAACATGATTCGGACGGACTTAAGCATCGCCACTGGTGAGAAGGTCTCATCGTAGTCAACCCCTTGAACTTGCCGAAACCTTTCGCGACAAGTCGAGCTTTATAGACGAGAATATTACCGCCGTCGGTCTTCTTCTTGAAGATCCACTTGTTTTCTATTGCTTGCCTACCCTCGGCAAGTCAACCAAAGTCCACACTTTGTTTTCATACATGGATCCCATCTCGATTTCATGGCCTCAAGCCATTTTATGGAATCTGGGCTCACCATCGCTTCTTCATAGTTCGTAGGTTCATCATGATCTAGTAGCATGACTTCCGAACAGGATTACCGTACCACTCAAAAGCGGATCTTACTCGTTGATCTACGAGGTTCTCAGAAGAACTTGATCTCAAGTTTCATGATCAACATCATCAACTTCCTCACTACTTGGCGCAGTGTCTCGTAAACTGGTTTCGCGATTTAACTACTTTCAAGTAAGGGAGAAGGTACTACTACCTCATCAAGTTCCACTTTCCTCCCACTCACTTCTTTCGAGAGAAACTCCTTCTCTAGAAAGGATCCATTCTTAGCAACGAATGTCTTGCCTTCGGATCTGTGATAGAAGGTGTACCCAACTGCTTCCTTTGGGTATCCTATGAAGACACATTTCTCGATTTGGGTTCGAGCTTATCAGTTGAAGCTTTTTCACATAAGCATCGCATCCCCAAACTTTAAGAAACGACAACTTTGGTTTCTTGCTAAACCACAGTTCATAAGGTGTCGCCTCAACGGATTTTGACGGTGTTCTATTCAAGGTGAATGCGGCCGTCTCTAGAGCATAACCCCAAAACGATAGCGGTAAATCTGAAGAGACATCATAGATCGTACCATATCTAGTAAAGTACGACTGACGCTCGGACACACCATTACGCTGTGGTGTTCCGGTGGCGTGAGTTGCGTAAACTATTCCGCATTGTTTCAAATGTTGACCAAACTCAGAACTCAAATATTCACCTCCACGATCGATCGTAGAAATTTGATTTTCTTGTTACGATGATTTTCAACTTCACTCTGAAATTCTTTGAACTTTTCAAACGTTTCAGACTTATGTTTCATTAAGTAGATATACCCATATCCGCTTAAGTCATCTGTGAAGGTGAGAAAATAACGATATCCGCCACGAGCCTCAACATTCATCGGACCACATACATCTGTATGTATGATTTCCAACAAATCCGTTGCTCTCTCCATAGTACCGAGAACGGTGTTCTAGTCATCTTGCCCATGAGGCACGGTTCGCAAGTGCCAAGTGATTCATAATCAAGTGACTCCAAAAGTCCATCAAGATGGAGTTTCTTCATGCGCTTTACATCGATATGACCTAAACGGCAAGTGCCACAAATAAGTTGCACTTTCGTTATCAACTCTGCATCTTTTGGCTTCAACATTATGAATATGTGTATCACTACTATCGAGATTCATCAAAATAGACCATTCCTCAAGGGTGCATGACCATAAAAGATATTACTCATATAAATAGAACAACCATTATTCTCTCGATTTAAATGAATAACCGCCTCGCATCAAACAAGATCCAGATATAATGTTCATGCTCAACGCAGCACCAAATAACAATTATTTAGGTCTAAAACTAATCCCGAAGGTAGATGTAGAGGTAGCGTGTCGATCGCGATCACATCGACTTTGGAACCATTTCCCACGCAAGATCGTCACCTCGCCCTTTGCCGAGTTCGCAATCCGTAGTCCCTGCTTCGAGTTGCAAATATTAGCAATGTAACCGAGATCAAATACCAGTGCTACTACGAGCTCTAGTAAGGTACACATCAATAACATGTATATCACATATACCTTTGTTCACCTTGCCATCCTTCTTATCCGCCAAATACTTGGGGCAGTTCCGCTTCAAAGGACTACCGCTTGCGGTAGAAGCACTCGGCCAGGTTTAGGGCCGACTTGGGTTTCTTCTCCGAGCAAACAACTTGCTTGCTGTTCTTCTTGAGATTCCCTTCTTCTTCCCTTTGCCTTTCTTCTTGAAACTAGTGGTCTTATTGACCATCAACACTTGATGCTCCTTCTTGATTTCTACCTCCGCAGCCTTTAGCATTGCGAAGAGCTCTGCATAGTCTTTACTAACCCTTGCATATTATAGTTCATCACGAAGCCTTTGTAGCTTGGTGGCAAGTGATTGAGAATTCATCAATGACACAATCATCCGGAAGATTAACTCCCAATTGTGTCAAGTGATTGTAGTACCCGGACATTACGAGTATATGCTCACTAATGTAACTATTCTCCTCCATCTTGCAGCTATAGAACTTATTGGAGACTTCATATCTCTCAATCCGGGCATTCTGTTGGAATATCAACTTCAACTCCGAACATCTCATATGCTCCATGACGCTCAAAACGCCGTTGAAGTCCCGGTTCTAAGCCGTAAAGCATGGCACATGAACTATAGAGTAGTCATCGACTTTGCTCGCCAGACGCTCATAACATCCGGCGTTGCTCCAAAGAAGAAGTTCGCACCTAGCGGTGCATCCAGACGTAGCTCTTACGTGCAGCAATGAGGATGATCCTCGTTACGGACCCAAATCCGTGTAATTGCTACCATCATCTTTCAACTTTGCTTTCTCAAGGAACGCATTAAAATTCAACGGAACAACAAAGACGAGCCATCTATCTACAATCAAACATAAACAAGCAAGATACTATCGGTACTAAGTTCATGATAAATTTAAGTTCGATTAATCATATTACTAAAGAACTCCCACTTAGAAAGACATCCTCTAGTCATCTAAGTGATCACGTGATCCAAATCAACTAAACCATAACCGATCATCACGTGAAATGGAGTAGTTTTCAATGGTGAACATCTTATGTTGATCATATCTACTATATGATTCACGCCGACCTTTCGGTCTCCGTGTTCCGAGGCCATATCGCATATGCTAGGCTCGTCAAGTATAACCCGAGTATTCTGCGTGTGCAAAACTGGCTTGCACCCGTTGTAGATGGACGAGAGCTTATCACACCCGATCATCACGTGGTGTCCGGGCACGATTTAACTTTGGCAACGGTGCATACCGGGAGAACACTTCTTGATAATTTAGTGAGAGATCATCTTATAATGCTACCGTCAATCAAAGCAAGATAAGATGCATAAAAGGATAAACATCACATGCAAATCAATATAAGTGATATGATATGGTCATCATCATCTTGTGCTTTCACGATCTCCATCTTGCAGCACCACCATGATCACCATCGTCACCGGCGCGACACCTTGATCTCCATCGCAGCATCGTTGTCGTCTCGCCAAAACTTATGCTTCTACGACTATCGCTACCGCTTAGTGATAAAGTAAAGCATTACAGGGCGATTGCATTGCATACAATAAAGCGACAACCATATGGCTCCAGCCAGTTGCCGATAACTTCGGTTACAAAACATGATCATCTCATACAATAAAATATAGCATCACGTCTTGACCATATCACATCACAACATGCCCTGCAAAAACAAGTTAGACGTCCTCTACTTTGTTGTTGCAAATTTTACGTGGCTGCTACGGGCTTAAGCAAGAACCAGTCTCACCCACGCATCAAAACCACAACGATATTTCAAATAGACTCCGTTTAACCTTCTCAAGGACCGGGCGTAGCCACACTCGGTTCAACTAAAGTGAGAGAGACAGCACCCACCGGTCACCTTTAAGCAACGAGTGCTCACAGCGGTGAAACCAGTCTCGCGAAGCGTCACGCGTAATGTCGGTCCGGGCCGCTTCATCTCACAATACCGCTGAACCAAAGTATGACATGCTGGTAGGTAGTATGACTTGTATCGCCCACAACTCACTTGTGTTCTACTCGTGCAAAACATCAAACCATAGAAAAACCTAGGCTCGGATGCCTTTGTTGGGGAACGAGTAATTTCAAAATTTTCCTACGCACACGCAAGATCATGGTGATGCATAGCAACGAGAGGGGAGAGTGTTGTCTACATACCCTTGTAGACCCGGCGAAGCGATCACAACGTAGAGGAAGTAGTCGACGTTCTCCTCGCGATCCGACCGATCCCGCGCCGTTACTCGACGCCCGAGTTCTTGACACACGACAGCTCGATGACGTCCCTCAGACTCCGATCCAGCCGAGTGTCGAGGGAGAGTTCCACAAGACGACGGCGTGCAGGACGATCTTGATGTTTCACGGCGCAGGCTTCGCTTAAGCTTCATGACAGATAACCGAGGTGGAATATAGTGGAGGGGGCACCGACACGGCTAAGGAACGATCTCACGATCAACTTGTGTGTTCCAAGGTGCCCCCTGCCTCAGATATAAAGGAGCGGGGGGGGGGGGCGGCCAAAGGAGGGCGCCAGGAGTCCTACTCCCTCGGGAGTAGGATTCCCCCAATCCTAGTCCAACTAGGATTCCGGAGGGGAAAAGAGAGAGAGGGCGGCCCCTTCTCCTAGTCCTAATAGGACTAGGGAAGGGGAGGGCGCAGCCCCTAGGGCTGCCCTTCTCCTTTCCACCAAGGCCCATAGAGGCCCATTTACCTCCCGGGGTTCCAGAACCTCCTGTACTCGGTAGAATTCCGCTGCCGCCGAACCATTCCAACTCCAAACATAGGCTTCCAATATATCAATCTTTATGTCTCGACCATTCCGAGACTCCTCGTCATGTCCGTGATCACATCCGGACTCGAACTCCTTGGTACATCAAAATACATAAACTCATAATAAGCGCCATCGAAACCTTGCGTGCGGACCCTACGGTTCGAGAACAATGTAGACATGACCTAGAACTATTCACGGTCAATAACCAACAGCGGACCTGGATGCCCATATTGGTTCCTACATATTCTACGAAGATCTTTATCGGTCGATCGCATAACAACATACGTTGTTCCCTTTGTCATCGGTATGTTACTTGCCCGAGATTCGATCGTCGGTATCCAATACCTAGTTCAATCTCGCTATCGCAAGTCTCTTTACTCGTTCCGTAATACATCATCTCACAACTAGCTCATTAGTTGTAGTGCTTGCAAGGCTTCAGTGATGTGCATTACCGAGAGGGCCCAGAGATACCTCTCCGACAATCGGAGTGACAAAACCTAATCTCGAAATACGCCAACCCAACATCTGCCTTTGGAGACACCTGTAGTACTCCTTTATAATCACCCAGTTACGTTGTGATGTTTGGTAGCACCCAAAGTGTTCCTCCGGCAAACGGGAGTTGCATAATCTCATAGTTACAGGAACATGTATATGTCATGGATAAAAGCAGTAGCAACATACTAAACGATCGTGTGCTAAGCTAAGGGAATGGGTCATGTCAATCAGATCATTCTACTAATGATGTGACCTTGTTAATCAAATAACAACTCCTTGTTCATGGTCAGGAAACATAACCATCTTTGATTAACAAGCTAGTCTAGTAGAGGCATACTAGTGACATGTTGTTTGTCTATGCATTCACACATGTATCATGTTTCCGGTTAATACAATTCTAGCATGAATGATAAACATTTATCATGAAATAAGGAAATAAATAATAACTTTATTATTGCCTCTAGGGCATATTTCCTTCATAATTATCCATCACTGATCCATTGCCTACGAGCTTTTCACATATTGTGCTTTGCTTATTTACTTTTCTGTTGCTATTGTTACAATCACTACAAAACCCCAAAAACATTTATCTTTGCTTTTGCTATCGTTACCTTTATTATCATAGCACTTTTGCTACTAAACACTTTGCTGTAGATACTAAGTTATCCAGGTGTGGTTGAATTGACACCTCAACTGCTAATACTCAAGAATATTGTTTGGCTCCCCTTGTGTCGAATCAATAAATTTGGGTTGGATACTTTACCCTCGAAAGCTGTTACGATCCCCTACACTTGTGGGTTATCAAGACTAATTTCTGGCGCCGTTGCCGGGGAGCATAGCTCTATTCTCTGAGTCACTTGGGATTTATATCTATTGATCACTATGAAGAACTTGAAAGACGACCGAACTACTATTTTGCCCTCAACTATGAGGGGAGGTAAGGAACTGCCATCTAGCCTTGCACTAGATTCTCCTTCTGTTATTAGTTAGCTTGCGACACCTAAACCTGCTACTGCTATGAATTCTGATATGTCGCATGTTATTGATGATGCCACTTCTGCTATGAATGATGAAACTACTTCTATGCTTGATACTACTTTGCCATTGGGTGAATTTCTTGATGAACAACTTGCTAGAGTTAGGGGGAATGAAAATACTGAAGAACCTATTATTGATGATAGTGATGATGAAGGTTCTCCCAATGATTATGTATTACCTGTTGTTCCTAAGGGTTATGTAATGAATGAAGAAGCTGCTAGGGAAATCTTTGCTTGCAATGATAAATCTGATCTTAAGAAATTATTAGGTAAATGGAAGAAGCGGTCTCTTAATGCTAGAATGAAACCCGATCCTGCTTTTGCTACTTCACCTATCTGTGTTACTAATAAGGATTATGAATTCTCTGTTGATCCTGAAATTATTACTCTAGTTGAATCTGATCCTTTTTATGGCCTTGAATCTGAAAGTGTTGTGGCACATCTTACAAGGTTGAATGATATAGCCACCCTACTTACTAATGATGAGAAGTCTCGCTATTTATATATCCTTCAGATATTTCCGTTCTCATTAAAGGGCGATGCTAAGACTTGGTATAATTCTCTTGCTCCTGGTTGTGTGCGTAGTCCCCAGGATATGATTTATTACTTCTCTGCTAAATATTTCCCTGCTCATAAGAAACAAGATGCCTTGTGGGAAATATATAATTTTGTGCAAATCAAAGAAGAGAGTCCCCCACAAGCTTGGGGGAGGCTTCTCCGGTTACTTAATGCTTTGCCTGATCATCCTCTTAAGAAAAATGAAATACTTGACATCTTTTATAATGGACTAATCGATGCTTCCAAGGACTACTTGGATAGTTGTGCTGGTTGCGTTTTCAGGGAAAGAACAGTCGACGAAGCTAAAATATTATTGAATAATATGTTGACTAAGGAAAATAATTGGACTCTTCCTGAGCCAATTCCTGAACCAATTGAGCCAACTCCTGAGCCTATTTTTAAACCCACTCCAAGAAGAGAGGTGTTTTATTTCTCATCCCAAGATATGCAAGAGGCAAAGAAATCAATGAAAGAAAAAGGTATTAAAGTGAAGATGTTAAGAATTTACCTCCTATTGAAGAAATGCATGGTCTTAATATACCTTTCAAGAACTACATTGTCTTGATAACCCGACTACGTAGTAAAGGTAAATTCTCTCTATAGATATGATAAAGTTGAAATCCCCTCTACTAAATTTCATAGCCCATGCTTAGATGAATTTGATGACTTTATGGCTAGACAAGAAAGTTCTAATGCTTATGTTGGTAGAGAGTTAAAGAATAATGTTTTCGAGATAGGATGCGTCGGTGATAATCTTGCTAGAGTTAAAGATGAACTTCACCGCGTTAGCAAATATGCTTCTATGGTTGCTACTCAAGCTGAGCAAGTACCTAAAGCTCAAAATGATTTGCTTGATGAATTAAATAGTAAAAATGACTTTGCTGTTAGAGTGGCTACTAGAACTGGTAGAATGACTCAGGAACCCTTGTATCCTGAAGGCCACCCTAAGAGAATCGAGCAAGATTCTCACAGAAATATTTTAGAGGCACCTAGTTCTTCCAAAAAGAAGAAAAAGAAAAACGATAGAACTTTGCACGCTTCTAGTGAACCTACTGTAGACACACCTGAGAATCCCAATGATATTTCTATTTCTGATGCTGAAGCTCAATCAGGTGATGAACATGAACCTAGTGATAATGTTAATGATAATGTTCATGTTGATGCTCAACCTAGCAAAAATAATGATGTAGAGATTGAACCTGTTGTTGATCTTGATAACCCACAATCAAAGAATCAACGTTATGATAAGAGAGATTTTGTTGCTAGGAAGCACAGTAAAGAAAGAGAACCGTGGGTTCAGAAACCCATTCCCTTTCCTCCTAAACCATCCAAGTCAAAGGATGATGAGGATTTTGAGCGCTTTGTTGAAATGATTAGACCTATTTTCTTACGTATGCGCTTAACTGATATGCTCAAAGTAAATCCTTATGCTAAGTATATGAAGGATATCATTACAAACAAAAGAAAGATACCGGAAGCTGAAATTTCCACCATGCTTGCTAATTACACTTTTAAGGATGGAATACGAAAGAAACTTGGAGATCCAGGTGTACCAACTATACCATGCTCCTTTAAAAGAAATTATGTTAGAACTGCTTTATGTGATCCTGGAGCCGGTGTTAGTGTTATGCCTCTCTCTTTATATCGTAGACTTGAATTGAATAAGTTGACACCTACTGAAATATCTTTGCAAATGGCCGATAAATCAACTGCTATACCTGTCGACATTTGTGAGGACGTGCCTGTTGTGGTTGCAAATGTCACTATCTTAACAGACTTTGTTATTCTTGATATTCCCGAGGACGATAGTATGTCTATTATTCTTGGTAGACCTTTTCTTAATACTGCAGGGGCTGTTATTGATTGCAACAAAGGCAATGTCACTTTTCATGTTAATGGTAATGAGCATACGGTACACTTTCTGAGGAAACAATCTCAAGTTCATAGCATCAATTCTATTGAAAAAGTTCCAACTATCATTTTTGGAGGTTTTGAATTTCCTCTTCCTACTGTCAAGAAAAAGTATGATATTCTTATTGTTGCGGTTTTTCATATCCCAGTTGAGGTAACTTAGTGTTATTCGAAATTTCTCCGGTTCCATGTTATTTGGAATGAGTTTGTTAACAAGACTTGATCAACCTTGTTAGTGGATTCATTTTGATGATCACGAGATGGATGAAACTAGAAGGCACAACCTTCTATACCCTCCTTTTACTTTCTATTATTTAGATTAAATAAAGCAAAAGTAGTATTATCCGTCTGTTTTCTGAATTATCCATGCATTAAAAAAAGTCCGAAAATAAAAGTGCTCCAAATGCCCTGCAAATTTAGTATGATTTTTTCTGGAATATTTGAGGATTTTAGGCACTGAAATCACTGCAGGAGGGGCAAGCACCAGGCCACGAGAGTGGAGGGCGCGCCCCCCTATAGGGTGCGCCCCCTGTCTCATGGGCCCCTGGTGGCCCCCCTCCACTTATGCCAGCACCCACACACTTCATCTTCTACCCAAAAAAATCCCCGTCCAGCTCAAGCACGAGTTCTAGCTCGTTTTGCTGCGACGTTGGATCTCCTTGTCAAAGCTCCATTCACAAAAGTGCTTTGGGAGATTGTTGCTTGGTATGTGACTCCTCCATTGGTCCAATTAGTTTTTGTTCTTGTGCTTTATTCATTGCAAATCCTTGCTACATAGGTGACCATGTTCTCGAGCTTGCATGTCAAATTTATGAGGTCCCAAGCAATTCCAATGCATGATATGGGCTCTAGGCACTTGTAGGAGTAGTTGCTATCAATCTTGTTTAGTTTTATTCATTTTTATTTTGAAGTTACTAAAATTTCAGAAATTTTCAGAAAAATAAATATGCTTAGAAGAATGTACCAAGGTGGTTCCTCGGCAAAGAAAGGGCCAAGGATTGCTATACGTGAGCAAGATGCTGAATTGCCGAGGGACGCAAATGTACGAGCTTGTGAGTGGCCATCCGATGATTTTATGGTGAAGCAGGCTTCAAGGAGGAATTTGACGCAGATATAAAAGAATGCCGAGCTGGAGGACTTCTTACAAGATAAGTGTCCTCAAGACTATCAATTGACTGATTCCTTTGTGTGGAGGTTCCAATATATCTGTATGCGTAATTCTCCTAGTGTCATGTTTGATATTTATGATACATCTTATACCATGGACTTAGAGGATTTCACAATCGCTTGCAAACTCCCACAGTGGGGTAATATTAATGATCCTCGCAAATCTGAATTTAGAGATTTTCTTGCTAGTATTATGTGGGAGAATCTAGGATACAAAGACAAGCTACCATAGGGAGCATTCATTTTCTGCTATACATTATTTTGCTCTCTTTATTGGTAGATGCATTAACCGTAAGGACGAAGCATGTCACATGTGTGTCCCTCGATCTTTGTGTCCTCAAGAGTGCTTTGTGTCGGGTTATGAAGGTTATAACTTGGGGCAATAGTTGCACGTAGGTTGCAGAATAATAGTAGAAGGGGGATTTATTTGGAGGAATTTATGCAACCCGTGTGGCTAATTTTCTTAATATAGCCCCACGAGAGGGGGATATGATTTTACCTCCTGTTTATTTGGATAAAGAAGCTATGTTCGATCATCATTTTCTTGAGAGGAATGAACAATTCCTCCATTATCGACTAATCTATGATAGACGCAACGTCATCCCTGTTACTCTTCCTGCTCCCTACCTTTTTGATTATCAGGCAAAAGGAAGATATGTTGTCACTAGGGAGGAAGCAGCTGAATACGAGAGGGGAATGGAGACAGCTCGCCAACACGCTGCTGCTCAGAGGTCATTACCTCTGATCTCAAGACAACCCAGTTTCACTTATGGATATCAGCCAGGCGGTCATTGGTATTAGACCAACTTAGGCCAAAAGCCTAAGCTTGGGGGAGTACGTATTTCTCACCGACTTTACATTCATGTTCACACACTAGCCATCGGTGCTCATACTCTTTCATTGTATTATCCATGTTAGTTTAATTTTCTTTTTCTAGTTTTCTTCTTGTGTGTTTGATAAACCTTAAGAAAAACCAAAAAAATTAGTTAGTTTAATTTCCTTGCTTGTAGTAGAAATTAAAATGAAAACCCAAAAAGATTTTTAGTTCTTCTTCTTACTTGTTGGGAGCTTTCCCATGTAAATAGTTTTATTTTTCTTTTCTTTCCTTTGGGGGTCGAGAAGACCATATTGAAAATGCTTAGTGGCTCTCATATGCATGATTGTTTATTTAACTTAGAGCCCATATTACTTGTCTTCTCTCTTGAGTTGAATGCTTGCAGATTCCAGCTTAGTCCAATGCACGTGCACTCTTATTATTATACACATCGTTCGGTCGTGCAAGTGAAAGGTAATAATGACGATATATGATGGACTTGTTGGGATGAGAAAAGCTGGTATGAACTCGACCTCTCTTGTTTTTGTAAATATGATGAGTTCATCATTTCTGAGTCAGCTATTATGAAGTAAACATATTTGCAATGACATTTAGAGATTATAGTTGCTTGTGCCATGCTTGATTAGCTATGATTTATAACGATTTACCTTGCGTGCCAACATGCTATTAGAATGATTATGATGTGGTATGATGGGATGGTATCCTCCTTTGAATGAATTGAGTGACTCGACTTGGCACATGTTCACGCATGTAGTTGAATCAGATCAACACCACTCTTCATTCACGAGAAAGGGCCGGTAACCGGGATGCCCAGTCCCATGATCAAAAAAGATCAAAGCAAATCAAAATAATTAAACAAAGCTCCCCCAGGGCTGTTGTATGTTGGAGGCACTCGTTGTTTCGAGCAAGCCATGGATTGATGCTTGTTGATGGTTGGGGGAGTATAAACCTTTACCATTCTGTTTGGGAACTGCCTATAATGCATTTAGTATGGAAGATACAGCCATCTCATAGTTGTTGCGTTGACAGCAAAAGTATGCCGCTCAAAATGTTATTCACTCTCTATTTTAAAATCGAGCTCGCACCTCTACAAATCCTCGCTTCCCTCTGCGAAGGGCCTATCTATTTACTTTTATGTTGAGTCATCACCCTTCTTATTAAAAAGCACCATTGAGAGCACAATGTCATTTGCATTCATTACTATTGGTTTATATTGGGTATGACTTGACTGGATATCTTTTACCATGAATTACAATGTTTAGTCAGTCCTTGATCTTTAAAGGTGCTCTGCATTTATGTTTTGCGGTCTCAGAAAGGGCTAGCGAGATACCATTTTGTTATATCATGTTATGATTATTTTGAGAAAGTGTTGTCAACCGAGTTTTATTATTATGGCTCGCTAGCTGATTATGATATTGATATGAGTAATTGTGAGACCTAAGTGTTATTGTGAGTATGGTAAGTTCATAATATTTGCTAAAACTTGAATGCTGGCTTTTCATGTTACAACAACAATAGCAAACAGAGTTTGTAAAAGTTTTTCTTTATCACTTTCAGTTTATCAACTGAATTGCTTGAGGACAAGCAAAGGTTTAAGCTTGGGGGAGTTGATACGTCTCCAACGTATCTACTTTTCCAAACACTTTTGCCCTTGTTTTGGACTCTAACTTGCATGATTTGAATGAAACTAACCCGGACTGACGCTGTTTTCAGCAAAACTGGCATGATGTTGTTTTATGTGTAGAAAAGAAAAGTTCTCGGAATGTCCTGGAAATCCACGGAGGCACTTTTTGCAATTAATAAGAATTTTTGGCGAAAGAATCAATACCAGGGGACCACAGGCTATCCACGAGACAGCCCCCCCCCCTAGGGCGCGCCCTCCTATCTGCTGGGCCCCCTAGACCTCCATCGACCTCAACTCCAACTCCATATATTCACATTCGGGGAGAAAAAAATAAGAGAGAAAGTTTCATCGCGTTTTATGACATGAGCCGCCGCCAAGCCCTAATCTCTCTCGGGAGGGCTGATCTGGAGTCCGTTCGGGGCTCCGTGCGTGAGTAATTCCATCATCAACCATCAACCATCCTCCATCACCAACCATCCTCAACCATCGTCATCATCAACCATCCTCCATCACCGTCGTCATCATCAACCATCCTCCATCACCAATTTCATGATGCTCACCGCCGTGCGTGGGTAATTCCATCGTAGGCTTGCTTGACGGTGATGAGTTGGATGATATTTACCATGTAATCAAGTTAGTTTTGTTAGGGTTTGATCCCTAGTATCCACTATGTTCTGGGATTGATGTTGCTATGACTTTGCTATGCTTAATGCTTGTCACTAGGGCCCGAGTGCCATGATTTCAGATCTGAACCTATTATGAGTTCATGAACATATGTGAGTTCTTGATCCTATCTTGCAAGTCTATAGTCACCTATTATGTGTTATGATCCGACAACCCCGAAATGACAATAATCGGGATACTTCTCGGTGATGACCGTAGTTTGAGGAGTTCATGTATTCACTAAGTGCTAATGCTTTGGTCCGGTTCTCTATTAAAAGGAGGCCTTAATATCCCTTAGTTTCCATTAGGACCCCGCTGCCACGGGAGGGTAGGACAAAAGATGTCATGCAAGTTCTTTTCCATAAGCACGTATGACTATTTACGGATACATGCCTTCATTACATTGATGAACTGGAGCTAGTTCTATGTCACCCTATGTTATAGCTATTGCATGAGGAATCGCATCCGGCATAATTATCCATCACTGATCCATTGCCTACGAGCTTTTCATATATTGTTCTTCGCTTATTTACTTTTTCGTTGCTACTGTTACAACTACTACAAAAACCCAAAAACATTTATCTTTGCTTTTGCAACGTTACCTTTATTATCATACCACTTTTGCTACTAAACACTTTGCTGCAGATACTAAGTTATCCAGGTGTGGTTGAATTGGCAACTCAACTGCTAATACTCAAGAATATTCTTTGGCTCCCCTTGTGTCGAATCAATAAATTTGGGTTGAATACTTTACCCTCGAAAGCTGTTGCGATCCCCTACACTTGTTGGTTATCACATAGCATATGATCGTTCAGTTTATTGCTACTGCTTTCTTAATGTCAAAAACATGTTCCTTCGACCATGAGATCATGCAACTCCCAGATATCGGAGGAATACCTTGTGTGCTATCAAACGTCGGTTCGTAATTGGGTGATCATAAAGGTTCTCTACAGGTATCTCTGAAGGTGTCTGTTGAGTTGGCATGAATCGAGATTGGGATTTGTCACTCCGTATGATGGAGAGGTATCTCTGGGCCCTCTCGGTAATACAACATCACAAGAAGCTTGCAAGCAAAGTGACTAAGGAGTTAGTTACAAGATGATGTATTACGGAACGAGTAAAGAGACTTACCGATAACGAGATTGAACTAGGTGTGGAGATACCGACAATCCAATCTCGGGCAAGTAACATACCGATGGTCAAAGGGAACTACGTATGTTGTCATAAAGGTTCGACCGATAAAGATCTTCGTAGAATATTTAGGAACCAATATGGGCATCCAGGTCCCGCTATTGGTTACTGACCGAAGAAGCTTCTCGGTCATGTCTACATCATTCTCGAACCCGTAGGGTCTGCACGCTTAACGTTTGTTGACAATATAGTATTATATGAGTTATGTACATTGGTGACCGGATGTTGTTTAGAGTCTCGGATGAGATCACGGACATGACAAGGAGCTCTGAAATGGTCCGGAGGTAAAGATTGATATATATGATGATATCCGGAAGGGTTCCGAAATTCATCGAAAGGGTTTTGGATGTTTCTGGAGATGTTCTGGTGCGAGGACACTTTGGTTGGGCCAAGGTGTAAGTCCCACGGGGCTTTAGGTCGGTGCAAAAGGAAATTTTGCAGAGGTCGGGGACCAGACGCCAGGGACCCTAGCGTCTGGCCCTAGGCCAGACGTCGAGGACCGTGGCGCCTGGTGCTGGAATCCGAGAAGGACTCTTCCTTGTGTTCCAAACCGACCTTGGGGAGGCCGTCTCTCCAAGTTACAACCCTAGGGCTCAACATATAAATAGAGGGACAAGGCTAGTCCCTAGAACACACCACGATTCTCCAAGCCATGTCCCGGCGCCCCCTCTCCATCTAGTTCATCCTCCGCTCTAATATGTTGTGCTTAGGAAGCCCCGCAAAAATAGTTTCACCACCATCGTCACCACGCTGTCGTTCTGCCGAAACTCATCTACTACTTCGCCCCTCTTGCTGGATCGAGAAGGCGAAGACGTCATCGAGCTGAACATGTGCTGAACGCGGAGGTGTCATACGTTCGGTGCTTGATCGAAGCGGATCTTGAAGTTGTACGACTACATCAACCGCGTTGATAAACGCTTCCGCTTAGCGATCTACAAGGGTATGTAGATGCTCTCCGCCTCTTGTAGCTATGCATCTCCATGGATAAATCTTGCGTGTGCGTAGAATTTTTTTGTTTTGCCATGCAATGTTCCCCAACAAATAAGACAAGAGAGGTAAGCAATTTGAGCATCAACGCCCACAACTCTTTATGTTCTACTCGTGCATATACATCTAAGCATAGACCTAGCTTTGATACCACTATTCTTGTGTGGATTTTTGTTTTATTAATATGATATGTTTCAACATATTATAATTCATGCTTTGCAGTCAAGGGATGGCACTTGCTATAAAACACTCCAATCTTCCGGTGATTGTTCAATCTGATTCTAGTGTGGCGTTATCGAGTTTGACAGGAGACACATTGATTCGTTTTGTCTATGGACATCTCGTAGCTGAAATTAAGGCATTGATGGGGGATAGAGAGTTTATTTCCCGGAAATTAAATAGGGATCAGAATAGAGTTGCTGATCGCTTGGCAAATTATAGTCGCGTAGAGTGTATCACGGCGGTGTGGATGCATCTAGGGCCACCATGCATCGAGGATCTTTTGCCTCTCGACTGTAACTCTATTAATTTGGAATAAAACTCCTTTTTCATCGCAAAAAACTGATTTTATTTTAAAAAATCCAAAAAAGTCAAAACGGTCCAAAACTTTTTCGAACAAACTTGAGTCTCGTTTCTATTGTACAAAAACATTCTGTAACGAAATGTTTTTGACAAAAATGACAAATATTCTCTGACAATAGCGTGAACTGTACCTTGTATATAGTGATAAATTTTCTCTCTCTTTTTTACGTCCACAACAACATGAAAGTCATTTCTTCGCGAAAGATTTTATATGAGTGAAACAATAAATCTACTTTGCTCGCAAAAAGTTTCAGATTTTTTTGACTTTCTTACAAATTACTAATTATTTTTAAAAATTCAGGTGTAATTACACCCTGAGAGCCTGCACTCCTCATAGTGACCTAAAATGTCTTATATTTCTTTACGGAGGGAGTATATGTGAAGCATTTATATGGGCTCACATGAAAAAACATTAATTTGTCATGGATATGCTTTAGTAGAAAAATTGAAAGTCTAAATGTTTCAAAGGGATCCATTGCCGACCGATCCTCTTAACTAAGCTGTCTACCTCGTGCTGATCTCTAGAAAGAGAGAGTGGCATATGAGACGAGCTGACCATTGCCGTGGTCCAACAAGCATTTGACACGGCATTGTTGGTGGACATAATTAAAGGTTATTGCGTGCATATGCAAACAGGGACATGCATACATACATGGCGGCTCGCTTACGTAATGATGCTGGCATAAGCTAAGCTCCAAGACGAAAAGATAAAACCTCGTCAAGATATTTACTCTCCTCTTTGGTTCCTGGAAAAACATTCCACCTTTTTTTATCGCTAACCTTAGCCAAAGAAACAGACATGTGAAACTCCATTATTTAACCTGGAACGTCAGTCAGAAGATATGCTACAATTAGTGAATCAGCAGTTTTTGGCATCACTTTTATACGAGTTTATCGTGCAATCATGTTAGTGTTTTTTACAGTATAATCGAAGTCGCTCACATACATAGATATACTTACCTCATAAACGCACGTACGAACACCCTATCTTTATAAGCACCTTTGAAATACGGTGCCACCAATGAAGTCATCATAGACGTCTCGTAGTCGACAGGAACGTCTCCTCCCACTGAATAAACATCACCGGAAAGGCTGAAATAAATTCAGTGCAAGCACCAATGTCAAATTTGGTGGGTTAGGCAGCACAATATCATGTTAGTGTTTTATTAGCCCGCTCTATCTCTACTTATTTGTCCAACCTCTGTCCTCCTCATCCGCCTCCCCATTTTGATTTTTACACCTCCTATATTTGTTTCGTTTTCAGGGCTGCCTAGGAGTCAGGTGGCTAAATTTAGATTTTGGGTCAATCATCTTTTACTCCCTCCTTTTCGATTTATATGGCTTATCTCAAAATCTTAGTTTTTCCATTTTATAAGGCTCTATTTGGTTGTTCCCCACCACAAGTTCATGTTCCAAGGTGCATTAAATCATTGCATGCAAGTATTAAGAGAAAATTGACCAATGCATGTACTTTATGCATGTATGCATTGCAATTAATACTCCCTCCTTTCCGGTTTATAAGGCTCAAATATGAAATCTCATCAACCAAGGCATATGGTGAGTGGAGGAATGTATCTCGTACTTTACAAAACTACCCAAACTAAATTGATGCATTAATTGGGTTTAATTGCAGTGCATGCATGTTTGACCACTAGATGAGTAGTAGCATAACATGCATTGGTGAGTTCCTTTTTAATTCTTGCATGCAAAGATTTAATGCTCATTGGAATCTTAAAGGAAGATGGAGATGAGCCCTATAAATCGGCAAAATGAAAAAATTGAGATAAGCCTTATAAACCGGAAAGGAGGGAGTACATTGGTAGACATAATATTTTGAGGAAAATAAGTGCATTAATTGGGTCTTTTTGCAAATTACAAAAAATATTCCACCACTCATCGTCTATCTCAGTTGGTGAGATTTTTGAATTGAGCCCTATAAACCGAAAAGGAGAGAGTATTTCTTTGGTAAAAATGTGCATGTGCCCCTGAAAAGCTCTCACCGGTGCATGTTCCTTTGGTAGATCAATGCATGTAATCGCTGAGGGCAAGCACGTGACGTGCTTGCTTCCAAGAGTGCTTGAACTGCTACAGAACTAGTGCTAGTGACCTAGTTTGCTACTACAGAACGAGTACATCTCTAGTGTTGTTAGTTAGAAAAATTCTTAGTCGATTTGCATCGATATCATGTATGTTTATGTGATATGGAGTCGCTGTGCTGCGCCGTTATAAATTCACATCAGATATGGTTTGTATGGTATTTAGCAGAAACCATACCAAAATAATATGCTATTTATCAAAACCGAACCGTTACATAATTCATACAGTTTTACTAAAGTATGAAAACCGCACTTGCCAAATGACCGTATTTACCGAACCATATTTCAGTCCACTGGGTGTTATCTTGGCGCTATTGGGTTGTATAGGCAAGGAGCCTATGATGACACTGTGTTCGAGGTGCCGTTGTATTTGGTCAAATAATTTGAAAAATGGTCTAAGATTCTAAACTCCCTAGAAATGTTGGTTCTTTTTTTTGGGGGAGGGGGGGGGGGGGGGGAGCGGTCGTTTGTGCACCCACCTATAAGCTGGTATTTTCTACGTTTAGGTTGTTTGGGGCTGTTTGCAGGCTGTCACGGTTCATCTATGGTGTTTGTGTGTTATGTATTGGCATGGGTGTTATTTGCTTGCGATTTCTGTTTTGTTGGCTACAAAGGAGCTTACCTGACCTGACAACAAGACTAAACATCTAACAATACTACAGTCGCGCACCGAACAATTCCAACTTTCTCTCAAAACAAATACCATCAGGACAACAAGCCAAGCCGGCACCAACGAAAGAAAACACCACCATTCCCAGCATAATTAAAGCCTAACCCAACAAGGATACAATAAAATTAATACAATAATAATAACCGAGAGTCTGAGAATTTCTATCTCGCGTGTAACACGCGGCATAGCAAGTAAACACACAATGCGTCGCGGCCCATGTACCTACACGTGCGTACTGCGTTGGTGATTCTTGGTTGTTCTTTTAACTAACATTTATTTTGGTCGGGTTTCTATTAAAATCATTTGTTTAAATATTTAGGAATTTATATTTTTACAAAATTCAAGAAAATCATGACACTTTAAAATATTTGCGAATTAAGACAGTAATTGTATATTTTAAAATTGTTCATGAATATAGAAAAATATTCACAAATTATAAAAAAAATCAGGAGTTTCATTAATTAAAAAATGTTTCCCAATTTTAAAAGTTTTGTGGATTGAAAATTATTTATGGATATGAAAAAATCTTCAAGAGTATTAAAAATGTTCATGACTTTGAGAAAATGGTTTAAAATTTAAAATATTTATTAATTAAAAAATCTTCACTAATTTTAAGTATGTACCCTAATTTCAATAAATATTCGTAAATTTGAAAATATTCATGAAATAAAATTTGAAAAGTAAAACAAATATAAAAACATGGTAAGACAAAATGAAAATGAAAAAAGGAAAGAAAAGCGGTAGAGAGATAAAGAAAATGAGAAAACCGAATGGAACCTTCGCAAAGTAGGAAGTAGCATGCTGCATGGTCAGCCAATAGCGTCAGCTGGTGCCCGCTTTTGCTCGACTGCCACCGCTAAATGCGTGAAATATGAAGTGCCATATTAACCTTGGGAGAAAAATAGAATTAATTCCACAACTTAAGATCGCGCGGCAAAGAGCGCGTTAGTCACTAATAATCATCATATTTTGTCGTTGCTGCCCAAATAGAAGTTGTAAGAAAAATACTAGATCTAGTGAAGGTTTACTGCACCGAGCAATTCACTCAGCAGTGTTCTCACATTCTTTTCTGAAAAGGAGGGAATGCTTGTAAGAAAAAAACATGTTTATCAAAAGATTTTTTCTATAGAATATCAAAAGAATTTAGTATATACTATCTCGTTCCATAGGAACCTAGTTGTAGGTATCAATTATTACACCTCATGCATGTATCACAATTTTTGTTGTTAGACTATCACCCATGTTGGCGAAGCAAGACCCAAGCTACCGTCTTCAAGAGGTTGCAGCTAGAGTACATATATAGGACCACAGGCATCCACACATTATGGTCAGCACCGAGTATGGATTTAGTCTATAGCCATGCAAACAAGCCCGCAAAAAAGTAATTCTTAGCTTCATAAAAACAATATCATTACAACAATTACACATATCTCAAGATAAAACGCTTACTCCCACAATAATTTTAGATTTAAATTACATATGTCCTTCTGACAACTAATTTAATTCACATTGCACTACTACGGAAACGGATTTTGGAGGTGGTTTCTGTACATGAGCGAATGTCAGTTATCCATTCCACCTCTAAGCCAGCATCGCTAATATTCAGGTCTTCGGAGGCAGTTTGAAAACCGCCTCAAATGCTTTCAACCGCATGCAGTTCCATATGAATAACCTCTTATGATGATTTATCACAAAGTGTTTTCATACTTAACCGTCAGAATAGTATACCATTCAAAGTGTTTTCATGTTCAGAACCGCCTCCATCTCACTTTTGGAGAGGTGGACGTGGTGGTGGCGCGGTTCGGGAATGGGATGGAATGAAAGGGAGAGGGATAAATGAGAATCATGGGAGAAAGAGAAGAGAAAATGCTCTACTCATAGGTACTTACTAAAAAGTTTTGTAAAACAAAACTAGTTGCAATGCGAGAAACTAGAAGCGGTCTCCGATAGACTGTTTATAAACCATTTTTTCTCAATATGTATCCACACCCCTAAGAAAATGTTTCGACGAATGTTTTTTAGTTGCAAGTAGTAGCAGCTGAGCACAACTGTCGCCCCTTATGGATTAAATTTAGATCATTTTTTACGTCAATTTTTTTAAACCATTTGTGTTGTATGTACTTTTGGCAACACTCGAACTCGGCACAAACGCCCAACCTACGCCCTACGGACATTAATTGCGAGGAAGAATACAAACTGGAGGTTGCTGCTAATCAACTCCAACCAGTATCTAATTTCGTTTAGCATTGGACACAAGTCACACAAGCCTCATCTTCGGGCAGGTTATGCTCCTTGCTGCGCAGGGTGCTGCGGAGATGCAAGACGACGTACGCCATGGTCCGTTCATGGTCGCCAACAACGGCCCGGATCTACGGATCTGCTCTTGGCTGGCCCGCCGGCAATTAAGTCCCCAGAGGCGGGCCGTTCGAGCGCATTTAGGGCACATGATCAGTTGCAGCGAATTTATATTAGTTAGTGTATCATGCCTTCCCCAAATAGAGAAGACTGAACCCATTTTGGTGACCACCTTACAAAGAGGTTAGGCTGCCACGGCCACATGCATGCAGCAATCAGCCTTCCGTAACTTTGCTAACGACCCGAAACGTGATGCTAAATTCAAGTCCAGCACGTTTGGCAGTAAGCTGCATGCGTTTCGGCTTGTTGGGCCTGCTGGAGCTGTCGAGCTAGCTGGAGTGAGCTCCAGGCCCCGACAGTTCGTACAGGCAGCCCTCAAAAAAAAAAAAAGACAGTTCGTACAGGCGGTGAAACTCCTTACGTCTCAAGACACCTACCTACCCTGTGCTGTGCGTAGTGCACGACGATGGAGGATGTGTGGCAGCCAGTGTCGACCGAATACACAATCACACGCACACTGGTCGGCGGGCAGGGCTGAGGCTGAGCAGAGGGATAGCACAATGGCGATCACGTACGGTTAGTCGTTGGTGTTCTGAGCATGCCGATGGAGTACGTAGCCAAATGATCAAAATGAGTATGGGATGGGCGGGACACATGTCGATCGACCCGACCACGCCCACGCGGCATTTAACCACACTGCTAGTGCTACAGTTCCGTGAGGGCCTGCCTGTGATTAATTGGTACGGGAAAGTTCGTCCAAAAATGCTACATATACAAAGATTTGTAAAAGCATGTAAACTGTTTCCATCTAACAATCAATCACAAACCTCCCCCTGATTTTTAAGGGGTGGGCCGTCCCGCTCACCTGTTGGTCAATGAAAACTAACCCAGTCTGTAAAAGCCTGTAAACTGTTTGTACGTGTAGCATTGCTCAAGTTCGTCGGTTTGGGCGCGAGACGGAATTGAACCGACGAGCGCGCGCTCCCTTCCCTCCCGGCCCTCCTCCAGATTGATATTCGTAGGATAGGATAGGACACCATGCGATCCATGCACATACCATTTATCGAAAAAGGTTTCCCCAGCTTTGTATTACAAAGCACCAACCCTGATACAAAGGAATACTCGAGCGAGAAGCACAACAAACCCAAAGGAAAAAGAAAGAACAAAGAAGAAGAAAGAAATGGCAACAACGGCAGCTCGACAAAGCACGGATGACCCGCCACCGTTGCGCCCTCCGAAATAGACCCACCATAGACCCAGGTTTCGACCCGCCGCGTACCAAGCAGCACCCTCAGCAAGGGATGCGACGTCGACGACGCTGCTGCCCGGACGTGTCCTAGGGTTTTCCCCGGCACGCGAAAAGAAGTGGGAATGGATACATCCGACCCCTCCAAGAAGGGATGGTGGCAACTGCGGGTGTCACCGCATCGGAGCCGGAAGAGAGCCGGCAAGGGATTTCTCCCGCACTCCAAACCCCACCGCCCAACCAGACCGGAGCCAACCAGCCACCTCGCCGCCCACCAGCATGCGCCACCGCGGTCTTGACGCCACCCAGGCCGCCTCACCGAGATCACCACACGAGGCCAATAGGATGGAGAGAGACGCACGAGGCGACAGGAGCAGCGGCACCGAAGCCACGCGGGAGGAAACTACCTCCACCGCCGTCGTGCGGGAGGCCCGAGTCTCCGGCGCCGTCACGGTCGCCGTCCGGACGCAGCAGCAGGGCATACCAGGCCACCCCTGGCCCGGCCAGGCCCGATTTGGGCCCGTAAAGCCCCGCCGGCCACATACGATTTCTTTGGATCAAGATAAGACGCGTGGGCGTGCTACGTGTTTAAGGCGCGGGCACTGTGTGCTCGACCAGGCATGCATGGAGATCGATCGAGTAGTTGGCAGGCAACATGAAAAGAGAGAGAGCTATTCATGCTGACACGCATATCCGTGCACATGGCAAGTCTCAAGAACGATCGGTGCATGCATTGATGCATATAGTGCATGCGCAATTATGTCCGTTGCACAACTTGTTCGCCCATTTTTCATGTTTTTGTTTGCTGTGAATCTAGGGTGTCAGATGATACTGTAGGAGAACGATTTGGCAATGCAATACTCAATGTATTGATTAGGTGCAGGTGCACGTATATAAAGAGTACAAGTGGGCCTCAATTTCAACTCTACAAGACTAGGAGGTGGGTCAGGATATACACATATACATGCAACACGTATTCAAAAAGACGGGAGTAGGCAATCCCTTAGTCATCACGTCAGCAAACTGTCGCGTCGTCGGAACGTGAAGAGCCGTAACACGGCCAAGTGAAACCTGCTCACGAACGAATTGAATATCGAGCTCAATATGCTTCGTACGATGATGGTGCACCGGGTTGACGGAGAGGCAGACCGCGTTGACGTTGTCGTAGTAGACAAGTGTGGCCTTGTGAACATCACAAAGCAACTCCTGGGGCAGCTGACGGATCCAAGAGCATTCCGCCACGACATTAGCCACGGCCCAGTACTCTGCCTCGGCGCTAGAGCGGGAGACCGTGGGATGTCGCTTGGATGACCAAGAGCTCAACGAGGGCCAATGGTAGATGCAATAGCCGGACGTAGAGCGCTGGGTGTCGGGGCAACCTGCCCAGTCGGCGTCCGAGTAGGCGATGAGGTCGGTGGAGGCGGACGCCGTCAGGGTGAGTCCCAAGGACATAGTGTCGCGTATGTAACGGAGAATACGCTTCACCAAGGTCCAATGGGAGTCACGCGAGGAGTGCATGTGGAGGCACACCTGCTGGACATCGTACTGCAGGTCCGGGTGTGTCACCGTCAGGTACTGTAAGGCACCAACAATGGAGCGATAAAACGCAGCATCGGACGCGAGAGACCCCTCCAGGGCAGAGACCTTCGCGTTCGTCTCGACAGGAATGGGTGCCGGCTTGCAGTTAAGCATACCAGCGCGCTCCAGAAGCTCGTGGGCGTACTTCTCTTGATGCAGAAAGAAGCCGTTAGCCCGACAGACCACCTCGATGCCGAGGAAGTACTGTAGAGGCCCCAAGTCCTTGAGGACGAACTCGTCACGAAGACGAGCCGTGAGCCGCTGAAGGAGCTCGGGGGCGGACGCCATGAGGATGATGTTGTCGAGGTAGAGCAACAGATATGCAGTGTCAGCTCTCTGATGATACACAAAGAGTGAGGCATCAGAGCGAGTGGACTGAAAGCCCGAAGAATGCAGGAAGGCGGCGATACGCTCGTACCAAGCCTGTGGCGCTTGCTTCAACCCGTAAAGAGAACGGAAGAGCAAGCACACAAAGTTCGGATGCTCGGCGTCGACGAAGCCAGTGGGCTGCTCACAGAACACCTGCCCGGCAAGATGACGATGCAAGAAGGCGTTGGAGACATCCAACTGATGCACAAGCCAGCGCGAGACCGCCAACTGAAGCAAGGTGTGGATCATGCCTGATTTAACAACCGGAGCGAGAGTGTAGGTGAAGTCCACGCCTGCACGTTGCCGAAAATCACGAACCACCCATTGAGCCTTGTAGCGCTCAAGAGAACCGTCAGGGCGAGTCTTGTGGAGGAACACCCACTTGCTAGTGATGACATTGGCATGAGGGGGTCGCCGAACAAGATACCACGTGCGGTTGCGCTGCAAGGCGTCGAACTCCTCATGCATCGTTGCAAGCCAGTGGGGATCCCAAAGGGTAGCGCGAGTTGAGATGGGATGGGTAATGGCGTCGATGTCGAGGCAGCGCACACATACTCGTCGAAAGAGTAGCACATGCTTGGCCGATGCACACTGGCCCGAGCGCGGGTCGTCACGCCAGGAGCCGGACCAGCGGCCACGGCTGGGCCAGCGATGGGGGCCAGGCCAGTGACGGCCGGGCCGATAGCAGCGGCCGGACCAGTAGCCGCAGGAGCGGCGACGGGCGAGGAGGATGTCAAGCCCGTCGCCGGAGAGGCGACACCGACCGGGATGGTGGGCCGTGTGCCCGCCGCGGCGCCGGGGTGGGGGCCCGGTCTGATTCAATCTTGTAGGAGGGAGTCGGGGACCCAGGGGCCCGGTCCGACTCGACCTCGGGGGAAGGAGTCAGGAACTCGGGCAACGACAGAAGGGGCCGGGTTGGTGGGACCGCATACGGTCGCGACCGCGTGTCACGCCAAGCAGGGGGCGCGGGGTTCGGCGCCAAGGGAGCTGGAGTCAGAGAGACCTGAAAAAAGGGAACACCATCTCGACAAAATACATGTGCCTCGAGGCATACATGCGGTGCGTGACAGGATCATAGCACAAGTAACCTTTGGTGTTAGAGGGATAGCCAAGAAAGACGCACGGGAGTGATCGTGGTGCGAGTTTGTGTTGGGTGGTGGACTCGATGCTAGGATAGAAAAGACACCCGAAGATGCGGAGACCGTCATAGGACGGAAGTGCATCGAAGAAAAGGTGGTGAGGGGCGTAGTTCCACGGAGGACGACACAGACGGATGTTAACTAGAAGGGTAGCAGTGTGTTGGGGAACGTAGCAGAAATTCAAAATTTTCCTACGTGTCACCAAGATCTATCTATGGAGAAACTAGCAACGAGGGGAAGGACAGTGCATCTACATACCCTTGTAGATCGCTAAGCGGAAGCGTTCAAGAGAACGGGGTTGAAGGAGTCGTACTCATCGTGATCCAAATCACCGGATATCCTAGTGCCGAACGGACGGCACCTCCGCGTTCAACACACGTACAGCCCGGTGACGTCTCCCATGCCTTGATCCAGCAAGGAGAGAGGGAGAGGTTGAGGAAGACTCCATCCAGCAGCAGCACAATGGCGTGGTGGTGATGGAGGAGCATGGTAGTCCAGCAGGGCTTCGCCAAGCACCGCGAGATATGAGGAGAAGGGAGAGAGGTAGGGCTGCGCCAAGAGGAGAAGTTCTCGTGTGTTGGGCAGCCCCCCAGACCTCAAGTATTTATAGGCGGAGGGAAGGGGGCTGCGCCCCCTCTAGGGTTCCCTTCCCAGGGGTGGCGGCAGCCCCAGATCCCATCTGGTGGCGGCGAGGGGAGAGAGGGAGGCGCTGGGGTGGGCCTTAGGGCCCATCTGCCCTAGGGTTTGCCCTCCCACTCTCCTCGCGCTTGGGCCCCTTGTGGGGCGCACCAGCCCACCGGGCTGGTTCCTCCCACACATGGCCCATGCAGCCCTCCGGGTTGGTGGCCCCACTTGGTGGACCCAGGACCCTCCCGGTGGTCTCGATGCGTTATCGATAAAACCCGAAATTTTTTCGGTGACCAAAACAGGACTTCCCATATATAAATCTTTACCTCCGGACCGTTCGGAACTCCTCGTGACGTCCGGGATCTCATCCGGACTTGAACAACATTCGGTAACCACATACAAACTTCCTTTATAACCCTAGCGTCATCGAACCTTAAGTGTGTAGACCCTACGGGTTCGGGAACCATCTGAGACATGACCGAGGCGTTCTCGGTCAATAACCAACAGCGGGATCTGGATACCCATGTTGGCTCCCACACGTTCCACGATGATCTCATCGGATGAACCACGATGTCAAGGACTCGGTCGATCCGTATACAATTCCCTTTGTCTAGCGGTATTATACTTGCCCGAGATTCGATCGTCGGTATACCGATACCTTGTTCAATCTCGTTACGGCAAGTCTCTTTACTCGTTCCGTAACACATCATCCGTGATCAACCCCTTGGTCACATTGTGCACATTATGATGATGTCCTACCGAGTGGGCCCAGAGATACCTCTCCGTTTACGGAGTGACAAATCCGATCTCGATCCGTGTCAACCCCAGACACTTTTCGAGATACCTGTAGTGCACCTTTATAGTCAACCAGTTACGTTGTGACGTTTGATACACCCAAAGCACTCCTACGGTATCCGGGAGTTACACGATCTCATGGTCTAAGGAAGAGATACTTGACATTGGAAAAGCTTTAGCAAATGAACTACACGATCTTTGTGCTATGCTTAGGATTGGGTCTTGTCCATCACATCATTCTCCTAATGATGTGATCCGTTATCAACGACATCCAATGTCCATAGTCAGAAACCATGACTATCTGTTGATCAACGAGCTAGTCAACTAGAGGCTTACTAGGGACATGGTGTTGTCTATGTATCCACACATGTATCCGAGTTTCCTATCAATACAATTATAGCATGGATAATAAGCGATTATCATGAACAAGGAAATATAATAATACTTTTATTATTGCCTCTAGGGCATATTTCCATGATCTCCCACTTGCACTAGAGTCAATAATCTAGTTCACATCGCCATGTGATTAACACTCACAGTCACATCACCATGTGACCAACATCCAAAGAGTTTACTAGTGTCATTAAACTAGTTCACATCATCATGTGATTAAGACTCAATGAGTTACGGGGTTTGATCATGTTTTGCTTGTGAGAGGTTTTAGCCAGCGATGTACGAACCTTTCAGATCCGTGTGTGCTTTGCAATTTTCTAGGTCATATTGTAAATCTGCTTCCACGCTCCACTTGGAGCTATTCCAAATGGTTGCTCCACTATACGTATCCGGTTTGCTACTCGAGTCACTCGGATAGGTGTTAAATCTTGCATCGGCGTAACCCTATCGCCGAACTCTTTATCACCTCCATAATCGAGAAACATGTCCTTATTTACTCCAAGGACAAATTTGACATTGTCCAATGATCCATTCTGGATCATTCTTGTACCCTATAGTGACTCATGGCAAGGCACACTTCGGTGCGGTACACGGCATAGCATACTATAGAGCTGCGTCTGAAGTATAGGGGACGACCTTCGTCCTTTCTCTCTATTCTGCCGTGGTCGAGCTTTTAAGTCTTAACTTCATACCTTACAACTCAGGCAAGAACTCCTTCTTTGACTGATCCATCTTGAACACCTTCAAGATCATGTCAAGGTACGTGCTCATTTGAAAGTACTATTAAGCATTTTGATCTATCTTATAGATCTTGGTGCTTATTATTCAAGTAGCCTAATCCAGGTTTTCATTGAAAAACACTTTTCAAATAACCCTGTATGCTTTCCAGAAATTCTACATCATTTCTGATTAACAATATGTCAACAACATATACTTATCAGAAATTCTATAGTGCTCCCACTCACTTCTTTGGAAATACAAGTTTCTCATAAACTTTGTATAAAACCAAAATCTTTGATCATCTCATCAAAGCGCACATTCCAACTCTGAGATGCTTACTCCAGTCCTTAGAAGGATCGCTGGAGCCAGCATACCTTTTAGCATCCTTAGGATCGACAAAAACTTTCGGATTGTATCACATACAACCTTTCCTTCCGAAGACTGGTAAGGAAACTCGTTTTGACATCCATCTGCCAGATTTCATAAATGCAGCTAATGCTAACATGATTCCGACGGACTTAAGCATCGCTACGGATGAGAAAATCTCATCGTAGTCAACTCCTTGAACTTGTGAAAAACTCTTCGCCACAAGTCGAGCTTCATAGACGGTGACATCACCGTCCACGTCCGTCTTCTTCTTAAAGATCCATTTATCTCAATGGCTTTCCGATCATTGGGCAAGTCCACCAAAGTCCATGCTTTGTTCTGACACATGGATCCTATCTCGGATTTCATGGCTTCTAACCATTTGTCGGAATTTGGGCCCACCATCGCTTCTCCATAGCTCGTAGGTTCATTGTTGTCTAGCAACATGACCTTCAAGACAGGATTACTGTACTACTCTGAAGCAGTAAGCATCCTTTTCACCCTACGAGGTACGGTAGTGACTTGATCCGAAGTTTCATGATCACTATCATAAGCTTCTACTTCAATTAGTGTAGGTGCCACAGGAACAACTTCCTGCGCCCTGCTACACACTAGTTGTAGTGATGGTTCAATAACCATATCAAGTCTCCACCATCCTCCCACTCAACTTTTCGAGACAAACTTTTCCTCGAGAAAGGACCCGATTCAAGAAACAATCCCTATTGCTTTCGGATCTGAATTAGGAGGTATACCCAACTGTTTTGGGTGTCCTATGAAGATGCATTTTATCCGCTTTGGGTTCGAGCTTATCAACCTGAAACTTTTCACATAAGCGTCGCGACCCCAAACTTTTAAGAAACGACAACTTAGGTTTCTCCAAACCATAGTTCAAACGGTGTCCTCTCAACGGAATTACGTGGTTCCCTATTAAAGTGAGCGCGGTTGTCTCTAATGCCTAACCCATGAACGATAGTGGTAATTCGATAAGAGACATCATGGTACGCACCATATCCAATAGGGTGCAACTATGATGTTCGGACACACCATCACACTATGGTGTTCCAGGCGGTATTAATTGTGAAACAATTTCTACAATGTCTTAATTGCGTGCCAAAGCTCGTAACTCAAATACTCATCTCTATGATCATATCATAGACATTTTATCCTCTTGTCACGATGATCTCCAACTTCACTCTGAAATTACTTGAACCATTCAATAATTCAGACTTGTGTTTCACCAAGTAAATATACTCAACATCTACTCGAATCATCTGTGAAGTAAGAACATAATGATATTCACTGCATGCCTCAGCACTCATTGGACTGCACACATCAAAATGTGTTACTTCCAACGAGTTGCTATCTTGTTCCATTTTCTTGAAAAACGAGGCTTTTAGTCATCTTGCCCATGTGGTATGATTTGCATATCTCAAGTGATTCAAAATCAAGTGAGTCCAAACGATCCATCTGCATGGAGTTTCTTCATGCGTATACACCAATAGACATGGTTCGCATGTCTCAAACTTTTCAAAAACGAGTGAGTCCAAAGATCCATCAACATGGAGCTTCTTCATGCATTTTATACCAATATGACTTACATGGCGATTGCCACAAGTAGGTGGTACTATCATTACTATCTTATATCTTTTGGCATGAACATGTGTATCACTACGATCGAGATTCAATAAACCATTCATTTTAGGTGCAAGACCATTGAAGGTATTATTCAAATAAACAGAGTAACCATTATTCTCCTTAAATGAATAATCAGTATTGCGATAGACATGATCCAATCATGTCTATGCTCAATGCAAACACCAAATCTCGATGGTAGAGGGAGCGTGCGATGCTTGATCACATCAACCTTGGAAACACTTCCAACCCATATCGTCGACTCACCTTTAGCTAGTCTCCGTTTATTAGTAGCTTTTATTTCGAGTTACTAACACTTAGCAACCGAACGGTATCTAATACCCTGGTGCTACTAGGAGTACTAGAAAGTACACATTAACATAATGTATATCCAATATACTTCTATCGACCTTGCCAGCCTTCTCATCTACCAAGTATCTAGAGTAATTCCGCTCCAGTGGTTGTTCCCCTTATTACAGAAGCACTTAGTCTCGGGTTTGGGTTCAACCTTGGGTTTCTTCACTAGAGCAGCAGCTGATTTGCCGTTTCATGAAGTATCCCTTCTTTCCCTTGCCCTCCTTGAAACTAGTGGTTTCACCAACCATCAACAATTGATGCTCCATCTTGATTTCTACTTTCGCGGTGTCAAACATCGCGAATACCTCAAGGATCATCATATCTATCCCTGATATGTTATAGCTCATCACGAAGCTCTAGCAGCTTGGTGGTAATGACTTTGGAGAAACATCACTATCTCATCTGGAAGATCAACTCCCACTCAATTTAAGTGATTGTTGCACTCAGACAATCTGAGCACAAGCTCAACGATTGAGCTTTTCTCCCTTAGTTTGCAGGCTAAGAAAATCGTCGGAGGTCTCATACCTCTTGACGTGGGCACGAGCCTGAAATCTCAATTTCAGCCCTCGAAACATCTCATATGCTCTGCGACATTTCGAAAAACGTCTTTGGTGCCTCAACTCTAAACCGTTTAACTGAAATATCACGTAGTTATCAAAACGTGTATGTCTGATGTTCGCAACATCCACAAACCACGTTTGGGGTTCAAGACATCTGAGCGAGTGCATTAAGGACATAAGCTTTCTCTTGTCGCATAATCGCTATTGTCAACTTTCAACTATATTTTCTCTAAACATATATAAGCAGTGGAACTAAAGCGCGAGCCACGACATAATTTGCAAAGATCTTTTGACTATGTTCGGGATAATTAAGTTCATCTTATGAACTCCCACTCGAATAGACATCCCTCTAGTCATCTAAGTGATTACATGATCCGAGTCAACTAGGCCGTGTCCGATCATCACGTGAGACGGACTAGTCATCGTCGGTGAACATCTTCATGTTGATCGTATCTACTATCGACTCATGCTCGACCTTTCGGTCTTTGTGTTCGAGGCCATGTGCGTACATGCTAGGCTCGCCAAGTTAACCCTAAGTGTTTGGCGTGTGTAAATCTGTCTTACACCCGTTGTATGTGAATGTAAGAATCCATCACACCCGATCATCACGTGGTGCTTAGAAGCGACGAACTTTAGCAACGGTGCACGTTAGGGAGAACACTTCTTGAAATTTTTGTAAGGATCATCTTATTTACTACCGTCGTTCTAAGTAGACAAGATGCATAAACATGATAAACATCACATGCAATCAAATAGTGACATGATATGGCCAATATCATTTTGCTCCTTTGATCTCCATCTTCGGGCTCCATGATCATCATCGTCATAGGCATGACACCATGATCTCCATCATCATGATCTCCATCATCGTGTCTTCATGAAGTTGTCTCGCCAACTATTACTTCTACTACTATGGCTACCGGTTAGCAATAAAGTAAAGTAATTACATGGCATTGTTCAATGACACGCAGGTCATACAATAAATATAGACAACTCCTATGGCTCCTGCCGGTTGTCATACTCATCGACATGCAAGTCGTGATCCCCATTACAAGAACATGATCAATCTCATACATGACATATCATTGATCACATTCTTCTTGGCCATATCACATCACATAGCATACCCTGCAAAAACAAGTTAGACGTCCTCTAGTTGTTGTTTGCATGTTTTACGTGGCTGCTATGAGTTTCTAGCAAGAACGTTTCTTACCTACGCAAAACCACAACGTGATATGCCAATTACTATTTACCCTTCATAAGGACCCTTTTCATCGAATCCGTTCCGACTAAAGTGGGAGGCGGCACCGCTAGCCACCTTATGCACCAAGTGCATGTCAGTCGGTGGAACCTGTCTCACGTAAGAGTACGTGTAAGCTCGGTCCGGGCTGCTTCATCCCACAATACCGTCGAAACAAGATTGGACTAGTAACGGCAAGCATATTGAATAAAGTCAACGCCCACAACTACTTTGTGTTCTACTCGTGCAAAGAATCTACGCAATAGACCTAGCTCATGATGCCACTGTTGGGGAACGTAGCAGAAATTCAAAATTTTCCTACGTGTCACCAAGATCTATCTATATATGGAGAAACTAGCAACGAGGGGAAGGACAGTGCATCTACATACCCTTGTAGATCGCTAAGCGGAAGCGTTCAAGAGAACGGGTTGAAGGAGTCGTACTCATCGTGATCCAAATCACGGATATCCTAGTGCGAGCGGACGGCACCTCCGCGTTCAACACACGTACAGCCGGTGGCGTCTCCCATGCCTTGATCCAGCAAGGAGAGAGGGAGAGGTTGAGGAAGACTCCATCCAGCAGCAGCACAATGGCGTGGTGGTGATGGAGGAGCGTGGTAGTCCAGCAGGGCTTCGCCAAGCACCGCGAGATATGAGGAGAAGGGAGAGAGGTAGGGCTGCGCCAAGAGGAGAAGTTCTCGTGTGTTGGGCAGCCCCCCAGACCTCAAGTATTTATAGGCGGAGGGAAGGGGGCTGCGCCCCCTCTAGGGTTCCCTCCCCAGGGGTGGAGGCAGCCCCTAGATCCCATCTGGGTGGCGGCCAGAGGGGGAGAGAGGGGAGGCGCGCCTGGGGTGGGCCTTAGGGCCCATCTGCCCTAGGGTTTGCCCCCTCCCACTCTCCCCTGCGCCTTGGGCCCCTTGTGGGGGGCGCACCAGCCCACCTGGGGCTGGTTCCCTCCCACACATGGCCCATGCAGCCCTCCGGGGTTGGTGGCCCCACTTGGTGGACCCCCGGGACCCTCCCGGTGGTCTCGGTACGTTACCGATAAAACCCGAAACTTTTTCGGTGACCAAAACAGGACTTCCCATATATAAATCTTTACCTCCGAACCATTCCGGAACTCCTCGTGACGTCCGGGATCTCATCCGGGACTCCGAACAACATTCGGTAACCACATACAAACTTCCTTTATAACCCTAGCGTCATCGAACCTTAAGTGTGTAGACCCTACGGGTTCGGGAACCATGCAACATTGTCGAACTCTTTTCTGTTGTCGGTTTGAATGCAAGAATGGGTCGACCGAACTGTGTGGTGACATAGGAATAAAAGGATGAGTCCAAGCATCACTGTGAAGTAATTAAAATGAAAAAATGGAAACAGTTGCAGACGCACTAAAGGGAAGACGAACGTGCTTGCCTAAACGACAAGCCTCATAAGTATGCTCGTCGAGCTTATTACATGAGAAGAAAAGCTCCTAAGAATTTGACGCAAAATGGTGGGCTTGGGGTGGCCCAAGCGAGCTTGCCAAAGGTCGACGCCGGCGGCGAGGGCAACAGATGTGGAGGTGGAGGCGCCGGCGTGCACGGGATAGAGCTCATTAGGGCTGTCACATCGATGAAGTACCATCCGGGTACGGGCGTCCTTCACAGAAAAACCAACACCGTCAAATTCAACAGTAAGTGGGTTCTCACGAGTAAGACGACAAATAGAAACTAAGTTCGTGACTAATTCAGGCAAAACAAGAACATTAGACATAGTGATGGGTGTGGAAATGGAGGCAAAACTAGTGCTACCGATGTGAGTAATAGGTAAAGAGGTTTCCAACGGTGATACGAGTGAGTGTGTGAACGGGAGTGGAGGAGGTTAGATTACCGGGATGAGCTGTCATGTGCGTAGTAGCACCTGAGTCCATGTACCAGTCGCCTCCACCGCCATAGCAAATCGACGACGACGCGGAGTGCAAGGCGGCCAGGAGGACGGGGTCCCATGACACAGCAACCAGCGGCAGCAGAAGGCCCCGTAGGGCGGCACTAGAGCGGGCGGACCATAACCACTGGTGGCGGCGTGAGGGGGCACCATAGCCGCCGCCAGCGAGCTGGTAGGGCTCGCCGAGGAATGCCTGGTGGCCCGCGGGAGGAGGATCGAGAAGACCCGACGCAGGAGCCCGTGGGCGGGGCATGTGATAGACATGAACGACGCCCCGTTCACGGGTTCTGCCCGACTGCCCACGGCAGAGGGGGCTGCTAGTGGCGCGGTGCCCCTTGCGCCTGGGCATTCTTGCTTCTTTGTTGCATGGCAGCGACCCCGCAGCCCCGCGGTTGCATCGCCTCCACCTTGCGGGCTTTGGGGAGGCGCGAAGGGCGGCGGCGGCAGGTAATATATCCGGCTGGCGCAGGAGGGCGTGGCGGTGGAACAGGGCTGCTGTGGGTGGTGCCGGCAGCGAGGGCGGTGTGCTAGACCCACTGCTTCATCTTCGTCATTCGGCGCTCCTCGAGCTTGAGGTACGCGACGGCACGCTGAAAGGTGGGGTGCGGCAGCAAAGTGAGGTTAGAAGCCGCGTTGCCAAAATCCCCGTTGAGGCCGGCGGCGAGGGTGCTCAGCATGAGGTCGTCGGAGACTTTGGCACCGATGTCGTGAAGTTCATCGGCGAGCATCTTGAGCCGCATGCAGTACTCAATGATGGTGGAGTTGTCCTGGTGACAGCAGAAGAACTCCTGCTGCAAGAAAACAAGGCGCTGAAATTTGTTGTCGATGAAGAGCGCATTGATCTTGGTCCACACGGCGCAAGCGTCGTCGTCCTCGGCGACAACCGTGTGGAAGATGTCCTTCGAGACGGTTTGACAAAACCATCGGATGAGCGTGGCCTCAATGGTGGACCACTCCGGATTGCCCTTCATGTAGTCGCCGTCCACGGAGCCATTGATGTTTTCGGTGAGATAGTACTCACGGAAGACAAGGTTGAAGTAGGTCTTCCACGCGTAGTACGAGGTGCTAGAGCTGTCGAGGCGGATGGGGACCCGGGCCTCGATGTTGAGGTCGCGGATGGCAATGGGGCGGCGGCAGTGTCGGAGGAGGACACAGCGCCGACGGGTGCGCCAGTGGGTAGCAACGGGGGAGGCCAGCGCAGGCGAGAGGGCGCGGCGGCGGCGGCTTGCCCTAGGTCAGGACCTTCAGATCTGATAACATGTAGGAGAACGGTTTGGCAACGCAATACTCAATGTATTGATCGCGTGCAGGTGCACGTATATAAAAAGTACAAGTGGGCCTCAGCCTCAACTATACAAAATTAGGAGGTGGGCCAGGATATACACATATACATGCAACACATATATTCAATAGATACTATTATCTTTGTTTTTGAAAAAAAAAGATATATCTTTGAAGAAGGTTCTACGTCCCGCTTTATAAATAAAGCCACAACCAAATACTAACACAATCAAATACGCACGCAGTTCCATAGAAAAAATACAGAGGTAAACAAAAAAAAGAGAATACGTACTATGTTTGGGCAACAACACAACAAGCCCGATACAACAACCACAAGGATCAAGAAGAAGGCGTGACGCCAACTCCCTGTAATCCCGCGTTAGCTTTTCAATGGAGGACCTATCCCACCGCTTGCACAGAGGTTCCCACAGCTACAAAAAGCCACATAATTTGTAAATTGCATTAGTGGGCCGAACAAGAAAGACATGCTCAATAACAAGTTTATTACGAATGCATCATAAAGTCCATGCCAAGGTCCCAAAATTGATCCACATCAACTTACGGACCTGGCCATTGCTTGCGGACAAGAGAAGGTAAAACTCTGGAAGTTAGTAAGACATCACCCATTACCCCCACAACTCCTTGAGGCAGTCCCACAAAAATTCAGACATATAGTAGAAGAATATATGATTAATGTCTTCCTTCACGTTACACAATGGGCACATGCCATCTCAGGTCCATGCCTTCTCAGAACCTGGTCCCCGAAGGCAGAAACCACGAATAAGCTGCCAACGAAAGATCTTAAGTTTCGGGAGGGGAGGGGGGGCTTGTTTTCCAAATCTCAGCCAACTCCTCCGGACCCTAACTAGCCGCCAAGCGGTCGTAGAGGGACTTGGTCGTGAGCCTACCTGAAGGGTCAAGGTGCCAAGAGGTACAATCCGGGAGGTCTGAGCTGGTCGCGCTTGCCACCACTGCCTCTAGCGAGTGCCATTTGACTATTCCCCGCGACAACCGCAACCACCGAAATTGTCGGTTGATTGGAGATCGAGAACAAGGGTACACTGTTATTTTCAAATTAGTCGGACCAGGCTCTGTTCTATTGATAATGAAGGGGTGGTAGATTGTTTCCAACTTTGTCCTAGGTTTGACTCCTGGGGAGGTAAGCAACTCTTTTACGTGATTCCAAATTTTGAATTTTGCAGGATCCTAGTGTTTTTTTATCAGCGTGGTTTGAATTGTTTTTAGGATCCAACTCTAAACCCCTTGTAGTAATTACTCCCTCATTCCAAATAACTGAAGCTCTATGATTTTCCTACGTCAAACTTTTTCAAAAATTTAACCAAGTCCATAGAAAAATCTACCATATCAAATATTACTTCAATTATTTTGGAACCAAGGGAGTACAATTGTTGGGCAATGAGAGGAGTTTGTCCTGCTGCATTACCACGGGATGGCAACATAATTATGTGTAATAATATACTCCCTCCGACCGGAATTAAGTGTCGATAAAATGCATGTATTTAGATGTAGTTCAATGTTAAATACATCCATTTGAGTGACACACAATTCTGGATGGAGGTAGTATGACCATAAGCATCATCTGGTGTTGAGGATCTATCTTAGGTGGTACCATAAAATACAAATGATAGACCGTTTTGCAATTGCTAAGCTTAAGCCACGGGCATACAAGAAAAACCTAGAGAGGACACCAGTCATTTAACCCGTGTTAGTCAGACGCAAACGACTCAAGCGTGGCATGATTTTCAACCTGTTCACATGCCTGATGGAGGAGACAGAAGACGCAACTCTTATGTTGCTATCCAATTTGGTGCAGAGCGATGATCCATCGATCGCAGAGTGACACTAAGCATGGTGGAGTGAACTTTTTATTAAAAGTAAGTAGGCTTATAAAAGTGAAGGTTCTTTACCGAAAAAGGATTTCCCCCCGCTTTGTATACAAAGCAACCAACCGAACCATACATGGATAGGTCTTTGGGAAGCAAGACGATCCGCCCAAAAGAAACGCAGAGAAAAGCAAAAGAAACAAATGCCGAAAGCGGCGGATCGACAAACGAAGAAGCCTCGTGATCGCGGCGCCCACCATGATCTTCCACTAGACTCCAAGACTCAAGCGCCGGCACCTATCAACACCTCCAAGAAGGATCGCGACGATGACGACAGCTGCTGCTAAGGGTCTCCCGTTACCACGACGAGGCGAGAGGAAGTGTAGCTCAAGCGCCCTCCGGAAGGTCGGGTGGCACCCACAGGCGCCACCGCGTCGGTGTTAGCCATGCCGGCTGGGGTTTCCCGATCCCAACCCGCACCTCGGCGCCGAGCCTGCCACCAAACCAACCACCATCGTGCGCCAGCGCGGTTTTGAGGCCCCACGCCGTCTCACCACTGCACCGCGAAGTGAGGATAGCACGACGAAGAATCGAGCGGGACTAGGGCATCAGCACCATCGGCGCGCGGGAGGGCCCACCTCCACCGTCCGCGACGTAGAGCCGTCCGGACGCAATAGCGGAGCACACCGGGCCGTGGGCCGCAAAGCTCCCGCCAGCCTTCTTCTTAAACGCGCCGGCGGTGCCGCCGCCCAATCCGAGCCGCTCATCCTCCTCACGCGCCGTGAACAACGAGGCCACGCCCGAGACCGGCCGCTAGGACCCAGATGGGGCCCTAAGGGCCCAGATCTGGCGAGGACGCCACGGCCACGCCTGCTGCAGCCAGAGCGCCCGCGCCAAAGCGGCGCCGCCACCGCGACGGCCGCCACCAGCCACCTCCAGCCGCGGGCCGCCGTCAGCCGAGGCACCCGCCGCCCCCCTCGCCCGGGGCGGAGAGTGCTTGTGAGAAATGGAAATGCCGCCGCCTTGACCCGCCCGGCAGATCCGGCGCGCGCCCGGCGGCGGGAGGGTGAGGGGGCAGGGGAGGAGGACGGAGAGGCGAGCGGGGGGAGCCGCCCCGGCCGCCCCCGGGGAGGCGGCGCGGGCGCGGGGTCGGGGGAGGGAGGGGAGGGTCGGGGTTGCCAACACCCGAGTTAGAGACTGCCAAACCAGACCAAGTGAAGGTTCTTTTATTGTACATCAAGGTCGATATGTCCGAGTGGTTAAGGAGACAGACTTGAAATCTGTTGGGCTACGCCCGCGCAGGTTCGATCCCTGCTGTCGACGTTTTTTTGTTTTGTTTTTTTGGTTTCTAATTTTCGGTCGTCAGTGAAATTACCATTCCCGCATCGTTCTTCAGGTACGCGTCGTTCCCCTCGCTCCTGCCCCGCGTCGGTGGTCCGAGCTCCGCAGTCTGCCCGCCTCCATCCCTTCCTCCCAACGGTAAACCTGCTCCGCTGGGCCTTCTTCAGGCAACACAACTGGACGGCCGTACTTATGGACTGGGGGAGCCGTCGCCGATTCCCTCTGCCTCACATCGCAGGTTTACAATGCTTTTGCTCTTCTTCCCGCGGTTCCTCCCCCTCCTTCATGGTTTCATTGTTGATGCTTCACTAGGCTGGCCATTTGGTCAACCGCAGGAGCACCACGAGTTCCTAATTTACCGTTTTCTGATTTATGGTCTATGATTTGTTACACTCTCTAGCCAGTGCGTAACAGTGCATGCTATCATAGGCATCTAGTTTGTTTTATTTGTTTTGCTTTCAGAGTAGCTGATGGATGGATTATGGATGAGCTGCAGATAGAGTAACATAGAGATAGACAAGATCTTGGCTGATGGATTATGGATGTATGGTATCTGAAACACCATCTCTTGCTAATGACTTCATATGACTGTTGCTGGATTTTGTAATTAGATCCAACAACAATACCAATATATGTGTTCTCTGTAAATGACATTAGATTCCAGGTTATGTATTTTGTTTGGCAGCCATACCATGTTTGCGTTTCCATTAAATTCAGACTCACTGCCTGACATGATTTTTGTTGAAAGATGAGTGAACTCAGTTCTGAACTTGCACTAATTATATCGATTATTAATTCATGTTTATGATATCATTATGCTTCGGAAAGTTTGTTCCTCATGTCACTGTTTCTATATTTAATTTATACCTGCAGTCTAGAGGCATCCAATCAATGTATTACAGTTGGCTACGGCTATTCTTTCCACTTTCTTCTTTGAGCTGTAGTAACTCGGTGATAGAATAGCACATTTATTCTGAAGCTACAACGATGATCAGGTGCTACAACTTTATCTGCACAACAGTCTGCTTTCTCACATTGCTTGTTAATTTTTATGCATTAAGACGTTGTGCCCATGTCGCCCTCTGGTTACACTGTTATGACTGGGAAAGGATTACACAGACCTCTAAATTCCTGTCAGTCCAGCTGTACTTGAGGGAATTGCATGGGTATGCTTTGTAGTTACTGCTATAGCTCAGTTGTTTGCATGCCATTTTTGTGCTGTTGCTTGAACCATGGAAGGTTTGATCTCACACCAGGCCTAGATGGAGAGGATTAAGGAGCCCAAGAGCAATGTACATTTAGCATCAAATTCAGAAATGCAGTATGTTGTGGGAATAGATGTTATATTGCAAGACTGTCTTACTGCTGTTTTACTCTAGATTATTTTATCTTATAAAAAATGTTTGTATGTAAAATTGTTGTATAATCACACTATGAGATAGTTTCAGGTGTTCCATTCTCTTGCTAATGTCAGAAGGTTACAGTGTTCAAGAAGAATGGTGGAATGCTGGCTCTAATTCAATGATCAGGTAAGACCCAACAATTGTAATCCTCACTGTACTATGATCTGTAAGATATATTAATGATACGTCTGTTAATATAATCGATGGAACCTGATATGGATGCACCCAGGCTATAATTTATTCACTCCACACTGAGTTAATTTCTGATGAGCCAACTTTATAGGTGATACTGGCCTCTGTGAACAACTTATTTTCAGCAAGTCATGTAGGCTGCTGAACTACATTTTAATCAAGTAATATGTACTCCCTCCCTCCCAAAATAACTGTCTCAATCTTAGTACAATTTTGTACTAAACCTAATACAAAGTTGAGACATTTATTTTGGGACGGAGGGAGTAGTATTCTTGGATAGAATTGTTTCTATAGTGATTAGTGAACCTTATCCTCACAACGTCAAAAAAATGATAGGGTGCACTAGAATCTGTTCTTCTGAGGTTCTACTGATTTTCATGTGGTGTTCATTCTGTTCCATTTGAGTGGCAAGTAGTTACAAGGGAAGCACTGTATTTCTCATGGGATGGTCATCTAACAAAAGGTTGCTGCTCCAGTCAAGATTTTTTGACTTCATATTTTGTTACCAAAACTCCATGATTATGCCTTGCTTCAGTTTTATCTTTGTCGTTTTTTCTTGCAACTTTGCATTATCAAAGAAATTTTCTAATAATATCTCCCTCCCATTATCTATGCAACAGTGACGATCATTTTGATCCGCAAATCTCTGCTTCCCTCTGCGAAGGGCCTATCTAATTACTTATGCTATTTTTATTTTTATTTTGAGCCCCCATCTTCTCTTACAAAGCACCAACTAAGAAACACTGTTGTCGTACTTGTGAATCATGTGTAGCTAATATTGAGTGTGTTTCATGAATGGATCAATGATTTAGCATAATGGGCTAGGGATAACTTTCTTTAGCATTGATATTTTGAAAGACACGGTTGATTGTTAGTATATATGCTTAAGTACTGATGTCTTCATGTCAAATTATAGACTACTAATTTGAATAATTCAAGTCCAAATGTCCATGCAACAAAAGAAAAGATTATATGATGATTATGATAGGTGGCATTCCACATCAAAAAAATTGTTTTGATCATTTACCTACTCGAGAACGAGCAGGAATTAAGCTTGGGGATGATTGAAACGTCTCTATATTTTTTTATTGTTCCATGCTACTATTATAGTATCAATCTTGGATGTTTTATATACATTTACAAGCAACTATATACCCATTTTTGGGACTAACCTATTAACTTAGTGCCCAGTGACAGTTGTTGTTTTTTTGCTTGTTTTCGGTTTTGTGGAATATGAGTACCAAACGAAGTCCAAATGCCACGAAATTTTTTGGTGATTTTTTTTCTGGACAATAGAGACCCTAAAAGCTTCGGGAGGGGATGAGAAGATAGAGTAGTGGCCCACGAGGCACCAGGGCGCGACCAGGGGGTAGGGCGTGCTCTGGTGGCTCAAGGGGCCCACATGGCTCCGTTTGACCTAACTCTGCCTCTATAAATTCTCTAAAATCAGGAAACCAACAGAGGAGTCCATGAAATACTTTTTCCGTCGCCGCAAGCCTCTCTCGCGAGATCCCATATAGGGACCTTCTCTTGCACTCTGTTGGAGGAGGAATCGATCGCGGTGGGGCTCTACAACAACCTTGCTGCCCTTTCGATGTGCGTGAGTAGTTTACCATAGACCTACGGGTTCATAGTTAGTAGCTAGATGGCTTCTTCCCTCTAGTTAATCTTCAATGCAATGTTCTCATTGATGTTCTCCGAGTTCTATCCGATGTAATGACCTTTTGCGGTGTGTCTGTTGGGATCCGATGAATTGTGAGTTTATGATCAGATTATCCATGAATATTATTTAAGTTTTCTATGAACTCTTTTATGCATGATTGTTATAGCTTTGTATTTGAAGGAAATATGCCCTAGAGGCAATAATAAAGTTATTATTTATTTCCTTATTTCATGATAAATGTTTATCATTCATGCTAGAATTGTATTAACCGGAAACATGATACATGTGTGAATGCATAGACAAAACAATATGTCACTAGTATGCCTCTACTAGACTAGCTTGTTAATCAAAGATGGTTATGTTTCCTAACCATGAACAAAGAGTTGTTATTTGATTAACAAGGTCACATCATTAGTAGAATGATCTGATTGACATGACCCATTCCCTTAGCTTAGCACATGATCGTTTAGTATGTTGCTCTGCTTTCATCCATAACTTATACATGTTCTGTAACTATGAGATTATGCAACTCCGTTTACGGAGGAACACTTTGGGTGCTACCAAAGCGTCACTGGCGTGCTGGGTGATTATAAAGGAGTACTACGGTGTCTCCAAAGGCGGATGTTGGGTTGGCGTATTTGAGATTAGGTTTTGTCACTCCGATTGTCGGAGAGGTATCTCTGGCCCTCTCGGTAATGCACATCATTGAAGCCTTGCAAGCACTACAACCAATGAGTTAGTTGTGAGATGATGTATTACGGAACGAGTAAAGAGACTTGCGTAGCGAGATTGAACTAGGTATTGGATACTGGCGATCGAATCTCGGGCAAGTAACATACCGATGACAAAGGAACAACGTATGTTGTTATGCGGTCTGACCGATAAAGATCTTCGTAGAATATGTAGGAACCAATATGGGCATCAGGTCCGCTATTGGTTATTGACCGAGAATAGTTCTAGGTCATGTCTACATTATTCTCGAACCGTAGGGTCCCACGCTTAAGGTTTCGATGGCGGTTATTATGAGTTTATGTATTTTGATGTACGAAGAAGTTGAGTCCGGATGTGATCACGGACATAACGAGGAGTCTCGAAATGGTCGAGACATAAAGATTGATATATTGGAAGCCTATGTTTGGAGTTGAATGGTTCGGGTGAAAGCAGAATTCTTAGAATCTAGGGAGGTTCTGGAACCCCGGGAGGTAAATGGGCCATAGTGGGCCTTAGTGGAAAGGAGAAAGGGCCAGCCCTAGGTGGCATGGCCTCCCCTTCCCTAGTCCTACTAGGACTAGGAAGGGGCGCCCCCTCTCTCTCTTTCCTCTCAGGAATCCTATTCCAACTAGGATTGGGGGAAGTCCTACTCCCGGAGGAGTAGGACTCCTGGGCGCCTCCCTTGGGCCGGCCGCACCTCCCCCTCCCTCCTTTATATCACGAGGGGGGGCACCCTAGAACACACAAGTTAGATCTACGGATCGTTCCTTAGCCGTGTCGGTGCCCCCTCCACCATATTCCACCTCGGTCATACGTCGTCGAAGCTTAAGCGAAGCCTGCGCGATGAAACATCAAGATCGTCCCACGCCGTCGTCTTGTGGAACTCTCCCTCGACACTCGGCTGGATCGAGTCTGAGGGGCGTCATCGAGCTGTCGTGTGTCAAGAACTCGGGCGCCGAGAAACGGCGCCGGGATCGGTCGGATCGCGAGGAGAGCGTCGACTACTTCCTCTACGTTGTGATCGCTTCGCGCCGGGTCTCGAGTGCGTAGACAACACTCTCCCCTCTCGTTGCTATTCATCACCATGATCTTGCGTGTGCGTAGGAAATTTTTGAAATTACTCGTTCCCCAATGATGGCATCGAGCCTAGGTTTTTATGGTTTGATGTTTTGCACGAGTAGAACACAAGTGAGTTGTGGGCGATACAAGTCATACTACCTACCAGCATGTCATACTTTGGTTCAGCGGTATTGTGAGATGAAGCGGCCCGGACCGACATTACGCGTACGCTTACGCGAGACTGGTTTCACCGCTGCGAGCACTCGTTGCTTAAAGGTGGTGGTGGGTGCTGTCTCTCTCACTTTAGTTGAACCGAGTGTGGCTACGCCCGGTCCTTGAGAAGGTTAAAAGCGAGTCTATTTGTGAAATATCGTTGTGGTTTTGATCGTAGGTGAGACTGGTTCTTGCTTAAGCCCGTAGCAGCCACGTAAAATTTGCAACAACAAAGTAGAGGACGTCTAACTTGTTTTTGCGGGGCATGTTGTGATGTGATATGGTCAAGGCGTGATGCTATATTTTATTGTATGAGATGATCATGTTTTGTAACGAAGTTATCGGCAAGCTGGCAGGAGCCATATGGTTGTCGCTTTATTGTATGCAATGCAATGCATACTGTAATGCTTTACTTTATCACTAAGCGGTAGCGATAGTCGTAGAAGCATAAGTTTGGCGAGGCGACAACGATGCTACGATGGAGATCAAGGTGTCGCGCCGGTGGCGATGGTGATCATGGTGGTGCTCGGAGATGAAGATCACGAAGCACAAGATGATGATGACCATATCATATCACTTATATTGATTTGCATGTGATGTTTATCCTTTTATGCATCTTATCTTGCTTTGATTGGCGGTAGCATTATAAGATGATCTCTCACTAAATTATCAAGAAGTGTTCTCCCGGTATGCCTTGTTGCCAAAGTTAAATCGTGCCCGGACACCACGTGATGATCGGGTGTGATAAGCTCTCGTCCATCTACAACGGGTGCAAGCCAGTTTTGCACCACGCGAGAATACTCGGGTTATACTTGTGAGCCTAGCATATGCAGATATGGCCTCGGAACACGGAGACCGAAGGTCGGCGTGAATCATATAGTAGATATGATCAACATAAGATGTTCACCATTGAAAACTACTCCATTTCACGTGATGATCGGTTATGGTTTAGTTGATTTGGATCACGTGATCACTTAGATGACTAGAGAGATGTTTTTCTAAGTGGGAGTTCTTTAGTAATATGATTAATTGAACTTAAATTTATCATGAACTTAGTACTGATAGTATCTTGCTTGTTTATGTTTGATTGTAGATAGATGGCTCGTCTGTTGTTCCGTTGAATTTTAATGCGTTCCTTGAGAAAGCAAAGTTGAAAGATGATGGTAGCAATTACACGATTTGGGTCCGTAACGAGGATCATCCTCATTGCTGCACGAAGAGTTACGTCTGGATGCACCGCTAGGTGCAGAACTTCTTCTTGATCTAACCGACGGCGTTAGAACGTCTGGCGAGCAAAGCTGATGACTACTCTATAGTTCGATGTGCCATGCTTTACGGCTTAGAACCGGGACTTCAACGGCGTTTTGAGCGTCATGGAGCATATGAGATGTTCCAGAGTTGAAGTTAATATTTCAACAGAATGCGGATTGAGAGATATGAAGTCTCCAATAAGTTCTATAGCTGCAAGATGGAGGAGAATAGTTACATTAGTGAGCACATACTCGAGAATGTCCGGGTACTAGAATCACTTGACGCAATTGGGAGTTAATCTTCCGGATGATTGTGTCATTGATGAATTCTTCAATCACGCCACCAAGCTACAAAGGCTTCGTGATGAACTATAATATGCAAGGGTTAGTAAAGACTATACAGAGCTCTTCGCAATGCTAAAGGCTGCGGAGGTAGAAATCAGAAGGAGCATCAAGTGTTGATGGTCAATAAGACCACTAGTTTCAAGAAGAAAGGCAAAGGGAAAAGAAGGAACTTCAAGAAGAACAGCAAGCAAGTTGCTGCTCATGAGAAGAAACCCAAGTCGGACCTAAGCACTGGCCGAGTGCTTCTCGCAAGCGGTAGTCCTTTGAAGCGGAACTGCCCCAAGTATTTGACGGATAAGAAGGATGGCAAGGTGAACAAAGGTATATGTGATATACATGTTATTGATGTGTACCTTACTAGAGCTCGTAGTAGCACACTGGTATTTGATCTTGGTTACATTGCTAATATTTGCAACTCGAAGCAGGGACTACGGATTAGCGAACTCTAGCAAAGGGCGAGGTGACGATGCTGCGTGGAAATGGTTCCAAAGTCGATGTGATCGCGGTCGGCACGCTACCTCTACATCTACCTTGGGATTAGTTTTAGACCTAAATAATTGTTATTTGGTGCTGCGTTGAGCATGAACATTATATCTGGATCTTGTTTGATGCGAGGCGGTTATTCATTTAAATCGAGAGAATAATGGTTGTTCTATTTATATGAGTAATATCTTTTATGGTCATGCACCCTTGAGGAATGGTCTATTTTGATGAATCTCGATAGTAGTGATACACATATTCATAATGTTGAAGCCAAAAGATGCAGAGTTGATAATGATAGTGCAACTTATTTGTGTACTTGCCATTTAGGTCATATCGGTGTAAAGCGCATGAAGAAACTCCATCTTGATGGACTTTTGGAGTCACTTGATTATGAATCACTTGGCACTTGCGAACCGTGCCTCTTGGGCAAGATGACTAGAACACCGTTCTCGGTACTATGGAGGAGCAACAGATTTGTTAGAAATCATACATACAGATGTATGTGGTCCGATGAATGTTGAGGCTCGTGGCGGATATCGTTATTTTCTCACCTTCACGGATGATTTAAGCAGATATGGGTATATCTACTTAATGAAACATAAGTCTGAAACATTTGAAAAGTTCAAAGAATTTGAGTGAAGTTGAAAATCATCGTAACAAGAAAATTAAGTTTCTACGATCGATCGTGGAGGTGAATATTTGAGTTCGAGTTTGGTCTACATTTGAAACAATGCGGAATAGTTTAGCAACTCCGCCACCGGAACACCACAGCGTAATGGTGTGTCGAGCGTCGTGTCGTACTTTACTAGATATGGTGCGATCTATGATGTCTCTTACTGATTTACCGCTATCGTTTTGGGGTTATGCTCTTGAGGCGGCCACATTCACCTGAATAGAACACCATCGAAATCCGTTGAGGCGACACCTTATGAACTGTGGTTTGGCAAGAAACCAAAGTTGTCGTTTCTTAAAGTTTGGGGATGCGATGCTTATGTGAAAAAGCTTCAACTGATAAGCTCGAACCCAAATCGGAGAATGTGTCTTCATAGGATACCCAAAGGAGACAGTTGGGTACACCTTCTATCACAGATCCGAAGGCAAGACATTCGTTGCTAAGAATGGATCCTTTCTAGAGAAGGAGTTTCTCTCGAAAGAAGTGAGTGGGAGGAAAGTGGAACTTGATGAGGTAATAGTACCTTCTCCCTTACTTGAAAGTAGTTAAATCGCAGAAACCGGTTTACGAGACACCTACACCAAGTAGTGAGGAAGTTGATGATGTTGATCATGAAACTTGAGATCAAGTTACTCTGAGAACCTCGTAGATCAACGAGTAAGATCCGCACGAGTGGTGCGGCAATCCTGTTCGGAAATCATGCTACTAGATCATGATGAACCTCACGAACTATGAAGAAGCGATGGTGAGCCCAGATTCCATAAAATGGCTTGAAGCCATGAAATCGAGATGGGATCCATGTATGAAAACAAAGTATGGACTTTGGTTGACTTGCCGAGGTAGGCAAGCAATAGAAAACAAGTGGATCTTCAAGAAGAAGACCGACGACGGTAATATTCTTGTCTATAAAGCTCGACTTATGCATAAAGGTTTTCGGCAAGTTCAAGGGATTGACTACGATGAGACCTTCTCACCCGTAGCGATGCTTAAGTCCGTCCGAATCATGTTAGCAATTGCGCATTTTATGATTATGAAATTTGGCAAATGGATGTAAAAGCGCATTCTGAATGGATTTACGGAAGAAGAGTTGTATATGATGCAACGAGAAGGTTTTATCGATCCAAAGGGAGCTAACAAAGTGTGCAAGCTCCGGCGATCCATCTATGGACTGGTGCAAGCATCTCGGAGTTGGAATAAGCGCTTTGATAGTGTGATCAAAGCATTTGGGTTTGTCTGAGACTTTTGGAGAAGCTGTATTTACAAGAAAGTGAGTGGGAGCTCTGTAGCATTTACGATATTATATGTAGATGACATATTGCTGATCGGAAATGATATAGAATTCTGGATAGCATAAAGGGATACTTGAATAAGAGTTTTTCAATGAAAGACCTCGGTGAAGCTGCTTACATATTGGGCATTAAGATCTATAGAGATAGATCAAGGCGCTTAATTGGACTTTCACAAAGCACATACCTTGACAAAATTTTGAAGAAGTTCAAAATGGATCAAGCAAAGAAAGGGTTCTTGCACGTGTTACAAGGTGTGAAGTTGAGTAAGACTCAATGCCCGACCACTGCAGAAGATAGAGAGAAAATGAAAGATGTTCCTATGCTTCACCATAGGCTCTATCATGTATGCAATCTTGTGTACAGACTGATGTGTGCCTTGCTATAAGCCTAGCAGGAGGTACCAAAGTAATCCAGAGTGGATCTTTGGACAGCGGTCAAGAACATCTGAAATACACGAAAAGGACTAAGGATATGTTTCTCGTATATGGAGGTGACAAAGAGCTCATAAATGGCAGTTACGTTGATGCAAGCTTTGACACGATCCGGACGATTCTAAATCGCAGACCGGATCGTATTTACACTAAGCGGAGGAGCTGTCGGTTAGTGCGAGTTCTAAACAAAGCGTCGTGGCGGGATCTACATGTGAAGCGGAGTACATAGCAACCGGAAGCAGCTAATGAAGAGTGCGGATGAAGGAGTTCATATCCGATCTAGGTGTCATACCTAGTGCATCGGGTCAATGAAAATCTTCGTGACAATCTTGGAGCAATTGCCTTAGCGAAGGAATCCAGATTTCACAAGAGGACCAAGCACATCAAGAGGCGCTTCAATTCCATCCGGGACTTAGTCGGTGGGAGACATAGAGATTTGCAAGATACATACGGATCTGAATGTTGCGAGACCGTTGACTAAGCCTCTTCCACGAGCAAAACATGATCAGCACCAAGACACCATGGGTGTTAGAATCATTACTATGTAATCTAGATTATTGACTCTAGTGCAAGTGGGAGGCTGAAGGAAATATGCCCTAGAGGCAATAATAAAGTTATTATTTATTTCCTTATTTCATGATAAATGTTTATCATTCTTTCTAGAATTGTATTAACCGGAAACATGATACATGTGTGAATGCATAGACAAAACAATATGTCACTAGTATGCCTCTACTAGACTAGCTTGTTAATCAAAGATGGTTATGTTTCCTAACCATGAACAAAGAGTTGTTATTTGATTAACAAGGTCACATCATTAGTAGAATGATCGATTGACATGACCCATTCCCTTAGCTTAGCACACGATCGTTTAGTATGTTGCTCTGCTTTCATCCATAACTTATACATGTTCACGTAACTATGAGATTATGCAACTCCGTTTACGGAGGAACACTTTGGGTGCTACCAAGCGTCACAGCGTGGCTGGGTGATTATAAAGGAGTACTACAGGTGTCTCCAAAGGCAGATGTTGGGTTGGCGTATTTGAGATTAGGTTTTGTCACTCCGATTGTCGGAGAGGTATCTCTGGGCCCTCTCGGTAATGCACATCCTTTGAAGCCTTGCAAGCACTACAACTAATGAGTTAGTTGTGAGATGATGTATTACGGAACGAGTAAAGAGACTTGCGGTAACGAGATTGAACTAGGTATTGGATACCGACGATCGAATCTCGGGCAAGTAACATACCGATGACAAAGGAACAACGTATGTTGTTATGCGGTCGACCGATAAAGATCTTCGTAGAATATGTAGGAACCAATATGGGCATCCAGGTCCGCTATTGGTTATTGACCGAGAATAGTTCTAGGTCATGTCTACATTATTCTCGAACCGTAGGGTCCATGCACGCTTAAGGTTTCGATGGCGGTTATTATGAGTTTATGTATTTTGATGTACGAAGAAGTTTGGAGTCCGGATGTGATCACGGACATAACGAGGAGTCTCGAAATGGTCGAGACATAAAGATTGATATATTGGAAGCCTATGTTTGGAGTTGGAATGGTTAGGGTGAAAGCAGAATTTACGGAGTTAGGGAGGTTACGGAACCCCCGGAGGTAAATGGGCCATAGTGGGCCTTAGTGGAAAGGAGAAAGGGCCAGCCCTAGGTGGCGTGGCGCCTCCCCTTCCCTAGTCCTACTAGGACTAGGAAAGGGGCCGCCCCTCTCTCTCTTTCCCCTCAGGAATCCTATTCCAACTAGGATTGGGGAAGTCCTACTCCCGGAGGAGTAGGACTCCTGGCAGCGCCTCCCTTGGGCGGCCGCACCTCCCCTCCCTCCTTTATATCACGGGGCAGGGGGCACCCTAGAACACACAAGTTAGATCTACGGATCGTTCCTTAGCCGTGTGCGGTGCCCCCTCCACCATATTCCACCTCGGTCATACTGTCATGAAGCTTAGGCGAAGCCTGCGCGGTGAAACATCAAGATCGTCCTGCGCCGTCGTCTTGTGGAACTCTCCCTCGACACTCGGCTGGATCGGAGTCTGAGGGACGTCATCGAGCTGTCGTGTGTCAAGAACTGGGCGCCGGAATGCTTGGCGCCGGATCGGTCGGATCGCGAGGAGAACGTCGACTACTTCCTCTACGTTGTGATCGCTTCGCCGGGTCTCACGAGTGCGTAGACAACACTCTCCCCTCTCGTTGCTATTCATCACCATGATCTTGCGTGTGCGTAGGAAATTTTTTGAAATTACTACGTTCCCCAACAGTATTTATCTCTGATCTATTGATTTGGTTTGGCCAACTAGATTGATTTATCTTGCAGTGTGAGAGGTGCCTTGTAATGGGTTTGATCTTGCGATGCTTAATCCCGGTGACAGAAAGGAACATGACATGTATGTATCATTGCTATTAAGGGTAAAAAGATGTGGTTTATTCATGCATGAGTTTACTTTGTCTACATCATGTCATCTTGCTTAAGGCGTTACTCTGTTCTTTATGAACCTAATACTCTAGATGCATGCTGGATAGCGGTCGATGTATGGAGTAATAGTACTAGATGCAAAATCGTTTCGGTCTACTCGTCTTGGATGTGATGCCTATATACATGAACATTGCCTTGGATATCATCATGATAATTTTCTTTTCTATCAATTGCCCAACAGTAATTTGTTTACCCACCATATGCTGTTTTTAAGAGAGAAGCCTCTAGTGGAAATTAAGGCCCCCGGGTCTACTTCTATCATATATTAAAAATCCTAAAAATACCTCGCTGCAAATTTATTTTGTATTTGTTCGATCTATCTATCTATCACCATACAATTTAAGCTTGCAATTAACCGCCAAGGGATTGACAACCCCTTGTTCGTGTTGGGTGCAATGATTTGTTATTTTATGTGCAGGTACTGCTAACGAGGTGTTGTGTGATTCTCCTACTAGATTGATAACCTTGGTTTCATAACTGCGGGAAATACTTATCTCGATTGTACTACATCATCACCTCCTCTTCGGGGAAAAATCCAACGCGGCTCACAAGTAGCAGCATGCTTTTCCCGTCAACGTCACGACCGAAAGTGTCCTCCCATGCTACAAAAATTATAGACGGTCTCCAAAAGTTTACTCCCCTCCACCATTTTTTCACATTCCATGGCTAGTCGTATCCATAGGTGCCTTCCAAACTTTCAACTTTCCAAGGGGGAGTTTTTTTTCCATTTTAATTCATTTCGGGACTGGGCATCCCTATTACCTGCCACTTTCTCATGAAATGACAAGTGAATAAACACTCATCTTGAGAATAACCCATCTAGCATGAAAGATATTGACCACCCCCTATCTCTCCATGAGCAGGTACACAAAACGGATAATTATTTGAATGATTAGAGTTGGCACATGCAAATTTACTTGGAACGGCATGTATATGCCGCATATAGGTAGGTGTGGTGGACTCATTTGGCACAATTTTAGGTTGAAGGAATTGGATGCACAAGCAGCATTCCTGCTTAGTACAAATGGAGGCTAGCAAATAGATTGAGAAGCGACCAACCAGAAAACAAAAATGGTCATAAACATGCATTGGGAATAACTAACACTGAATAGTGCACCATAAGTAGGATATAACTTTGTTGCATAATTATTGACTTTATGTGCATGCATAGGGAATCACAAACCTTAATACCAATATTCTTACTAAACCACAATTACTCACAAGAACAACTCACATATTATCATCTTTATATCGCAAAACTATTGCAAGGGATCAAACTTATCATATTCAATTATCTACATGAAAGTTTTTATTATATCCTTCTTGAATATTCATCACATTATGACCAAATTCATATCTTGTGCAAATTAGAGTTACAATTATCAACTCTAAAAATGATATAAGTGAAGCATGAGAGTGCAAATATTTCTTCAAAATATAATCACCGATGTGCTCTAAAAGATATAAGTGAAGCACTAGAGCAAGTGCCTAACTCAAAAGATATAAGTGAAGAACATAGAGTATTCTAACAAATCACAAAAAAATGTGTGTCCTTCTCAAATAGGTGTGTCCAGAAAATATGATTGTGACAAACTAAAGAGAAAACAAAGAAAAACCTCGTATGATACATGACGCTCTATGAAAAACTTATATCATGTGATGAATAAAAATATAGCTCCAAATACTATTGCCGATGGTTGGTAGAAGAAAGAGGGGATGCCTTCCGGGGCATCCCCAAGCTTAGATGCTTGGGAGTCCTTGAATATTACCTTGGGGTGCCTCGGGCATCCCTAATCTTAGACTCTTGCCACTCCTTATTCCTTCATCCATCGTGATCTCACTCAAAACTTGAAAACTTCAACACACAAAACTCAACAAAACCTTTGTGAGATCCATTAGTATAACAAAGCAAATCAACACTTTAGGTATTGTTGTAAACCCATTCATATTTTATTATTGCATTATACCTATTGTATTCTAACTTCACCTTGTCTTATACCCCTGATACAATCCATAGATTCATAAAAACAAGCAAACAATGTAACGAAAACAAAAGCTGTCAAAAAGAGAACAGTCCGTAGTAACCTGAATTATGCCTATACTTATGTAACCCTAAAACTTCTGAAAAATTAGGAAAACATGGGGAATTTTTATATCAATAATGTGTTAAAAATTCAGATCAGAAGCACATTCCAGTGAATTTAAACAATTCTGCTACTGGGTGTAAAAGTTTCTATTTTTTCACAGAATCAAATCAACTATCATCCAAATCATCCCAAAGGCTTTGCTTGGCACAAACACTAGTTTAAACACAAAAACACAACCATAACAGTAGCATAATTGTGTGCACACCAAAAAAAGAAAAGGAAACTATTGGGTTGTCTCCCAACAAGCTCTTTCTTTATAGCCATTAAGATAGGCTTGAGATTTCAATGATGCTCGCATAAAAGATAATAATTGAAACACAAAGAAAGCATCATGTAGCATATGGCAAACACATTTAATTCTAACATACTTCCTATGTATAGGCATTTTATAAGCAAACAAATTATCAAGGCAAGCAAAACATAGCATATGCAAGGAGGAAGAAAGAAACAATAGCAATCTCAACATGAAGCGAGGTAATTTAGTAACATGAAGATTTCTACAACCATATTTTCCTCTCTCATAATAATTACATGTAGGATCATAATCAAATTCAACAATGTAACTATGATATAAAATTTTATCTTCATGATCCACATGCATAAAAGTCTTGTAATCTTACAAGATAGTGGGATTATCATCAACTAAAGTCATGACCTCTCGAGACCCGCATTTAACCAAATTTTTCATAAGACTGAACACTCTCCGAATATGTGGGATTCTTTTTACCTAAAGTTGACACTCTTCCAAACCCACTTTCAATACTATTGCAAACATTATTATCAATAGCATATTCATCACGAGGCTTAAATAAATTTTCAAGATCATAAACGCAATTGACATTCATAGTATTTATAATAACATCATCACAATCATAATATTGGCATTGTGGCCATAAGAATAGCAAGCATCATGTTCATCAAGAGGGGATAATTCAATCAAATCAACGAAATCATAATTATCTACAGATTCATGCATATCATTATTTTCTTCCAAAATAGCAACCATACTCTCAATAAATTCTTTAACGTAGGCATAAGGAGCATAGTTTTCATAGCAATATTTAAGTATGTCAAAAATTTCAGATTTGTAGAGAGTAGCAACATACTTTTCAATCTAAGAAGCAACCTCATAAGCACCCTTAAAATCAACAAATTCTTCAATTTGTTCGATATCATAGTAACTATAAACACCCTTGGCATAAGAAGACAAGATTTCATTATCACTAAACTCACATAGGTAGGGAAAGTGTTTTTTAGGGTTCTTAGAGCAACAAATAAAATCATAAATTTCACATAGACTTCAAGAATAGCACAACAAACAATTTATTTTTCTCCATAAGAGTCTCCCTTTTTGAGACAAACGGTGACACACAAAATGAGCATGCTCATCTAGTGATTTTCCCTCAACTAAACTAGTTGGGGTTTTAGCACGAGCAAAGCTGGATCGAAGATGATCCAAGTAGAAAAATTTAAGTGGTTCCATAACCATGGCAAACTTCCCAGTGCATGCGCCCGTTTGCCTTCGCTCCGGATGGATCGACCATTGATCGTGGGCCTGCTCACAGTGTCCAGCGTCATGTCATGGTGGTGGATGATCCACCTCTGAACCATGACAGGTGCGCCATCGTTTCTGTCCACCCTCCGGTCCCAGATCATCAGAAGGAGTTCTGGTTAGCCGAGGTCTGCCGCATTATTATTGGTGATTTAGAGTATGAACTGCTTGATGACTTTGTTTACCCGCTGGGTATCGGGTGTGTGGTGTTTGCGGATATGGAAAGTAGAGATGCTGCCATTAGAGAAGGACCGCATGCTTTGACTGATGATTCCACCTTCTCCTTAGTTCTGCATGATGAGAGTATCAATATGCGCATGCCTGCTTTTGAATATGAAGTTTGGATTATGTTTCTTGCCTTTCCAATGGATTATCAAACTGAACATTACGTGCATAAGGCTATTTCAAACTTTGGAAAGCTTCTTGTCTGGCCCCGTCCGGGCCAGAACAAGGCTAGAATCCTGGTCAAGTGCCATATCAAAGATGTTGCTGAGGTGCCACACAGTCTTGTGATTACCAGGGTTGGTTCACTGCCTGGTGTTGCCCGCTCGTGGTCTGTGCCTGTTTATGTTCTGAATGGTAGAAACATTATCCCTAATTTAGTTGGTAATGAGGATGTCCCCCCGCTCTTGAATGCATCTCCACATCCATACGAGCTTCCCTACTACACCCTCATGCAGCAAGCACGAATCGATGAGATGGCTGCTCAAGATGCTCTGAATGAGGTAGCCTGGAACGCCCCTGAACCTGCTCAGGAAGTTTAGGAAAATGGTTGGGGTGTGTGGCCTGTGATCCCTCCACCATATACTGGGTTCAGTTTCAGGACATTCTTTCAGTATGATGGACCGTCCCTCATGGATGGTGTGGATCCGGAGCATAATGTGCAAGACAACCTGTCTGATATTTGGTCTTCTGACTCTGAGTTTCAGGCGGTGGAAGCTTTGGCTGACGGATTTGTGAATGGCAGTCCTGCTGCTAGAATGGAGTTCGTCAGAGCCGGAGGAAGCTCTGTTTATCTTCGGGTTGCTGCTAATCATGAGTTTCTGCTTTGGATCGGGAGGATGTTCAAGCGCATATATACACCAGCTATCACCTTCCAGCATACTTCACCTGTGATGCTGCCCCTCAACCCTTTCAAGCTAATTCAGAACCATCTTAATGCTGCTGCTGCAGCCTGGATTGAAAGTATGGCACCTGAACCTGATGTCCTCTCCATGATCTTTGCTACTACATTTCAGTGGGAAACAGTTGTTGTTCCATCGTCTTTGCTGTCTTCTAAGCCCAGGGCTCGTCTGTCCGCTGCGGACTGGGATTTGCCTGATCATTCTCCTGGCCTCAAGGCGATCACACAGCTTGTCTCGGCAGATGTGGAATCTCAGTTAGTGCCTCCGTCAGACCCGCCTAATGCTCTTTAGGTGATTGCATCCTCCTCTCTGTTCAATGCTCCACAACCCCGCAATGTGTTAGTGCCTTTGGACACCACTGCTGTCAGACGGAGTACTAGATCCAACAAGTATGATGGACTCAAGATCAACCATGCCTCCGACACTAAGCGTTCCAAGTCAAGGGTGAAACCACGAGAGACTCCTTTTGTCACTGCTATTTCTTTGGCTGCTGCTCTTGTGCAGGTGCTCACTACTGCTTGCCCCCCTCCAACACCGATTGAAGATCTTCAACAGATGGGAAGCAATTGTGGAATTTCTCAGGAAGCCCTCTCCCACGAGAAGCTGCTGGATGACCAGCACTTGTCTATGGCTGTTGAAGACTGAAGTCTTCCTTTTTGATGAATAAATCGTGGAACGTGCTTTCATGGAACATCAGAGGCATAAACTCTGATGCAAAACTTTTGGCTATTAGGAATGCGATCGATACTAGCGGTTGTTCTATGCTATGTATCCAGGAAACTAAACGTGAATCCTTCGATCTTGCCTTTATTAAAACTTTCTGCCCTAAGCGTTTCGATAAGTTTGTTTTTGCACCATCAGTGGGTGCCTCGGGTGGTATCATTATAATTTGGAATAGCTCTGTGTTTATGGGCACGCCTTGGTATGTGGATTCTTTTGCGGTGGGGGTTTCTTTCATTGCCATGCAATCGAATGATTCGTGGAATCTGATCAATGTCTATGGCCCCTGCTTTGGCCAGCGTCGAGTGGACTTTACAAATTGGCTTTTTGACCTGAATATTCCTGATGAGGAAAACTGGCTGATTCTTGGTGATTTTAATTTTATTCGATCCACGAATAACAGAAACAAACCTGGGGGTGACGCTGCGGACATGTTGTTGTTTAATGAGCTCATCCGTGCACAGTCGCTAATGGAATTACCTGTGAAAGGCCGAGCATATACCTGGAGCAATATGCAGGATGATCCTCTGCTAGAACGGTTGGATTGGTTCTTTTCGTCATCTTGTTGGACTACCTCCTATCCAAACACGATGGTTCTGCCTCTGGGAAAGCCGGTGTCCGACCACATCTCGTGCGTGGTCACAATTGAATCGAGTATCCCCAGATCCAAGCTCTTTCGGTTTGAGAACTTTTGGACTAATCATGATGGGTTCATGGAGGTTGTTGCTAACTCCTGGTCTAAGGCATGTCATGCCCCCAATGCCGCAGCTCGCATATGTAAAAAGCTTAAAACCCTGAGATATGATCTTAAGCGATGGAGCAAAGGTATCTCAAAACTTAAAATTATGATTCAAAACAGTAATGAGGCTCTGGCTTTCATGGACACTCTTGAGGATAAACGACCTTTATATGTCCAGGAATCAAATTTCAGGAAGATATTGAAAACCCACTTACAGGCCTTGCTCAAATACCATAATGAATATTGGAGAAAGAGATGTACTATCAGGTATTTTAGATTTGCTGATGAGAACACTAAGCTTTTCCAATCTCTGGCCACAGAGAGATATAGACATAATGCTATTGCCATGCTTAGAGTTGGTGAGGTGGAAATCCATGACCATGTTGGCAAGGAGGGGGTTCTGTTCAATACATACAAGGAACATTTAGGTTCTTCTAAACCCACCAGCATGCGGTTTGATCTTTCTAGGATCATCCACCGGATCGATGGGTTGGATCAATTGAGTGCGCCCTTCTCTATTGAAGAGATAGATCTGTTATTAAGGAAATGCCAAATGTGAGCCCCAGGCCGGATGGTTTCAATGGTTGTTTTCTTAAGAATTGCGGCAAATCATCAAGCCGGATTTTTACGACCTGTGTCATGCTTTCCATGCAGGTGGGCTAGATATCACTAGCATTAGTGAGGATACATCACCCGATTCCAAAAATATCCTCTCCGGAAGCGGCTAATGATTTTAGACCAATTACTCTCTTGAATTGTTGTGCGAAAATCATTACAAAGATCTGGCTAACCCATTGCGAAAGTTATTCTCAAAATCATCCACGAGGAACCAATATGGTTTTATCAAGGGAGGACCATTCATGATTTTCTTGCGTGGTCGTACGAATATATACATCAATGCCACTCATCTGCGAGAGAGATTGTCTTGCTTAAGCTTGACTTTGCCAAGGCCTTTGATACAATTGAACATGCCCCCATGTTGGAAATCATGAAACACATGGGATTTGATGACAAATGGTTATGTTGGATGGAAACGATTTTTGGGTCGGGAGTTTCATCTGTCCTCTTAAATGGTGTTCATGGTCGGAAATTCAAATGCAAATGTGGCGTATGGCAGGGTGACCCTCTCTCGCCACTGATCTTTGTCCTTGCAGCTGACCTTCTCCAGGCTGCAATTAGCGACGCTTACGCCCAGGGTCTACTGGAGCTTCCTATCCCTCAGGAAAATGCAGGTGACTTCCTGGTGGTGCAATACGCAGATGATACAATCTTGGTTATGCAAGCTTGTCCTACACAGGCTGCCCGCATGAAACTTATCTTGGAGGATTATGCAGCTTCGGTGGGGCTCAAGATCAACTTCCATAAATCAACCCTCATACCCATTAACGTCGATCACCAACATGCTAGTGAGTTAGCAGAGGTTTTTGGCTGCTCCGTTGGCACCTTGCCGTTCACCTACCTCGGTCTCCCCATGGGGACAACAAGGCCGAGTGTTCTTGATCTCATGCCGTTGGTGCAATCGGTTAAGAGGAAAACCTCCACTACCGTATCACTGATGTCGTCGGGGGCCAAGCTGACTCTGGTCAATTCGGTGGTGACCTCCATGCTGATCTATGAAATGTGTACAATCAAGCTGCACCCCAAAGTGATTGAGCATCTCGACAAACTGCGCCGATACTGCCTTTGGGCGAGAAACTCTGATGATGGGGTCAAAACCAACTCCCTTGCTGCCTGGGAGCTCATTTGTCGACCTAAACGATGTGGTGGCCTTGGTGTTATTGATATCAAGACACAAAATGCCGCGCTCCTCTTAAAGCACTTGTTCAAGTTCTACAATCGTGAGGATGTACCCTGGGTTCAGCTAGTCTGGGATGCGTATTACACAAATAAGATACCACACGCCACTGAATTAGTGGGCTCCTTCTGGTGGAAAGACGTGATGCAGCTCAGTGGGATCTTTCGAGGAATCACCAAAGTCATCCCAAGGAATGGTTATAGCTCTTTATTTTGGAAAGATGTCTGGTTTGGTGACAATGACTCCACACTGATGGACACATATCCACGAGCCTTCTCCTTTGCCTTGAACGAGGATGACTCCATTGCCAAGGTTCTCATGACCACTGATCTGGCCATGATTTTCAGCCTGCCTCTTTCGATCCAGGCCAGGGAGGAGATCAGAGAGATTCAGCGTGGGTCACGACGTCCATTGGGCGATGGATGTGCCAACACTTGGGTCTATGATCTAGGGCGTTTTTCTTCCAAAAAGTACTACAACCACTGTTTCACGCAGGTGGTGGCCGATGAGGCGTTTTGTTGGCTCTGGAATTCCAAAAGCCCGATCAAGTTCAAACTGTTCGGGTGGCTGCTTCTGGTCGATCGCTTGAACACCAGGAACATGCTGAGGCGGCAACACTTTGCTGTAGCCGGGGATAATTATGCTTGCATGTTCTGTCAGAACCCCCCAGAGGAAAATGTGGAGCACCTTTTCTTCACGTGCCCCTTCAGCCAGCGATGCTGGCGTAAGGTTGGGATGTCCTGGCCGGGGGGAGCCAACAGATTAGTCATCTTGCATGGGGGGAAAGATAGCTGGCGTCGACCCTTATTCATGGATGTTTTTTTGCTTGCTGCTTGGAGCCTATGGATGGAGAGAAACAACCAACATTTCAGGGGGATTCCACACTCCTTCGTGGAATGGCTAGCTAGGTTCAAAAATCTATTGGAGCTGGTAGTCCATAACTGTCCAAAGAAATTCCATCCTTTTCTCTCTGATTACATTGTAAGTTTGGGACACTAGTCTTTGTTTGTGCAGCCTTTACGGCCGGGGGGCCTAAAACCCATTGTCACACACATGTAACTATTCTATTGTGAGTAATACAAAAGTCAGTGGGAGCCTCTCCCACTGTCGTTGACTTTCAAAAAAAAACTATCTCATATTTTTCTTGTTCCTTTCCTATTTTTGAGTGTTGCATTAAGGCAATAAAAGCAAGTGAGATGAAAGTTTGTGCGAAGGTACTTGTAGATATTGGTGATGTCTCCCCGGCAATGGCGCCCGAAGTTCTTCCTACTACTTGTGAGCTATGTTGGCATTTCCCCGAAGAGGAGGGGATGATGCAGTACAGTAGAGATAAGTATTTCCCTCAGTTAGAAACCAAGGTTATCAATCCTGTAGGAGAACCACGCAACAACTTGTTAGCAATACCTACACACAAAATAACAAATACTTGCACCAAACACAAACAAGGGGTTGTCAATCCCTTGGCGGTTAATTGCAAGTATCAAATCTCGTAGTGATAAATAGATAAATAAAAACACAAAATAAAATAACGTAAATAAAAGTGCAGCAATATATTTTTGGATTTTAATATATGATTTAGATAGACCCAGGGGCCATAGTTTTCACTAGAGGCTTCTCTCTTGAAGATAGCATATGGTGGGTAAACAAACTACTGTTGGGCAATTGATAGAAAAGCGAATAATCATGACAATATCTAAGGCAATGGTCATGTATATAGGCATCACGTACGAGACAAGTAGACCAACTCCTACCTGCATCTACTACTATTACTCGACACATCGACCGCTATCCAGCATGCATCAAGAATATTAAGTTCATAAAGAATGGAGTAACACCTTAAGCAAGATGACATGATGTACACAAAGTAAACTCAATTAATATGAATAAAACCCATCTTTTTATCCTTAATGACAATGATACAAATGTGTGTCATGTCCCCTTCTGTCACTGGGATTGAGCACCGCAAGACCGAACCCATTACAAAGCACCTCTCCCGTTGCAAGAAAAATCAATCTAGTTGGCCAAACCAAATCAATAGATCAGAGAGAAATACAAAGCTATAATAATCATGCATAAGAGAGTTCAGAGAAGACTCAAATAATATACATAGATAATCTTATCATAAACTTACAATTCATCGGATCTCAACAAACACACCGCAAAAAGTGATTACATCAAATAGATCTCCACGAACATCAAGGAGAACATTGTGTTGAAGATCAAAGAGAGAGAAGAAGCCATATAGCTACTAGCTAAGGACCTGCAGGTCTGTGGTAAACTACTCACGCATCATCGAAAGGGCGGCAAGGTTGATGTAGAGCCCCTCCGTGGTTGATTCCTCCTCCGACAGAGTGCCAAAAAAGGCCGCTAGATGGGACCTCTCGAGAACAGGAACTTGCTGATACGTCTCCATCGTATCTACTTTTCCAACCACTTTTGCCCTTGTTTTGGAATTTAATTTGCATGATTTGAGTGGAACTAACCCGGACTGACATTGTTTTCAACAGAATTGTCTTGGTGTTATTTTTGTGCAGAAATAAATGTTCTCGGATTTCCTGAAAAATTTATGGACAGTATTTTTGGAATTAATAAAAAATACTGGCGAAAGAATCAACCAAAGGGGGTCCACCATTGGCCACAAGCCTGGGGGACGCCCCTCCTGGGGCGCGCCTAGGTGGCTTGTGGGCCCCCTGGCCTCCTCTGACCTTATTCCAACTCCATATAACCCTACTCGAGGAGAAAAAAATTAGAGAGAAGAATTCATCGGGTTTTACGATACGGAGCCGTCGCCACCTATTCTTCATCGGGAGGGCTGATCTGGAGTTCGTTCGGGGCTCAGAGAGGGGAATCCATCGCCATCATCATCATCATCAACCTTCCTCCATCACCACTTTCATGATGCCCACCGGGCGTGAGTAATTCCATCGTATGCGTGCTGGACGGTGATGGGTTGGATGAGATTTATCATGTAATCGAGTTAATTTTGTTAGGGTTTGATCCCTAGTATCCACTATGTTCTGAGATTGATGTTGCTATGACTTTACTATGCTTAATGCTTGTCACTAGGGCCCGAGTGCCATGATTTCAGATATGAACCCTTTATGTTTCCATGAATATATTTTTGTTCTTGATCCGGTCTTGCAAGTTGTAGACACCTATTACGATCTATGATCCGCATACCCCAAGGTGAAAATAATTGGGATTCTTTTCGGTGATTACCGTAGTTTGAGGAGTTCATGTGTTCACTAAGTGTTAATGCTTTGTTCCAGTTCTCTATTAAAAGGATGCTTTAATATCCCTTAGTTTCCATTAGGACCCCGCTGCCATGGGAGGGTAGGACAAAAGATGTCATGCAAGTTTTTTTTCCATAAGCATGTATGAATATATACGGAATACTCAAAGTGCGTTATATCGACTAGAAGGGGGGGTGAATAGGCGAGTTTTATGAATTCTTCACTGAGGAATTTGCTGGTGAGGAAATTCCTAAATGAAGAACTACTAGCAGCGGAATAAGTACTCAGAAGTGAACATAACAGAATACAAGCATAGTCATCATGTCGAGATGAAGACAAGTACATAGTACAGAAAGCGTAAACACATGATAACACAAGAAAGAAAATGGACAGACTGAAGAAATTGAACTGAGGAAATTGAGAAAGTCTTCAGTCAAAGTCTTCAAACAGATATGAACAGGCACACAACAACAGACATGAGGAAATGAAAGAGTTGAGGAAATAGAATGAGTAAGCTCGGTGAAGACAATGATTTGGTAGACCAGTTCCAACTGCTGTCTCAGTTGTACATCTGGTCGGAGCGGCTGAGTATTTAAACTCGAGGACACCCAGTCCCGGACACACAGTCCTCACCATATTCCCCTTGAGCTAAGGTCACACAGACCTCGCCCAATCACTCGTGGTAAGTCTTCAGGTGACTTCTGAACCTTCACAAACTCGGTCACTCCACGATCCACAATTCCTCTTGGATGCTCTAGACCTTGACGCCTAACCGTCTGGAAGAAGCATAGTCTTCAAAGGAAACAAGCGTCGGATCCACGCAGGATCAATCTCTTCAGTGATGCTCAATCATTTTGGGTTTGTAGGTGTTGGGTTTGGGTTTTCCTCACTTGATGATTTTCGCTCAAAGTCCTCGGAGGATGGGATGCTCTCAAATGACAAGTGTCAGTTTCTCTCGGAGCAGCCAACCAGCTAGTGGTTGAAGGGGGCGGGTATTTATAGCCTAGGGAGCAGCCCAACATGATAAGACATAGATGCCCTTGTCTAATATGATCGTTAGGTGGGTAGATATTTTGGAACAGCTGGCGCATAGCACAACAACGGTCAGAATTTTGACTATCAAAATCCTCAGGGCTATCATGTTCCTCACTGTGTAGGCAATTCGCACTGGCGAATTCCCAACTCCTCAGTCAGAACAAATTCCTCAGAGACCAGAAGAACTTTGTCTCCGTCACTAAAGAATATGACTGAACTGTATGAGATTTCCAATGGCTTCACTCAAAGGGATTGGTAGGTGTAGGATTTTGAGTTGAGCATCACATGGAAATTTTTCCTTAGTATTTCCTCGACCCCCTTTAACAGTACGGTGTTTCCTATGACTCAAGAGAGAGAAAATGAAACTATGAAAACAAAAGTCTTCACGCTTCATGTTCCTCGAATGATTGCCAAGTCTTCAGGTTCACACCAGTTTCTTCACTTTCAAAGTCTTTAGAAAGTCTTCAGAAATCCAAAGTCTTCAGTTGAAGAACTTCATTTTTAGGGGTCGACTTTCTCTGTAAATATCAAACTCCTCATAGACTTATAGACCTGTGTACACTCACAAACGCATCAGTCCCTTAACCTATAAGTCTTCAATACACCAAAATCACTAAGGGGCACTAGATGCACTTACAATCTCCCCCTTTTTGGTGATTGATGACAATATAGGTTAAGTTTTCAACGGGGATAAACATATGAAGTGTAAATACTGATATTGAGGAATTTGATTGCAAGATATAGAAGAACTCCCCCTGAAGATGTGCATAGTGAGGAATTTGCTTTTGAAGCAATGCACACTTGAAGAGTATAATCATGGAGATCTCCCCCTATATCTTGTAATTCATACACGCATTTGATATATAATATGAAGAATTTGAAATGCATGATGAAATATGGTGACTGATTAATTCAGCATGCGTGCATTGACATTAATGAGGAATAAGCATGCAGAAGAACACAGCAAAAGTATCAGGCCACCATAGAGTTTAAGATTACAACTCAATCCAGCAAAGTCATCAGAAGAACGAGAGTTGTAACTTAGCCAAAAAACGCCCATATAGGATAGACCCGCTTGAAGACTAACTCAAATTTCTCCCCCTTTGTCATCGAATGACCAAAAGGGTTGAAACTAAGGAATATCATGATGATGGAGGAGCGCCAGCGTTGTCAGGGTCTTGAGTCGTTGTAGGGCCTGTTGTAGTGTCGTCCAAGTCTTCATGCTCGTCCGTGGCGTGTGATGAAGAATAGGAGCTAGCCACCAAGGAAGGAACCCTGACCTTCTTGTATTTCTTCGGTGGAGGAGCAGACCAGTCAAAGTCTTCCTTGAAGCCCATTTGCTTCAGATCTTCTTCACCATATAGATGTGATAGAATATCCCAGGTGCAATCAAACACTTCATGGAGGTAGTAATGGTTTTTATTCACTGCATTATGTGTGGAAGTCATGTTGTGAAGAATAGAGCCAAACTGACGCTTAACCCACTTGTTGTTGCGATCCACCTTCTGGTGAAGACTTATAAGCAGTTCACGGTCAGTCATCACACGAGGAGCAGTAGCTTGAGGACTTGACTTGGTAGCATTGGCAGCAGAATCATGAGTGGGAGAGTCATCATTGGTGGAGTAAGATGCAACTTTGCGGAACTGACCATCCAATAGACGAATGCCTTCATCGATAACGGCTGGTGACTTGCCCTTCTCATCAGATGAGGAAATCGTCCGCTTGAGGACTTCAATAGGGGGCAAGTAACCGAGGTGATTCTGAAAATCAGCCTTGTAATTGAGTGAAGACCTTGTTCTAAGGAATCTCATGATCCACGGCGCATAAGGCTTCAGCTCAAATGGTGAAAGTACAACATTCGCCAGAGTCCTCATGAAGAAATCATGCTAATTTATGGGGATGCCATGCATGATGTTGAAAACCATATTCTTCATCATTCCGATAATTTCTTCATCGGATGAGTCATGGCCTTTGATGGGACTCATGGTCTTCGTCAGAATGCGGTAGATGGTTCTTGGCACATAAAGCAATTCCTTCACGAGGAATTTGGTCCTTGGGGCTTGACCCGGCTTCAGCGGCTTCATGAGCACTTGCATATAGTGAGCAGTGAGTTCAGGCTCATCATACAGACAACGAGCACCTTCGGGTGGAGGACTGATTGGCAAGGCACGAAGCAATTTAGAGGCTGGTGCCTTATAATGAGTGTTTTCAGTCATCCAGTCCAACACCCACGAGTTGACATCATCAGCATCACCTGTGATATGCAGAGTTGCATAGAATTGAAGAATAAGCTCTTCATTCCAATCAACTATGTCAGAGCAGAAATTGAGCAAGCCTGCATCATGAAGCATGCTGAGGACTTGAGAGAAGCAAGGCATGGATTCCATCTCCACATGAGGAATGTGCTCGTGGTCGAAGACTTTGTCCTTGTTGAAGAGCACCGAGGGATAGAAGTTAGCCTGGCTGGAAGTCCAGAAATGCTTCCTTCTAAGATGAGCATTGTCATAGGGGTTGAATTCAGTGAAGAACACGTGCTCACCGAAGAAATCATCAGCCTTGAATTTTTGCTTCTTGGAGAAGGGATCCTTTGGCTTGGGCTGAGGAGTTCCAGTCAATTGCATCACCATCTCAGGAATCACAATCTCGGGTTCCTAAGGCTGAGGAATTTCAAGCTCTTCTGCAACTTCAGCCTGGGTCGTCAATTCTTCATTGACAATTTCTTCAGCACTAGTGGTTGGAATTTCTTCATGAACACTTGGGGTTGCATGAGGTTCTTCAGATCCCATTTGCACTTCAGTGGCAGCAGGGGACTGAGGAATTGCTTGGAGTGGAGTGAACATTGGAGAGTTGGGGTGCTGACTGTCCCAAAATTCATCATTGAGCACAGGAGTGGTACAGCCAATGTCCACATCCTCATCTTCTATTTTTTCAACACCTGCCTCTTCAGCAGTGAACTGAGGCATAGGTGAGGAAATGATTGGGGTTGAAGGGATTTCATCCACTTCAATTTCTTCGTCCAACTGCTCTGTTGAAGCAGCAAAAGGAGTTTCTTCATCAGACTCATTGGGAATCACATAATCTTCACCAAAAGGAACAAGGTCCTTTGATGGCATGGAGGAGACTGGAATGGCATCAATTGGATTGTCAATTGAACTAGTCAGAGGCTTCATCTTCTTCGGAGCGAAAATTTTTGATGAAGTTGATGCCTTCCTTTTCTTCACAGCTGCACGTTCTGTAGCCTTGGTCTTCTTTGCATCTGATGCAGATGGAAGGACCGGAGTTGGTGTAGGCGCAGGAGGTGCAGAGGACTTTGGTTCATTTTCCTTAGGCACAACTGATGTAGTTGCCCTGACTTGTTCACTTTCTTCAGGCGCACCACTAGTGGATGCCCTGGCAATATCTTCAGTGGCTCGAATGGAGTCATCAGCCCTGGCACTCTCATTTTCTTCAGCAGCCTGATTGTCATCAGCGTTGTTGGCATGTTCTTCAGTAGGCTGAGCAGATGCTTCAGCCTGAGTAACTTCAACATGCACAGGAGGAGCAGCACTTGAAGTGAATTTCTTCGTCAGATTGACGAAACGCACCTTGGCGCCCTTCCAATCAGCATGGTAGCGATCAAATTCATCACTCAGTTGTTTGATTTCAACTTGCAAGGTAATGAGCTGATCAGGAGTGAGAGTGAGGACATTGTCCTTGAGGTAGCGTTGTTTCTTGTACTTCGCTTTCTTCAAACTTCTGCCTTGTTCAAATTTCCATTTTTCTTCCTCAATGAAGGCAGTCAGAACATGACTTTGACCAGGAGTGAGGTTCATCTCCGGCAAAGGCGTGTTAGGATCCTTGTGCCACAGGTCAATGTAGTTGAGGATCAACTTTGAATCCAACATCAGCGGCACATTGCTGCCTTTGGCTCTAGCGGCCCTGGCTTGTCTGTTTCTGATGATTTTGGCAAGTTCTTCATCATCAGCCTCATCATCATCAGAAGGAACTTGGAAGATGACCTGCTTCTTGTGAGGACTTGGTCAAACGCCTCGCCCAGCAATGGCCTTTTTCTTCAGCAGAGAGGGACCAGCTGAGGAATTACGAGCAGGTAAGGAGCTTACAGATGCTCCTGAGGCAATTGAGAAGCCTTGAGTCCTTTGGCACGAGGAGAGATGCACAGGTGCCGAGGATTTGGTCGGAGCAGCTGAAGACTTTGACGGAGGAGCTGAGGACTTTGAAGGGGCAGTCTGAGGAATTTGCCGTGAGGGCCTTGAAGAATCTGGCCTTGAGGGCATTGAAGGTGAAGCACTGGACTTATGCGCAGGCTTCTTATGCATTGCCTTCTTTGGCTGACTAGCAGAGGCCTCAGCAGAGGCAGCAGCAGCAGAGTCTGCGTTGAATTTCTTCACTGCTTCCTTTGCTTTCTTGGCCAATTTGGCCTGGTGCTTTGCCCATTCATCAGCATAGTCCTCACCGCGCTTGAGGCTGGTGGGATCTGCCAATTGGCCTGGTGCCAATGGAGGTCTTGAGCATGGAGGGTTGAGCGCGAATTTCTTCATATACTTGGGAGTAACATACATGTACTCCCTCCATTCTCGTGCCCATCTCCTCTCTATCCTTTGTATGCGCACCTTGCGCTAATTCTTGTCCTCCTTGCCAAACTTGGCTTCATCAGGAGTGCAGTATCCAGCATAAATGTCCTCAGGAATTTCAAACGCAGTATTGACCTTAGGCCTCTTTCCTCCCTTCTGTGGCTTCTTGTCAGCCATTTTCTTCAGCTGAGGAATATGAACAACTGAAGTTTCTGAAGAGGTGTGCAACTTTTCTTCGAGGAACGCTGCAAATGAGTTAAGTTGATGAGTACCTAGTGATTCAGCGAGAGACATTTGTACTGTGAGCAGAGTATAGTTGCGAGGAATTTGGAGAGGTCATATCGTTCTCGAGAAGGTTTTCAAAAATGAATAGGTTTTGAGGAATTTGACCAGATGAGTCTTGAGGAATTTCACTAAGCGTTCTTTGTCTTAGGTTCCAGAGTTGTATAGATTGAAAATCCACACAATTGAGGAATCTTGAAGAAAATCATTGCTTAGAGAAACGAATCAAGAGCTGATAACATGTGAGGTGTTCATGTGTGTGAAGATTTGAAGAATAAACACCTTTGAAGATTTTCAAGAAAACTTGAGAATCAAAGAGGGCGGTAAAAGTAACTTTTAATTACCTGAAGTGAAGAACTCGACGAACTGGGAAGAGTAGATGTGAAGTTTGTCGGGTCAGATCTTCCACGCCCTAACTCGGCAGAGGAAGATGGCTACGGCGGCGGCGGAGTGAAGAAATCCGCAACAGGCGCGAGTACAACGGCGACGAGGTCGAGGCAGTGAAGCTTTTCCTCACCGGTGACGATGAAGTAGAAGCGGCGCTAGGGTTTCGGGAAACTCGAGCGGGAGAGAGCGCGAGCGAGGTGAAAGTGAAGTGAGGAAGAGACAGTGGTATTTATAGAGGGAGAGAAAAACTGTTCACCCGAGGAAATCGGACGAACGTGCCCCTGGCCCTTCTCATCCGCTTGACATGTGTCACCCATGTACTGAGAGGTGGAGATCGTGCAGGATCGTGGGTGAATAGATAAGTATTGTCATGAGAAGTGGAACGGTTTGAGCGGCAAAGCCGAAAATTTAGATAAGATAAGTTTAAAAGTTCCTTTCGCAATTTCTTCAGTTGTCAAGGACACAGTGAAGATTTTGAACGAGTTTCAATTAGAACGCACATGAGGAATTTGTGAATAGACTGGGTTGAGTTTAGCATAGAGGGGAAGAGTCCGATCACATTCACCTAGCAGAAGAAAAACAACTTGAAGAATTAGTAATAAGTGAATGCTGTAGCGGACATAAAACTCATATATATATATATATATATATATATATATATATATATATATATTCAAATGAGGAACAACACCGGAAAGAGTGAAGACAATGCAAAGTTGAAGAATTTGAAAAACTGAGGAATTTCAAAAACAAAGAAAAACTCAAATTGAAGATTTTCAACTTTGGGTGGTGGCGTAACCCACCGTATAAGAAAGCTGATTTCAGACACCGCGTACAATTGTTGTAGGGCTCTGAGAATCAATTTCTTCATTAATTTCTTCACACTTAGAGGGTTAGTCTTCATTGATTGAAGAAACTTTACTTCGTGTGTTGCACATCTAAGTCATCAAGTCAGCATAAGTGTTAGGATGTGTGTCCATTTCAAAGAACATTCGAAGATTCTAGGATATTTAGCTCACACCGCAACTTGTAAATCTCTTCTCATCCAAGGGCTTAGTGAAGATATCGGCCAGTTGATCTTCAGTGCTAACGTGGTCGATGGAGATGTCGCCCTTCAACACATGATCACGAAGAAAATGATGACGGATCTGGATGTGCTTGGTCTTCGAGTGCTGAACTAGGTTATGAGCAATCTTTATAGCACTCTCATTGTCACAGTAGAGAGGCACATTCCTCATGTTGATGCCATAGTCCTTGAGTGTTTGCTTCATCCATAGTAGTTGAGCACAGCATGATCCAAAGACAATGTACTCAACCTGCGATGGAGAGTGATCTGTGATTCTGTTTCTTCGAGGACCAACAGACCAAAGATCGTCCGTGGAAATGACATGTGCCTGATGTTGACTTGCGGTCCATGCGATCGCCAGCATAGTCAGAGTCTGAATATCCAATGAGATCAAGAGAAGAGCCCTTGGGATGCCATAATCCAAGTGTTGGTGTGTGAGCTAAGTACTGAAGAATATGCTTCACAACCTTATGGTGTGATTCCTTCGGTGTAGCTTGAAATCGGGCACACATGCAAACACTAAGCATAATATCTGGCCTAGATGCACATAGGTACAGTAAAGAGCCAATCATGGAGAGGTATACCTTTTGATCGAAGTCTTGACCATTTTCATCAGTGCACAGATGGCCATTTGTGGGCATTGGAATCTTGACCCCTTTGCAATCTTGTATGCCGAATTTCCTCAATACGTCCTTGAGGTATTTCTCCTGAGATATGAATATCCCATTGTGCTGTTGACGAATTTGAAGACCTAAAAAGAACTTCAATTCTCCCATCATAGACATTTGATATTCTTCACTCATCATATAGGCAAATTCATCACTATATCGTTGGTCAGTACAGCCAAAAATGCTATCATCAACATATATTTGGCACACAAACAATTCATTATCATAAGACTTAGTGAAAAGAGTTGGGTCGAGTGAACCGGGTTTGAAGCCTTTCTTCATGAGGAATTCCTTCAAAGTATCATACCATGCCCGAGGGGCTTGCTTGAGGCCATACTGGGCCTTGTTGAGCTTGAAGACTTTGTCAGGATTCTTTGGATCTTCAAAACCTGGTGGTTGAGCAACATATACTTCTTCCTCAAGCTTACAATTGAGGAATGCACTTTTCACATCCATTTGTTGTAAGATAATATCATGATGGTTAGCATAAGCAAGTAATATGCGAATAGCCTCAAGTCTAGCAACAGGTGCAAAAGTTTCATTGAAGTCAATTCCTTCAACCTGTGTGTAGCCTTGAGCTACAAGCCATGCCTTCTTCCTCACCACAAGGCCATTTTCATCTTGCTTGTTGCAGTAGATCCACTTTGTGCCAATAATGTTGTGCTTGCGAGGATCTGGACGTTTGACCAGTTCCCAGACGTTGTTGAGCTCGAGGCGATGTAATTCTTCTTGCATAGCTTGAATCCACTCGGGCTCGAAATGCTTCATCTACCTTAGTGGGCTCTGTGATAGAGACAAACACAAAGTGCCCACAAAAGTTAGATAAATGTGAAGCTTTTGAGCATGTGAGAGGACTGGTGCTTCAATGTCATCGATGATCTTCTCGATTTGCACTTCGTTTGCAATCGAGGATGGCGGGTTGTCTTGAGAATTTGATCGCATTTTCTTCAGTGCATTTTCCTTAGCACCATTTTCTTCAGTGCGCCACTCGGCGTTCATCACATTCGGAATGAATTCTTGATGGATTCTTGAGAGGAATGACATCCTCAGTGGCTTTGAACTTGATAGAATCCTCAGGTGCTGGTTCATCTATCACAGAAGGTAGGTGCTCTCTTTGCGAGCCATTAGTTTCATCAACCGCACATCCATAGTTTCAACAACCTTGTGAAGAACGTTGTTGAAGACTTCGTAGCTGTGTGAGTCCTTTCCGTAACCAAGCATGAAACCCTCATGTGCTCTCGGTGCAAATTTAGAATTGTGATGAGGATCTCTAATCCAACATTTAGCACTGAAGACTTTGAAGTAACTCACATTGGGTTTCTTGTTAGTGAGGAGTTCATAGGCAGTCTTCTTGAAGAATTTGTGAAGATATACTTTGTTGATGATGTGGCACGCAGTATCAATTGCCTCACTCCGGAAACGACGAGGCGTCTTGTATTCATCAAGCATAGTGTGAGCCATCTCAACAAGAGTTCTGTTCTTGTGCTCCACGATGTCATTCTGTTGAGGAGTATAAGGAGCAGATAACTCATGAGTAATACCAAGTTCATCAAGATAGTCATCAAGATCGGAATTCTTGAACTCAGTTCCATTGTCACTCCTAATGTGCTTGATCTTCACACCAAAGTTGGTTGAAGCCCTCGAGGAAAATCGTTTGAAGACTTCCTGCACCTCATGTTTGTAAGTGACAATGTGTACCCATGTGTAACAAGAATAATCATCAACTATAACAAAGCCATATAGAGGTGCATCATTTGTAACAGCAGAATAATGATTAGGACCGAAGAGATCCATGTGAAGCAATTCAAATGGTCGAGTGGTAGTCATGATAGTCTTTGTTGGATGCTTGGCCTTTGTCATCTTTCCAGCTTCATAGGCTCTGCATAAGTGATCCTTGAGGAATTTGACATTCTCAATGCCAATGACATGCTTCTTCTTTGCGAGCGTGTGCAGATTCCTCATGCCAGCATGACCAAGTCATCGATGCCATAGCCAGCCTTCTGAAGCTTTTGCAAGTAAGCATACAGCCGGTTGTGGTCCTGTAGAGAAATCAACAATGTACAAGTCTCCTCTCCTAAAGCCTTCGAAGACTTTGGAATTATCAGCTTCCATGATCACAACAGAACAATACTTGCCAAAGACAACAACCATATCAAGATCACAAAGCATTGAGACAGACATGAGGTTGTATCCTAAGGACTCGACAAGCATGACTTTGTCCATGTGTATGTCCTTAGAGATCGCAACCTTACCTAGACCCAATACCTGACTTTTGCCTTTGTCAGCGAAGATGATATGCTTTAGATGTGACGGTGATAAAGGAGCATCCATCAATAGATTCTTGTCACCAGACATGTGATTTGTACATCCACTATCGAGGACCCACTCATTGGCTTTGGGTTGATCATCCTGCAGATGAATTAGTGCAACTTACGAACTCATATACTTCATCAGTGAAGAATATGACATCAATATCATCAGATCAATTTCATCAAGCAATAGAACAGATAAATTGGTAGGAGGACGTGTGAAATGAAAGTTCATTTCATCATGATTAGCCTGCGTCCTATCAGGCACTGTTCAGGTCTCCAGCAAATTCTTCAGACGTTTTGAGTACGTCTGCAGACCTAACCCTGCATAAGAGATTAGTTCTTTTTCTTCACCACCCACATCTGAAGGGGTGGCAAAGAATTCATCACTCTGTGAGCACCATATGAGAAAGGTGGCATAGACGCTAGTCCACTTCGTTTCACATAAGAGGGGTTAGGGTAAGCATATGAATAAGTAGAGAAATTCTTCGAGGACTTATGAACATAATGATTTGAAGAATAATGCACATATTCATAGCCCCTAGCTCTATCCTACGAAACAGAAGGGTTAGCACGATGATGATCATATGAGGACTTTGATCCTTTTGAGGAGTTTGATTCATGTGAGGAATTAGGTCCATATGAGGACTTGGATCCATATGAAGAATTTGGTTCATATGAAGAATTTGATCTGGAGTTCCTATTCTTCACAGGTGGTGCTGATAACCCACAAGTGTAGGGGATCGCAACAACTTTAGAGGGTAAAGTATTCAACCCAAATTTATTGATTCGACACAAGGGGAGCCAAAGAATATTCTTGAGTATTAGCAGTTGAGTTGTCAATTCAACCACACCTGGATAACTTAGTATCTGTAGCAAAGTATTTAGTAGCAAAAGTGGTTTGATAATAATAGTAACGGTAGAAAAAGTAAAGATAAATGTTTGGGGTTTTTGTAGTAGTTGTAACAGTAGCAACGGAAAAGTAAATAAGCGAAGAACAATATATGAAAAGCTCGTAGGCAATGGATCAGTGATGGATAATTATGCCGGATGCGATTCCTCATGTAATAGCTATAACATAGGGTGACACAGAACTAGCTCCAATTCATCAATGTAATGTAGGCATGTATTCCGTAAATAGTCATACGTGCTTATGGAAAAGAACTTGTATGACATCTTTTGTCCTACCCTCCCGTGGCAGCGGGGTCCTTACGGAAACTAAGGGATATTAAGGCCTCCTTTAAATAGAGAACCGGAACAAAGCATTAGCACATAGTGAATACATGAACTCCTCAAACTACGGTCATCGCCGAGAAGAATCCCGATTATTTTCACTTCGGGGTTGTCGGATCATAACACATAATAGGTGACTATAGACTTGCAAGATAGGATCAATAACACACATATATTCATGAAAATATAATAGGTTCAGATCTGAAATCATGGCACTCGGGCCCTAGTGACAAGCATTAAGCATAACAAAGTCATAACAACATCAATCTCAGAACATAGTGGAAACTAGGGATCAAACCCTAACAAAACTAACTTGATTACATGGTAAATCTCATCCAACCCATCACCGTCCAGCAAGTCTACAATGGAATTACTCACGCACGGCAGTGAGCATCATGACATTGGTGATGGAGGATGGTTGATGATGACGACGGCGACGAATCCCCCTCTCCGGAGCCCCGAACGGACTCCAGATCAGCCCTCCTGAGAGAGATTAGGGCTTGGCGGCGGCTCCGTGTCGTAAAACGCGATGAAACTTTCTCTCTGATTGTTTTTCTCCCTGAACGTGAATATATGGAGTTGGAGTTGACGTCGGTGGAGGTCCAGGGGGCCCATGAGATAGGAGGCCACGCCCTAGGGGGGCGCTCCCTCTCTCATGGACAGCCTGTGGGCCCCCTGGCATTGATTCTTTCGCCAAAAATTCTTATTAATTCCAAAAAGTGCCTCCGTGGATTTCCAGGACATTCCGAGAACTTTTCTTTTCTACATATAAAACAACATCATGGTAGTTCTGCTGAAAACAACGTCAGTTCGAGTTAGTTTAATTCAAATCATGCAAGTTAGAGTCCAAAACAAGGGCAAAAGTGTTTGGAAAAGTAGATACGTTGGAGACGTATCAACACCCCAAGCTTAAACCTTTGCTTGTCCTCAAGCAATTCAGTTGATAAACTGAAAGTGATAAAGAAAAGCTTTTACAAACTCTGTTTGCTCTTGTTGTTGTAACGTGAAAAGCCAGCATTCAAGTTTCAGTAAATATTATGAACTAACCATACTCACAATAACACTTAGCTCTCACAATTACTCATATCAATAACATAATCAGCTAGCGAGCCATAATAATAAAACTCGGATGACAACACTTTCTCAAAATAATCATGACACGATATAACAAAATGGTATTTCACTAGCCCTTTCTGAGACCGCAAAACATAAATGCAGAGCACCTTTAAAGATCAAGGACTGACTAAACATTGTAATTCATGGTAAAAGAGATCCAGTCAAGTCATACCCAATATAAACCAATAGTAATGAATGCAAATGACGATTGTGCTCTCGGTAGTGCTTTTAATAAGAAGGGTGATGACTCAACATAAAAAGTAAATAGATAGGCCCTTCGTAGAGGGAAGCGGGGATTTGTAGAGGTGCCAGAGCTCTATTTTAAAATAGAGATCGAATAACATTTTGAGCGGCATACTTTCACTGTCAACGCAGCAACTGTGAGATGGCTGTATCTTCCATACTAACTGCATTATAGGCAATTCCTAAACAGAATGGTAAAGGTTTATACTCCCCCAACCACCAGCAAGCATCAATCCTTGGCTTGCTCGAAACAACGAGTGCCTCCAACATACAACAACCCTGGGGGAGTTTTGTTTAATTATTTTGATTTGCTTTGATCTTTTTGGATCATGGGACTGGGCATCCCGGTTACCGGCCCTTTCTCGTGAATGAGGAGCGGAGTCCACTCCTCTTGAGAATAACCCACCTAGCATGGAATATATAGGCAGCCCTAGTTGTAACATGAGCTGCTCGAGCATACAAAACAGAATTTCATTTGAAGGTTTGGAGTTTGGCACATACAAATTTACTTGGAACGGTAGGTAAATACCGCATATAGGTAGGTATAGTGGACTCATATGGAACTGAAGGAAATATGCCCTAGAGGCAATAATAAAGTTATTATTTATTTCCTTATTTCATGATAAATGTTTATCATTCATGCTAGAATTGTATTAACCGGAAACATGATACATGTGTGAATGCATAGACAAAACAATATGTCACTAGTATGCCTCTACTAGACTAGCTTGTTAATCAAAGATGGTTATGTTTCCTAACCATGAACAAAGAGTTGTTATTTGATTAACAAGGTCACATCATTAGTAGAATGATCTGATTGACATGACCCATTCCCTTAGCTTAGCACACGATCGTTTAGTATGTTGCTACTGCTTTCATCCATAACTTATACATGTTCCTGTAACTATGAGATTATGCAACTCCCGTTTACCGGAGGAACACTTTGGGTGCTACCAAGCGTCACAACGAATGGCGGGTGATTATAAAGGAGTACTACAGGTGTCTCCAAAGGCAGATGTTGGGTTGGCGTATTCGAGATTAGGTTTTGTCACTCCGATTGTCGGAGAGGTATCTCTGGGCCCTCTCGGTAATGCACATCTTTGAAGCCTTGCAAGCACTACAACTAATGAGTTAGTTGTGAGATGATGTATTACGGAGCGAGTAAAGAGACTTGCGGTAACGAGATTGAACTAGGTATTGGATACCGACGATCGAATCTCGGGCAAGTAACATACCGATGACAAAGGGAACAACGTATGTTGTTATGCGGATCGACCGACAAAGATCTTCGTAGAATATGTAGGAACCAATATGGGCATCCAGGTCCGCTATTGGTTATTGACCGTGAATAGTTCTAGGTCATGTCTACATTGTTCTCGAACCGTAGGGTCCTTGCACGCTTAAGGTTTCGATGGCAGTTATTATGAGTTTATGTATTTTGATGTACCGAAGAAGTTGAGTCCGGATGTGATCACGGACATGACGAGGAGTCTCGAAATGGTCGAGACATAAAGATTGATATATTGGAAGCCTATGTTTGGAGTTGGAATGGTTCCGGTAAAACAGAATTTCTCGAGTCAGGGAGGTTACGGAACCCCGGGAGGTAAATGGGCCATAGTGGGCCTTAGTGGAAAGGAGAAAGGGCCAGCCCTAGGTGGCCGCGCGCCTCCCCCCCTTTCCCTAGTCCTACTAGGACTAGGAAAGGGGGCCGGCCCCCCTCTCTCTCTTTCCCCCTCAGGAATCCTATTCCAACTAGGATTGGGGGAATCCTACTCGGAGGGAGTAGGACTCCTGGCGCCTCCTTGGCCGGCGGCCCCCCTCCCCTGCTCCTTTATATACGGGGCAAGGGGCACCCTAGAACACACAAGTTAGATCTACGGATCGTTCCTTAGCCGTGTCGGTGCCCCCTCCACCATATTCCACCTCGGTCATACCGTCGAAGCTTAAGCGAAGCCTGCGCCGTGAAACATCAAGATCGTCACCACGCCGTCGTCTTGTGGAACTCTCCTCGTCACTCGGCTGGATCGAGTACGAGGGGCGTCATCGAGCTGTACGTGTGTCAAGAACTCGGGGCGCCGAGTAACGACGCCGGATCGGTCGGATCGCGAGGAGAACGTCGACTACTTCCTCTACGTTGTGATCGCTTCGCGGGTCTCACGAGGGTGCGTAGACAACACTCTCCCTCTCGTTGCTATTCATCACCATGATCTTGCGTGTGCGAGGAAATTTTTGAAATTACTCGTTCCCCAATGATGGCATCGAGCCTAGGTTTTATGGTTTGATGTTTTGCACGAGTAGAACACAAGTGAGTTGTGGGCGATACAAGTCATACTACCTACCAGCATGTCATACTTTGGTTCAGCGGTATTGTGAGATGAAGCGCCCGGACCGACATTACGCGTGCGCTTACGCGAGACTGGTTTCACCGCTGCGAGCACTCGTTGCTTAAAGGTGATTGGTGGGTGCTGTCTCTCTCACTTTAGTTTAACTGAGTGTGGCTCGCCGGTCCTTGAGAAGGTTAAACGAGTCTATTTGACGAAATATCGTTGTGGTTTTGATGCGAGGTGAGACTGGTTCTTGCTTAAGCCCGTAGCAGCCACGTAAAATTTGCAACAACAAAGTAGAGGGCGTCTAACTTGTTTTTGCAGGGCATGTTGTGATGTGATATGGTCAAGACGTGATACTATATTTTATTGTATGAGATGATCATGTTTTGTAACCGAAGTTATCGGCAATGGCGAGAGCCATATGGTTGTCGCTTTATTGTATGCAATGCAATTGCCTGTAATGCTTTACTTTATCACTAAGCGGTAGCGATAGTCGTAGAAGCATAAGTTTGGCGAGGCGACAACGATGCTACGATGGAGATCAAGCGTGTCGCGCCGGTGGCGATGGTGATCATGGTGGTGCTCCGGAGATGAAGATCACGAAGCACAAGATGATGATGACCATATCATATCACTTATATTGATTTGCATGTGATGTTTATCCTTTTATGCATCTTATCTTGCTTTGATTGACGGTAGCATTATAAGATGATCTCTCACTAAATTATCAAGAAGTGTTCTCCCCGAGTATGCACCGTTGCCAAAGTTCGTCGTGCCCAAACACCACGTGATGATCGGGTGTGATAAGCTCTACGTCCATCTACAACGGGTGCAAGCCAGTTTTGCACACGCAGAATACTCGGGTTATACTTGACGAGCCTAGCATATGCAGATATGGCCTCGGAACACGGAGACCGAAAGGTCGGCGTGAATCATATAGTAGATATGATCAACATAAGATGTTCACCATTGAAAACTACTCCATTTCACGTGATGATCGGTTATGGTTTAGTTGATTTGGATCACGTGATCACTTAGATGACTAGAGAGATGTTTTTCTAAGTGGGAGTTCTTTAGTAATATGATTAACTGAACTTAAATTTATCATGAACTTAGTACCTGATAGTATCTTGCTTGTTTATGTTTGATTGTAGATAGATGGCTCGTCTTTGTTGTTAGTTGAATTTTAATGCGTTCCTTGAGAAAGCAAAGTTGAAAGATGATGGTAGCAATTACACGGATCGGGTCCGTAACGAGGATCATCCTCATTGCTGCACGTAAGAGTTCGTCTGGATGCACCGCTAGGTGCTAGGCTCTTCTTGATGCAACCGACGACGTTAAGAGCGTCTGGCGAGCAAGCGATGACTACTCTATAGTTCGATGTGCCATGCTTTACGGCTTAGAACCGGGACTTCAACGACGTTTTGAGCGTCATGGAGCATATGAGATGTTCCAGGAGTTGAAGTTAATATTTCAAAGAATGCCCGGATTGAGAGATATGAAGTCTCCAATAAGTTCTATAGCTGCAAGATGGAGGAGAATAGTTACATTAGTGAGCACATACTCGGAATGTGCGGGTACTACAATCACTTGACGCAATTGGGAGTTAATCTTCCGGATGATTGTGTCATTGATGAATTCTTCAATCACTACCACCAAGCTACAAAGGCTTCGTGATGAACTATAATATGCAAGGGTTAGTAAAGACTATACCGAGCTCTTCGCAATGCTAAAGGCTGCGGAGGTAGAAATCAAGAAGGAGCATCAAGTGTTGATGGTCAATAAGACCACTAGTTTCAAGAAGAAAGGCAAAGGGAAAAGAAGGGAACTTCAAGAAGAACAGCAAGCAAGTTCTTTGCTCGGGAGAAGAAACCCAAGTCGGACCTAAGCACAGGCCGAGTGCTTCTACCGCAAGCGGTAGTCCTTCGGAGCGGAACTGCCCCAAGTATTTGGCGGATAAGAAGGATGGCAAGGTGAACAAAGGTATATGTGATATACATGTTATTGATGTGTACCTTACTAGAGCTCGTAGTAGCACACTGGTATTTGATCTTGGTTACATTGCTAATATTTGCAACTCGAAGCAGGACTACGGATTAGCGAACTCTAGCAAAGGGCGAGGTGACGATGCTGGCGTGGGAAATGGTTCCAAAGTCGATGTGATCGCGGTCGGCACGCTACCTCTACATCTACCTTCGGATTAGTTTTAGACCTAAATAATTGTTATTTGGTGCTGCGTTGAGCATGAACATTATATCTGGATCTTGTTTGATGCGAGGCGGTTATTCATTTAAATCGAGAGAATAATGGTTGTTCTATTTATATGAGTAATATCTTTTATGGTCATGCACCCTTGAGGAATGGTCTATTTTGATGAATCTCGATGGTAGTGATACACATATTCATAATGTTGAAGCCAAAAGATGCAGAGTTGATAATGATAGTGCAACTTATTTGTGGCCTTGCCGTTTAGGTCATATCGGTGTAAAGCGCATGAAGAAACTCCATCTTGATGGACTTTTGGAGTCACTTGATTATGAATCACTTGGCACTTGCGAACCGTGCCTCTTGGGCAAGATGACTAGAACACCGTTCTCCGGTACTATGGAGAGAGCAACAGATTTGTTGGAAATCATACATAGAGATGTATGTGGTCCGATGAATGTTGAGGCTCGTGGCGGATATCGTTATTTTCTCACCTTCACAGATGATTTAAGCAGATATGGGTATATCTACTTAATGAAACATAAGTCTGAAACATTTGAAAAGTTCAAAGAATTTCAGAGTGAAGTTGAAAATCATCGTAACAAGAAAATTAAGTTTCTACGATCGATCGTGGAGGTGAATATTTGAGTTCTGAGTTTGGTCTACATTTGAAACAATGCGGAATAGTTTCGCAACTTACGCCACCGGAACACCACAACGTAATGGTGTGTCCGAGCGTCGAATCGTACTTTACTAGATATGGTGCGATCTATGATGTCTCTTACTGATTTACCGCTATCGTTTTGGGGTTATGCTCTTGAGGCGGCCACATTCACCTGAATAGAACACCATCGAAATCCGTTGAGGCGACACCTTATGAACTGTGGTTTGGCAAGAAACCAAAGTTGTCGTTTCTTAAAGTTTGGGGATGCGATGCTTATGTGAAAAAGCTTCAACCTGATAAGCTCGAACCCAAATCGGAGAAATGTGTCTTCATAGGATACCCAAAGGAGACAGTTGGGTACACCTTCTATCACAGATCCGAAGGCAAGACATTCGTTGCTAAGAATGGATCCTTTCTAGAGAAGGAGTTTCTCTCGAAAGAAGTGAGTGGGAGGAAAGTGGAACTTGATGAGGTAATAGTACCTTCTCCCTTACTTGAAAGTAGTTCGTCGCAGAAACCGGTTTCTGAGACATCTACACCAAGTAGTGAGGAAGTTGATGATGTTGATCATGAAACTTCAGATCAAGTTACTCTGTAACCTCGTAGATCAACCAGAGTAAGATCCGCACTGAGTGGTACGGCAATCCTGTTCGGAAATCATGCTACTAGATCATGATGAACCTACGAACTATGAAGAAGCGATGGTGAGCCCAGATTCGCAAAATGGCTTGAGGCCATGAAATCGAGATGGGATCCATGTATGAAAACAAAGTATGGACTTTGGTTGACTTGCCCGAGGGTAGGCAAGCAATAGAAAACAAGTGGATCTTCAAGAAGAAGACCGACGACGACGGTAATATTCGTCTATAAAGCTCGACTTATCGCAAAAGATTTTCGGCAAGTTCAAGGGATTGACTACGATGAGACCTTCTCACCCGTAGCGATGCTTAAGTCCGTCCGAATCATGTTAGCAATTGCGCATTTTATGATTATGAAATTTGGCAAATGGATGTAAAGACTGCATTCTGAATGGATTTACGGAAGAAGAGTTGTATATGATGCAACGAAGGTTTTATCGATCCAAAGGAGCTAACAAAGTGTGCAAGCTCCAGCGATCCATCTATGGACTGGTGCAAGCATCTCGGAGTTGGAATAAACGCTTTGATAGTGTGATCAAAGCATTTGGGTTTGTCTGGACTTTTGGAGAAGCTGTATTTACAAGAAAGTGAGTGGGAGCTCTGTAGCATTTACGATATTATATGTAGGCGACATATTCTGATCGGAAATGATATAGAATTCTGGATAGCATAAAGGGATACTTGAATAAGAGTTTTTCAATGAAAGACCTCGGTGAAGCTGCTTACATATTGGGCATTAAGATCTATAGGGATAGATCAAGACGCTTAATTGGACTTTCACAAAGCACATACCTTGACAAAATTTTGAAGAAGTTCAAAATGGATCAAGCAAAGAAAGGGTTCTTGCACGTGTTACAAGGTGTGAAGTTGAGTAAGACTCAATGCCGACCACTGCAGAAGATAGAGAGAAAATGAAAGATGTTCCTATGCTTCAGCCATAGGCTCTATCATGTATGCAATCTGTGTACCGGACACGATGTGTGCCTTGCTATAAGCCTAGCAGGAGGTACCAAAGTAATCCAGAGTGGTTCATGGACAGCGGTCAAGAACATCTGAAATACCGAAAAGGACTAAGGATATGTTTCTCGTATATGGAGGTGACAAAGAGCTCATAAATGGCAGTTACGTTGATGCAAGCTTTGACATCGATCCGAGACGATTCTAAATCGCAGACCGGATCGATTTACACTAAGCGGAGGAGCTGTCGGTTAGTGCAGTTCTAAACAAAGCGTCGAAAGCGGGATCTACATGTGAAGCGGAGTACATAGCAGCTTCGGAAGCAGCTAATGAAGGAGTGCGGATGAAGGAGTTCATATCCGATCTAGGTGTCATACCTAGTGCATCGGGTCCAATGAAAATCTTTCGTGACAATCTTGGAGCAATTGCCTTAGCGAAGGAATCCAGATTTCACAAGAGGACCAAGCACATCAAGAGACGCTTCAATTCCATCCGGACTTAGTCCGGTGGGAGACATAGAGATTTGCAAGATACATACGGATCTGAATGTTGCGGACCGTTGACTAAGCCTCTTCCACGAGCAAAACATGATCAGCACCAAGACTCCATGGGTGTTAGAATCATTACTATGTAATCTAGATTATTGACTCTAGTGCAAGTGGGAGATCAAGGAAATATGCCCTAGAGGCAATAATAAAGTTATTATTTATTTCCTTATTTCATGATAAATGTTTATCATTCATGCTAGAATTGTATTAACCGGAAACATGATACATGTGTGAATGCATAGACAAAACAATATGTCACTAGTATGCCTCTACTAGACTAGCTTGTTAATCAAAGATGGTTATGTTTCCTAACCATGAACAAAGAGTTGTTATTTGATTAACAAGGTCACATCATTAGTAGAATGATCGATTGACATGACCCATTCCTTAGCTTAGCACACGATCGTTTAGTATGTTGCTACTGCTTTCATCCATAACTTATACATGTTCTGTAACTATGAGATTATGCAACTCCGTTTACGGAGGAACACTTTGGTGCTACCAAACGTCACAACGAATCGGGTGATTATAAAGGAGTACTACAGGTGTCTCCAAAGGCAGATGTTGGGTTGGCGTATTTCGAGATTAGGTTTTGTCACTCCGATTGTCGGAGAGGTATCTCTCGGCCCTCTCGGTAATGCACATCATGAAGCCTTGCAAGCACTACAACTAATGAGTTAGTTGTGAGATGATGTATTACGGAACGAGTAAAGAGACTTGCGGTAACGAGATTGAACTAGGTATTGGATACCGACGATCGAATCTCGGGCAAGTAACATACCGATGACAAAGGGAACAACGTATGTTGTTATGCGGTCTGACCGACAAAGATCTTCAGTAGAATATGTAGGAACCAATATGGGCATCCAGGTCCCGCTATTGGTTATTGACCGTGAATAGTTCTAGGTCATGTCTACATTGTTCTCGAACCGTAGGGTCCTTGCACGCTTAAGGTTTCGATGGCGGTTATTATGAGTTTATGTATTTTGATGTACCGAAGAAGTTGAGTCCGGATGTGATCACGGACATGACGAGGAGTCTCGAAATGGTCGAGACATAAAGATTGATATATTGGAAGCCTATGTTTGGAGTTCGAATGGTTCGAGTAAAACAGAATTTCTCGAGTACCGGAGGTTACTGGAACCCCCGGAGGTAAATGGGCCATAGTGGGCCTTAGTGGAAAGGAGAAAGGGCCAGCCCTAGGTGGCAAGCGCCTCCCCTTCCCTAGTCCTACTAGGACTAGGAAAGGGGCCGCCCCCTCTCTCTTTCCTCCAGGAATCCTATTCCAACTAGGATTGGGGGAATCCTACTCCCTGAGGAGTAGGACTCCTGGCCGCCTCCCTTGGCCGGCGGCCCCTCCCCTGCTCCTTTATATACGGGGCAAGGGGCACCCTAGAACACACAAGTTAGATCTACGGATCGTTCCTTAGCCGTGTGCGGTGCCCCCTCCACCATATTCCACCTCGGTCATACCGTCATGAAGCTTAGGCGAAGCCCTGCGCCGTGAAACATCAAGATCGTCACCACGCCGTCGTCGACGGAACTCTCCTCGCCACTCGGCTGGATCGAGTCGAGGGACGTCATCGAGCTGTACGTGTGTCAAGAACTCGGGGCGCCGAGTGTGGCGCCGGATCGGTCGGATCGCGAGGAGAGCGCACGACTACTTCCTCTACGTTGTGATCGCTTCCGCTTCGGGTCTACGAGGGTACGTAGACAACACTCTCCCCTCTCGTTGCTATTCATCACCATGATCTTGCGTGTGCATAGGAATTTTTTTGAAATTACTACGTTCCCCAACAGGAACAACCTTCGGGTTTAAGGAGTTTGAATGCACAAGCAGTATTCCTGCTTAGTACAGGTGAAGGCTAGCAAAAGACTAGGAAGCGACCAACTGAGAGAGCGAACAGTCGTAAACATGCATTAAAATTAATTTACACCAAATACAAGCATGAGTAGGATATAATCCACCATGAACATAAATATCATGAAGGCTATGTTGATTTGATTCAACTACATGCGTGAACATGTGCCATGTCGAGTCACTCAATTCATTCAAAGGAGGATACCATCCCATCATATCACATCATAATCATTCTAATAGCATGTTGGCACGCCAGGTAAACCATTATAACTCATAGCTAATCAAGCATGGCATAATACGTCTCCGTCGTATCTACTTTTCCAAACACTTTTGCCCTTGTTTTGGACTCTAACTTGTATGATTTGAATGGAACTAACCCGGACTGATGCTATTTTCAGCAGAATTGCCATGATGTTGTTTTATGTGCAGAAAACAAAAGTTCTCGGAATGACCTGAAACTCCACGGAACATCTTAGAAAAAACAATAAAAATCCTCGCCAAAGATGAAGACCGGAGGTCCACACCACATCCCACGAGGGTGGGGCGTCCCCCAAGGCGCGCCCCTACCTCGTGGGCCCCTGTGGCCTCCGACGCCAACCCAACTCCATATATTGGCTTTCGGGGAGAAAAAATAAGAGAGAAGAAATCATCGCGTTTTACGATACGGAGCCGCCGCCAAGCCCTAATCTCTCTCGGGAGGGCTGATCTGGAGTCCGTCCGGGGCTCCGGATAGGGGGATTCGTCGCCGTCATCATCATCAACCATCCTCCATCACCAATTTCATGATGCTCACCGCCGTGCGTGAGTAATTCCATCGTATGCTTGCTGGACGGTGATGGGTTGGATGAGATTTATCATGTAATCGAGTTAGTTTTGTTAGGGTTTGATCCCTAGTATCCACTATGTTCTGAGATTGATGTTGCTATGACTTTGCTATGCTTAATGCTTGTCACTAGGGCCCGAGTGCCATGATTTCAGATCTGAACCTATTATGTTTTCATGAATATATGTGTGTTCTTGATCCTATCTTGCAAGTCTATAGTCACCTACTATGTGTTATGATCCGCAACCCCAAGTGACAATAATGGGACCACTCCGGTGTTGACCATAGTTTGAGGACTTCATGTATTCACTATGTGCTAATGCTTTGTTCCGGTTCTCTATTAAAAGGAGGCCTTAATATCCCTTAGTTTCCAATAGGACCCCGCTGCCACGGGAGGGTAGGACAAAAGATGTCATGCAAGTTCTTTTCCATAAGCACGTATGACTATATACGGAATACATGCCTACATTACATTGATGAATTGGAGCTAGTTCTGTGTCACCCTATGTTATGACTGTTACATGACAAACCGCATCCGGCATAATTATCCATCACCAATCCGGTGCCTACGAGTTTTCCATATACTATTTCTCGCTTATTTACTTTTCCGTTGCTACTGTTATAATCACTACAAAATACCAAAAACATTACTTTTGTTGTCTTTACTTTTGTTACCGTTACCACCACTATCATATTACTTTGCTACTAAACACTTTGCAGCAAATACTAAGTTTCCAGGTGTGGTTGAATGGACAACTCAGCTGCTAATACTTGAGAATATTCTTTGGCTCCCCTTGTGTCGAATCAACAAATTTGGGTTGAATACTCTACCCTCAAAAACTGTTGTGATCCCCTGTACTTGTGGGTTATCATGGCACAAGAAACTATAATCTATAAATGTCATTGCAAATATGTTTACTTCATAATAGCTGACTCAGGAACGATGAATCATCATATTTACAAAAACAAGAGAGGTCGAATTCATACCAGCTTTTCTCATCCCAATAAGTCCATCATATATCGTCATTATTGCCTTTCACTTGCACGACCGAACGATGTGTATAATAATAAGAGTGCACGTGCATTGGACTAAGCTGGAATCTGCAAGCATTCAACTCAAGAGACAAGACAAAGTAATATGGGCTCTAAGTTAAATAGACAATCATGTATATAAGAGCCACTAAGCATTTTCAATATGGTCTTCTCGACCCCCAAAGGAAAGAAAAGAAAAGAAAACTATTTACACGGGAAAGCTCCCAACAAGTAAGAAGAAGAACTAGAAATCTTTTTGGGTTTTCATTTTAATTTCTACTGCAAGCATAGAATTTAAGCTAACTAATTTTTTTTGGTTTTTCTTAAGATTTATCAAACACACAAGAAGAAAAGTAGAAAAAGAAATTTAAACTAGCATGGATAATACAATGAAAGAGTATGAGCACCGACGACTAGTGTGTGAACATGAATGTAAAGTCGGTGAGAAATACGTACTCCCCCAAGCTTAGGCTTTTGGCCTAAGTTGGTCTAGTACCAAGGACCGCCTGGCTGATATCCATAAGTGAAACTGGGGTTGTACTGAGATTCAGAGGCAACAACCTCTTGAGCAGCAGTGTGTTGGCGAGCTGCCTCCATTCCCCTCTCATATTCAGTTGCTTATTCCCTGGTGACAACATATCTTCCTTTTGCACGATAATCAAAAAGGTAGCGGCGGGGAAGAGTAATAGGACGACGTTAAATCTGTCATAGATTAGTCGATAATGGAGGAATTGTTCATTCCTCTCAAGAAAATGATGATCAAACATAGCTTCTTTATCCAAATAAACAGGAGGTACAATCATATCCCCCTCTCGTGGGGCTATATTAAGAAAATTAGCCACACGGGTTGCATAAATTCCTCCAAAGATATCACCCCTTCTACTATTATTCTGCAACCTACGTGCAACTATTGTCCCCAAGTTATAACCTTTATAACCTGACACAGCACTGTTAGGGACACAAAGATCAGGGACACACATGTGACATGCTTCGTCCTTGGCGTTAATGCATCTACCAATAAAGAGAGCAAAATAATGTATAGCAGGAAAATGAATGCTCCCTATGGTAGCTTGTGCTATGTCTCTAGATTCTCCCACAGTAATACTAGCAAGAAAATCTCTAAATTCAGATTTGTGAGGATCATTAATATTACCCCACTGCAGGAGTTTGCAAGCAGTTGCGAAATCCTCTAAATCCATGGTATAGGATGTATCATAAATATCAAACATGACACTAGGAGAATTACGCGCAGAGATATATTCGAACCTCCGCACAAAGGAATCAGATAATTGATAGTATTGAGGACACTTATCTTGTAAGAAGTCCTCCAGCTCGGCATTACGCACATACGCGTCAAATTCCTCCTTGAAGCCTGCTTCGACCATAAAATCATCGGATGGCCATGGAGGAAATATGCCCTAGAGGCAATAATAAAGTTATTATTTATTTCCTTATTTCATGATAAATGTTTATTATTCATGCTAGAATTGTATTAACCGGAAACATAATACATGTGTGAATACATAGACAAACATAGTGTCACTAGTATGCCTCTACTTGACTAGCTCGTTTATCAAGAGATGGTTATGTTTCCTAGCCATGGACAAAAGAGTTGTCATTTGATTAACGGGATCACATCATTAGGAGAATGATGTGATTGACTGACCATTCCGTTAGCTTAGCACTTGATCGTTTAGTATGTTGCTATTGCTTTCTTCATGACTTATACAAAGTTCACGCAACTATGAGATTGTGCAACTCCGTTTACGGAAGAACACTTTGTGTGCTACCAAGCGTCACAATGTAACTGGGTGATTATAAAGGTGCTCTCTGGTGTTTAGAAGGTACATGTTGGGTTGGCATAATTGAGATTAGGATTTGTCACTCCGATTGTCGGAGAGGTATCTCTGGGCCCTCTCGGTAATACTCATCACTTAAGCCTTGCAAGCATATAACTAATGAGTTAGTTATGAGATGACGTATTCTGAGCGAGTAAAGAGACTTGCGTGCGAGATTGAACTAGGTATTGGATACCGACGATCGAATCTCGGACAAGTAACATACCGATGACAAAGGAACAACGTATATTGTTATGCGGTTTGACCGATAAAGATCTTCGTAGAATATGTAGGAACCAATATGGGCATCCAGGTCCGCTATTGGTTATTGACCGAGACGTGTCTCGATCATATCTACATCGTTCTCGAACCGTAGGGTCCGCACGCTTAAGGTTTTGATGACAATTATATTATGAGTTTATGTATTTTGATGTACCGAAGTTTGTTGAGTCCGGATATGATCACGGACATGACGAGGAGTCTCGAAATGGTCGAGGCGTAAAGATTGATATATTGGACGGATATATTTGGACAGGAAAGGTTAGGAGAAGTTTGGAGCTCCGGAGGTTACTGGAACCCCGGGAGGTATATGGGCCTTATTGGGCCCATGTAGGAGGAAGAGAGAGGAGCAAGCAAGGGAGGCGCGCCCCAAGCCCAATCCGAATTGGGGAGGGGGGCCGGCCCCCCCTTTCCTTTCTCCTTCCCCCTCTCTTCCTTCTTACAACTAGTACTACTTCCTAATACTAGTACTCCTTCCTTCCCCCTCCAAATAAGATAAGGAAAAGAGAGGAAAACCTACTTGGAGTAGGTTTCCCCCTCCTCATGGCGCGCCCCCCTAGGGCCGGCCACCTCCTCCCTCCCTCCTTTATATACGGGGGTAGGGGGGCACCCTAGAACACACAAGTTGATCATTGAGATCGTTCCTTAGCCGTGTGCGGTGCCCCCCCCCCACGATATTACACCTCGGTCATATTGTAGCGGTGCTTAGGCGAAGCCCTGCGACAGGAGAACATCAAGATCGTCACCACGCCGTCGTGCTGACAGAACTCCCCCCGTGCCTCTGCTGGATCGAAGATCGGGGGTGCGTCATCAAGTTGTACGTGTGTCAAGAACTCGGAGGTGCGAATGCGGTGCTTGGATCGGTTGGACCGGGAGGGCGTCGACTACTTCCTCTATGTTGCGTTAACGCTTCGCTTGGTCTCACGAGTGCGTAGACAACACTCTCCCCTCGTTTCTATATCATCACCATGATCTTGCGTGTGGGTAGGAAATTTTTTGAAATTACTACGTTCCCCAACAGTGGCATCAGAGCCTAGGTTTTATGCGTTGATGTTATATGCACGAGTAGAACACAAGTGAGTTGTGGACGATATAAGTCATACGCCTACCGACATGTCATACTTTGGTTCAGCGGTATTGTGAGATGAAGCGGCCGGACCGACATTACGCGTGACGCTTACGGGAGACTGGTTTCACCGTTCTGAGCACTCGTGCATAAAGGTGGCTGGCGGGTGTCTGTCTCTCTCACTTTAGTTGAACCGAGTGTGGCTCGCCGGTCCTTGTGAAGGTTGAAGCGAGTCTATTTGACAAACTATCGTTGTGGTTTTGATGCGTAGGTAAACGGTTCTTGCTAAGCCCGTAGCAGCCATGTAAAATTTGCAACAACAAAGTAGAGGACGTCTAACTTGTTTTTGCAGGGCATGTTGTGATGTGATATGGTCAAAAGTGATGCTATATTTTATTGTATGAGATGATCATGTTTTGTAACCGAAGTTATCGGCAACTGGCAGGAGCCATATGGTTGTCGCTTTATTGTATGAAATGCAAGCATACAGTAATTGCTTTACTTTATCACTAAGCGGTAGTGATAGTCGTAGAAGCAATAGATGGCGTAACGACAACGATGCTACGATGGAGATCAAGGTGTCGCGCCGGTGAAGATGGTGATCATGATGGTGCTTCGAAGATGGAGATCACAAGCACAAGATGATGATGGCCATATCATATCAATTATATTGATTGCATGTGATGTTTATCCTTTATGCATCTTATCTTGCTTTGATTGACGGTAGCATTTTAAGATGATCTCTCACTAAAATTATCAAGAAGTGTTCTCCACGAGTATGCACCGTTGCCAAAGTTAAATCGTCTTGAGACACCACGTGATGATCGGGTGTGATAAGCTCTCGTCCATCTACAACGGGTGCAAGCCAGTTTTGCACACGCAGAATACTCGAGTTAAACTTGGCGAGCCTAGCATATGCAGATATGGCCTCGAACACGGAGACCGAAAGGTCAAGCGTGAATCATATAGTAGATATGATCAACATAGTGATGTTCACCATTGAAAACTACTCCATCTCACGTGATGATCGGTTATGGTTTAGTTGATTTGGATCACGTGATCACTTAGATGACTAGAGAGATGTCTGTCTAAGTGGGAGTTCTTAAGTAATATGATTAATTGAACTTAAATTTATCATGAACTTAGTCTGGTAGTATTTTGCAAATTATGTTGTAAGATCAATAGCTTACGTTGTTGCTTTCATATGTTTATTTTGATATGTTCCTAGAAAATTGTGTTGAAAAATGTTAGTAGCAATGATGCGGATTTGATCCGTGATCGAGGTTTATCCTCATTGCTGCATAGAAGAATTATGTCCTTGATGCACGCTAGGTAGCGGACCTATTGCGAGGAGCGGATCGGGCGTTATGAGCGTTTGCCTAGCTCAATATGATGACTACTTGATAGTTTAGTGCACCATGCTTAACGGCTTAGAATCGGGACTTCAAAGGCGTTTTGAGCGTCATGGACCATATAAGATGTTCCAGAGTTGAAGTTAATATTTCAAGCAAATACCGAGTTGAGAGATATGAAGTCTCCAACAAGTTCTATAGCTAAAAGATGGAGGAGAATCGCTCAACTCGTGAGCATGTGCTCGATTATGCAGGTACTTCAATCGCTTGAATCAAGTGGGAGTTAATCTTCGAGATAAGATAGTGATTGACAGAATTCTCTAGTCACCATCACTAAGTTACTAGAACTTCGTGATGAACTATAGTATGCAAGGGATGACGAAAACGATTCCCGAGCTCTTCGTGATGTTGAAATCAACGAAGGTAGAAATCAATAAAAGACCATCAAGTGTTGATGATTAACAAGACCACTAGTTTCAAGAGAAAGGGAACTTCAAGTGGAAAGACAAGCAAGTTGTCACTCCTGCGAAGAAGCCCAAAGCTGGACCATAGCCTAAAACTGAGTGTTTACACTGCAAAGGAAATGGTCACTGGAAGCGGAAATGCCCTAAATATTTGGTGGATAAGAAGGATGGCAAAGTGAACAAGGGTATATTTGATATCTGATTATTGATGTGTACCTTACTAGTGTTTATAGTAGCCCTGAGTATTTGATACTTGTTAGGTTGCTAAGATTAGTAACTCAAGCAGAGTTCTGAGAATAAGCAGAGACTAGTTGAAGGAAAGTGACGATGAGTGTTGCAAGTAGTTCCAAGATTGATATGATCATCATCGCACACTCCCTATACTTTCGGGATTAGTGTTAAAACCTAAATAAATGTTATTTAGCGTTTGCGTTGAGCATGAATATGATTTGATCATGTTTATTGCAATACGGTTATTCATTTAAAGTTAGAGAATAATTGTTGTTCTGTTTACATGAATAAAACCTTCAATGGTCATACACCCAATGAAAATAGTTTGTTGGATCTCGATCGTAGTGATACACATATTCGTAATATTGATGCCAAAAGATGCAAAGTTAATAATGATGGTGCAACTTATTTGTGGCACTGCCGTTTGGGTCATATCGGTGTAAAGCGCATGAAGAAACTCCATAAAGATGGATTTTCGGAATCACTTGGTTATGAATCATTTGATGCTTGTGAACTGTGCCTTTTGGGCAAGATGACTAAAACTCCGTTCTTCGGAACAATGGAACGAGCAACAAACTTGTTGGAAATAATACATACTGACGTATGCAGACCAATGAGTATTAAGGCTCGTGGCGAGTATCGTTATTTTATGACCTTCATAGATGATTTAAGCAGATATGGGTATATCTACTTGATGAAACATAAGTCTGAAATAGTTGAAAGGTTCAAAGAATTTCAGAGTGAAGTGGAAAATCATCGTAACAAGGAAATAAAGTTTCTGCGATCTGATCATGGAGGAGAATATTTGAGTTACGAGTTTGGTCTTCATATAAAACAAATGTGGAATAGTTTCACATTCACGCCACCGAACACTACAACATTATGGTGTGTCGAGCGTCAGAATCGTATTTTATAAGATATGGTGCGATCTATGATGTCTCTTACCGGTTTACCACTATCGTTTTGGGGTTATGCATTAGAGACAGCTGCATTCACTTGAAATAGGGCACCATCTAAATCCGTTGAGACGACACCGTATGAACTATGGTTTAGCAGTAAACCTAAAGCTGTCGTTTCTTAAAGTTTGGGGCTACGATGCTTATGTGAAAAAGTTTCATCCTGATAAGCTCAAACCCAAATCAGAGAAGTGCGTCTTCATAGAATACCCAAAGGAAACTGTTGGGTACACCTTCTATCACAGATCCGAAGGCAAGATATTCATTGCTAAAAATGGATACTTTCTAGCGAAGGAGTTTCTCTCGAAAGAAGTGAGTGGGAGGAAAGTAGAACTTGATGAGGTAACTGTACCTGTTCCCTTGTTGGAAAGTAGTTCATCACAGAAATCAGTTCTGTGACAAATACACAAATTAGTGAGGAAGCTAATGATATTGATCATGAAACTTGAGATCAAGTTACTCTGAGAACCTCGTAGGACTTCGAGTAAGATCCGCACTGAGTGGTGTAGTAATCATGTTCTAGAAGTCATGTTACTAGACCATGATGAACCTACGAACTATGAGGAAGCGATGATGAGCCCAGATTCATGAAATGGCTCGAGGCCATAAAATCTGAGATATGATCCATGTATGAGAACAAAGTATGGACTTTGATTGACTTGCTCGATGATCAGCAAGCCATGTTAAATAAATGGATCTTCAAGAGGAAGACGGACACTGGTAGTAGTATTACTATCTACCAAGCTCGACTTGTTGCGAAAGGTTTTCAACAAGTTCAAGGTGTTGAATACAATGAGATTTTCTCACTCGTATCGATGCTTAACTCTGTCTGAATCATGTTAGCAATTGCCACATTTTATGAAATCTGGCAAATGGATGTCAAAACTGCGTTCCTTAATGGATTTATTAAAGAAGAGTTGTATATGATGCAACCAGAAGGTTTTGTCAATCCTAAAGGTGCTAACAAAATATGCAAGCTCCAGCGATCCATCTATGGACTGGTGCAAGCATCTCGGAGTTGGAATACACGCTTTGATAAGTTGATCAAAGCATATAGTTTTATATGGACTTACGATAAAGCCTGTATTTACAATAAAGTGAGTGGGAGCACTACAGCCTTTCTGATTAGTATATGTGAGTGACATATTGTTGATTAGAAATGATGTAGAATTTTTCTGCAAAGCATAAAGGAGTGTTTTAAAGGAGTTCTTTAAAAGAAAAGACCTCGATAAAAGCTACATACATATTGAGCATCAAGATCTATTGAGATAGATCAAGGCGCTTGATAAGATTTTCAATGAGTACATACCTTGGCAAGATTTTGAAATAGTTCAAAATGGAGCAGTCAAAGAAAGAGTTCTTGCATGTGTTGCAAAGGTATGAAATTGAGTAAGACTCATCCCGACCACAGCGAGAAAATAGAAAGAGAATGAAAAGTCATTCCCTATGCCTCGATCATAGGTTCTATAAAGTATGCTATGCTATGTACGGACCTATTGTATACCTTGCTCGAATGCGGCAAGGAGTGCGATAGTGATCTAGGAGTAGATCACTGGACATTGGTCAAGAATATCCTTAGTAAGGACTAAGGAGATGTTTCTCGATTATGGAGGTGATAAAAGAGTTTGTTGTAAAAGTTACATCAGTGCAAACTTTTACACCGATCCAGAAGACTCTAAGTCTCAATCTGGATACATATTGAAAGTGGGAGCAATTAGCTAGAGTAGCTCCGTGCAGAGCATTGTGGACATAAAATATTTGCAAAATACATACGGCTCTGAATGTGACAGACCCGTTGACTAAGCTTCTCTCACGAGCAAAACATGATCACACCTTAAACCCTTTGGATGTTGGTCACATGATGATGTGAACTATGGGTGTTAATCATATACAGATATGAATATTGGTGTTAAATCACATGGCGATGTGAACTAGATTATTGACTCTAGTGCAAGTGGGAGACTGAAGGAAATATGCCCTAGAGGCAATAATAAAGTTATTATTTATTTCCTTATTTCATGATAAATGTTTATTATTCATGCTAGAATTGTATTAACCGGAAACATAATACATGTGTGAATACATAGACAAACATAGTGTCACTAGTATGCCTCTACTTGACTAGCTCGTTTATCAGAGATGGTTATGTTTCCTAGCCATGGACAAAAGAGTTGTCATTTGATTAACGGGATCACATCATTAGGAGAATGATGTGATTGACTTGACCCATTCCGTTAGCTTAGCACTTGATCGTTTAGTATGTTGCTATTGCTTTCTTCATGACTTATACAAAGTTCCTGCAACTATGAGATTGTGCAACTCCCGTTTACCGGAAGAACACTTTGTGTGCTACCAAAGCGTCAGCGAATCGGGTGATTATAAAGGTGCTCTACAGGTGTTTCTGAAGGTACATGTTGGGTTGGCATAATTCAAGATTAGGATTTGTCACTCCGATTGTCGGAGAGGTATCTCTGGGCCCTCTCGGTAATACTCATCACTTAAGCCTTGCAAGCATATAACTAATGAGTTAGTTATGAGATGATGTATTACAGAACGAGTAAAGAGACTTGCCGGTAATGAGATTGAACTAGGTATTGGATACCGACGATCGGATCTCAGACAAGTAACATACCGATGACAAAGGGAACAACGTATGTTGTTATGCGGTTTGACCGATAAAGATCTTCGTAGAATATGTAGGAACCAATATGGGCATCCAGGTCCCGCTATTGGTTATTGACCAGAGACGTGTCTCAGTCATATCTACATCGTTCTCGAACCGTAGGGTCCGCACGCTTAAGGTTTCGATGACAATTATATTATGAGTTTATGTATTTTGATGTACGAAGTTTGTTGAGTCCGGATATGATCACGGACATGACGAGGAGTCTCGAAATGGTCGAGGCGTAAAGATTGATATATTGGACGGATATATTTGGACACCGGAAAGGTTAGGAGAAGTTTGGAGCTCCGGAGGTTCCGGAACCCCGGGAGGTATATGGGCCTTATTGGGCCCATATGCGAGAAGAGAGAAGGAGCAAGGGAGGCGCGCCCCAAGCCCAATCCGAATTGGGGAGGGGCCCCCCCCTTTCCTTTCTCCTTCCACCTCTCTTCCTTCTTACAACTAGTACTACTTCCTAATACTAGTACTCCTTCCTTCCCCCTCCAAATAAGATAAGGAAAAGAGAGGGAAACCTACTTGGAGTAGGTTTCCCCCTCCTCATGGCGCGCCCCCCTAGGGCCGGCCACCTCCTCCCTCCCTCCTTTATATACGGGGGTAGGGGGCACCCTAGAACACACAAGTTGATCATTGAGATCGTTCCTTAGCCGTGTGCGGTGCCCCCCTCCACGATATTACACCTCGGTCATATTGTAGCGGTGCTTAGGCGAAGCCCTGCGACAGGAGAACATCAAGATCGTCACCATGCCATCGTGCTAACGGAACTCCCCCCGCACCTCTGCTGGATCGGAGATCGGGGGTGCGTCATCGAGCTGTACGTGTGTCAAGAACTCGGAGGTGCCGGAGTAACGGTGCTTGGATCGGTTGGACCGGGAGGACGTACGACTACTTCCTCTACGTTGCGTCAACGCTTCCGCTTCGGTCTACGAGGGTACGTAGACAACACTCTCCCCTCATTGCTATATCATCACCATGATCTTGCGTGTGCGTAGGAAATTTTTTGAAATTACTACGTTCCCCAACAACATTTGCGTCCCTCGGCAATTTAACATCTTGCTCACGTATAGCAATCCTTGGCCCTTTCTTTGCCGAGGAACCACCTTGGTACATTCTTCTAAGCATATTTATTTTTCTGAAATTTTAGTAACTTCAAAATAAAAGTGAATAAAACTAAACAAGATTGATAGCAACTACTCCTACAAGTGCCCAGCGCCCAATATCATGCATTGGAATTGCTTGGGACCTCATAAATTTAACATGCAAGCTCAAGAACATGGTCACCTATGCAGCAAAAATTTGCAATGAATAAAGCACTAGAACAAAAACAAATTGGACCAATGGAGGAGTCACATACCAAGCAACAATCTCCCAAAGCAGTTTTGTGAATGGAGCTTTGAGCTAAGAGATCGAAAATCGCAGCAAAACGAGCTAGAACTCGTGCTTGAGATGGACGGGCATTTTTTGGGTAGAAGATGAAGTGTGTGGGTGCTGGCATAAGTGGAGGGGAGCCACCAGGCACCCACGAGACATGGGGGCGCGCCCTATAGGGGGGGCGCCCTCCTCTCTCGTGGCCTGGTGCTTGCCCCTCATGCAGTGTTTTCGGTGCCTAAAATCCTCAAATATTGCAGAAAAAATCATACTAAATTTGCAGGGCATTTGGAGCATTTTATTTTTGGTCTATTTTTTAATGCATGGATAATTCAGAAAACAGACGGATAATACTATTTTTGCTTTATTTATTCTAAATAACAGAAAGTAAAAGGAGGGTACAGAAGGTTGTGCCTTCTAGTTTCATCCATCTCGTGATCATCAAAATGAACCCACTAACAAGGTTGATCAAGTCTTGTTAACAAACTCATTCCGAATAACACGGAACCGGAGAAATTTCGAATAACACTAAATTACCTCAACAGGGATATGAAAATCCCCAACAATAAGAATATCATACTTTTTCTTGACAGTAGGAAGAGGAAATTCAAAACCTCCAAAATGATAGTTGGAACTTTTTCAATAGAATTGATGCTATGAACTTGAGATTGTTTCCTCAGAAAGTGTACCATATGCTCACTACCATTAACATGAAAAGTGAAATTGCCTTTGTTGCAATCAATAACAGCCCCTGCAGTATTAAGAAAAGGTCTACCAAGGATAATAGACATACTATCGTCCTCGGGAATATCAAGAATAACAAAGTCTGTTAAGACAGTGACATTTGCAACCACAACAGGCACATCCTCACAAATACCGACAGGTATAGCTGTTGATTTATCAGCCATTTGCAAAGATATTTCAGTAGGTGTCAACTTATTCAATTCAAGTCTACGATATAAAGAGAGGCATAACACTAACTCCGGCTCCAAGATCACATAGCAGTTCTAACATAATTTGTTTTAATGGAGCAAGGTATAGTTGGAACACCCGAATCTCCAAGTTTCTTTGGTATTCCACCCTTAAAAGTGCAATTAGCAAGCATGGTGAAAATTTCAGCTTCCGGTATCTTTCTTTTATTTGTAATGATATCCTTCATATACTTAGCATAAGGATTTACTTTGAGCATATCAGTTAAGCGCATACGTAAGAAAATAGGTCTAATCATTTCAGCAAAGCACTCAAAATCCTCATCATACTTTGTCTTGGATGGTTTAGGAGGAAAGGGCATGGGTTTCTGAACCCATGGTTCTCTTTCTTTACCGTGCTTCCTAGTAACAAAATCTCTCTTATCATAACGTTGAGTCTTTGATTGTGGGTTATCAAGATCAACAGCAGGTTCAATCTCTACATCATTGTTTTTTCTAGGTTGAGCATCAACATGAACATTATCATTAACATTATCACTAGGTTCATGTTCATCACCGATTGAGTTTCAACATCGAAATAGAAATATCATTGGGATTCTCAGGTGTGTCTACAGTAGGTTCACTAGAAGCATGCAGAGTACTATCATCTTTCTTTTTCTTCTTTTTAGAAGAACTAGGTGCCTCTAAATTATTTCTCTGAGAATCTTGCTCGATTCTCTTAGGGTGGCCTTCAGCATACAAAGGTTCCTGAGTCATTTTACTAGTTCTAGTAGCCACTCTAACAGCAAAGTCATTTTTATAATTCAATTCATCAAGCAAGTCATTTTGAGCTTTAAGTACTTGCTCAGCTTGAGTAGCAACCATAGAAGCATATTTGCTAATGAGGTGAAGTTCATCTTTAACTCTAGCTAGATTATCACTTACACGTCCTATCTCGAAAGCATTATTCTTTAACTCTTTAGCAACATAAGCATTAAAACTTTCTTGTCTAGCCATAAAGTCATCAAACTCATCTAAGCATGGGCTATGAAATTTAGTAGAGGGACTTTCAACTTTATCATATCTATAGAGAGAATTTACCTTTACTACCTGTGTCGGGTTATCAAGACAATATGGTTCTTCAGGCGGTATACTCAGACCATGTATTTCTTCAATAGGTGGTAAATTCTTAACATCTTCAGCTTTAATACCTTTTTATTTCATTGATTTCTTTGCCTCTTGCATATCTTGAGATGAGAAATAAAACACCTCTCTTCTTGAGTGGGTTTAGGAATAGGCTCGAGTTGGCTCAATTGGTTCAGAATTACTTGAGAACTGGCTCGGGAAGAGTCAATTATTTTCATTAGTCAACATATTATTCAATAATATTTTAGCTTCGTCGACTGTTCTCTTTCCCTGAAAACACAACCAGCACAACTATCCAAGTAGTCCTTGGAAGCATCGGTTAGTCCATTATAATAGATATCAAGTATTTCATTTTTCTTAAGAGGATGATCAGGCAAAGCATTAAGTAACCGGAGAAGCCTCCCCCAAGCTTGTGGGAGACTCTCTTCTTAGATTTGCACAAAATTATATATTTCCTGCAAGGCAGCTTGTTTCTTATGAGCAGGGAAATATTTAGCAGAGAAGTAATAAATCATATCCTGGGGACTACGCACACAACCAGGAGCAAGAGAATTATACCAAGTCTTAGCATCACCCTTTAATGGGAACAAAAATATCTTAAGGATATATAAATAGCGAGACTTCTCATCATTAGTAAACAGGGTGGCTATATCATTCAACTTGGTAAGATGTGCCACAACAGTTTCAGATTCAAGGCCATAAAAAGGATCAGATTCTACTAAAGTAATAATCTCAGGATCAACAGAGAATTCATAATCCTTATCAGTAACACAGATAGGTGAAGTAGCAAAAGCAAGATCGGGTTTCATTCTAGCATTTGATATGGAGTTCCTATTCTTCACAGGTGGTCTTGATAACCCACAAGTGTAGGGGGTCGTATAAGCTTTCGAGGGTAAAGTATTCAACCCAAATTTATTGATTCGACACAAGGGGAGCCAAAGAATATTCTTGAGTATTAGCAGTTGAGTTGTCAATTCAACCACACCTGGATAACTTAGTATCTGCAGCAAAGTATTTAGTAGCAAAAGTGGTTTGATAATAATAGTAATGGTAGAAAAAGTAAAGATAAATGTTTTGGGGTTTTTGTAGTAGTTGTAACAGTAGCAACGGAAAAGTAAATAAGCAAAGAACAATATATGAAAAGCTCGTAGGCAATGGATCAGTGATGGATAATTATGCCGGATGCGATTCCTCATGCAATAGCTATAACATAGGGTGACACAGAACTAGCTCCAATTCATCAATGTAATGTAGGCATGTATTCCGTAAATAGTCATACGTGCTTATGGAAAAGAACTTGTATGACATCTTTTGTCCTACCCTCCCGTGGCAGCGGGGTCCTTACGGAAACTAAGGGATATTAAGGCCTCCTTTAAATAGAGAACCGGAACAAAGCATTAGAACATAGTGAATACATGAACTCCTCAAACTACGGTCATCACCGAGAAGTATCCCGATTATTGTCACTTCGGGGTTGTCGGATCATAACACATAATAGGTGACTATAGACTTGCAAGATAGGATCAAGAACACACATATATTCATGAAAACATAATAGGTTCAGATCTGAAATCATGGCACTCGGGCCCTAGTGACAAGCATTAAGCATAGCAAAGTCATAGCAACTTCAATCTCAGAACATAGTGGATACTAGGGATCAAACCCTAACAAAACTAACTTGATTACATGGTAAATCTCATCCAACCCATCACCGTCCAGCAAGCCTATGAGGGAATTACTCACGCACGGCGGTGAGCATCATGAAATTGGTGATGGAGGACGGTTGATGATGACGACGGCGATGAATCCCCCTCTCCGGAGCCCCGAACGGACTCCAGATCAGCCCTCCCGAGAGAGATTAGGGCTTGGCGGCGGCTTCGTGTCGTAAAACGCGATGAAACTTTCTCTCTGATTTTTTTCTCCCCGAACGTGAATATATGGAGTTGGAGTTGACGTCGGTGGAGGTCCAGGGGGCCCACGAGATAGGAGGCCACGCCCTAGGGGGGGCCTGTCTCGTGGACAGCCTGTGGGCCCCCTGGCATTGATTCTTTTGCCAAAAATTCTTATTAATTCCAAAAAGTGCCTTCGTGGATTTCCAAGACATTCCGAGAACTTTTATTTTCTACACATAAAACAACATCATGGTAGTTCTGCTGAAAACAGCGTCATTCCGGGTTAGTTTCATTCAAATCATGCAAGTTAGAGTCCAAAACAAGGGCAAAAGTGTTTGGAAAAGTAGATATGTGTGAGACGTATCAGGTGTCATTAGGACATTCACCTGAAGACTTTCAAGGCAACTTTTAGGAACCCAAATTTTCTTCATAGGGGAACCGTTCCTGTAGTTAGTCCCAACATATCTAGCAAATACTTCACTATTCTGATTTTTGAACAGTTTGTAGTTAGAGTCAAATGACTCATCAGAAGAATGAGGAGATTCACATGTAAAGCCAGATAAATTGGATGGATCAACTGGAGGTCCCTTTGCAGCAACCCATGAGGTTTTGGGGTACTGCTCAGGCTTCCAGTATGTTCCATCAGCGTTGAGTTTCCTCTCAAAGGCAATACCCTCTTTCCTAGGGTTTCTGTTGAGGATCTGCTTTTTGAGCACATCACAAAGAGTCTGATGCCCTTTGAGGCTTTTGTACATGTCTGTCATGTACAATTCCTTCAGCCCTGCATCATCAGTGATACTTGCATTGTCCTCACATGAGGAATTAGTGATAGCAAAGACATATGAAGAATTTGTAGCATTAGAAGCATTTGAATATTCAGGTGAAGAATTAGCAGTTTCACGTTCAATGCACTTCAGACATGGAGGAACAAATTCTTCCTGAGTAACGCTGATTTGTTGAGCAAGTAATGAATCGCGCTCCTTCTGAAGATCTTCATAATACACTCTTAGCTTTTCAAGATATTGCTTTCTTTGAAGAAATTCATGAGAAAGCTTCTCGTGATCAGATAAGAGAGTGTTATGATGACCTTGAAGATTGTCAAACTTGGACTGAAGTCTCTGAAGATTTTCAGTCAAGGTTTTAGTGCGATCCATTTCTTCACCCAACATATCATCACTTTTATCTAGCATGTTTTGAACCTTTTCAAAGGCCTTTTGTTGTTTCACAGCAATTTTAGCAAGTTTAGAGTAGCTGGGCTTGAGATTTTCATCAGATTCATCCTCACTAGAGTCAGAGGAGGCATATTTAGTGACCTTGGCACCCTTTGCCATGAAGCAATAGGTGGGAGCGTAGTCATCATTGCCTTCATCAGCCTTGTTGGTGAAGCCATTTTCTTCAGAGTTGTAGATGGACTTGCTAACGAATGCAGTAGCGAGAGCTAGGCTCACCAAACCAGACTTAGACTCCTCAGATGCCTCCTCGTCCTCATGTTCCTCAGATTCAGCCTCAGAGTCCATTTCATTGCCAATGAATGCCCGAGCCTTCTTGGAGATGCTCTTCTTATGAGATGAAGGCCTCGAGGATTTTGATGATGAAGACTTTGAAGATTTCTTCTTCTTCTTTGTGTCATCAGAACTGTAATCCTTGTACTTCTTCTTCTTTCATTCCTTATCCCACTGAGGACAATCTTGGATGTAGTGACCAGGTTTCTTGCATTTGTGTCATAGCCTCTTCTTGTAGTCACTGGATGAGGAATCATTGCTCCTTGAGGGTTTTCCAAAGCGACCACGTCTTGAGAACTTCTGAAATTTCATCACGAGAAGTGCTAGTTCTGGCTCGGTTCTTGAGGTCACCAAGGCTGCTAGCGAGTCTTCATCTTCAGACTCAGAGACTGCCTTGGCCTTCAAAGCACGTGATCTGCCATAGCTCGAACCGTAGAGATCTCTCTTCTCAGCAAGCTGGAACTCATGAGTATTTAGCCTCTCGAGGATATCAGCGGGATAAAGTGACTTGTAGTCAGCACGCTCTTGAATCATCAGTGCCAGAGTATCAAATGAAGAATCGAGCAATCTCAGCAATTTCTTCACCACCTCATGGTCGGTGATGTCAGTGGCTCCAAGCGCTTGAAGCTCATTTGAGATGTCAGTGAGGCGATCGAAGGTTTGCTGAACATTTTCATTGTCGAGTCTTTTGAAGCGGTTGAAGAGATTGCGAAGAACGTCAACACGAGAGTCATGTTGAGTTGAGACTCCTTCGTTCACTTTGGACAGCCTATCCCAGATAAGCTTAGCAGTTTCCAAAGCACTCACTCTTCCATACTGTCCTTTGCTCAGATAACCACATATGATATTCTTCGCTTGAGAATCGATTTGCTTGAATCTCTTCACATCAGTAGCGTTCAGAGAAGGTGTGACTGAGGGAACACCATTTTCCACAACATACCAGAGATCGTTTCCAATTGCCTCAAGATGCATTCACATCTTAATCTTCTAGTAGGGGTAGTCCGTTCCATCGAAGGTAGGACACCCAGCAGAGACCTTGATCATACCTGCAGTCGACATAACTAAAACTCCAGGCGGTTAAACCAAAATCACACAGAAAAAGGGAGTACCTTGCTCTGATACCAATTGAAAGTGCGTTATATCGACTAGAGGGGGGGTGAATAGGCGATTTTTATGAATTCTTCACTGAGGAATTTGCTGGTGAGGAAATTCCTAATTGAAGAACTACTAGCAGCGGAATAAGTACTCAGAAGTAAACATAACAGAATACAAGCATAGTCATCATGTCAAGATGAAGACAAGCACAGAGTATAGAAAGCGTAAACACATGATAACACAAGAAAGAAAACGGACAGACTGAAGAAATTGAACTGAGGAAATTGAGAAAGTCTTCAGTCAAAGTCTTCAAACAGATATGAACAGGCGCACAACAATAGACATGAGGAACTGAAAGAGTTGAGGAAATAGAACCAGTAAGCTCGGTGAAGACAATGGTTTGGTAGACCAGTTCCAACTGCTGTCTCAGTTGTACATCTGGTTGGAGCGGCTGAGTATTTAAACTCGAGGACACCCAGTCCCGGACACACAGTCCTCACCGTATTCTCCTTGAGCTAAGGTCACACAGACCTCGCCCAATCACTCGTGGTAAGTCTTTAGGTGACTTCCGAACCTTCACAAAGTCGGTCACTCGGCGATCCACAATTCCTCTTGGATGCTCTAGACCTTGACGCCTAACCGTCTGGAAGAAGCACAGTCTTCAAAGGAAACAAGCGTCGGATCTATGCAGGATCAATCTCTTTAGTGATGCTCAATCACTTTGGGTTTGTAGGTGTTGGGTTTGGGTTTTCCTCACTTGATGATTTTCGCTCAAAGTCCTCGGAGGATGGGATGCTCTCAAATGACAAGTGTCAGTTTCTCTCGGAGCAGCTAACCAGCTAGTGGTTGAAGGGGCGGCTATTTATAGCCTAGGGAGCAGCCCGACATGATAAGACATAGATGCCCTTGTCTGATATGACCGTTAGGTGGGTAGATATTTTGGAACAGCTGGCGCATAGCACAGCAACGGTTGGAATTTTGACTATCAAAATCCTCAGGGCTATCATGTTCCTCACTGTGTAGGCAATTCGCACTGGCGAATTACTAACTCCTCAGTCAGAACAAATTCCTTAGAGACCAGAAGAACTTCGTCTCTGTCGCTGAAGAATATGACTGAACTCTATGAGATTTCCAATGGCTTCACTCAAAGGGATTGGTAGGTGTAGGATTTTGAGTTGAGCATCACATGGAAATTTTTCCTTAGTATTTCCTCGACCCCCTTTAACAGTACGGTGTTTCCTATGACTCAAGAAAGAGAAAATGAAACTACGAAAACAAAAGTCTTCACACTTCATGTTCCTCGAACGATTGCCAAGTCTTCAGGTTCACACCAGTGTCTTCACTTTCAAAGTCTTCAGAAAGTCTTCAGAAATCCAAAGTCTTCAGTTGAAGAACTTCATTTTTAGGGGTCGACTTTCTCTGTAAATATCAAACTCCTCATGGACTTATAGACCTGTGACACTGACAAACACATCAGTCTCTTAACCTATAAGTCTTCAATACACCAAAATCACTAAGGGGCACTAGATGCACTTACAAATACGTGCCTACATATATTGATGAATTGGAGCTAGTTCTGTGTCACCCTAGGTTATAACTGTTGCATGATGAATGGCATGCGTAATAATTATCCATCACTGATCCATTCCCAATGAGCTTTTCACATATTGATCTTTGCTAAGTTACTTTGTTGTTGCCACTATTACAATTGCTAGAAAACGCTACCGTTACTTTTGCCACCATTTCCGTGCTTCCATACTACTTTGCTACTAAACACTTTGCTACAGATATTAAGTCCTCGGGTGTGGTTGAATTGACAACTCAGCTGCTAATACTTGAGAATATTCTTTGGTCCCCCTTGTGTCGAATCAATAAATTTGGGTTGAATACTCTACCCTCAAAAATTGTTGCGATCCCCTATACTTGTGGGTTATGAAGACCTTTTTCTGGCGCCATTGCTAGGGAGTATAGCTCTATTCTCTGAGTCACTTGGGATTTATACCTACTGATCATTATGAAGAAATTGAGAGATACCAAAACCAATATCTATCCCTCTACTACGAGGGGAGGTAAGGAACTGCCATCTAGCTCTACACTTGATTCACCTTCTGTTATGAGTAAATTTGTGACACCACAACCTGCTAGTAATTCTGATATGTTGCAAGTAATTGATGATGCCACTTTTGCTATGCATGATGCTTATGATGATACTACTGCTTTGCTTGACAACACTGTGCCACTAGGTGAATTTCTTGATGAACAACTTGCTAGGGTTAGAGAGAATGAAATTACTGAAACTGATGATATTATTGAAACTGAAGATTATGATTCTCCCCCAAGATATGAATTGCCTAAGGTACCTGAGGGTTATATTATGGATGAAGAAACTGCTAGAGACTTTTTTGCTTGCAATGATAGAGATGATCCTAAGAAATTGTTAGCTAAGCTGAAAGAAAAATGAATGTTGGAATGCAATACGACCCTAAGTTTGCTACTTCATCTATCTCTGTCACTGATAAGGAATATGAATTCTCTGTCAATCCTGAGTCAATTACTTTGGTTGAATCTGATCCTTTCCATGGTTATGAATTTGAAACTGTTGTGGCACATCTTACTAAATAGAATGATATTGCCACCCTATTTGCTCATGAGGAAAAATCACTATTATTATATTCTTAAGTTGTTTCCTTTATCATTAAAGGGTGATGCTAAGATATGGTTTAATTCTCTTGCTCTTGGTTGTGTGCGTAGTCCCTAGGATATGATATATTACTTCTCTGAAAAATATTTTACTGCTCATAAAAAACAAGCTGCTTTACAGGAAATATTTAACTTTGTGCAAATTGAAGAGTAGAGTCTCCCACAAGCTTGGGGGAGGCTTCTCCAATTACTTAATGCTTTGCCTAATCATCCTCTCAAGAAAAATGTAATACTTGATATCTTTTATAATGGACTAACCAATGCTTCTAGGGACCACCTAGATAGTTGTGTTGGTTGTGTTTTAAGGGAACGAACTGTTGAGCAAGCTGAAGTGCTATTGAATAATATATTGAGAAATGATAATGATTGGACTCTTCCCAAACCACCTCCTAAGACAACTCCGAAGAAGAGAGGCATTCTATTCCTTAGTCCTGAAGATATGCAAGAGGCAAAGAAATCTATGAAAGCAAAAGGTACTAAAGCTGAAGATGTTATGAATTTACCACCTATTGAAGAAATACATGGTCTTGGTAACCCGACACAGGTAGTAAAGGTAACTTCTCTCTATTGATTTGATGAGGGTGATATTCCTCATAGTAAGTCTTCTAGACAATGCTATGATGAATTTGATAATTTTATTGTGAAACAAGAAAACTTCAATGCATATGTTAGTAGAAAATTGAAACGTAATGGTTATATGCTTGAGCGCTTGGGTGATTATATGTGTAGAACTGTTAATGATCTTAACCTTACTAGTAAACATGCTTCTATGGTAACAACTCAAGTAGAACAAGTACTCAAGGCACAAAATGATTTTTTGAATGAGATGAATAGCAAGAACAATGATAATGCTATTACAGTTATGACTAGAGGTGGTAGAATGACTCAGGAACCTTTGTATCCTAAAGGCCACCCTAAGAGAATTCAGCAAGATTCTCAGAGAATTAACATTGATGCACCTAGTTCATCTAAGAAGAAAAGGAAAACTAATAGGACTATGCATGCTTCAAGTGAACCTGTTATAGACACACATGAAAATGGTATTTCCATTTTTGATGCTGAAACACAATCTGGTGATGAATATGAACCAAGTTGTTGGGGAACGTAGCAGAAATTCAAAATTTTCCTATGAGTCACCAAGATCTATCCATGGAGAGACTAGCAACAAGGGGAAGGAGAGTACATCTACATACCCTTGTAGATCGCTAAGCGGAAGCGTTCAAGAGAACGGGGTTGAAGGAGTCGTACTCGTCGTGATCCAAATCAACGGAGATCCTAGTGCGAGCGGACGGCACCTCTGCGTTCAACACACGTACAGCCGGTGGCGTCTCCCATGCCTTGATCCAGCAAGGAGAGAGGAGAGGTTGAGGAAGACTCCATCCAGCAGCAGCACAACAGGCGTGGTGGTGGTGGAGGCGTGGCAATCTGCGCAGGCCGCCAAGCACCGCGGAGAGGAGGAGTACTTGGGAGGGAAGGGCTGCGCCGAGAACTTGTGGTATGGCTGTCCTCCCACCCCCCACACATATATAGGGGCAAGGGAGAGGGGGGCCGGCCCCCTCAAATCCAATCTGAGGAGGGGGCGGCGGCCAAGGGGGGAGGAGTGCCTCCCAAGTCAAGTGGAGGCCCTCCCCCCTTAGGGTTTTCCCTCCCCATGCGCATGGGCCTTGGGGGGGCTGGTGCCCCTGGTCCATTAAGGCTAGGGCGCCCCCCTACAGCCCATGCTACTGTATTGGACGTGGTGGAACAATTTCCGGACCTCCGGACCCCTCCGAATCCTCCGGAACCTTCGAAGCTTCCGGTACAATCTGAAAAAACCCGAACTTTTCCCGGAACCCGAACAACAACTTTCCATATATAAATCTTTACCTCCGGACCATTCCGGAACTCCTCGTGACATCCGGGATGTCATCCGAGACTCCGAACAACATTCGGTAACCACATACAAACTTCCTTTATAACCCTAGCGTCACCGAACCTTAAGTGTGTAGACCCTACGGGTTCGGGAGACATGTAGACATGACCGAGACGATCTCTGGTCAATAACCAACAGCGGGATCTGGATACCCATGTTGGTTCCCACATGTTCCACGATGATCTCATTGGATGAACCACGATGTCAAGGACTCAATCGATCCCGTATACAATTCCCTTTGTCTAACGGTATTGTACTTGCCCGAGATTCGATCGTCGGTATACCAATACCTTGTTCAATCTCGTTACCGGCAAGTCTCTTTACTCGTTCCATAACACATCACCCCGTGATCAACCCCTTGGTCACATTGTGCACATTATGATGATGTCCTACCGAGTGGGCCCAGAGATACCTCTCCGTCACACGGAGTGACAAATCCGATCTCGATTCGTGCCAACCCAGCAGACACTTTCGGAGATACATGTAGTGCACCTTTATAGCCACCCGATTACGTTGTGAAGTTTGGTACACCCAAAGCATTCCTACGGTATCCGGAGTTGCACAATCTCATGGTCTAAGGAAAAGATACTTGACATTAGAAAAGCTTTAGCATCTGAACTACACGATCTACGTGCTAGGCTTAGGATTGGGTCTTGTCCATCACATCATTCTCCTAATGATGTGATCCGTTATCAACGACATCCAATGTCCATGGTCAGGAAACCGTAACCATCTATTGATTAACGAGCTAGTCAACTAGAGGCTTACTAGGGACATGGTGTTGTCTATGTATCCACACATGTATCTGAGTTTCCTATCAATACAATTATAGCATGGATAATAAACGATTATCATGAATAAGGAAATATAATAATAACTAATTTATTATTGCCTCTAGGGCATATTTCCAATAGTCTCCCACTTGCACTAGAGTCAATAATCTAGTTCACATCGCCATGTGATTAACACTCACAGGTCACATCGTCATGTGACCAACACCCAAGAGTTTACTAGTGTCACTAAACTAGTTCACATCATCATGTGATTGAGACTCAATGAGTTCTGGGGTTTGATCATGTTTTGCTTGTAAGAGAGGTTTTAGTCAACGGGTCTGAAACATTCAGATCCGTATGTACTTCGCAAATTTCTAGATCAAATTGTAAATGCTGCTTCCACGCTCCACTTGGAGCTATTCCAAATGGTTGCTCCACTATATGTATCTGGTTTTCTACTCAGAGTCATTCGGATAGGTGTTAAAGCTTGCATCGACGTAACTCTTTACGTCGAACTCTTTATCACCTCCATAACCGAGAAACATATCCTTATTCCTCTAAGGATAATATTGACTGCCATCTGGTGATTGACTCCTTGAGCACCTTTGTACCCTCTAGCCAGACATGTGGCAAGGCACACATCAGGTGCGGTACTCAGCATGGCATACAGTATAGAGCCTATGACAAAAGCATAGGGGACGACCTTCGTCCTTCCTCTTTCTTCTACCGTGGTCGAGCTTTAAGTCTTAACATCATACCTTACAACTCAGGCAAGAACTCCTTCTTTGACGGATCCATCTTGAACACCTTCAAGATCATGTCAAGGTATGTGCTCATTTGAAAGTACTTTAAGCATTTTGATCTATCTTATAGATCTTGATGCTTATTGTTCAAGTAGCCTAATCCAGGTTTTCCATTGAAAAACACTTTTCAAATAACCCTATACGCTTTCTAGAAATTCTACATCATTTCTGATCAACAATATGTTTACAACATATACTTATCAGAAATTCTATAGTGCTCCCACTCACTTCTTTGGAAATACAAATTTCTCATAAACTTTGTATAAACCAAAAATCTTTGATCATCTTATCAAAGTGCATATTCCAACTCCGAGATGCTTACTCCAGTCCTTAGAAGGATCACTAGAGCTAGCACACCTTTTAACATCCTTAGGATCGACAAAACCTTTCTGATTGTATCATATACAATCTTTCCATACGAAAACTGGTAAGGAAACTCGTTTTGACATCCATCTGCCAGATTTCATAAATGCAGCTAATGCTAACATGATTCCGACAGACTTAAGCATCGCTACGGATGAGAAAATCTCATCGTAGTCAACTCTTTGAACTTGTGAAAAACTCTTCGCCACAAGTCGAGCTTCATAGATGGTGACGTTACCATCCACGTCCATCTTCTTCTTAAAGATCCATTTATCTCAATGGCTTGCCGATCATTGGGCAAGTCCACCAAAGTCCATGCTTTGTTCTGATACATGGATCGTATCTCGGATTTCATGGCTTCTAACCATTTGTCAGAATTTGGGCCCACCATCGCTTCTCCATAGCTCGTAGGCTCATTGCTGTCTAGCAACATGACCTTCAAGACAGGATTACTGTACCACTCTGAAGTAGTACGCATCCTTGTCACCCCACGAGGTACGGTAGTGGCTTGATCCAAAACTTCATGATCACTATCATAAGCTTCTACTTCAATTGGTACAGGCACCATAGGAACAACTTCCTGTGCCCTGCTACACACTGGTTGAAGTGATGGTTCATTAACCTCATCAAGTCTCCACAATCCTCCCACTCAATTTTCGAGACAAACCTTTTCTCGAGAAAGGATCCGATTCAAGAAACAATCCCTATTGCTTTCGAATCTGAATTAGGAGGTATACCCAACTTTTTTGGGTGTCCTATGAAGATGCATTTTATCCGCTTTGGGTTCAAGCTTATCAACCTGAAACTTTTTTCACATAAGCGTTGCAGCCCCAAACCTTTAAGAAATGACAACTTAGGTTTCTCTAAACCATAGTTCATACGGTGTCATCTCAACTGAATTACGTGGTGCCCTATTTAAAGTGAATGTGGTTGTCTCTAATGCCTAACCCATAAACGATAGTGGTAATTCGATAAGAGACATCATGGTACGCACCATATCCAATAGGGTGCAACTATGATGTTTAGACACACCATCACACTATGGTGTTTCAGGCGGTAATAATTGTGAAACAATTTCCACAATGTCTTAATTGTGTGCCAAAACTCGTAACTCAGATACTCATCTCTATGATCATATCGTAGACATTTTATCCTCTTGTCACAATGATCTTCAACTTCACTCTGAAATTACTTGAACCATTCAATAATTCAAACTTGTGTTTCATCAAGTAAATATACTCAACATCTACTCGAATCATCTGTGAAGCAAGAACATAGCGATATTCACCGCATGCCTCAGCACTTATTAGACTGCACACATCAAAATGTGTTACTTCCAACAAGTTGCTATCTTGTTCCATTTTACTGAAAAACAAGGCTTTTCAGTCATCTTGCCCATGTGGTATGATTTGCATATCTCAAGTGATTAAAAATCAAGTGAGTCCAAATGATCCATCTGCATGGAGTTTCTTCATGCGTATACACCAATATGACTTACTTGGCAGTGCCACAAGTAAGTGGTACTATCATTACTATCTTATATCTTTTGGCATGAAAATGTGCATCACTACGATCGAGATTCAATAAACCATTCCTTTAGGTGCAAGACCATTGAAGGTATTATTCAAATAAATAGAGTAACTATTATTCTCCTTAAATGAATAACCGCATTGCGATAGACATAATCCAATCATGTCTATGCTCAATGCAAACACCAAATAACTATTCATGTTTAATACTAATCTTGATGGTAGAGGGAGCGTGCGATGTTTGATCACATCAACCTTGGAAACACTTCCAACACATATCGTCAGCTCACCTTTAGCTAGTCTCCGTTTATTCCGTAGCTTTTATTTCGAGTTACTAACACTTAGCAACCGAACCGGTATCTAATACCCTGGTGCTACTAGGAGTACTAGTAAAGTACACATTAACATAATGTATATCCAATATACTTCTATCAACCTTGCCAGCCTTCTCATCTACCAAGTATCTAGGGTAATTCCGCTCTAGTGACTATTCCCCTTATCACAGAAGCACTTAGTTTCGGGTTTGGGTTCAACTTTGGGTTTCTTCACTAGAGCAGCAGCTGATTTGTCGTTTCATGAAGTATCCCTTCTTGCCCTTGCCCTTCTTGAAACTAGTGGTTTCACCAACCATCAACAATTGATGCTTCTTCTTGATTTCTACTTTCGCGGTGTCAAACATCGCGAATACCTCAAGGATCATCATATCTATCCCTGATATGTTATAGTTCATCACGAAGCTCTAGTAGCTTGGTGGTAATGACTTTGGAGAAACATCACTATCTCTGGAAGATCAACTCCCACTCGATTCAAGTGATTGTCGCACTCAGACAATCTGAGCACAAGCTCAACGATTGAGCTTTTCTCCCTTAGTTTGCAGGCTAAGAAAATCGTCGGAGGTCTCATACCTCTTGACGTGGGCACAAGCCTGAAATCCCAATTTCAACCCTTGAAACATCTCATATGTTCCACGACGTTTCGAAAAACATCTTTGGTGCCTGAACTCTAAACCGTTTAACTGAACTATCACGTAGTTATCAAAACGTGTATGTCCGATGTTCACAACATCCACAAACGACGTTTGGGGTTCAGCACACTGAGCGGTGCATTAAGGACATAAGCTTTCTAGTGTCCGCATAATCGCTACTATCAACTTTCAACTATATTTTCTCTAGGAACATATCTAAACAGTGGAACTAAAGCGCGAGCTTACGACATAATTTGCAAAGATCTTTTGACTATGTTCAGGATAATTAAATTCATCTTATGAACTCCCACTCAGATAGACATCCCTCTAGTCATCTAAGTGATTACATGATCCGAGTCAACTAGGCCGTGTCCGATCATCACGTGAGACGGACTAGTCATCATCAGTGAACATCTTCATGTTGATCGTATCCTCCATACGACTCATGCTCGACCTTTCGGTCTCGTGTTCGAGGCCATGTTTGTACATGCTAGGCTCGTCAAGTTAACCCTAAGTGTTTTGCATGTGTAAAACTGTCTTACACCGTTGTATGTGAGCGTAAGGATCTATCACACCCGATCATCACGTGGTGCTTGAAGCAGCGAACTTTAGCAATGGTGCACAGTTAGGGAGAACACTTCTTGAAATTGTTGTAAGGATCATCTTATTTACTACCGTTGTTCTAAGTAAACAAGATGCATAAACATGATAAACATCACATGCAATCAAATAGTGACATGATATGGCCAATATCATTTTGCTCCTTTTGATCTCCATCTTCGGGGCTCCATGATCATCATCGTCACCGGCATGACACCATGATCTCCATCATCATGATCTCCATCATTGTGTCTCCATGAAGTTGTCTCGCCAACTTATTACTTCTACTACTATGGCTACCGGTTAGCAATAAAGTAAAGTAATTACATGGCGTTGTTCAATGACACGCAGGTCATACAATAAATAAAGACAACTCCTATGGCTCCTGTCGGTTGTCATACTCATCGACATGCAAGTCGTGATTCCTATTACAAGAACATGATCAATCTCATACATCACATATCATTCATCACATTCTTCTTGGCCATATCACATCACATAGCATACCCTGCAAAAACAAGTTAGGCGTCCTCTAATTGTTGTTGCATGTTTACGTGGCTGCTATGGGTTTCTAGCAAAACGTTTCTTACCTCATAAAACCACAGCGTGATATGCCAATTGCTATTTACCCTTCATAAGGACCCTTTTCATCGAATCCGTTCCGACTAAAGTGGGAGGCGGCACCGATAGGCACCTTATGCACCAAGTGCATGTCAATCGGTGGAGCGTGTCTCACGAAAAGCGTGTAAGGTCGGTCCGGCCGCTTCATCCCACAATACCGTCGAAACAAGATTGGACTAGTAACGGTAAGCATATTGAACAAAATCAACGCCCACAACTACTTTGTGTTCTACTCGTGCAAAGAATCTACGCAATAGACCTAGCTCGATACCCTTTGTTGGGGAGCGTGGCAGAAATTCAAAATTTTCCTCACGAGTCACCAAGATCTATCCATGGAGAGACTAGCAATGAGGGTAAGGAGAGTGCATCTACATACCCTTGTAGATCGCTAAGCGAAGCGTTCAAGAGAACGGGGTTGAAGGAGTCGTACTCGTCATGATCCAAATCACCGGAGATCCTAGTGCGAGCGGACGGCACCTCCGCGTTCAACACACGTACAGCCGGTGGCGTCTCCCATGCCTTGATCCAGCAAGGAGAGAGGGAGAGGTTGAGGAAGACTCCATCCAGCAGCAGCACAACGGCGTGGTGGTGGTGGAAGAGCGTGGCAATCCTGCAGGGCTTCGCCAAGCACCGCGGGAGAGGAGGAGTACTTGGGAGAGGGGAAGGGCTGCACCAGAACTTGTGGTATGGCTGCCCTCCAACCCCCCACATATATATAGGGGCAAGGGAGAGGGGGGCCGGCCCCATCAGATCCAATCTAAGGAGGGGGCGGCGGCCAAGGGGGGGAGGAGTGCCTCCCAAGTAAAGTGGAGGCCCTCCCCCCTTAGGGTTTTCCCTCCCCATGCGCATGGGCCTTGGGGGGGCTGGTGCCCCTGGCCCATTAATGCTAGGGCGCCCCCCTACAGCCCATGCTACTGTATTGGACGTGGTGGAACAATTTACGGACCTCCGGACCCCTCCGGAATCCTCCGGAACCTTCTGGAAGCTTCCCGGTACAATACCGAAAAAACCCGAACTTTTCCCGGAACCCGAACAACAACTTTCCATATATAAATCTTTACCTACGGACCATTCCGGAACTCCTCGAGACATCCGGGATGTCATCCGAGACTCCGAACAACATTCGGTAACGACATACAAACTTCCTTTATAACCCTAGCGTCACCGAACCTTAAGTGTGTAGACCCTACGGGTTCGGGAGACATGTAGACATGACCGAGACGATCTCTGGTCAATAACCAACAGCGGGATATGGATACCCATGTTGGCTCCCACATGTTCCACGATGATCTCATCGGATGAACCACGATGTCAAGGACTCAATCGATCCCGTATACAATTCCCTTTGTCTAACGGTATTGTACTTGCCCGAGATTCGATCGTCGGTATACCAATACCTTGTTCAATCTCGTTATCAGCAAGTCTCTTTACTTGTTCCGTAACACATCATCCCGTGATCAACCCCTTGGTCACATTGTGCACATTATGATGATGTCCTACCGAGTGGGCCCAGAGATACCTCTCCGTCACACGGAGTGACAAATCCCAGTCTCGATTCATGCCAACCCAACAAACACTTTTGGAGATACCTGTAGTGCACCTTTATAGCCACCCGATTCGTTGTGGACGTTTGGTACACCCAAAGCATTCCTACGGTATCCGGAGTTGCACAATCTCATGGTCTAAGGAAAAGATACTTGACATTAGAAAAGCTTTAGCATATGAACTACACGATCTACGTGCTAGGCTTAGGATTGGGTCTTGTCCATCACATCATTCTCCTAATGATGTGATCCGTTATCAACGACATCCAATGTCCATGGTCAGGAAACCGTAACCATCTATTGATCAACGAGCTAGTCAACTAGAGGCTTACTAGGGACATGGTGTTGTCTATGTATCCACACATGTATCTGAGTTTCCTATCAATACAATTATAGCATGGATAATAAATGATTATCATGAACAAGGAAATATAATAATAACTAATTTATTATTGCCTCTAGGGCATATTTCCAACACAAGTAATAATGTTAATGATGATGTTCATGTTGATGCTCAACCTAGTGATGATAATGATGTGGAGATCGAACCTGTTGTTGATCTTGATAACCCACAACCTAAGAATAAACGTTATGATATGAGTGACTTTGTTGCTAGGAAGCATGGTAAAGCAAGAGAACCATGGGTTCAGAAACCCATGCACTTTCCTCCTAAACCATCCAAGAAAAGGATGATGAGAATTTTGAGCGCTTTGTTGAAATGCTTAGACATGTCTTTTTGCGTATGTGTTTGACTGATATTCTGAAAATGTCTCCTTATGCTAAGTATAAGAAATATATTTTTACAAATAAAAGAAAGACACCGGAAGCTGAAATTTCCACCATGCTTGCTAATTATACTTTTAAAGGCGGAATACCAAAGAAACTAGGAGATCCAGGAATACCAACTATACATTGCTCCATTAAAAGAAATTATGTTAAAACTGCTTTATGTGATCTTGGAGCCAGTGTTAGTGCTATGCCTTACTCTTTATATTGTAGACTTGATTTGAATAAGTTGACACCAACTGAAATCTCTTTGCAAATGGCTGATAAATCAACTGTTATACCCATCGGTATTTCTGTGGATGTGCATGTCATAGTTGCAAATGTTGCCATTTTAACGGATTTTGTTATTCTTGACATACCTGAGGACGACAGTATGTCGATCATCCTTGGTAGACCCTTTTTGAATACTGCAGGGGCTGTTATTGATTGCAACAAGGGCAATGTCACTTTCCATGTCAATGGTAATGAGCATACGGTGCACTTTCCGAGGAAACAACCTCTAGTTAATAACATTAATTCTATTGGGAAAATTTCAACAATTGCTATTGGATGTTTTGAATTCCCTATTCCTACTGTCAAAAAGAAATATGATATTCTTATTGTTGGGGACATGCATATCCCCGTTGAGGTAACCTAGTGTTATTAAAAAATTCTCTGTTTTCATGCCATTCGAAAGAAGTTTGTTAATAAGACTTGATCAACCTTGTTAATGGATTCCTTTTGATGGGCATGAGATCGATGAATTTAGAAAGCACAACTTTTTGACCCACTTTTTACTTTATGTTATTTAGAATAAATAAAGCAAGATTACTATTTTTGTCTGTTTTCTGAATTATCCATGCAATAAATAATGTCCCAAAAATAAAAGTTCTCCAAACGCCCTGAAAATTTATTATGATTTTTATTGAATATTTGAGAATTTTTGGCACTAAGAACACACCAGTGGGCCACAAGCCCTGGAGGCGTGCCCATCCCCCTGGGTGCACCCTGGTGGCTTGTGGGTCCCACGTGGCCCCCCCCACACTTATTCCAGCACCCATGCACTTCGGATTCCTCCAAAAAAAATCCCACTATTGCTCAAACCCGTGCTCTTGTTCATCTTGCTGCCATTTTCGATCTCCTTGTGCAAAGCTCCATTTGCAAAACTGTTTTGGGGGATTTTTTTTGACCAGAAATTTTGGATGAGATTGTTCATCGGTATGTGACTACTCCAGTGGTCCAATTATTTTTTGTTTTAGTGCTCTATATATTGCAATTTTTTGCTGTTGTGGTGACCTTGTTCTTGATCTTGCATGTCAAATTTATATGGTCCAAAGTAGTTTTGATACATGATATAGCCTCTAGATACTTGTAGGAGTAGTTGCTATTAGTTGTGTCGAGTTTGGTTCACTTTTATTTTGAGTCACTAAAAAATTTCAGAATTTTTCAGAGGAAGAAAATGATGAGGAGATTGTTAAGAGGCTCTTCAAGCCGAGGTTCTAAAGAAAATGAAAATGAGGAGAAGAAGAAGCCTAAGTACAATCTTCCTCGCACCGGGAGGTTCGGCCATGTGAATTGCAAAGTGATGCATTCTTGAGGGCGGCCAGAATTTATGATGATTTCTATTATTTGGCGGAGAATGTAGGCATCACTGACTCCCTCCACGGTAAGTGTGACCAATACCTCCTTCTCACTAACACCTTCATGCAAAATTTTCACTTTCGTTATAGGGAAGATCCTCCCATGGTATAATTTCACTTATATGATGTGCCTAAGCGAATGTCACTTTATGATTTTTGCGATGTTTGCAAAATACCTTATGAGGGCAATGTCAGAGAGCCACGTCCTAGAGGATTTTATTGATGAAGTTACTATGGGGGAAGAGAGAGGAGTGTCGGAAGCGAGAGTGGCTAGTCTACACTTTCCTGTTTTACATTATTATTCATTATTTGCTAGCAGATGTTTGATTGGTCGTGGGGAAAGTGGAGGCCTTAGTGCCACTGACCTTGCCATTTTGCGCCATGCTTTATATACTGATGGAACTGTTAGTTTGGGCGCCATTGTTGCTCGACAGTTAAACAAAAACTGCACGAAGGGCCCTATCTTTGGAGGTTGCTACCTCTTGAGCACTTCGTTGGTTTTCCCTTGAAGAGGAAAGGGTGATGCAGCAAAGTAGCATAAGTATTTCCCTCAGTTTTCAGAACCAAGGTATCAATCCAGTAGGAGGCTACACGCAAGTCCCTCGTACCTACACAAACAAATAAGAACCTTGCAACCAACATGATAAAGGGGTTGTTAATCTCTTCGCGGCCACTTGCAAAAGTGAGATCTGATAGAGATAATACTAAGATAAATATTTTTGGTATTTTTATGATATAGACTGGAAAGTAAAGATTGCAAAATAAAGTAGATCGGAAACTTATATGATGGAAAATAGACCCAGGGGCCATAGGTTTCACTAGTGGCTTCTCTCAAGATAGCATAAGTATTACGATGGGTGAACAAATTACTGTCACAATTGATAGAAAAGTGCATAGTTATGAGAATATCTAGGCGTGATCATGTATATAGGCATCACGTCCGCGACAAGTAGATCAAAACGATTCTGCATCTACTACTATTACTCCACACATTGACCGCTATCTAGCATGCATCTAGAGTATTAAGTTCATAAGAACAGAGTAACGCATTAGGCAAGATGACATGATGTAGAGGGATAAACTCAAGCAATATGATATAAACCCCATCTTTTTATCCTCGATGGCAACAATACAATCGTGCCTTGCTGCCCTAGCATCCTTTCGAAAAGGACACGGAAGATTGAACCCAAAGCTAAGCACTTCTCCCATTGCAAGAAAGATCAATCTAGTAGGACAAACCAAACTGATAATTCGAAGAGACTTGCAAAGATAACCAATCATACATAAAAGAATTTAGAGGCGATTCAAATATTTCTCATAGATAAACTTGATCATAAACCCACAATTCATCGGATCTCGACAAACACACCGCAAAAAGAGTTACATCGAATAGATCTCCAAGAAGATCGAGGAGAACTTTGTATTGAGAATCAAAGAGAGAAGAAGACATCTAGCTAATAACTATGGACCCAAAGGTCTGTGGTAAACTACTCACACTTCATCGGAGAGGATATGGTGTTGATGTAGAAGCCCTCCATGACCGATTCCCCCTCCGGCGGAGCGCCGAAAAAGGCCCCAAGATGGGATCTCACGGGTACAGAAGGTTGCGGCGGTGGAAATAGGGTTTCATGGTGCTTCTGGATGTTTTCAGGGTATGTGGTTATATATAGGCAAAGGAAGTCGGTCAGGGGAGCCACGAGGGTCCCATGAGGGTGGGGGGCTGATACGTCTCCAATGTATCTATAATTTATGAAGCATTCATGCTATATTATTATCTGTTTTGGATGTTTATGGGCTTTATTATACACTTCTATATTATTTTTGGGACTAACCTATTAACCGGAGGCCCAGCCCATATTGTTGTTTTCTTGCCTATTTCAGTGTTTCGAAGAAAAGGAATATCAAACGGAGTCCAAACGGAATGAAACCTTCGGGAGCGTGATTTTTGGAACAAACATGATCCAGGAGACTTGGAGTTGAAGGCAAGGAAGCTTCGAGGTGGCCACGAGGGTGGGCCCCCCCCTACTGGGCGCGCCCCCCTATCTCGTGGGCCCCTCGAGACTCCCCCGACCGACTTCTTTCGCCTATATATTCTCATATACCCTAAAAACATCGAAGCGAACAATAGATCAGGAGTTCCGCCGCCGCAAGCCTCTGTAGCCACCAAAAACCTCTTGGGAGCCGTTCGGCACCACAGCCGGAGGGATCCTCACCGATGGCCATCTTCATCATCCCGGCGCTCTCCATGACGAGGAGGGAGTAGCTAACCCTCGGGGCTGAGGGTATGTACCAGTAGCTATGTGTTTGATCTCTCTCTCTCTCTCTCTCTCTCTCTCTCTCTCGTGTTCTCTCTCTGGCACGATCTTGATGTATCGCGAGCTTTGCTATGATAGTCTGATCTTATGATGTTTCTCCCCCTCTACTCTCTTGTAATGAATTGAGTTTTCCCTTTGAAGTTATCTTTTCGGACTGAGTCTTTAAGGATTTGAGAACACTTGATGTATGTCTTGTCGTGCTTATCTGTGGTGACAATGGGATATCATGTGATCCACTTGATGTATGTTTTGGTGATCAACTTGCGGGTTCCGCCCATGAACCTATGCATAGGGGTTGGCACACGTTTTTATCTTGACTCTCTGGTAGAAACTTTGGGGCACTCTTTGAAGTACTTTGTGTTGATTGAATAGATGAATCTGAGATTGTGTGATGCATATCGTATAATCATACCCACGGATACTTGAGGTGACATTAGGGTTTTGGTTGATTTGTGTCTTAAGGTGTTATTCTAGTATGAACTCTATGATAGATTGAACAGAAAGAATAGCTTCATGTTATTTTACTACGGACTTTTGAATAGATAGAACAGAAAGGATAACTTTGAGGTGGTTTCATACCCTACCATAATCTCTTCGTTTGTTCTCCGCTATTAGTGGCTTTGGAGTGACCATTTGTTGCATGTTGAGGGATAGTTATATGATCCAGTTATGTTATTATTGTTGAGGGAACTTGCACTAGTGAAAGTATGAACCCTATGCCTTGTTTCCTACCATTGCAATATTGTTTACGCTCACGTTTATCATTAGTTACCTTGCTTTTTTTATATTTTCAGATTACAAAAACCTATATCTACCATCCATATTGCACTTGTATCACCATCTCTTCGCCGAACTAGTGCACCTATACAATTTACCATTGTATTGGGTGTGTTGGAGACACAAGAGACTCTTTGTTATTTGGTTGCAGGGTTGCTTGAGAGAGACCATCTTCATCCTATGCCTCCCACGGATTGATAAACCTTAGGTCATCCACTTAAGGGAAATTTGCTACTGTCCTACAAACCTCTGCACTTGGAGACCCAACAACGTCTACAAGAAGAAGGTTGTGTAGTAGACATCAAGCTCTTTTCTGGCGCCGTTGCCGGGGAGGCTAGGTAAGCGCCACTAACACCCCGTCAACTAAGCTCTTTTCTGGCGCCGTTGCCGGGGAGGTGAGTGCTTGAAGGTATATCTTTAGATCTTGCAATCGAATCTTTTTGTTTCTTGTTTTATCACTAGTTTAGTTTATAAAAGAAAAAATGGAATTGAGTTTGTCTCTTATGCTTCATCTTTTTAGTATCTTTCATAAGTTTGATGAAAAGGAAAATTGTGCTCAAGTGCTAGAAGAAGAAATCTATAGAATGTTTGATACTAAATCTTTGAATGATGAGCATGATTGCAATGTTGTTAGTATGAATTCCTTGAATATCCATGATGCTAATGATATGCAAAGTCACAAGCTTGGGGATGCTATGTTTGATGAAGATGATATGTTTAGTCCCCCAAGTTTGGATGGGAATATTTATTGTGATGAAAGGATGCCTCCTATTTATGATGATTATATTGATGAAAGTGGGTTTGGAAGAGTGTCAACTTTAAGAAGTAATGATCCCACTATTTTGGAGGATGTTGAATATTATTGTGATAATTATGAAAGTGGATTTGGAGAGGTCATGACTTTATTTAGTGATGAATCCACTATTTCGGAAGAGGTTCCAATTGATTATGAGAACAAAGTTGCTGTCTATGATGATTATTGTGATGACTTGTATGCTATTAAAAATAATGATAACCATGAAACTTGTCATCATGATTTTAGTTTTCAATTGGATTATGCCTCACATGATAATTATTTTGTTGAGTTTGCTCCCACTACTATTCATGAGAAGAAATTTGCTTATGTGGAGAATAGTAAATTTTCTATGCTAGTATTTCATGAAAAGAATGCTTTAGGTGCTGGTTATATTGTTGAATTCATTCATGATGCTACTGAACATTATTATGAGGGAGGAATATATACTTGTAGGAATTGCAATTATATCAAGTTTCCTCTCTATGTGTTGAAAATCTTGAAGTTATGCTTGTTTTGCCTTCCTATGCTAGTTGATTATTGTTCCCTTAAGTTGTTTGCTCACAAAATCCCTATGCATAGTAAGTGGGTTAGACTTAAATGTGCTAGTCATATGCTTCATGATGCTCTCTTTATGTTTCAATTCTTATCTTTTATGTGAGCATCATTGTCATTATCATGCCTAGCTAGAAAGGCATTAAAGAAAAGCGCTTGTTGGGAGACAACCCAATATTTACCCTTACTTTTTTTCTATGTTCACATGATTATGCTACTGTAGTAATCATGTTTTATAGATTTTGTTTCAATAAAGTGCCAAGTAAGACCTTTAGGATAGCTTACTAAAAGGATCGATATGGTTGACTAGAGGGGGGGTGAATAGGCAACTAACAATTTTTAAGCTTTTCTTTACCAAATTAAACTTTGCAACAAAATAGGTTGTCTAGATGTGCAACTAAATGAGCAACCTATATGATGCAATAACAACTAGCACACAAGCAAGCAAAGGATGTAAAACAAGTAGGCTTGCAAAAGTAAAGGCATGAAATAACCAAGAGTGGAGCCGGTGGAGACGAGGATGTGTTACCGGAGTTTCTTCCTTTTAAGGGGAAGTACGTCTTCGTTAGAGCGGTGTGGAGGCACAATGCTCCCCAAGAAGCCACTAGGGCCACCGTATTCTCCTCACGCCCTCACACAATGCGAGATGCCGTGATTCCACTATTGGTGCCCATGAAGGCTGCGACCGAACCTTTACAAGCAAGGTTGGGGCAATCTCCACAACAATCGGAGGATCCCAACAACAACAACAACAACAACACAAAACTTCACCACAATGGAGTATGGCTTCGAGGTGACCTCAACCGTCTAGGGTGCTCAACACCCAAGAGTAACAAGATCCGCAAGGGATAAGTGGGGGGAATCAAATTTCTCTTGGTGGAAGTGTAGATCTGGGCCTTCTCAACCAATCCCGAGCAAATCAACAAGTTTGATTGGCTAGGGAGAGAGATCGGGCGAAAATGGAGCTTTGAGCAACAATGGAGCTTTGGGGGAAAGAGGTAGATCAACTTGGAGGAAGAAGACACCTTTATATAGTGTGGGAACTCATCCAACCGTTACCTCACTGAGCAGCCCCGCACAGAGCGGTACTACCGCTGGGGCAGGGCGGTACTACCGCTGAGAGCGGTACTACCGCTCCCTACCCAGCGGTACTACCGCGCTAGAGAGGAAGCCAGACCACTGGCCCCAGAGCGGTACTACCGCGGGAGTAGGAGCGGTACTACCGCTCGGAGCGGTACTACCGCTTTTAGTGCCGCAAAACCCGACACGAGAAAACACCGTCTCGAATTGAGGCGGCAGTAGCGCGGTACAGCTGCGGTACTATGGCCGAAGCCCGCAAGAGGTACTACCGCTCTACGGAGCGGTACTACCGCTGGGAGCGGTACTACCGCTTCATGGAGCGGTACTACCGCTGGAGGGCTTCGGCAGTACTACCACTGGAGATCGTGGTACTACCGCGCAGGTGAAGTAGGTACGGAAGAGAAGTTGTGGCTCGAGTTGCGAAAGGAAGGCGGCGGGTGTGATAAGGATGTGTGCGTGTTGATTCCACCCTAGTCTTACCAAAGCGGGTCCCCTCTTAATAGTACGGTGACTCCTACGAAACTAGTCCACCAACAACGAAACGAAGGAGCTACACCGTCTTGAATAAAACACCGAGGGGAGGAAATCGTCTCGTGCCAATGGATGATTCTCTGAAAGAACTTAATGCACACGATTAGTCCGCAAAAGCATTGTCATCAATCACCAAAACCACTAGGGGATAAATATGCCCTTACAATCTCCCCCTTTTTGGTGGATTGATGACAATACGGGATTTGCATAAACAAGATATAGAGTAAGCATACAAACCCCATGGTCCTAACATGTAGATGGGCTCCCCCTAGATGTGTGCTATTTAGATAAGTGCTTTGGACTGCACAGCACACATACTAGGGTCAAAGCTCCCCCTACATTTTAGAGACCAACAATCTAAGCATGGTGTATGAGGGCAGCATAGATGATATAACAAGAAAAGTACGCAACTCATAAGCTAGAGTGACATAGATAATGATACTGGAAAGGTAAGGTAGCATATGTCTCACACCATATGACTCGTACTTAAGTCTCACTCGAACTTAGGTCTCACAGACAAACCAACCAAAGCAAATGCGAGGAAAACACGAACAAGACACGAATAAGAGACGAAAGACACAACTCGCAAATCCCTAAACTCTCTCCCCCTTTGGCATCGAGACACCAAAAAGGAGAGGGAGTGTTGCTACGGCTCCAGGTGAGAGCAAATGAGGGACACACGCATCAGAGCCCAGCGGAATCATGGGCACCACTGTCGTCAGTCTGGAAGTGCTCGGCCTCAGAATCGGTCCACGGGCAGTGCTGCTGAATCCACTCCTCCTCCTCAGTAAGCTGGTCCTCAGATCCACTCTTGACTGTAGCACCCAACTGACGCATGAGCTCCTTGTGACGACCTCGAGCCTTCTTCTCAGCCACATGAGTCATGTACTGACCGTGAGCCTCCATGCAGAACAGCTTCTTCATCTTAGACTTGAGCTTCTTAGCCCAAGAGGGCTCGGCCTCAGAAGGCATGTAGTCATCATCCTCATCATCATCAGCTGCAGGCTCGTCCTCTGTCTCCATGGCAGCAGCAGACGAAGGAACTCCAGTCTTAGGGGCCTGAGTGCCCCAGTTATCCTTCTTCCTCAGACGCTTGACATCGTGAGAGATCAACTCTCCAGACTCCAGTGGCACCTTAGGATATACATGATCCCAGGCCTTCTCAATGAGCAGCATGATGAATGGACCATAGATCGGGCACTTGCGCTCAGAGATAGCAGACAGCAGCTCAGACCACATAACATGAGAGATATCCAAAGACTCTCCGGTGGGATTTTCCTTCTCACGCTGGCAGAAAAGAAGCATGTCCACGAGATAAGAGTGAACCTGGTCCAGATTCCCAATGCGAGGGAAAAGAGTCTCTCTGAAGATGCGGTGAAGGATATCCAGATAGGCAGGCAGCTCATAGGTTTCCTTCTTTGTCTCCTGGTTGATCTTGAGTCTGATATGGCGGAGAGCTTGCTTGTGAGTGCAATGGGCGCGGGCATGAGGGCGAAAGCCAACAGGAGACTCAAGACCTAGATCTTGCACCCCAATCAACTGCATGAACGCTCTCCACTTGATGGAAAGCAACTTGCCATTGGTCATCCAGGTGAGTGTCCTGTCCTCATCAGTCCCAAGGTGAACCGTGGCATAGAATTGGGCCACCATGTCAGCATCAAAGTCCTTGTTGAATTTCATAATCCCAAGAATATTCAGTTGAGTGCACATCTGAAGAGCTTCACCAAAGTAGTCAGGATCTTGCTCCATATGGTCGGTGTCGATGGAGTGCACGTTGACATAGAAATTCTTCTTGGCTTTGAGAACATCGAAGAAGAAGGCAAACTGGAACCTGTTCCAGAACAGACGGTGGACCAAAGTGGGATCTTGGTCAGCATCATACGGGTTGCGGCGGCGCCTCGCCCAGAACTCCTTTGGCGGCATTTCTGGCACTGTTTTGCCGGGCTTTGGCTTGACCCCTGACTTCTTCTGGAGGTGAGGTGGAGGTGGAGGTGGAGGTGGAGCACTTGAAGATCCTCCGGCAGGCTCGGTGGTGCGATAGCTCTTGGACGTGGCACGTCCGGAGTTGACATGACGAGCCTGATGCTCAGGGACCTCATCACCTGGAACCACACACAAGAACACGCAAACAACCAGAAGGAACGAGCATAAGCCACAAAACACGAGCAAAAAGATCACTGAAAGGTAGAAGTAGAGTGGAAGTTGGTAGAGAGCGGTAGTACCGCGACCAGATAGCGGTAGTACCGCCACGAGCGGTAGTACCGCTCCGCTCCAAGCGGTAGTACCACCCTGGAGAGGGCGGTAGTACCGCTCGGGACGGGGAAACTGCAGTTTCCTACTACCGTGGTCAGATCCGGCACTACCGTCCTACCAAATTCAAAAATACTCCAACCAAAGATCAATCCAAACTGCTTAGAAGCATTCTCCATCCTACTCAAGCCTAGATTTGGCCAAAAATCTAAAGATGCAACTGCTACTGCCCCTAAGATGCTAGATTGGAAACCTAGACAAAAAGAACAAGAGAACGGGGGCAATACCAGCATCCATGGCAAGAGGACAAGGCGGGGATCGTCTCCACCGAAGGGAATGGAGAGGGACGGCCCGGAGAGGGAGATCCGCCGGAGCCCTCCCGCGACGCCGGTTGCTGGAGAGAGAGAGGAACAGGCGAGGGGGCGTGCGAATGGGTATGGGGGAGAAGAAACTCCCCCTACCCCCGATATAACCCCCGCCCGCGCCTCTCAGCGGTAGTACCGCGCTGGAGGGCGGTAGTACCGCTTGGAGCGGTAGTACCGCTTGGAGCGGTAGTACCGCTCACCAGTGGCGGTAGTACCGCCAGCAACCAAAAATTGCTTCTAGACTAAAAGAAAACATACGAAAAAAATGGGAAGGCAAAGACAAAAAAACAAAGACCAACAAGACACCACAAACATGAGCAACGAACCGGAACCCACTCCTTCAAAGCAACCAACCGAAAGAGGAGCGGGCTCTGGCCTCTCTCAGGAGAGGGCGGTGGCCGGAGCCACCTATGTTTGAGTCAATTGGTATGGCACCGCGAAGAATTATCCTTGGGCCCATGACCAAAACTCGTCTTTGAAGCACAAGTACCATCAAAAATAGCTAATGTGAAAGAGTTGATCATTTTATGCATAATGGGGGGAGGGAGAGTTCATTGAGAGAACAACACTCCCCCTATGTTCATGCCTACACCTAAACTAGACAACAAGTTAAGTGTGGTGGGGCGTGCACGGGTTCAAGTCACATTGCTCAAATCAATGATATTTAGCTCATGCCTTAACTCGCGAAATCTTGCTTCATCCAAGGGCTTCGTGAAAATATCTGCAAGGTTATCATGAGTGTTGACATACTTGAGCTCGATCTCCCCTCGCCTAATGTGATCCCGGATGAAGTGATACCGAATCTCAATGTGATCCATCTTGAAGTGTTGCACCGGGTTGAGAGAAATCTTGATGGCACTTTCATTATCACACCAAAGAGGCACTTTGTCACAAATGACACCTTACTCCTTTAAAGTTTGCCTCATCCATAGGAGTTGAGCACAACAACTACCGGCTGCCACATACTCCGCTTCGGTGGACGAGAGAGACACAAAACTTTGCTTCTTGGAAGACCAACTTACTAGAGAGCAACCAAGAAATTGGCACCCTCCGGAGGTGGACTTCCTATCCACTTTGTCTCCCGCCCAATCGGAATCCGTGAAACCTTCAAGCTTGAAGTTTGCTCCTCTTGGGTACCATAAGCCAAAGTTTGGGGTATGAGCCAAATATCGAAAGATTCGCTTGACCGCCACAAAGTGACTTTCCTTTGGTGCGGCTTGAAAACGTGCACACATCCCCACACTCAACATGATATCCGGTCTAGATGCACAAAGGTAAAGCAAGGAGCCAATCATGGAGCGATATACCTTTTGATCCACCGCTTTACCATTGGGATCGATGTCAAGTTGGCACTTGGTAGGCATTGGTGTAGAAGCCGGCTTGACATCACTTAGCTTGAATCTTTTAAGCATGTCTTGAGTGTATTTGGCTTGGTTAATGAAGGTTCCTTCTCTTCTTTGTTTGATGTCAAAACCAAGGAAGAACTTCAACTCTCCCATTGAAGACATCTTAAACTTGGAGGTCATGAGAGCGGCAAATTCCTCATTGAAAGCTTTGTTAGGCGAACCAAAGATAATATCATCAACATATAGTTGGCATACAAACAACTCCCCGTTGACCTTCTTAGTAAAAAGAGTGGGATCGATTTGTCCTACTTCAAATCCATGATCTTGTAGCAACTCGGTAAGGTGGTCATACCACGCACGTGGGGCTTTTTTAAGGCCATAGAGTGCCTTATCGAGTTGATACACATGATCCGGGAAGTAGGGGTCCTCGAACCCGGGGGGTTGCTTGACATAAACCAACTCATTAATAGGACCATTAAGAAAAGCACTTTTCACATCCATTTGTTGCAACTTAAAGTTGTGATGAGAAGCATAGGCAATCAACAAACATGTGGATTCAAGACGAGCAACGGGAGCAAAGGTTTCACCGTAGTCGATACCCTCGACTTGGGAGTAGCCTTGTGCTACCAATCTTGCCTTGTTGCGAATGATGTTCCCATGGGCATCTTGCTTGTTCTTGAAGATCCACTTGGTTCCAATGACATTGTGGTTCCCCGATGGCCTTGGAACCAATCTCCATACTTTGTTGTACTCGAAGTTGTTGAGTTCTTCATGCATGGAATTGAGCCAATCCGAGTCTTCGAGCGCCTCATAGACCTTTTGGGGTTCAACACAAGAAACAAACGCGTGATGTTCACAATAGTTTGCTAATTGTCTACGAGTGCTTACCCCCTTTCTTAGGCTTCCAACCACATTTTCCATGAGATGGCCTTGGGTGGTGAGCTTGGAATCAATCTTTGCGGCACGACGCTCTAATTCCTCCTCGGATGTTGAGGGAGGAGGGTGGAGTTGATCATCTTGAGCGCCGTCTTGAGCTTGTTCTTGAGCTTGAACTTGCTCTTGATCTTGAGCTTGCTCTTGATCTTGAACTTGCTCGAGGGGGAGAACTTGACCTTGGGCGTCATTTAGAGGTTCACCACCATCTTGAGGTTGATCTTGCCCTTGGTCTTGTTCACAAGGTTGAGGGCCTTCACTTTGTTCTTCGGAAGCGTGTGGGTCTTGATGAGGTGATGGCTCTACTTGAGTAGAGCATTGTCCTTCTCCTTCGCCACAAGGGGTTCCTCAATGTGTAGAATTTGACCAATACCCATTCTTCTTATGGCTTGGGAGGAATTTCATCACCTACATCACAAGTACCACTTTGCTCCACTTGGGAGCCGTTATTTTAAATCAAACTCCACGTTACATGTCTCCTCAATGAGTCCGTGGACTTGTTGAGAACACTGTAAGCATGAGAGTTTGTAGCATAACCAACAAATATGCCCTCATGAGCTCTAGCCTCAAATTTAGACAAATGAACACCTTTCTTGAGAATGAAACACTTACAACCGAACACCCGGAAGTACTTGAGGTTGGGCTTGTTGCCGGTGAGTATCTCATAAGGAGTCTTGTTAAAGCCTTTGCGAAGATAGAGCCGATTGGATGCATGACATGTGGTGTTGATGGCTTCGGCCCAAAAGTTGTACGGAGACTTGAACTCCGCCATCATGGTTCTTGCCGCATCCATCAACGTCTGGTTCTTCCTCTCTGCAACACCATTTTGTTGAGGGGTATAAGGTGCCGCATATTGATGCTTGATCCCCTCATCACTAAGAAACTCATCCAAGGTGTAGTTCTTGAACTCGGTGCCGTCGTCACTTCTTATTGTCAAGATCTTTGCATCATGTTGACGTTGAGCTTCATTTGCAAAGTCGATGACGGTTTGTTGAGTCTCACTCTTCCTCTTGAAGAAGTATACCCAAGTGTACCTTGAATAATCATCCACAATCACCAAGCAATACTTTATCCCTCCAAGACTATCAAAAGATGGAGGCCCGAAGAGATCCATGTGAAGGAGCTCCAAGGGTCTCTTCGAGTAGATGATGGTTGAAGGAGGGTGAGCCTTTTCATGAAGCTTTCCTTCGATACAAGCACTGCAAGCACGATCTTTGGCAAAACTAAAATTTGTTAGTCCACGAACATGGTCCCCCTTGAGAAGACTTTGCAAAGATCTCATATTGACGTGGGCTAAACGGCGATGCCAAAGCCATCCTACGTCAACTTTAGCCATTAGGCATGTCGCGGTCTTAGTGGGTCGCTCCGAGAAGTTAATCACATAGAGACCATTCTCGACATGCCCAACAAAGGCTACTTTAAGAATCTTGCTCCACAAGAGGGCCACGATATCAATATCAAAGAATGTGGCAAAGCCCATGAGTGCAAGTTGATGAACGGAAAGTAAATTGAATGCAAGGGACTCAACAAGCATGACTTTCTCGATCGTTAGATCATGAGAAATGACAACCTTGCCGAGACCCAATACCTTAGAATGTGATGCATCACCCCACTCGACATTGGTGGGCATAGATGGAATCTCTTGCACGTCCACCACCAAGTCCTTGCTCCCGGCCATATGATTTGTTGCTCCACTATCGAGCAACCATGATCCCCCACCGGAAGCAAACACCTACACGAGATCAATGCTTGGTTTTAGGTACCCATTTAGTAATGGGTCCTTTGATGTTAGTAACAAGGGTCTTGGGAACCCAAATAGACCATTCAATGTACTCATAAGAAGAACCAACAAATCTAGCAAAAACATGTCCATCACTAGCACGGCACAACACATATGACGGGTTAAAGTCGACGGCTTTGTTTGAGGAAATGCTTTTGCCCTTTTGGACATCAACTCCCTTCACTTTCTTCTTCTTCTTCTTAGGAGCACCCTCTCCCTCTTTCACAAACGTTTGTTTGAGAGGAGGAGGACGATTGGTCTTGTTGTTGTTCTTCTTCTTGCTCTTGGACTTGGGTGCAAACCCAATTCCTTCTTTGGCCACAACTTCCTTTTGATTGCTCAAAAGGTCGTTGAGGTTTTTCTCACCTTGAATGCAAGACACAAGGCCTTTCTCAAGTTGATCCTTCAACTTGGCATTTTCCTCCACAAGATGCACATGCTCACAACATGGGTTAGTAGCACATGCATTATCAATTAATACCATATGAGGAAAGGTGGCCTTTTCCTTGATTAGCTTAACTTGGAGTTGAGCATGAGACTCTTTGAGGCTAGCATGAGTACCCTTCAAGACCTTGTGGGCCTTGTCAAGTATCTCAAACTCCTCTTTGAGTCTAGCATGATCAACCCCAAGTTTAGCCTTCTCGGAAGTTAGCACACGAGACATGACAAGAGCATGATCAAGATCTTTCTTTAACTTAGCATGGTCATCATTGTGTGACTCCTCAAGAGTCAAACGATGCACACGCTCTTCCTCAAGAGCATTAGAGAGATCCGATATCTCATCGGCATAGTCACGACTATGACCTTCCATCTTGGAGATGGTTTCTTCGTGAGCCTCGATCATGTCATTGGCCTCACCAAGTTTTTCCAAGAGAGCAACAAAGTGCTTCTTGGACTTTCCCTTGAGCTTACTCATAAAAGACTCAAATTCATTCACTTCCTCATTAGACTCAACATTTACATCAATGCAATCCTCCAAGGAGGGATTAGTAATTATGGTGGTTGTGATGTTGGGGGTTACCTTGTTTGAAGCTTTAGCCATGAGGCATCTAGCGGTGATGTTTTCGTTGGGTGATTCGAAGAGAGACACCCGGGGAGTGGTAGCAATGGCAACGGACGCCATGGCCATTGCTTCTTCATTTTAATCATCATCGTCATCCTCTTGGTATTCTTCTTGAACCACCAACCCATGAGTGGGAGTCTTCTTGGCAAAGTTGTTCTTGTTGGGGAAGGACTTGGCTTTGTCTTTTCGAATGAACTTGCCACCATTGTCTTCCCGCTTCTCGTAAGGACAATCCGCAACAAAATGGCTCACATTGCCACAGTTGAAGCAAGTTCTAACTCGTTTCTTGCCCTTGACACCACTTGAGTTGTTCTTGTTGAAGTTGGGTCTTGAACTCTTCTTGCTCCAAAATTGTCTTGAAGCAAGGGCCATGTGCTCATGGTAGTCAAACTTGGTGTCTTCGGGGTTGCTTTCCTCATCTTCCACTTCTTCCTCTTCTTCCATAGTAACCTTGGCCTTCAAAGCAAGGTTAGGCTTCTTTGCTCTTTGAGAACGGAGCACCGCATTGTCGGAGGTCTTGTCCAAGATGCTCATTGCAACGAACTCATCCAACACTTCACTTGAGGTCATGGAGTGGAAGTCCGGTCGTTGACGAATGACGGAGGACATGGCCTTGTTGTAGGGCATCATGGCCTTGAAGAACTTCCGCTTGATCCAATTGTCATCCGTGTCCTTGCTTCCATGATCTCGAAGTGCGACCGTGAGTTTGGTCACTCTTCGGAAGAGCTCACGAGGTTCTTCATCTTCTTTCATTGCAAACTCATAGGCTTCATCTTGCACCACTTCATAGTTGGAGCGTTGAATGCTAGCACTTCCATGATAGAGACCCTCGACACATTTCCATGCTTCTTTAGCCATGACATGGGGTCGAAGGTGAGGGAGATCTTCGGGAAGGATTGCATCTTGGATGATGAAGAGAGCACTCTCATTGAATTGATTGTCCACGGCTTCTTGAGGGGTGAAGTTGCTTGGGTCATGAGGATAAAAACCTTCTTCAATGATTCTCCAAAGGTTAGTGTTCACATGTTTCAAATGCCGCTTAAAGCGATAGACCCAAGAATCAAAATCTTCATGTTTCTCATATTTAGGAGGAGGACCGGCATGATTCAAATGAGTGGAGGGAATTGGCCCTCCATAAACCGAGGGTTCCACATGGGCAAAGATGCCGGTACCATTTCTACCACTAATAGAAGGACTCTTATCAATGTTAGCTTCCCCCTTGTCGGAGGGAGCATCCGTCACCTTGTTGGTGGGATCACCCACTTTCATCGGCGAGGTAGATTGTTTAAGTCCTTCTAGGAATTCCTTAAACATGTCCTTGACCTCGGTCGTCATGGAGGTTTTCAATGTTTCCAAAGCAACATTGAATTCCTCACGTGAGATCGAGTTACCCCCATCTCCCGTAGATGAGATCGGATTCGCACTGGAGTGCTCACCCACCTCATCTACGACATCAACCATACTCTTTGGATGGTAAAGTCCTTAAAAAGAGACGAGGCTCTGATACCAATTGAAAGGATCGATATGGTTGACTAGAGGGGGGGTAAATAGGCAACTAACAATTTTTAAGCTTTTGTTTACCAAATTAAACTTTGCAACAAAATAGGTTGTCTAGATGTGCAACTAAATGAGCAACCTATATGATGCAATAACAACTAGCACACAAGCAAGCAAAGGATGTAAAACAAGTAGGCTTGCAAAAGTAAAGGCACGAAATAACAAAGAGTGGAGCCGGTGGAGACGAGGATGTGTTACCGGAGTTCCTTCCTTTTAAGGGGAAGTACGTCTCCTTTAGAGCGGTGTGGAGGCACAATGCTCCCCAAGAAGCCACTAGGGCCACCGTATTCTCCTCATGCCCTCACACAATGTGAGATGCCGTGATTCCACTATTGGTGCCCTTGAAGGCGGCGACCGAACCTTTACAAGCAAGGTTGGGGCAATCTCCACAACAATCGGAGGCTCCCAACAACAACAACAACAACAACACAAAGCTTCAACACAATGGAGTATGGCTTCGAGGTGACCTCAACCATATAGGGTGCTCAACACCCAAGAGTAACAAGATCTGCAAGGGATAAGTGGGGGGAATCAAATTTCTCTTGGTGGAAGTGTAGATCTGGGCCTTCTCAACCAATCTCGAGCAAATCAACAAGTTTGATTGGCTAGGGAGAGAGATCGGGCGAAAATGGAGCTTTGAGCAACAATGGAGCTTTGGGGGAAAGAGGTAGATCAACTTGGAGGAAGAAGACACCTTTATATAGTGTGGGAACTCATCCAACGGTTACCTCACTGAGCAGCCCCGCACAGAGCGGTACTACCGCTGGGGCAGGGGGTACTACCGCTGAGAGCGGTACTACCGCTCCCTACCCAGCGGTACTACCGTGCTGGAGAGGAAGCCAGGCCACTGGCCCCAGAGCGGTACTACCGCGGGAGTAGGAGCGGTACTACCACTCGGAGCGGTACTACCGCTTCTACTACCGCTTTTAGTGCCGCAAAACCCGACACGAGAAAACACCGTCTCGAATCGAGGCGGTAGTAGTGCGGTACAGCTGCAGTACTACGGCCGAAGCCCGCGAGCGGTACTACCGCTGGGAGCGGTACTACCGCTTCATGGAGCGGTACTACCGCTGGAGGGCTTCGGCGGTACTACCGCTGGAGATCGCGGTACTACTACCGGCACTGTAGGCGAAGGTGTACGGAAGAGAAGTTGCGAATCCAGAGTTGCGAAAGGAAGACGACGGGTGTGATAAGGATGTGTACGTGTTGATTCCAACCTAGTTTTACCAAAGCGGATCCCCTCTTAATAGTACGGTGACTCCTACGAAACTAGTCCACCAACAACGAAACGAAGGAGCTACACCGTCTTGAATAAAACACCGAGGGGAGGAAATCGTCTCGTGCCAATGGATGATTCTCTGAAAGAACTTAATGCACACGATTAGTCCGCAAAAGCATTGTCATCAATCACCAAAACCACTAGGGGATAAATATGCCCTTACACTTACGGTGATAGTTGTGATGATCCTGCTGAAAATCAGAAACTTTTGTACCCAGTAAATTAGTTTTATTAATTTACAGAAACGTTCTTTTGATCTGATTCTTTTTGCTCTGGATTGGTACACGAATTTCTTAGGACTTCCTAATTTGGTAGAAGTTTTGTAGGTCCATAAGTATACGTTTGATACAGATTACTACAGACTGTTCTGTTTTTGACAGATTCTGTTTTCTATATGTTGTTTACTTATTTTGATGAATCTATGAGTAGTATCGGAGTGTATGAACCATAGAGATGCTAGAATACAGTAGATATTACACCAATATAAATTTATAATGAGTTCATTACAGTACCTAAGTGGTGGTTTTGTTTTCTTATACTAACGGAGCTTACGAGTTTTCCGTTGAGTTTTGTGTTGTGAAGTTTTCAAGTTTTGGGTAAAGATTCGATGGACTATGGAATAAATAGTGGCAAGAGCCTAAGCTTGGGGATGCCCAAGGCACCCCAAGGTAATATTCAAGGACGACCAAGAGCCTAAGCTTGGGGATGCCCCGGAAGGCATCCCCTCTTTCGTCTTTGTTCATCACTTTTGGTAAAAAGAGAAACCATGATATGAGAGGAATTAAGGAGACACAAAAGTTCAAGCTTGGGGATGCCCAAGGCACCCCAATATAATATTCCAAGAAGTCTCAAGCATCTAAGCTTGGGGATGCCCCGTTAGGCATCCCACCTTTCTTCTTCAACAACTATCGGTTAGTATCGGTTGAGCCTAAATTTTTGCTTCTTCACATGAATTGTGCTATCCTTGCAATGTCATTTTATTTTGTTTTGCTTGTTGCTTGAATAAAGTACTTCAGATCTGAAATTCTTAAAATGAGAGAGAGTCTTCACATAGCTACATAATTATTTAGCTACTCATTGATCTTCACTTATATCTTTGTGGAGTAGTTTTTCATTTACTCGTGTGCTTCACTTATATCCTATGAGTAAATGATTGAATGAGCTGAATGTCATAAATCTGAATTTTTATATGTTTCATTTGCTTATCCCATGGGTAGTAATGACTTCACATCTAAGAAGTAGAGGTTGTAAATTTATTGAAGGTTATCAAGCATTGTATTGGTCATTTAAACAATTCATGAAAGAATATTGAAGGAAGAGAGATTTCACATATAAATATACTACCCTAGACATCTTTTATAATTGTGAGCACTCATTAAGTATGACATGATAAAGAGTTGATGTTGGACAAGGAAGACAACGTAATGGGTTATGTTTTCTCACATCTCAATTGAAGTATACTGTCATGGATCATTCAAACGAGCTTGCTTTTCCCCCTCTTGCTAGACAAATTCCTTGCACCAAGTAGAGATACTACTTGTGCTTCCAAATATCTTAAACCCAGTTTTGCCATGAGAGTCCACTATACCTACCTATGGATTGAGTAAGATCCTTCAAGTAAGTTGTCATCGGTGCAAGCAATAAAAATTGCTCTCTAAATATGTATGATCTATTAGTGTGAAGAAAATAAGCTTTATACGATCTTGTTATGGAAGCAATAAAAGCGACGGACTGCATAATAAAGATCCATATACAAGTGGCAATATAAAGTGACGTTCTTTTGCATTAAGATTTTGTGCATCCAACCATCAAAGCGCATGACAACCTCTGCTTCCCTCTGCGAAGGGCCTATCTTTTACTTTATGTCTTTTACTTTATGCAAGAGTCAAGGTGATCTTCACCTTTCCCTTTTTCATTTTATCCTTTGGCAAGCACTCGTGCTGGAAAGATCCTGATATATATCCAATTGGATGTAAGTTAGCATGAACTATTATTTTTGACATCACCCAAAGGTGAATACGTTGGGAGGCAACATTATAAGCCCCTATCTTTCTCAATGTCCGATTAAAACTCCATAACCATAAGTATTGCATGAGTGTTAGCAATTGTAGAAGACTATAAGATAGTTGAGTATGTGAAGTTTGCTAAATCAAAGCTCTGACATAGATCCTTCCTGAAAATAAGATGAATTGTAATTGTTTGATGACTGAGAATGAAGTTTGCTAGTTTTCAAGAAAGTTTATGGTCTATGCTTTAACATGTGAATAGCTTGTTACTTGATCGTGAGAAGTTTTATGAGATGAACTACTGTTATGACATATAATCATGCTAGAGAAGGTGATTGAAATTATCATTGATCAAACTTGTGCACTTGCTAGCATTCACACTTCCTAAATTCTTTCTTTTATCATTTACCTACTCGAGGACGAGCAGGAATTAAGCTTGGGGATGCTGATACGTCTCTAACGTATCTATAATTTATGAAGCATTCATGCTATATTATTATCTGTTTTGGATGTTTATGGGCTTTATTATACACTTCTATATTATTTTTGGGACTAACCTATTAACCGGAGGCCCAGCCCATATTTCTGTTTTCTTGCCTATTTCAGTGTTTCGAAGAAAAGGAATGTCAAACGGAGTCCAAACGGAATGAAACCTTCGGGAGCGTGATTTTTGGAACGAACATGATCCAGGAGACTTGGAGTTGAAGGCAAGGAAGCTTCGAGGTGGCCACGAGGGTGGGGGGCGCCCCCCCCCCTACTGGGCGCGCCCCCCTGTCTTGTGGGCCCCTCGAGACTCCCCCAACCAACTTCTTTCGCCTATATATTCCCATATACCCTAAAAACATCGAAGCAAACAATAGATCGGGAGTTCCGCGGTCGCAAGCCTTTGTAGCCACCAAAAACCTCTCAGGAGCCCGTTTCGGCACTCTGCCGGAGGGGGGATCCCTCACCGGTGGCCATCTTCATCATCCCGGCGCTCTCCGTGACGAGAAGGGAGTAGTTCACCCTCGGGGCTGAGGGTATGTACCAGTAGCTATGTGTTTGATCTCTCTCTCTCTCTCTCTCTCTCTCTCTCTCTCTCTCTTGTTCTCTCTCTGGCACGATCTTGATGTATCGCGAGCTTTGCTATTATAGTTGGATCTTATGATGTTTCTCCCCCCCCCCTACTCTCTTGTAATGGATTGAGTTTTCCCTTTGAAGTTATCTTTTCGGATTGATTCTTTAAGGATTTGAGAACACTTGATGTATGTCTTGTCGTGCTTATCTGTGGTGCCAATGGGATATCACGTGATCCAATTGATGTATGTTTTGATGATCAACTTGCGGGTTCCGCCCATGAACCTATGCATAGGGGTTGGCACACGTTTTCGTCTTGACTCTCCGGTAGAAACTTTGGGGCCCTCTTTGAAGTACTTTGTGTTGGTTGAATAGATGAATCTGAGATTGTGTGATGCATATCGTATAATCATACCCACGGATACTTGAGGTGACAATGGAGTATTTAGGTGACATTAGGGTTTTGGTTGATTTGTGTTTTAAGGTGTTATTCTAGTATGAACTCTATGATAGATTGAACGGAAAGAATAGATTCATGTTATTTTACTATGGACTCTTGAATAGATAGAACAAAAAGGATAACTTTGAGGTGGTTTCGTACCCTACCATAATCTCTTCGTTTGTTCTCCGCTATTAGTGGCTTTGGAGTGACTCTTTGTTGCATGTTGAGGGATAGTTATATGATCCAGTTATGTTATATTGTTGAGAGAACTTGCACTAGTGAAAGTATGAACCCTATGCCTTGTTTCCTACCATTGCAATATTGTTTACGCTCACTTTTATCATTAGTTACCTTGCTGTTTTTATATTTTCATATTACAAAAACCTATATCTACCATCCATATTGCACTTGTATCACCATCTCTTCGCCGAACTAGTGCACCTATACAATTTACCATTGTATTGGGTGTGTTGGGGACACAAGAGACTCTTTGTTATTTGGTTGCAGGGTTGCTTGAGAGAGACCATCTTCATCCTACGCCTCCCACGGATTGATAAACCTTAGGTCATCCACTTGAGGGAAATTTGCTACTGTCCTACAAACCTCTGAACTTGGAGGCCCAACAACGTCTACAAGAAGAAGGTTGTGTAGTAGACATCAGGGGCGCGCCCACCCCCCTAGGGCGTGCCTCCCTGCCTTGTGGCTTCCTCGTTTGTTGCTTGACGTCCACTCCAAGTCTCCTGGATTGCGTTTGTTCCAAAAATAACTCTCCCGAAGGTTTCATTCCGTTTGGACTCCGTTCGATATTCCTTTTCTGCGAAACACTCAAATAGGCAAAAAAAAACTTCGGGCTGGGCCTCCGGTTAATAGGTTAGTCCCAAAAATAATATAAAAGTGCTTAGTAAAGCCCATTAAACATCCAAAACAGGTAATATAATAGCATGGCACAATAAAAAATTATAGATACGTTGGAGACGTATCAGAGGTATCTATGCTTCCCGCCTTGCTAAAAATTTTGAGATACCCATTAGGCTAGATAAGAAGGAAGAAAGGTTGTTACCAACTAGATATTTGGACTATGCTAGTATGGTAGCACATGATTTTATTGCTAAAGATGATGACAAGCGACTCATTTATAACTTGGTATTCAGCCAGGGTACTTGTCAAATTATTAGTTTGCCTGCACCTTCTTAGTCGACATTCATTCATGCAGGTACACTATTACGTCCAAGGACATTTATGCATACTAGGAGCCGACGTGATCCCCAGTCCCTAAGCCAGCCTTATCACCTCATCCATACCACGAGCCTGTTTATCAGTGGGAGCCACAGGAGCTCGCCAACCAGTGGAACCTTCAGGACCCTCCGGAGTATCAAGGAGAGGGTTATTTTGAGTCGTGGCCCTAGACCAACTTAGGCCAAAAGCCTAAGATTGGGGGAGTATGTATTTCTCACCAACATTACATTCATGTGCACACACTCATTCCAGTATGCTAGTTTATTTCTTTTTCTCGCTTTCTTCTTATGTGTTTGAAAAACTTTGGGAAAATCCAAAAAAAATTAGTTATCGCTTCTTTTCAGTTTTTCTTTCTCTTTCCATGTTGAAGTAGTTGAATTATAAAAAGAAAACCCAAAAAGATTTCTCGTTCTGCTTTTCCTTGTTGGGAGCTTTCCCGTGTAAATAGTTTTTCTCATTCTTGTTTTACTTTCTTCAGAAAAACAAAAACTCAAAAAAACAGTGTGTTTCTTTGAAGTTCCTTTTCTTTTCTTTGGTTCATAAGGAGAAGACCACGATGAACATGTTGAGTGGCCCTTATATGCATTATTGTTAATCTAACATAGAGCTGATATTACCTTGTATTCTCCTCTGAATAAATGTTTGTAGATTCCAGCTTAGTCCAATGCATGTGCACTCTTATTATTATCCACACCATTCGGTCATGGAATTGAAAGGCAATAATGACGATATATGATGAAATGATTGAGATGGAGAAAAGCTGGTACCAACTTGACTTATTTTGTTTTTGTAAATATGATTAGCTCATCATTCCTGATTCAGCCTATTATGAATGAAATATGGTTGCAATGACAATTAGAGATATACAGTCGTGCCTTCAAACTTTCAAATCCGCACGCTAGGATCATATAGTGTTGCAAAAGGTTTGCAGTCTGAATATCCAAAACGGCTCAAAATCTTCTAAACATAGTGGGACTGCAAAAGTGTAATTCCACCCACAGTATTTCTCAGTAGCTTGATGTTCAAGATAACATCAGGCACGCCTAGGTCTTTCATCTCAAAGTTATGAGATAGAAAAGCCTTGACTTCCTCAATAACTTTGAGGTGGGTCCCAAATATCAATATGCCATCGACATACATACACAGTAAGTCCTTCACCCCCACCATAGCGATAGTATACACATTTGTCAGCTTCGTTAACAACAAAGCCAGTAGATGTCAAAGTTGTATTAAACTTTTCATGCCATTGCTTAGGCGCTTGTTTCAGGTCATACAAAGATTTCACTAGCTTGCACACCTTTCTTTCTTGACCATTTACTACAAAGCCATCTGGCTGTTGCATGTAAATTTCCTCGTCTAGCTCCCCGTTAAGGAAAGCCATCTTAACATCCATTTGATGAACGAGAAGACCATGTGAGGTAGCCAATGCGAGTAACACTCGAATGGTTGTCAGTCTAGCCACGGGGGAGTAAGTATCGAAGAAATCTTCTTTTTCTTTCTAGGTATAACCCTTGGCCACAAGTCTAGCCTTGTACTTCTCGATAATACCATTGGGCCTAAGCTTCCTTTTGAACACCCACTTACATCCCAATGGTTGGTAACCATAAGGGCGATCAGTGATCTCCCATGTCTCGTTAGCCAAGATGGAGTCCATATCGCCACGGACCGCATCCTTCTAGTAGTCAGCGTTCGGAGATGCATAAGCTTCTGAAATGGAACTAGGAGTGCCATCATCCACAAGGTACATGAGGAAATTATCACCAAAAGACTTTGTAGTACTTTGTCTCTTGCTCCTAGCAAGAGCTTCCTCGTCATCCTCCATGGAACTTTCATCACTTTTTTGTTCATAATATTCCATCAGAATGGCAGGTTCAGGATTCTCATCGTATTCTAGTCTAGAAGTGCTTTGCATATCTCTCATGGGGAAAATATCCTAAAAAATGTACCATCTTTAGACTCCATGATCGTACCGACCTTCATGTCGTGTACATCAGATTTCACCACTAGAAATCTATAGCTAAAGCTATGCTTGGAATAGTCAAGAAAAACACAATCCACTGTCTTGGGACCCAACTTACGCTTCTTGGTTATCGACACGTTGACTTTTGCCGAACATCCCCAAGTGCTCAAGTAAGAGAGTGCAGTTATTTTCTTTTCCCATTGCTCATAGGAGTAGTCCCATTATCCTTCATGGGAACTTTATTCAGGACATGACATGGTGTCAATACAGCCTCCCCCACCATGCCTTGGATAAACCCGATGTATCTAACGTGGAATTAACCAAATCTGTTAGAGTATGGTTTTTCTGTTCGGCAACCCCGTTTGACTGGGGTGAATAGGGAGGTGTCCTCTCATGAGTAATACCATGTTCCGCACACCGTTTGACTGGGGTGAATAGGGAGGCCCGCTCTCATGAATAATACCATATTCCACACATAATAAACTGAACTCATTAGAAAAGTACTCTCCACCATGATCAGACCAGACTCATTTTATTTTATTTTCAAGTTGGTTCTAAACTTCTGCCTTATAGATTTTAAAGTAGTGTAGAGCCTCATCCTTAGTATTTAACAGATACAAATAGCAGAATCTAGTGGAATCATCAATCAATGTCATGAAGTATTTCTTTCCACCTTTAGTCAACACACCATTCATCTCATAGAGATCTAAATGTATGAGCACTAGTGGTGCCAGGTGTCTCTCCTTCGCAGGCTTGTGAGGCTTACGAGGTTGCTTGTATTGCACACATGCATGGCACTTAGAGCCTTTGTCTAAAGTGAAACTCGGGATTAAATTCATCTTGGCCAGCCGCGTCATACGACCAAAATTAATATGACAAAGGCGTGAATGCCAAATCTCATATTAAGCCACATTAGAGTGAATTTGGTTCACGACTTTATTACAGAAATCCTCCAGGGAAAGGCAGAACAAACCACCACAATCATATCCTTTTCCAGCAAATACTCCATATCGAGATATGACTACTTTGTTTGACTCAAATACTAACTTAAAACCATTCTTTATATAGAAGGGAGCCACTAACGAGATTCTTCTTGATGGCAGGGACATGTTGCATGTTCTTCAGTTACACGATCTTTCCTAAAGTAAACTTTAGATCTACCGTGCCAACACCATGAACAGAAGCATGTGAGCCATTCCCCATCAAGATTGAGCAGTCTCATGCGACCTGGTAAGAAGAAAACAAAGGCACATCAACACACACATGAATATTGGCCCCAGTGTCAACCCACCAATTAGTGGACTGACAAACTGAAAGTATGGTAAACATATTACCATACCCAAATGCCCCACCATTGTTGCTTAGAGTGACATTGACAAACTTGGACTCCGGTCCTGGCTTCTTCTATTTGTTTGGGCACTTGTTTGCCTAGTGTTTCTCTAAACCACAAGTAAAGGAGTCATCTCTCCTTTTGTCTTTCTTCTTACCCTTCTTCTTGAAGGTAGTATTTTGCTGGACAGAGTTCTTTCCCTTGAACTTGTGAAAGTTCTTCTACACCACATTGGCGCTAGAAGAACCCTTTGCCCCTTTCACGTGTGAGTCCTTTGCTCTCGAGTTTTGCTCAACACTTAGATGACCGATGACATCCTCAATAGAGAATTCATGCCTCAAGTGCCTAAGAGAAGTAGCAAAGTTCCTCCATCTAGGAGGGAGTTTTGCAATAATGCAGCTCGTGACAAACTTGTCCGGTAACTCACACTTCAGGAGCTCCGGATCCTTAGCGATGTACTGTATCTCATGAGCCTGGTCCAATACAAAACGGTTATCAACCCTCCTATAATCATGGAACTGCTTCATGGCATACATCTCACTGCCAGTATCGGTTGCGCCAAACTTAGGTTCGAGTGCATCCCATAAGTTTTTGGCAACACGCATATGGAGATATGTGTCAACCAACTTGTCTCTGATCACAATAAGAACGGCTCCCAAAAAGATGGTGGTTGCCTCCCTAAACGCATTCTCCTGTTCAGGAGCAATCGTTACCATGGGAGACACACCACCAACCCAGAACACGTTCATCGCTGTGAGCCACAAGGTGGTCCTTGTTTGTCAACACTTAAAATGTGTCCCAGTAAATTTTTTCGGTTTCAGCGTAGTGGCACAGCCATGAGTCGATGCCTAAAATTATGTTTTTGGATTGTTGGAAATATTAGCAAATTTTTGACTAATCTAATCCACTAGTAAATGGTAAGCATGGCAAATACGGTATGCATCTCATACTGATATGTAAGCATGTGAGCACAACAATACATGGAACTGAAACATCTATGAACAATATATATACGGCCAGCACATGTACGAGCAAATAGGCGATGGACGAGTCATACCCTCCGGTTGGCCAGGCCAACACGGCGGCAACAACGGCAACCTGGCATCGGCCGAGGCCTTTTTCTTGGCGGCTTCGTCCTCAGCCATGGAGTCGATGCAGGGGAAGTAGTGGAAGCAGAGACGGACGGAGACGGGGACGGATCGGGAGTAGTCGCGTCGAGACGCTCTCCAAAAACCTAATTGTCGTTCTCTCCGGCAGGATCTCGAACGACAGGATTCCTGAGGCACCTGCTCTCCCGACCAACCGTGCACGCAGTCTTCAGGATGGGATCCCCTGAAGCAGCGCAGAGAAAGGAACCGAGTTAGGGTTGTGTGAGAGGGAGTGAGTGAACTGAGTTAGGGTTCACTCCACAGGCCAGCGCCTTCTCGTATAGGTCGTCGGGTAGATGGGTCTGTAGGGTTATGTAGCAGAAAATAAAAAAATTCTACGCACCACCAAGATCAATCTATGGAGTCGTCTAGCAACGAGAGAGAGAGAGGAGTGCATCTACATACCCTTGTAGATCGCGAGCGGAAGCGTTCAAGAGAACGGGGTTGATGGAGTCGTACTCGTCGTGATCCAAATCACCGATGATCCTAGCGCTGAATGGACGACACCTCCGTGTTCAACACACGTACGGTTGGGGAAGACGTCTCCTCCTTCTTGATCCAGCAAGGGAGAAGGCGAGGTTGATGGAGATCCAGCAGCACGACGGCGTGGTGGTGGAAGCAGCGATGATCTCAGCAGGGCTTCGCCAAGCTCAGCGAGAGGGAGAGGTGTTACGGGGGGAGAGGGAGGCACCAGGGGCTTGGGTGCGCAGCCCTTCCTCCCCCCTCTTTATATAGGGGCCCTGGGGGGCGCCGTCCCCCTAGAGATCCAATCTCAAGGGGGGGCGGCGGCCAAGGGGGGGGGGGACTTGCCCCCCAAGTCAGGTGGGACGCCCCCCACCCCCAGGGTTTCCAACCCTAGGCGCAGGGGGAGGCCCAAGGGGGGCGCACCAGCCCACCAGGGGATGGTTCCCTTCCCACTTCAGCCCATGGGACCCTCCGGGGATAGGTGGCCCCACCCGGTGGACCCCCGGGACCCTTTCGGTGGTCCTGGTACAATATCGGTGACCCCCGAAACTTTCCCGGTGGCCGAAACTGGACTTCCTATATACAAATCTTCACCTCCGGACCATTCCGGAACTCCTCGTGACGTCCGGGATCTCATACGGGACTCCGAACAACTTTCCGGTTTACCGCATACTAATATCTCTACAACCCTAGCGTCACCGAACCTTAAGTGTATAGACCCTACAGGTTCGGGAGACACGCAGACATGACCGAGACGACTCTCCGGTCAATAACCAACAGCGGGATCTGGATACCCATGTTGGCTCCCACATGTTCCACGATGATCTCATCGAATGAACCACGATGTCGAGGATTCAAGTAATCCCATATACAATTCCCTTTGTCAATCGGTACGTTACTTGCCCGAGATTCGATCGTCGGTATCCCAATACCTCGTTCAATCTCGTTACCGGCAAGTCACTTTACTCGTACCACAATGCATGATCCCGTGACCAACCACTTGGTCACATTGAGCTCATTATGATGATGCATTACCGAGTGGACCCAGAGATACCTCTCCATCATACGGAGTGACAAATCCCAGTCTCGATTCGTGTCAACCCAACAGACGCTTTCGGAGATACCTGTAGTATACCTTTATAGCCACCCCAGTTACGTTGTACACCCAAAGCACTCTTACGGTATCCGGGAGTTACACGATCTCATGGTCTAAGGAAATGATACTTGACATTAGAAAAGCTCTAGCAAACGAACTACACGATCTTGTGCTATGCTTAGGATTGGGTCTTGTCCATCACATCATTCTCCCAATGATGTGATCCTGTTATCAATGACATCCAAATGTCCATGGTCAGGAAACCGTAACCATCCATTGATAAACGAGCTAGTCAACTAGAGGCTTACTAGGGACATGTTGTGGTCTATGTATTCACACATGTATTACGATTTCTGGATAACACAGTTATAGCATGAACAATAGACAATTATCATGAACAAGGAAATATAATAATAACCATTTTATTATTGCCTCTAGGGCATATTTCCAACAGGGTCTGGGCTCAAGCTCATTCCTGCAATCCGCGGCTCACACGCGCGTCGTGACGAGGCGAGGCGAGGCGGGCAGCGGAGGAGGATGAGCGCGCGTGTACAACTCATACTCCTAAGCTTCCAATGGCATGTGGTAGAGCAGCCCTTATAAAGAGGTCTCACTCTTCTTACTGTAGTAGTATGGTACTAAACTTCCCACCACTTGCCATGCACCTAAGTGAGCCTTAGAGATTAAACAGGAATTATTGTGGTATATGGGCCTAAGCCCATCTATAATTCAACAATGAGTTGAACTTTCACATGGAAGAAAAAACTCAAAAAGGAAGAGGGAATATGCATGGCACAAACTAGTGCTAGCAAAGATATATAAAGGTGTTATGGAATAAAAGGGTATCTTTTTCCACTTGTAGAGCGATATTGGTAAGTAAAGCATATAATAAGAGGAGTAATGCATTATATAATATGTGTGTGTGGAGGGGGGGTGTCTTTGTACTAACTTTGTACTAAAGTTGGTACAAAGTTCAGCCATCTATTTTAAAACGGAGGGAGTATAATAGAAAGTAATGCATAATTAAGCACAACCATCAGCAGGGAAGTACTTGCAATGAATATGTGTAGGGATGATCATGTGGAATATACTGGAGTTTAATAGTAGCATGCAATCCTCCTCAATCGGGAAAAAACAACTTATGTATCATGAATTTGATCATATTTTGTCACTATAAGGATGTTTTTGTTTGCCTTGACTAGAGAAGCATCATAAGAGATTTCTAATTCATATTTTAGTTGACCCGGGATGACCGGCTAAAACTAGTATCTAGAGTGATTTATTTACTAAACATGTTGCATGATTTGTAGTGTATAGTCCACTGCCAAAATAGTTTGCAGGATTTTGAGTTTCTATCATATGGTGTTGGAAGGTAGGAAAGCTACTTAAGAAATGAAATTATCGTCTGGCTGCATTCCAATATAAATTAAGAGTCAATAGCAAATCTTTTTCATGATTTGAAACATGTCACACAAAATTGCATCTCTTCACAGACTACCGAAGTAGGTCTAGATTTCATGTTCATGTCTATATGTGTTGTTTTTTTTTTCATGATTTGAAACATGTCACACAAAATTGCATCCATGTCGGGGTTGTGTTGTTTTTTTTCTTCCTTTTTCTTGTTTTGGGTGGTTTTCAGGATTGCTTTCCTTTTAAACCAGGTCACCTGTATTTGCTTGCTTTTTCATATCTCATTATGAAATCGGCAGAGCTCCTGCTTGCATCGTGAAAAAAGAAGTAATGGCACAAACTGTTGCTCACAAGGATGGGAAAAACAAGCACGCTAAGATTTTGCATTTATTCGTCCGAAATGAAAAGGAGGTCGTTCAACTGCCTGTTTGACAGACAGTTTTCATACATAGGGGAGCTGATGCAAGCAAAAAAGTTACATTGAAATTCATCACCGTTCTTGAAAGCCATGAAAGAAAAGCAATCCTAAACAGAAATTGCTCTGCTTTCCCGCATGCAGAGTCAAAGTTCAGGCGTCCAAGCCTTCTAATTTGAGGTCATTTTCATGATGAAATCCACAAAAACCGTAGTTTCCACATTTTTCATGATGGCAGTGGTTTCATACTAACGAAACCCACAACCCGTACATCATTTTCACGTTTTATGTACGTTTGTGCTCTACGCCAGTCTGACGGTGTAGGAAATACGCTGGTGCAGGTATTAAATCTGTAAAAGAAGAACGTGCCATCAGCGAAAGCGTTCACAAGAGAATGCAGCTCATCCAGAAAAAGACTGTGCAATAGTCATCTTCATGTAACTTCAAAATGATTAATAAATTCGATGCCGCCATTAGCTTGCAGCAGCAACGGCGCTGGTTGCAACGGCGGCAATTTTCTCCCTGTAATTTCAAATACAGCTACTACATTCAGAGATCTCTGAACGAGTGTAACACGACGGGATCACCTAAGATCAGCACTACGCCACTATCTTATCTAACTCACATGCAATGCAACACTATATACACTGCGCAAGCCACAGGCTGCTGGCTAGCGGTTCAAGAACAGAAGATGGGGAACCGGAGCAAAATAGTTAGTCAGAAGATGGTGTCTACTGTCAGCTTCCTCTTCGGTGGCGACCTCTCGATTATCTGCTTCTGCATGTCCATGAAGCTTAGCCCCTTGTGTGCAAACATCCTTCTGAGGTTGATCACCGAGAGCTCGCTGTATCTCGCGACAGCAAGGTCCGCTTGTTCCAGCTCGTACCTGTATGTCACCAGAAACAATTACACACAAGAAGCATCTATTGACTTTCCTATTGAACCGAACATTTGTGACTTGAGTGGAGCAACAAGATTGCTCCAAGGAAAACAGTGCTACATACGCCGGATGAGCACCAATCAGGGAAACTGCCATCATAGTGCAGTTGTGAGCAGCTGTAACGCCTCTTGGGTCATCCTCAAACACTATGCATTTCGAGGGCTTCCGATCCAACTGCCAAGAAGAGAAGATCAGCAAACATGTTCTTTGCACAGTTCAGCGACAACAATCAACTAGTAGTCAGGAAAAAGCATGCCTTAACAGCAGCTGAGAGAAACCTATGTGCTATTGACTCCATATCATCCTCATCGGTCACAATCGCCTGTATTGGACAAGGCAAAAAAACAAAATTAACTTGTAATGATCACCATATGCCTAAGCTAGGCAGTATGTTTTTCAGATCAGTAAACCTTGGGAAACTAAGAAGGGTGACAGAAAAACCTTGAAGTATTTGCTTAACGACATCCTATCCAAAGCTTCAACCATGCATCTCCTATCCAGGGACGATGCCACAGCACAGGGTATACCTGCTGTCCGAACTGCATCCAACCATTCTCTCAATCCTTCTACTGGGGTATCAAGCTGAATGACATGGATTTCAGACAGTCAGGGGAAATCATAGAGTAAATCAAATCCTACTCAATGCAAGAAGGAGAAGATTTACTTTGAAGAGGCTTTCATAGTACAGCTCTATAAGTCGTGCCTTCAACCTTTCCATTTGATCATCCTCTTTTGCCCAATACAAAACCTGGTAACCACAAGTAGAAGTGATGCTTCAAGTACCAGTGCCCTATTCAAGCGAAGGCATTGGAGCGACAAAAAAGGGGGTGCTAAAAGGGAACATAAAAAAATTCTAACATCTTTTTTGCAGCTAAAATATTTCTGTACCTTGAATTGCCAGATGATAATGTAGGCTTGGTATAAAAAATTCAAAAGATACGTCCACCGAAACACACACATACCTTTCTAAGGACATGGTCAGCAGCACCATGAATAATAGTCTTTTGGATATGAGCAGCAGTAGGGATGTCCTTCCCTGCGCAAGATAAATTACATTAGTATGTGTTTACCAAGGTCATATAGCAATATGCGACTATGTTTACAAAAATAATACCTTCCTCCAAAGCAAGCTGTCTCCAAGCATCCAACTTTAGTGAGTCTGTGTCAGCCTAAGAGAACAGAAAAGAGCATCAAATGTCGGTCAATCAGCGAAGCAGTAATGACATAGCGGCAACCTATACACACAATATGAGGATTCACCTACAAATGAAACTACATAACAAATAATCCTGTGATGCAATTGAACCAGGGAAATGTTGAATTATGTACAAGTATAGTTTGCTTGGACTATTGCTGCAATTAATAACTGTAGACGAGCAAGTATTTTCCAAAATGCCATTTTAAACACACGGTGTCACTAACTATTGCAGTATGATACACTAACACAGAGACGAAAACTCACAATAACATTGTCCCATGAGAAAATTAAACCAAATGCTTCATCCGGCTTCATAGCATGCCTTATCCTTTGAAGGAAGCATTCTTGCAATTTTTCGTTAAGATAATCCTGAAAGGTAGAAGAAAGCTCATCCAATGAAGTAACATAACAGATAAATGATGCTCCCTCCGTCCCATAATATAAGATTTTATTACATTCGATCTTATATTATGGGACAGAGGGAGTAGGTTGCTAATAGCACATAATGGTATAATTGCAAGTGGTCTATCATGATATATGCTTACCACATCGATATTGAGTGGTCCGTCCATCCTGAAAGTCTCGAAGCCTTCCCCATATTCAGCTCCAATTGTCTAACAGAAATAAATGCATAATCTTTTTAATCAGCAACAGATAAAGTTTAAAAGAAGATTTGCTAATCCTGCAGAAATTGTATTTAGTGAACCGGTATTAAAACTAGCTAAAGAAGGGTTCAGTTGTATAGCATACTACGGCTGCCACAGTGATGGCGATCCAGAGAAAGAATTTGCAAGGATCTTGATAAAAAAAAGGCTAGTAAACAGTGATCTGCTTCACTGAGCAGCTAACAGATGAAACCATGAATTAATCAAAGAAGCACCTCACTGACTAATCCAGCATCAACCTATATGAAACAAATGTATCTAGTGGTAGAAATAATTCACTGGCAGAACCATGGAACTATCATAGATCCACTTTACTTGACCTAATTACATGAAACTCACTTGACTAAACTAACATGGAAGAAATGGACAAACCCGAGAAGCTAGATAGCCCAACTCTAGCCTACCACATCTATAGTAACCCGGGAACCATATCCATAGTACTACTATTTCTTCAAGGAAATAAGTGTGCAATCTGTAACCCGGAGCAGGGTCAGCAAGTTCGTTGAGAGGCTAATCCGGAGCGCACACGGAGCTAATTCAATGCTAAGAGCATCTAATTGGACATTTGCACCTAGGGGGAGTCAGGGTTCTCAAAAATCAACAAATATACTAATCAAGAAAACTGCTTTATTAATCCAAAAAAGGATTTTCATTTTTTAATAAACCAAGACTCTCACCTCCTCGACGAAGACCTTGCCTGGGAGGGGCGGGAAGGCATCAAACCCCGACGCCATCCTCCGCATCCGCATCTGCCTCCCATTTCTTGCTCTCTGTGCGGAAAGGAAAAGAAATCAGGGAACCGATGCGACAAAACACACAAAAAGAAAAGAAAATAGGAGGACGCGGGTACTGCTTACGGCGAACCGGAGACTGGGGCACGGCGCGCGAGGGGACGAGGAGGACGACGGAGCCGAGGGGAACGGCGAAGGAGAGGTGGCGGTGCGGAAGCTGCACGACTCCATGGAAATGGGAAGGGGAAAGAGGCGAGGGGGAGAGACGGGATGGAGTGCAAGGGTTTTCTTTTGGGATTTTTTTTATGTCTCGCATTTTTTTCATTTTTGCGCCTATATTGGTTTTGATTTTTCTGGCTGGAAAGCAGAAATTTTCAGACTTCGGTATTTAAAAAATCATTTGAGAAAACAAAATATGAATCTAACTTAGCTAAAAGAATTGTCTGCCTAATTATCTCGTACTCCCTCCGTTTCTAAATATTTTAGAGATTTGAAATAGACTAACACATACGAATGTATATAGACATATTTTAGTGTATAAATTCATTCATTTTGCTTAGCATGTAGACACTTGTTGAGATCTCTAGAAAGACAAATATTTAAAAATGGAAGGAGTAATTCTTTTGGTGTGTGTTCCATACTGAGTAGTGTAGTGTCAAAAAAGTCTTACATATGGGATGGAGTAGTATTTAGCAATAAATAGTGAAGACGGATATCTGATGATCTGTAGGTGATAAATAGTTCAGAATTCAGGGGTGCACCTGCTGTCCAGTTTTAAGAGCATCTACAACCGTGATGGATTAATTCAGTCCCTTAAACGCACGCGGACGCGTGGACGTTGATCGGGCACGTCTAATATTTGACATTCTGCATCCGCATATCTCATATCCGGCAGCTTATATCCATACTACACGTGCAATGTTGAGCTATTCTACAACATCCAAAAGGTCAACTAAGTTCGTTACCAACAAGTTCTTAAACTTCTACAACTAAAAACAATATAAACATATGAGGAGGAGGGGCGGGATCACCACTTACTCCCCGGGCCTTTGCCCTTCCAGTCGCCGGCGCAGTTGTAGGCGTCCGAGGATGGTGAAGGTTCTTGGTCGTCCGAGGAGGAGGTGCAGCTGTCGCGGTCGATGTCGTCGGAGTCGGAGTCGGAAGGGACGATGAGTCCCTTCATCTGACGGACCACCCTGTCCTGCTCCCGCTTCAACTTACCGACCCGAGCCTTTTCCGCCGCTGCCTCCTTCACCTCGCGTTCCGACTGCTCAATAGCAAGCCGGAGCGCCTTGGCGTTCTTCCGCCGGAGGCGGCGAGAGTCCGTCTCCGCCGTGAGGGACCAGCGGTAGACCCATGCGAGGAGCCACTTGTCCTCATCGGGCTCCGCCTGCATTCCACGGAGGCGGCGTATGGATCGCTTCCATGCGCCCTCTCTCGTGCCCATCGCCTTCACGCATGCGCGCGCACCTCTAATTCCGGAGCGCGGGTCGGGCGGCGGGAACTAGCATTCGCCGCCGCCGCCGCGGAGGCGCGGCCGTGAAGGAGACGCCTGGCGGGCAGATGGAGCTGTCTCGCGGAGCGCTGCTGGTTGGGAGGGTCAGTCCAGATCGCGTTCTGGCCGTCGCGGGAGCTGTGACAACGCTCTAGATCCGGAGCTATCGTCGGTGTCCACCTTGGACCGCTCCAGTGCAATGCGGAGGGTCATCTCCTCCTCGTAGTCGAGGTCGGAGCGGAAGTCGCTGCTGGAGCTGGACATCGAAGTGGATGGGATTGAAATCGGACTAGGAGAGGGAGAGGAGAGGACTGAGCGAGAGAGAGTGAGCTAGGGTTCGGAGCGAGGCGACCGGATTGTGGTTTTTGTGAGAAGGCGGTGGGGTCCGTGGTGGGCCGGGCCTATCAGGTGGATGTGCCAGAGCATGCCCGGCCCGCCCCATATCCGCCCCATATTTGAGCTGGATATGAAGGGTGCCGGTTAGCCGGGACGTTTGTCCACAATTTGAGAGGTCCGATTGGGCCGTTTATTTTTGACCGGTCAGTTGCTCCGGCGGCGTTTAAAACGGATACGAGAAGTTCGGTTGTAGATGCTGTAAACAACTATTATTTCCTTTTCTGCGGAGACATTTAAGGCAAAATTTTGTTGTCCGTAACTGTACAAATGGTACTTTGGTTTGACCATTCAAACAGTTGCGGGCTCTCTTTTGTTTTTTAATAAGTGGTGCAACAAATCTAACAAGTCACTGTCAAAAATACAAGTAATGAGCCATAGTACAAAACGATCACATCTGTAAATATCCACATCACACATGCTCTTATCTGTATCAGTAGTCTCGCGATATTGGCAACCACGGCAACAACTCGAATAAAAGATAGACACGGAATATGCTACACGCTACAAAGTTTTTAGTATCTCCTATGAATTCCCTTGACAAAATGTTATCTCATATTTCCTCCGTCCAAAAATACTTGTCATCAAAATGGACAAATAAAAATGTATCTAAAATTAAAATACATCTAGATACATCATTTTTTATTCATTTTGATGACAAGTATTTCCGGACGGAGGGAGGACTCCCTTCGTCCAAAAATACTTGTCATCAAAATGGATAAAAAGGGATGTATCTAGAACTAAAATACGTCTAGATACATCTCCTTTTATTTATCTTTATTTATTTTAATGACAAGTATTTCCGGATGGAGGGAATACGAATTAAAATACTCACTCTCTTCATTTTTGTAAGATCTTTTAAACATTTAAGACATCACCTAAAATAGTTCAATTTGAGCTGTCTTAAATGACTTACAAAAATGAATAGAGGGAGTAATATCTTTTCCACTACTCCAAAAGTAGTCGTTTTAAATCTCTTTCATGGTCTCCCAAATGCAACTTCGGCTATTATTACTTTTTACATATGTATATAAAACTGAAAGGATATTTGGGGGATCGAGTGAATTTTGGTAATTAATAACGAGCAATTAAAGAAATGATATGTGTCTCGTATTATTGATTGTCAAGCATCGGCGATTCCCCGTCCTGATGGTACGTCTAGCTTCGTCGGAGGGCGTGTGGAGGTGCATCTTCATTAGATCTCGCGGGATTTGGTCTGTATTGGTCGTCGGTGGATCCATTTGGATCCGGTCTTTGTTTGTCTTTGTTTGGGTGTTTACAGGTTTGATCCTTCCAATCTACGACATTCTTCATCGGTGATGGTCGGTGCTCTGGTGCGCTGGTTCTATGGAGCCTTAACACATCAACTATCCGACTGTCCACTACAACAATGTTTGCCCGGCTCTGGCAGTGGATGGGCGATGATGGTGACACGCCTTTGTCAGGGCCGGATGTTTGGGATACCAATTTCCCAGAAAATGGTCCTTGTGCTCACCAGCCCTAGGATTACTGCTAGCTGATGAGGCACCAACTTGATACAGAAATTCCAATCGAAATACAAAATATGTAGTACAAGACCATTCTGTTCTACAAGTACAAAAAATGGTTTCTAGTGGCTGATGGTGGAAGCGGTTTGTGGTTCATTAGTGTCTATGGGACTCCATTTCTCACAGGAACAGCTGACCTGGATAACTCCTATCTTCGCGAGGCTGCTATCACTATTGCTTAGGTTCCGGGGCTGTCACCGCAACGCTCCTCTCCAAGCAAGAAATCTGGCCAAGACAATAGCCAGGGACAAGCCAGTGAGTACTTTTGAATGTACTCGCAAACATTATGAACACAGGTATAATATAACAAATGATAATCATGCTCTGAAATAGTCTATGTTCACAACGTCAGTCACGAACTAGCAAATCCATGATGCACGCGAGCATGGTTATTTATATATAACCTGAATATGCAATAAGGGAGTAAAATAGAATGCACCGATCGGGTGTCTGAAGCGACGCCTCGAAAGGATAATAATATAAAGCATGCCTCAGCCAGGCGTCTGAGCGACGCCACATAAAGGGCTTATAATAAAAGAAATAACAAGCGTGCCACAGTCGGGCTTCTCTGCGACACCACATAAAGGGCTTATAAAGTAATCTAAATGACAAGAATGCCACAGTTGGGCATCTCCGCGACACCACATAAAGGGCTTATATGAGAGTAATCACAGTGAATATCCAGGAGGTAGAACCGTCCTAGGGATACTCAATAATTCAAATAATGTAAATGGTTAGTCCATGATAACAGTAATCATAATCATCATGAGTCACAAGTCACGATCCATGTTTTGGTTTAGCAATCTTTCCTCCGAAGACCGACACTAAGACCGACACTTGACCCATCCCAAACTATAGTCCTTAACCATGGACACGGCTATTCGAATAGATATAACCTCTGCAGAGGGTGTACTCTTTACCCACGAGTAACGGATTCCTTTAGTCCATCGGGACTAATTCCATTTACGGTCTTTTAATTGAAAACACACCGACCAAGACACACCAGCTTAACTTACGGTGTCCGAATCACCCATGACACCGCTACAAAACTCTAAGTGGGAGGCTACAACCTCGATTAGCATGGGATCAAATTTATACCGCAGCGGTACTAAGGGTGCCCTCTCGTCCCAACCGAAACACCCATGCCCCGGACCAAGTGGCATGCCTACCGGATGCAGCCGGTATCTTCCACCATGGCCTCTCAGACGGTGTGTAAAAGCAAGAAAGGGGTTGACAATTTACTGAACTGTACCCTACTTGCGGCAGGGACAAGTGGTAGTACGAAACAAGTATGGGGGTTACTGGAACAAGACTCGATCTATGGTCGACTCAAGAGGTTTAAGTATTCCCTGCATGATTAACATAACAAATATATTTCAACCAACAGACAGAATCACCACTCATCATACCTCATCATGCCATACCGGACACAATCGTCTCGACGAGGAACTAGGGACAAGCTCGTGTCTATCCAAGACAGAAACTTTCCCGGCTTCCTTCCGGTAGGTATGAAAGGCATATGAGGATGATTACTATCACAAGCATATCCATTCCCAACAGCGAAGCATCTTCATTATGCACTCATGCGTATGATCGTATCATCACATAAAATAACGAGTGCTCCATGTCAAGGTGGTGTTGTGACCGTATCAAACAACACACAATATTATGCCAGGGTTCAGAATGCTTGCCTTCAAGAATATGCAAGTGGGGGTGCATTTTTGAAAGTTGCCTTCTTCTTCAAAATCCTATTTTACGATAATTTGAATTAACACATAGTTCAAAAACAGTACAAAAAAGTTGTTTGGAAATTTTTCAATAAATATGAAAATAAACTAGACAAAATTTGAGAAACAACAGAAAAAGAGTCAAATCATTTGGACTTATATTTAAAAAGTTATAGCCAGTCAAAGTTTAGTCAAAATTCTGTTTTTAAATAAAACAGAAAAAAAAAACGTTTCGAATAAAAACACGTAGGAGACGTACACTGGGTTTACGCCCACTTACGCCATGTGGATCGGCTCAGGTCACCGACAAGGTCCCTTGGGCCCACTGGTCGTTTGACCAGCCGCGCCTCCTCCTCCTCCGCCGAACAGGCGGGGCTCCAGCGACGACGCCGTGAACGGTGGTTTCTCACAGACTCGAGGCAGGGATGGATCCGCCAGTCCCGGCCGGTCCTCCCGGTGGTCGAACGGCTGGCGGGGACGAAGGGAGTCACCGGCGGCGAGCTCCGCGGCGGAGGTGGCCTCGGGAGGATTTGGGGGTTTGGGCTATGGTGGCTCCCCCATCGAAGCTGAGTGGTTGGGCGGGTCCGCAAGGTCGAGAGGAGTTGGACGGTGGTACTGGATGGGCTGGGGAGGCCTTGTTTGCGATGAACGGGACCGGAGGGTGGCGGCGGCCGAACTGGCCGGAGACGGGGAAGACGGCCTACCTCCGCCGACTGCTGGCTGTGGGGGGCACTAGTAGGATGGTAGGAGGTCGCCTGAGGGTCGGACGAGCTCGGGGGTTCCTTTTATAGGCGGCCGAGGTCGGTTCCGCGGCGGCCGGGGATAAGATCAACGACGAACCGTTGTCTTGTTGCTGCAGGGCGACGTGGAGGTGACGTGCGCTAGCGGACGGGCTCGCGGATGAGCTTGAGCTATTCCAGAGCAACCGGCGGCGGTTGGGTTTCGGGCGGCGCCGCCCATGGCAGAGGCCGCCGGAAAGCAATGGCGGCTTGGGTGGTGGTGGCGCTGGGCGCCAGAGAGGGGCTGTGGCGGCTCGAGCGAGGGAGGGTCGGCGCGCTGGCGCGAGTGGCCAAGGGACCAGAACGGACGGGGAGGCGGCAACGAGACGCGGCGACTCAAAGACGACGCGTAAAACGCTGGCTCTGCGCGCCAGAGCACGCACGCTAGGTGCTCGACGTAATGCCAGCACGTGCTAGAGGGCTTGGATGAGGCTGGGGGTTAGCAGGTCTAGGTTAGAGTTTGCATGGAGATTAGTGGACATGGTGGTTTGGTCAGGGGATCAAGTACACAATGCAAACTAAAAACCAAGCCAAAACTGGCCATGCACACAAGGTGTTTGGCAGAATGCTAAGGGCATCTAGGCAACTCTTGGGGTGGCCAAAAACTCCAGATCATAGCCTCTTTAGGTGTAGGTGATGGTGGCAAGGTTAGTTTGGCAAGAACATAAATTTGTTAGTGCAAGTTTTTGAGAAAACCAATTCTGGACAGAAAGAAAAGGGCATCATTGCATGGACCAAAAATACTCCAATGGGTCAACTCTCCTGGACTTAAGGGTTTTGTAGGGTGGTCTATAAGCAGGAGCAAGATCATGGGCACTAGAGCAAAATAAAATAGGGTTGCAGTAGAAAATGCCAAACTGGACCAGAGAGCAAAAGAGGATGTTTTGCTCAAATTTTTCAAAGAACACCAGTGGGTTTTTGCACAAAGTTGAATTATATACTCCTACTGACCTCCCCTAATTTTGGTGGAAGTTTTAAAAGAATATTTAAATAGGTTGTAGTGCAAAAGTGCAAACTGGACCAGATTTGAAAACTTGGTGTAGAGCTCAAAATCTCCAAATGACTAAAATATATTTTTGCATAAAAGTGATTTAAAAACATCACATGTCATCCCCAAATTTTGGTGGGGATTTTAAAGGAGTATTTGAAAGGGTTGTAGTGCGAAAGAGGCTCTAAAGCTTATGAGAAATCATTTTAAAAGAATTAAAGCTCAGGAAAAATAATTTTAGAAATAAGTCCACTGATGAAAGAAATGTTTCTAGAGGGAGTTTACAAGTCCAACAACCTTTGAAAAGTTTTTACTTGGGGTGGAAACTCCACAACTTAGAAGAAAAGAGTGGTTCTGAATCAAGAAAAATCCAGAAATTAAAAATTTAATTTGCCAAGGCAAAATTTTAATCAATAAATCATGGTTAAATTTTGGGGGTGTTACAGCCTTCGGCTCGCCCCAATGCTTGTAGTCACTTCTCGGTGATCCATGAACCTGCACTAGTAGAAAACAAGGCATTACTCCTGGTTCTAGAGGGCCTTTAGTCCCGGTTCTGTAATCGGGACAAAACAGACGAGACTAATGCCCAAAACATTTAGTCCCGGTTGGCTTACGAACCAGGACCAAAGGAGGTCCACATGGCCGTTGTGGGTGTGACGCCCCCGATCAATCATACACTAATCATGCACGCAAACGTGTACGATCAAGACCAGGGACTCACGGGAAGATATCACAACACAACTCTAAAAGTAAAATAAGTCATACAAGCATCATATTACAAGCCAGGGGCCTCGAGGGCTCGAATACAAGTGCTCGGCATAAACGAGTCGGCGGAAGCAACAATATCGGGATACAGATCGAAAGAGGTGCAGGCCTCCTGCCTGGGATCCTCCTAAACTACTCCTGGTCGTCGTCAGCGGCCTGCACGTAGTAGTAGGCACCTCTAGTGTAGTAGGAGTCGTCATCGACGGTGGCGTCTAGATCCTGGGCTCAAACGTCTGGTTGCGGCATCCGGGAAGAAGAGGGAAAAGGGGGGAAAGAGGGAGCAAAGCAACCGTGAGTACTCATCCAAAGTACTCGCAAGGAAGGATCTACACTACATATGCATGGGTATATGTGTAAAGAGGCAATATCGGTGGACTAAACTACAGAATGCCAAAATAAGAGGGGGATAGCTAGTCCTATCGAAGACTACGCTTCTGGCAGCCTCCGTCTTGCAGCATGTAGAAGAGAGTAGGTTGAAGTCCTCCAAGTAGCATCGCATAGCATAATCCTACCCGCGATCCTCCCTCGTCGCCTGCGGAAAAGCGATCACCGGGTTGTTCGTGGAACTTGTCTCGGTGTGTTTTATTAAGTATCCGGTTCTAGTTGTCATAAGGTCAAGGTACAACTCCGGGTCGTCCTTTTACCGAGGGACACGGCTATTCGAATAGATAAACTTCCCTGCATGTGACGCCCCCGATTTAATCGTACACTAATCATACACGCAAATGTGTACGATCAAGATCAGGGACTCACGGGAAGATATCACAACACAACTCTAAAAGTAAAAATAAGTCATACAAGCATCATAATACAAGCCAGGGGCCTCGAGGGCTTGAATACAAGTGCTCGATCATAGACGAGTCACGGAAGCAACAATATCCGAGTACGTACATAAGTTAAACAAGTTTGCCTTAAGAAGGCTAGCACAAACCGATACAGACGAAGAGGCGCAGCCTCCGCGCTCGATCCTCCTAAACTACTTCCCGGTCGCCGCCGCCGGCTGCACGTAGTAGTAGGCACCTCCAGTAGTAGTAGCCGCCGACGGTGGCGTTTGGCCTGGTTTCCAGATGTCGGTTGCGCACAACCGTAAAGAAGGAAAGGGGGAAAAGGGGAGAAAGCAACCGTGAGTACTCATCCAAAGTACTCGCAAGCAAGGAACTACACTACATATGCATGGGTATATGTGTAAGGAGGCCATATGAGTGGACCGAATCGCAGAATGCCGTAATAAGAGGGGATAGCTAATCCTATCGAAGACTACGCTCGCAGCCTCCGCCTTGCAAAGCAGTAGAAGAGAGTAGATCAAGTTCTCCATGTAGCATCGCCAAGTAGCATCTCCAAGTAGCATCTCCAAGAGCATCGCATAGTATAATCCTACCCGGCGATCCTCCTCGCCGCCTGTGGAAAAGCGATCACGGGTTGTTCGTGGAACTTGGAAGGTGTGTTTTATTAAGTATCCGGTTCTAGTTGTCATAAGGTCAAGGTACAACTCCAAGTCGCCCTGTTATCAAGATCACGGCTATTCAATAGATTAACTTCACTGCAGGGTGCACCACATAACCCAACACGCTTGATCCCATTTGGCCGACACACTTTTTGGGTCATGCCCGCCTCGAAGATCAACACGCCGCAGCCCCACCTAGGCACAACAGAGAGGTCAGCCCGCCGGCCTAAATCCTATGTGCGCAGGGTCCGGGCCCATCGCCTCGAAAGCACACTCAAGACGCGTGTAGGGCGGCCGGAAATGCACCTAGCAACCTTCATTACAAAGGAAGTTGCGTTAACGCAGCCCAATCCGGGCTAGGCCGCCCGTCAGCCGACGCCAAGAAGGCTTCGCCGATACCACGACGCCAGATACCCATAACTACTCCCACGAGATGGTTAGTGCGATAGACCAAATGGCCGACTCAGATCAAATACCAAGATCTCGTTAAGCGTGTAAAGTATCCGCGAACGCCGATCAGGCCAGCCCACTGCCTCCTAGGTGGTCTCAACTGCCTGCCGCTCCGCCACAAAGTAACAATCGGGGCCGCCGGGAACCTGTGCCCACCTCACCGGATGGAGCCACTGTCCTTTCAGCCCCCTCATCGTAATCACTGCGGGTACTCATCGGTGACCCGATTTTAGTCACCATCTCAGAAAGATGTATGTATAGTATATACCGTGATCACCTCCCAAGTGATCACGCCCGATAGTATAGCAAGGCGATCGACAAGAATGTAGGGCCAATGATGATAAACTAGCATCCTATACTAAGCATTTAGGATTGCGGGTAAGGTATCAACAGATGTAGCAACAATGTCGCTATGCATCGAATGGGATCAACTGAAGCAAGAATATACTACACTACTCTAATGCAAGCAAGATAGAGGAGAATAGGCGATATCCGTGATCAAGGGGGGGGCTTGCTCGGTTGCTCGTGACAAGGAGAGGTCGCGGCGACGTAGTCGCACCACAGGGCATCAAAGATCGCCACGGGTCTACCAAGAGAAGAGGGGGAGAAACAAGAAATACATAGCAAGCAAGTGCATAACAGACAACAAGCGAGCTAGACGTGTTCTAACGCAGATGAGGATCTGGGTGAAGGGGCGATACATCCGGGAAGGTATCCCCGGTGTTCCGTGTTTTCGAACAGATGAACCGGAGGGGAAATGTTGCAGTTCACTATGGTAGGGATGCGTGGCGATTTAACGGGCTGCATGATCCGATTCGCCTCGTCGTTCTGAGTAACTTTCATGTAGAAAGTATTTTCATCTGAGCTACGGTTTATTTTATATTAATTTTAAAAGATTTAAATCATTTTTAGGATTAACTTAAATATTTTAAGTCAACATTATCCGTATCAGTGTTTGCCGACGCCATCATGACGCCAAGATGACATCGCAGTCAACAGAGGTGTTGACCGGTCACCGACGTGGGTCCCATCGTCATCGATCGATTAGCCTAATTAGTGTTTAACTAATCTAACCATCGCTTAATTAAACTAATTAGTTAATTAGGTTAATCCAATTATGATTAATTAACTTAATTAATTCCTTAATTAATTAATTTAATTATTATTATTTATTTAATTATCTTTTTTAACTCTTTTATTTTATAAAATGTTCTGGGCACCGGGGCCTGCATGTAAGTGGCCCAGGGCCTTAACGGCGCCGGGCGCTCGGCGCAGGGCTCACGGCGCATTTAACGGGCGATGCTCGAGGAACGGACTGCCGTGTGCACTGGATCCAATGAGGCGGCCGGCGGAGGCTATGGCGGGCTCACCGGGAAGGCGGGCGGCGGTGTGCAAAGGTTGTGGCTGGCGCCGGTGGTTGGCGGCGGCACGCACAAGAAGGCGGCGCGCGGCTTGAGCAGACGAGGAGCGCGCGTGACGGCGCTGTGGAGCGAGGAGAAGGGCGCTGGCAGGTGGTGTGGTCGCGCGTATGGGCGCGGCGAACGATCAACAGAGGCGGGCGCGAACCACATAACCCAACACGCTTGATCCCATTTGGCCGGACACACTTTTTCGGTCATGCCCGCCTCGGAAGATCAACACGCCGCAGCCCCACCTAGGCACAACAGAGGTCACCACGGTCTAAATCCTATGCGCCGCAGGGTCCGGGCCCATCGCCCGAAAGCACACACACGACGCTGCGAGGGCGGCCGAATAGACCTAGCAACCTCCATTACAAAGGAAGGCGTTAACGCAGCCCAATCCCGGCGCCGCCTCGTCGCCGACGCCAAGAAGGCTTCGCCGATACCACGACGCCGGATACCCATAACTACTCCCACGTAGATGGTTAGTGCGATAGACCAAATGGCCGCACTCGATCAAATACCAAGATCTCGTTAAGCGTGTTAAGTATCCGCGAACGCCGATCAGGCCAGCCCACTGCCTCCTAGGTGGTCTCAACTCGCCTGCCGCTCCGCCACAAAGTAACAATGGGGCCGTGGGAACCCAGCCCACCTCTACCGGATGGAGCCACCGTCCTTTCAGCCCCTCATCGTAATCACTGCGGTACTCATCGAATGACCGACTTTAGTCACCATCCAGACAAGATGTATGTATAGTATATACCGTGATCACCTCCCAAGTGATCACGACCCGATAGTATAGCAAGGCGCATCGACAAGAATGTAGGGCCAATGATGATAAACTAGCATCCTATACTAAGCATTTAGGATTGCGTAAGGTATCAACAGATGTAGCAACAATGTCGCTATGCATCGAATGGGATCAATCTGAAAGCAAAGAATATACTACACTACTCTAATGCAAGCAAGATAGAGGAGAATAGGCGATATCCGTGATCAAGGGGGCTTGCCCGGTTGCTCGACAAGGAGGGGTCGTCGGTGACGTAGTCGACCACGTGGGCATCAAGATCGCCACGGGTTCACCAAGAGAAGAGGGGAGAAACAAGAATACATAGCAAGCAAGTGCATAACAGACAACAAGCGAGCTAGACGTGTTCTAACGCAGATGAGGATACCGTGAAGGGCGATACATCCGGAAGGTATCCCGTGTTCCGTGGTTTTCAACAGATGAACCGAGGGGAAATGTTGCAGTTCACTATGGTAGGGATGCGTATGACAAACGGCTGCGATCTGGATTCGTCTCGTCGTTCTGAGTAACTTTCATGTAGAAAGTATTTTCATCTGAGCTACGGTTTATTTTATATTAATTTTAAAAGATTTAAATCATTTTTAGGATTAACTTAAATATTTTAAGTCAACATTATCCAGAACAGTGTTTGCTGACGTCATCATGACGTCAGCATGACATCAGCAGTCAACAGAGGTGTTGACTGGGTCACTGACGTGGGTCCCATCGTCATCGATCGATTAGCCTAATTAGTGTTTAACTAATCTAACCACTGTTTAATTAAACTAATTAGTTAATTAGGTTAATCCAATTATGATTAATTAACTTAATTAATTCCTTAATTAATTAATTTAATTATTATTATTTATTTAATTATCTTTTTTAACTCTTTTATTTTATAAAATGTTCGGCACCGGCTCGCATGTAAGTGGCTCAGGCCTTACGGGCAAGGGCCGGGCGTCGGGCCAGGGCTCACGGCGCATTTAACGGGCAGACGCCGAGGAACGGACCAGCGGTGCCGCTGGATCCAGCGAGGCGGCCGGGCGGAGGCCATGGCGGGCTCAACCGGGAAGGCGGGCGCGGTGTGCAAAGGCGTTGTGGCCGGGCGCCGGGGTGGTTATGCTTGGCACGCACAAAAGCGGCGCGCGGCTTGAAGCAGACGAGGAGTGCGCGGTGACGGCGCGGTGGAGCGAGGAGAAGGGCGCGGGCAGGTGTGGTCGCGCGCGGTGGCACGGCGAACGACCAACATAGGCGAGGCGCGGAACCACATAACCCAACACGCTTGATCCTATTTGGTCGGACACACTTTTCTGGGTCATGCCCGGCCTCGGAAGATCAACACGTCGCAGCCCCACCTAGGCACAACAGAGAGGTCAGCCCGCCGGTCTAAATCCTATGCGCGCAGGGTCCGGGCCCATCGCCTCGAAAGCACACCAAGCACGCTATGAGGGCGGCCGGAATGCACCTAGCAACCTCCATTACAAAGGAAGTTGCGTTAACGCAGTCCAATCCGCGCGCGCCTCCGTCCGCCGACGCCAAGAAGGCTTCGCCGATACCACGACGCCAGATACCCATAACTACCCCCACGAGATGGTTAGTGCGATAGACCAAATGGCCGACTCAGATCAAATACCAAGATCTCGTTAAGCGCAGTTAAGTATTCGCGAACGCCGAACAGGCCAGCCCACCTGCCTCCTAGGTGGTCTCAACCCGCCTGCCGCTCCGCCACAAAGTAACAATGGGGCCGTGGGAACCCTGTGCCCACCTCTACCGGATGGAGCCACCGTCCTTTCAGCCCCTCATCGAATCACCGCGGGTACTCATCGAAATGACCGACTTTAGTCACCATCTGACAAAGATGTATGTATAGTATATACCGTGATCACCTCACAAGTGATCACGCCCGATAGTATAGCAAGGCAGATCGACAAGAATGTAGGGCCAATGATGATAAACTAGCATCCTATACTAAGCATTTAGGATTGCGTAAGGTATCAACAGATGTAGCAACAATGTGAGGCTATGCATCGTAATGGGATCAATCGAAAGCAAGAATATACTACACTACTCTAATGCAAGCAAAGATAGAGGAGAATAGGCGATATCCGTGATCAAGGGGGCTTGCCTGGTTGCTCGAGACAAGGAGGGGTCGTCGGCGACGTAGTCGACCACTGGGGCATCAAGATCGCCACGGGTCTCACCAAGAGAAGAGGGGGGAAACAAGAATACATAGCAAGCAAGTGCATAACAGACAACAAGCAGAGCTAGACGGTTCTAACGCAGTTTGAGGGGATACCGGTGAAGGGCGATACATCCGGAAGGTATCCCCGTGTTCCGTGGTTTTCAATGATGAACCGAGGGGAAATGTTGCGTGTTCACTATGGTAGGGATGCGTATGACGAACGGGCTCGCAGATCCGGATTCGCCTCGCTGTTCGAGTAACTTTCATGTAGAAAGTATTTTCATCCGAGCTACGGTTTATTTTATATTAATTTTAAAAGATTTAAATCATTTTAGGATTAACTTAAATATTTTAAGTCAACATTATCCAGAACAGTGTTTGCTGACGTCATCATGACGTCAAGATGACATCGCCAGTCAACAGAGGTGTTGATCGGGTCACCGACGATGTGGGTCCCATCGTCATCGATCGATTAGCCTAATTAGTGTTTAACTAATCTAACCATCGCTTAATTAAACTAATTAGTTAATTAGGTTAATCCAATTATGATTAATTAACTTAATTAATTCCTTAATTAATTAATTTAATTATTATTATTTATTTAATTATCTTTTTAACTCTTTTATTTTATAAAATGTTCGGGGCCGGGCTCGATGTAAGTGGCCCAGGCCTTAACGGCGCCGGGCGTCGGGCGCAGGGCTCACGGGCGATGCTCGAGGGAACGGACCACAGGGTGTCGCCGATCAATGAGGCGGCGCACGGACGCCATGGCGGGCTCACCGAAGGCCGGGCGCTGGTGTCTGGCGTTGTGGCCGGCGCCGGGTGGTTGCGGCGGCACGCACAAAGAAGCGCGCGGCGCGGCTGGAAAGCGCACGAGGAGCACGCAGTGACGGCGCGGTGGAGCGAGGAGAAGGGCGCGGGCAGGTGTGGTCGCGCGCGGTGGCGCGGCGAACGACCAACAGAGGCGAGGCGCGGAACGCGACGAGGAAGCTAGGCTGGGGGGCGCGGGCCATGGTGGATGTGTGCCCTCGCGGGCACAGGGCGAGGCCACCACAGGTGGGGGGGAATGGCCGCGAGGTGAGGATGGTGGGCATGTGGTGATGGTCGTAGGGTGCGCGCGGGCGCGAGTAGGTGCGGTGGCGGGCCGTGGCATGGCCAAGGCGCGGCTGGCAGATGCAGGCGGGCGCGGCCGGACTGCAGCGGGGCACTCACGGGAAGGGGGTGGCAGAGGCAGTGCGGGGTCCGGCGGCTAGCGGCGGGCATGGGCCGGAGGCTCAGGCGACACTGGGTCGAGCAGGGGCCGACGTGGCTGGGTGTGCGAGCGCACGCTGGGCCGGCGGCGAGTGCGTGTCACAACGGCGCGACGCGGGAGCAGAGAGGGAAAGAGGGGCAGCTCACGGGGGTTAGTAGGGATTTCGGGCAGCGGGCTCGATGGAGTTTGGGGAGGTCCGACGAGGGAGATCCGGCGACGGTGTAGAGGAGGCAGGCCGGCGATGGAGCGCTCCGGGCGCCGGCGTCGGGGGGTGGAGGGGCGAGGGGATCGGGTTCTCCTCCCGATCCAGATCCAACGGGGAGTGGGGTGTGTGGGGGCGAGGGGAGTGGGGAGTGGGGCGATTGGGGAGGGAGTTTGGGGTTCGGTCGCCCCATGGGTGATGTAGGCGCCGGCTGGGCCGGCCTGTTCGGCACCGAGGCCATCTGGGCCATGGCCCAGCAAGGGGGGGTGTTCTCTTTTTTTATCCTTTCCTTTTTCTTTATTTTCTTTTCTGCTTATTTATTTCTCCTATCATGTTTTTCTTTTAGCCTTTAATTTAGTTTCAAATCTAAAAAGATAAAAGTAGTTTCTAATTTCGTGTATCTAAATATACTACTGCCACATTAACTATGGACCCCAATAAAATAGTTTAGTATTTTGTTAATTGTAAAAGGCACGTAATTAATTGTTTTTGATACTGTCATAATTTTTTTAGAGCCTTTAAACACTACTTCAGAGTTTGGTTTCGCCACCACAATTACCTATGATCTTTCGGACACCTTTAGGACATTTTTGTTTTAGCATTTCAAAACTTTTGTTGCTTGCTTGATTTTGAATTTGAATTCGAATCATTTTTGAACTAACGCAAGGTTAGCAACAGTAACCGAGGTGACGTGGCATCATTAGCAGAGGGTTACTGTAGCTAAATTATCCAAGGCCACAATTCTCCTCTGATTACAAGAAATCTCGTCCCGAGATTTAAGAGGTAGTGAAAGGGGAAAGGTTGTGGTTACGAAAATCTAACGGAACTTCTCGGTCCGGGTTGCTCTTCTCAAGAGGTTGATCCATTACGCTGATGTCTTCCTCCCTATGCTTCAAATGATCATGATGAAGCCGACATCCTTTCTTTCAGAACTCCATCGCACTTATGAAAGAATAAAGGGTGGGCATTCGGGAGAACGGACTCGCAAGGTTGTCATCGGGTCGACAACATCGAGGAAGGTGGCGGAAAGTAACTCTCGAATCAAACTTAAGAAAATACCGAGAGCAAAGTAAGGAGGTATCATGGGAAGTTTTCAACAAGGTGCAATCGCTTGATGCCCAAACGGCGTTGAAGGGGTTTAGAGCAATGTGAAAAGCATTGCATCCGACACTGAATAGATCAACAGCAGGTGGCCCGTGAATTACATACAAAGTCAAGCGAGGAATAACTTTGACAACAGGTGTACAGGAGAGTCGGTTTCGATCCTGTGGAACTGTGGTTATGGGCCCACCATGTGGGTTAAAATAGGAGCGTGACATCTTGCACGGTCACAATAGCAAGGCATGTCGAGGGTAGCCTATCGCTTGTGTCGGCAACAATGTCGGTACCAAGGGCGAGGGACGAAGAGAACCATTTTCCTGCTCGTTGAACGAGGCGGACCAATAGGCAAAGTTCTCGCCCATCGGTGGTGGCCGAATGCTATCAACAATCTCAACAAGGTCTTATCGACACGGTTGTACACCAAGGTGTTTACATAAGGTAAGAATATTATCGCTAGATCCTATGGATCACAAGGAAGGGTAAACAAACCAATGGAAAGGAAAATGTGATCATCGACGATGTAACAATGGAAAGGAAAATGTGTTTGACACATATACCGTGGGTATACCCTTCCCAAGGACAAGCAGAGCAAGATATCCACGACGGGATAGAAAGTAGAAACCATTTAGGCAAGGGGAGAGGAATTTGATGACAAAACCCATACAATGGTGTTTGGATAATTGAGCAGGAAACATTTAGTATTGGGCTTTAAATATTCCTGTTGAAAATCGGAGTACCATAGACATGCTTGGCGATAGCATTGACATGGTCAACAGGTGAAGATCAGACTTTGGAAACAAAAAGGATCCACCAGGAACAACTTATAGAATAAGTCTTACAATTTCCTCACGGAAGAATGACTAACCTTGCCAAGAAGGAAACTATAACAATAGGTCCTCCGGCCAGGTGTGCTAGGCATGACATCACCTTACCGGGTCATATAAAGACCAATGTTATAACTCTTGGAAATATGTTCCAACCATCATATCTGACCGAGATTTAGATCTGATTGGCGTCAGGATACCTCAGGCTCAGGATGCTTGAGAAGAAAAGGTGCAACACAAATTGTCGAGATGACATTGTAAGATTCTCGGGAATTGAACTATGGGAGCGAGTTCCGAAACAAGAGTTCATCGTTAAAACCAAGGAGAGGATGAAGAGGTGGCTGATGAACTCAGCGACAATGCATCGAGATTTCCAAAAGATGGATTTCCACAATTATGTGAACAAGGAAATATCATTTGTCGGATCAAATGATATAATGATGTATGCTCGAGGGAAACATACTCAACTGAACAATGATAGAAGGGTGCACCCAGGAAACTAGACTAGGTAGCACGATCAATGTTCGAATGATGATTCAATAAGCAATAGACTTTTAATGAAACTGTAGACCTATAACTTCAAGCAATAGGGTTGCTAGAAGTTTAGAATTTACACACCACAGATCATAAGTCGGTATTCCGGTTAGAAACAACACGGAGACCAAGAAATGAACGCAAATGGCGAGAGATATTATATCAAGAATTCTCAAGGGGTGGTAAAATTACCACGACATTCTTGACATAAAAGGTGGTAATATTCCAAGGTAAAGAAGGACAAATGCTGGATAGCAAGGAACTCAACGTATAACACAAAACATGAACAAGTTCGTGTTGGAGGGAAGGCAATAAAGATGCCGATGATAGCACAAATCATCGAGGGGCAAGGATGGCATTTCTCATCAAGGGTTCAATAGATATCCCGAAAGAACCCAAAAGGTTGATGATGATCACGACAACTTTTGTCGAGAGGCTCCACGAAGAAGCAATCGAACGGCGACTGCATCAAGCAAAGGGATTTTTGCAGCAAAAGATTATTGGATCCACGGATACAACACCAACCCGGGATAAAGCTTGTTGTTTGAAGTGGAACGATAAGACGAGGAACTCGACATAAGCTTAGCTCATCGTCGAAAGTTGTGCTCTGGGAAGAAGGACCAGGTAACACTGTTAAGACTTAGCACGATAATGATATAGCCGATCAGGATAGGAACGACATGATCGGGTACAAACTCGTTAGTAAAGAATATCAGTAGGAGTTGTTGAACCGTAGCGCGGACTCGGTTCAGTTATCGGGGTCTTTGAGTATTTAATAACTCGGAGCCCGTGAAAAATTGGAATAAGTGAGAATGTAGCACTTGATGATGAACTCATAGGTAGTTATGCAGTTCCAAGATAATCTTGAGATAGTAGGGGGTAATATTCAACGACAGATCAAAGTAGAGGTTGTACCGGGGTATTGGTCCACAGAAGACAAGTGCTTACACTTGCATCGAAAATGGTATTTAAAGGAGAACATGGTCGGAACCATAATTGCAAAATGGCAGATCCCAGATATAAGATAAACTTATACCAAGGAATATTTCATTGAAGAGAAGCTTTAATGATACGATCTACATCGTGTCCATGGGCATGAACGCAAGGTTCAAGGTCGACTCCCACTTCTCCAATGCATAACCTTTCATTCACTTCTCGCGTTCGATGAAGTTGCAAGTGTTGAAAGAAAATTTCGCTAAGCACCGAAGAGTATGTGTCGTGAAAACTTTCGGTTCACACGGTTTAGAGAAGGCATATGTTCAACCCATAGGGCTTTTAGAAACATATACCACCAGCCGAGAGTAAATAACACAAGCCCGAAAGCGAGCATGGTTGGCCAAGCAGAGGATACAACTTAACAAGGGCATTATGTATCAGGGGAAGAACCCACAAAGTGATCAAATGTGAAGGACACTGTCGGATATCAATCCGACAAAGGACTTGATGGTCCACAAAGGATCTGATGTGAGTATCGGTACTCAACCAGAAGAGGAGGGAATGCAAATGCAACAGGTTATGGAATCATCTGAATAATTCAAAGCATAAATGCAAAGGAATTATGATTTCCAAAAAAAAGGATCAGAAGCAGACGTTCTGATCAAGGATGGATCAATTGAATATACCAGAGGCACAATCGACGATAGATAGTTTGGTCGAGAACCAGCTCATGTCCAAAATGATGTCTGAGCCGGAAAGATAATCCTAGCACTCGACTGATGATTGTGAACATTCACAACGCATTGAATCAACGGACTCAAAAATGATGGTGACAAAGGATGCCAATATGATTACTACACTTATGGGATTAATCATAATGAAGGCAAACAAGAAATTCCAGAGCAATATGTAACGCCCCGGATCCGATGCGCCAGGTGTTCGCCAGTTATTCGCCGTTGTTGCCATGTCTTTTGCTTGCGTGTTGCATTTTGCCATGTCATCATTTGCATTTTATGATGTCATCATGTGCATTTCATTTTGCATACGTGTTCGTCTCATGCATCCGAGCCTTTTCCCCGTTGTCCGTTTTGCAATCCGGCACTCCTATGTCATCCGGCGTCCCCCTCTTCCCTCTTTTCGTGTGCGGGTATTAAACATTCTCGGAATGGCCCGAGGTTTGCCAAGCGGCCTTGGTATAGCACCGGTAGACCGCCTGTCAAGTTTCGTGGCATTTGGAGGTCGTTTGATACTCCAACGGTTAACCGGTAACCGTGAAAGCCTCTTTGTTGCAGCCCAACACCCTTCCAAAGTGGCCCAAACCCACCAAACTCCTCTCCATGCTCTCGGCCGCTCGATCACGATCACGTGGCGAAAACCGCACCTCATTTGGACTCTCCTAGCTCCTCCATCTATAAATAGACCTCCCTCCATTTTCGCGGATGAAACCCTAGCCCTCTCCCTCCTCGCCACGGACAAAACTCCACCGCGCCGACATGTCCCGCCACACCCCGGCCAATGGGTGCCGCCACGCCATCGCCTCCGCCGCCCAGCCTATCTCCTTGCGCCACGTATGCCTCCGCCTCCCTGCTGAGCCCATCAAGGGTCCAGCAGTTCGGCTGCCCGCCCGGCACCCAGCACCTCAAGGCTGCCTTGCCGAGCCGAGCCCGCCTCCAGCCCGGCGACCGAGCGTCCCCCGCCGCCTCCGCCCGGCGCAGAGCCCGCCTGCCGCCGCCGCTTTCGCGCTCTGGCGCCCGCCCGGCCCGCGCTCGATCCGCCCTCGGCCGCCCCGGCCATCAGACCGCTGAGCTGCCATCGCTGCTGTTGCGGATCCGGTGCGGCCGGCCAGATCCTGCTGCTCGGCCGCCTGCCTCCTCCTTGCCCGCCAGGCCGCTGCTCCTGTCGAACGGCCGCCGCCGCTGCTCGGCCTCCCGATCCAGGTTGGATCGGGAGGAGGACGACCCCCTCCGCGTGGGCCTCCCCCAGCGAGGCGCCTCCCACGGCCCAGATCCAACTCGCGCCAGCCCGGCCGGCCCGCCTCTCTCCGCCGACCGGGCCAAGGCCCACTGGGTGAGAAGCCCCAGCGCCCATCTTTATTTTTTTTCCCTCATGTTGGGCCAGCGATTCAGATTCGGCCCGTGTTGTTTTTTTTCCTAGTTCTGCGATTTTGTCTATTTATCCGAGGATTAACTATTTTACAGAAAACCCCCTAGACCTCATGCATTTAATAAGTAATTAACCGTGCATCGGATTAAAATAAACTTTATATGTAAAATGCTTAGTTTTTCATCTAGTTTAATAATATCCAACTTTCATCCATGTTTAAAATGTTTAAAATGCTGTTTGTGTTAATTTGCTCAAATGCCATGTTAAAATGATTTATTTCATAACTATTTAACCGTAACTCCGAATTTAACAAACTTTATATGTATTTGGGGTGGAAAAATGCCTAGATTGACATGGTCCACTTTATTTTCCTGTTTAACAACTTTAAAATATGTTTTAGGGCAGAACAGTACCTAATTCATAAATTGCATACGAGGTTCTTCCGGAATTGTTGTTTGCTCTTCCGGCCCCATTTAAACTTGCCTAGTTAGGTAGTTTTGTTATGCTTCACCCCTTGCCATGTTAATCAACATTTAATATTGTTGGGTAGCCTAAACGAGATCGAACTAAATAACTTGTCGTGGTGTTTCATCAATATGCACCGTTGCATATTGAGCTCCACTTAATTTGTAGGATTGCTTGTGCACTTTGCCATGCCATGCCTCATTAAACCGGACATGCATCATACTTGTTTGCGCATCATGCCATGTTTATGTGAGGGTTGTTTACCATATTGTTTGCTTCTTTCCGGTTTGCTTCTCTCGTTAGCTTCGGTTCCGTTCCGGAGTTGTGAGGATCCGTTCGACTTCGTTCGTTTGTCTTCTTCATGGAATCGTTCTTCTTCCTTGCGGGATCTCAGGCAAGATGATCATACCCTCGAAATCACTTCTATCTTTGCTATGCTAGTTTGCTCGCTCTTTTGCTATGCCAATGCTACGATGCCTACCTTTTGCTTGTCAGCCTCCCAAAATGCCATGAACCTTTAACATTTGACACCATTCCTAGCAAACCATTGATTGGCTATGTTACCGCTTTGCTCAGCCCCTCTTATAGCGTTGTTAGTTGCAGGTGAAGATTGAAGTTTGTTCCTTGTTGGAACATGGAGATGATGTTCCTGGCTGGAACATGTTTACTTGTTGGGATATCACAATATCTCTTATATTATTAATGCATCTATATATTTGGTAAAGGGTGGAAGGCTCGGCCTTATGCCTGGTGTTTTGTTCCACTCTTGCCGCCTCTAGTTTCCGCCATACCGTGTTATGTTCCCGGATTTTATGCTCCTTACGCTGTCGGGTGATTTATGGGACCCCTTGACATTCGCTTTGAATAAAACTTGTCCAAAGAAGGCCCAACATTGACTTTTACCATTTGCCTCACCTAGCCCCTTTTTCTTCCCTTGGGTTTCGGAGCCCGAGGGTCATCTTTATTTTACCCCCGGCCGGTGCTCCTTCGAGTGTTGGTCCAACTCGAAGCGATGTCCGGCGCCCTCGGGCAACAGTGGTCTATGCCAACCCGACGTCTGCTCATCCGTGTGCCCCGAGAACGAGGTACGTGCGACTTCTATCGGGATTTGTCGGCACAGCGGGAGGCTTTGCTGGTCTTGTTTTACCATTGTCGAAATGTCTTGATGTACCGAGATACCGAGTCCGATCGAGTGTCTTGGGTGAAGGTCTATTCTTCGATGATCGCGAGAGCTTGTAATGGGCTGTTGGGACACCCCGCAGGTATAAACTTTCGAGAGCCGTGCCCGCGGTTATGTGGCGATGGGAATTTGTTAATGTCCGGTTGTAGAAAACCTGAAGTCGACCTTAATTAAAACGCATCAACCGTGTGTGTAACCGTGATGGTCTCTTTCCGCGGAGTCCGGAAGTGAACACGTGTTGGAGTTATGCTTGACGAGGTTGCTATAGGATCACTTCTTGATCATACTTTTATCGACCGTGCTTTGCCTTCTCTTCTCGCTCTCATTTGCGTATGTTAGCCACCATATATGCTAGTCGCTTGCTGCAGCTCCACCTCATGCCTTTACCTTACCCATAAGCTTAATAGTCTTGATCTCGCGGTGCGAGATTGTCGAGTCCTCGTGGCTCACCGGATACTTCCAAAACCAGTTTGGTGTGCCTATGTTGCCGAAGCGGTGACGCCTAAGCTCAAGGAGGAGCTCGATGAAGATCTTGCCCTTTGTGTTGTTTCGCTCTAGTGGATCAAGAGTGGAGCCCAGTTGGGGTCGATCAGGTCCTTTGTCGATTTGGGGTTCTTCTTTTATTTTGGTTCCGTAGTCGGACCTTGATTGTATCTGGATGATGTAATGCTTTATTCATGTATTTGTGTGAAGTGGCGATTGTAAGCCAACTATGTATCTTTTCCCTTATGTATTATTTGGGTTGTGTGAAGATTACCTCACTTGCACATTGCTTTCAATGCGTTATGCTCTAAGTCGTGCTTCGACACGTGGGAGATATAGCCGCATCGAGGGCGCTACAAGTTGGTAATCGAGCCATCCCCGACCTTAGAGCCCCCAACGCTGATCGCTTTTAGTGGCCGAAGTTGTGTCTAAAAAAATGTTTTGAGTCATTTAGGATTATATATATCGGAGAGTTTAGGAATTCTTTTTACTCCTCACCCCTTCGACCTTTCGGTGACGAGATCCCGACGAGAGTTTTGACTCTTCTCTTCTCAAATTTCACTAAAAATTTTTTAGGATCACGCTGGTATCTTAGAATCGTTCCGATGGTTTTATGATGACAACATTGTCTTGGTTGCCTCGACATTTAGGGTTGTGGCGGTGTCCCGGGAGTTGAGCCCGAGGTGTTGTTGTCATAATTTTATCGCTGCAGCCTCGAATACCCGAGTTTAGTACCGACATCGAAAATCTCTTTTATGCGCTTGTTGGTGAGATAACCCCGCTAACCCAAAGATCGAGGTGAGTACGGAGTATTGCCATGACTTGTATAACGGATGCTTTTCAAGGTTGAGGTAGACGATTTCAAGGTTTCTTGGTTATGTGTTGACGGATGAATACTGTTGGATGTAGGGATTGTTAGTTTGTGTGAGATATATTGCTCCCCGTATCCCCAACACCGCATTGCATAACCGTAAAATTTCGGAGTTTCATAGGTGGGAATTCAAGTAGCTCTTAGGATATCTTTCCGACGGATGTATGATATGAAATTGGGGTTCACGCCTAGTGGTCCGCCTATTCACGGTTGGTTTTACAAATGGTCTCGTTGTGTCTTAAAGAGTCCTTGGCTATGCCGACTGGGACGCTTCAGATGTCATGTGCATCGCCTTGTACATGATGGTGCTGACGATCGAGCCCGTGTAGGCCCCACCACGAAAACTTTGGACGAAATCTCTATCATATGTTTGTTCCGCTTATTCTCGCAAGCCAGTCCTTTGTTTTGTTTTGAGTTGTGGTATTCGAGTTGCTTCAATGTCAAGTGTTGAATCCATACCTTTCCGAAATGGTGTTCTCATACTCCGATGTGAATACCAATCCTTCTCGACAATCAAGATTGTCATGTCAATCCTTTTCAACCGGCGTGTTTCTCTTCAAGTAGATCTGATCCCATCATTCTTCCCATCTGCAAGATCAATTCTAAGTTTTATCAACGGTGTTTGTTTCGTTCATCCCAAGTTGCCTTTGTTTTCCCGCCCTCCCACCCTTTTTTCTTCAAGGACTCAGATTTTGTTAATCAAGCATCCATTCATTCATGTGAAGTTTCTCCATTCTTTTCTGTCAATGTTCTTACCCGGTGGTTCTCAAGAAGATGTTCTACTAGTTCGTCATTCCTCATTCTTTTCTCTTCTCCGGTGGATTCAAGTCAAGTTTTGTTGATCATACCTTTTCCTCATTTCAATGTCTTCTCATACCGGTGCACCTCATTATCATTCTACTTCTCACTATTTGTTATTCCGAGTGCTCAAGATATCTCAAGATTCGTGTTTCCACTCTGCATTCGCTCAAGCTCTTTCGAGATTGGTATCTCATTCAAGTCATTTAATTCAACCGTGCAACATCTCTTTTAAATCATTTCAACGGTGTTCTCTTGAGTGGGCCCTAACCCACGTGTCTTTTCCGTGATCTTACGACTCTTCTATTTTCCCGAGCTATCCTAAATTCTTCTCCAAGTTTGACGAAGAATGAGTTATCATCACCAAATGCTTTTCTCCAAGATCTTTAAAATTCTTTTCATAGTTGGCTCAACCTCTTCGCTTTTGATTCTTCCGTGTGCCTCAATAATTTTGGTGGTGTTTCTCGTTGTCATTCTCATCATTTGGAGATCGAAGAAGAGTTTCTCTTTAATCTTGCTCTATTCTCTTCAAGATTCATGGTGCTAGCTTGTTGCCATCCTCTCTTAATTGTTTTCGATTGTGAGAATCTTTTTCACCCATCAGGAGATATTCAAGAGTCTTCTCAGTTTGTCATCCGGAGTCCATCAATTCAGGTTTATTCATTCTCAACTGTCAGTTATCATTCTCCTATCTTACCGGTGCATCATTCAAGTATTCTCTAATCAGCTCGTGATCTATTCGTTCATTTCTATCTAAATACCCTCAAGCACCTTCATTCGTTTTCCAATTCTTCCCGGTGAATTGTGCCTTTGCTACTTTCATTTTCAATTCTTACGGTGGTTCTTTCGAGATCTCTCTTCCTTTGTTCATCATATCAATTCATTTGTTGTTCCAATCCTACCGGTGGTTCGTTGAAGACCTTCTCAAGTTTTGATATATCTCTTTTAATCCTTTCTACGGGAATAAGTAGTATGCCAAATCCATTGGATTGTCATCAATTTAATTGGTGAAGGATACGCATAACATAATTCTTGTTCTTGTTTCATCCAAGTGATTAATTCTTTTCTTCCGGAGATTGTTCATGATGAAGTAATTCTCGGTTCTAGTGTTTCATCTTTTCTTTTCCCGGAGTTCCAAGCTCTAATTATCACGGAGATCCATCTAAATCATTGCAAGGATTCACCCTGTGTTTTCAACTTCTCTTTCTTTGTATCATCCTTTTGTTTACCGGAGTTCTTCATGGAGGTTCTACATGATGGTTCATCAAGGATTTAATTCCCTTCTCAAAGTTTTCATCGAGATTGTTTCATAAGGAGCTCAAGCTTTCTTCATATGGTAATCCGGAGTGCAATTCTTTTACCATATTTTGGAGGTGGTATTATGTCATTCTTGATAATTTGAGTTCATGTTCCATGATTCACATGTTGTCAAGAATGAGGTATTTTAAACCCATCAATCTCTTCGTTGGAGTTATCTTGGTATAGATTTCACCTAAAGCCTTCCCTAAGGAATGTTGCTATTTTGGTGCTTATTAATGACCCAATTTATTTATTTTCCATCTTGATGGAACAAGCTTTCATCCCTTCGTTAATCTCAAGCAAGCAATTGTTTTTCGTTAGTGGCAGAATTTCACCTCAAGTGTTGAGATGTTCCCATAAGCCCACTACAAGTTTATTCCTTTCGTTGTTGGTTTTCCAAAGAACTCCGCTTCTAGCATTTCTTGTAAGCGTGCTCTTTCAAGATATTGTTTCCCTCCGTTCATTCCATTCCGTTCTTTCATTTCTTCCGGAGGCATTGTGTTGTTCCTTTTTTCTCTCATCATCTCAAGTTGTGAGGATCGTGTTCTTTTAATGCTTATCCATTCAACCGGAGTGTTGTTTCAACCTTCAAATTCTCGTCATACTCCTTGTTCCTCTTTTCTACCGGATTGTTTGCAATCTCGTTCATCTTGGTTGTACTCTTTCTTTTAGATTGCTCAACCTCTCAAGGTTCTTTGGTTTCACTCATTGGTCAAAGAAGCAACTTAGTTTTACCTTTTCTCTTCCTCTTCCGTTTTCCCTCCGGTGCCATTCTAGATCTCGGGACGAGATCCTCTCGTAGTGGTGGAGTGTTGTAACGCCCCGGATCCGATGCGCCAGGTGTTCGCCAGTTATTCGCCGTTGTTGCCATGTCTTTTGCTTGCGTGTTGCATTTTGCCATGTCATCATTTGCATTTTATCATGTCATCATGTGCATTTCATTTTGCATACGTGTTCGTCTCATGCATCCGAGCCTTTTCCCCGTTGTCTGCTTTTGCAATCCGCACTCCTATGTCATCCGCGCCCCCTCTTCCCTCTTTTCGTGTGCGGGTATTAAACATTCTCGAATGGCCCGAGGTTTATAGCTGCCTTGGTATAGCACCGTAGACCGCTCTGTCAAGTTTCGTGCCATTTGGAGGTCGTTTATACTCCAACGGTTAACCGGTAACCGTGAAAGCCTCTTTTGTTGCAGCCCAACACCCTTCCAAAGTGGCCCAAAACCCACCAAACTCCTCTCCATGCTCTCGGTCGCTCGATCACGATCAAGGGTCAAAACCGCACCTCATTTGGACTCTCCTAGCTCCCTCCATCTATAAATAGACCTCCCCTCCATTTTTCGTGGATGAAACCCTAGCCCTCTCCTCCTCGCCACGGACAAAACTCCACGCGCCGGACATGTCCGTCACCCCGCCAATGGGGTGCCGCCACGCCATCGTCTCCGCCGCCTCAGCCTATCTCCTTGCGCCACGTATGCCTCTCCGCCTCCCATGAGCCCATCAAGGGCCCGCAGCAGGCTGCTGCCGCCCGCCGCCACGGCACCCAGCCCCTCCGGCTGCCGGAGCTCGCGCCCGCCTCCAGCTCCGGCGGCCGGAGCGTCCCGCCGCCTCCGGCCGGCTGAGCCCGCCCGTCGCCGCTTTCGCCGCTGGGGCGCCGCCCGCCGCGCCTGGCTCCGCCTGGCCCGCGCCAGACCGGCCATCAGACTCGCTGAGCTTCGCCATCGCTGTCGTTGCCGGATCCGGTGCGGCCGGCCAGATCCGCTCGCGCCTCGCCCGCCTCCTCCTTGCCCGCCAGCCGCTGCCCGACGCCGAACGGCCGCCGCTGCTCCGCCTCCCGGTCCAGTTGGATCGGGAGGAGGACGACCCCCTCCGCGTGGGCCTCCCCCAGCGAGGCGCCTCCCACGGCCCAGATCCAGCTCTGGCCCAGCCAGCGCCCGGCCTCCCTCTGCTGCCGACCCGGGCCAAGGCCCACTGGGTGAGAAGCCCCAGCGCCCATCTTTATTTTTTTCCCCTCATGTTAGGCCAGCGATTCAGATTCGGCCCGTGTTGTCTTTTTTCCTGGTTCTGCGATTTTGTCTATTTATCCGAGGATTAACTGTTTTACAGAAAACCCCCTAGACCTCATGCATTTAATAAGTAATTAACCGTGCATCGGATTAAAATAAACTTTATATGTAAAATGCTTAGTTTTTCATCTAGTTTAATAATATCCAACTTTCATCCATGTTTAAAATGTTTAAAATGCTGTTTGTGTTAATTTGCTCAAATGCCATGTTAAAATGATTTATTTCATAACTATTTAACCGTAACTCCGAATTTAACAAACTTTATATGTATTTGGGGTGGAAAAATGCCTAGATTGACATGGTCCACTTTATTTTCCTGTTTAACAACTTTAAAATATGTTTTAGGGCAGAACAGTACCTAATTCATAAATTGCATACGAGGTTCTTCCGGAATTGTTGTTTGCTCTTCCGGCCCCATTTAAACTTGCCTAGTTAGGTAGTTTTGTTATGCTTCACCCCTTGCCATGTTAATCAACATTTAATATTGTTGGGTAGCCTAAACGAGATCGAACTAAATAACTTGTCGTGGTGTTTCATCAATATGCACCGTTGCATATTGAGCTCCACTTAATTTGTAGGATTGCTTGTGCACTTTGCCATGCCATGCCTCATTAAACCGGACATGCATCATACTTGTTTGCGCATCATGCCATGTTTATGTGAGGGTTGTTTACCATATTGTTTGCTTCTTTCCGGTTTGCTTCTCTCGTTAGCTTCGGTTCCGTTCCGGAGTTGTGAGGATCCGTTCGACTTCGTTCGTTTGTCTTCTTCATGGAATCGTTCTTCTTCCTTGCGGGATCTCGTGCAAGATGATCATACCTCGAAATCACTTCTATCTTTGCTATGCTAGTTTGCTCGCTCTTTTGCTATGCCAATGCTACGATGCCTACCTTTTGCTTGTCACCTCCCAAAATGCCATGAACCTTTAACATTTGACACCATTCCTAGCAAACCATTGATTGGCTATGTTACCGCTTTGCTCAGCCCCTCTTATAGCGTTGTTAGTTGCAGGTGAAGATTGAAGTTTGTTCCTTGTTGAACATGGAGATGATGTTCCCGGCCGAACATGTTTACTTGTTGGGATATCACAATATCTCTTATATTATTAATGCATCTATATATTTGGTAAAGGGTGGAAGGCTCGGCCTTATGCCCAGTGTTTTGTTCCACTCTTGCCGCCCTAGTTTCCGCCATACCGGTGTTATGTTCCCGGATTTTATGCTCCTTACGCGGTCGGGTGATTTATGGGACCCCTTGACAGTTCGCTTTGAATAAAACTTGTCCAGAAGGCCCAACATTGACTTTTACCATTTGCCTCACCTAGCCCCTTTTTCTTCCCTTGGGTTTCGGAGCCCGAGGGTCATCTTTATTTTACCCCCCGGTGCTCCTTCGAGTGTTGGTCCAACTCGAGCGATGTCCGGCTACCGGGCAACTGTGGTCTATGCCAACCCGACGTCCGCTCATCCGGTGTGCCCCGAGAACGAGGTACATGCGACTCTATCGGGATTTGTCGGACAGTGGGAGGCTTTGCTGGTCTTGTTTTACCATTGTCGAAATGTCTTGATGTACCGAGATACCGAGTCCGATCGGAGTGTCTTGGGTGAAGGTCTATTCCTTCGATGATCGCGAGAGCTTGTAATGGGCTGTTGGGACACCCCGCAGGTATAAACTTTCGAGAGCCGTGCCCGCGGTTATGTGGCGATGGGAATTTGTTAATGTCCGGTTGTAGAAAACCTGAAGTCAATTTTAATTAAAACGCATCAACCGTGTGTGTAACCGTGATGGTCTCTTTCCGCGGAGTCCGGAAGTGAACACGTGTTGGAGTTATGCTTGACGAGGTTGCTATAGGATCACTTCTTGATCATACTTTTATCGACCGTGCTTTGCCTTCTCTTCTCGCCTCATTTATGTATGTTAGCCACCATATATGCTAGTCGCTGTCGCAGCTCCACCTCATGCCTTTACCTTACCCATAAGCTTAATAGTCTTGATCTCATGGTGCGAGATTGTCGAGTCCTCGTGGCTTCTACCGATACCACGACGCCGGATACCCATAACTACTCCCACGTAGATGGTTAGTGCGATAGACCAAATGGCCGACTCGCATCAAATACCAAGATCTCGTTAAGCATGTTAGGTATCCGCGAACGCCGAATAGGGCCAGCCCACTGCCTCCTAGGTGGTCTCAACCTGCCTGCCGCTCCGCCACAAAGTAATGTGATCGGGGCCGTTGGAACCCAGCCCACCTCTACCGGATGGAGCCACTTGTCCTTTCAGCCCCTCATCGTAATCACCATGGTACTCATCGAGTGACCCGACTTTAGTCACCATCTGCATAAAGATGTATGTATAGTATATACCGTGATCACCTCCCAAGTGATCACGGCCCGATAGTATAGCAAGGCGCATCGACAAGAATGTAGGGCCAATGATGATAAACTAGCATCCTATACTAAGCATTTAGGATTGCGTAAGGTATCAACAGATGTAGCAACAATGTCGCTATGCATCGAATGGGATCAATCGAAAGCAAGAATATACTACACTACTCTAATGCAAGCAGATAGAGGAGAATAGGCGATATCCTGGTGATCAAGGGGGCTTGCCCGGTTGCTCGACAAGGAGGGGTCGTCGGTGACGAGTCGACCACAGGGCATCAAGATCGCCACGGGTCTCACCAAGAGAAGAGGGGGAGAAACAAGAATACATAGCAAGCAAGTGCATAACAGACAACAAGTAGAGCTAGACGGTTCTAACGCAGATGAGGGGATACCGTGAAGGGCGATACATCCGGAAGGTATCCCGGTGTTCCGTGTTTCGAGCAGATGAACCGGAGGGGAAATGTTGCAGTTCACTATGGTAGGGATGCGTATGACAAACGGGCTGCGATCTCGATTCGCCTCGTCGATTCGAGTAACTTTCATGTAGAAAGTATTTTCATCTGAGCTACGGTTTATTTTATATTAATTTTAAAAGATTTAAATCATTTTTAGGATTAACTTAAATATTTTAAGTCAACATTATCCAGAACAGTGTTTGCTGACGTCATCATGACGTCAGCATGACATCAGCAGTCAACAGAGGTGTTGACTGGGTCACTGACGTGTGGGTCCCACTGGTCATTGACTGATTAGCCTAATTAGTGTTTAACTAATCTAACCACTGTTTAATTAAACTAATTAGTTAATTAGGTTAATCCAATTATGATTAATTAACTTAATTAATTCCTTAATTAATTAATTTAATTATTATTATTTATTTAATTATCTTTTTTAACTCTTTTATTTTATAAAATGTTCTGGGCACCGGGGCCTGCATGTAAGTGGCCCAGGGCCTTAACGGGCGCTGGGCGTTCGGGCGCAGGGGCTCACGGGCGCACGAACGGGCGCATGCCCGAGGGAACGGACCCATGGTGTGCTGGATCAATGAGGCGGCCGGGCGGAGGCTATGGCGGGCTCACCAGGGAAGGTGGCGCTAGTGTGTGAGCGTTATGGCGGCGCCGGGTGGTTATGCGTCTTGGGCACGCACAAAAGCGGCGGGCGCTGGCCGGAGCAGACGAGGAGCACGCGGTGACGGCGCGGTGGAGCGAGGAGAAGGGCGCGGGCAGGTGTGGTCGCGCGCGGTGGCGCGGCGAACGACCAACAGAGGCGAGGCGCGGAACGCGACGAGGAAGCTAGGCCGGGGGGCGCGGGCCATGGTGGATGTGTGCCCTCGCGGGCACAGGGGCGAGGCCACCACAGTGGGGGAATGGCCGCGAGGTGAGGACGGTGGGGCGGTGGTGATGGTCGAGGGTGCGCTGTGGGCGAGTAGGTGCGTGGCGGGCCGTGGCATGGCCAAGGCGCTGGCCGGCGATGCAAGGGCGCGCCGACCGCAGCTGGGCACTCACGGGAAGGGGTGGCAGAGGCAAGGGGTCCATGGCTAGCGGCGGGCATGGGCCGAGGCTCAGCGACAATGAGGTCGAGCAGGGCCGACGTGGCTGGGTGTCTGCGCGCCTGCACTGGGCAAGGCGAGTCGTGGTCACAACGGCGCGACGCGGGAGCAGAGAGGGAAAGAGGGGCAGCTCACGGGGGTTAGTAGGGATTTCGGGTAGCGGGCTCGATGGAGTTTGGGGAGGTCCGACGAGGGAGATCCGGCGACGGTGTAGAGGAGGCAGGCCGGCGATGGAGCGCTCCGGGCGCCGGCGTCGGGGGGTGGAGGGGCGAGGGGATCGGGTTCTCCTCCCGATCCAGATCCAACGGGGAGTGGGGTGTGTGGGGGCGAGGGGAGTGGGGAGTGGGGCGATTGGGGAGGGAGTTTAGGGTTCGGTCGCCCCATGGGTGATGTAGGCGCCGGCTGGGCCGGCTTGTTCGGCACCGAGGCCATCTGGGCCATGGCCCAACAAGGGGGGGTGTTCTCTTTTTTTTATCCTTTCCTTTTTCTTTATTTTCTTTTCTGCTTATTTATTTCTCCTATCATGTTTTTCTTTTAGCCTTTAATTTAGTTTCAAATCTAAAAAGATAAAAGTAGTTTCTAATTTCGTGTATCTAAATATACTACTGCCACATTAACTATGGACCCCAATAAAATAGTTTAGTATTTTTTTAATTGTAAAAGGCACGTAATTAATTGTTTTTGATACTGTCATAATTTTTTTAGAGCCTTTAAACACTACTTCAGAGTTTGGTTTCGCCACCACAATTACCTATGATCTTTCGGACACCTTTAGGACATTTTTGTTTTAGCGTTTCAAAACTTTTGTTGCTTGCTTGATTTTGAATTTGAATTTGAATCATTTTTGAACTAACGCAAGGTTAGCAACAGTAACCGAGGTGACGTGGCATCATTAGCAGAGGGTTATTGTAGCTAAATTATCTGGGCGTCACACTACAGGGGTGCACCACATAACCCAACACACTCGATCCCATTTGGCCGGACACACTTTCCTGGGTCATGCCCGGCCTCGGAAGATCAACACGTCGCAGCCCCACCTAGGCACAACAGAGAGGTCAGCACGCCAGTCTAAATCCTATGCGTGCAGGGGTCTAGACCCATCGCCCATTGCACACCTGCACGTTGCAAGGGCGGCCGGAAGCAGACCTAGCCCCCTTAATACAAGAGCAGGCACGGTCCAATCCGGCACCCACCGCTCAGTCGCTGACATCACGAAGGCTTCGGCTGATACCATGACGTCGAGTGCCCATATCTTTCCCGCGTAGTTGGTTAGTGCGTATAGGCCAGTGGCCAGACTCAGATCAAATACCAAGATCTTGTTAAGCGTGTTATTTTGAAGTAACCGCGGACACCGACCAGGGCCAGGCCCACCTCTCTCCTAGGTGGTCTCAACTCGCCTGCCGCTCCGCCACATAGTAACAAATCGGGGGTCGTCGGGAACCCAGGCCCACCTCTACCGGGCTGGAGCCACCTGTCCTTCCAGCCCCAAATCGGAATCACTTGCGGGTACTCAATGAGCTGACCCGACTTTAGTCATCATCTGTATAGTATATGTATAGTATATACCCGTGATCACCTCCCGAGTGATCACGACCTGATAGTATAGCAAGGCAGACTGACAAGAATGTAGGGCCAATGATGATAAACTAGCATCCTATACTAAGCATTTAGGATAGCAGGTATATCAATGACTGTAGCAACAATGATAGGCTATGCAACAGAATAGGAGTGACCGAACAGTAACATGCTACACTACTCTAATGCAAGTAGTAGAGAGAAGAATAGGCGATATCTGGTGATCAAGGGGGGGGTGCTTGGTTGCTCTGGAAAGAAGGAGGGGTCGTCAACTCCGTAGTCGAACTGGGCAGCAGCAGCATCAGTCTCGTAGTATACCGAGAGAAGAGGGGGAAGAAACAATGAATACAATGCAAACAGATGCATAATGATGCATGACATAACAAGTAACGGTGCCAGGTGTGCCCTAACGTGGTAGGAGGTGATATCGGTGAAGGGGGGAAACATCCGGGAAAGTATCCCCGGTGTTTTGTGTTTTCGGACAAATGAACCGGAGGTGAAATGTTGCAGGTTCACTATGCTAGAGATGCATGGCAGACGAACGGGCTGCGTATCCGGATTCGTCTCGTCGTTCTGAGCAACTTTCATGTAGAAAGGTTTTTCATGTGAGCTATGGTTTATTTTATATTAATTTTTAATGTTTTAAATCATTTTCTAAATTATTATTATTAAATTAATTCGAAATCAGCATTACTACATCAGCATGATGTCAGCATAACATCAGCAGTCAACAGAGGTGTTGACTGGGTTAAACTGACATGTGGGGTCCGCATGTCATTGACTATTCATGCTAATCAGGGTTTAATTAAGTTAACTAGTGATAGGTTAACCTAATCAGGATTAATTAAGTTAATTAATTAATTTAATTAATTAATTAATATTTTTTTATTTAATATTCTTTTTTTAATTCCTTTTCTCTTTTTTTAAACGTTTTAGGGGGCGGGGGCCCCCTATCAGTGGCCCAGAGGGGCCATAGCGGGTGTGGCTAATCGGGCGGAGCCGGGCGCAGGCGCTCGGGCGTGGGCGCTCGAAGGCAGACCCAGGGCACGGCGAGTGTTCGCCGGAGCGTGACCAGGGGCGGAGGTGGGACGGCGAGCGACGGCAGCCACTTTGGGAACCGCAAGCGAGGCAGGGGTGAAAGTGGACAGGGCGATGGAGGCGTCCAGCAGAGGCGGGAGCTCGGGCGACGACGCGGCCAAGGGCGGTCGAGCGCACGTGGGCGCCGGCGGTAGCAATGAAGCGATCCGAAGCGAAGGCGTGTGCGTCTTGGTGGCGCACCGAGGGAGGCGCGGACGACGCGGGGACATGGGAAGGAGGAGGGCGGAGGCCGTGGCCTCACCGGGATTTGTAGGGACGGGGCAGCGGGGGGCGAGGAGGTCGACAGGGACGCCGACGATGCAAGGGAGGAGGCAACAAGGTCCGGGTGGTGGTGGTGCTCCGGCGATGGTGGGGTCCAGCGGCGTCGTGTGGTGCGGCGGCCTCGAGCGAGGGGCGACAGGGATCGTTTCCCCGATCCAGATTGGATCGGGAAGGGAGATGAGAGAACGAGGGAGTGGGGGGAAGTGGTGCAGTCAGGGGGGTTAGGGTTTCAGCACCAGGGGATAAGGGAATGGGGACGCCGGATGGGCCGGCCTGGCTAGCCCAATAGCCAGCTGGGCCGAGGGGGGTGGGGCTTTTATTTTCTTTTGTTTTTGATTCTTTTCTGTTTTATTTTAGTTACACTTTATTTTTAGTTTAGTAAAATATGACAATAGTTCCAAAAATAGTGTTTCAAAATAATCCACTATTCTAAGAAGTTTTACCTCAAAATAAAAATAGTTTAGCATTTCTTAAAATATCAAAGGCACTTATTTAATCATTTCAACTACTGTCTTAATCATTTTTAGAGTAGTAAAACATTTTACAAAAGTGGGGTTTCTGCGCCACAGTTACCTTTGCATTCTTTTGGCACAACTCAAACATTTTAGTTTTAAAGTTTGAATACTTTTGTTGTTTGCCTGATTTTTAATTTGAATCCGAATCGGTTTTGAACTAACACGAGATTAGCAACAGTAATCAAGGTGGCTTGGCATCATTAGCAGATGTTCACTGTAGCTTAAGTATCCGGGCGTCACAATTCTCCTCCACTACAAGAAATCTCGTCCCGAGATTTAAGCGGTGGAGTAAGGGGGGAAAGGTGCTGGTAGCAAAAAACCTAACGAGTCTTCTCGGTCTTGGATGCCCCTTCAAAGAGGTTGATCCCTTTCGTTGATGTCTTCATTTCTCAGCTTCAAGTCACCATGATCAAGTCATCATCCTTTCTTCGGGATCTCCATCGTCCTACGAACGCGACCAAGGGGAAAAACTTTGGAAGAATGCATCTGCACAAAGCTGGGCATCTGACGATGAACTCAATGGAAAATACACAAGGTACCCCACGAGTTGTATTTCAGTGAATTCGTTGATTGCAATATACGATGGTACCAAAGTTTCAAACGGGTAGGCAAACATTCGATGACTAGACAGAAGCTGGAATGGGGGTTTGAACAACGAGAATAACATGGTGTTTGATTCCAGGATGAATAATGGTATAGCATTCAGCTCGTGAATCACATACGAAGCCAGGTGCAAAGGATACATTAGAATCCGGGTTATAAAGGAGAGTCAGGTTTCGATCTAGTGGACCTGTGGGTTATGGGCCCACCAGGTGGGTTGAAAGTAGGAAGGGTGGTGACATCTTGCACAGCCGCGACAGGGAGGCATGTGAGTGGGATAGCTTGTCAGGTATGCTGGCAACAATGTCGGTACCAAGGACGGGGAACGAAGAGAGCAATTTTCCTGCTTGTTGAACAAGGCAAACCAATTGGCAAAGTTATCACCCATCGGTGGTTACCGGAATGTCATCATCAATAGTAACATGATCTTACAGACAGAGTGGCACAGCAAGGTGCCTACCTAAACAGGGAAATATCTCTGCTTAGTTAAGTCAGATTCAGGAAAGGTTAAACAAAAGAATGGAAAGGAAAACGCGATTATCAGATTAAACAGAACAATGGAAAGGAAAATTGTGGTTACACACAATTATTAGGAGTATATCCTTCCCATGTTGTAACGCCTAATATGTGACCCTATCCAAAAGGAACTCGAAGGTCCCACCAAGGATAGACCCGCATATTGAAACGCTTTTGCAAGGTGGATATCATTACATCAACATTACATAATAGATGGGGATACATACAAGAGGCATACAATGCCACATGAATACAACAATACTGTTGGAAATATGCCCTAGAGGCAATAATAAATTAGGTATTATTATATTTCCTTGTTCATGATAATCGTTTATTATCCATGCTATAATTGTATTGATAGGAAACTCAGATACATGTGTGGATACATAGACAACACCATGTCCCTAGTAAGCCTCTAGTTGACTAGCTCGTTGATCAATAGATGGTTACGGTTTCCCGACCATGGACATTGGATGTCGTTGATAACGGATCACATCATTAGGAGAATGATGTGATGGACAAGACCCAATCCTAAGCCTAGCACGAGCTCGTAGTTCATATGCTAAAGCTTTTCTAATGTCAAGTATCTTTTCCTTAGACCATGAGATTGTGCAACTCCGGACACCGTAGGAACGCTTTAGGTCTACCAAACGCCACAACGAATCGGGTGGCTATAAAGGTGCACTATGGTATCTCCGAAAGTGTCTGGGTTGGCACGAATCGAGGCGGGATTTGTCACTCCGTAAACGGAGAGGTATCTCTGGGCCCACTCGGTAGGACATCATCATAATGTGCACAATGTGACCAAGGGGTTGATCACGGATGATGTGTTACGGAACGAGTAAAGAGACTTGCCGTAACGAGATTGAACAAGGTATCAAGATACCGACGATCGAATCTCGCAAGTACAATACCGCTAGACAAAGGGAATTGTATACGGATCGATTGAGTCCTTGACATCGTGGTTCATCCGATGAGATCATCGTGGAACATGTGGGAGCCAACATGGGTATCCAGATCCCGCTGTTGGTTATTGACCGGAGAACGTCTCGGTCATGTCTGCATGGTTCCCGAACCCGTAGGGTCTACACACTTAAGGTTCGATGAAGCTAGGGTTATAAAGGAAGTTTGTATGTGGTTACCGAATGTTAGAGTCCCGGATGAGATCTCGGATGTCACGAGGAGTTCCGAAATGGTCCGGAGGTAAATATTTATATATGGGAAGTCATGTTTTGGTCACCGGAAAAGTTTCAGGTTTTTCCGGTAACGTACCGGGACCACCGGGAGGGTCCCGGGGGTCCACCAAGTGGGGCCACCAACCCTGGAGGGCTGCATGGGGCCAAGTGTGGGAGGGGACCAGCCCCAGGTGGGCTGGTGCGCCCCCCCCACAGGGCCCAAGGCGCAGGGAAGTGGGGAAGGGGGCAAACCCTAGGGCAGATGGGCCCTAAGGCCCACCCTAGGTGCGCCTCCCCCCTCTCCCCCTTCTGGCCGCCACGAGATGGCATCTGGGGGCTGCCGCCACCCCTGGGGAGGGAACCCTAGAGGGGGCGCAGCCCCCTCCCTTCCTCCTATGAATAGTGGGGGTTTTGGGGCTGCCCAACACACGAGAACCTCTCCCTCTTGGCGCAGCCCTACCTCTCTTACTCCTCCTCTCCTGCGGTGCTTGGCGAAGCCCTGCAGGATAGCCACGCTCCTCCATCACCACCACGCCGTTGTGCTGCTGCTGGATGGAGTTTTCCTCAACCTCTCCTCTCTCCTTGCTGGATCAAGGCGTGGGAGACGCCACGGGTTGTACGTGTGTTGAACGCGGAGGTGCCATCCGCTCAAGACTAGGATCTCCGGTGATTTGGATCACGACAAGTACGACTCCTTCAACCCCGTTCTCTTGAACGCTCGCTTAGCGATCTACAACGGTATGTAGATGCACTCTCCTTCCCTCGTTGCTGGTTTCTCCATAGATAGATCTTGGTGACACGAGGAAAATCTTGAATTTCTGCTACATTCCCCAACAAAGGGCATCATGAGCTAGGTCTATTGCATAGATTCTTTGCACGAGTAGAACACAAAGTAGTTGTGGGCGTTGATTTTGTTCAATATGCTTACCGTTACTAGTCCAATCTTGTTTCGACGGTATTGTGGGATGAAGCGCCGGACCGACCTTACACGCATTTCCACGTGAGACATGTTCCACCGATTGACATGCACTTGGTGCATAATGTGGATAGCGGTGCCGCCTCCCACTTTAGTCGGAACGGATTCGATGAAAAGGGTCCTTATGAAGGGTAAATAGCAATTGGCATATCACGTTGTGGTTTTCCGTAGGTAAGAAACGTTTTGCTAGAAACCCATAGCAGCCACAGAAACATGCAAACAACAATTAGAGGACGTCTAGCTTGTTTTTGCAGGGTATGCTATGTGATGTGATATGGCCAAGAAGAATGTGATGAATGATATGTGATGTATGAGATTGATCATGTTCTTGTAATAGGAATCACGACTTGCATGTCGATGATTATGACAACCGGCAGGAGCCATAGGAGTTTTCTTTATTTATTGTATGACCTGTGTGTCATTGAACAACGCCATGTAATTACTTTACTTTATTGCTAACCGGTAGCCATAGTAGTAGAAGTAATAAGTTGGCGAGACAACTTCATGGAGACACGATGATGGAGATCATGATGATGGAGATCATGGTGTCATGCCGGTGACGATGATGATCATGGAGCCTCGAAGATGGAGATCAAAGGAGCAAAATGATATTGGCCATATCATGTCACTATTTGATTGCATGTGATGTTTATCATGTTTATGCATCTTGTTTACTTAGAACGACGGTAGTAAATAAGATGATCCTTACAACAATTTCAAGAAGTGTTCTCCCTAAGCGTGCACCGCTGCTAAAGTTTGTCGCTTCAAGCACCACGTGATGATCGGTGTGATAGATCTTTACGCTCACATACAACGGGTGTAAAGATGATTTACACATGCAAAACACTTAGGGTTAACTTGACGAGCCTAGCATGTACGGACATGGCCTCGGAACACGAGACCGAAAGGTCGAGCATGAGTCGATGGAGGATACGATCAACATGAAGATGTTCACCGATGATGACTAGTCCGTCTCACGTGATGATCGGACATGGCCTAGTTGACTCGGATCATGTAATCACTTAGATGACTAGAGGGATGTCTATCGAGTGGGAGTTCATAAGATGAACTTAATTATCCGAACATAGTCAAAAGATCTTTGCAAATTATGTCGTAAGCTCGCGCTTTAGTTCCACTGCTTAGATATGTTCCTAGAGAAAATATAGTTGAAAGTTGACAATAGCGATTATGCGGACAAGAGAAAGTTTATGTCCTTAATGCACCGCCGGTGTCTTTGAACCCCAAACGTCGCTTGTGGATGTTGCTAACATCGACATACACGCTTTTGATAACTACGTGATAGTTCGGGTTAAACAGTTTAGAGTTGAGGCACCAAAGACGTTTTGAAATGTCGCGAACATATGAGATGTTTCGAGGGCTGAAATTGCGATTTCGTGCTCGTGCCCACGTCAAGAGGTATGAGACCCCCGACGATTTTCTTAGCCTGCAAACTAAGGGATAAAAGCTCAATCGTTGAGCTTGTGCTCAGATTGTCCGAGTGCAAAAAAAATCACTTGAATCGAGTGGGAGTTGATCTTCTAGATGAGATAGTGATGTTTCTCCAAAGTCATTGCCACCAAGCTGCTAGAGCTTCGTGATGAGCTATAACATGTCAGGGATAGATATGATGATCCTTGAGGTATTCACGATGTTTGACACCGCGAAAGTAGAAATCAAGAAGGAGCATCAATTGTTGATGGTTGGTGAAACCACTAGTTTCAAAAAGGGGCAAGGGCAAGAAGGGATACTTCATGAAACGGCAAATCAGCTGCTGCTCTAGTGAAGAAACCCAAGGTTGAACCCAAACCCGAGACTAAGTGCTTCTGAAATGAGGGGAACGGTCACTGAAGCAGAACTACCCTAGATACTTGGTAGATGAGAAGGCTGGCAAGATCGATAGAAGTATATTGATATACATTATATTAATGTGTACATTACTAGCACTCCTAGTAGCACCAGGGTCATAAATACTGGTTCGGTTGCTAAGTGTTAGTAACTAGAAATAAAAGGCTACGGAGACTAGCTAAAGGTGAGATGACGATATGTGTTGGAAGTGTTTCCAAGGTTGATGTGATCAAGCATCGCACGCTCCCTCTACCATCGATATTTGGTGTTTGCGTTGAGCATAGACATGATTGGATTATGTCTATCGCAATACGGTTATTCATTTAAGGAGAATAATGGTTACTCTATTTATTTGAATAATACCTTCAATGGTCTTGCACCTAAAGGAATGGTTTATTGAATCTCGATCGTAGTGATACACATTTTCATGCCAAAAGATATAAGATAGTAATGATAGTACCACTTACTTGTGGTAATCGCCATGTAAGTCATATTGGTGTAATACGCATGAAGAAGCTCCATGTTGATGGATCTTTGGACTCACTGCGTTTTGAAAAGTTTGAGACATGCTAACCATGTCTATTGGTGTATACGCATGAAGAAACTCCATGCAGATGGATCGCTTGGACTCACTTGATTTTGAATCACTTGAGATATGCAAATCATACCACATGGGCAAGATGACTAAAAAGCCTCGTTTTTCAATAAAATGGAACAAAATAGCAACTTGTTGGAAGTAACACATTTTGATGTGTGCAGTCCAATGAGTGCCGAGGCATGCAAAGGAATATCGTTATGTTCTTACTTCACGATGATTCGAGTAGATGTAGAGTATATTTACTTGATGAAACACAAGTCTGAATTATTGAATGGTTCAAGTAATTTCAGAGTGAAGTTGAAGATCATCGTGACAAGAGGATGAAATGTCTATGATATGATCATAGAGATGAGTATCTGAGTTACGAGCTTTGGCACGCAATTAAGACATTGTGGAAATTGTTTCACAATTAATACCGCCGAACACCATAGTTTGATGGTGTGTCCGAACATCATAGTTGTACCCTATTGGATATGGTGCGTACCATGATGTCTCTTATCGTATTACCACTATCGTTTATGGGTTAGGCATTAGAGACAACCACATTCACTTTAAATAGGGCACCACGTAATTCCGTTGAGATGACACCGTATGAACTATGGTTTCGAGAAACCTAAGCTATCACTTCTTAAAGGTTTGGGGCTGCGACGCTTATGTGAAAAAGTTTCAGGTTGATAAGCTCGAACCCAAAGTGGATAAAATGCATCTTCATAGGACACCCAAAACAGTTGGGTATACCTCCTAATTCAGATCCGAAAGCAATAGGGATTGTTTCTTGAATCTGGTCCTTTCTCGAGGAAAAGTTTGTCTCGAAAAGTTGAGTGGGAGGATGGTGGAGACTTGATGTGGTTATTGAACCGTCACTACAACTAGTGTGTAGCAGGGCACAGGAAGTTGTTCCTGTGGCACCTGCACCAATTGAAGTAGAAGCTATGATAGTGATCATGAAACTTGGATCAAGTCACTACTGTACTCGTGAGGGTGACAAGGATGCGATCGCTGCAGAGTGGTACAGTAATCTTGTCTTGAAGGTCATGTTGCTAGACAACAATGAACCCACGAGCTATGGAGAAGCAATGGTGGGCCCAAATTCCGACAAATGGTTAGAAGCCATGAAATCCGAGATAGGATCCATGTATCGTAACAAAGCATGGACTTTGGTGGACTTGCCGATGATCGGCAAGCCATTGAGATAAATGGATCTTTAAGAAGAAGAGACGTGGACGGTGATGTCACCGTCTATGAAGCTCGACTTGTAGCAAAGAGTTTTTCACAAGTTCAAGGAGTTGACTACGGCGAGATTTTCTCATCCGTAGTGATGCTTAAGTCCGTCGGAATCATGTTAGCATTAGCTGCATTTATGAAATCGCGATGGATGTCAAAATGAGTTTCCTTACCGCCTTCGTAAGGAAAGGTTGTATGTGATACAATCCGAAAGTTTTTGTCGATCCTAAGGATGCTAAAAGGTATGCTGGCTCCAGCGATCCTTCTAAGGACTGGAGTAAGCATCTCGGAGTTGGAATGTACGTTTTGATGAGATGATGAAAGATTTTGGGTTTATACAAAAGTTTATGAGAAACTTGTATTTCCAAAGAAGTGAGTGGGAGCACTATAGAATTTCTGATGAGTATATGTTGATCAGAAATGATGTAGAATTTCTGGAAAGCATATAGGGCTATTTGAAAAGTGTTTTTCAATGGAAAACCTGGATTAGGCTACTTGAATAATAAGCATCAAGATCTATAAGATAGATCAAAATGCTTAATAGTACTTTCAAATGAGCACGTACCTTGACATGATCTTGAAGGTGTTCAAGATGGATCAGTCAAAGAAGGAGTTCTTGCCTGAGATGTAAGGTATGATGTTAAGACTTAAAAGCTCGACCACGGCAGATTAGAGAGAAAGGATGAAGGTCGTCCCCTATACTTCAGACGTAGGCTCTATAGTATGCTATGCTGTGTACCGCACCGGAAGTGTGCCTTGCCATGAGTCGGTCAAGGGGTACAAGAATGATCCAGGAATGGATCATTGGACAGCGGTCAAAATTGTCCTTGGAGTAAATAAGGACATGTTTCTCGATTATGGAGGTGATAAAGAGTTCGGCGTAAAGGGTTACGTCGATGCAAGCTTTAATACCTATCCGAGTGACTCTGAGTAGCAAACCGGATACGTATAGTGGAGCAACCATTTGGAATAGCTCCAAGTGGAGCGTGGAAGCAGCATTTATAGAATTACCTAAAGATTTGCGAAGTACATACGGATCTGAAAGTTGTAGACCCGTTGACTAAAACCTCTCTCACAAGCAAAACATGATCAAACCCCAGAACTCATTGAGTCTTAATCACCTGATAATGTGAACTAGTTTAATAACACTAGTAAACTCTTTGGATGTTGGTCACATGGCGATGTGACATGTGAATGTTAATCACATGATGATGTGAACTAGATTATTGACTCTAGTGCAAGTGGGAGACTGTTGGAAATATGCCCTAGAGGCAATAATAAATTAGGTATTATTATATTTCCTTGTTCATGATAATCGTTTATTATCCATGCTATAATTGTATTGATAGGAAACTCAGATACACGTGTGGATACATAGACAACACCATGTCCCTAGTAAGCCTCTAGTTGACTAGCTCGTTGATCAATAGATGGTTACGGTTTCGACCATGGACATTGGATGTCGTTGATAACGGATCACATCATTAGGAGAATGATGTGATGGACAAGACCCAATCCTAAGCCTAGCACGTAGATCGTAGTTCATATGCTAAAGCTTTTCTAATGTCAAGTATCTTTTCCTTAGACCATGAGATTGTGTAACTCCGGATACCGTGAGGAACGCTTTAGGTCTACCAAACGCCACAACGAATCGGGTGGCTATAAAGGTGCACTACAGGTATCTCCGAAAGTGTCATTGGGTTGGTACGAATCGAGATGGATTTGTCACCCGTAAACGGAGAGGTATCTCTGGGCCCACTCGGTAGGACATCATCATAATGTGCACAATGTGACCAAGGGGTTGATCACGGATGATGTGTTACGGAACGAGTAAAGAGACTTGCCGTAACGAGATTGAACAAGGTATCGAGATACCGACGATCGAATCTCGTGCAAGTACAATACCGTTAGACAAAGGGAATTGTATACGGATCGATTGAGTCCTTGACATCGTGGTTCATCCGATGAGATCATCGTGGAACATGTGGGAGCCAACATGGGTATCCAGATCCCCTGTTGGTTATTGACCGGAGAACATCTCGGTCATGTCGCAAGATGGTTCCCGAACCCGTAGGGTCTACACACTTAAGGTTCGATGGACGCTAGGGTTATAAAGGAAGTTTGTATGTGGTTACCAAATGTTGGAGTCCCGGATGAGATCCCGGACGTCACGAGGAGTTCCAGAATGGTCCGGAGGTAAATATTTATATATGGGAAGTCCTGTTTTGGTCACCGGAAAAGTTTCGGGTTTTTCCGGTAACGTACCGGGACCACCAGGAGGGTCCCGGGGGTCCACCAAGTGGGGCCACCAACCCTGGAGGGCTGCATGGGACCAAGTGTGGGAGGGGACCAGCCCCAGGTGGGCTGGTGCGCCCCCCCACAGGGCCCAAGGCGCAGGGAAGTGGGGAAGGGGGCAAACCCTAGGGCAGATGGGCCCTAAGGCCCACCCTAGGTGCGCCTCCCCCCTCTCCCCCTTCTGGCCGCCACCAGATGGCGTCTGGGGGCTGCCGCCACCCCTAGGGAGGGAACCCTAGAGGGGGCGCAGCCCCCACCCTTCCTCCTATAAATAGTGGGGGTTTTGGGGCTGCCCAACACACAAGAACCTCTCCCTCTTGGCGCAGCCCTACCTCTCTTACTCCTCCTCTCCCGTGGTGCTTGGCGAAGCCCTGCAGGATACCCACGCTCCTCCATCACCACCACGCCGTTGTGCTGCCGCTGGATTGAGTTTTCCTCAACCTCTCCCTCTCTCCTTGCTGGATCAAGGCGTGGGAGACGTCACCGGGCTGTACGTGTGTTGAACGCGGAGGTGCCGTCCGTTCGGCACTAGGATCTCCGGTGATTTGGATCACAACGAGTACGACTCCTTCAACCCCGTTCTCTTGAACGCTTCCGCTTAGCAATCTACAAGGGTATGTAGATGCACTCTCCTTCCCCTCGCTGCTGGTTTCTCCATAGATAGATCTTGGTGACACGTAGGAAAATTTTGAATTTCTGCTACGTTCCCCAACAAATACATCATACATAAGACCAACATCCGACTACGGATGAAACACAAACAGAAGCTCAAACGACATCCACCCTACTAGCCCAGGCTGCCGACCTGGAACCTATCCCCTGATCGAAGAAGAAGCAGAAGAAGAACTCCAAAACAAAGGAACATCGCTCTCGCGTCATGATCATCGTATAACATGTACCTGCAACTGTTGTTGTAGTAATCTGTGAGCCACGAGGACTCAGTAATCCCATTAACATGGGTATCAAGACTAGCAAATCTTAATGGGTAAGGAATGGATAAGTGGTGAGGTTGCAGCAGCGATTAAGCATGATATGGTGGCTAACATACGCAAATGAGAGCGAGAAGAGAAGCAAAGGAACGGACGTCAACTAGCAATGATCAAGAAGTGATCCTGAACTCCTACTTACGTCAAACATAACCCAAAGACCGTGTTCACTTCCCGGACTCCACCGAAAAGAGACCATCACGGCTACACACGCGGTTGATGCGTTTTAATTCGGATCAGGTGTCAAGTTATCTACAACCGGACATTAACAAATTCCCATCTGCCACATAACCGCGGCACGGCTCTCAAAAGTTTATACCTCGCAGGGTGTCCCAACTTAGCCCATGATAAGCTCTCGCGATCAACGAAGGATATACCTTCTCCCAGGAAGACCCGATCAGTCTCGGAATCCCGGTTTACAAGACATTTCAACAATGGTAAAACAAGACCAGCAAGACCTCCCGCTGTGCCGACAAATCCCAATAGGAGCTGCACATATCTCGTTCTCAGGGCACACCGGATGAGCAAGACGTCGGGTTGGCATAGACCCTGGTTACCCAGGGGGCGCCGGACATCGCTCGGTTCGGACCAGCACTTAGAGAAGCACTGGCCCCGGGGGGGGGGGCTAAAATAAAGATGACCCTCGGGTTGGCCGACCCAAGGCAAGGGTCTAGGTGGTGGTGAGGCAAATGGTAAAACTAAGGTTGGGCCTTGCTGGACAAGTTTTATTCAAAACAAACTGTTAGGGGGGTCCCATAAATCACCCGACCGCGTTAGGAACGCAAAATCCGAGAACATAACACCGGTATGACGGAAACTAGGGCGGCAAGAGTGGAACAAAACACCAGGCATAAGGCCGAGCCTTCCACCCTTTACCAAGTATATAGATGCATTAATTAAATAAGAGATATTGTGATATCCCAACATAACCCTGTCCACCATGGAGAAATCTTCACTTCACTTGCAACTAACAACGCTATAAGAGGGGCTGAGCAAAGCGGTAACATAGCCAAACAACGGTTTGCTAGGAAGGGTGTCAAAGGTTAAAGGTTCATGGCAATTTGGGAGGCTTGAAGAGCAAATGATAGGTAGCGCAGCATAGCGATAGGACGAAGCAACTAGCATAGCAATGATAGTAGTGAGACCCAGGGTAGTGGTCATCTTGCCTGAGATCCCGCTAGGAAGAAGAACGAGCCCATGAATAAGATGAAGCCACGAAGACGAACCAAGCGTAGACGAACGCATCCTCACGATCGCAACGAAACGGGAACTATCGAGAAGAAGCACACAACATGGTAAACACACCACACATAGACAAGACATGATGCACAACAAGCATGATGCATGAAAAGGCTACATGAAGCTACTCATGGCAAGAGACGATGCAAACAAGAGCAACACATCAAAGCAAGTTTAAATGAGGCCGGAAACAACATATAACAATTCCGGTAAGTCCTCATATGCAAATTTCGAAATTGGTCCAGAACTGAATAAACCTTATGTTCAAATTGTCAAACAGCAAGTTAAGATGCGCCAAGATGATCTACACGAAATTCTAGTCAAGTTACATATAAAGTTCATTTAGTTCGGAGCTACGGCCTAGAAGATATGTGCAAAACAAGTTAAACATGGCATTGATGCAAAATGCATCCAAACATCAAGCAAACACCTCAAAGCAAGGATGCAACATGATAATATGAAACTACATGCAAAATCAAGCAAGTTTCATATAGATCACACTCAAAACAGAGCAACGGTTCAACACACACACACACACACACACACTATACAAGACATAACAACAATCTGTCCAAAACAGCAACTAGGCATATTGCAAGCATCAAAACAATATGCTACAGCACCCCAACATAAGAACAAAAGGCATGAGCATGAAGTACAGGTAAAGCATAACAAGACATGAACACGAAGCTATCTCCAGAAATCACTAGAACATGCTCAAACACACATGGAAAGATTGCAAATAATAACAGTTTCAGACTTATCAGGAAATAACATCAGGTTGCAATATTTAGAGCTATCAAACAACATGTTACAGGAATATATTATGGCAAACAAAGGCATGGCATGAATCTACTAAATACATAGAACAAAAGTCCCTTACTGAACATAAGCCAAAAAGGATCAGAAGATATGATGGCACCCATGTAAACATGGCAAGTTATATTACAGATTCATACATGGCAGGAACAACAATAAGTAGGCGTGTTGGTGAGCTTGAACCACTCACCACAAAGCAATACATGGCATGGCAAGGCAACCAACAGTAAGAAGACATGTTTATGAAGCTAATCATGGCAAGAACAAGTTCATAGGGTGCATGGATCACTAGAAAAGCACATGGCCAAAACTGAACTTCATGTTAACAGGTTGACAGCAACATTATTTAGCAAACTTTGGAGCAAGATAACATCATGTTCCAGCAGGCTATAATTGCAACCAGGGGCATGAATGGATAGAGCATGACATTTATAACAAAACATCATTAGTGAACATCTCCAGAATAATGCACGAAATGACTTGTAGCAGCAGGTGAACATGGCATCGCAAAATAACAGATTCAGCCTAGCAAAACAGCAACAACAAGTACCCTCCTTAACAAGCTCGATGCACTCACTACACAAATCACAAAAATACATGGATGGCACCACTGGAAAGATGGCATGGCATAGATCAAAACACATGTAGACATCAACCTCATAGGATGCACACATCAAACATGGCAAAAATGACAAATGAGCATGTTATAACAGTTCCAGCAGATTAACATCAACATGCACTCTTCCAACAGCATTTCGGGAACCAAGATGAGCTCAAATGAAAATGATGCAATGGAATGAAATGAAGTACTCGTCGAGACGAACAATTCGACATATTACACGCATGAAACGGAGCAGTATGTACAGAGTTATGATGCGATGAACAGGGCAATATAATGCAAGATTTTTCAGGGACTTAGCCAATTTTTAGAAAAAAAACACGGGCGCATGATAACTAAATGTCGCACTGAGCGGGATTTAGGCGGGTTCTCACCAGAGGGCCAAAAGGACTGGACGGTGGAGGAAGGTGGGCCAGAGGGTTGCTGGAGCTGGGCCGACCTAGGTCGACAGAGAGGCCGGCCCATGCGGGCGCTGCCGAGCTGGACGAGCTCCCAGCTCGGTCCCGAGCCATGGCGGTGGCGCCGGTGATGGAGGAAGATAGGACGGCGGTCCGGCGAAGGGGAGGAAGGCGAGGGAGGCCAGATCCGGCCGGATCTAGACCCGGGGATCCCGTTCCCGGCATCAGCGCGAGGTAGAGGGGTCGGGAGGTCACCGGGGACGCAGGCTTGAGGCCGGCGGCGACGGGCATCCATGGGCGGCGGCGCCGCAAGGAAACAGAGGGAGAGAGAGAAGGTGAGCGAGCGAGGAGGACGAAGGACGGGAAGGAGAGGGGCGGCGTGGCCTGGCCTGGGGGCATCATGGCGGGGCTCCGGCGACCCGACGGCGACACGCCGACGACGGAGTCAGACAGAGGCAACGGGAGGAGCGAGCGGGGCGCTCGGGCTGGCTGCGGCCCTCGAGGCCCAGATCGGGCCCGGGCGGGCCTGGGATGGGCCTGCGGTGGCGGGAGGCTGCTGGGGGACGTGGGGAGGCCAGGTGGCGCGCCTAGAGTGGCCAGGGGTGACGGCTGGGTGGCGGCGCACCTGTGGGGAGTCGCCAAGTGTCGCGCAGGGGCTGGAGAGGCGCAGAAATGGAGGGGAGCGGCGCTGAAAACAAGGAGGGGGTGCTGATTTCGAGGAGAAGGAAGGTGACTGCGGTTGGGAGGCGGCTAGAGGTAGGTGAGGCTAGGGATGCCCAAAATTGGAAGGAGGGGTCTATATATAGCAAGGGGGCTAGGGCTAGGGGAACCATCATCCGTTTTCGGGCATCGGATCTCGATCCGACGGTCCGGAGCGGAGGGGGTTTTAGGTGGGCTGTAGATGGCTGTGCAGAAGAGGCCTTGGGCTGAGAGAAGAGAAGAGGAAAACAGCCCGGCAGGGTTTTCGGAGACCGAAAACGTCCGACGTATAGACCGGCTATATTGCGATTGTAGGTTTAACGGTTGGCCTAACAAATGGACTCCGAATGCAACGAAACTTGGCAGGCGGTCTGTCTACACTATAATAAGACCGCACGACAAGTTGCAACCCATTCCGAGAACATTTTTATGCCACTTATAAAATAATATTCGGAGGTGCCGCGGGCGCGTGCGAGTGTGGTCGGGCTCAGAACGGACAACAGAGAGAAACGGTGGAACCCGAACGGATGCAAGTTTTGAAAAACATGTAGATGAAATGCAGATGATGACATGGAAAAATGCAACACGCAAGCAAATGACATGGCAACGACGGCGAATAACTGGCAGACACCAGGCGCATCGGATCCGGGGCGTTACACATGTACAAGCAGAACAAGGCATACAGGGTAGGAGAGCAAGTACCCAACCATTTAGATGAAGAGGCAAGGATTAATCAAGATGTTACCCATACAACGGTGTTTGATTAACTGACCAAGAAACATTTAGCATCTCGCCTCCAATGTTCTTGTTGATGATCGGGGTATCATAGTCATGCTTCGAGGTAGCAATGATATGGTGTTTCAATCAAGGGCCGGACTTTGGATACATAAATGGTCCATCAGGAGCAACTTATAAAATAAGTCCTACAATTTCCTCCAGGAAGAATGGTTATCCTTGCAAAAGAAATTATAATGATATGTCCTCTAGCCAGGTGCTAGGCATGACATCATATTACCGGGTCATCAAAGGACCAACATCATAACTCCTAGAAAGTTGTCCCAACCATCATATCTGACCGAGATTCAGATCCGGTTGGTGTCATGATACCTCAGACTCAGAATGTCCGAGAAGAAAAGGTGCAACACAAATCGACATTGCAAGATTCTCGGGAAATGAACTAGGGGAGCGGGTTCCTGAAACAATAGTTCATCATTAAACCAAGGAGGGGATGAGGAGGTGGCTGATGGGCTCAACGACTATTCATCGAGAATTCCAAACGGATGGATTTCCACAATAAGGTGAACAAGAAGATGACAATTGTCAATTCAAATGATATAATGTTGTATGCTCGAGGAAAACATACACCATCAATCATTAGTTGAAAGGTGTGCCTGAAATATGACCTTAGGCAGCAAGATCAATGTTAGAGTGACGATTCAATAACCAATAGTCTAAGAACGAACTGTTGATCGTTGACTTCAAAGCAATAGGGTTGCTAGAAGTACAGAACTCAAACAACATCGTTAGCATATTGGTATCCCGGTTAAAAACAACACGGGGGTGCCTGGAATATGACCTTAGGCAGCAAGATCAATGTTAGAGTGACGATTCAATAACCAATAGTCTAAGAACGAACTGTCGATCGTTGACTTCAAAGCAATAGGGTTGCTAGAAGTACAAAACTCAAACAACATTGTTAGCATATTGGTATCCCGGTTAAAAACAACACGGGGACCAAGGAAGAATGGTGATAGCGAGAAGTATCATCATACCGAGAAATTTCTAAGTGGTGGAGCAATTCCCCCACAACATTCTCGACATAAAAGACAGTAATACTTCAAGGCAGAACACAACACTAGCTGGAGAGCAAGTTGTATTCATAATGTAGACAAGTTCACGATGAAAGGAAGTCAAGGGTGTTGTCGATGATAATAAAAATCATCGAGGGCAAGGAGGTATTTCTCATCATGAACACAGTTGACATCTCGGAAGAAGTCAAAGTGTTGAAAGTGATCTGACACATTTGCCGGGAGGTTTCAAGAGGATGCAATCAAACAACAACAGCAACAAGCAAGGAAATGACGAAGTGGCAAGTTATAGGATCAATCTATAAGATGCAAGCTCGGAACCAAAGTTGCCTTTCAAGACAAGCAACATGATGTTGAAAGCTCGACGTAAGTCATGCTCAAACACTGAAGAATTCGTGCACCAGAGAAGGACGAGGTAGCACAGTCAAGATAACAAGACCAGGATGCAGCCAATAGTCTAGGAATGACCAGAGTGAGTTCAGAATTTCCTAGTAAAAATACTAGGGATATTTGATTTGTAGTGCGGAATAATTTCACTAGTCGGTGTCCTCGGTTGACAACAATCCAGAACCCGTAGAGTGATTACGACAAGGAAAGACATTACTTCAACAAAGTTAGTAAGATGTGGTGAAATGGCCAGACATCTTCGAGATACCAGGGGGTAATACTCGAAGGTAGAACATGATAGAAGTATAACCGGGTCATTGACCTATGACAGTAGAAACTTTAACCTCGCCAAAAATAGACGAGGCACTGGAATGAATTCCCATTAGATATATCAGATCAGGACAGCATGGTCGGAACCATAACTGTAAGGAATCAATTCAAGAATACCGAAAGAATCATACAACTGGATAATCATTTTGCAAGAAGCTTCCGAGATGGTCTACATCATTTTCATGGGCATGAACACAAAGTTCAAGGTAGACTCCCACTTCTTTAATGCATATCATTTCATTCACCTCTCGCTTTGATATAACTGTAGTGTTGGAATTTTATCTAGTAGAACACTGGAAGAGTATGACTTGTGAAAACTTTCGGGTTCTCACGGATTAGGGGAAGACATAGGTTCAACCCATCGGGCATCTTAGTAACATATACCACAAGTTTCAAAAGTAAATACACAAGCTCGAAAGCAGAGCATGGTTGGCCAAGCAGAGGATACAATTTACCAAAGGCAATATATACCCGTGGAAAGGCTCATAAGGTTATTGAATATGAAGGACGATGTCGGATGAAATCCAACAATGGATCGGGCGATCCACAACGGAGCTGATGTGAGTATCAGTACTCAATCAGAGGAAGAAAGAATGCACGGCCATCAGATTATAGAACATCTGAATAATTTGATGCTTAGATAACAAAGGAATTATGATTTCCAAAACAAGGGATCAGAAGCAGACGCTCTGATCAAGGATGGATAAGTTGGATAGACCAGAGGCACAATTGACGACAAATAGTTTGGTCCAGAACCAGCTCATGTTCAGGATGACGTCTGAGCCATAAAGATATTTAGAAGGGTCGATTGATGATTGTGTGCATTCGCACACATGTTGAATCAATAGGATCAAAATGACAGTGTCAAAAGATACTAGTGAATATTTCTAGTGATATGAGAGCATGCATAATGTAAGCATACATGTATTTGCGGAGCAATAGTTTGAAGAGGATGCTCAGAAGGTCGGATAGTATTTCAGAGTATCTTATGAAGCATACGAACAACTGGGGATGAACGGATACTCAATAAGTGCGAGGAATTTTCAATAGGGGTATTCATGTGGTAAAGAACTGCAATGCAGTAAGCTTAAAGGATTTTTGGAACAACGGAGAGCAATTTAAGGCATCTTGTAATAACAAGAGCAACTGAGGATGAAGGTATGAACGACAATTGTAGGTAGTTATCCATAAGGGTATATCGATGGTAGGGGATTGTAAAGTCGATGGGCACAAGTGTCTCGGAAAAACCTCGAAGAGTATCTTCGGAATCTTCTTGGGCAGCAAGCGATCATCTGGAGGGAGGGGCTCTCCGGGAGAAAGTATTTTCGAGAACCTAAAGTTAGTCTTTTTAGCAAAATCATTTAACCCGAATAGAGGAGAGATTAGAGTCCCAGAGTATAGGTCGAGGAATAAAAGATCCTAATACCACCCAATGGCGACGTGGGTCCGTCAGACACACAACCATGTTAGTAAATTTTTTGCAATGACTAGACTCAACTTCGGCCAAGGAGTTTGGAAGGGGGATTCCTACATGCAGTCGGCTCTGATACCAACTTGTGATGCCCCCGATTCAATCGTACACTAATCATGCACGCAAACGTGTATGATCAAGATCAGGGACTCACGGGAAGATATCACAACACAACTATAAAAGTAAAATAAGTCATACAAGCATCATATTACAAGCCAGGGACCTCGAGGGCTCAAATACAAGTGCTCGACATAAACGAGTCAGCGGAAGCAACAATATCCGAGTACAGACATAATTTAAACAAGTTGCCATAAGATGGCTAGCACAAACTGGGATACAGATCGAAAGAGGCGCAGGCCTCCTGCCTGGGATCCTCCTAAACTACTCCTGGTCATTGTCAGCAGCCTGCACGTAGTAGTAGGCACCTCCAGTGTAGTAGGAGTCATCGTCGACGGTGGGTGTCTGGATCCTGGGCTCCAACGCCTGGTTGCGGCATCCGGGAAGAAGAAGGAAAAGGGGGAAAAGAGGGAGCAAAGCAACCGTGAGTACTCATCCAAAGTACTCGCAAGGAAGGATCTACACTACATATGCATGGGTATATGTGTAAAGAGGCAATATCGATGGAATGAACTACAGAATGCCAAAATAAGAGGGGGATAGCTAGTCCTATCAAAGACTACGCTTCTGGCAGCCTCCGTCTTGCAGCATGTAGAAGAGAGTAGATTGAAGTCCTCCAAGTAGCATCGCATAGCATAATCCTACCCGGCGATCCTCCCCTCATTGCCCTGTGGAAAAGCGATCACCGGGTTGTCTGTGGAACTTGTCTGGGTGTGTTTTATAATGTATCCGGTTCTAGTTGTCATAAGGTCAAGGTACAACTCCGGGTCGTCCTTTTACCGAGGGACACGGCTATTCGAATAGATAAACTTCCCTGCAGGGGTGCACCACATAACTAAACACGCTCGATCCCATTTGGCCGGACACACTTTCTTGGGTCATGCCCGGCCTCAGAAGATCAACACGTCGCAGCCCCACCTAGGCACAACAGAGAGGTCAGCACGCCAGTCTAAATCCTATGCACGCAGGGGTCTGGGCCCATCGCCCATTGCACACCTGCACGTTGTGAGGGCGGCCAGAAGCAGACCTAGCCCCCTTAATACAAGAGTAGGCTTACGGTCCAATCCAGCACGCGCCGCTCAGTCGCTGACGTCACGAAGGCTTCGGCTGATACCACGACGTTGAGTGCCCATATCTTTCCCGCGTAGTTGGTTAGTGCGTATAGGCCAGTGGCCAGACTTAGATCAAATACCAATATCTCGTTAAGCGTGTTATCTTGAAGTAACCGCGGACGCTGACCAGGGCCAGGCCCACCTCTCTCCTAGGTGGTCTCAACCTGCCATGTCACTCCGCCACATAGTGTGATCGGGGGCCGCCGGGAACCCGTGCCCACCTCTCTTGGGATGGAGCCACCTGTCCTTCCAGCTCCCACATCGAATCACTTATGGTACTCAACGAAATGACCCGACTTTAGTCATCATCAGATAGTATATGTATAGTATATACCCGTGATCACCTCCCGAGTGATCACGGCCCGATAGTATAGCAAGGCAGACTGACAAGAATGTAGGGCCAATGATGATAAACTAGCATCCTATACTAAGCATTTAGGATAGCGGGTATATCAATGACTGTAGCAACAATGATAGGCTATGCAACAGAATAGGAGTAACCAAACAGTAATATGCTACACTACTCTAATGCAAGCAGTAGAGAGAAGAATAGGCGATATCTGGTGATCAAGGGGGGGGGGCTTGCCTGGTTGCTCTGGCAAGAAGGAGGGGTCGTCAACTCCTTTGTCGAACTGGGCAGCAGCAGCATCAGTCTCGTAGTCTACCGAGAGAAGAGGGGGAAGAAGCAATGAATACAATGCAAACAGATGCATAATGATGCATGACATAACAAGTAACGGTGCCAGGTGTGCCCTAACGCGGTAGGAGGTGATACCGGTGAAGGGGGGAAACATCCGGGAAAGTATCCCCGGTGTTTCGCGCTTTCGGACAGATGAACCGGAGGTGAAATGTTGCAGGTTCACTATGCTAGGGACGCGTGCGGACGAACGGGCTGCGTATCCGGATTCGTCTCGTCGTTTTGAGCAACTTTCATGTAGAAAGTTTTTCCATCTGAGCTACGGTTTATTTTATATTAATTTTTTAAGTTTTAAATCATTTTCTAAATTATTACTATTAAATTAATTCGAAATCAGCATTACTGCATCAGCTTGAGGTCAGCATGAGATCAGCAGTCAACAGAGGTGTTGACTGGATCAAACTGACATGTGGGGTCCGCATGTCATTGACTGTTCATGCTAATCAGGGTTTAATTAAGTTAACTAGTGATAGGTTAACCTAATCAGGATTAATTAAGTTAATTAATTAATTTAATTAATTAATTAATATTTTTATTTAATATTCTTTTTTTAATTCCTTTTCTCTTTTTTTAAACGTTTTAGGGGGCGGGGGCCCCCTATCAGTGGCCCAGAGGGGCCATAGCGGGTGTGGCTAATCGGGCGAAGCCGGGCGCAGGCGCTCGGGCGTGGGCACCCAAAGGCAGACCCAGGGCGCGATGAGTGTTCACCGGAGCGTGACCAGGGGGCGGAGGTGGGACGGCGAGTGGCGGCAGCCACTGCGGGAACCGCAAGCGGGGCAGGGGTGAAAGCGGACAGGGTGGTGGAGGCGTCCGGAGGCAGCAGTGGCCTAGCAGAGGCGGGAGCTTGGGCGACGATGCAGTCGAGCGCACGTGGGCGCCGGTGGTAGCAGGCGAGCGCATCCGAGCATGGGCACGTGTGCGCGCGGTGGTGCACCGAGGGAGGTGCGGACGACACCGGGACAGGGGAAGGAGGAGGGCGGAGGCCGTGGCCTCACCGGGATTTGTAGGGACGGGGCAGCGGGGGGGGGGGGGGGCGAGGAGGTCGACAGGGACGCCAAGGACGCAGAGGAGGAGGCGACGAGGTCCGGGTGGTGGTGGTGTTCCGGCGATGGTGGGGTCCAGCAGCGTCGAGTGGTGCGGCGGCCTCGAGCGAGGGGCGACAGGGATCCCCGATCCAGATTGGATCGGGAAGGGAGATGAGAGAACGAGGGAGTGGGGGGAAGTGGTGCAGTCAGGGGGGTTAGGGTTTAGGCACCAGGGGATAAGGGAATGGGGACGCCGGCTGGGCCGGCCTGGCTAGCCCAATGGCCAGCTGGGTCGAGGCCCAGCGAAAGGGGGGGGCTTTTATTTTCTTATGTTTTTTATTCTTTTCTGTTTTATTTTAGTTACACTTTATTTTTAGTTTAGTAAAATATGACAATAGTTCCAAAAATAGTGTTTCAAAATAATCCACTATTCTAAGAAGTTTTACCTCAAAATAAAAATAGTTTAGCATTTCTTAAACTATCAAAGGCACTTATTTAATCATTTCAACTACTGTTTTAATCATTTTTAGAGTAGTAAAACATTTTACAAAAGTGGGGTTTCTACACCACATTTACCTTTGCATTCTTTTGGCACAACTCGAACATTTTAGTTTTAAAGTTTGAATACTTTTGTTGTTTGCCTGATTTTTAATTTGAATCCGAATCGGTTTCGAACTAACGTGAGATTAGCAACAATAATCGAGGTGGCTTGGCATCATTAGCAGATGTTCACTGTAGCTTAAGTATCCGGGCGTCACAGTGGGGCACCCATGCAGGAGGACCTTTAGTCCCGGTTAGTAACACCAACCGAGACTAAAGGGAAGCCACGCGTCAGGAGCTCCCATGCTGGGTTTTTTTGAAAGGGGGTTTTATTAGGGGTTTCATATTGTGTTAGCTATAGCTACTACATATAGAGAGAAGTGACCTCTCTTTCTCCGTGCTTGATCGACGCTAGCTACTACATATAGAGAGAACTTGATGCTAGTAAGCAAATGAAGGAACCATTAATTACACAAGATCGTCATGAACATATACAGAGAGAAGTGACCTCTCTTTCTTCGAGATTGGTCGGACAACAAGTTTTCGTATTTCTATCCAACGCTACTACATATATACAATATAACATCTCTTACGATCCCTGACATCATCTACCAAAAATCAGCTTCAATTTCCACACGGCATTCTCCGTCTTTATGTATGACGTGGTCAAGAAAGAATCCCGTCAATTCCTCTTGAATTGCTCGTATGCGATCATATGGTAGGAGTTCATCCCGCATCTAATTTAAAGAAGGGGGTCAGTACATATATATGAATGAAACTCAACAAAATTGATGGTAATAAAATAATATTGTGAATATTGTTTATGTACTTCATATTGTTTGTCAGAGTAGACCCGCTCAGAGGTCGAGTGGCGGATGAACTCGCAAACATAGTATCCACATAAATATTCCTGCCTTCCTGCCACAAGCACTTTACGAGAAATAGAGTTCAATCAAGCTGATAATCAAGCATGATAAATGGTATTGATGAAACTAGAATCAATGAGAGATGCGCGGAACTAGCTAGTACTACTTACTTTGGGGTTTGTAAATCGCAGCTCCTTCTGCAGACCCGGAACCATTCCGGTGAACTTTTTCCAAACCCTGCCAGGCAAAGAAAATGATTACTTGATATTAGGAAATGAACGAAAGTTTCCGATATGGTGCGATAATGATTGAACTTACTTATGAAGCATTGCAGTCATGTTCACATACTCTTGGGGATCTTTACGTCTCGAGTCTAAGACATTTACTACTTCCCGTCAAGCTTAATCTCTAGCAGAATAAAGTGGAACCTATGCATGCATAACTCATCAATTACATTACTATAACCTTGAGTAAGCGAACCAAATATGCACAAGACAGTAAGACTCACTTGAAGTTGTAAGGAAAGAGTATTTTCTGTTTGTTTTGATGTGAAGGAACGATTGTAGCAAGTTGTCCTCAGTATGTTTGACTCTCTCTTTTACCGACCATTCATTTACGGTATTTGGGCTAATGAACCCAAGGTCATAGATTTGTCCTCTTTTGCATTCGACGATCTTCAGTCTGCATAATATAGTGAGGATAGTTATATATACATGCAATGAATGAGTTGAGCTATAGAGACTTAACTACAGAAGTAATACTTACAGATAGTAGCAAGTCATGAGTTGTTTGTCGAGGGCGTCTTGATTGAATAACTAAATAACTCCACAAATTCAAACAGGCATCACCTTAACTCCAATGAGGTCGTTCTCCTCTTTAATTCTCAGCAATATACTATCGGTCCCAAACTTTCTATAGGTATCCATGTACCATTCATGCAATCTTCGCATCATCATTGTTAGAGGAAGATGATCAGGTTTGACGAGAGGCTTCCCGTGCTCGTATATGAAGATCTCTACTACCTCTAACATTTCAAACTGTACATCATCGCTCAGGCAATTACCAAGATTGGTACCGGGCACTAGCCCCGGATGATTAGCGATGATATCGCTAGACACCTTCAGCGGGGGGCACAATTGCTTCGCCTGTTCGCCGAGCTGGGGAATTGTTTTCTCACTTCTTCATTCTGCTAATCTTGCATCACTGGAAGTACTTCCCGACCTCCGCGCTTCATCATATGTCTTTGCAATACAGCGGTTATAGTTGGATTCCGGTGGAGGCGGTGGTGGTCGCTTAAGGGCATCCAAAGTGCGCTTCACTTTCACCAGATCTATCGTTTCCTTCGGGGGTGGAGGTTTTCGTTCAAAATGGGCCTGCACTTTGGCTGCCATGATTTCATTGGTTTCCTTGTTAGTCCTCTCATATGGTAACTTTGGAAGAGGCTTCCGGTTTGGACCAAATCTTTATTTCGTCCCGCCTCTTGTAGTGCTAGTTGTCGAAGCGGTGACGTATCTCTTCCGTCGTTACTGACGCGGTGGAGTCCGCTGACACACTGGAGGAGGAGGAGTAGGCGTAGTGCCCTGACGCGCTGGAGGAGGCGGAGTGCCCTCACGCGTCGGAGGAGGCAGAGGAGGAGGCGGAGTGCCCTGACTCGTTGGAGGAGGAGGAGGAGGCGTCTAGTTTGGAAGCTTGATGTACTCCTTAAAAAGATTTTCCAGATGAATCTCCCCTTCACCTATAGGGTAGTCAAGCTCCAGCTCCTCAAATCCCTCCATTATTTCGTCCACCGTCACAACAACATAACCATGTGGAATTGGACGGCAATGAAAAGTTACCTCAGCTTGAGGAGGTACAATAGAGCCGACCGCCACCTTCAAGGTAAGGTTTAGGCATTTCGTCATTAGCTCGCAATGTTCAGCCTCCGTGATACCATCCACGGGGTATCGAGGAGCCGTGAAATCAGGATGAACAACCTCCGTGGAAGCCACACTGCTTCTCCGTTGAGATGGTGGGGTAGCTTCTGGGGAAACGTCGAAGCAAGGATCTTCGTGCTGCTGAGATGGTTGGCTGGTAGCTCGCTGGCTCTCAAGTTCCTCTAGCTTTGCTAATCTTGCACTGAGCATCTGCATTTCGCTTTCTTCCAGTTTCCTCTTTCTCTCTCGGTTTCTATAACCACCACTGTCGGGAAACCCATGCACCCACAAAACGGAGCCTGGTGTGCCTCATGTTCGTCCCTTCTTGCGTTGCCTTGATTGCTGCCTAAAGCTTCATGATGGGTATTGCAAGTTGCTTGCCCGTCCAAACACACTCCCCCGTTTCTGGGTCCAAAGTTCCCCCAACCCCGAAGAACCAAGTCCTTGAACGATCTGGCCAGTGCAATGTCGCTGGTTGGATCCCTTTAGCAAGCAGGTCTTGCTCAACTTTGTCCCACAACAACCGGGCTTTGTAGTAGCCACTTGACCCCGTGTGATGGTGATACTTCTTTGCAGCATTTTGCTTGTTTGTCGGTGACCTTTTCTTACCCTTCTCCGATTTCTTGTAGGACACAAATGTGGTCCAGTGATCTCTTATCTTCTCATATCGACCGATGAATTCTGGAGTCTTCTATTTGTCGACAAACTTTGTGTTCAACTCTTTCTTCTAGTTCCTGAATAGTTCTGCCATCTTCTTAAGAGAAAACGCCTTGACCTTTCACTCTATAACTGGGTTATTCGGCTCCTCCTCTAGCGAGAGGCTGAAATTTGTCATTAGAGAGGTCCAAAGATCATCTTTCTGTCTATCCTGGACATAAGATACTTCAGGGTCATCCTTATTCTTATTCCATTGCACGATGTTGATCGGGACGCTGTCCCTAACAACAACTCCACACTGATGCACAAATGCGTCCGTGGTCTGCTTGGGAGCAATCGGTTGTCCATCTTTCACCACTCCTGTGATCATGAACCTTTCATCTTGGCGCAACCTTTACTTCGGGCCTCATCTCCTTACAGAAGTTTGGCTCGATCCAGAGGGCTAAAAGAATAAAGAAGCATTAATATATATATGTACATACGGAAAAAAATTAATGCATCAAGTCAGCACATGCTTAATTAATATAGATGCATCAACTCCCTCCTCCGTTCGGTCAACGAAGCCGTCATCATGAACTCCTTCCTCCGCCATTCGGTCACCGGAGCCATCATGATCTCCTTCCTCCTCCATTGTTGGATTACCGGAGCCGTCATCTCCTTGACCATCGGTGTTGTTGAGAAACAACAAGGGATCACCTCCGGCGAGGATTATGTCCCCCAACAACTATTCTTGTTCTAAGTCTCTTTCCATAGTTTCTGCAAATATTACAACATGGCAATATAAAAACATGAGAGATGGATTAGTGGCAAACATAGACCTAGCTAATCACAATAAGGAATCATATGCATATATGAACAATGGATTAGTTGCGGACCGCCTCCCTCATGCATGTCCGACGTCCCCCCTTGTGTCGAAGTTATCGGGTCGGGGTTATACTTTCAGGAGAGGACACTTTGGAAAAATAATCGCTATGCAGGGAGGGGGTAGATCAACAACGCTCTTTCTTCTAGGGTTTGGGTGGCCTCGAGAGTTGGTCGGGCAAGCAGACCGGGAGTAAGTTAGTAACTTTTAACTTGGTAAATTTGGGTGGCCTCAACAACGCTTCTAGGGTTTGGGGTGGCCTCGACAACGCTCTTTTAACTTGGTAATTTGGGTGGCCTTGACAACTCTTCTAGGGTTTGGGGTGGCCTCGACAATGCTCTTTTAACTCATTTAGCTTGGTAAATTTGGGTGGCCTCGACAACTCTTCTAGGGTTTGGGCTGGCCTCGACAACGATCTTTCAGTCCCGGTTTGGATGGACTCGAGAGTTGGTCGGGCGAGAGGGGGTTGATCGACGTCCCCCCTCATGTCGAACTTACCGGAGCTTTCTATGAACAAAAAAAAATTCCACATGACAACATCTCATTTCATCTCCACAAAACATCTCATACATATTTATCTATCTATCTCATCTCCGCATGAACATACATCTCATCTCCACATGAACATACATCTCATAAAAAAACAGAGCATGAAATTTATCTATCTCATCTCCACATGAACATATACATCTCATCAGAAAAAATAGAGCACCATATTTTTAGCAACGGGGGCTGTCAGCAACCATGGGAGAAGTTTTAGCAAGATCATCATGAACAAAAAATTCACACAAATTTCTATGAACAAAAAAATTCCACTTGACAACTCATACATCTCAACTCCACATGAACATTATCTAAAAAACCAGAGCACCATACATCTCATCTTATCTCCACATGAACATTATCTATCTATCTATCTATTCATCTAAAAACAAATTTTTAGCAAGGGGGCTGGCGGCGACCATGGAGCAGTGGCAGAGCAAGGGGATCGGGGGCACGCGGCAATGCGGAGTGGGGGACCATGGGGAGGGGGATCACTAGGGAGGGTGCGGTGATGGCTCGAGGCCGGCGATGAGGACGGGCATGCGCACGCCGACGGGGAGGAGAGCGCGTCGGCGAGGGCTCGGGGAGGAGCAACAATGCGCAAGCTCGAGGACGGCGACGGCGGGGCAGGGGCGCTTATATAGACAAAGCATTGGCCCCGGTTGGTGTGCGACGGCGATGACAGGGTAGGGGCGCTTATATAGACAGAGCATTGGTCCCAGTTGGTAGCACCAACCGGGACCAATGCCCACCTTTCGTCCTGGTTCGTGACACCAACCGGGACTAAAGGCCAATTTCCAGCAGCCTAGAGGGCGGGAAGCAGAGCCCTTTGGTCCTGGTTGGTGGCACCAACCGGGATGAAAGGGGGGCATTGGTCCCGGTTGGTGCCACCAACCAGGACGAAAGGGTGGCATTGGTCCTGGTTGGTGCTACCAACCGGGACAAAAAGGGCCATGGCTGGCACGGCGTCGGGCGGGTGGATGTTTAGTCCTACCTCGCTAGCTGAGAGGCATCGATAGTTGTTTATAAGCGCGGCTGCACGAACCCTTTCGAGCTCCTCTCTTATGCAGGCCTACTGGCCTAAATGCACTCTCTCTGCCTGTGGGCCTCCTGCGCGCCTGCATCCTGGCCCAACTTGCGGGTTGGGTTTCTAGTCATATGCAGGCCATGGTGGCCAAGTAGGCGGCATTTTTTTAGTTTTTTCCCCAGTATTTTTGTTTTGTTTTTTGCTTTATTTATTTTCTTTTGTTTCTACTTACAGCTAAATACTTAGAGTTTTTGAGTGATTCTTTTGCTTTATGTCACAAAAATTATAAACTTTCTGTTAGTGTCATTAGTTTCAAATTTGAATAGTTTAAATTTGAATTCTTTGAAATTTGTGTGAATCACTAGTTTGTGAATAACTTTACTTTAAAAATAGATTTTTGAGTAATTCTTTTTCTTGCTATTTAATATTAGTGTGTTTTATCATTATATTCAATTTGGTAATTTTAGGTTATTTTAAATGGGGTTTTAATCAAAATGGATTATGTTATTTTAGTTTGCTATTAAAGTTTCTAATGAAAATACTTTATGAAAATTGTTTTTGCTATTAATGTTTTGAACAAAAATACTTTGATAATTTTAGTTGCATAAATTTTATATAATTTTAGTTTCAAAAATACTAGAGGTTTATAATATATTTTTAGTTGATTCTTTTTTGTTGTTGAAGAATATTATAGTTTTGTTTTAGTTGATCATAACAAAAAAATGGTTCTTTTTAGTTCATTCTCTTTGCTATTAGATTTTTGTAAAAAAATAGTTCTTTATTTTTGCTATTAGTTCATTCTTTGAGCTAAATGACCCTGAAATTAAAAAGCACTACAAATGAACTCTGAACAGGTTGAAACATGGCATGATATCATCATTTCACCCACATAGCATGTGCTAGAAGTTGAGAGGGTTGCGGCAAAAACTGGATGCACTTCGTGTTCAAACTGGACAATCTCTTTCGAAGTATCAGGGTTTCAAACGAAAACTCATGTGTTACGAAGGCATTTCATATTTTTTTAAACTTATTTGAACTCCAGACTTTTTGTGCATTCAATATGCACCATTCAAAGCCATGTCATCAATTTTCAACCCTTTATGACTTCATTTGCTATTTTTCATGCATTTAGTCTTTTCTTTGAGCTAAATGAGCCTGAAATTGAAAAGCAATACAAATGAACTCTAAAAAGGTTGAAAGTTGGCATGGTATCATCATTTCACCCACATAGCATGTGCTAAAAGTTGAGAGAGCTACGACAAAAACTGGATGCACTTCGTGTACAAACTGGACAATCTCTTTCGAAGTATCAGGATGCACTTCATTTCACCCACTCCCACGATGTCTCTTTTCCCTGAAAGAACTATGTGGCGCTTTGGCTCATCGTATGATGTATTCGCTTCCTTATCTTATCTTTTTATCGGTTTGGTAGACATGTCCTTCACATAGAAAACCTGCGCCACATCATTGGCTAGGACGAATGGTTCGTCTGTGTAGCCAAGATTGTTTAGATCCACTGTTGTCATTACGTACTGTGGGCCTACCTGTAACCCGGCTCCTGACAGATTGATCCATTTGCACCGAAACAAAGGGACCTTAAAATCATGTCCATAGTCAAGTTCCCATATGTCCACTATGTAACCATAATGTGTGTCATTTCCCCTATTGGTTGCTGCATCAAAGCGGACACCACTGTTTTGGTTGGTGCTCTTTTGATCTTGGGCGATCGCGTAAAATGTATTCCCATTTATCTCATACCCTTTGTAAGTCAGTACAGTCAAAGATGTTTTCCTGGCCAATGAGTACAACTCATCTACAACAGTGTTGTCACCCATGAGATGTGTTTGCAACCAACTGCCGAAAGTCCTGATGTGTTCACATGTAATCCAGTCGTCACATTGCTCTGGGTGTTTGGGGCATAGAATATTCTTATGTTCATTGACATACGGGGTCACCAAGGTAGAATTCTGTAGAACTGTGTAGTGTGCTTGAGACCAAGAATGCCCCGTCCCTACATATTATTGAGTCTGCTCCTAGCATGTCTTTTCCAGTCAGTCTCCCCTCATACCGCAATTGAGGGAGACCAATCTTCTTAAGGTCAGGAATGAAGTCAACACAGAACCCAATGACCTCCTCTGTTTGATGGCCCATGGAGATGCTTTCTTCTGGCCTAGCACGGTTACGAGCATATTTCTTTAAGACTCCCATGAACCTCTCATAGGGGAACATATTGTGTAGAAATACAGGGCCGAAAATGGCAATCTCGTTGACTAGATGAACTAGGAGGTGCATCTTGATATTGAAGAAGGATGGTGGGAACACCAGCTCGAAACTGACAAGACATTGCACCAAATCACTCCTTAACCTTGGTAGGATTTCTAGAACGATTACCTTCTGAGAGATTGCATTGAGGAATGCACATAGCTTCACAATGGCTAATTGAACATTTTCCGATAGAAGCCCCCTCAATGCAACTGGAAGCAAGTGCGTCATAATCACGTGGCAGTCATGAGACTTTAGGTTCTGGAACATTTTCTCTGCCATATTTATTATTCCCTTTACATTCCATGAGAAGCCAGACGGGACCTTCATACTGAGCAGGCATTCAAAAAATATTTCCTTCTCTTCTTCGGTAAGAACGTAGCTGGCAGGACCTTCATACCGCTTTGGATGCATGCCGTCTTTTTTGTGCACACGTTGCTGGTCCTCCTGTGCCTCCGGTGTATATTTTTTCTTCCCATACACGCCCAAGAAGCCTACCATGTTCACGCAAAGATTCTTCGTCACGTGCATCATGTCGATTGCAGAGAGGACCTCTAGGTCTTTCCAATAGGATCGGTCCCAAAATATAGATTTCTTATTACGCATGGCTGCGCGTCCTCAGCGTCATTCAGAACATATAGTCCGCCAGGACCCTTTCCAAAGATTACTTGTAAACCACTGACCATATCAAGTATGTGATCACCCGTACGGACGGTGGGCTTCTGAAGGAAATATTCCCTAGCGGCAATGATAAAGTTATTATTTATTTCCTTATTTCATGATAAATGTTTATTATTCATGCTAGAATTGTATTAACCGGAAACATAATACATGTGTGAATACATAGACAAACAGAGTGTCACTAGTATGCCTCTACTTGACTAGCTCGTTAATCAAAGATGGTTAAGTTTCCTAACCATAGATATGAGTTGTCATTTGATTAACGGGATCACATCATTAGGAGAATGATGTGATTGACTTGACCCATTCCGTTAGCTTAGCACTTGATCGTTTAGTATGTTGCTATTGCTTTCTTCATGACTTATAGATGTTCTTATGACTATGAGATTATGCAACTCCTGTTTACCAGAGGAACACTTTGTGTGCTATAAAACGTCACAACGTAACTGGGTGATTATAAAGGTGCTCTACAGGTGTCTCTGAAGGTACTTGTTGAGTTGGAATATTTCGAGATTAGGATTTGTCACTCCGATTGTCGGAGAGGTATATCTGGGCCCTCTCGGTAATGCACATCACTATAAGACTTGCAAGCAATGTGACTAATGAGTTAGTTGCGGGATGATGCATTACATAACGAGTAAAGAGACTTGCTGGTAACGAGATTGAACTAGGTATTGAGATACCGACGATCGAATCTCGGGCAAGTAACATAACGATGACAAAGTGAACAATGTATGTTGTTATGCGGTTTAACCGATAAAGATCTTTGTAGAATATGTGGGAGCCAATATGATCATCTAGGTTCCGCTATTGGTTATTGACCGGAGATGTGTCTCAGTCATGTCTACATAGTTCTCGAACCCGTAGGGTCCTCACGCTTAATGTTCAGTGACGATTTATATTATGAGTTATGTGTTTTGATGTACCGAAGGTAGTTCAGAGTCCCGGATGAGATCGGGTACATGACGAGGAGTCTCTAAATGGTCGAGACATAAAGATTGATATAATGGACGACTATATTCGGACATCGGAATGGTTCCGAGTGATTCGGGTATTTATGGGAGTACCGGAGAGTTACGGGAATTCGTCGGTGAGTATATGGGCCTTATTGGGCCTTAGGGAAAAGAGAGAGGGGAGGCTGCGCGCCCCCCAAGGCCTAGTCCGAATTGGACTAGGGGAGGGGCTGCGCCCCCTCCTTCCTTCTCTTCTCTTTTCCCTTTCCTTGATTCCTACCCCTACTACTTGGAAGGGGGGAATCCTACTCCCGGTGGGAGTAGGACTCCTCCAGGGCGCGCCATAGGAGGGCCGGCCCTCCCCCCTCCTCCACTCCTTTATATACGGGGGCAGGGGGGCACCTCTAGACACAAGTTGATCTGTTGATCTCTCCCAACCGTGTGCGGTGCCCCCCTCCACCATATTCCACCTCGGTCATATCGTAGCGGTGCTTAGGCGAAGCCCTGCGTCGGTAGCAATATCATCACCGTCATCACGCCGTCGTCCTGACGGAACTCTCCCGTTAAGCTCTGCTGGATCAGAGTTCGCGGGATGTCATCGAGCTGAACGTGTGCTGAACTCGGAGGTGCCGTACGTTCGGTACTTGGATCGGTCGGATCGTGAAGACGTACAACTACATCAACTGCATTGTTCTAACGCATCCGCTTTCGGTCTACAAGGGTACATGGATGACACTCTCCCCTCTCGTTGCTATGCATCACCATGATCTTGCGTGTGCGTAGGAATTTTTTTGAAATTACTACGTTCCCCAACAGTGGCATCCAAGCCAGGTGTATGCGTAGATGTTATATGCACGAGTAGAACACAAGTGAGTTGTGGGCGATACAAGTCATACTGCTTACCAGCATGTCATACTTTGGTTCGACGGTATTGTTGGATGAAGCGGCCCGGACCGACATTACGCGTACGCTTACGCGAGACTGGTTCTACCGACGTGCTTTGCACATAGGTGGCTGGCGGGTGTCAGTTTCTCCAATTTTACTTGAACTGAGTGTGGCTATGACCGGTCCTTGAGAAGGTTAAAACAACACTAACTTGACGAAATATCATTGTGGTTTTGATGCGTAGGTAAGAACGGTTCTTGCTCAGCCCATAGCAGCCACGTAAAACTTGCAACAACAAAGTAGAGGACGTCTAACTTGCTTTTGCAGGGCATGTTGTGATCTGATAGGGTCAAGACATGATGCTAAATTTTATTGTATGAGATGATCATGTTTTGTAACAGAGTTATCGGCAACTGGCAGGAGCCATATGGTTGTCGCTTTATTGTATGCAATGCAATCGCCCTGTAATTGCTTTACTTTATCACTAAGTGGTAGCGATAGTCGTAGAAGAAATAGTTGGCGAGACGACAACAATGCTACGATGGAGATCAAGGTGTCACATCGGTGATGATGGTGATCATGACGGTGCTTCGGAGATGGAGGTCACAAGCACAAGATGATGATGGCCATATCATATCACTTATATTGATTGCATGTGATGTTTATCCTTTATGCATCTTATTTTGCTTTGATTTACGGTAGCATTATAAGATGATCTCTCACTAAATTTCAAGGTAAAAGTGTTCTCCCTGAGTATGCACCATTGCCAAAGTTCGTCGTGTCGAGACACCACGTGATGATCGGGTGTGATAAGCTCAACGTTCATCTACAGCGGGTGCAAGCCAGTTTTGCACACGCAGAATACTCGGGTTAAACTTGACGAGCCTAGCATATGCAGATATGGCCTCAGAACACTGGAGACCGAAAGGTCGAGCGTGAATCATATAGTAGATATGATCAACATAGTGATGTTCACCATTGAAAACTAGTCCATCTCACGTGATGATTAGTTATGGTTTAGTTGATTTGGATCACGTGATCACTTAGATGATTAGAGGGATGTCTACCTAAGTGGGAGTTCTTAAGTAATATGATTAATTGAACTTTAATTTATCATGAACTAGTCCTGATAGTATTTTGCAAATAATGTTGTACATCAATAGCTCGCGTTGTTGCTTCCCTATGTTTTATATGTGTTCCTAGAGAAAACTAAGTTGAAAGATGATAGTAGCAATGATATAGACTGGGTCCATGATCTGAGGTTTATCCTCATTGCTGCACAGAAGAATTATGTCCTTGATGCACTGCTAGGTGACATACCTATTGCAGGAGCAGATGCAGATGTTATGAACGTTTGGCTAGCTCAATGTGATGACTACTTGATAGTTTAGTGCACCATGCTTAACTGCTTAGAATCAAGACTTCAAAGACGTTTTGAACGTCATGGACCATATGAGATGTTCCAGGAGTTGAAGTTAATATTTCAAGCAAATACCTGAGTTGAGAGATATGAAGTCTCCAACAAGTTCTATAGCTAAAAGATGGAGAAGAGTTGCTCAACTAGTGAGCATGTGCTCAGATTGTCTAGGTACTACAATCGCTTGAATCAACAGGGAGTTAATCTTCCAGATAAGATAGTGATTGATAGAGTTCTCTAGTCACCATCACCAAGTTAATAGAACTTCGTGATGAACTATAGTATGCAAGGGATGACAAAAACGATTCCCGAGCTCTTCATGATGCTGAAATTGACGAAGGTAGAAATCAAGAAAGAGCATCAAGTGTTGATGATTGACATGACCACTAGTTTCAAGAAAAGGGCAAAGCGAAAGAAAGGGAACTTCAAGTAGAATGACAAGCAAGTTGTCACTCCTGTGAAGAAGCCCAAAGCTGGACCAAAGCCTGAGACCGAGTGCTTCTGCTGCAAAGGAAATGGTCACTGAAAGCGGAAATGCCCTGAATATTTGGTGGATAAGAAGGATGGCAAAGTGAACAAGGGTATATTTGATATATAGGTTATTGACGTGTACCTTACTAGTGTTTATAGTAGCCCCTGGGTATTTGATACTTGTTCGGTTGATAAAAAATTAGTAACTCGAAACAGGAGTTACAGAATAAACAGACACTAGTTGAGGGTGAAGTGACGATGTGTGTTGGAAGTGGTTCCAAGATTGATATGATCATCATCGCACACTCCCTATACTTTCGGGATTAGTGTTAAACCTAAATAAATGTTATTTGGCGTTTGTGTTGAGCATGAATATGATTTGATCATGTTTATTGCAATATGGTTATTCATCTAAAGTCAGAGAATAATTTTTGTTCTATTTACATGAATAAAACATTCGATGGTCATACACCCAATGAAAATAGTTTGTTGGATCTCGATCGCAGTGATACACATATTCATAATATTGATGCCAAAAGATGCAAAGTTGATAATGATAGTGCAACTTATTTGTGGCACTGCCGTTTGGGTCATATCGGTGTAAAGCGCATGAAGAAACACCATAAAGATGGACTTTTGGAATCACTTGGTTATGAATCATTTGATGCTTGCAAACCATGCCTTTTGGGTAAGATGACTAAAACTCCGTTCTCCGGAACAATGGAACGAGCTACTGACTTGTTGGAAATAGTACATACTGATGTATGTTGTCCAATGAGTGTTGATGCTCATGGCGGGTATCGTTATTTTCTGACCTTCATAGATGATTTAAGCAGATATGAGTATATCTACTTAATGAAGCACAAGTCTGAAACATTTGAAAAGTTCAAAGAATTTCAGAGTGAAGTGGAGAATCATCATAACAAGAAAATAAAGTTTCTACAATCTGATCGTAGAGGAGAATATTTGAGTTACAAGTTTGGCCTTCATTTAAAACCAATGTGGAATAGTTTCACGGCTCACGCCACATGGAACACCACAGCATAATTGTGTGTCCGAACGTCGTAACCACACTTTATTGGATATGGTGCGATCTATGATGTATCTTACTGATTTACCACTATCGTTTTGGGGTTATGCATTAGAGACAGCTACATTCACGTTAAACGGGGCACCATCAAAATCCGTTGAGATGACGCCTTATGAACTATGGTTTGGCAAGAAACCAAAGTTGTCATTTCTTAAAGTTTGGGGCTGCGATGCTTATGTGAAAAAGTTTCAACCTGATAAGCTCGAAACCAAATCGGAGAAGTGCGTCTTCATAGAATACCCAAAGGAAACTATTGGGTACACCTTCTATCACAGATCCGAAGGCAAGATATTCGTTGCTAAGATGGATCCTTTCTAGAGAAGGAGTTTCTCTTGAAAGAAGTGAGTGGAGGAAAGTAGAGCTTTGATTAGGTAATTGTACCTTCTCCCGAATTGGAAAGTAGTTCATCCCAGAAATCAGTTCCAGTGATTCCTACACCAATTAGTGAGGAAGCTAATGATGATGATCATGAAACTTCAGATCAAGTTACTACAGAACCTCGTAGGCCTTCCAAAGTATAGTCCACACCAAAGTGGTACGGTAATCCTATTCTGGAAGTCATGTTACTAGACTGTCGGTGTCAAAACTAGCGGATCTCGGGTAGGGGGTCCCGAACTGTGTGTCTAAGGCTAATGGCAACAGGAGGCAGGGGACACGATGTTTACCCAGGTTTGGGCCCTCTCGATGGATGTAATACCCTACTTCCTGCTTGATTGATCTTGATGATATGAGTATTACAAGAGTTGATCTACCATGAGATCGTAGAGGCTAAACCCTAGAAGCTAGCCTATGATTATGATTGTTGTTGTCCTACGGACTAAACCCTCCAGTTTATATAGACACCGGAGGGGGCTAGGGTTACACAGAGTCGGTTACAGAGAAGGAAATCAACATCCGAATATCCAAGCTTGCCTTCCACGCAAAGGAGAGTCCCATCCGAACACGGGACGAAGTCTTCAATCTTGTATCTTCATAGTCCAACAGTCCGGACAAAGTATATAGTCCGGCTGTCCGAGGACCCCTTAATCCGGGACTCCCTCAGTAGCCCCTGAACCAGGCTTCAATGAAGATGGGTCCGGCGCGCATATTGTCTTCGACATTGCAAGGCGGGTTCCTTCTCCGAATACTCCATAAGAGGTTTAGAACACAAGGATCGTGTCCAGCTCTGCAAAACAAATTCCACATTCCACCATAGAGAGTATAATATTCCACAACTCTAATCTGCTGACATCTTTTTGCAGCATGACATCACGCCATGGTTTGGTCATTATTCAAACCGGTTTTCACAACCGGCTACCGCACATATCGCGAAGCGGTTTTAGCGGCACGTCTTGTCGAAGCAGAGATCGTGTCTCCTTATCATGGGATCCTCATCAATATAGATGTGGGTAGCCCAACCGTGCCATCTAACATGGCGTTTGGGGAATAAGCGATTTTAGCGGGCAAGTGGGGAGGCACAGGATATTTGCTGCCTTTATAAGGGGACGAGAGTCTTCCCTTTCACCCACGTCCTTCCCTATTCATCCATTCCTGTTCACCCAAGCCCTAGTGCCCAAGCGTTTCTCTTCTTCGCCCAAAAGGCTTCCTGAAGATGTCCAGATCTGGAGCAGGAGGCAAGTGGATGGCCTCTACCGTCCGGGAGAAGGACATTAAAAAGATTCGGGGGGCCGGGTATCTAGCCAAGAGAATTGGCCACCGTCTCCCGACGGCGGGACAGATTGTCCCCACCCCGGAACCCCATGAGAGGGTGGTATTTCTCCCTCATTTTGTCTGCGGGCTAGGGTTTCCCTTCCAGCCATTTGTTCGCGGCATCATGTACTATTACGGGATTGATTTCCATGATCTATCCCCCAATTCCTTTCTCAACATCTCGACATTCATAGTCGTGTGCGAGGCCTTTCTCCGCGTTCTGCCGCACTTCGGCTTATGGCTGAAAGTTTTTAATGTAAAGCCCAAAGTAGTGAGCGGCGAGCATGCCGAATGCGGAGGCGCCATGGTGAGCAAGATGCCCAATGTCACATGGCCGATAGGGACTTTCAATGATTCCGTCAAGGAGTGGCAGCAGCAGTGGTTTTACATCATCGAGCCGCATGGCAAGGAGTGGACCACAATTTCGGAGTTCAGATTCGGTGCCCCCCTGCGACTTATGTCATGGCACGAGAAGGGCCTGAGCTGGGCTTCCTCTAACGAGCTATCAGAGCTCCAGACGCGCGTCCAAGACATGGAAGACAAGAGCGTCAAGCTCGTCAATGTAGTCCAGGTGATGTTGGTTCGCCGGATTCTACCATGTCAACACCGAGCTTGCAATCTATGGGAGTTCGACCCGGCCAAGCACCAGACCCTATCAGAGCTCTTTGGCTCTACACACAAGGACATCTGGAAGGTGCTTTTCAAGTCTGGCAAAGCGTGGCCGGACTCCACCGAGGACAGCGGATACCAACCATCCCACCTCGCAAGTTCGGTAAGCAACTGAATCTTTGATAATTCATGCATTCTATCCGTACATCCTCAGGGAGACACTTAACGTATTTCCCATCATTTTTCCTAGGGCTGGGCAAAGAAGGCGGGGCGAATCTACTGTCCTGCCCCTCTGCCAGAAGAACTGGCCAGCCCACTCTTGACGAAGATGCTGGTCCCGGTGCCATATAAAGTGCCAAAGAAAAAGACCAAGAAGGAGGCCAAGAAGACCAGGGGCAGCCTTCGTCGTCGTGGTACCACAGACACAAAATCCGAAGACTCTAATGCCCATTCTCCTCCGAAGAGGACGGGGAGGAGGAGGACGAATCCCCCGCAGGGGTAAAGAAGAAAAGAACGGCCTCCAGCTCCTTGTAGGCCGGTTCGCCTAAGAGGGAAAAAAACTCTTCTTCAAGAGGAGTCGATCGGCGCCACCGATAGCAGCCCGGAGTGGATCCCAGGGCCGAGCCCTTGGTGAACTCGTAAGCATAAAATCCAAACACACACATGCGTTCGGACTTGTCATGGCATCACATTCTAATCTGAGCCGTGCTTTTCTTTTTCAGTCCGGCGAAGCCCCGCACCGAGCAATCCTTGTCAGAAGATCTGCTGGGTTCAGACGCTATGGGGAGCGGGACACCCCTGAAGGCCTCTTCTTCCAAATGTAGGAACGAAACTGAGGTTTCGTCCCAGAAGGACCCTGGCCACGGAGGGGTGGAGAAGGTCGCGAAAGCTGCGCCAGGAGGCCATACTTCTGGGGCCGGTTACATGAGAGAGAAAAATGCCATGGGTGTCGACGACGGAGGTCATCTTGAATCCGGACCCAAGCCGGACACGACTCTAGAGACCCATAAGGTTCCCGAGTCCCATCCGCCAGCCGCCTCTATTCAATCAGGGGCGCCGGGTACTTTATTGGCGGCGCTGAAGGGTGCCTCCATCGTTGATGAACACCGTGCCCTCATGGGTGCGGTGATTGAGAAGATTTAGTCGTTGAGAGTGGACTGAACGAATTTTGTGTCAGCCTCATAAGAGGCTTTGAGGTATGTTTTATGAGTTCTTGGGAAAATGTCATGGTATAGATAGTAGCCCCTGATACATTGTTCGGTGAAAGAGAGAACCGGACATGGGATCTAATTCATTTTCGCAGGAGACTCACTTGATGATATTTATCACTCTTTTTAATCAGTAGGTATCTGTAGCGACTGCGGCCTCTCAAGTTGAGGAAGTATCCGGCCTGAGGCGTAGTCTGAAGCGGGCCGAAGGAGAACTTAGCCAAGTGAAGAGACAACTGGAGGATAATCAAGGTATGTAGAAACCTTGTTTATGTAGCACAAAAGGATGAGTGTGCATAATGACAATCTTTTGATAATGTGCACTAGGGGCGTTGGCCGAAATTGAGACCCTGAAGAAGGCTTTGGCCGAAGCCGAGAGGAAAGAAGCCGCAGAGCAGGTGCTCCGTGAGAAGCACGAGGCTAGAGTTATTGAGGCTGAGCGAGAGCTTCAAGAGGCCGTGCAGAAATGCGAGACCCTGGAGCAGAGTTTAGCAGGAAAAGAATCCGAACTGTCCCAGGCTCGCCAAGCCGCAAGTGATGCCCGGGGCGAAACCCAAGGTGCCCTGAAGGAAATCCAGGAGGTGAGGAAGATTGCGGCTGGTAAGGCTTTTTCTATAATAAGCAAGTATAGGAAATGAGAAAATCAAATTTGACAATCTTGAGTTTGGATGTATACATGGGTATTTGCAGAGCTGCCGCGCAGCATATCTGATGTTGCCCAATTCTACCAAGCCAAAGGGGGGAATACTGCGGATAAGCTCTTCTGGATGCAGTATCCGGCGCTGAATTATCCGGTGCCCTTCTTGGATCAGCTGAAGCAGCTGGTCGAGCTGCACAAGGCGGCCGAATTAGCCATGAAGGATTTAATTATCCAGCTATGGCCTGCTGAGCCGATTCCAAGCAGCTTCTTCAGGCTCGTGAAGCGGCTTGTAGGTCCCTTCCCTCGACTCGAAGTCATCAAGCGGTCGGTCTGCATAGAGGGTGCGCGAATGGCCTTCGCCAGTGCCAAGGTGCATTGGGGGAAGATGGATGCGGAGAAGCTGATGACCGAGGGATCGCCGGAGGGGAAGGAACACCGCAAGCCCGAACTGTATTATGAAGGTGTCTTGAAAGGAGCCCGCCTTGCGGCGGAGCAATGCACCAAGGACATTATATTTCCATGAATACGGTCGAGTTCGTCCGTTGTAATATTTGAACAAGAGCATTCTTTTTTTGAGGGTTAAGACAGTAGGAAAGGCTCCTACTGCATGTATATATAAGAACCAATAATAGTTACATGGTGATTTTTACAAAGGTGTAGGGAGGGTTAGATCCAAAGCACAACCCTAGTTATGCTGTGGAAGACTTTGCAAGAAGGAAGAGACAACATGTCTCTTGTTATCAGGTAATCTATATCTAATATTGCTAGTCTTCTTTGAACCTATTGAACCATGAAGAAATGGAGGGTGACACATGTCTAAAGTAATTATTATTGCGCTCCTTCCAAAGGCTCCATGCAGCAGTGAGAAATATCTCCATGATCATTTTGTGTGGGTGTTGTGTTTTTAAGTTCTCCACCAGCTTCAACCTATCTCCTTGCACAGCCCAAGATATACTTAGTAAGCGCCAACATTCCTTGCTAAAGGTGCAATGAAAGAAGAGATGCTCCACCGTTTCCTCGACATGATGCCCGCAAAGCAAGCAGTCAAGATTGGCGCCAATATTGTAGTGTCGCCGCTTGAGCATGTTCCTTGTGTTGAGCCAGTCAGAAAGCAAAAACCAACCAAAGACTTTGATTTTGGGTATGCATTTAGTCTTCCAGAGCCACTTGAAAGCCACGTGTGCAACCACATCCCGAAAAACAAACTGGTAGTAGGCTGTTGTTTTGAACACAGTTGATCCCCAACAATAGGACCAAACATCATCTTGATCTTCCAATACCACCGCAGCCATATCAGTTTGGAGGAGCTTGAGTTCGTCATGGGCTTGCAGCGAGAGTGGTAGCTGAAAGGTCTCGTGAAGGGTGTGGGCAGTCAAAAACCCTTGCACAGACAAGTCCTCATTAAGGGCATAAGAGAAAGCTCGTGGATATTGTTCTGCCAAGATGGACTGGTTCCAGTTGTCTTTCCAGAATAGGACAGAAGCGCCACAATTGACTTGCACCTGAGTGATGCCACGATAGATCGTCATAAGATTTACTAGGTCACGCCACCAGAAAGAGCCACAACTATCAGTTGCATGCGGGATGGACTCAATATAGTATGTTTCCCAGATGAGCCAAACCCAGGGAATATCCATTTTGTTGTAGAATTTATGCAGAAATTTGAGCAAAAGCGCGTCATTTTGAATTTTAAGGTCAAGGACACCCAAAGCACCACACTTTTTTGGGTCGACACACCATGTTCTAGGCTGCCAAGGAGTTCTTTTTATCTCCATCTGCCGTTCGTTTGTTCCAAAGACACTGTCTGCGGATTTTATCTAATTGAGCAAGTATTTTTGGTGGCAATCTGAGAGTCCCCATGGGATAGATGGCCAGCGAGGTGATGAGCGAGTTTACCAGTGCTAGCTTGCCAGCGTAGGACATTAGGGACATCGCAGCCGTGATTTTCCTTTCAGCTTTGCAGACGAACGGCGTCAGATCAAGGACCGAGGGACGGGTGGTGCCAAGGGGCAGACCAAGATAAGTGAAATGCATTCTAGCCTGCGTGCATCCAAAAAGGTTGGCCAGCTCATTGCACTTGCTCGGCGGCGTGTTGATTGACACAAGTGTGGATTTATGGAAGTTGATTTTTAGGCCAATAGAAGTGGCATAATCTTCGAGGATCAGTTTGATCTTTGCTGCTTGGTCCATGCAGGCCGGAAGGACAATAATTGTGTCGTCGGCATACTGAATTACGGGGTATTTAGCGTCACCAGTAGGAGGGATGGGATGTTTGATCAACTCCTGCTCAAGTGCTGCATTAATAGCACTCTAAAGTAGATCAGTGGCAAGGACGAAGATTAGAGGAGACATCGGATCACCTTGGCGAACCCCACATTTACATTCAAACTGTCGTCCTGGCACCCCATTTAGTAACACAGAAGATTTACCCAACGAAAAGATGCTATCCATCCAAGCCAACCATTTAGGTGGGAAACCCATTTTCTTCAAGATTAGGAGCATGGCAGAGTACTCAACCGTGTCAAACGCCTTCGCAAAATCTAGTTTGAGGAGGACAATTTCTCGTTTGGAGGCCTGACACTGGTGAATGTATTCGAATGCCCAGGCAAGGCAGTCATGGATCGATCTGCCACGGAGGAAACCATATTGGTTTCAGTGCACATTCCGAGGATGATTTTTTGAAGCCGATTCGCCAGAATTTTAGTGATTAACTTCAGGCAGCAGTTAAGGAGCATGATCGGCCGGAAATCATTAACATATTCAGGCGAGTTAACCTTGGGGATCAGTGTGATAAAACCTGCATTAATGCTTTCAAGATTAAGGCCGCCTTGATGAAACTCAACACAGAGAAGATAAAAATCATGTTTAATGATTGGCCAGCATGCTTTTAAGAAGGCTCCATTAAAGCCATCAGGGCCAGGGGCCCGATCGGGTGGCATTTCAGAAACCACATCATCAATTTCTTTACGTGTGAATGGTGCAATGAGATCCGAGAAATCCACATACTCCCTTAGCAAGGTTTCTAAGTTAAACTTCATTGGCTGAGGATTTGCTTTCCCCATTCTACCTTTGAAAGCTTCAAATAAAATGGACTCCTTCCCGGCATGGTCATTGACTTCCACTCCATCAGTGGTTTTGAGCGAACTAATGCAGTTTCTTCTGAAGCATTCTGTGGCAACGGTTTGGAAAAACTTGGAATTTTTGTCTCCAAAGTGAATCCGTCTGATTGTACACCTCTTTTTCCAATAATCTTTTTGGTATTGCAGGAGGCGAAGCAAGTGTTTTTTGAGAATGCGTCGAAAGTTTCTTTCTGGAGTGGTAAGAATCTGACGGTCCTCAGTATTATCAAGCTCCAAGAGTGCTTTATTGGTTTTTTCAACAACTATTTTAAGGCAAGAAATATTCTTACTCCATTGCTTGAGAGCGTGACGGACTGCCTTGAGCTTTTGCCCTATCCTTGCCGCGCAATTATGGTTTTTATTAAATCTGATGGGTTTGTTCCAAGCTTGTTCGACAACCTCCATAAAACCAAGGTGAGCAATCCAATATGATTCGAACCTGAAGAGTTTACTTTTTGGGATTGAAGTTTGGATGACCACAGAACATGGTGTATGGTCAGAAACAGGTTTACCTAGAGGATTCACCAAGGTGTTAGGGAAATAAGTAGTCCAATTCAACGTGGTGAAGAACCAATTGAGTTGCTCAAGGAGTGGCTGAAGCTGCATATTCGACCAAGTATAAGCACGTCCCTTGATGGGTAATTCAGTGAGATTTTGTTCCCGAATAAAGTCGTTGAAAGTGAACATGTCATGGACATTTGCACCTGGTTTGTTGCGATTATCAGGTGAGCGAATGTATTTGAAATCGCCCAGTAGTAACCAGTCTTCAGCAGAGGGTATATTCAAATCAAAGAGCCAGTTTGTAAACGTGACACGATGCTCACCGTGACACGAGCCATAGACATTAACAAGCTTCCAACAATGATAGGACTGCGTGGAGGTAAATTCGACGCCTAACGCAAACTGCTCAGATAAAAAGACCCGTCACATAAAGATACTGCTATTCCATACCGTGACTATCCCACCTGACGCACCTTGTGAGGGTATGTACGCAAACTGATCAAAACGCCAAGGGAGTATAGATTTCAAAACAGCAGAATCAAAGGAAGGCATTTTTAGATTCCTACAAACATATGATCGCGCAACCACTCCCATTGATTGCATTACCAAGCGCTAAGTGTTTATCGGGCGCATTAAGACCACGTACATTCCACATTGATAAAGTAGCTAAGTTTCGGGAATGAAGAAAGCAAAAATAAGCAAATCAAACTACTCTTCATAGAGGGCCGAACTAGAGAGTTCCTTAACAGGTATCGCGCAGAGATTCATGCCAATTGCCTGCATTGTAGGGATTGATGTGGGTGGAGGAACTTATATCGTCTATTGCTTTCTCGTATGAATGTTTTTCATCCTATGCGGCCGTTGTATATAATAATTCTGAGAGTCGGCCAGTCGTCGGCTTCCGCCCCCATGTATTGAGTATGGGGGTGTTCGGGATAAACCTGAGCACTCTTTATCCCAGTTTTGGGTCTCTAAAGGAGGTGTTCAACATAGCGAACCAGGCAATAGGACTGTAGGGCTTTATCGCTCTCACTTAGCCATAGGAGTTGTTTCGAGGATGGTAGGCGCAGCCCCTAGTGTTCGGAAGTCCGCACGAGGGGCTCTATAAGCGCCTGATCGGGGAAGGTCGATCCGTGGCACGCTGCATTGGTTATAGCATTATGTGGAAGAAATCCTTAAAGATTTTAGAACCTCTCGAACAGCTGACCAGCTCTCGCTACATCATGACAGTCAGTTTTCGGCTTTCTCTACTGAGGTGCTCGTCCGGAAGAACTGGGACACTATCGCAGCAGTTCTCCCAGTGCTACCTTATCCGATATAGCGGAACGTAAGGTACCAAAACATAGGAGCCGGGCAAACCCAACTATTCACCCAAGACATGATTCAGAGCTGATGCATATAATGCTATAAGTTCGGGATGCCGAACTACTGTGAAGGTGTTCGGACTTTTTTACCGGAATACGGGCATGATGAAGCCCCTAGCATATTAACCCATATCGTGATAAGCAGCCACCTTTTAACAAAGGAATTTTAAATAAGAATAGTAACAAGTGAGCATCATATAAATCCACATGTTGTATTTGAGTAATACGTCAATTCTTATGAGTACAGATGATGTGATAAAAATAAATATGATTGTGAAACCTGCTGATACCAGGCGTGCGGGAGTTGTGTTCGGATCCGGGCTGTAGTCGGATGATTACGGGGGAATATCTAGAGATTCCCTGACGCGCTCGAACTGTTCCCACGCCTTCCATCATAACCTACATAGAGGTGAACCTGTAAAGAAAACGTAAGAAATGGTTTTGCGCCATCTGGCGGTTGAGCCGCAGCGTGTGGCTTGTTCTATCCTTTTCCGGAGTGTTTTTAATTTATCTCCGGGCGGGCCGGCTATCCTGCCGCACAGTAGTTTGGATTGCTTTGGTGATGTCCAGGAGCTTTGCCTTCGACTCGAGGTTCGACTGTAAGGTGTCGTTCCTTGCTCCTGCTATTAAAGTGGTGGTAGACTGTTCGGCCGGGAGGGGGAATTTGTTTCTGCCATTAACCATGATGACGCCACACGGACCGGGCATCTTTAGTTTACGGTAGGCATAGTGTGGCACCGTGTTGAACCGAGCGAATGCGATTCGTCCGAGTAGTACCTGATGGTCGCTGCGAAAGGGGACAATGTCAAAGACTAAGTCTTCGATACGGTGATTGTCCGGAGATCCGAAGACCACTTCCAGTGTGATATAGCCCGTGCAACAGGCCTCTGCACCTGGTATGATACCTTTAAAGGTGGTTTTTGTGGGCTTGATCCTTGAAGGGTTGATGCCCATTTTGCGCACTGTATCCTGGTAAAGCAGGTTCAGGCTGATGCCTCCGTCCATAAGGACTTGTGTGAGGTGGAATCCTTCAATGATGGGGTCGAGGACCAATGCGGCCGAACAGCTATGACGGATACTAGTAGGATGGTCCCTACGATCGAAGGTGATCGGGCAAGAGGACCATGGGTTGAACTTTGGGTCGATTGTATAAACCTCCCTTAGTGCACGTTTCCACTTGGGAATGTGGCTTGCGCATATCATATTCAGCGTTTTCACTTGGGGAGGGAATTTCATCTTTCCTCCTATATTTGGTGATCGGGGCTCTTCGTCGTCGTTGCCGCTTTGAGACCCCTTCCCCTTGTTTTCGGCGTCTGACCTACCGGCTTGTGTGAAGACCCAGCATTCTCTATTGGTGTGGTTGGCTGGTTTTCTAGGGGTGCCATGAATTTGGCATGGACGGTCGAGTATGCGGTTAAAACTGGACGGGGCTGGATTGTTTTTGTTGAATGGTTTCTTCCGCTGACCGGCCTTGGAGCCACCGAATCCGGCATTGACTGACGTGTCTTCAGCATTATCGCCATTTTTTTGGTGCTTGTGTTTGTTGCGCCGTGATTTGTCGTTGCTATCTTTAGCTTACGTTGTGCCTGGATTGCTTGCTGTATTGTTGCTGCGGCCAACCAGCTATCCTCGCCCGCACGAAAGCGAGTCATGAGTGTTGTGAGAGCTGCCATGGACTTTGGCCTTTCCTGACCGAGATGTCAGGCAAGCCATTCGTCATGGATGTTATGTTTAAAGGCCGCTAGGGCTTCGGCATCCGGACAGTCAACAATTTGGTTCTTTTTGGTTAGGAACCGGGTCCAAAATTCCTGGCTGACTCTCCGGGCTGCTGGGTTATGTGACTTAGATCATCAGCATCCGGTGGGGGCACGTAAGTGCCCTGGAAGTTATCAAGGAATGCGTCTGCCAGGTTCTCCCAATTCCTGATGGAGTTTGCCGGCAAGCTATTCAGCCAATGCCGAGCCGGTCCCTTTAGTTTTAGTGGGAGGTACTTGATGGCGTGTAGATCATCTCCGTGGGCCATGTGAATGTGAAGAAAAAATCTTCTATCCATACCGCGGGGTCTGTTATGCCATCGTATGATTCATTCACGGGTTTAAATCCTTCCAGGAATTCATGATCCATTACTTCATAAGTGAAGCATAGGGGATGTGCAGCGCCTCTATGCCGGGCTACATCCCGGCGTAGTTCAAATGAGTCCGGTCTATTGTATTCGGCCCGGCCGGACTTTAGTTTATTGTATCCAGCGTGACGGTCATCATCACGTCTTGTGGCGCGCCCCCGTGATCTGTAGATCGATCTTGACTGTCCTGCTTTGTTTTCCAATACTTCTCGCAGGTCCTTCGTGTAGCCCCGGGCCTTGGTATTATCATTTGATTGGCCACGGGGTGCGGTCTGGACTTTGGACTGGTACGCCGTTTTGTCGCCGCCATGGGGTAGCCGGTCAGCCGCATCATGCGCTGGTAGTGTGGGCTTTAAAGCCTCCTCCTCGAGTTGAGGTAGCAGCCTGCACTTTGGGTAGCTTTTGCTAGGGCGTTCGAGTCCGTATTCCTCGGCAGCTAGGACATCATCCATCATCGCTTAGCGATCTTAATCAGCTTGAAGCATTGCCGCTTTTCTTGAGCTTTTGCGTAGCTATAAGCTGGCGTTTAAATCGCTCCTGCTCGATGGGATCCTCCGACATGATTAATTCTTCATCGCTAAGGCTCACTTCGTCTTCGGAGAGAGGCATGTAATTATCATCCTCTGATTCTCCATCAGTTGCCTATTCTTTAGGGCTAGCTTGCCCATCCTCTTGCTCGGCCATCTCGAAGCCTGGCTGGGCAGGATTGTCTTCATCTTCGGCACCATCCGGATTATTATCTCTTGTGCCGGTATCACTGTTTTTGCTGTGCCGGGGCTTGGAGCGGCGCCGATGACGCCGGTGTCTAGATTGCTTCCCCGAGGGGTTATCTTCCGTTGCCTCATCGCCATTGTTTTCTTTAGGGTGTCTACCATATAAATATCATATGATGAGGTGGCGGTCTAGCGCCCTGTAGGCGGTGGTTCCCGTTCTTCTCCTGCATCATCGTCCATGCCGTCGATGTCTTCGGAGTCGAAGTCAAGCACGTCAGTTAAATCATCGAAATTGGCTATAAAGTGGGTGGTGGGTGGGGGACGAATTTATTCGTCGTCTGCTCCCCACTCGAGCCGGACATAGTTCAGCCAAGAATCTCCTGACAAGGACAGTGACCTTAATGAGTTCAGCACGTCACCCAGGGGGGAGTAATGAAAGATATCCGCGGCGGTGAACTCCATGATGGGTGCCCAATATGATTCGATAGGCACGGACGCATGCGGTTCGGATCCTGCAGCGGGAGACAAGTCCGGGGGTCCAATAACGCCACTCTCACAGGAGGTGGTGTCAGTGTTCGGCTCCGACGCTGATGAGTGTGCGGCCTCCGTGACGGGGTCCATCCACCCGTCCTTGGAAGGCACGATATGCTCCAGATTGATTCCCGGTGCCAACGCGGGTGCGATCTCCCGAATACTGTCCGACGGCAGATCAAAGTCATGTCCATCGTGACTGTTCGACGCACCTGTCACGGGCTCGAATCCGTCGAAGATCAAGTCTCCATGGATGTCGGCTGTATAGTTTAAGCTTCCAAACCTAACCTAACGGCCAGGGGCGTAGCTGTTGATCTGCTCCAGATGGCCAAGCGAGTTGGCCCGCAGTATGAAGCCGCCGAATACGAAGATCTGTCCAGGAAGGAAAACCTCCCCCTAGACCGCATCGTTGAAGATGATCGAGGGAGCCATCAAGCCTTATCGCGACGGCACAGTGGAACTCTCAATGAAAGCACCAATGTCGGTGTCAAAACCGACGGATCTCGGGTAGGGGGTCCCGAACTGTGCGTCTAAGGCTAATGGTAACAGGAGGCAGGGGACAAGATGTCTACCCAGGTTCGGGCCCTCTCGATGGAGGTAATACCCTACTTCCTGCTTGATTGATCTTGATGATATGAGTATTACAAGAGTTGATCTACCACGAGATCATAGAGGCTAAACCCTAGAAGCTAGCCTATGATTATGATTGTTGTTGTCCTACGGACTAAACCCTCCGGTTTATATAGACACCGGAGGGGGCTAGGGTTACACAGAGTCGGTTACGGAGAAGGAAATCAACATCCGAATATCCAAGCTTGCCTTCCACGCAAAGGAGAGTCCCATCCGGACACGGGACAGAGTCTTCAATCTTGTATCTTCATAGTCCAACAGTCCGGCCAAAGTATATAGTCCGGCTGTCCAAGGACCCCTTAATCCAGGACTCCCTCATAGACCATGATGAACCTACGAACTATGAGGAAGAGATGATGAGCCCAGATTCCATGAAATGGCTTGAGGCCATTAAATCTGAGATGGGATCCATGTATGAGAACAAAGTGTGGACTTTGGTGGAGTTGCCCGATGATCGGCAAGCCATATTGTATAAATGGATCTTCAAGAGGAAGACAGACGCTGATAGTAGTGTTACTATCTACAAAGCTCGACTTGTCGCAATTTTTTTTTCAACAAGTTCAAGGTGTTGAATACGATGAGATTTTCTCACTCGTATTGATGCTTAAGTTTGTCCGAATCATGTTAGCAATTGCCACATTTTATGAAATCTGGCAAATGGATGTCAAAACTGCATTCCTTAATGGATTTATTAAAGAAGAGTTGTATATCATACAACCAGAAGGTTTTGTCAATCCTAATGGTGCTAACAAAGTGTACAAGCTCTAGTGATCCATCTGTGGACTGGTGCAAGCATCTCGGAGTTGGAATATACACTTTGATGAGTTGATCAAAGCATATAGTTTTATACAGACTTGCGGTGAAGCCTGTATTTATAGGAAAGTGAGTGGGAGCACTACAACATTTCTCACAAAGTATATGTGAATGACATATTGTTGATCAGAAATAATGTAGAATCTTTTGTAAAGCATAAAGTAGTATTTGAAAGGAGTTTTTGAAAGAAAGACCTCGGTGAAGCTGCTTACACATTGAGCATCAAGATCTATAGAGATAGATCAAGACGCTTGATAAGATTTTTCAATGAGTATTTACCTTGACAAGTTTTTGAAAGAGTTCAAAATGGATCAGTCAAAGAAGGAATTCTTGTCTGTATTACAAGGTGTGAAGTTGAGTAAGACTCAAAACCCGACCATGGCAGAAAATAGAAAGAGATTGAAAAGTCATTCCCTATGCCTCAGTCATAGGTTCTATAAAGTATGCTATGCTGTGTACCAGACCTATTGTATACCTTGCTCTGAGTTTGGCAAGGGAGTACAATTTTAATCTAGGATTAGATCACTGGACAGCGGTCAAGAATATCCTTAGTGAGGACTAAGGAGATGTTTCTCGATTATGGAGGTGATAAAAGAGTTCATCGTAAAGAGTTACATCGGTGCAAGCTTTTACACCGATCCAGATGACTCTAAGTCTCAATCTAGATACATATTGAAAGTGGGAGCAATTAGCTATAGTAGCTCCGTGCAGAGCATTGTAGACATAGAATATTTGCAAAATACATACGGCTCTAAATGTGACAGACCCGTTGACTAAACTTCTCCCACGAGCAAACATGATCATACCTTAGTACTCTTTGGGTGTTAATCACATAGAGATGTGAACTAGATTATTGACTCTAATAAACCCTTTGGGTGTTGGTCACATGACGATGTGAACTATGGATGTTAATCACATACAAATGTGAATATTGGTGTTAAATCACATGATGATGTGAACTAGATTATTGACTCTAGTGCAAGTGGGAGGCTGAAGGAAATATGCCCTAGAGGCAATGATAAAGTTATTATTTATTTCCTTATTTCATGATAAATGTTTATTATCCATGCTAGAATTGTATTAACCGGAAACATAATACATGTGTGGATACATAGACAAACATAGTGTCACTAGTATGCCTCTACTTGACTAGCTTGCTAATCAAAGATGGTTAAGTTTCCTAACCATAGACATGAGTTGTCATTTGATTAACGGGATCACATCATTAGGAGAATGATGTGATTGGCTTGACCCATTCCGTTAGCTTAGCACTTGATCGTTTAGTATGTTGCTATTGCTTTCTTCATGACTTATACATGTTCCTATGACTATGAGATTATGCAACTCCCATTTTACTGGAGGAACACTTTGTGTGCTACCAAACGTCACAACGTAACTGGGTGATTATAAAGGTGCTCTACAGGTGTCTCCGACGGTACTTGTTGAGTTGGCGTATTTTGAGATTAGGATTTGTCACTCCGATTGTCGAAGAGGTATCTCTGTCTGAGAGGTATCTCTGGGCCCTCTCGGTAATGCACATCACTATAAGCGTTGCAAGCAATGTGACTAATGAGTTAGTTGCGGGATGATGCATTACATAACGAGTAAAGAGACTTGCCGGTAACGAGATTGAACTAGGTATTGAGATACCGACAATCGAATCTCGGGCAAGTAACATACCGATGACAAAGGGAACAACGTATGTTGTTATGCGGTTCGACTGATAAAGATCTTCGTAGAATATGTGGGAGCCAATATGAGCATCCAGGTTCCGCTATTGGTTATTTACCGGAGATGTGTCTCGGTCATGTCTACATAGTTCTCGAACCCATAGGGTCCGCACGCTTAACGTTCGGTGACGATTTATATTATGAGTTTGATGCAACGAAGGTAGTTCGGAGTCTCCGATGATATCGGGGACATGACAAGGAGTCTCGAAATGGTCGAGACATAAAGATCGATATATTGGACGACTATATTCGGACATCGGAAAGGTTCCGAGTGATTCGGGTATTTATCGGAGTACCGGAGAGTTACGGGAATTCGCCGGGGAGTATATGGGCCTTATTGGGCTTTAGGGAAAAGAGAGAGTGCAGGCTGCGCGCCCCCCAAAGGCCTAGTCCGAATTGGACTAGGGGGAGGGGCTGGGCCCCCCTCCTTTCTTCTCTTCTCTTTTCCCTTTCCTTGACTCCTACTCCTACTTGGAAGGGGAGGGGGAATCCTACTCCCGGTGGGAGTAGGACTCCTCCAGGGTGCGGTGCCCCCTCTCCAGGGTGCGGTGCCCCCTCCAGGGTGCCGGCCCTCTCCCCTCCTCCACTCCTTTATATATGGGGGCAGGGGGCACCTCTAGACACAAGTTGATCTGTTGATCTCTCCCAGCCGTGTGCGGTGCCCCCTCCACCATATTCCACATCGATCATATCGTAGCGGTGCTTAGGCGAAGCCCTGCGTCGGTAGTAACATCATCACTGTCATCACGCCGTCGTGCTGACGGAACTCTCTCGTGAAGCTCTTCTGGATCGGAGTTCACAGGACATCATCGAGTTGAACGTGTGCTGAACTCGAAGGTGCCGTATGTTCGGTACTTGGATCGGTCGGATCATAAAGACGTACGACTACATCAACCGTGTTGTGCTAACGCTTCCGCTTTTGGTCTATGAGGGTACGTGGACGACACTCTCCCCTCTCGTTGCTATGCATCACCATGATCTTGCGTGCGCGTAGGAAATTTTTTGAAATTACTACGTTCCCCAACAACTTCTTCCAGTGATCTGCCTCACCTTTGAAATGCTTGCCTTTCTTACGACATTGATGGTTGGTCAGAAGAAATCGACGATGTCCCAGGTACACATTCTTCCTGCATTTGTCCAAATATATACTTTCGGTGTCATCTAAACAGTGCGTGCATGCGTGTGATGAACCACAAGTATAGGGGATCTATCATAGTCCTTTCGATAAGTAAGAGTGCCGAGCCCAACGACGAGCTGAAGGAAATGACAAGCGGTTTTCAGCAAGGTATTCTCTGCAGGCACTGAAATTATCGGTAACAGGTAGTTTTGTGATAAGATAATTCGTAATGAGTAACAAGTAACAAGAGTAACTAAGGTGCAACAAGGTGGACCAATCCTTTTTGTAGCAAAGGACAACCCTAGACAAACTCTTATATAAAGCAAAGCGCTCCCGAGGACACATGGGAATTATTGTCAAGTTAGTTCTAATCATGCTCATATGATTCGCGTTCGTTACTTTGATAATTTGATATGTGGGTGGACCGGTGCTTGGGTGCTGCCCTTCCTTGGACAAGTCTCCCACTTATGATTAACCCCTCTCGCAAGCATCCGCGACTTCGAAAGAAGAATTAAGGTAAATCTAACCATAGCATGAAACATATGGATCCAAAGCATCCCCTTAATAAGCAACACATAAACTAGGGTTTAAGCTTCTGTCACTCTAGCAACCCATCATCTACTTATTACTTCCCAATGCCTCCCCCTAGGCCCAAATCATGGTGAAGTGTCATGTAGTCAACGTTCACATAACACCACTAGAGGAGAGACAACATACATCTCATAAAAATATCAGTACCAAATTCGCATGATTACTTATAACAAGACTTCCCCCATGTCCTCAGGCACAAACGTAACTACTCACAAAGTATATTCATGTTCATAATCAGAGGAGTTTTAATTATCATTAAGGATCTAAACATATGATCTTCCACCGAATAAACCAACTAGCATCAACTACAAGGAGTAATCAACACTACTAACAACCCACAGGTACCAACCTGAGGTCTTGAGACAAAGATCGGATACAAGAGATGAACTAGGGCTTGAGAGGAGTTGGTGCCGGTGAAGATTTTGATGGAGATTGACCCCCTCTCGATGAGAGGGTCGATGGTGATGATGAAGGTGATGATTTCCCCCTCCCGCAGGGATGTTTCCCTAGCAAAACAGCTTCGCCTGAGACCTAGATTGGTTTCACCCAGGTTCCACCTCGGGACGGCGGCGCTTCATCCCAAAAGCTTCCTTATGATTTTTTCTGGGTCAAAACACACGATATAGCAAAAGATGGGCGCCGGGGGCCTGCCAGGGGGCCCACAAGACCAGAGGGCGCGCCGTCCACCCTTGTGGATGGCAGGTGCCCCTCCTCCGGTGCTTTCTTCGCCCAATATTTTTGATATATTCCAAAAATATTCTCCGTGAAGTTTCAGGACTTTTGGAGTTGTGCAGAATAGGTCTATAGTATTTGTTCCTTTTCCAGTCCAGAATTCCAGCTGTCAGCATTCTCCCTCTTCATGTAAGCCTTATAAAATAACAGAGAAAAGGCATAAGTATTGTGATATAATGCGAAATAACAGCCCATAATGCAATAAATATCAATATAAAAGCATGATGCAAAATGGACGTATCAACTCCCTCAAGCTTAGACATCGCTTGTCCTCAAGCGATAGCCGAAATCGAAAAATATGTCCACATGTTTAGAGATAGAGGTGTTGATAAAATAAAATACGGACATGAGGGCATCATGATCATTTTTAGAACAACAACATATATTTTCATATAATTCCTTATGCTAAAGTAACAATTCATTCACAAGGTAAAGTATGAATCAAAAACTTCATTGAAAACTAACAAGCTATGATCTCAGTCACTGAAGCAATTGCAATTTATCATAACATCGGAAAGAGTCAATATAAGAGCTTTTCAGCAAGTCCACATACTCAACTATCATTTAGTCTTTTACAATTGCTAACACTCACAAGATACTTATGGGTATAAAGTTTCAATCGGACACAGAGAAAGATAGGGGCTTACAGTTTTGCCTCCCAACCTTTTACCTCAAGGGTAATGTCAACAATAGTACTTTATGAAAACCTACATCCAAGTGGTCTCCTCGTGTCTCTTTCAGACTACTTTTAATTTTCCTAATATTTTAAATATTCCAAAACGGAGAAAAATTATTATTAGAATAGTTTTGGAGTCGGTTTACTTACCGTACCACATACCTATTCCTTTTTGGAGTCTGAAACATTCTGGAAAATATCCCTTATGTACTCCTTCGGTGTTATGGTATTGATTATATTGGTCTCAATATTTATGGGATTACCTGAGATATAATGTTTGATTCTTTGACCTTTTACCACCTTCGGATTTGTGCCTTTGGCGTTGTTGATTTTTATGGCACTGGAACAATAGGCCTCCTCGATAATGTAAGGACCTTACCATTTAGAGAGAAATTTTCCTGCAAAAAGTCTTAAACGAGAGTTGTATAGCAAAACATGATCACCTACATTAAACTCACGCTTTTGTATCCTCTTGTCATGCCATCTTTTAACTTTTTATTTAAACAACTTGGTATTCTCATAGGCTTGGGTTCTCCATTCATCAAGTGAGCTAATGTAAAATAACCACTTCTCAACGACAAGTTTGAAATCATAGTTTAGCTCTTTGATTGCCCAATAAGCTTTATGTTCTAGTTCAAGAGGTAAGTGACAAGCATCTCCATAAACCATTTTATATGGAGACATACCCATAGTTTTTTATAAGAAGTTCTATAAGCCCATAATGCATCATCAAGTTTCTTAGACCAATTCTTTCTAGATCTATTAACAGTATTTTGCAAAATTAATTTAATCTCTCTATTGCTCAATTCTACTTGTCCACTAGACTGAGGATGATATGGAGATGCAATTCTATGGTTGACATCATATTTAGCAAGCATTTTACGAAAAGTACCATGAATAAAATGTGAACCACCACCAGTCATTAAATATCTAGGGACTCCAAACCTCGGAAAGATAACTTCTTTAAGCATCTTAATAGAAGTGTTATGATCAGCACTACTGGTTGGAATAGCTTCTACCCACTTAGTAACATAATCAACAACAACTAGAATATGTGTATACCCATTGGAGGAAGGAAAAGGTCCCATATAATCAAAGCCCCAAACATCAAATGGTTCAATAACAAGTGAATAATTCATAGGCATTTCCTGACGTCTACTAATATTACCAATTCTTTGGCATTCATCACAAGACAAGACAAACTTACGAGCATCTTTGGAGAGAGTGGGCCAATAAAAATTGGATTGCAATACCTTATGTGCAGTTCTATCTCCAGCGTGGTGTCCTCTGTAAGCCTCGGAGTGACACTTGCGTAGGATCTGTTCTTGTTCATGCTCAGGTACACAACGTCTAATAACACCATCTACTCCTTATAAAGGTGTGGGTCATCCCAAAAGTAATGTCTTAAATCACAGAAAAACTTTTTCTTTTGCTGGTATGTGAAACTAGGTGGTATAAATTTAGCAACAATGTAATTAGCATAATCAACATACCAAGGATTATTATGAGAAGCATTTATGACAGCTAATTGTTCATCAGGAAAGCTATCATCAATAGGCAGTGGGTCATCAAGAACATTTTATAACCTAGACAAGTTGTCTGCAACGGGGTTCTCAGCTTCCTTTCTATCAATAATATGCAAATCAAATTCTTGTAACAAGAGAACCCATCTAATAAGTCTAGGTTTAGCATTTTTCTTTTCCATAAGATATTTAATAGCAGCATGATCAGTGTGAACAGTTACTTTGAAATCAACAATATAAGATCTAAACTTATCACAAGCAAAAACAACTGCTAAAAATTCCTTTTCAGTAGTAGCATAATGTCGCTGGGCACTGTCTAGAGATTTACTAGCATAATGAATAACATTTAATTTCTTATCATCTCTTTGTCCTAGAACAGCACCAACAGCATAATCACTAGCATCACACATAATTTCAAAGGGTAAATTCCAATCAGGCGTTTGAACAATAGGTGCAGAAATCAAGGCTTTCTTAAGTATTTCAAATGCTTCTACACAATCATCATCAGAAACAAAAGGAACATCTTTTGCCAATAGATTAGTGAGAGGCCCAGAAATTTTTAATAAACCTCCTATAGAAACCATCATGACCATGAAAACTTATTATACCTTTGATATCTTTAGGCCACGATGTCTTTTCAATAGCATCTACTTTAGCTTTATCAACTTCAATACCTCTTTCAGAAATTTTATGCCCCAAGACAATACCTTTATTAACCATAAAGTGAAACTTTTCCCAATTCAAGATAAGATTAGTTCCTTCACATCACTGCAAAACTTGATCAAGATTGCTTAAGCAATCATCAAAAGAAGTTCCATAGACGAAGAAATCATCCATGAAAACCTCAACAATCTTTTCACAAAAGTCAGAGAATATAGCAGTCATACATCTTTGAAAGGTAGCTGGTGCATTGCATAAACCAAGGCATACGTCTATAAGCAAAAGTACCGAATGGGCAAGTAAAAGTGGTCTTTTCCTGATCACCTTTTGACACAGGTATTTGACAGAAACCAGAATAACCATCTAGAAAGCAAAAATGTGTATGTTTGGATAGTCTTTGTAGCATTCGATCAATAAAAGGCAGAGGGTAATCGACATACTATCATCCTCAGGAATATCAAGAATAACAAAGTCTGTTAAGATAGTAACATTTGCAACCACAACAGGCACATCCTCACAAATACCGACAGGTATAGCGGTTGATTTATCGGCCATTTGCAAAGATATTTCATTAGGTGTCAACTTATTCAATTCAAGTCTACGATATAAAGAGAGAGGCATAACACTAACACCGGCTCCAAGATCACATAAAGCAGTTTTAACATAGTTTCTTTTAATGGAGCATGGTATAGTTGGTACTCCTGGATCTCCTAGTTTCTTAGGTATTCCACCCTTAAAAGTATAATTAGCAAGCATGATGGAAATTTCAGCTTCCGGTATCTTTCTTTTATTTGTAACAATATCTTTCATGTACTTAGCATAAGGATTCATTTTAAGCATATCAGTCAAATGCATACGCAAAAAGATAGGTCTAATCATTTCAACAAAGTGCTCAAAATCCTCATCATCCTTTTTCTTGAATGGTTTAGGAGGAAAAGGCATGGGTTTCTGAACCCATGGTTCTCTTTCTTTACCGTGCTTCCTAGCAACAAAGTCTCTCTTATCATAACGTTGATTCTTTGATTGTGGGTTATCAAGATCAACAGTAGGTTCAACCTCTACATCATTGTTATTGCTAGGTTGAGCATCAACACGAACATCATCATTAATATTATCACTAGGTTCATGTTCATCACCAGATTGTGTTTCAGCATCAGAAATAGAAATATCATTGGGATTCCCAGGTGTGTCTACAACTGGTTCACTAGAAACATGCAAAGGCCTATCATTCTTCTTCTTCTTCTTTTTAGAAGGACTAGGTGCATCAACATTAATTCTCTGAGAATCTTGCTCAATTCTCTTAGGGTGGCCCTCAGGATACAAAGGTTCCCGAGTCATTTTACCACCTCTAGTCATAACTCAAATAGCATTATCATTTTTCTTATCATTTAATTCATTGAGCAAATCATTTTGAGCTTTAAGCACTTGTTCTACTTGAGTTGTAACCATATAAGCATGTTTACTAATGAGTTTAAGTTCACCTTTAACTCTAGACATATAATCACTCAAGTGTCCAATCATATAAGCATTACGTTTCAGTTGTCTACCAACATAAGCATTGAAGTCTTCTTGTTTAGACATAAAGTCATCAAACTCATCCAAGCATTGGCTAGCAAACTTAGTAGACGAGATTTCAACTTTATCATATCTATAGAGAGAATTTACCTTTACTACCTGTGTCGGGTTATCAAGACCATGTATTTCTTCAATAGGTGGAATATTAAGACCATGTATTTCTTCAACAGGAGGTAAATTCTTAACATCTTCAGCTTTAATACCCTTTTCTTTCATAGATTTCTTTGCCTCTTGCATATCTTCAGGACTGAGAAATAGAACACCCCTTTTCTTTGGAGTTGGCTTAGGAGTTGGTTCGGGAAGTGTCCAATTGTTTTCATTAGTCAACATATTATTCAATAGCAATTTAGCTTGATCAACTATTCTTTCCCTGAAAACACAACCAACACAACTATCCAGGTGGTCTCTGGAAGCATCGGTTAGTCCATTATAAAAGATATCAAGTATTTCATTTTTCTTGAGAGGATGATCAAGCAAAGCATTAAGTAATTGGAGAAGCCTCCCCCAAGCTTGTGGGAGACTCTCTTCTTCATTTTGCAAAAAATTATATATTTCCCTTAAAGCAGCTTGTTTCTTATGAGCAGGGAAATATTTAGCAGAGAAGTAATAAATCATATCCTGGGGACTATGCACACAACCAGGATCAAGAGAATTAAACCATACTCTAGCATCACCCTTTAATGAGAATGGAAATAGCTTAAGGATATAGTAGTAACAAGTTTTCTCATCATTAGTGAATAGGGTGGCTATATCATTCAACTTAGTAAGATGTGCCACAACAGTTTCAAATTCGTCGCCATAACAAGGGTCAGATTCAACCAAGGTAATTATCTTAGGATCGACACAGAAATCATAATCCTTATCAGTAACACAGATAGGTTAAGTAGCAAAAGCAGGGTCATATTTCATTCTAGCATTCAGAGACTTTTCTTTCAGCTTGGCTAATAATTTCTTAAGATCAGATCTATCATTGCAAGCAAGAAAATCTCTAGCAGTTTCTTCATCCATAACATAACCCTCGGGCACAACAGGCAACTCATATCTAGGGGGAGAATCTTCATCATCACTTTCATCAATATTATTAGTTTCAATAGTTTCATTCTCTCTAGCCCTAGCAAGTTGTTCATCAAGAAATTCACCTAATGGCACAGTATTATTAAGCATAGAAGTAGTTTCATCATAAGCATCATGCATAGCAGAAGTGGCATCATCAATAACATGCGACATATCAGAATTAATAGCAGAAGCAGGTTTAGGTGTCGCAAGTTTACTCAAAACAGAAGGAGAATCAAGTGCAGAGCTAGATGGCAGTTCCTTACCTCCCCTCGTAGTTGAGGGATAAATCTTGGTTCTTTCGTCTTTCAAGTTCCTCATAGTGATCAGCAGCTATAAATCCCAAGTGACTCAAAGAATAGAGCTATGCTCCTCGGCAACGGTGCCAGAAAATAGTCTTGATAACCCACAAGTATAGCGGATTGCAACAATTTTCGAGGATAGAGTATTCAACCCAAAATTTATTGATTCGACACAAGGGGAGCCAAAGAATATTCTCAAGTATTAGCAGTTGAGTTGTCAATTCAACCACACCTGAAAGACTTAATATCTGCAGCAAAGTATTTAGTAGCAAAGTAATATGGAAGTAACAGTAACAGTGGCAAAATTAATAGTAGCAGTTTTGTAGTAATTGTAACAGTGGCAACGGTAAAGTAACTAAGCAAAGATCAATATGTGAAAAGCTCGTAGGCATTGGATCAGTGATGGATAATTATGTCGGATGCGATTCCTCATGTAATAGTTATAACATAGGGTGACACAGAACTAGCTCCAGTTCATCAATGTAATGTAGGCATGTATTCCAAATATAGTCATACGTGCTTATGGAAAAGAACTTGCATGACATATTTTGTCCTACCCTCCCGTGGCAGCAGGGTCCTATTGGAAACTAAGGGATATTAAGGCCTCCTTTTAATAGAGTACCGGACCAAAGCATTAACACTTAGTGAATACATGAACTCCTCAAACGATGGTCATCACCGAGAGTGGTCCCAATTATTGTCACTTCGGGGTTGTCGGATCATAACACATAATAGGTGACTATAGACTTGCAAGATAGGATCAAGAACTCACATATATTCATGAAAACATAATAGGTTCAGATATGAAATCATGGCACTCGGGCCCTAGTGACAAGCATTAAGCATATCAAAGTCATAGCAACATCAATCTCAGAACATAGTGGATACTAGGGATCAAACCCTAACAAAACTAACTCGATTACATGGTAAATCTCATCCAACCCATCACCGTCCAGCAAGCCTACAATGGAAGTACTCACGCATGGCGGTGAGCATCATGAAATTGGTGATTGAGGATGATCGATGATGACGACGGCGACGGATTCCTCTCTCCGGAGCCCTGAACGGACTCCAGATCAGCCCTCCCGAGAGAGATTAGGGCTTGGCGGCGGCTCCGTATCGTAAAACATGATGAATCCTTCTCTCTGATTTTTTTTCTCCCCGAACGTGAATATATGGAGTTGGAGTTGAGGTCGGTGGAGCACCAGGGGGCCCACGAGGCAGGGGCGCACCCACCACCCTCGTGGACAGGGTGTGAGCCCCCTGGCCTTGATTCTTTCGCCAGTATTTTTTATTAATTCCAAAAAGTTGCTCCGTGGATTTTCAGGTCATTCAGTGAACTTTTATTTCTGCACAAAAATAACACCATGGCAGTTCTGCTGAAAACAACGTCAGTCCGGGTTAGTTCCATTCAAATCATGCAAGTTAGAGTCCAAAACAAGGGCAAAAGTGTTTGGAAAAGTAGATACGATGGAGACGTATCATCCACCAACATTATCGACCAAGAGATCTTTAACCATAGCAATACTAGGTTCAACTTTAATTTGCTCAGGGGGTGTAGGTGTTCTAGTATAACTCTTACGAACGTGAATATATGGAGTTGGAGTTGAGGTCGGTGGAGCACCAGGGGGCGCACGAGGCAGGGGGCGCGCCCCCCACCCTCGTGGACAGGGTGTGGGCCCCCCTGGCCTTGATTCTTTCGCCAGTATTTTTTATTAATTCCAAAAAGTTGCTCCGTGGATTTTCAGGTCATTCCGAGAACTTTTATTTCTGCACAAAAATAACACCATGGTAGTTCTGCTGAAAACAGCGTCAGTCCGGGTTAGTTCCATTCAAATCATGCAAGTTAGAGTCCAAAACAAGGGCAAAAGTGTTTGGAAAAGTAGATACGATGGAGACATATCACCCATCAACATTATCGACCAAGAGATCTTTAACCATAGCAATACTGGGTTCAACTTTAATTTGCTTAGGGGGTGTAGGTGTTCTAGTATAACTCTTACGAACCGCAGTTGAAGTTTTAGCATGATCCTTTATTCTAACAGGAAAAGGTGGTTTCTCAATATAAGCAATGGGGCCCACAAGACCGGAGGGCGCGCCCTCCACCCTTGTGGATGGCAGATGGCCCCCCTCTGGTGCTTTCTTCGCCCAATATTTTTTATATATTTCAAAAATATTCTCCGTGAAGTTTCAGGACTTTGGGAGTTGTGCAGAATATAGGTCTCTAATATTTGCTCCTTTTCCAGTCCAGAATTCCAGCTGCCGGCATTCTCCCTCTTCATGTAAGCCTTATAAAATAAGAGAGAAAAGCCATAAGTATTGTGATATAATATGTAATAACAGCCCGTAATGCAATAAATATCAATATACACTACAAAAAAAACACTTCCGTGATGATACGTGTTTGTCACAGCAGGTCGCGTTTTTTGTCATGCATGTACATCCATGACAAATTTATGACAGAATCAAGATAGTCATACCTGTGCTTTCGTAGAAGTGTTCCATGACATTACCAAAAGTATCATCACGGAAGTGTCCACTTCCATGACGATAAATCGCGCGTCACAGAAGTGCTTTTGTCAAGGGTGACCGACACGTGGCATCCACCGTAACGGAACGTTGTTAAGCTATCGGGTCGGGTTTTGGATCCGATAACCCGTTAACAACCCCGACCAATGGGGATTTTCCACGTGTAAAATCATCATTGGCTGGAGGAAATACGTGTCGGCTCACCGTTGGGACAGATGTCATCTGCTCATTGGACCGAAGTCGCCTATGATACGGCAACATGTGGCACGGCCCAACAGAGGCCCATTCCTGTGAAAAGGACGGCCCGTTTGACTTGGTCAAAAGGTGGCGGCCCGGCCCATGGAAAGCCTGTTAACGGCCTGTTCGCATATAGCCCATTTACAGCCCGCTAACCTAGGGCCCGTTACGCCCTATCCGAATTAGGCCCAGTGGCGTCATCTGGGCCGTCCAATATGATTCAGCCCGTTTTAACTTCTAGCCCATGTGTGGCCCATGACTTCTATTGGCCCATATGAGGACCTTTATAACTCTTGGCCCATTAACGGCCCATGGTCAAACTGGCCCGTAATGAACAGTGTATCACTTTATACCCATTAACGACCCGTTATTCCATTTGGCCGTTTCTAGCCCAAGTTATCTTTCGGCCTTCTCAGGGCCCATTGATTCTTGGGCTCATTTGCAGCATTTGGTTACATACGGCCCGTTACTGTCATTTTCTGCTTGTGGGCCAAATTCAGCCCGTCGTTACAGTCGGCCCGTTTGCAGACCGTTAATACGTTGGGCCGTTTTCATGTAAAAAAAACATGTTGGGCTGTTTTCATTGAGTTATCAAATACGGCCTATTAACGGCCCATTATGGTCCACGAATAGTACGGCCCATGATTTGCGAAATGATGATACGCCCCGTAGAAGGCCCATGGATCCTACGGCCCGTATGAGGCCCATGGATAGTATGGCCCGTAGAAGGCCCATGGATCGTACGGCCCGTAGAAGGCCCATGGACCCTAAGGCCCGTATAGAAGGCCGATGGATCCTACGGCCCGTATAGAAGGCCAATGGATCCTACGGCCGGAGGAAGGCCCATGGATCATACGGCCTGCAGGAGGCCCATGGTTACAACAGTCCGTGTGTTGCCATGATTATTTTGGCCTAGTTACCAAAAATAGGCTATTGTGGCCACTAGAAAAACACAGAAAAAGAACTGCAGTGACTACAAGCAAACAACTAAACAAGACAGTAAGGAAATAAATTAGCAAGTAATTAACGCTAGCCTATTACCGCTATTACACATATTACATCCAGTGTGCATCAAAGTTTGCCACCAGTGCAAATATAGGGAACAAAGCGACATATTACATACTTTGGCCGTCAAAATTGGCCACCGATTGCAAGTAAACGCGGCAACAAAACAAAACATAAGCTGAAACAACCGGAAGAGCTCAAGAAACGTTATCCCGGTATCCACCATGTGGCAATAAGCTTAGCAAGCTGATTAGCTTTGTCTGTTTGGCGCTAAAATCCTCCAACGCTTCTTTGTTGCACCGAAAGTATGCATCTGAATGCTCGGGGACTTTCGCGATCCTTTTGCTTCTTGTCGCAGCACACTGATCGATGTCTTTCACTTGTAGTTGAGACTCAAGAAACCGAACTAATTCGAGACGGTGAGTTTGAATAGCTTGTGCAAGCGGCGGTGGCGAGAACTCAACACTAAACCAAGACGGGACTTTGGGGTTGTCTCATTGTCTTCAAGATAGTCTTCCTTAGTTGTTTTATCAGCTTTGTTGGAGACCAACAAGGATGTGTCACTATCTGAACCTTATCGCATTACTTCCTTTACCATTGCTTAATAAGGCACTCTTCCCCAATATTCATCGGCATTCTAAAAGAAGAAACAAGCGGACACATAACAAATTTAGCATGTACTAGTATATGAAACTCATTTCGGTGAACCAGTTCATTAGTAAGGTGGACATGATTAAACTACCAAGTCTTCTATTGCCAAGTACTAGTACATAATAAAAGCATCAAACAAACATATATCTATGTCCTATGGTCCTTTGCATTGTCTTGCCAAATCAAAATAGAGACACGGTTCAAATCATATCGATTCAAGACAAAGCAAGTAGTGAAAGAATACAAAGCATGGGAAACTACACGGCACAACAAGATTTCAGATGGGTACCACGGGTCTACATGTACAACAACACTATTGGCTCTGTTGTGATGCTAGTAATGTGCATGATATGAAGGTCAACTATATACACAATTGAAATTGAAATCAACAGAGCTATTGATAAGAGCAAACCTGTTAAAGAAACATGTGTGAACATACCTACTGTGCCATTGGAGTTTCGATTGGATCCTTCAATTTAAAAATAAGTTTGTATGAGTAAATATAGTGATACAAGAGCAAAGCAATCATAGTTAAAAAGGCGCGCCTAAGCGAGCGCTTAAGCGCGCCTAGGCTCTAGGCGTTGGCAAAACGCATTGCGCATAACTATGCATAATCTATGCATAACTGCACATAAGCATGCGCTTTGGTCAGTAAAGCGCAAGGCAGTGGCAAATGCACAATTAACGCCTAGCGCTTTTTGAACTATGATAGCAATGGAATCTTAAATTAGAACAGTTGTTCTTGAGGTTTAGGCACTTGTTCTACATGAGCAGTATAGTAAGACGCAAGAATATAATACTTAAAAATAGAAAATGAGCTCATAGACCTTACCACATTCTTGGTTCAGGACCGAGAGAACAAAGCGTTCCGGTCATCGTCCGATAAATGTGTCTCGGGAGAGCGTAAGGGAATTTGGTGAGTTTCTTTGCCAGTGAAGTACGTTTTCTTGAGTAATTCGACATCGCCACCAAGCATTCTTGAGGATAGCAGAGGTATTAGCTCAGGTTACCTCATCCTGAGTTTCCAAATTGGTCCTTCTCTATAGAGAAAAATGGGAAAATTTGCTATATTATAACCATCATGGAGGTAGGATGTATGGGATGAAGCAAAGTAATTGCCATGAATAACATTACTTACACATAACTCTGGACAAACACCCTGAATGGCATTTTCCTTCATCTTCAGTATAATATTTCCAAGATGGGAAGATACGCACATACGATTTAACAACATCAAATGCGGTAGATGCTAAACTACGACTAGCTGGTTGTGCTTCCTCCACAGGAATAGGCGTACTAACTGGTGGAGTTGGGGTTCGCCGTGATAGTATTGGCCCTTTGGGGACTGGAGCTGCCTTACTAACTGCTCTTGTTTGGGAGCTCTGTGGTGGAGATGGTGATGTGTCAACAGGAACTGGGTTACTATCGGCTGGGGTTGGGGTTAGATTGGGTGAAGCTGGTTCTCTGTCCATCATGATGAGGGGTACAATCTGCAGAGTTTGGGTTATGTGTGGTAGGGCTGGTTCTTGTGCATGTACAAGCTGGGTGCTATCTCCACCAAGAGGTAGCACTGTTTTATTGAAGACCGTGTTTTATTCCGCTAGATCTGGCATCACCGCTCCAATTCAAATGGCTGATAAACAGGAAACATAGGTGAATGTATAGACATTGTATGAGAGACAGATGCAATAGATAGTGTGGAAAAAAGAGGGCATGAATTAGTTGACATGTATATTGTTTAACTAAAACGGATAGCATGATATAATTTCACATATATGATGTCTATCTAAACTGGATAGCATAGCATAACATAATTCAAAGATATGATGAACAACTAAATAGGATCGCATGACATAATTCACCTACATGTTATCTAAGTAATCAGGATCGCATCATTTAATTCACATATGTGATTTATATGCTAAACAGAGGGCATTCGATATGATGTCTGAACTAAGAACATGGTGTTGAATATTGTGTATATGATGTCTAAACTATGCAATGCAAGACACCGTATGCATGATATGAGCGATATAACCGTGCCAAGTTAGAGCATACACCTCGGTGGGGGAATAGGACTGGTCATCATCTCGAATCCATCTACGAGGAGATATCGAGACCCAACAAGAGATCTGCTTGACGGTAGCACTATCTCGCTCTGAAGGCCTTGTTTTCACTCCATATTTTTCCATCTCCCACCCAAATGGCTGATTCACAGGAAGAGTAGTTTAATGTACAAACATTGTCGACAAATGGAAATGTAATGAAGAAAAGGATGGGCAAGATATCATTCAAATATATGATGCCTGGTTAAACAGGATGGCATTGCACATTTCACATATATTATGGGTGGCTAAAAGACATGAGACTGTATAATTCCCATATATGATATAGAAACTGAACAGGTGGCATTACAGAACATGTCTAAACTAAGCAGATGACATATATGATGTCAAAAGTAGGCACTGCAAGGCAACATATGCATGATATGACTAACATCATCATGCCAAGGTAGAGCAAACACCTTGGGGTAAACAGGAGTGATCAGCGGCGTCTGAGTCCGCCTCAGAACAAATATCTTCCTCTCGATTATAATCTGGGGAGGGGTGGGAAGGATTTGCCATTGAACCCACCATGGAGCGACGTCTGGATGACATTGTATTGCCGCGCAAAACTCTTCTCTTTTTCTCTACATGTTCAGCATGACTGTGTACAATATCTGACATGCATACGAAAAAAATATGGTGAGATTATGTAAGGAGAGCATGCAGAAATTTAGAGTGATGGTAACAACCAGTGGATCGACGTTTTTCCATTGAACCAAAATAGCCCTAATGGATCGACGTGAATGTATAGTAATAAGTGATGCAACAAGTGTACAACCTCTTTGCCGTAGCTATGTCGACCTCAGCATCATTGGGTTGGTCGCTGAAGCAGTTGAGGCAGAGGTGGCTGTCGGAGGTGTGGAGGAAGATCGAGGAATCAGAAGCGGCGTCCTGTGGCCTGCGCTGTTGTGATGGATCGATTACGTCGTTGGAGCAGCTCCGGTGAGCCGAAGGCGTCAAGGCTGAAGCGACATATGATGTACATCGTCAATCTCAAGTGGGATTCTAATAGCATCTCCAATAGATGATGTAAAATGGATGTAAAATTAACATCACCAAAAACCACATGACTACAACAGATGAGGTAAAAACTGTTGACTCTGAACTTAATCGTAAACTGAAAATTTCTGATGGAATCTGAATACTCTTGTCGGCTGAATGCAATGGTAGTAGAGAGGCACTTGACATGTAGTTTAGGGAGGGCTGCAGTTCATCTTCAACTGCACCCCCTAAGCCGCCGCCGCTTGCCAGCTGCCTCGCGCCTGACCCAGCGCCGCCTCGCCGCCCAAACAACTCGCCACCGCCGCCCTGCCAGCCCTCTAGGCCCCGCCCCCCCACCTTGAACCCTAAGATAGATAGTGGGGTACCTCTCCGGCGAGCCCCCGTCCCCGCTGCGGGTGGTTCTCCTTAACTCCGGCGAGCCCCCCCCAACCCCTGAAAATCGACTGACCCAAAAGTCGATTCAGTCGACTGAAGCATGGCTTAATCGGAGCAGAGCAACAACACGAGTGAGGGGAGAGCAGCAGTAGCAGCTGGGCGAGCGAGAGCCGGGGCAGCAGCAGTAGCGCGAGCGAGAGCCAGAGCAGCAGCAGCAGATCCGGCTGGTATGGATGCCTCCGCCGAAGGGCCCTCGCACTGGGGGAGAGCCGTCGTGGAGATGTCGCCCGCGGAGCCGGCTTCAAGGTAGCCGCTCCATGGGGGTGCGGTATGGAGCACCGTCGGTGCCGGGAGGTCGAGTTAAGGAGAAGGTGCGATGCGATGAGTGTACAACCTCTTTGGTGGCGCCGAGTGGGCCTCGGCTTCGTCCGAGGAGTCGATGAGGATGCTGCGGTTCCGGTGGAGCAGGTTAAGGCGACATTGTGGGGATGGAGCAGCCGCGATAGACGAGGCGATCGTCGGAGCAGATCCTTGGAGGTGGCGGACGGGGTGGCTAAACCGGCGGGACGGTGAGATGGACGATGGATCCTCATCCGGGGAGGTGGACGAGGGACGTAGAGCTGTTGCGGTGGACGACTTCATCGGGGAAGAGACTCTGGCTGGGCAGCGGTGACGTGGCGGACGGAGGAGGGTGGGGTTTCGCGGCTGGAGCGGAGAGGTTATGGCGGCACGGGATTTGAATGGCGAAAAGGGGCGATGGGAGGGTGAAGCATGACTTATCGGCGCTTGTCCAAAATGTAGGGTGTGTTACAAAAGTACCCCCACCGATTTGAACTAGCGGCCCTTCGGCTCCGGGTTAGAAGGGGATTTCGCGTGTCGGGATTTGGCAGGTGGAGGAGTTTTCAAGACGTTGTAATTTCGGGATAGCAAGGCGCGGGTTGTGAAGGCGCCAGTTTTGGGAGCACGATATCTGAATTTTCGGGATATAACAAGACGCGGGTTGAATTTTAGGGACACGCCTAACATGTAGTAATATTGTACTTGTATGTATCAAATCAATTCTCACTTCCCTCAACCAAAAAGAAAACGAAAAAATAAAACTATTCACACCACACAAAGAGAGTCTTGCCCCGTTTTACTATACAAATGCTATTCAAAGCTACTCCCTCCTTCCATCTATATAGGGCCTAATGCATTTTTCGATGCTAACTTTGACCAAATATTAGAGCAATGATATATGACATGCAACTTACACAAAGCACACCGTTAAATTAAATGCATGAAAGGTTCTTTCAATGATATGATTTTCACATTGTGCATGTCATGTACTATTAATCTTGTCAATAGTCAAAGGCGGTCTTAAAATCTCATTACGCCCTATATAGATGGACGGAGGGAGTATGAATCCATGTTATTTCCGATTAAATTTTTTCGCTTGCTGTATAAGACTAGCCACAATGGTGAGTAACATACACTATTAACACACACATATCTCTAGACTATGTTACTACCTTCATAGTGGGTAGTAACATAAGTGTGGTAACATGCAAAGCTTTATTTATTAGGTTATAGACTCATATTGCATTGGGACATGTGATGTTACAGTAACTAGCTAAGTTACTATAACTATCTCTCTCCTCATTAACTCACTGCCACATAAGCAAATTTACTGAGTTGGACTCGATGTTACTGCTGAAGTTACTCCCACTGTGGCTAGTCTAATGCATGTAACCTACTCATACCAACATTTAGTGCATTCCAAATGTCTATACTAGCGCTGCAATTCAAACTAAATTTGAATTTGTTTCTCTATTTCAATAAGATCTACAATCATGATTGTTGCCAACTTCAACCATCATAGTTTCCTTGCTATCCGCCAGATATAAATCGGACGGCCTATAATACGGATGGCAGGCACACCATCATCAACAACTCCGTTTTTTATAAGAGTAGAGATAGAATATATTAAATGTAGTATAGCATGTTCATAAACACACCATGTGTATCACCGTTATATATATTCACACATGCGTCGGTTTAAAACACTATGATAAATTCTTCAAATATCCGAATTCACTTTTTATAGTGATGTATATATGATCTCTATTCGTCTTTTACACCCACACAACCCTCTTATCTTTGTAGCTAGCGCTAACTTTCTCTTATGCATGCACACGCCCGTATCCCTCTCACCCTCCCTCAGTATTCTCTAGATCCATCGCGCAAATTCGTCTTTTCACTTTAGGTCGTTCACCCACGGTGTGTGTAAGCCCCCCCAGCTCCTTTACGGTACACATCGATCGATATGCCTCTCTAGCCAGGTGTGCCTAGCACAAACACAAGCTTCACCTCTTCTCTTGTCACCGTCCATGCCTCACTCCCACCACTCTTTTCATTGTTCTCGTACTCGCACACTCCTCCCCCCTCGATATAGTATGCCTCTCGTACCACCTCCTACATGCATCCCTCTCTCTCTATCCTTCTCCTCATGCCTCATTTGCTTCTAACACACACATGCATGTATACCGATCGATCTCCCAACATATACCTAGATCGACTTTAACTACCCCCCCCCCTCGATCGACGTACCTCACAAGTTATGTCTCTCCTTTCTCTAACAAAGGGCGATTGATCTTCCTATGTAGTTACGTCTGCTTACCACAGCCACATCGTCCCCCTCATCATTCGTGCATGCCTCCCGACCCGTCTCTCACACGCGTGCACGCACAACAAGCAGCCATCTCCTCTCTTATTGATATTGCGGGCGTGCCCTCCATTTGTCTAGCAAGCCTATCCCACCATTTGTTAGAAGCAACTCCACTACCACCCCCTCCAACACTCTAGCTCTGTCTCTCTCCCAACCTTATTCCTCTCCTGCACATATGCATGGATGTCGATCGATCTTCCTTAATACATGAGGCAGATCGATCTCCTTAATACATGAGGTAGGCCTCTCTCCTCCTCCACACATATACCAGCCATTGTACCTCTATAGTTAATTGGGCCTCCCTCTTCCCCCACCACACACCGATAGTCGAGCGCTGCAGGTTGGTATCCATGCCACAGAGACAAACTGCACATGTCCCCTCTCACGTTCCAGTAGGCCAGCCACTCTATATCTTTGATGTGGGCACACACAAATTCGATGGCACTCTTTATCGATTGCGTGTGCACACACACACACACACATCATCCCTCTCTTCGATTCTATGGACACCTCAAGCCGATGATACCTCCACTCTCTTCTCGTGGATCGCCCCCTCTATATATATGTTATATCCAGGACTCTATTTCACACACATTTCATATGTTACATTTTTTGATTGACCCTCCCCCCAAAAAATTCTCAAGAACCCACACACTATATCTCTCTAGGTTTGTATCTCTCTCACACAACCCCACGTAGGTGGTGTATGTATACAAGAAGAGAATAGGTGCACCGTGCACGTACTCACGCTTCGATCCCAGCCACACCCGCGCGGATACACGGTGGAGCTCATTTCTTTACGAAATGGCAGCCCACATGCTAATTTGAACTCCTGTAGCGGTTGTTTACCTAGGGATGTCGTGTACCACGCGTGCACGAAACAAAGTTCGACTTGACGTGTTGCCGCGTTATTTTTAAATAAAGTTATAGTGCTCAATGGCACGTACACAGAATATAAAACGATTTTTATGGAGAAAAAGGTAGTCCGCTCACTATATACAATGGAGCCTTGCGTGCCTGGTTTGTCGCCCTTCAGAGTATCTCACACAAGGCTATGGTGGCCTCTCTCTCACCGTTGGTCACTGATCTGGCCGCATCCCGTCCGCCGGGGGAAAGGGAGTGCGGTGGCCTCTCTCTCTCTCACCGTTGGTCACTGATCCGGCCGCATCCCGTCCGCCGGGTGAAAGGGAGGAAGTGCATCGTTTCTCCATTCAACGGCGCCGAGGCAGCACATCCCAATCTGCGGTACACGTCATTCTCTCTGACCAAGCTCCGGCGCGGCAGATCCTACGCCACCTGCTCGCAGATTCCGCCCACCGCCACTCACCTAGTTACATCCCGACGACCTCCAGGTATCCCCTCCGGCCTTGCTTCACTGCCCGTCTTCCCACGTCGCTGCATGTGGATCTTCCATAGTTCTTTGCCCAAAACGTAGCTCGTCCGGCGTACTTTCCATATTGCATTCTCGTCCTCACACCGTTTTAGACAAACACAACCTTGTTGTTATCTTCCCTTAGGGCAAGGAATATGCTTCTTTTTTGTCGTCGCATGTGTCATCAACTGTTATTGGCCAGTAATTGTTTCCTTTCTACCTCTTTTTTGCAAACAAGGCTATCCATTTCACCTCGTTGCTATTGTGACCTTTTGGTGAACTGCACAAATCACTTTTTTCTTAAGAGTGTTTTGTGCAGTTGTACTAAAATGTCACACGGGAAATCTCTACATTCGGTCTTGTTGCACAAAGGGAGATTGGTTTTGTTGTATCCTCCTCATCCAACTCCGAGCCTAATCTTCTCCAACTAGTTAGTCTTAAGAGAGACTACAAAGGTGACCGGCTTCTATTTGTGTGTTTATTATTTCATCAGCAGTCCTCTATTATCGTAATCACACTTAATATCTTTGGAACAGGGACGCTCAGCTCTATTTTAGTGGAACTGCACAAAATGATCGGAATGTTGCATGCTCCAGACAGCTACTTTTTTCCCAACATGCCTTGTTGATTTAGATAGAGCTGGGGGGACGTTGTTGCCGATGAAAGCATGGATCAATTTTAATTTAACACCTTCTCACAACTCTGTCTTCAGTTGTGATGTAATTATTAGCTCTGATCTGCTAATAATTGACATGCATTAGCAAGGAAGTTAGTTTTTTATTGTTTTCGAAAAGAGCATCGATGGCAAGACACATGAAACAAAAGCTGAAAGCTCACACCATTGTACAATTTCATGTCTCTTTGGAAAATTATTTGTATAGTCGTCAATTATGTAAACAAATGATGGAAGCATGATAGCATTGCCAGAAGCCTCTTCATCATCCGGGTCCATGTGCCATGCACAAAATTATACTCCTTCGTTCCTAAATATTTGTGTTTTTACAAATTTCAAACGGGCATATTTTAGAGTGTAGATTCACTCATTTTGCTTCGTATGTGTACTCCCTCCGTTCCTAAATATTCTATTCGTCTTTCTAGAGATTTCAACAAGTGACTACATACGGAGCAAAATGAGTGAATCTACACTCTAAAATATGTATATACATCCGTATGTGCCAGTCCATTTAAAATCTCTAAAAAGACAAATATTTGAGTAGTCACTCGTTGAAATCTCTAGAAAGACAAATATACTCCGGAGTATATTTAAGAACCGAGGGGGTAGTGCAAAACCGCATGGGAGACTCAGCCCGGTCGTTGTGCCGCATTAATAGTGAGTAACGAGCAGTCAAATCGTAAGCCCCACCTTTACCACTATAAGTTGCTCTGAAGAAGCAACCATCAATACGCTCTTCTTTGATTCCGCTCATACTACTCCATACATCCTTTGTTTATACAGTAGGCGAGAAAAAAGAAAAAAAATCTGTGGGACCAAGGCGATTAGCGATCGGCCTGAAAAATAGCATTGGTAGTTATAGCACGGCGTCTATTACTAGAGGGAATAATGCGTACACACATGCATGCAATGCTTCCATCCCGGGTACACACATGCATGCACTTACTCCACTCCGTAGTAGTACAGAGTACATGGAGAGAATATTGTGGACTTGATTGCGGTTACCGCGCCCTAATTAATTGAGCATTAAACCAAACGCGTCTAAAATCTCTCTGGTGGTGGAAATGCATTGAGAGAAATGCATCATAATGAAGTGCGTCCTGTAAACTGTGACGACGGGAGGAGTAGTATGAAGGTGCAAAACACGGTACGCGCTGGCCAGTCGGTCAACGCACCTCCTCTTGGCATATCAATGACATGTAAGACAGGAGTGTGAGCAAACTGATCTCAATTGACGGCAAAGAGCCAACCCGCCGTTCCTTGAGAGAGACGAGGAGCGAGAACACATAGACGGGCTCGCACGGAGGCCAAGATATATTCGAGCATGGTTGGTTGATCGATATCATTCATTACATTTTGGGCTGCCGTTTTCCGCCCTTCTCCGGAATAAACGTGTGCTTTATCACAGATAAAAAAATAAGAGTACAGACGCTCCACCATGCGGTTCTAGTAGTAGTACTACTCGTACTACTGCACTTGGCTCTTCGCCTCTTCGTGAAGTCGAACAATGATGGTACTCCGCATGTTGGGTACTACAATGTATGCCTCGACAATCGACCATTGAATGGGTGATGCATGTCCACCGAGGGTAGGTTGCATTAGTCAAAAGGCGTAAGCGAGCTTCACCTTGTCCTGCAAGCTTCTCCTCATTCTGCGAGTTGACGAGACACACCAAAAAGTAGTGCTAGTCCATACTCCCTCCTTTCCGGTTAATATGGCTTAATCTTTTTGTGCAGGTAAATGAGAGAGCTTTATTCATATATAAGCATTCTTAGGACGATCAGCCAAGACCTTTGGGCGCTAGGAAGCGAGGTACCCATAAAAAAAGTAGGAAGCGAGGAGTTTCATCAAGCCAGCTCTCGGCCATATTCAAAGTGCAAGCAAGCACGGTTCAGACGAAGATGCGCCGCAAGGTTTCTTGATTGTTTACATCTGAATAACAAAAAAGAGGAAATATTACTGAGCTCTACTATTTGTAACAGGATATGAGCCAGAATTAAGCGAGAATTGTGGCGAGTCTTCCATGCAATCAACTTCCATTATCACATGCGAGAACCCTCGAAGAGAACCAAATGTGTTGAAGATTGCTTTATCACATTTTAAAGTTATAATAAGAGTGCAGACGCTCCTCCATCTGGTTCCTAGTACAGTATAGTACGTACCTTTATAGACTGTGGTAGTAGTACTAGTACTAGTAAACTTTGCGCTTGGTTGTTCGCCTATTCGGGAAGTCGAACAATAGTAGCACTAGTAGTATAGTGTATGCTTCTAGCAATCTGACACCGAATTAACTGTTGCACGTCCACCGCCTGAGTGAGGGAGAGCTTGCATTAGTCAAAAGTTTCTCCTTGTCCTGTGAGCCACCGCGCGCAAACTTCTCCCATCCTGCAACCTTCTCCTCGTTCGGCAAGTTGACGGGACACAGCAAAGGCCCTGTTTGGATCCATGGGTTAGAGTTAGTTTGGGTTAGTTTGTACTCAACTAACCCAAAAGTATCCAAACAGGAGGGTTAGTTTGGGTTAGAAGCATCTAACCCACCCAAAAAATCTAACCCACCCAAGAGGTGCTTATTTGGGTTAGTTCTTCTCTGGAGCACCAAAAAAAACACATTTTTCTCTCGCTCTCGCCGCAGCAAATCCCTCGCCACTTCCTCGAACCTTCTCGTCCTCTTCCTCCCTCCCTCTCGCAACGCCCGTGAAGGCGCCTCGTCGTATCCACGCTCCATCTAACCCTGTCATCTAAACATCTCTTTGGCTAGAGTTAGTTCATGGTTAGTTTAGGGTTAGAATCTAAATCTAACCTCTCACTGAGTTAGAGTATCCAAACAAGGCCAAAGTAATGCTAGTCCATACTGCCTCCTCTCCGGTTAATATGGCTTAATTTCAAACGAGATAAATACACATGCATCCTTTGTATATTTGTAAAAATACGGTCGATGGACTTCATAATACGCTCATTGCGCTCAATATATATATTTTCCGGTGTTTATACGGTCACTAGCTCACCCTGACTGAGTATGTGTCTGCATGCACGTGTAGGTTGAGCACTTAGCGTGACCGTGTGTGTTCCATCGTGTGCTCGGACATGCATGCGATGAGGGCATCGTCGGCGTTTTTGCGTCCATGTGTGCGTGTGATTTGTTGCATGCACGTAGGGGAATGCGTGTAGGGGCCACTAAGGAGCAGTCAAATCACACGATAAGTTAGTCGAAAGAAGCAACCATCATTTCACTCTTGAATAACACGACGCAATATAAAATGGTTGATATGGAGAGAAAGCGAAAACCACTATATATACACTAGCAGAGCCTAAGCTACAAGCACGCTTGCTAAGGTTGCTCTCTTCACAAGCATAGAATGGCGGGCCTGATCCTTGTGGGGAAGGAACAATGTTCTGCGTAGATGCGGTCGACATCGGTGAGGGAGAAAACCCACAGTCGGTGCGTCCCAATCGGGGGGTCACCGCGGTATGGGCCGATGCCGCGTCCCAACCGCCCTTCTAGCTACAACCCGACATCCTAGGTAGTACATCTTCTTTTTGGAGCCGGCTTGCTCCACTGTCGTAGCTCCATCTCCATGTCGATCTTCCTCTACTTCTACAGGCTTCTACTTATGATGAGTTTATGTCTCATGAACTAGTGCCAGTACTATTAATCTAATCACACTTCTTCAATATCTTTGCCATCAGGGATGCTCAGGTCGATTTTAGTGGAACTGTACAAAAGCATCATATGATCCGAGGGTGCCAGCAGTCTTTCCTTCGACGGGTTCTACCTGGCCAGGGAATTAAATCATGTTTAGGGTTTAGGGTTTAAGTCGTAGTGAACCCATCAGTAGTTTTTCTTTCAGATTGCGCTCTCACAACTTTTTCTTTAGTTGTGAAGTAAATATTAGCTATGATCGTGAATCATTGAGATGCATCAACATGCGTGTTAGTTTTCCTTTGTATTTGATGGATGTTGTTGTAGCGGGCAACCTTGGAATAGGAATGAAAATGGAGTGGAAAGTTTCCGTTTTTCCGGAGAAAAAATGGAAACGGAGAGAAACTAACGTTTCGTTTCATTGGATCGCGCCATCGAGCAAAACCAACGTTTAAATCACGTCTGTCGTGTTCGTGTCTCACCCTCCTCCACGGCTCGACCCCACACGGATGCTCGGCATGCCACTCACTGCAAACCGAGTATACGATAACTTTCCCACCTGCTTATCAATGGATCGCGCCATGGAGTACTAGCACTACTGGAAGAGATTGACGAGTTGGGGGAGGACAGCTAGCTGTAGCACGGACTCCCAAGAACTTTTTACATGCATGTTGTAGCCGGTTATTGCGACCTTTGAACGCGGAGCAGCCGCGTGCACCCGGAAGTGGCGCGGGCAACGCTCTCTCGGCCGGCGCGCCGCTTCAATGCCGGTGCCAGTGAGAGGTCGCGTCCGCTCTGGCCGGGCATGAATGCGCCTCGACCGTTTGGGCGGGAAGCACGCGGGTGATGAAGAGGTTCGGGTTGGTTAGGACCGGCCGTGGCAGCGGTCCGGACGTGCGCAAACAAGAGATGTTGTATGTTAATATTGCTGCGTATATAATTAACAACCTAAATAATGTGCCAGTTGGACAAATATGATTGGAGATGGAGATGGAAATGGAATTTTACGTAAACACGGATATGCATGTCTATGTCTATGTGTGTGTGCGCGACGACTCTCGTGACCTGGAAGCGGGGGCGTGTTTTTGATCGACTTTTCTTTCTTGGTACATTAGAAAATCAGTTTGTCTAATTCACATCAAGATGTTATCTAAGGATATCACATCTAAGCTCCCACAAGTATATAATGTAGCAACAAGACACAAAAAAAACTAGGACAAAAAAATAGACCACAAACAGAGTGGACATCAACTTAGATGTGACATGTGTCCTAGACAGACCCTTAAAAAATTTTCCGCTAGTTTTCGTTTCTTTTTTCCGGGAACGCGCGTATTCTATATAAAACCACTGCTATGGAGAGATTTTTTTACTTCATTATAGCCTCTTGTTTGATAGAGTTTCTCGCGTCTCGCTCTCTCACCCTCTCCATATCAAAACAAGATGACAGTGTCCACTCTATCTCTCTCCTCACCGGTGGTCACAGATCCGGCCGAATCCCATCCGCTGCGGGAGGTGAGGAGGTGCAGCGTTGATGTTGTCGCCATCGGCGACGGAGGAAGCCGATGCGCACCGTCCTCTCGGAGCCGGCGCTGGCATGGACGAAGATCCTCCGCGCCCTTGTCCGCTGTCGTCGTGTGGGCAGATCCTGCCCGCCCGCCTAAACGACATCTCGCCCACCTGAGAGCAAGTACAATAGAGCTTAGTCAGCGGGCTATAAGGAATAAACTAGTATATTTCTGCTTACTTAGAGGAAAGACAAGAGGAAAGAGAAGGTAAGCGGGCAATTCTTGAAGAGCCAGCTCTAGCACGTGCTCCTAGGCACTTTGTGAGAATGAAAGGTGGGCCATATAATAAAAAAGTAGTACACTCTTTTGATCTACTATTGTACATGTTGGCTATAAGATGGGCTATAAATGACATGGCACAGGCTTATAGCCAGCAGCTGGCTATACTATTAACCATGCTCTGAGATATAACTTCTTGTACTGGTCCAGCTCCCCATGTCACTGCGTGCGGGTTTTCTTCTATGCGACTACTCCCCAGCTCCCCATGCATAGTAGCTAGGGTTCGTCGGCTGGTCCAACATCACCTACTAGTACTATTATAGAGGAAATGCTACTCGAAAAGTTGTCCTGGTTTATGCCTCGGTGGAGGCATGCATGTTGTTTTGACAAAAAGTACATGGTGGTTGTGCGGTCATTGTCCATATGGTAGTAGTACTATCACTGGTTAAATGAAGAAATGCTTTTTTTCTCGGGTATCCTGGTTTAGTTCCCATCAAGATATAATTATGATGCTTCTGTTTGTTGGTGTACTTTTCATTAATTCTTATTGACAATTGAGATGTCGTTGCTAACCCTTTTTTATATTTTTGGAAACAGTGATGCGTGTCTCCATACCCGGGCATGTCTTCCTCAATTTTAGTGGAACTGCACAAAATTGGATGGCCATTGTTGTTCCGCCTCACTGTCCTCGCCACGTGGTTCTTCCTTCCTCGAGCTTGATTACTAAGAAGAAACAGACCACAGTGAGGATTTGTCGAACTTCATAGGTGCCTCACCCAAACTTGATGCCAAATGGATGATGCATCACCATGATGACCTATCGATGCTCATGGTTGCGCCTCATGGTTGCATCGGCTGGTGAAGCTGATCGATTTTGAATGAAAAACAAGTTGTCTTCCATCAGTGCTCTTTGCTTGTTATGCACAAAGATGATATCCTTCGTCAGTTCACCTTGGTTGCGTTGGAGACGCAGTCGTCTTTCACATTGGTGCAATTTTATCACACAATTGGCTATGAACCAAATGTTTCCTCGAAGAAGGATCGACGTTGGTACTAAGAGCAAAAGTTTTGTATTGATTTCTAAGCCTTATCACAACTTTGTCTCCAGCTCCCCTGTAATTTTATTTGTCCATCTATTAACTTTGATTTAAAAAATGGTGTGGACTAAAAACCCGGATAGACGTAGTAGCCCTCCATTTTTATTTACTCCGCATATTAGATTTGACTGAAGTCAAACTTTGTAATACTCTCAAACATTTCCGATAATTGAAATTAAAATTCTTTATTTGTGCACACTCTCACACATTTCTGATAATTTGGCGCATGAGTGGTTGTTCACTTAAGGGAGGGTAGTGTACCACACGTGAAGGACAGGAAGTGCAACCAGGACGCGTGGGCGTGGATTGTTAGTTCATCGGAAGTAGTACTAGTTTTCTTCACTGTACATTAAATAAAGAGTTTCGTTTCGTACTTACACAATGTAAAACCATTGTTATGGAGAGAATAAGAAAACCACTCCACTATATATTAGTCATATACACGAGAGTACTATATGGAGGCAGCTTCATTGACTTAGTGCACCTGCCTTTGGGATTATGACAGGTGAGCCCACAATGTGGCTGGCTCACCTGTCATACAACCAAAAGTAGATGCAGTGAAGGCACCGGAGCTCAGTCCGTACTACATTAGTATATATATAAGCGGGAGCCTCAGCGCTTGTTCACTAGGGTTTGCACTCTCCACACGCTCGCCGCACTACATATATGTTACACGCTGGAGGCTCAGCGTTCATTTGCTAGGGTTTGCTATATTCACAGTCTCTCACCAGATCTAAACAAGATTGCGTTGGCCTCTTGTCTCTCTCTCTCCCCTCACAGTTGGTGAAGGAGGCGTCCGTATCCCGTCGCACCGCGAAGGGGAGGAGGTGCAGCGTGTTGGGGAACGTAGTAATTTCAAAAAAAATCCTACGCACACGCAAGATCATGGTGATGGCATAGCAACGAGAGGGGAGAGTGTTGTCCACGTACCCTCGTGAGACCGTGGCGAAGCGTTAACACAACGCGGTTGATGTAGTCGTACGTCTTCACGATCCGACCGATCCAAGAACCGAACGTATGGCACCTCCGAGTTCAGCACACGTTCAGCTCGATGACGATCCCCGGGCTTCGATCCAGCAAAGCTTTGGGGATGAGTTCCGTTAGCACGACGGCGTGGTGACGATGATGATGTTCTACCGGCGCAGGGCTTCGCCTAAACTCCGCGACAATATGACCGAGGTGGAATATGGTGGAGGGGGGCACCGCACACGGCTAAGGAACGATCCGTAGATCAACTTGTGTGTCTATGGGGTGCCCCCCTGCCCCCGTATATAAAGGAGCAAGGGGGAGGCCGGCCGGCCCTTAGAGGGCGCGCCAAGGAGGAGGAATCCTCCTCCTAGTAGGAGTAGGACTCCTCCTTTCCTACTCCTACTAGGAGAAGGAAGGAAGGGGAGAGGGAAGGAAGAGAGGGGCGCCCCCTCCTAGTCAATCGGACGAGAGAGAGAGGCGCGGCCCACCCCTGGCCGCCCTCTCTCTTTCCCACTAAGGCCCATAAGGCCCATTACTCTCCGGGGGTTCGGTAACCCCTCGGCACTCGATTTTCTCGAAATCGCCGGAACACTTCCGGTGTCGAATATAGTCGTACAATATATCAATCTTTATGTCTCGACCATTTGAGACTCCTCGTCATGTCCGTGATCACATCCGGGACTCGAACAAACTTGGTACATCAAAACTTATAAACTCATAATAAAACCGTCATCGTAACGTTAAGCGTGCGGACCCTACGGGTTCGAGAACTATGTAGACATGACCTAGAACTATTCTCGGTCAATAACCAATAGCGGAACCTGGATGCCCATATTGGTTCCTACATATTCTACGAAGATCTTTATCGGTCAAACCGCATAACGACATACGTTGTTCCCTTTGTCATCGGTATGTTACTTGCCCGAGATTCGATCGTCGGTATCCAATACCTAGTTCAATCTCGTTACCGGCAAGTCTCTTTACTCGTTACGTAATGCATCATCCCGTAACCAAATCATTGGTCACATTGCTTGCAAGGCTTATAGTGATGTGCGTTACCGAGAGGGCCCAGAGATACCTCTCCGACAATTGGAGTGACAAAAGATAATCTCGAAATACGCCAACTCAACATGTACCTTCGGAGACACCTGTAGTACTCCTTTATAATCACCCAGTTACGTTGTGACGTTTGGTAGTACCCAAAGTGTTCCTCCGGTAAACGGGAGTTGCAAAATTCTCATAATTACAGGAACATGTATAAGTCATGAAGAAGGCAATAGCAATATACTAAACAATCAAGTGCTAGGCTAACGGAATGGGTCATGTCAATCACATCATTCTCCTAATGATGTGATCCCATTAATCAAATGACAACACATGTCTATGGTTAGGAAACATAACCATCTTTGATTAATGAGCTAGTCAAGTAGAGGCATACTAGTGACGTTATGTTTGTCTATGTATTCACACATGTATCATGTTTCCGGTCAATACAATTCTAGCATGAATAATAAACATTTATCATGATATGAGGAAATAAATAATAACTTTATTATTGCCTCTAGGGCATATTTCCTTGATCTCCCACTTGCACTAGAGTCAATAATCTAGATTACATAGTAATGATTCTAACACCCATGGAGTCTTGGTGCTGATCATGTTTTGCTCATGAGAGAGGCTTAGTCAATGGGTCGCAACATTCAGATCCGTATGTATCTTGCAAATCTCTATGTCTCCCACTTGGACTTGGTCCCGAATGGAATTAGGCGTCTCTTGATGTGCTTGGTCCTCTTGTGAAATCTGGATTCCTTTGCCAAGGCAATTGCACCAAGATTGTCACAGAAGATCTTCATTTGTCCCGATGCACTAGGTATGACACCTAGATCGAAATGAACTCCTTCATCGAGACTCCTTCATTCTTCGCTTGAAGCAGCTATGTACTCCGCTTCACATGTAGATCCCGCCACGATGCTTTGTTTAGAAATGCACCAACTTACAGCTCCACCGTTTAATAAAAATACGTATCCGGTTTGTGATTTAGAATCGTCCGGATCAGTGTCAAAGCTTGCATCAATGTAACTATTTACGACTAGCTCTTTGTCACCTCCATATCGAGAAACATATCCTTAGTCCTTTTCGGTATTTGGGATGTTCTTGACGCTGTCGATGATCCACTCTGGATTACTTTGGTACCTTCTGCCAAGCTTATTGCTAAGCATCGTCAGTCAGGTACACAGCATTGCATACATGATAGAGCCTATGGCTGAAGCATAGGGAACATCTTTCATTTTCTCTCTATCTTCTGCTGTGGTCGGGCATTGAGTTTGACTCAACTTCACACCTTGTAGCACAGGCAAGAACCCTTTCTTTGCCTAATCCATTTTGAACTTTTTCAAAATTTTATCAAGGTATGTGCTTTGTGAAAGTCCTATTAAGCGTCTTGATCTATCCCTATAGATCCTGATGCCCAATATGTAAGCAGCTTCACAGAGGTCTTTCATTGAAAAACTTTTGTTCAAGTATCCCTTTATGCTATCCAGAAATTCTATATCATTTCCAATTAATAATATGTCATCTACATATAATAGCGTAAATGCTCTGAGCTCCCACTCACTTTCTTGTAAATCTGAGCTTCTCCAAAAGTCTGTATAAAACCATATGCTTTGATCACACTATCAAAGCGTTTATTCCAACTCCGAGATGCCTGCACCAGTCGATAAATGGAACGCTGGAGCTTGCACACTTTGTTAGCACCTTTTGGATCAACAAAACCTTCTGGCTGCATCATATACAACTCTTCTTCTAGAAATCCACTCAAGAATCCAGTTTTGACATCCATTTGCCAAATTTCGGACAGACTTAAGCATCGCTACGGGTGAGAAGTCTCATCGTAGTCAACCCCTTGAACTTGTTGAAAACCTTTCGCAACAAGTCGAGCTTTATAGATAGTTACATTACCATCAGCGTCAGTCTTCTTCTTAAAGATCCATTTATTCTCAATGGCTTGCCGATCATCGGGCAAGTCAACCAAAGTCCATACTTTGTTTTCATACATGGATCCCATCTCAGATTTCATGGCCTCTAGCCATTTTGCGGAATCTGGGCTCATCATCGCTTCCTCATAGTTCGTAGGTTCATCATGGTCAAGTAACATGACTTCCAGAATAGGATTACCGTACCACTCTAGTGCGGATCTTACTCTGGTAGACCTACGAGGTTCAGTAGAAACTTGATCTGAAGTTTCATGATCAAGATCATTAACTTCCTCACTAATTGGTGTAGTTGTCACACGAACTGGTTCTTGTGATGAACTACTTTCCAATAAGGGAGCAGATACAGTTATCTCATCAAGTTCTACTTTCCTCCAACTCACTTCTTTCGAGAGAAACTCCTTCTCTAGAAAGGATCCGATTTTAGCAACGAAAATCTTGCCCTCAGATCTGTGATAGAAGGTGTACCCAATAGTTTCTTTTGGGTATCCTATGAATACACATTTCTTTGATTTGGGTTCGAGCTTATCTGGTTGAAATTTCTTCACATAAGCATCGCAGTCCCAAACTTTAAGAAACGACAACTTTGGTTTCTTGCCAAACCACAGTTCATAAGGTGCCGTCTCAACGGATTTTGATGGTGCCCTATTTAACGTGAATGCGGCTGTCTCTAAACCATAACCCCAAAACGATAGCGGTAAATCAGTAAGAGACATCATAGATCGCACCATATCTAGTAAAGTACGATTACGACGTTCGGACACACCATTTCGTTGTGGTGTTAGGGTGGCGTGAGTTCTTGAAACTATTCCGCATTGTTTCAAGTGTATACCAAACTCGTAACTCAAATATTCTCCTCCACGATCAGATTGTAGAAACTTTATTTTCTTGTTACGATGATTTTCCACTTCACTCTGAAATTCTTTGAACTTTTCAAATGTTTCAGACTTGTGTTTCATTAATTAGATATACCCATATCTGCTCAAATCATCTGTGAAGGTGAGGAAATACGATACCGCCATGAGCCTCAACATTCATTGGACCACAAACATCGGTATGTATGATTTCCAACAAATCGGTTGCTCGCTCCATAGTTCCGGAGAACGGCGTTTTAGTCATCTTGCCCATGAGGCACGGTTCACAAGTACCAAGTGATTCATAATCAAGTGATTCCAAAAGCCCATCGGTATGGAGTTTCTTCATCGCTTTACACCGATATAGCGTAAACGCAGCGATTGCCACAAATAAGTTGCACTCTTGTTATCAACTCTGCATCTTTTGGTTTCAACACTATGAATATGTGTATCACTACTATCGAGATTCAATAAAAATAGACCACTCTTCAAGGGTGCATGACCATAAAAGATATTACTCATATAAATAGAACAACCATTATTCTCTGATTTAAATGAATAGCCGTCTCGCATCAAACAAGATCCAGATATTATGTTCATGCTCAACGCGGGCACCAAATAACAATTATTTAGGTCTAAAACTAATCCCGATGGTAGATGTAGAGGTAGCGTGCCGACCGCAATCACATCGACTTTGGAACCATTTCCCACGCACATCGTCACCTCGTCCTTAGCCAATCTTCACTTAATCTGTAGTCCCTGTTTCGAGTTGCAAATATTAGCAACAGAACCAATATCAAATACCCAGGTGCTACTGCGAGCATTAGTAAGGTACACATCAATAACATGTATATCACATATTGTAACATCCCAAATTTCCAATTTAGCATGTTGTACATAGGTCATACATGCATATCATATTTCTTTGCTTTATTGTTTGCAATCCTCGAAATCCTACGCAACTCAAGGACCTTCGGAGAGAGTTGGGGATTTTCCAATTTTCATATTTGAAATTTTTATCAAATAGTGAAGACGAGGATTTGATTTTAATTATTTTCTCTCCGGAAAATATTTCATTCAAAAATATTGAAATATCGGAGGAAAAATGTTAAAATCATTTTTGGGATTTTATTTGAATTTATTCGGGATTTATTGCTCCTAGAAAAATGTTGCGTGTTTTAAAAATTGCATTTTAGGGGCCAAGAAAAGTTCATCTTGTTCTAAATATTTTATTTAGACGGAGAAAACTTGTTTTGGAATTTTTAGATTTTTATTTATTTTTCTAGGAATTTTTCTGTCGGCGGAATGTTTAAAAACCCTCGCTACCGGTGGGCAAGGACCACCAGAAGCAAAGCCTTGACAGCGGCGCCCGCCCGCCGTGCTTAACCCGAGCGCCGCGCGAGTCGAGCCGGACTCCACCCCGGCGCCCCTTCCCAAGCCGCGAGCCCCGCCCTCCTATTTATACCGCCGCCCGCCACACCACCACCACCCGCCACCAACCGCCACCCGCCGCCGGAGCCCGCCCCGAGCCCCGATCCGCCGCCGCCCGAAGTCGTCGCCGTCGCCCTCCGCAGCCACTCCGAGCCCCGCCGCCCGTTGCCGACCAGCCGGAGCCGCCCGCCCCGCTGGATGAGCCTCGTCGGGGGTACCCCGACCCCGCCGCCGTTTTTTTTGAATAAACCCTTCAGTTTTTTTAAAACCCTAGATCATTTTTTTTATAGATCGGTTTATTTTATTTTTTTCCCGGTTTATTTACTTAGCGAACGTCCATTCGTCCGTTTGTTCTAACGAACGTGTTCACCGTTTAGTTTCTGCTAACGAACGTTCGTTCGTTTAGCCGTTCGTCGTTTTTCTTTTTATCGGATTTATTCCGCGATTATTCTGATCGTGATTTCTGATCTGATTTTCAAACCTGTTTATCTTTTCGCTCGTTTATCGGACTCAGGCGATTCAAGCGCCTGGAGTTTCATCTCGAAACCCTCTTTCCGAATAATCAACTCAAACAAGATTTTTCTTCTGTAAAATTTGACTTAGATCCAGAATAGCAAAACGAAGTTGTTTCTTTTGCCGTTTGAGTTTCGTTGCTTCGTTTGATTTGATTCTTCTTGTGAACTGGAGTTCTTAAGTTGAACTCTCCGGTCAAACCCTTTTATTTGGAGTTCTACTTGTGCATCTTTGATTGTTGCTTATGTATGCTATTGTTTGCTTGCGATAGAATTCCCAGAGTGCGAAGCTTGTTACTACGAGTCTCTAGGATACCCGGATCGTCAGCATGGCAAGTAACACATTGATCATACTCTTTTCATACCCAGTTTTTATGCATTAGTTTCAATCCTCAAACATTGCATGATTAGGATGCTTTAACATGTGGGTACTGGGAAGTAGTTGATGAGGTAGAACCTATTGCCCTGTTTATTATCAAACCCTTGGGAGTTACTTCTACATTATGCTTATATTGCCATGCTATGCTCGTAGACATGGATTGGGTTTGAGTGATATCCATGACAGATGTGAGATTGATAATTAATGGTTTACTTAAGGTGGCAACTTTAATACACATCTGGGTGGATTGAGGCACCTGGGGTTACCAGTGATTACTGTTTTATTTTTGGAAATCACAGGGTTCCGTGTGTGATTCTCGGACCGCCACCCATGCTCAAAGGGCCGAGTCTATTCATGCTAGAAACTTCCGTGTGCATCCGCAAGCTATTATGGGCTCTAGCATAGTTGAGTAAGTTGCGTGAAGCTCTTGAAGAGGTGGATCGGCGGTAGTGGGTTTGTAGGTTTGGTATGGTCTGCGCTTGGGAGTAGAGAGTTAATGCTACAAAGGCGTGTCTCGGTCATCCGTCTCTCAAACACCATGCAGTGCGAGAATCAACGGAGGCGATCGAGTATTGCGGGGAAAAGTGCGCAAACCTCTGCAGAGTGTACAATCTAATCATGGTTAGTCGTGTCCCCGGTTATGGACAATTCTGAGTATCTAGTACTTGAGTATTCGCATGTTTCTCAACACTCTTAAATTAATATTGCTGGGTTGTTAAGTACTTTTAATTGGGATCATTGAGTTGGGGTTACCTTCTCAGATGATGTTTCAACCACCATGATAGTTAAAATAAAATTGATTCCTTTGAAGTAGGGAAAAATTGGCTTTTCGCAAAACTGTAACCATAGAGCTTTCCACCAGCCAAATATGCATGTAGTGGTAGCATTATTCTGTTATTGCTCTTTTGTGTTACATTGCCAGCATATTCCATGTGCTGACCCGTTCTCGGACTGAAATGTATTATGTTGCAGACTTTTCAGACGAGGAGTAAGGTTCGTAGGTCGTTGCCGTGCAGCTCAGCTATGCCGTTGGAGTTGATGGACTCACTTTGTCTTCCAAGCCTTCCGTTGTTATCGCATTAGATGGCCTTAAGCCATATTATTGTAATAAGTTCTCTTTTGTGACATTCGATGTAATAAGTGTGTGATTGCTACTCTGTTATAAATCCTTCGAAGTACTGTGTGGTGTCAGCATTACTGATCCAGGGATGACACCTGAGCACAGAGACTTGACCATCTGAGGTCGGGTCGCTACACATATACCTTTGTTCACTTTGCCATCCTTCTTATCCGCCAAATACTTGGGGCAGTTCCGCTTCGGTGTCGATCGCTTGCGGTAGAAGCACTCGATTTCAGCTTAGGTCCGGACTTGGGTTTCTTCGTTGAGCAGCAACTTGCTTGCCGTTCTTTTGAAGTTCCCTTCTTCTTTCCTTTGCCCTTTTTCTTGAAACTGGTGGTCTTGTTAACCATCAACACTTGATGCTCCTTCTTGATTTCTACCTCCGCGGCTTTTAGCATTGCGAAGAGCTCGGGAATAGTCTTGTTCATCCCTTGCATATTATAGTTCATCACGAAGCTCTTGTAGCTTGGTGGCAGTGATTGAAGAATTCCGTCAATGACACTATCATCAGGAAGATTAACTCCCAGTTGAATCAAGTGATTATTATATCCAGACATTTTGAGTATGTGTTCACTGACAGAACTATTCTCTTCCATCTTGTAGCTATAGAAATTATTGGAGACTTCATATCTCTCAATCCGGGCATTTGCTTGAAATATTAACTTCAACTCCTGGAACATCTCATATGCTCCATGACGTTTAAAACATCGTTGAAGACCGGTTCTAAGCCGTAAAGCATGGCACCTTGAACTATCGAGTAGTCATCGGCTTTGCTCGCCAGACGTTCTTAACGTCGTCGGTTGCATCGGCGGCAGCTTGGCACCCACCGGTGCTTCCGGGGCGTAACTTTTTCGTGCAGCAATGAGGATAATCCTCGTGTTACGGACCCGATCCGTGTAATTGCTACCATCATCTTTCAACTTTGCTTTCTCAAGGAACGCATTAAAATTCAACGGAACAACAAAGACGAGCCATCTATCTACAAACAAACATAGACAAGCAAAATACTATCAGGTACTAAGTTCATGATAAATTTAAGTTCAATTAATCATATTACTTAAGAACTCCCACTTAGACAGACATCTATCTAGTTATCTAAGTGATCACGTGATCCAAATCAACTAAACCATGTGCGATCATCACGTGAGATGGAGTAGTTTCAATGGTGAACATCACTATGTTGATCATATCTACTATATGATTCACGTTCGACCTTTCGGTCTCCGTGTTCCAAGGCCATATCTGTATATGCTAGGCTCATCAAGTATGACCTGAGTATTCCGCGTGTGCAACTGTTTTGCACCCATTGTATTTGAACGTAGAGCCTATCACACCCGATCATCACGTGGTGTCTCAGCACGAAGAACTTTCGCAACGGTGCATACTCAGGGAGAACACTTCTTGATTATTAGTGAGACATCATCCTAAAATGCTACCGTCAATCAAAGCAAGATAAGATGCATAAAGGATAAACATCACATGCAATCAATATAAGTGATATGATATGGCCATCATCATCTTGTGCTTGTGATCTCCATCTTCGAAGCACCGTCGTGATCACCATCATCACTGGATCGACACCTTGATCTCCATCGTAGCATCATTGTCGTTTACGCCATCTATTTCTTCTATGACTATCGCTACCACTTAGTGATAAAGTAAAGCAATTACAGGGCGTTTGCATTTCATACAATAAAGCGACAACCATATGGCTCCTGCCAGTTGCCGATAACTTCGGTTACAAAACATGATCAACTCATACAATAAAATATAGCATCACGTCTTGACCATATCACATCACAACATGCCCTGCAAAAACAAGTTAGACGTCCTCTACTTTGTTGTTGCAAATTTTACGTGGCTGCTATGGGCTTTAACAAGAACCGTTCTTACCTACGCATCAAAACCACAATGATAGTTCGTCAAGTTGGTGCTGTTTTAACCTTCGCAAGGACCGGGCGTAGCCACACTCGATTCAGCTAAAGTGAGAGAGACAGACACCGCCAGACCACCTTTAAGCACGAGTGCTTGTAGCAGTGAAACCAGTCTCGCGTAAGCATGCTCTGGCGTAATGTCGGTCCGGGCCGCTTCATCTCACAATACCGCCGAACCAAAGTATGACATCTTTGGTAAGCGGTATGACTTGTATCGCCCACAACTCACTTGTGTTCTACTCGTGCATATAACATCAACGCATAAAACCTAGGCTCGGATGCCACTGTTGGGGAACGTAGTAATTTCAAAAAATTTCCAACGCACACGCAAGATCATGGTGATGGCACAGCAACGAGAGGGGAGAGTGTTGTCCACGTACCCTCGTAGACCGTAAGCGGAAACGTTAGCACAACGCGGTTGATGTAGTCGTACGTCTTCACGATCCGACCGATCCAAGCACCAAACATACGGCACCTCCGAGTTCAGCACACGTTCAGCTCGATGGCGATCCCGGGCTTCGATCCAAAGCAAAGCTTCGGGATGAGTTCCATCAAGACGACGGCATGGTGGCGATGATGATGTTCTACGGCGCAGGCTTTGCCTAAACTCATGACGATATGACCAAGGTGGAATATGGTGGAGGGGGGCACCGCACACGGCTAAGGAACGATCCGTAGATCAACTTGTGTGTCTATGGGGTGCCCCCTGCCCCCGTATATAAAGGAGTAAGGGGGGAGGCCGGCCGGCCCTTAGAGGGCACGCCAACGAGGAGGAATCCTCCTCCTAGTAGGAGTAGGACTCCTTTCCTACTCCTACTAGCAGGAGGAAGGAAGGGGAGAGGGAAGGAAGAGGCGCGCCCCCTCCTAGTCCATTCGGACGGAGGAGAGGGGCATCGGCCCACCCTGGCCGCCCCTCTCTCTTTCCCACTAAGGCCCATAAGGCCCATTACTCTCCCGGGGGGTTCCAGTAACCCCTCCGGCACTCCGGTTTTCTCCGAAATCGCTCGAAACACTTCCGGTGTCCGAATATAGTCGTCCAATATATCAATCTTTATGTCTCGACCATTTCGAGACTCCTCGTCATGTCCGTGATCACATCCGGGACTTTGAACAAACTTCAGTACATCAAAACTTAGAAACTCATAATAAAACTGTCATCGTAACGTTAAGCGTGTGGACCCTACGGGTTCGAGAACTATGTAGACATGACCTAGAACTATTCTCGGTCAATAACCAATAGCGGAACCTGGATGCCCATATTGGTTCCTACATATTCTACGAAGATCTTTATCGGTCAAACCGCATAACAACATACGTCGTTCCCTTTGTCATCGGTATGTTACTTGCCCGAGATTCGATCGTTGGTATCCAATACCTAGTTCAATCTCGTTACGCAAATCTCTTTACTCGTTACGTAATGCATCATCCGTAACCAACTCATTGATCACATTGCTTGCAAGGCTTATAGTGATGTGCGTTACCGAGAGGGCCCGAGATACCTCTCCGACAATTGGAGTGACAAAACCTAATCTCAAATCGCCAACTCAACATGTACCTTCGGAGACACTTGTAGTACTCCTTTATAATCACCCGATTCGTTGTGATGTTTGGTAGTACCCAAAGTGTTCCTCCGTAAGCGGAGTTGCATAATTCTCATAGTTACAGGAACATGTATAAGTCATGAAGAAAGCAATAGCAATATACTAAATGATCAAGTGCTAGGCTAACAGAATGGGTCATGTCAATCACATCATTCTCCTAATGATGTGATCCCGTTAATCAAATGACAACACATGTCTATGGTTAGGAAACATAACCATCTTTGATTAATGAGCTAGTCAAGTAGAGGCATACTAGTGACATTATGTTTGTCTATGTATTCACACATGTATCATGTTTCCGGTTAATACAATTCTAGCATGAATAATAAACATTTATCATGATATGAGGAAATAAATAATAACTTTATTATTGCCTCTAGGGCATATTTCCTTCACAGCGTTCACTCTATCGCCTTCGGCGACGGAGGCAATCCACTGCCGGCTGCGCTGCTCTCTTTCACCCAGCGCCTGTGCGGTTGGGCCGCCGACCCCTTCTTCCTCGCTGTCGTACGTAGTGTGGGCAGATCCGGCCTCCCGCCGCACGCCTTGCCACATCTCGACGACCCTAAGGTATAAGTTTCTTTGAAACCGTCGTTGCTCTAGCTGCATGTGGATCTTTTTCGATCTGTAGTCGAATCTAGGTCTTGGTTCAAAGAGGAAAGAAGGGTGCGGTGGGGTGGAGCATGAATCTAGGACGTGGTTCAATGAGGAAAGGAGGGAGGAAAAGTAGTATAGACTGGCTATCCAGCCGCTTTGTTGGTCGAAAAGGGAAAAAGGGGGTAACCCAGTACACACATCTGTAAGGAATCGATCTCTTTGTTGAAAAGGGAAAGAAACTGGGGGGTCGGGTAGTTTGTGCGGGACTAGATTTGTTGCCCTCACATAGGAAAAAAGTTCAAAGAGAACAAATATGGGACCAACACAGATATGCTGCTTGGCTACGTACTCTGCATTACCCATTTATACGTGTGGATGCACATGGTGCTAGCATGTCCCATACAGCTATTTTGCTGTTGTTAATCTAATAATGCCGCCGGAAAATTGAAGCAATGCCACTGTTAAAAGTAAATTACATTTTTTAACGAATGTTGTTTCAAGAGAATGTCTCTGTTAATATGAATCAATGCAACCATTTTAGAAATGCTACTATCCTACTTTGTTTTCCATCCAAGATAAGTTAGATGCTTCTTTCTGTCACCATTTGTTTCATCCTCCTTTATCGGCAAGTAATTGTTTCCTTTTTTGCCTCTGTTAAAACAGGGGTATCGATTCAACTTGTTGCTATTGCGACATTTTGCTTCGCTACTCGAAACACTTATGTTTTAAGAGTGTTTTGTGTAGTTCAACTTGAATGTCACACCAGTGACTTTGCTTAATTTTGGTGGAACTGCACAAAAGGAGATCGAGATTTGTTTCCAGTCTTCGTGGCGAGTTGTTTCAAATCTTGGTCTCAACCACATGATGTGAAGTGTGCTTTGAGATGTTGTGCTACTTGTTTTCGTACAAATAAATGTTGAATTGAAGCTATTGTATTGCTGTCTTTTCCCATTAAGTAGTGAACAAAAATGGGACCAACCCAGACATGATGATTGTTGCTTTGTTACAACAAATTCAGCATCACCCCCTTTATAAGCCAGTAATTGATGCCACTCTCGGAATTAACTACTGAATCTTATTTCAAAACTGCAACACTTGTTAGGAATTGGCGGGATTACCATTTTTGTGGCCGCATGTTTCATCCTCCTTTATTAGCCAGTAATTGATTCCTTTTTTGCCCCTGTTTAAACAGGGATATCTATTCAAATTGTTGCTATTGCGACATTTTGCTTCGCTACGTGAAACACTTTGCTTGGTTTCAGTGCAACTGCACAAAACGAGATTGGATTTCCTATTCATGTTGGCAGATTCGTATTTTATCCTGGTGTTCTCATGAAAGGTCAGTACAGGCCTTCATCCACATGATTGTGCAGTGTGCTTTGAGGTGTTATGCTACTTGTATTGGTACTATTTTAAATAAATGTTGAATTGAAGCTATTGTATTGCTGTCTTTTCCCATTAAGTAGTGAACAAAAATGGGACCAACCCAGTCATGATGCTTGTTGCTTTGTTACAACAAACTCTGCATCACACCCTTTATAAGTAGATGGAAGCACATATTGTTGTTGCACCCACTCTCCCCTGGAATTGTTTATGTTGTTCGTTAATCTAATGCCGCTGGTAAAATTAAGCAATGCCACTCTCAGAATTAATTAACTACTGAATCTTAGTTCAAAACTGCAACACTTGTTAGGAATGGTACTATCCTGCTTTGTAGTTCTTTCTACATGTTTAACCAAGGTATTGTTAAGATAATGTCTCTGTTAAAATGAATCAGTTGCATTGTTTTAGGAATGATACTTTTCTGCTTTGTCGTTCTTTATACATGTTGAAACAAGGCATTGTTAAGATAATGTCTCAGTCAATATGAATGAATCACACTGATGGAGAATTGCTACTCTCCTGCTTTGTTTCCCATTAAGACAAGTCATCAACCATTATTTCTCAGTAATTGTTTCCCTTATACCTGTTGTTGCTTACAGGGATATCAAAATTAAAGCTCGGTTTTATTCCGACTTCGATTTTAGTTGAACTGCACAAAAGGAGCCAATGTGTCCAAGGAAAACTGCTGCATTACTGGGTCCAGTTGGTCGTTCCACTTTGCAGAAAGAAGCAGTCACTATTTGCGCTACATTACAGAAGGAATGACCGAGAAGCTTTACAGAGTATTATTAGACACCGGTGACATGATTAGTCTGCAGAGACCATTGGCAATTTAACAACACGTGGAGTGCCCTGGGCAAAAAGTGCCCAAACAAGTACAAGAAGCTACGACAGGACTCCACGATCATAGGCATTACATATTTTGAATGGGAAAAGCTTGTCAAAGTTTAATCATTGATGTTAGCAAGAAGACGTTAGTTTAATATATTGGAATTGGAAAACCTTGTCAAAATTTGCTCATTGATGTTAGCCAGAAGACATGCATTTGATATATTTGAGTGGGACGCCCTTGCTGTGAGAAGCATCGAGTTTTTCCTATTCCTGTGTTCAGTTTAGAAGTAAATAGTTACTCTGCTGAGATATTCCTGTGTTAAGAGTTTTTTCTGAATATTGTCTATGTAATGCCAGGCCTTGTGTTTGATTGCAAAGTTGAGCTTGGAATGTTGTGGCATGCGGCATCATGAGCTATTCATCGTGCCTCCTGAGAATAATGCTTCGTATTGTGTTGCATGTCGATCTAATGTCAGTGATTTGCTTGTTAAGAAGATCATCCTCTTCTGTTGTTTCTGTGCGTAAGAAGTTCAGCGTCTGATGTTTCATTCATAGCCTATACGACATGTCAGGTAGGTTAGACGTGAAACCATATGATCTTCCGACCAACTCATGATATTAGGTCATGATTGGATCGTCGTTTTCCAACCAAAACCGCTTGTAAAACTGACGCTTGTAAATTAAATCAGATGGTCTCGGGCGAAGGCGCTTGGTTGGTCGATTTCGACTAGTAATATATCGGAAGTACTTCACACACGATAAAAACGCTGAACGACACTCGGACGATTGCTAATCCAGCCGTTAGCTGCTGTTTTAGCCTTGCCCATGGATGGCAGGATACGCACGTCGTGCATGTATCGTCTGGTAATGTCGTCCATATAGCAATGCTCGTAAAATATACACTGGTCTCTCAAATTGCACGCGTAACCCGCAGGTTTTACTTACAGACCTCGGGCCCTCGGTTTCATTACACCTGTATTTTACGCGTTGTTTCCGATGACGAGTAAATTACACTTGTATGTTAATACAGGTTTGAAATAAACCAGAGCTCCCAAGCGTGGCCTTACCGTTTCATGCTGTCTCAGTTTCTCGAAGGTGCTCATAGGTGTCCGATGATCCTGGCTTCCTGGATGAGCAGCGGACACTGTATCAGACCTCCGTAGGGCCCGCGAGGCCCTCTCTATTGTCCTTCAAGTTGTTGCACTCGCCGTGGCACCGAGCATTGTTAACATCGTCAACGAACATGAGGATTCAGGAGATGACTTTATTTTGACTGGATGACACTAGGGACCCACTAGGGCCATAGCCGTACGTACGCAAGTGCCTCCTTATTATGTACAACTATATATTTTTGCTTTCTCTGGTTTCACGACATCACGGTCCCACACCATTGTCAACCTATGTAGTCAATATAAGCGAGAGAATTGCACAAGGTGCGACCGATATTTGGGACCAACCAGCTCGGCGAGATTTGTGTTTTGAGGTGTGAGCACCGCAGAGTTTTTCTTGGCGATGATTTCGTTGTTGTTCGAGAGGAGAGCAGGGTATTAATCAAGGCGGGCTGCGGCCCGTCTAGCCGAGCCGATATCCGGGCGGATACTAATTTTTCAAGATGAAAATGGCTAGCCCAGCTATACATCTTTTTGAGGAATACCCAGGCAAGGTCAACTTATTATTCTCCGCCCCGCTGGGCTGCAAATCTTTCCTAGGAGGGATGCATTAGGCTTAACAGGAAAATGGGCTTTAAAAAATAACAAATAGGATGTAATTATAAAAACTGGGCAGTAACTATAAAAAATGCACCAAACACGAAATTAGTTTATAAAATATTATTGGATTTTGAAAATCTTAAATTTTCATTATTGCGCGCGCAATGTTTCGTTGGATTTTTACGTAATACAAATTTATATTTAATCTGACTAGAAATTTCGGGATAAAAATATTTCGGATCCCACCAAATGTGCGAAATTTTATTGAATTCCGTCTTCAATGGTTGGTTGAAATTATTAATCGTTGTCCTAGCTAGAAAATGGGTTGTACTTTTAACAAACTGTAAATGGGTTGTTGTAAATTCCATTAGAATTCAAAAATGGGTTGTACATTCTTATAGAACGCAAATGGGCTATAAGCTCTCTACCACACACTTGTGGGCCTACTAAGTGACGCGTCCCCTAAAAAAATAAGTTGACGCGTATGCAAGGCTTTGTCAACTTATTATAGTCAACACACGGTTCTAGCAGCAGTGCCCGTTGGATGTCTATCCAACGGATGTCGTGCATCTTCTTCAATCTCGGATATTCTTAGCTTCGGCCGCCCAAAAAATGATTCCTCCCCCTGACATCTGGGGTGCACCATTTCCGAGGCTGACCTATGGGCCTACTAAGTTGGAGCGTACCAAGGGCTTTGTCAACTTAGTCAATATAAACGATTCTAGCTTCAGTGACCGCATGATGTCCATCCAACGGTCGTAGTGCTTCTCCAACCTCTGGCCTTCTTGGTCCAGCTGCCCAAAGCAGCGCCGGTCGTCCGCTTTGCTCCCGCCTCTGGTGGCGGCTGTCTTTGTCATGAGGCCTCACCGCCCCCATACTACTCCCACCGCTGACCAGGCCATCCCTCCACTCACCCACACCCCCTGTTATTCTGCGGCGACGGCAGCCTCACACCGCAGCCGAACTAGTGAACCCTCGTACTCCTCTCCGCGCGGGCTTCCACTGCTGCGTCTTCCCCGGCTCCGCATCGTCCCCTTCCTAGGCCTCACCGTTGTCCACCGCCCTGGTGCTCTCGGCGCGGCATGGTCAACGTGGTCAATGACTGACTTCCATCGGAAGAGTACTGTACGTGGAGAGGCTGACAGCTGGGTCCACGACGGCCGCAAGGAAGTGCCTCCTTATTACGCACAAAAATAATTATTCATCCACCTGACAGCAGGGACCCATCGGAGGGGCCACCTTATTTCGCGAAAAAAAACATTTCCCCCTGACTGCTGGGACCCACCGGACAGGCCACCGTATTTCGCAAAAAAAACGTTCCCCCCGCTGTCAGCTCGGACCCACCAGAAGTGCCTCTTTATTACACACAAAAAAATGAATACTCCCCCTGCTAGCTGGGACCCACCTTGGTGGGAGGCTGACTTGTGGGTCTACTAAGTTGACGGGGACAGAGGGCTTTGTCAACTTAGTCAATATGAACGATTCTAGCTCCAGTGACCGTACGATGTCCCTCCAACGACCGTAGTGCTTCTTCAACCTCTGGTCTTCTTGCTCCAACCGCCCAAAGCAGCGCCGGTCGTGCCGCCTGCTCCTGCCTCCCGTGGTCGCCTGTTCTACCGCGGAGGCGTCACCGCCCCCTACTATTCCCACCGCTGGCCAGGCCCTGCGGCGACGGCAGCCTCACACCGCAGCCGAACGAGTAAACCCTCATACTCCTCTCCGCGTGGGCATCCACTACCGCGTCTTCACCGGCTCCGCGTCGTCCCCTTCCTAGGCATCGCCGTCGTCCACTGCCTGAAGGAAATATGCCCTAGAGGCAATAATAAAGTTATTATTTATTTCCTCATATCATGATAAATGTTTATTATTCATGCTAGAATTGTATTAACCGGAAACATAATACATGTGTGAATATATAGACAAACAGAATGTCACTAGTATGCCTCTACTTGACTAGCTTGTTAATCAAAGATGGTTATGTTTCCTAACCATGAACAAGGAGTTGTTATTTGATTAACAAGGTCACATCATTAGTTGAATGATCTGATTGACATGACCCATTCAGTTAGCGTAGCACACGATCGTTTAGTATGTTGCTATTGCTTCCTTCATGACTTATACATGTTCCTATGACTATGAGATTATGCAACTCCCGTTTGCCGGAGGAACACTTTGTGTGCTACCAAAGCGTCACAACGTAATCGGGTGATTATAAAGGTGCTCTCTGGTGTATCCGAAGGTACTTGTTGAGTTGGCGTATTCGAGATTAGGATTTGTCACTCCGAATGTCGGAGAGGTATCTCTGGGCCCTCTCGGTAATGCACATCACTTAAGCCTTGCAAGCATTTCAACTAATGAGTTAGTTGTGAGATGATGTATTACGGAACGAGTAAAGAGACTTGCCGGTAACAAGATTGAACTAGGTATTGGATACCGACGATCGAATCTCGGGCAAGTAACATACCGATGACAAAGGGAACAACGTATGTTGTTGTGCGGTTTGACTGATAAAGATCTTCGTAGAATATGTAGGAACCAATATGGGCATCCAGGTCCCGCTATTGGTTATTGACCAGAGACGTGTCTCAGTCATGTCTACATCGTTCTTGAACCGTAGGGTCCGCACGCTTAAGGTTTCGATGACAGTTATATTAAGAGTTTATGTATTTTGATGTACCGAAGTTTGTTCGGAGTCCCGGATGTGATCACGGACATGACGAGGAGTCTCGAAATGGTCGAGACATAAAGATAGATATATTGGACGGATATATTTGGACACCGGAAAGGTTCCGGAGAAGTTTGGAGCTCCGGAGGTTACGGAACCCCGGGAGGTATATAGGCCTTATTGGGCCCATGTAGGAGGAAGGAGAAGGAACAAGGGAGGGGCGCGCCTCAGCCCAATCGAATTGGGGAGGGGCGGCCCCCTTTCCTTTCTCCTTCCCTTCTTCCTATTACTACTACTAGTACTACTTCCTAATACTAGTACTCTTTCCTTCCCCTCCAAATAAGATAAGGAAAGGGGGAAACCTACTTGGAGTAGGTTTCCCTCCCCATGGCGCCCCCTTGGGGCGGCCACCTCCTCCCTCCCTCCTTTATATACGGGGTAGGGGGCACCCTAGGACACACAAGTTGATCATTGATCGTTCCTCGGCCGTGCGGTGCCCCTCCACGATATTACACCTCGATCATATTGTAGCGGTGCTTAGGAGAAGCCTGCGACAGAGAACATCAAGATCGTCACCACGCCGTCGTCGACGGAACTCCCCTCGAGCCTCTCTTGGATTGGAGATCGAGGGTGCGTCATCGAGCTGTACGCGTGTCAAGAACTTCGGAGGTGCGAATGCGGTGCTTGGATCGGTTGGACCGGAGGACGACGACTACTTCCTCTACGTTGCGTCAACGCTTCGCTTCGGTCTCACGAGTGCACGAGACAACACTCTCCCTCGTTGCTATATCATCACCATGATCTTGCGTGTGCGTAGGAATTTTTTGAAATTACTACGTTCCCCAACAAATGGCATCGAACCAGGTTTTTATGGTTTGATGTTATATGCACGAGTAGAACACAAGTGAGTTGTGGGCGATATAAGTCATCTTGCTTACCAAGCATGTCATACTTTGGTTGGCGGTATTGTTGGATGAAGCGGCCGGACCGACATTACGCCAGACGCTTACGCGAGACTGGTTTTACCGCCGTGCTTTGCACACAGGTGACTAGCGGGTGTCAGTTTCTCCAACTTTAGTTGAACCGAGTGTGGCTACGCCCGGTCCTTGCGAAGGTTAAAACAGCATCAACTTGACAAACTATCATTGTGGTTTTGATGCGTAGGTGAGATTGGTTCTTGCTTAAGCCCGTAGCAGCCACGTAAAACTTGCAACAACAAAGTAGAGGACGTCTAACTTGTTTTTGCAGGGCATGTTGTGATGTGATATGGCCAAGACATGATGCTATATTTTATTGTATGAGATGATCATGTTTTGTAACCGAAGTTATCGGCAACTGGCAGGAGCCATATGGTTGTCGCTTTATTGTATGAAATGCAAACGCCCTGTAGTTGCTTTACTTTATCACTAAGCAGTAGCGATAGTCGTAGAAGCAATAGATGGCGTTAACGACAACGATGCTACAATGGAGATCAAGGTGTCACGCCGGTGACGATGGTGATCATGATGGTGCTTCGGAGATGGAGATCACAAGCACAAGAAGATGATGGCCATATCATATCACTTATATTGATTGCATGTGATGTTAATCCTTTATGCATCTTATCTTGCTTTGATTGACGGTAGCATTTTAAGATGATCTCTCACTAAAATTATCAAGTAGTGTTCTCCCGAGTATGCACCGTTGCCAAAGTTAAATCGTGCCTGACACCACGTGATGATCGGGTGTGATAAGCTCTCGTCCATCTACAACGGGTGCAAGCCAGTTTTGCACACGCAGAATACTCGAGTTATACTTGACGAGCCTAGCATATGCAGATATGGCCTCGGAACACGGAGACCGAAAGGTCGGCGTGAATCATATAGTAGATATGATCAACATAAGATGTTCACCATTGAAAACTACTCCATCTCACGTGATGATCGGTTATGGTTTAGTTGATTTGGATCACGTGATCACTTAGATGACTAGAGAGATGTCTGTCTAAGTGGGAGTTCTTAAATAATATGATTAATTGAACTAAAATTTATCATGAACTTAGTACCTGATAGTATCTTGCTTGTCTATGTTGTTTGTAGATAGATGGCCCGTCTTTGTTGTTCCGTTGAATTTTAATGCGTTCCTTGAGAAAGCTAAGTTGAAAGATGATGGTAGCAACTTCGTGGACTGGGTCCGTAATTTGAGGATTATCCTCATTCTGCCTGAAAAAATTACGCCCTGGAAGCACCGCTGGGTGCCGAACTTCTTCTTGATCTGGCGACGATGTTAAGAACGTCTGGCGAGCAAAGCGATGATCGCTCGATAGTTCAATGTGCCATGCTTACGGCTTAGAACCGGGACTTCAACGACGTTTTGAGCGTCATGGAGCATATGAGATGTTTCAGAGTTGAAGTTGATATTCTAGAAGAATGCCCGGATTGAGAGATATGAAGTCTCCAATAAGTTCTATAGCTGCAAGATGGAGGAGAATAGTTACATCGGTGAGCACATACTCAAGATGTCCGGGTATTGTAATCACTTGATTCAACCGGGAGTTACTCTTCCGGATGATAGCGTCATTGATGAAATTCTCCAATCACTTCCACCAAGCTACAAGAGCTTCGTGATGAACTATAATATGCAAGGGATGGATAAGGCGATTCCCGAGCTCTTCGCAATGCTAAAGGCTGCGGAGGTAGAAATCAGAAGGAGCATCAAGTGTTGATGGTTAACAAGACCACTAGTTTCAAGAAAAGGGCAAAGGGAAGAAGAAGGAACTTCAAGAAGAACAGCAAACAAGTTGCTGCTCAAGAGAAGAAACCCAAGTCGGACCTAAGCCTGAAATCGAGTGCTTCTCCGCAAGCGGATGGTCCTTTGAAGCGGAACTGCCCCAAGTATTTGGCGGATAAGAAGGATGGCAAAGTGAACAAAGGTATATGTGATATACATGTTATTGATGTGTACCTTACTAGAGCTCGCAGAGCACTTTGGTATTTGATATCTTGGTTACATTGCTAATATTTGCAACTCGAAGCAGGGGACTACGGATTAGCTTAACAACGCAAAGGACGAGGTGACGATGCGGCGTGGGAAATGGTTCCAAAGTCGATGTGATCGCGGTCGGCACGCTACCTCTACATCTACCTTGGGATTAGTATTAGACCTAAATAATTGTTATTTGGTGCGGCGTTGAGCATGAACATTATATCTGGATCTTGTTTGATGCATGGCGGTTATTCATTTAAATCGAGAGAATAATGGTTGTTCTATTTATATGAGTAATATCTTTTATGGTCATGCACCCACGAAGAGTGGTCTATTTTGATGAATCTCGATAGTAGTGATACACATATTCATAGTGTTGAAGCCAAAAGATGCAAAGTTGATAATGATAGTGCAACTTATTTGTGGCACTGCCGTTTGGGTCATATCGGTATAAAGCGCATGAAGAAACTCCATACCGATGGACTTTTGGAACCACTTGATTATGAATCACTTGGTACTTGCGAACCGTGCCTCATGGGCAAGATGACCAAAACGCCGTTCTCCGGTACTATGGAGAGAGCAACAGATTTGTTGGAAATCATACATACAGATGTATGTGGTCCAATGAATGTTGAGGCTCGTGGCGAATATCGTTATTTTCTCACCTTCACAGATGATTTAAGCAGATATGGGTATATCTACTTAATGAAGCATAAGTCTGAAACATTCGAAAAGTTCAAAGAATTTCAAAGTGAAGTTGAAAATCATCGTAACAAGAAAATAAAGTTTCTACGATCTGATTGTGGAGGAGAATATTTGAGTTACGAGTTTGGTTTACACTTAAAACAATGTGGAATATTTTCACAACTCACGCCACCCGGAACACCACAGCGTAATGGTGTGTCGAACGTCGAATCGTACTCTACTTGATATGGTGCGGTCTATGATGTCTCTTACTGATTTACCGCTATCGTTTTGGGGTTATGCTCTAGAGACAGCCACATTCACGTTAAATAGGGCACCGTCAAAATCCGTTGAGGCGACACCTTATGAACTATGGTTTGGCAAGAAACCAAATTTGTCGTTTCTTAAAGTTTGGGGTTGCGATGCTTATGTGAAAAAGCTTCAACCCGATAAGCTCGAACCCAAATCGGAGAATGTGTCTTCATAGGATACCCAAAGGAGACAGATTGGGTACACCTTCTATCACAGATCCGAAGGCAAGACATTCGTTGCTAAGAATGGATCCTTTCTAGAGAAGGAGTTTCTCTCGAAAGAAGTGAGTGGGAGGAAAGTAGAACTTGATGAGGTAACTGCATACCTACTCCCTTGTTGGAAAATAATACATCATAGGAACCGGTTTACGTGACATCAAAACCAACTAGTGAGGAAGTTGATGATGATGATCATAGAACTTGAGATCAAGTTAATCTGAGAACCACGTGGGTCGAGCGAGTAAGATCCGCACTGAGTGGTACGGTAATCCTATTGTGGAAGTCATGCTACTAGATCATGATGAACCCACGAACTATGAAGAAGCGATGGTGAGCCCAGATTCATAAAATGGCTTGAAGCCATGAAATCGAGATGGGATCCATGTATGAGAACAAAGTATGGACTTTGATTGATTTGCCCGATGGTCGGCAAGCAATTGAGAATAAATGGATATTCAAGAAGACTGACGCTGACGGTAATATTACTGTCTACAAAGCTCGACTTGTTGCAAAAGGTTTTCGACAAGTTCAAGGGGTTGACTACGATGAGACCTTCTCACCCGTAGCGATGCTTAAGTCTGTCCGAATCATGTTAGCAATTGCCGCATTTTATGATTATGAAATTTGGCAAATGGATGTAAAAATTGCATTCGTGAATGGATTTCTGGAAGAAGAGTTGTATATGATGCAACCAGAAGGTTTTATCGATCCAAAGGGATCTAACAAAGTGTGCAAGCTCCAACGTTCCATTTATGGACTGGTGCAAGCCTCTCGGAGTTGGAATAAACGTTTTGATAGTGTCATCAAAGCATTTGGTTTTATCTGAGACTTTTGGAGAAGCATGTATTTACAAGAAAGTGAGTGGGAGCTCAGTAGCATTTCTAATATTATATGTGGATGACATATTATTGATTGGAAA